>OX608075.1:76281379-77745717 GCA_951509635.1 Eupeodes luniger | reverse complement strand
GAACTCCATTATTTCTCGATCTAGACCACCTAGAGGCTGAAATTTCAGGATTGTGATCTAGAAATCCTCCCCTTTCCATTTTCTGTGTCTATCTTTGAATAAGACCAATTTTGCAACAAGTTATGGGCAAAATCCATGTTCAAACTTTAAATGCGAATATCTCGCTTAATATGCGGTCTAAAACGGTAAAAGTCGACACCTAGAGGCAATTTTTGAACTCCATTATTTCTGGATCTAGACCACCTAGAGGGCTGAAATTTCAGGATTGTGATCTAGAAATCCTCCCCTTTCCATTTCTGTGCCTATCTTTGAATAAGACCAATTTTACAACAAGTTATGGGCAAAAATCCATGTTCAAACTTTAAATGCGAATATCTCGCTTAATATGCGTCTAAATAGGGTAAAAAGTCGACACCTAGAGGGCAATTTTTGAACTCCATTATTTTCTCGATCTAGACCACCTAGAGGGCTGAAATTTCAGGATTGTGATCTAGAAATCCTCCCCTTTCCATTTCTGTGCCTATCTTTGAATAAGACCAATTTTACAACAAGTTATGGGCAAAAATCCATGTTCAAACTTTAAATGCGAATATCTCGCTTAATATGCGTCTAAATAGGGTAAAAGTCGACACCTAGCGGGCAATTTTTGAACTCCATTATTTCTCGATCTAGACCACCTAGAGGGCTGAAATTTCAGGATTGTGATCTAGGAATCCTTCCCTTTCCATTGCTGTGCCTATTTTTGAATAAGACCAATTTTACAACAAGTTATGGGCAAAAATCCATGTTCAAAACTTTAAATGCGAATATCTCGCTTAATATGCGTCTAAATAGGGTAAAAGTCGACACCTAGAGGGCAATTTTTGAACTCCATTATTTCTCGATCTAGACCACCTAGAGGGCTGAAATTTCAGGATTGTGATCTAGAAATCCTCCCCTTTCCATTTCTGTGCCTATCTTTGAATAAGACCAATTTTACAACAAGTTATGGGCAAAAATCCATGTTCAAACTTTAAATGCGAATATCTCGCTTAATATGCGTCTAAATAGGGTAAAAGTCGACACCTAGAGGGCAATTTTTGAACTCCATTATTTCTCGATCTAGACACCTAGAGGGCTGAAATTTCAGGATTGTGATCTAGAAATCCTCCCCTTTCCATTTCTGTGTCTATCTTTGAATAAGACCAATTTTACAAACAAGTTATGGGCAAAAATCCATGTTCAAACTTTAAATGCGAATATCTCGCTTAATATGCGTCTAAATAGGGTAAAAGTCGACACCTAGAGGGCAATTTTGAACTCCATTATTTCTCGATCTAGACCACCTAGAGGGCTGAAATTTCAGGATTGTGATCTAGAAATCCTCCCCTTTCCATTTCTGTGCCTATCTTTGAATAAGACCAATTTTACAACAAGTTATGGGCAAAAATCCATGTTCAAACTTTAAATGCGAATATCTCGCTTAATATGCGTCTAAATAGGGTAAAAGTCGACACCTAGAGGGCAATTTTTGAACTCCATTATTTCTCGATATAGACCACCTAGAGGGCTGAAATTTCAGGATTGTGATCTAGAAATCCTCCCCTTTCCATTTCTGTGCCTATCTTTGAATAAGACCAATTTTGCAACAAGTTATGGGCAAAAATCCATGTTCAAACTTTAAATGCGAATATCTCGCTTAATATGCGTCTAAAACGGGTAAAAGTCGACACCTAGAGGGCAATTTTTGAACTCCATTATTTCTCGATCTAGACCACCTAGAGGCTGAAATTTCAGGATTGTGATCTAGAAATCCTCCCCTTTCCATTTCTGTGCCTATCTTTGAATAAGACCAATTTTACAACAAGTTATGGGCAAAAATCCATGTTCAAACTTTAAATGCGAATATCTCGCTTAATATGCGTCTAAATAGGGTAAAAGTCGACACCTAGAGGGCAATTTTTGAACTCCATTATTTCTCGATCTAGACCACCTAGAGGGCTGAAATTTCAGGATTGTGATCTAGAAATCCTCCCCTTTCCATTTCTGTGCCTATCTTTGAATAAGACCAATTTTACAACAAGTTATGGGCAAAAATCCATGTTCAAACCTTAAATGCGAATATCTCGCTTAATATGCGTCTAAATAGGGTAAAAGTCGACACCTAGCGGGCAATTTTTGAACTCCATTATTTCTCGATCTAGACCACCTAGAGGGCTGAAATTTCAGGATTGTGATCTAGGAATCCTTCCCTTTCCATTGCTGTGCCTATTTTTGAATAAGACCAATTTTACAACAAGTTATGGGCAAAAATCCATGTTCAAACTTTAAATGCGAATATCTCGCTTAATATGCGTCTAAATAGGGTAAAAGTCGACACCTAGAGGGCAATTTTTGAACTCCATTATTTCTCGATCTAGACCACCTAGAGGGCTGAAATTTCAGGATTGTGATCTAGAAATCCTCCCCTTTCCATTTCTGTGCCTATCTTTGAATAAGACCAATTTTACAACAAGTTATGGGCAAAAATCCATGTTCAAACTTTAAATGCGAATATCTCGCTTAATATGCGTCTAAATAGGGTAAAAGTCGACACCTAGAGGGCAATTTTTGAACTCCATTATTTCTCGATCTAGACCACCTAGAGGGCTGAAATTTCAGGATTGTGATCTAGAAATCCTCCCCTTTCCATTTCTGTGTCTATCTTTGAATAAGACCAATTTTACAACAAGTTATGGGCAAAAATCCATGTTCAAACTTTAAATGCGAATATCTCGCTTAATATGCGTCTAAATAGGGTAAAAGTCGACACCTAGAGGGCAATTTTTGAACTCCATTATTTCTCGATCTAGACCACCTAGAGGGCTGAAATTTCAGGATTGTGATCTAGAAATCCTCCCCTTTCCATTTCTGTGCCTATCTTTGAATAAGACCAATTTTACAACAAGTTATGGGCAAAAATCCATGTTCAAACTTTAAATGCGAATATCTCGCTTAATATGCGTCTAAATAGGGTAAAAGTCGACACCTAGAGGGCAATTTTGAACTCCATTATTTCTCGATATAGACCACCTAGAGGGCTGAAATTTCAGGATTGTGATCTAGAAATCCTCCCCTTTCCATTTCTGTGCCTATCTTTGAATAAGACCAATTTTACAACAAGTTATGGGCAAAAATCCATGTTCAAACTTTAAATGCGAATATCTCGCTTAATATGCGTCTAAATAGGGTAAAAGTCGACACCTAGAGGGCAATTTTTGAACTCCATTATTTCTCGATCTAGACCACCTAGAGGGCTGAAATTTCAGGATTGTGATCTAGAAATCCTCCCTTTCCATTGCTGTGCCTATTTTTGAATAAGACCAATTTTACGACAAGTTATGGGCAAAAATCCATGTTCAAACTTTAAATGCGATTATCTCGCTTAATATGCGTCTAAATAGGGTAAAAGTCGACACCTAGAGGGCAATTTTTGAACTCCATTATTTCTCGATCTAGACCACCTAGAGGGCTGAAATTTCAGGATTGTGATCTAGAAATCCTCCCCTTTCCATTGCTGTGTCTATCTTTGAATAAGACCAATTTTACGACAAGTTATGGGCAAAAATCCATGTTCAAACTTTAAATGCGAATATCTCGCTTAATATGCGTCTAAATAGGGTAAAAGTCGACACCTAAAGGGCAATTTTTGAACTCCATTATTTCTCGATCTAGACCACCTAGAGGGCTGAAATTTCAGGATTGTGATCTAGAAATCCTCCCCTTTCCATTTGCTGTGCCTATCTTTGAATAAGACCAATTTTACGACAAGTTATGGGCAAAAATCCATGTTCAAACTTTAAATGCGAATATCTCGCTTAATATGCGTCTAAATAGGGTAAAAGTCGACACCTAGAGGGCAATTTTTGAACTCCATTATTTCTCGATCTAGACCACCTAGAGGGCTGAAATTTCAGGATTGTGATCTAGAAATCCTTCCCCTTTCCATTGCTGTGCCTATTTTTGAATAAGACCAATTTTACGACAAGTTATGGGCAAAAATCCATGTTCAAACTTTAATGCGAATATCTCGCTTAATATGCGTCTAAATAGGGTAAAAGTCGACACCTAGAGGGCAATTTTGAACTCCATTATTTCTCGATCTAGACCACCTAGAGGGCTGAAATTTCAGGATTGTGATCTAGAAATCCTCCCTTTCCATTTCTGTGCCTATCTTTTGAATAAGACCAATTTTACAACAAGTTATGGGCAAAAATCCATGTTCAAACTTTAAATGCGAATATCTCGCTTAATATGCGTCTAAAACGGGTAAAAGTCGACACCTAGAGGGCAATTTTTGAACTCATTATTTCTCGATCTAGACCACCTAGAGGGCTGAAATTTCAGGATTGTGATCTAGAAATCCTCCCCTTTCCATTTCTGTGTCCTATCTTTGAATAAGACCAATTTTACAACAAGTTATGGGCAAAAATCCATGTTCAAACTTTAAATGCGAATATCTCGCTTAATATGCGTCTAAATAGGGTAAAAGTCGACACTTAGAGGGCAATTTTTGAACTCCATTATTTCTCGATCTAGACCACCTAGAGGGCTGAAATTTCAGGATTGTGATCTAGAAATCCTCCCCTTTCCATTGCTGTGCCTATCTTTGAATAAGACCAATTTTACAACAAGTTATGGGCAAAAATCCATGTTCAAACTTTAAATGCGAATATCTCGCTTAATATGCGTCTAAATAGGGTAAAAGTCGACACCTAGAGGGCAATTTTTGAACTCCATTATTTCTCGATCTAGACCACCTAGAGGGCTGAAATTTCAGGATTGTGATCTAGAATCCTTCCCTTTCCATTGCTGTGCCTATTTTTGAAAAAGACCAATTTTACGACAAGTTATGGGCAAAAATCCATGTTCAAACTTTAAATGCGAATATCTCGCTTAATATGCGTCTAAATAGGGTAAAAGTCGACACCTAGAGGGCAATTTTTGAACTCCATTATTTCTCGATCTAGACCACCTAGAGGGCTGATTAGGATTGTGATCTAGAAATCCTCCCCTTTCCATTTCTGTGCCTATCTTTGAATAAGACCAATTTTACAACAAGTTATGGGCAAAAATCCATGTTCAAACTTTAAATGCGAATATCTCGCTTAATATGCGTCTAAATAGGGTAAAAGTCGACACCTAGAGGGCAATTTTTGAACTCCATTATTTCTCGATCTAGACCACCTAGAGGGCTGAAATTTCAGGATTGTGATCTAGAAATCCTCCCCTTTCCATTTCTGTGCCTATCTTTGAATAAGACCAATTTTACAACAAGTTATGGGCAAAAATCCATGTTCAAACTTTAAATGCGAATATCTCGCTTAATATGCGTCTAAAACGGGTAAAAGTCGACACCTAGAGGGCAATTTTTGAACTCCATTATTTCTCGATCTAGACCACCTAGAGGGCTGAAATTTCAGGATTGTGATCTAGAAATCCTCCCCTTTCCATTTCTGTGCCTATCTTTGAATAAGACCAATTTTACAACAAGTTATGGGCAAAAATCCATGTTCAAACTTTAAATGCGAATATCTCGCTTAATATGCGTCTAAATAGGGTAAAAGTCGACACCTAGAGGGCAATTTTTGAACTCCATTATTTCTCGATCTAGACCACCTAGAGGGCTGAAATTTCAGGATTGTGATCTAGAAATCCTCCCCTTTCCATTTCTGTGCCTATCTTTGAATAAGACCAATTTTACAACAAGTTATGGGCAAAAATCCATGTTCAAACTTTAAATGCGAATATCTCGCTTAATATGCGTCTAAATAGGGTAAAAGTCGACACCTAGAGGGCAATTTTTGAACTCCATTATTTCTCGATCTAGACCACCTAGAGGGCTGAAATTTCAGGATTGTGATCTAGAAATCCTCCCCTTTCCATTTCTGTGCCTATCTTTGAATAAGACCAATTTTACAACAAGTTATGGGCAAAAATCCATGTTCAAACTTTAAATGCGAATATCTCGCTTAATATGCGTCTAAATAGGGTAAAAGTCGACACCTAGAGGGCAATTTTTGAACTCCATTATTTCTCGATCTAGACCACCTAGAGGGCTGAAATTTCAGGATTGTGATCTAGAAATCCTCCCCTTTCCATTTCTGTGCCTATCTTTGAATAAGACCAATTTTACAACAAGTTATGGGCAAAAATCCATGTTCAAACTTTAAATGCGAATATCTCGCTTAATATGCGTCTAAATAGGGTAAAAGTCGACACCTAGAGGGCAATTTTTGAACTCCATTATTTCTCGATCTAGACCACCTAGAGGGCTGAAATTTCAGGATTGTGATCTAGAAATCCTCCCCTTTCCATTTCTGTGCCTATCTTTGAATAAGACCAATTTTACAACAAGTTATGGGCAAAAATCCATGTTCAAACTTTAAATGCGAATATCTCGCTTAATATGCGTCTAAATAGGGTAAAAGTCGACACATAGAGGCAATTTTTGAACTCCATTATTTCTCGATCTAGACCACCTAGAGGGCTGAAATTTCAGGATTGTGATCTAGAAATCCTCCCCTTTCCATTTCTGTGCCTATCTTTGAATAAGACCAATTTTACGACAAGTTATGGGCAAAAATCCATGTTCAAACTTTAAATGCGAATATCTCGCTTAATATGCGTCTAAATAGGGTAAAAGTCGACACCTAGAGGGCAATTTTTGAACTCCATTATTTCTCGATCTAGACCACCTAGAGGGCTGAAATTTCAGGATTGTGATCTAGAAATCCTCCCCTTTCCATTTCTGTGCCTATCTTTGAATAACGACCAATTTTACAACAAGTTATGGGCAAAAATCCATGTTCAAACTTTAAATGCGAATATCTCGCTTAATATGCGTCTAAATAGGGTAAAAGTCGACACCTAGAGGGCAATTTTTGAACTCCATTATTTCTCGATCTAGACCACCTAGAGGGCTGAAATTTCAGGATTGTGATCTAGAAATCCTCCCCTTTCCATTTCTGTGCCTATCTTTGAATAAGACCAATTTTACAACAAGTTATGGGCAAAAATCCATGTTCAAACTTTAAATGTGAATATCTCGCTTAATATGCGTCTAAATAGGGTAAAAGTCGACACCTAGAGGGCAATTTTTGAACTCCATTATTTCTCGATCTAGACCACCTAGAGGGTTGAAATTTCAGGATTGTGATCTAGAAATCCTCCCCTTTCCATTTCTGTGCCTATCTTTGAATAACACCAATTTTACAACAAGTTATGGGCAAAAATCCATGTTCAAACTTTAAATGCGAATATCTCGCTTAATATGCGTCTAAATAGGGTAAAAGTCGACACCTAGAGGGCAATTTTTGAACTCCATTATTTCTCGATCTAGACCACCTAGAGGGCTGAAATTTCAGGATTGTGATCTAGAAATCCTCCCCTTTCCATTTCTGTGCCTATCTTTGAATAAGACCAATTTTACAACAAGTTATGGGCAAAAATCCATGTTCAAACTTTAAATGCGAATATCTCGCTTAATATGCGTCTAAATAGGGTAAAAGTCGACACCTAGAGGGCAATTTTTGAACTCCATTATTTCTCGATCTAGACCACCTAGAGGGCTGAAATTTCAGGATTGTGATCTAGAAATCCTCCCCTTTCCATTTCTGTGCCTATCTTTGAATAAGACCAATTTTACAACAAGTTATGGGCAAAAATCCATGTTCAAACTTTAAATGCGAATATCTCGCTTAATATGCGTCTAAAACGGGTAAAAGTCGACACCTAGAGGCAATTTTTGAACTCCATTATTTCTCGATCTAGACCACCTAGAGGGCTGAAATTTCAGGATTGTGATCTAGGAATCCTTCCCTTTCCATTGCTGTGCCTATCTTTGAAAAAGACCAATTTTACGACAAGTTATGGGCAAAAATCCATGTTCAAACTTTAAATGCGAATATCTCGCTTAATATGCGTCTAAATAGGGTAAAAGTCGACACCTAGAGGGCAATTTTTGAACTCCATTATTTCTCGATCTAGACCACCTAGAGGGCTGAAATTTCAGGATTGTGATCTAGAAATCCTCCCCTTTCCATTTCTGTGCCTATCTTTGAATAAGACCAATTTTACAACAAGTTATGGGCAAAAATCCATGTTCAAACTTTAAATGCGAATATCTCGCTTAATATGCGTCTAAATAGGGTAAAAGTCGACACCTAGAGGGCAATTTTTGAACTCCATTATTTCTCGATCTAGACCACCTAGAGGGCTGAAATTTCAGGATTGTGATCTAGAAATCCTCCCCTTTCCATTTCTGTGCCTATCTTTGAATAAGACCAATTTACAACAAGTTATGGCCAAAAATCCATGTTCAAACTTTAAATGCGAATATCTCGCTTAATATGCGTCTAAATAGGGTAAAAGTCGACACCTAGAGGGCAATTTTTGAACTCCATTATTTCTCGATCTAGACCACCTAGAGGGCTGAAATTTCAGGATTGTGATCTAGAAATCCTCCCCTTTCCATTTCTGTGCCTATCTTTGAATAAGACCAATTTTACAACAAGTTATGGGCAAAAATCCATGTTCAAACTTTAAATGCGAATATCTCGCTTAATATGCGTCTAAATAGGGTAAAAGTCGACACCTAGAGGGCAATTTTTGAACTCCATTATTTATCGATCTAGACCACCTAGAGGGCTGAAATTTCAGGATTGTGATCTAGAAATCCTCCCCTTTCCATTTCTGTGCCTATCTTTGAATAAGACCAATTTTACAACAAGTTATGGGTAAAAATCCATGTTCAAACTTTAAATGCGAATATCTCGCTTAATATGCGTCTAAATAGGGTAAAAGTCGACACCTAGAGGGCAATTTTTGAACTCCATTATTTCTCGATCTAGACACCTAGAGGGCTGAAATTTCAGGATTGTGATCTAGAAATCCTCCCCTTTCCATTTCTGTGCCTATCTTTGAATAAGACCAATTTTGCAACAAGTTATGGGCAAAAATCCATGTTCAAACTTTAAATGCGAATATCTCGCTTAATATGCGTCTAAAACGGGTAAAAGTCGACACCTAGAGGGCAATTTTTGAACTCCATTATTTCTCGATCTAGACCACCTAGAGGGCTGAAATTTCAGGATTGTGATCTAGAAATCCTCCCCTTTCCATTTCTGTGCCTATCTTTGAATAAGACCAATTTTACAACAAGTTATGGGCAAAAATCCATGTTCAAACTTTAAATGCGAATATCTCGCTTAATATGCGTCTAAATAGGGTAAAAGTCGACACCTAGAGGGCAATTTTTGAACTCCATTATTTCTCGATCTAGACCACCTAGAGGGCTGAAATTTCAGGATTGTGATCTAGAAATCCTCCCCTTTCCATTTCTGTGCCTATCTTTGAATAAGACCAATTTTACAACAAGTTATGGGCAAAAATCCATGTTCAAACTTTAAATGCGAATATCTCGCTTAATATGCGTCTAAATAGGGTAAAAGTCGACACCTAGAGGGCAATTTTTGAACTCCATTATTTCTCGATCTAGACCACCTAGAGGGCTGAAATTTCAGGATTGTGATCTTGAAATCCTCCCCTTTCCATTTCTGTGCCTATCTTTGAATAAGACCAATTTTACAACAAGTTATGGGTAAAAATCCATGTTCAAACTTTAAATGCGAATATCTCGCTTAATATGCGTCTAAAACGGGTAAAAGTCGACACCTAGAGGGCAATTTTTGAACTCCATTATTTCTCGATCTAGACCACCTAGAGGGCTGAAATTTCAGGATTGTGATCTAGAAATCCTCCCCTTTCCATTTCTGTGCCTATCTTTGAATAAGACCAATTTTACAACAAGTTATGGCAAAAATCCATGTTCAAACTTTAAATGCGAATATCTCGCTTAATATGCGTCTAAATAGGGTAAAAGTCGACACCTAGAGGGCAATTTTTGAACTCCATTATTTCTCGATCTAGACCACCTAGAGGGCTGAAATTTCAGGATTGTGATCTAGAAATCCTTCCCTTTCCATTGCTGTGCCTATTTTTGAAAAAGACCAATTTTACGACAAGTTATGGGCAAAAATCCATGTTCAAACTTTAAATGCGAATATCTCGCTTAATATGCGTCTAAATAGGGTAAAAGTCGACACCTAGAGGGCAATTTTTGAACTCCATTATTTCTCGATCTAGACCACCTAGAGGGCTGAAATTTCAGGATTGTGATCTAGAAATCCTCCCCTTTCCATTTCTGTGCCTATCTTTGAATAAGACCAATTTTACAACAAGTTATGGGCAAAAATCCATGTTCAAACTTTAAATGCGAATATCTCGCTTAATATGCGTCTAAATAGGGTAAAAGTTGACACCTAGAGGGCAATTTTTGAACTCCATTATTTCTCGATCTAGACCACCTAGAGGGCTGAAATTTCAGGATTGTGATCTAGAAATCCTCCCCTTTCCATTTCTGTGCCTATCTTTGAATAAGACCAATTTTACAACAAGTTATGGGCAAAAATCCATGTTCAAACTTTAAATGCGAATATCTCGCTTAATATGCGTCTAAAACGGGTAAAAGTCGACACCTAGAGGGCAATTTTTGAACTCCATTATTTCTCGATCTAGATCACCTAGAGGGCTGAAATTTCAGGATTGTGATCTAGAAATCCTCCCCTTTCCATTTCTGTGCCTATCTTTGAATAAGACCAATTTTACAACAAGTTATGGGCAAAAATCCATGTTCAAACTTTAAATGCGAATATCTCGCTTAATATGCGTCTAAATAGGGTAAAAGTCGACACCTAGAGGGCAATTTTTGAACTCCATTATTTCTCGATCTAGACCACCTAGAGGGCTGAAATTTCAGGATTGTGATCTAGAAATCCTCCCCTTTCCATTTCTGTGCCTATCTTTGAATAAGACCAATTTTACAACAAGTTATGGGCAAAAATCCATGTTCAAACTTTAAATGCGAATATCTCGCTTAATATGCGTCTAAATAGGGTAAAAGTCGACACCTAGAGGGCAATTTTTGAACTCCATTATTTCTCGATCTAGACCACCTAGAGGGCTGAAATTTCAGGATTGTGATCTAGAAATCCTCCCCTTTCCATTTCTGTGTCTATCTTTGAATAAGACCAATTTTACAACAAGTTATGGGCAAAAATCCATGTTCAAACTTTAAATGCGAATATCTCGCTTAATATGCGTCTAAATAGGGTAAAAGTCGACACCTAGAGGGCAATTTTTGAACTCCATTATTTCTCGATCTAGACCACCTAGAGGGCTGAAATTTCAGGATTGTGATCTAGAAATCCTCCCCTTTCCATTGCTGTGCCTATTTTTGAAAAAGACCAATTTTACGACAAGTTATGGGCAAAAATCCATGTTCAAACTTTAAATGCGAATATCTCGCTTAATATGCGTCTAAATAGGGTAAAAGTCGACACCTAGAGGGCAATTTTTGAACTCCATTATTTCTCGATCTAGACCACCTAGAGGGCTGAAATTTCAGGATTGTGATCTAGAAATCCTCCCCTTTCCATTTCTGTGTCTATCTTTGAATAAGACCAATTTTACAACAAGTTATGGGCAAAAATCCATGTTCAAACTTTAAATGCGAATATCTCGCTTAATATGCGTCTAAATAGGGTAAAAGTCGACACCTAGAGGGCAATTTTTGAACTCCATTATTTCTCGATCTAGACCACCTAGAGGGCTGAAATTTCAGGATTGTGATCTAGAAATCCTCCCCTTTCCATTTCTGTGCCTATCTTTGAATAAGACCAATTTTACAACAAGTTATGGGCAAAAATCCATGTTCAAACTTTAAATGCGAATATCTCGCTTAATATGCGTCTAAATAGGGTAAAATTCGACACCTAGAGGGCAATTTTTGAACTCCATTATTTCTCGATCTAGACCACCTAGAGGCTGAAATTTCAGGATTGTGATCTAGAAATCCTCCCCTTTCCATTTCTGTGCCTATCTTTGAATAAGACCAATTTTACAACAAGTTATGGGCAAAAATCCATGTTCAAACTTTAAATGCGAATATCTCGCTTAATATGCGTCTAAATAGGGTAAAAGTCGACACCTAGAGGGCAATTTTTGAACTCCATTATTTCTCGATCTAGACCACCTAGAGGGCTGAAATTTCAGGATTGTGATCTAGAAATCCTCCCCTTTCCATTTCTGTGTCTATCTTTGAATAAGACCAATTTTACAACAAGTTATGGGCAAAAATCCATGTTCAAACTTTAAATGCGAATATCTCGCTTAATATGCGTCTAAAACGGGTAAAAGTCGACACCTAGAGGGCAATTTTTGAACTCCATTATTTCTCGATCTAGACCACCTAGAGGGCTGAAATTTCAGGATTGTGATCTAGAAATCCTCCCCTTTCCATTTCTGTGTCTATCTTTGAATAAGACCAATTTTACAACAAGTTATGGGCAAAAATCCATGTTCAAACTTTAAATGCGAATATCTCGCTTAATATGCGTCTAAATAGGGTAAAAGTCGACACCTAGAGGGCAATTTTTGAACTCCATTATTTCTCGATCTAGACCACCTAGAGGGCTGAAATTTCAGGATTGTGATCTAGAAATCCTCCCCTTTCCATTGCTGTGCCTATTTTTGAAAAAGACCAATTTTACGACAAGTTATGGGCAAAAATCCATGTTCAAACTTTAAATGCGAATATCTCGCTTAATATGCGTCTAAATAGGGTAAAAGTCGACACCTAGAGGGCAATTTTTGAACTCCATTATTTCTCGATCTAGACCACCTAGAGGGCTGAAATTTCAGGATTGTGATCTAGAAATCCTCCCCTTTCCATTTCTGTGTCTATCTTTGAATAAGACCAATTTTACAACAAGTTATGGGCAAAAATCCATGTTCAAACTTTAAATGCGAATATCTCGCTTAATATGCGTCTAAATAGGGTAAAAGTCGACACCTAGAGGGCAATTTTTGAACTCTATTATTTCTCGATCTAGACCACCTAGAGGGCTGAAATTTCAGGATTGTGATCTAGAAATCCTCCCCTTTCCATTTCTGTGCCTATCTTTGAATAAGACCAATTTTACAACAAGTTATGGGCAAAAATCCATGTTCAACTTTAAAATGCGAATATCTCGCTTAATATGCGTCTAAACCCATTAAAAGTCGGCACCTAGAGGGCAATTTTTGAACTCCATTATTTCTCGATCTAGACCACCTAGAGAGCTGAAATTTCAGGATTGTGATCTAGGAATCCTCCCCTTTCCATTTCTGTGCCTATCTTTGAATAAGACCAATTTTACAACAAGTTATGGGCAAAAATCCATGTTCAACTTTAAAATGCGAATATCTCGCTTAATATGCATCTAAACCCATTAAAAGTCGGCACCTAGAGGGCAATTTTTGAACTCCATTATTTCTCGATCTAGACCACCTAGAGAGCTGAAATTTCAGGATTGTGATCTAGGAATTCTCCCCTTTCCATTTCTGTGCCTATCTTTGAATAAGACCAATTTTACAACAAGTTATGGGCAAAAATCCATGTTCAACTTTAAAATGCGAATATCTCGCTTAATATGCATCTAAACCCATTAAAAGTCGGCACCTAGAGGGCAATTTTTGAACTCCATTATTTCTCGATCTAGACCACCTAGAGAGCTGAAATTTCAGGATTGTGATCTAGGAATCCTCCCCTTTCCATTTCTGTGCCTATCTTTGAATAAGACCAATTTTACAACAAGTTATGGGCAAAAATCCATGTTCAACTTTAAAATGCGAATATCTCGCTTAATATGCATCTAAACCCATTAAAAGTCGGCACCTAGAGGGCAATTTTTGAACTCCATTATTTCTCGATCTAGACCACCTAGAGAGCTGAAATTTCAGGATTGTGATCTAGGAATCCTCCCCTTTCCATTTCTGTGCCTATCTTTGAATAAGACCAATTTTACAACAAGTTATCTATCTTTGAATAAGACCAATTTTACAACAAGTTATGGGCAAAAATCCATGTTCAAACTTTAAATGCGAATATCTCGCTTAATATGCGTCTAAATAGGGTAAAATTCGACACCTAGAGGGCAATTTTTGAACTCCATTATTTCTCGATCTAGACCACCTAGAGGGCTGAAATTTCAGGATTGTGATCTAGAAATCCTCCCCTTTCCATTTCTGTGCCTATCTTTGAATAAGACCAATTTTACAACAAGTTATGGGCAAAAATCCATGTTCAAACTTTAAATGCGAATATCTCGCTTAATATGCGTCTAAATAGGGTAAAAGTCGACACCTAGAGGGCAATTTTTGAACTCCATTATTTCTCGATCTAGACCACCTAGAGGGCTGAAATTTCAGGATTGTGATCTAGAAATCCTCCCCTTTCCATTGCTGTGCCTATTTTTGAAAAAGACCAATTTTACGACAAGTTATGGGCAAAAATCCATGTTCAAACTTTAAATGCGAATATCTCGCTTAATATGCGTCTAAAACGGGTAAAAGTCGACACCTAGAGGGCAATTTTTGAACTCCATTATTTCTCGATCTAGACCACCTAGAGGGCTGAAATTTCAGGATTGTGATCTAGAAATCCTCCCCTTTCCATTTCTGTGTCTATCTTTGAATAAGACCAATTTTACAACAAGTTATGGGCAAAAATCCATGTTCAAACTTTAAATGCGAATATCTCGCTTAATATGCGTCTAAATAGGGTAAAAGTCGACACCTAGAGGGCAATTTTTGAACTCTATTATTTCTCGATCTAGACCACCTAGAGGGCTGAAATTTCAGGATTGTGATCTAGAAATCCTCCCCTTTCCATTTCTGTGCCTATCTTTGAATAAGACCAATTTTACAACAAGTTATGGGCAAAAATCCATGTTCAACTTTAAAATGCGAATATCTCGCTTAATATGCGTCTAAACCCATTAAAAGTCGGCACCTAGAGGGCAATTTTTGAACTCCATTATTTCTCGATCTAGACCACCTAGAGAGCTGAAATTTCAGGATTGTGATCTAGGAATCCTCCCCTTTCCATTTCTGTGCCTATCTTTGAATAAGACCAATTTTACAACAAGTTATGGGCAAAAATCCATGTTCAACTTTAAAATGCGAATATCTCGCTTAATATGCGTCTAAACCCATTAAAAGTCGGCACCTAGAGGGCAATTTTTGAACTCCATTATTTCTCGATCTAGACCACCTAGAGAGCTGAAATTTCAGGATTGTGATCTAGGAATCCTCCCCTTTCCATTTCTGTGCCTATCTTTGAATAAGACCAATTTTACAACAAGTTATGGGCAAAAATCCATGTTCAACTTTAAAATGCGAATATCTCGCTTAATATGCATCTAAACCCATTAAAAGTCGGCACCTAGAGGGCAATTTTTGAACTCCATTATTTCTCGATCTAGACCACCTAGAGAGCTGAAATTTCAGGATTGTGATCTAGGAATTCTCCCCTTTCCATTTCTGTGCCTATCTTTGAATAAGACCAATTTTACAACAAGTTATGGGCAAAAATCCATGTTCAACTTTAAAATGCGAATATCTCGCTTTATATGCATCTAAACCCATTAAAAGTCGGCACCTAGAGGGCAATTTTTGAACTCCATTATTTCTCGATCTAGACCACCTAGAGAGCTGAAATTTCAGGATTGTGATCTAGGAATCCTCCCCTTTCCATTTCTGTGCCTATCTTTGAATAAGACCAATTTTACAACAAGTTATGGGCAAAAATCCATGTTCAACTTTAAAATCCGAATATCTCGCTTAATATGCATCTAAACCCATTAAAAGTCAGCACCTAGAGGGCAATTTTTGAACTCCATTATTTCTCGATCTAGACCACCTAGAGAGCTGAAATTTCAGGATTGTGATCTAGGAATCCTCCCCTTTCCATTTCTGTGCCTATCTTTGAATAATACCAATTTTACAACAAGTTATGGGCAAAAATCCATGTTCAAACTTAAAATGCGAATATCTCGCTTAATATGCGTCTAAACCCATTAAAAGTCGGCACCTAGAGGGCAATTTTTGAACTCCATTATTTCTCGATCTAGACCACCTAGAGAGCTGAAATTTCAGGATTGTGATCTAGGAATCCTCCCCTTTCCATTTCTGTGCCTATCTTTGAATAAGACCAATTTTACAACAAGTTATGGGCAAAAATCCATGTTCAACTTTAAAATGCGAATATCTCGCTTAATATGCGTCTAAACCCATTAAAAGTCGGCACCTAGAGGGCAATTTTTGAACTCCATTATTTCTCGATCTAGACCACCTAGAGAGCTGAAATTTCAGGATTGTGATCTAGGAATCCTCCCCTTTCCATTTCTGTGCCTATCTTTGAATAAGACCAATTTTACAACAAGTTATGGGCAAAAATCCATGTTCAACTTTAAAATGCGAATATCTCGCTTAATATGCGTCTAAACCCATTAAAAGTCGGCACCTAGAGGGCAATTTTTGAACTCCATTATTTCTCGATCTAGACCACCTAGAGAGCTGAAATTTCAGGATTGTGATCTAGGAATCCTCCCCTTTCCATTTCTGTGCCTATCTTTGAATAAGACCAATTTTACAACAAGTTATGGGCAAAAATCCATGTTCAACTTTAAAATGCGAATATCTCGCTTAATATGCGTCTAAACCCATTAAAAGTCGGCACCTAGAGGGCAATTTTTGAACTCCATTATTTCTCGATCTAGACCACCTAGAGAGCTGAAATTTCAGGATTGTGATCTAGGAATCCTCCCCTTTCCATTTCTGTGCCTATCTTTGAATAAGACCAATTTTACAACAAGTTATGGGCAAAAATCCATGTTCAACTTTAAAATGCGAATATCTCGCTTAATATGCATCTAAACCCATTAAAAGTCGGCACCTAGAGGGCAATTTTTGAACTCCATTATTTCTCGATCTAGACCACCTAGAGAGCTGAAATTTCAGGATTGTGATCTAGGAATCCTCCCCTTTCCATTTCTGTGCCTATCTTTGAATAAGACCAATTTTACAACAAGTTATGGGCAAAAATCCATGTTCAACTTTAAAATGCGAATATCTCGCTTAATATGCATCTAAACCCATTAAAAGTCGGCACCTAGAGGGCAATTTTTGAACTCCATTATTTCTCGATCTAGACCACCTAGAGAGCTGAAATTTCAGGATTGTGATCTAGGAATCCTCCCCTTTCCATTTCTGTGCCTATCTTTGAATAAGACCAATTTTACAACAAGTTATGGGCAAAAATCCATGTTCAAACTTAAAATCCGAATATCTCGCTTAATATGCATCTAAACCCATTAAAAGTCAGCACCTAGAGGGCAATTTGAATAATACCAATTTTACAACAAGTTATGGACAAAAATCCATGTTCAAACTTAAAATGCGAATATCTCGCTTAATATGCGTCTAAACCCATTAAAAGTCGGCACCTAGAGGGCAATTTTTGAACTCCATTATTTCTCGATCTAGACCACCTAGAGAGCTGAAATTTCAGGATTGTGATCTAGGAATCCTCCCCTTTCCATTTCTGTGCCTATCTTTGAATAAGACCAATTTTACAACAAGTTATGGGCAAAAATCCATGTTCAAACTTAAAATGCGAATATCTCGCTTAATATGCGTCTAAACCCATTAAAAGTCGGCACCTAGAGGGCAATTTTTGAACTCCATTATTTCTCGATCTAGACCACCTAGAGAGCTGAAATTTCAGGATTGTGATCTAGGAATCCTCCCCTTTCCATTTCTGTGCCTATCTTTGAATAAGACCAATTTTACAACAAGTTATGGGCAAAAATCCATGTTCAAACTTAAAATGCGAATATCTCGCTTAATATGCGTCTAAACCCATTGAAAGTCGGCACCTAGAGGGCAATTTTTGAACTCCATTATTTCTCGATCTAGACCACCTAGAGAGCTGAAATTTCAGGATTGTGATCTAGGAATCCTCCCCTTTCCATTTCTGTGCCTATCTTTGAATAAGACCAATTTTACAACAAGTTATGGGCAAAAATCCATGTTCAAACTTAAAATGCGAATATCTCGCTTAATATGCGTCTAAACCCATTAAAAGTCGGCACCTAGAGGGCAATTTTTGAACTCCATTATTTCTCGATCTAGACCACCTAGAGAGCTGAAATTTCAGGATTGTGATCTAGGAATCCTCCCCTTTCCATTTATGTGCCTATCTTTGAATAAGACCAATTTTACAACAAGTTATGGGCAAAAATCCATGTTCAAACTTAAAATGCGAATATCTCGCTTAATATGCGTCTAAACCCATTAAAAGTCGGCACCTAGAGGGCAATTTTTGAACTCCATTATTTCTCGATCTAGACCACCTAGAGAGCTGAAATTTCAGGATTGTGATCTAGGAATCCTCCCCTTTCCATTTCTGTGCCTATCTTTGAATAAGACCAATTTTACAACAAGTTATGGGCAAAAATCCATGTTCAAACTTAAAATGCGAATATCTCGCTTAATATGCGTCTATCTATCTGATCTAGGAATCCTCCCCTTTCCATTTCTGTGCCTATCTTTGAATAAGACCAATTTTACAACAAGTTATGGGCAAAAATCCATGTTCAAACTTAAAATGCGAATATCTCGCTTAATATGCGTCTAAACCCATTAAAAGTCGGCACCTAGAGGGCAATTTTTGAACTCCATTATTTCTCGATCTAGACCACCTAGAGAGCTGAAATTTCAGGATTGTGATCTAGGAATCCTCCCCTTTCCATTTCTGTGCCTATCTTTGAATAAGACCAATTTTACAACAAGTTATGGGCAAAAATCCATGTTCAACTTTAAAATGCGAATATCTCGCTCAATATGCGTCTAAACCCATTAAAATTCGGCACCTAGAGGGCAATTTTTGAACTCCATTATTTCTCGATCTAGACCACCTAGAGAGCTGAAATTTCAGGATTGTGATCTAGGAATCCTCCCCTTTCCATTTCTGTGCCTATCTTTGAATAAGACCAATTTTACAACAAGTTATGGGCAAAAATCCATGTTCAACTTTAAAATGCGAATATCTCGCTTAATATGCGTCTAAACCCATTAAAAGTCGGCACCTAGAGGGCAATTTTTGAACTCCATTATTTCTCGATCTAGACCACCTAGAGAGCTGAAATTTCAGGATTGTGATATAGGAATCCTCCCCTTTCCATTTCTGTGCCTATCTTTGAATAAGACCAATTTTACAACAAGTTATGGGCAAAAATCCATGTTCAAACTTAAAATGCGAATATCTCGCTTAATATGCGTCTAAACCCATTAAAAGTCGGCACCTAGAGGGCATTTTTTGAACTCCATTATTTCTCGATCTAGACCACCTAGAGAGCTGAAATTTCAGGATTGTGATCTAGGAATCCTCCCCTTTCCATTTCTGTGCCTATCTTTGAATAAGACCAATTTTACAACAAGTTATGGGCAAAAATCCATGTTCAAACTTTAAATGCGAATATCTCGCTTAATATGCGTCTAAACCCATTAAAAGTCGGCACCAAGAGGGCATTTTTTGAACTCCATTGTTTCTCGATCTAGACCACCTAGAGAGCTGAAATTTCAGGATTGTGATCTAGGAATCCTCCCCTTTCCATTTCTGTGCCTATCTTTGAATAAGACCAATTTTACAACAAGTTATGGGCAAAAATCCATGTTCAAACTTTAAATGCGAATATCTCGCTTAATATGCGTCCCCATTAAAAGTCGGCACCTAGAGGGCAATTTTTGAACTCCATTATTTCTCGATCTAGACCACCTAGAGAGCTGAAATTTCAGGATTGTGATATAGGAATCCTCCCCTTTCCATTTCTGTGCCTATCTTTGAATAAGACCAATTTTACAACAAGTTATGGGCAAAAATCCATGTTCAAACTTAAAATGCGAATATCTCGCTTAATATGCGTCTAAACCCATTAAAAGTCGGCACCTAGAGGGCAATTTTTGAACTCCATTATTTCTCGATCTAGACCACCTAGAGAGCTGAAATTTCAGGATTGTGATCTAGGAATCCCCCCCTTTCCATTTCTGTGCCTATCTTTGAATAAGACCAATTTTACAACAAGTTATGGGCAAAAATCCATGTTCAAACTTAAAATGCGAATATCTCGCTTAATATGCGTCTAAACCCATTAAAAGTCGGCACCTAGAGGGCATTTTTTGAACTCCATTATTTCTCGATCTAGACCACCTAGAGAGCTGAAATTTCAGGATTGTGATCTAGGAATCCTCCCCTTTCCATTTCTGTGCCTATCTTTGAATAAGACCAATTTTACAACAAGTTATGGGCAAAAATCCATGTTCAAACTTTAAATGCGAATATCTCGCTTAATATGCGTCTAAACCCATTAAAAGTCGGCACCAAGAGGGCATTTTTTGAACTCCATTGTTTCTCGATCTAGACCACCTAGAGAGCTGAAATTTCAGGATTGTGATCTAGGAATCCTCCCCTTTCCATTTCTGTGCCTATCTTTGAATAAGACCAATTTTACAACAAGTTATGGGCAAAAATCCATGTTCAAACTTTAAATGCGAATATCTCGCTTAATATGCGTCCCCATTAAAAGTCGGCACCTAGAGGGCAATTTTTGAACTCCATTATTTCTCGATCTAGACCACCTAGAGAGCTGAAATTTCAGGATTGTGATATAGGAATCCTCCCCTTTCCATTTCTGTGCCTATCTTTGAATAAGACCAATTTTACAACAAGTTATGGGCAAAAATCCATGTTCAAACTTAAAATGCGCATATCTCGCTTAATATGCGTCTAAACCCATTAAAAGTCGGCACCTAGAGGGCAATTTTTGAACTCCATTATTTCTCGATCTAGACCACCTAGAGAGCTGAAATTTCAGGATTGTGATCTAGGAATCCCCCCCTTTCCATTTCTGTGCCTATCTTTGAATAAGACCAATTTTACAACAAGTTATGGGCAAAAATCCATGTTCAACTTTAAAATGCGAATATCTCGCTTAATATGCGTCTAAACCCATTAAAAGTCGACACCTAGAGGGCAATTTTTGAACTCCATTATTTCTCTATCTAGACCACCTAGAGAGCTGAAATTTCAGGATTGTGATCTAGGAATCCTCCCCTTTCCATTTCTGTGCCTATCTTTGAATAAGACCAATTTTACAACAAGTTATGGGCAAAAATCCATGTTCAAACTTAAAATGCGAATATCTCGCTTAATATGCGTCTAAACCCATTAAAAGTCGGCACCTAGAGGGCAATTTTTGAACTCCATTATTTCTCTATCTAGACCACCTAGAGAGCTGAAATTTCAGGATTGTGATCTAGGAATCGTCCCCTTTCCATTTCTGTGCCTATCTTTGAATAAGACCAATTTTACAACAAGTTATGGGCAAAAATCCATGTTCAAACTTAAAATGCGAATATCTCGCTTAATATGCGTCTAAGCCCATTAAAAGTCGGCACCTAGAGGGAAATTTTTGAACTACATTATTTCTCGATCTAGACCACCTAGAGAGCTGAAATTTCAGGATTGTGATCTAGGAATCCTCCCCTTTCCATTTCTGTGTCTATCTTTGAATAAGACCAATTTTACAACAAGTTATGGGCAAAAATCCATGTTCAACTTTAAAATGCGAATATCTCGCTTAATATGCATCTAAACCCATTAAAAGTCGGCACCTAGAGGGCAATTTTTGAACTCCATTATTTCTCGATCTAGACCACCTAGAGAGCTGAAATTTCAGGATTGTGATCTAGGAATCCTCCCCTTTCCATTTCTGTGCCTATCTTTGAATAAGACCAATTTTACAACAAGTTATGGGCAAAAATCCATGTTCAACTTTAAAATGCGAATATCTCGCTTAATATGCGTCTAAACCCATTAAAAGTCGGCACCTAGAGGGCAATTTTTGAACTCCATTATTTCTCGATCTAGACCACCTAGAGAGCTGAAATTTCAGGATTGTGATCTAGGAATCCTCCCCTTTCCATTTCTGTGCCTATCTTTGAATAAGACCAATTTTACAACAAGTTATGGGCAAAAATCCATGTTCAACTTTAAAATGCGAATATCTCGCTTAATATGCATCTAAGCCCATTAAAAGTCGGCACCTAGAGGGCAATTTTTGAACTCCATTATTTCTCGATCTAGACGACCTAGAGAGCTGAAATTTCAGGATTGTGATCTAGAAATCCTCCCCTTTCCATTTCTGTGCCTATCTTTGAATAAGACCAATTTTACAACAAGTTATGAGTTATGAAATTTCAGGATTGTGATCTAGAAATCCTCCCCTTTCCATTTCTGTGCCTATCTTTGAATAAGACCAATTTTACAACAAGTTATGGGCAAAAATCCATGTTCAATTTTAAAATGCGAATATCTCGCTTAATATGCATCTAAGCCCATTAAAAGTCGGCACCTAGAGGGCAATTTTTGAACTCCATTATTTCTCGATCTAGACGACCTAGAGAGCTGAAACTTCAGGATTGTGATCTAGGAATCCTCCCCTTTCCATTTCTGTGCCTATCTTTGAATAAGACCAATTTTACAACAAGTTATGGGCAAAAATCCATGTTCAAACTTAAAATGCGAATATCTCGCTTAGTATGCGTCTAAACCCATTAAAAGTCGGCACCTAGAGGGCTATTTTTGAACTCCATTATTTCTCGATCTAGACCACCTAGAGAGTTGATATTTCAGGATTGTGATCTAGGAATCCTCCCCTTTCCATTTCTGTGCCTATCTTTGAATAAGACCAATTTTACAACAAGTTATGGGCAAAAATCCATGTTCAACTTTAAAATGCGAATATCTCGCTTAATATGCGTCTAAACCCATTAAAAGTCGGCACCTAGAGGGCAATTTTTGAACTCCATTATTTCTCGATCTAGACCACCTAGAGAGCTGAAATTTCAGGATTGTGATATAGGAATCCTCCCCTTTCTATTTCTGTGCCTATCTTTGAATAAGACCAATTTTACAACAAGTTATGGGCAAAAATCCATGTTCAACTTTAAAATGCGAATATCTCGCTTAATATGCATCTAAACCCATTAAAAGTCGGCACCTAGAGGGCAATTTTTTAACTCCATTATTTCTCGATCTAGACCACCTAGAGAGCTGAAATTTCAGGATTATGATCTAGGAATCCTCAGCTTTCCATTTCTGTGCCTATCTTTGAATAAGACCAATTTTACAACAAGTTATGGGCAAAAATCCATGTTCAAACTTAAAATGCGAATATCTCGCTTAATATGCGTCTAAACCCATTAAAAGTCGGCACCTAGAGGGCAATTTTTGAACTCCATTATTTCTCGATCTAGACCACCTAGAGAGCTGAAATTTCAGGATTGTGATCTAGGAATCCTCCCCTTTCCATTTCTGTGCCTATCTTTGAATAAGACCAATTTTACAACAAGTTATGGGCAAAAATCCATGTTCAACTTTAAAATGCGAATATCTCGCTTAATATGCGTCTAAACCCATTAAAAGTCGGCACCTAGAGGGCAATTTTTGAACTCCATTATTTCTCGATCTAGACCACCTAGAGAGCTGAAATTTCAGGATTGTGATATAGGAATCCTCCCCTTTCCATTTCTGTGCTTATCTTTGAATAAGACCAATTTTACGACAAGTTATGGGCAAAAATCCATGTTCAAACTTAAAATGCGAATATCTCGCTTAATATGCGTCTAAACCCATTAAAAGTCGGCACCTAGAGGGCAATTTTTAAACTCCATTATTTCTCGATCTAGACCACCTAGAGAGCTGAAATTTCAGGATTGTGATCTAGGAATCCCCCCCTTTCCATTTCTGTGCCTATCTTTGAATAAGACCAATTTTACAACAAGTTATGGGCAAAACTCCATGTTCAACTTTAAAATGCGAATATCTCGCTTAATATGCGTCTAAACCCATTAAAAGTCGGCACCTAGAGGGCAATTTTTGAACTCCATTATTTCTCGATCTAGACCACCTAGAGAGCTGAAATTTCAGGATTGTGATCTAGGAATCCTCCCCTTTCCATTTCTGTGCCTATCTTTGAATAAGACCAATTTTACAACAAGTTATGGGCAAAAATCCATGTTCAAACTTAAAATGCGAATATCTCGCTCAATATGCGTCTAAGCCCATTAAAAGTCGGCACCTAGAGGGAAATTTTTGAACTCCATTATTTATCGATCTAGACCACCTAGAGAGCTGAAATTTCAGGATTGTGATCTAGGAATCCTCCCCTTTCCATTTCTGTGCCTATCTTTGAATAAGACCAATTTTACAACAAGTTATGGGCAAAAATCCATGTTCAACTTTAAAATGCGAATATCTCGCTTAATATGCATCTAAACCCATTAAAAGTCGGCACCTAGAGGGCAGTTTTTGAACTCCATTATTTCTCGATCTAGACCACCTAGAGAGCTGAAATTTCAGGATTGTGATCTAGGAATCCTCCCCTTTCCATTTCTGTGCCTATCTTTGAATAAGACCAATTTTACAACAAGTTATGGGCAAAAATCCATGTTCAACTTTAAAATGCGAATATCTCGCTTAATATGCGTCTAAACCCATTAAAAGTCGGCACCTAGAGGGCAATTTTTGAACTCCATTATTTCTCGATCTAGACCACCTAGAGAGCTGCAATTTCAGGATTGTGATCTAGGAATCCTCCCCTTTCCATTTCTGTGCCTATCTTTGAATAAGACCAATTTTACAACAAGTTATGGGCAAAAATCCATGTTCAACTTTAAAATGCGAATATCTCGCTTAATATGCATCTAAACCCATTAAAAGTCGGCACCTAGAGGGCAGTTTTTGAACTCCATTATTTCTCGATCTAGACCACCTAGAGAGCTGAAATTTCAGGATTGTGATCTAGGAATCCTCCCCTTTCCATTTCTGTGCCTATCTTTGAATAAGACCAATTTTACAACAAGTTATGGGCAAAAATCCATGTTCAACTTTAAAATGCGAATATCTCGCTTAATATGCGTCTAAACCCATTAAAAGTCGGCACCTAGAGGGCAATTTTTGAACTCCATTATTTCTCGATCTAGACCACCTAGAGAGCTGAAATTTCAGGATTGTGATCTAGGAATCCTCCCCTTTCCATTTCTGTGCCTATCTTTGAATAAGACCAATTTAACAACAAGTTATGGGCAAAAATCCATGTTCAACTTTAAAATGCGAATATCTCGCTTAATATGCATCTAAACCCATTAAAAGTCGGCACCTAGAGGGCAATTTTTGAACTCCATTATTTCTCGATCTAGACGACCTAAAGAGCTGAAATTTCAGGATTGTGATCTAGGAATCCTCCCCTTTCCATTTCTGTGCCTATCTTTGAATAAGACCAATTTTACAACAAGTTATGGGCAAAAATCCATGTTCAAACTTAAAATGCGAATATCTCGCTTAATATGCGTCTAAATAGGGTAAAAGTCGACACCTAGAGGGCAATTTTTGAACTCCATTATTTCTCGATCTAGACCACCTAGAGAGCTGATATTTCAGGATTGTGATCTAGGAATCCTCCCCTTTCCATTTCTGTGCCTATCTTTGAATAAGACCAATTTTACAACAAGTTACGGGCAAAAATCCATGTTCAACTTTAAAATGCGAATATCTCGCTTAATATGCATCTAAACCCATTAAAAGTCGGAACCTAGAGGGCAATTTTTGAACTCCATTATTTCTCGATCTAGACGACCTAGAGAGCTGAAATTTCAGGATTGTGATCTAGGAATCCTCCCCTTTCCATTTCTGTGCCTATCTTTGAATAAGACCAATTTAACAACAAGTTATGGGCAAAAATCCATGTTCAACTTTAAAATGCGAATATCTCGCTTAATATGGAATCCTCCCCTTTCCATTTCTGTGCCTATCTTTGAATAAGACCAATTTTACAACAAGTTATGGGCAAAAATCCATGTTCAAACTTAAAATGCGAATATCTCGCTTAATATGCGTCTAAATAGGGTAAAAGTCGACACCTAGAGGGCAATTTTTGAACTCCATTATTTCTCGATCTAGACCACCTAGAGAGCTGATATTTCAGGATTGTGATCTAGGAATCCTCCCCTTTCCATTTCTGTGCCTATCTTTGAATAAGACCAATTTTACAACAAGTTACGGGCAAAAATCCATGTTCAACTTTAAAATGCGAATATCTCGCTTAATATGCATCTAAACCCATTAAAAGTCGGCACCTAGAGGGCAGTTTTTGAACTCCACTATTTCTCGATCTAGACCACCTAGAGACCTGAAATTTCAGGATTGTGATCTAGGAAGCCTCCCCTTTCCATTTCTGTGCCTATCTTTGAATAAGACCAATTTTACAACAAGTTACGGGCAAAAATCCATGTTCAACTTTAAAATGCGAATATCTCGCTTAATATGCATCTAAACCCATTAAAAGTCGGCACCTAGAGGGCAATTTTTGAACTCCATTATTTCTCGATCTAGACGACCTAGAGAGCTGAAATTTCAGGATTGTGATCTAGGAATCCTCCCCTTTCCATTTCTGTGCCTATCTTTGAATAAGACCAATTTTACAACAAGTTATGGGCAAAAATCCATGTTCAACTTTAAAATGCGAATATCTCGCTTAATATGCGTCTAAACCCATTAAAAGTCGGCACCTAGAGGGCAATTTTTGAACTCCATTATTTCTCGATCTAGACCACCTAGAGAGCTGAAATTTCAGGATTGTGATCTAGGAATCCTCCCCTTTCCATTTCTGTGCCTATCTTTGAATAAGACCAATTTTACCACAAGTTATGGGCAAACATCCATGCTCAAACTTAAAATGCGAATATCTCGCTTAATATGCATCTAAACCCATTAAAAGTCGGCACCTAGAGGGCAATTTTTGAACTCCATTATTTCTCGATCTAGACCACCTAGAGAGCTGATATTTCAGGATTGTGATCTAGGAATCCTCCCCTTTCCATTTCTGTGCCTATCTTTGAATAAGACCAATTTTACAACAAGTTATGGGCGAAAATCCATGTTCAACTTTAAAATGCGAATATCTCGCTTAATATGCATCTAAACCCATTAAAAGTCGGCACCAAGAGGGCAATTTTTGAACTCCACTATTTCTCGATCTAGACCACCTAGAGACCTGAAATTTCAGGATTGTGATCTAGGAATCCTCCCCTTTCCATTTCTGTGCCTATCTTTGAATAAGACCAATTTTACAACAAGTTACGGGCAAAAATCCATGTTCAACTTTAAAATGCGAATATCTCGCTTAATATGCATCTAAACCCATTAAAAGTCGGCACCTAGAGGGCAATTTTTGAACTCCATTATTTCTCGATCTAGACGACCTAGAGAGCTGAAATTTCAGGATTGTGATCTATCCTCCCCTTTCCATTTCTGTGCCTATCTTTGAATAAGACCAATTTTACAACAAGTTATGGGCAAAAATCCATGTTCAAACTTAAAATGCAAATATCTCGCTTAATATGCGTCTAAACCCATTAAAAGTTGGCACCTATAGGGCAATTTTGGAACTCCATTATTTCTCGATCTAGACCACCTAGAGAGCTGAAATTTCAGGATTGTGATCTAGGAATCCTCCCCTTTCCATTTCTGTGCCTATCTTTGAATAAGACCAATTTTACAACAAGTTATGGGCAAAAATCCATGTTCAACTTTAAAATGCGAATATCTCGCTTAATATGCGTCTAAACCCATTAAAAGTCGGCACCTAAAGGGCAATTTTTGAACTTCATTATTTCTCGATCTAGACCACCTAGAGAGCTGAAATTTCAGGATTGTGATCTATTAATCCTCCCCTTTCCATTTCTGTGCCTATCTTTGAATAAGACCAATTTTACAACAAGTTATGGGCAAAAATCCATGTTCAAACTTTAAATGCGAATATCTCGCTTAATATGCGTCTAAACCCATTAAAAGTCGGCACCTATAGGGCAATTTTGGAACTCCATTATTTCTCGATCTAGACCACCTAGAGAGCTGAAATTTCAAGATTGTGATCTAGGAATCCTCCTCTTTCCATTTCTGTGCCTATCTTTGAATAAGACCAATTTTACAACAAGTTATGGGCAAAAATCCATGTTCAACTTTAAAATGCGAATATCTCGCTTAATATGGAATCCTCCCCTTTCCATTTCTGTGCCTATCTTTGAATAAGACCAATTTTACAACAAGTTATGGGCAAAAATCCATGTTCAACTTTAAAATGCGAATATCTCGCTTAATATGCGTCTAAACCCATTAAAAGTCGGCACCTAGAGGGCAATTTTTGAACTCCATTATTTCTCGATCTAGACCACCTAGAGAGCTGAAATTTCAGGATTGTGATCTAGGAATCCTCCCCTTTCCATTTCTGTGCCTATCTTTGAATAAGACCAATTTTACAACAAGTTACGGGCAAAAATCCATGTTCAACTTTAAAATGCGAATATCTCGCTTAATATGCATCTAAACCCATTAAAAGTCGGCACCTAGAGGGCAATTTTTGAACTCCATTATTTCTCGATCTAGACGACCTAGAGAGCTGAAATTTCAGGATTGTGATCTAGGAATCCTCCCCTTTCCATTTCTGTGCCTATCTTTGAATAAGACCAATTTTACAACAAGTTATGGGCAAAAATCCATGTTCAACTTTAAAATGCGAATATCTCGCTTAATATGCGTCTAAACCCATTAAAAGTCGGCACCTAGAGGGCAATTTTTGAACTCCATTATTTCTCGATCTAGACCACCTAGAGAGCTGAAATTTCAGGATTGTGATCTAGGAATCCTCCCCTTTCCATTTCTGTGCCTATCTTTGAATAAGACCAATTTTACCACAAGTTATGGGCAAACATCCATGCTCAAACTTAAAATGCGAATATCTCGCTTAATATGCGTCTAAACCCATTAAAAGTCGGCACCTAGAGGGCAATTTTTGAACTCCATTATTTCTCGATCTAGACCACCTAGAGAGCTGATATTTCAGGATTGTGATCTAGGAATCCTCCCCTTTCCATTTCTGTGCCTATCTTTGAATAAGACCAATTTTACAACAAGTTATGGGCAAAAATCCATGTTCAACTTTAAAATGCGAATATCTCGCTTAATATGCATCTAAACCCATTAAAAGTCGGCAACTAAAGGGCAATTTTTGAACTCCACTATTTCTCGATCTAGACCACCTAGAGACCTGAAATTTCAGGATTGTGATCTAGGAATCCTCCCCTTTCCATTTCTGTGCCTATCTTTGAATAAGACCAATTTTACAACAAGTTACGGGCAAAAATCCATGTTCAACTTTAAAATGCGAATATCTCGCTTAATATGCATCTAAACCCATTAAAAGTCGGCACCTAGAGGGCAATTTTTGAACTCCATTATTTCTCGATCTAGACGACCTAGAGAGCTGAAATTTCAGGATTGTGATCTATTAATCCTCCCCTTTCCATTTCTGTGCCTATCTTTGAATAAGACCAATTTTACAACAAGTTATGGGCAAAAATCCATGTTCAAACTTAAAATGCGAATATCTCGCTTAATATGCGTCTAAACCCATTAAAAGTTGGCACCTATAGGGCAATTTTGGAACTCCATTATTTCTCGATCTAGACCACCTAGAGAGCTGAAATTTCAGGATTGTGATCTAGGAATCCTCCCCTTTCCATTTCTGTGCCTATCTTTGAATAAGACCAATTTTACAACAAGTTATGGGCAAAAATCCATGTTCAACTTTAAAATGCGAATATCTCGCTTAATATGCGTCTAAACCCATTAAAAGTCGGCACCTAGAGGGCAATTTTTGAACTCCATTATTTCTCGATCTAGACCACCTAGAGAGCTGAAATTTCAGGATTGTGATCTATTAATCCTCCCCTTTCCATTTCTGTGCCTATCTTTGAATAAGACCAATTTTACAACAAGTTATGGGCAAAAATCCATGTTCAAACTTAAAATGCGAATATCTCGCTTAATATGCGTCTAAACCCATTAAAAGTTGGCACCTATAGGGCAATTTTGGAACTCCATTATTTCTCGATCTAGACCACCTAGAGAGCTGAAATTTCAGGATTGTGATCTAGGAATCCTCCCCTTTCCATTTCTGTGCCTATCTTTGAATAAGACCAATTTTACAACAAGTTATGGGCAAAAATCCATGTTCAACTTTAAAATGCGAATATCTCGCTTAATATGCGTCTAAACCCATTAAAAGTCGGCACCTAAAGGGCAATTTTTGAACTCCATTATTTCTCGATCTAGACCACCTAGAGAGCTGAAATTTCAGGATTGTGATCTATTAATCCTCCCCTTTCCATTTCTGTGCCTATCTTTGAATAAGACCAATTTTACAACAAGTTATGGGCAAAAATCCATGTTCAAACTTTAAATGCGAATATCTCGCTTAATATGGGTCTAAACCCATTAAAAGTCGGCACCTATAGGGCAATTTTGGAACTCCATTATTTCTCGATCTAGACCACCTAGAGAGCTGAAATTTCAAGATTGTGATCTAGGAATCCTCCTCTTTCCATTTCTGTGCCTATCTTTGAATAAGACCAATTTTACAACAAGTTATGGGCAAAAATCCATGTTCAACTTTAAAATGCGAATATCTCGCTTAATATGGAATCCTCCCCTTTCCATTTCTGTGCCTATCTTTGAATAAGACCAATTTTACAACAAGTTATGGGCAAAAATCCATGTTCAACTTTAAAATGCGAATATCTCGCTTAATATGCGTCTAAACCCATTAAAAGTCGGCACCTAGAGGGCAATTTTTGAACTCCACTATTTCTCGATCTAGACCACCTAGAGACCTGAAATTTCAGGATTGTGATCTAGGAATCCTCCCCTTTCCATTTCTGTGCCTATCTTTGAATAAGACCAATTTTACAACAAGTTACGGGCAAAAATCCATGTTCAACTTTAAAATGCGAATATCTCGCTTAATATGCATCTAAACCCATTAAAAGTCGGCACCTAGAGGGCAATTTTTGAACTCCATTATTTCTCGATCTAGACGACCTAGAGAGCTGAAATTTCAGGATTGTGATCTAGGAATCCTCCCCTTTCCATTTCTGTGCCTATCTTTGAATAAGACCAATTTTACAACAAGTTATGGGCAAAAATCCATGTTCAACTTTAAAATGCGAATATCTCGCTTAATATGCGTCTAAACCCATTAAAAGTCGGCACCTAGAGGGCAATTTTTGAACTCCATTATTTCTCGATCTAGACCACCTAGAGAGCTGAAATTTCAGGATTGTGATCTAGGAATCCTCACCTTTCCATTTCTGTGCCTATCTTTGAATAAGACCAATTTTACAACAAGTTATGGGCAAACATCCATGTTCAAACTTAAAATGCGAATATCTCGCTTAATATGCGTCTAAACCCATTAAAAGTCGGCACCAAGAGGGCAATTTTTGAACTCCATTATTTCTCGATCTAGACCACCTAGAGAGCTGATATTTCAGGATTGTGATCTAGGAATCCTCCCCTTTCCATTTCTGTGCCTATCTTTGAATCCATGTTCAACTTTAAAATGCGAATATCTCGCTTAATATGCGTCTAAACCCATTAAAAGTCGGCACCTAGAGGGCAATTTTTGAACTCCATTATTTCTCGATCTAGACCACCTAGAGAGCTGAAATTTCAGGATTGTGATCTAGGAATCCTCACCTTTCCATTTCTGTGCCTATCTTTGAATAAGACCAATTTTACAACAAGTTATGGGCAAACATCCATGTTCAAACTTAAAATGCGAATATCTCGCTTAATATGCGTCTAAACCCATTAAAAGTCGGCACCAAGAGGGCAATTTTTGAACTCCATTATTTCTCGATCTAGACCACCTAGAGAGCTGATATTTCAGGATTGTGATCTAGGAATCCTCACCTTTCCATTTCTGTGCCTATCTTTGAATAAGACCAATTTTACAACAAGTTATGGGCAAACATCCATGTTCAAACTTAAAATGCGAATATCTCGCTTAATATGCGTCTAAACCCATTAAAAGTCGGCACCAAGAGGGCAATTTTTGAACTCCATTATTTCTCGATCTAGACCACCTAGAGAGCTGATATTTCAGGATTGTGATCTAGGAATCCTCCCCTTTCCATTTCTGTGCCTATCTTTGAATCCATGTTCAACTTTAAAATGCGAATATCTCGCTTAATATGCGTCTAAACCCATTAAAAGTCGGCACCTAGAGGGCAATTTTTGAACTCCATTATTTCTCGATCTAGACCACCTAGAGAGCTGAAATTTCAGGATTGTGATCTAGGAATCCTCACCTTTCCATTTCTGTGCCTATCTTTGAATAAGACCAATTTTACAACAAGTTATGGGCAAACATCCATGTTCAAACTTAAAATGCGAATATCTCGCTTAATATGCGTCTAAACCCATTAAAAGTCGGCACCAAGAGGGCAATTTTTGAACTCCATTATTTCTCGATCTAGACCACCTAGAGAGCTGATATTTCAGGATTGTGATCTAGGAATCCTCCCCTTTCCATTTCTGTGCCTATCTTTGAATAAGACCAATTTTACAACAAGTTATGGGCAAAAATCCATGTTCAACTTTAAAATGCGAATATCTCGCTTAATATGCATCTAAACCCATTAAAAGTCGGCACCTAGAGGGCAATTTTTGAACTCCATTATTTCTCGATCTAGACGACCTAGAGAGCTGAAATTTCAGGATTGTGATCTATTAATCCTCCCCTTTCCATTTCTGTGCCTATCTTTGAATAAGACCAATTTTACAACAAGTTATGGGCAAAAATCCATGTTCAAACTTAAAATGCGAATATCTCGCTTAATATGCGTCTAAACCCATTAAAAGTCGGCACCTATAGGGCAATTTTGGAACTCCATTATTTCTCGATCTAGACCACCTAGAGAGCTGAAATTTCAAGATTGTGATCTAGGAATCCTCCTCTTTCCATTTCTGTGCCTATCTTTGAATAAGACCAATTTTACAACAAGTTATGGGCAAAAATCCATGTTCAACTTTAAAATGCGAATATCTCGCTTAATATGGAATCCTCCCCTTTCCATTTCTGTGCCTATCTTTGAATAAGACCAATTTTACAACAAGTTATGGGCAAAAATCCATGTTCAACTTTAAAATGCGAATATCTCGCTTAATATGCGTCTAAACCCATTAAAAGTCGGCACCTAGAGGGCAATTTTTGAACTCCACTATTTCTCGATTTAGACCACCCAGAGACCTGAAATTTCAGGATTGTGATCTAGGAATCCTCCCCTTTCCATTTCTGTGCCTATCTTTGAATAAGACCAATTTTACAACAAGTTACGGGCAAAAATCCATGTTCAACTTTAAAATGCGAATATCTCGCTTAATATGCATCTAAACCCATTAAAAGTCGGCACCTAGAGGGCAATTTTTGAACTCCATTATTTCTCGATCTAGACGACCTAGAGAGCTGAAATTTCAGGATTGTGATCTAGGAATCCTCCCCTTTCCATTTCTGTGCCTATCTTTGAATAAGACCAATTTTACAACAAGTTATGGGCAAAAATCCATGTTCAACTTTAAAATGCGAATATCTCGCTTAATATGCGTCTAAACCCATTAAAAGTCGGCACCTAGAGGGCAATTTTTGAACTCTATTATTTCTCGATCTAGACCACCTAGAGAGCTGAAATTTCAGGATTGTGATCTAGGAATCCTCACCTTTCCATTTCTGTGCCTATCTTTGAATAAGACCAATTTTACAACAAGTTATGGGCAAACATCCATGTTCAAACTTAAAATGCGAATATCTCGCTTAATATGCGTCTAAACCCATTAAAAGTCGGCACCAAGAGGGCAATTTTTGAACTCCATTATTTCTCGATCTAGACCACCTAGAGAGCTGATATTTCAGGATTGTGATCTAGGAATCCTCCCCTTTCCATTTCTGTGCCTATCTTTGAATAAGACCAATTTTACAACAAGTTATGGGCAAAAATCCATGTTCAACTTTAAAATGCGAATATCTCGCTTAATATGCATCTAAACCCATTAAAAGTCGGCACCTAGAGGGCAATTTTTGAACTCCATTATTTCTCGATCTAGACGACCTAGAGAGCTGAAATTTCAGGATTGTGATCTATTAATCCTCCCCTTTCCATTTCTGTGCCTATCTTTGAATAAGACCAATTTTACAACAAGTTATGGGCAAAAATCCATGTTCAAACTTAAAATGCGAATATCTCGCTTAATATGCGTCTAAACCCATTAAAAGTCGGCACCTATAGGGCAATTTTGGAACTCCATTATTTCTCGATCTAGACCACCTAGAGAGCTGAAATTTCAGGATTGTGATCTAGGAATCCTCCCCTTTCCATTTCTGTGCCTATCTTTGAATAAGACCAATTTTACAACAAGTTATGGGCAAAAATCCATGTTCAACTTTAAAATGCGAATATCTCGCTTTATATGGAATCTTCCCCTTTCCATTTCTGTGCCTATCTTTGAATAAGACCAATTTTACAACAAGTTATGGGTAAAAATCCATGTTCAACTTTAAAATGCGAATATCTCGCTTAATATGCGTCTAAACCAATTAAAAGTCGGCACCTAGAGGGCAATTTTTGAACTCCATTATTTCTCGATCTAGACCACCTAGAGAGCTGAAATTTCAGGATTGTGATCTAGGAATCCTCCCCTTTCCATTTCTGTGCCTATCTTTGAATAAGACCAATTTTACAACAAGTTACGGTCAAAAATCCATGTTCAACTTTAAAATGCGAATATCTCGCTTAATATGCATCTAAACCCATTAAAAGTCGGCACCTAGAGGGCAATTTTTGAACTCCATTATTTCTCGATCTAGACCACCTAGAGAGCTGAAATTTCAGGATTGTGATCTAGGAATCCTCCCCTTTCCATTTCTGTGCCTATCTTTGAATAAGACCAATTTTACAACAAGTTATGGGCAAAAATCCATGTTCAACTTTAAAATGCGAATATCTCGCTTAATATGCGTCTAAACCCATTAAAAGTCGGCACCTAGAGGGAAATTTTTGAACTCCATTATTTCTCGATCTAGACCACCTAGAGAGCTGAAATTTCAGGATTGTGATATAGGAATCCTCCCCTTTCCATTTCTGTGCCTATCTTTGAATAAGACCAATTTTACAACAAGTTATGGGCAAACATCCATGTTCAAACTTAAAATGCGAATATCTCGCTTAATATGCGTCTAAACCCATTAAAAGTCGGCACCTAGAGGGCAATTTTTGAACTCCATTATTTCTCGATCTAGACCACCTAGAGAGCTGATATTTCAGGATTGTGATCTAGGAATCCTCCCCTTTCCATTTCTGTGCCTATCTTTGAATAAGACCAATTTTACAACAAGTTATGGGCAAAAATCCATGTTCAACTTTAAAATGCGAATATCTCGCTTAATATGCATCTAAACCCATTAAAAGTCGGCACCTAGAGGGTAATTTTTGAACTCCATTATTTCTCGATCTAGACAACCTAGAGAGCTGAAATTTCAGGATTGTGATCTAGGAATCCTCCCCTTTCCATTTCTGTGCCTATCTTTGAATAAGACCAATTTTACAACAAGTTATGGGCAAAAATCCATGTTCAACTTTAAAATGCGAATATCTCGCTTAATATGCGTCTAAACCCATTAAAAGTCGGCACCTAGAGGGCAATTTTTGAACTCCATTATTTCTCGATCTAGACCACCTAGAGAGCTCAAATTTCAGGATTGTGATCTAGGAATCCTCCCCTTTCCATTTCTGTGCCTATCTTTGAATAAGACCAATTTTACAACAAGTTATGGGCAAAAATCCATGTTCAAACTTTAAATGCGAATATCTCGCTTAATATGCATCTAAACCCATTAAAAGTCGGCACCTAGAGTGCAATTTTTGAACTCCATTATTTCTCGATCTAGACCACCTAGAGAGCTGAAATTTCAGGATTGTGATATAGGAATCCTCCCCTTTCCATTTCTGTGCCTATCTTTGAATAAGACCAATTTTACAACAAGTTATGGGCAAAAATCCATGTTCAACTTTAAAATGCAAATATCTCGCTTAATATGCATCTAAACCCATTAAAAGTCGGCACCTAGAGGGCAATTTTTGAACTCCATTATTTCTCGATCTAGACCACCTAGAGAGCTGAAATTTCAGGATTGTGATCTAGGAATCCTCCCCTTTCCATTTCTGTGCCTATCTTTGAATAAGACCAATTTTACAACAAGTTATGGGCAAAAATCCATGTTCAACTGATATTTCAGGATTGTGATCTAGGAATCCTCCCCTTTCCATTTCTGTGCCTATCTTTGAATAAGACCAATTTTACAACAAGTTATGGGCAAAAATCCATGTTCAACTTTAAAATGCAAATATCTCGCTTAATATGCATCTAAACCCATTAAAAGTCGGCACCTAGAGGGCAATTTTTGAACTCCATTATTTCTCGATCTAGACCACCTAGAGAGCTGAAATTTCAGGATTGTGATCTAGGAATCCTCCCCTTTCCATTTCTGTGCCTATCTTTGAAAAAGACCAATTTTACAACAAGTTATGGGCAAAAATCCATGTTCAACTTTAAAATGCGAATATCTCGCTTAATATGGAATCCTCGCCTTTCCATTTCTGTGCCTATCTTTGAATAAGACCAATTTTACAACAAGTTATGGGCAAAAATCCATGTTCAACTTTAAAATGCGAATATCTCGCTTAATATGCGTCTAAACCCATTAAAAGTCGGCACCTAGAGGGCAATTTTTGAACTCCATTATTTCTCGATCTAGACCACCTAGAGAGCCGAAATTTCAGGATTGTGATCTAGGAATCCTCCCCTTTCCATTTCTGTGCCTATCTTTGAATAAGACCAATTTTACAACAAGTTATGGGCAAACATCCATGTTCAAACTTAAAATGCGAATATCTCGCTTAATATGCGTCTAAACCCATTAAAAGTCGGCACCTAGAGGGCAATTTTTGAACTCCATTATTTCTCGATCTAGACCACCTAGAGAGCTGATATTTCAGGATTGTGATCTAGGAATCCTCCCCTTTCCATTTCTGTGCCTATCTTTGAATAAGACCAATTTTACAACAAGTTATGGGCAAAAATCCATGTTCAACTTTAAAATGCGAATATCTCGCTTAATATGCATCTAAACCCATTAAAAGTCGGCACCTAGAGGGTAATTTTTGAACTCCATTATTTCTCGATCTAGACGACCTAGAGAGCTGAAATTTCAGGATTGTGATCTAGGAATCCTCCCCTTTCCATTTCTGTGCCTATCTTTGAATAAGACCAATTTTACAACAAGTTATGGGCAAAAATCCATGTTCAACTTTAAAATGCGAATATCTCGCTTAATATGCGTCTAAACCCATTAAAAGTCGGCACCTAGAGGGCAATTTTTGAACTCCATTATTTCTCGATCTAGACCACCTAGAGAGCTCAAATTTCAGGATTGTGATCTAGGAATCCTCCCCTTTCCATTTCTGTGCCTATCTTTGAATAAGACCAATTTTACAACAAGTTATGGGCAAAAATCCATGTTCAAACTTTAAATGCGAATATCTCGCTTAATATGCATCTAAACCCATTAAAAGTCGGCACCTAGAGTGCAATTTTTGAACTCCATTATTTCTCGATCTAGACCACCTAGAGAGCTGAAATTTCAGGATTGTGATATAGGAATCCTCCCCTTTCCATTTCTGTGCCTATCTTTGAATAAGACCAATTTTACAACAAGTTATGGGCAAAAATCCATGTTCAACTTTAAAATGCAAATATCTCGCTTAATATGCATCTAAACCCATTAAAAGTCGGCACCTAGAGGGCAATTTTTGAACTCCATTATTTCTCGATCTAGACCACCTAGAGAGCTGAAATTTCAGGATTGTGATCTAGGAATCCTCCCCTTTCCATTTCTGTGCCTATCTTTGAAAAAGACCAATTTTACAACAAGTTATGGGCAAAAATCCATGTTCAACTTTAAAATGCGAATATCTCGCTTAATATGGAATCCTCGCCTTTCCATTTCTGTGCCTATCTTTGAATAAGACCAATTTTACAACAAGTTATGGGCAAAGATCCATGTTCAACTTTAAAATGCGAATATCTCGCTTAATATGCATCTAAACCCATTAAAAGTCGGCACCTAGAGGGTAATTTTTGAACTCCATTATTTCTCGATCTAGACGACCTAGAGAGCTGAAATTTCAGGATTGTGATCTAGGAATCCTCCCCTTTCCATTTCTGTGCCTATCTTTGAAAAAGACCAATTTTACAACAAGTTATGGGCAAAAATCCATGTTCAACTTTAAAATGCGAATATCTCGCTTAATATGCATCTAAACCCATTAAAAGTCGGCACCTAGAGGGCAATTTTTGAACTCCATTATTTCTCGATCTAGACCACCTAGAGAGCTGAAATTTCAGGATTGTGATCTAGGAATCCTCCCCTTTCCATTTCTGTGCCTATCTTTGAAAAAGACCAATTTTACAACAAGTTATGGGCAAAAATCCATGTTCAACTTTAAAATGCGAATATCTCGCTTAATATGGAATCCTCGCCTTTCCATTTCTGTGCCTATCTTTGAATAAGACCAATTTTACAACAAGTTATGGGCAAAAATCCATGTTCAACTTTAAAATGCGAATATCTCGCTTAATATGCATCTAAACCCATTAAAAGTCGGCACCTAGAGGGTAATTTTTGAACTCCATTATTTCTCGATCTAGACGACCTAGAGAGCTGATATTTCAGGATTGTGATCTAGGAATCCTCCCCTTTCCATTTCTGTGCCTATCTTTGAATAAGACCAATTTTACAACAAGTTATGGGCAAAAATCCATGTTCAACTTTAAAATGCGAATATCTCGCTTAATATGCGTCTAAGCCCATTAAAAGTCGGCACCTAGAGGGCAATTTTTGAACTCCATTATTTCTCGATCTAGACCACCTAGAGAGCTCAAATTTCAGGATTGTGATCTAGGAATCCTCCCCTTTCCATTTCTGTGCCTATCTTTGAATAAGACCAATTTTACAACAAGTTATGGGCAAAAATCCATGTTCAAACTTTAAATGCGAATATCTCGCTTAATATGCATCTAAACCCATTAAAAGTCGGCACCTAGAGTGCAATTTTTGAACTCCATTATTTCTCGATCTAGACCACCTAGAGAGCTGAAATTTCAGGATTGTGATATAGGAATCCTCCCCTTTCCATTTCTGTGCCTATCTTTGAATAAGACCAATTTTACAACAAGTTATGGGCAAAAATCCATGTTCAACTTTAAAATGCAAATATCTCGCTTAATATGCATCTAAACCCATTAAAAGTCGGCACCTAGAGGGCAATTTTTGAACTCCATTATTTCTCGATCTAGACCACCTAGAGAGCTGAAATTTCAGGATTGTGATCTAGGAATCCTCCCCTTTCCATTTCTGTGCCTATCTTTGAAAAAGACCAATTTTACAACAAGTTATGGGCAAAAATCCATGTTCAACTTTAAAATGCGAATATCTCGCTTAATATGGAATCCTCGCCTTTCCATTTCTGTGCCTATCTTTGAATAAGACCAATTTTACAACAAGTTATGGGCAAAAATCCATGTTCAACTTTAAAATGCGAATATCTCGCTTAATATGCGTCTAAACCCATTAAAAGTCGGCACCTAGAGGGCAATTTTTGAACTCCATTATTTCTCGATCTAGACCACCTAGAGAGCTGAAATTTCAGGATTGTGATCTAGGAATCCTCCCCTTTCCATTTCTGTGCCTATCTTTGAATAAGACCAATTTTACAACAAGTTATGGGCAAACATCCATGTTCAAACTTAAAATGCGAATATCTCGCTTAATATGCGTCTAAACCCATTAAAAGTCGGCACCTAGAGGGCAATTTTTGAACTCCATTATTTCTCGATCTAGACCACCTAGAGAGCTGATATTTCAGGATTGTGATCTAGGAATCCTCCCCTTTCCATTTCTGTGCCTATCTTTGAATAAGACCAATTTTACAACAAGTTATGGGCAAAAATCCATGTTCAACTTTAAAATGCGAATATCTCGCTTAATATGCGTCCTAGATAGTCAAAAGTTTTGACCTAGAGGGCAATTTTTGAACTTTAATATTTCTTGATCTAGACCACCTAAAGGGCTGAAATTTCAGAGTTGTGATCTAGGAATCATTCTCTTTCCATTGCTGTGCCTATCTTTGAGCAAGACCAATTTACAAAAAGTTATGGGCAAAAATGCATGTTCAAACTTTAAATGCGAATATCTCGCTTAATATGCGTCCTAGATAGTCAAAAGTTTTGACCTAGAGGGCAATTTTTGAACTCCATTATTTCTCGATCTAGACCAACTAGAGGACTGAAATTTTAGAATTGTCATCTAGGAATCATTCCCTTTCCATTTCTGTGCCTATCTTTGAATAAGACCAATTTTACAACAAGTTATGGGCAAACATCCATGTTCAAACTTAAAATGCGAATATCTCGCTTAATATGCGTCTAAACCCATTAAAAGTCGGCACCTAGAGGGCAATTTTTGAACTCCATTATTTCTCGATCTAGACCACCTAGAGAGCTGATATTTCAGGATTGTGATCTAGGAATCCTCCCCTTTCCATTTCTGTGCCTATCTTTGAATAAGACCAATTTTACAACAAGTTATGGGCAAAAATCCATGTTCAACTTTAAAATGCGAATATCTCGCTTAATATGCGTCTAAACCCATTAAAAGTCGGCACCTATAGGGCAATTTTTGAACTCCATTATTTCTCGATCTAGACCACCTAGAGAGCTGAAATTTCAGGATTGTGATCTAGGAATCCTCCCCTTTCCATTTCTGTGCCTATCTTTGAATAAGACCAATTTTACAACAAGTTATGGGCAAAAATCCATGTTCAACTTTAAAATGCGAATATCTCGCTTAATATGCGTCAAAGATAGTCAAAAGTTTTGACCTAGAGGGCAATTTTTGAACTTTAATATTTCTTGATCTAGACCACCTAAAGGGCTGAAATTTCAGAGTTGTGATCTAGGAATCATTCTCTTTCCATTGCTGTGCCTATCTTTGAGCAAGACCAATTTACAAAAAGTTATGGGCAAAAATGCATGTTCAAACTTTAAATGCGAATATCTCGCTTAATATGCGTCCTAGATAGTCAAAAGTTTTGACCTAGAGGGCAATTTTTGAACTCCATTATTTCTCGATCTAGACCAACTAGAGGACTGAAATTTTAGAATTGTCATCTAGGAATCATTCCCTTTCCATTGCTGTGCCTATCTTTGAATAAGACCAATTTTACAACAAATTATGGGCAAAAGTCCATGTTGAAACTTAAAACGCGAATATCTCGCTTAAATGCTTTCTAGAGGGTCAAAAGTTGGCACTTAGGGGGCAATTTTTGAACTCCTTTATTTCTCGATCTAGACCATAGAAGGCTGAAATTTTAGAATTGTCATCTTGGAATCATTCCCTTTCCATTGCTGTGTCTATCTTTGAATAAGACCAATTTTACAACAAGTTATGGGCAAAAATCCAAGTTCAAATTTAAAATGCAAATATCTCACTTAAAATGCGTCCTACATGGTCAAAAGTTGGCACCTATAGAGGGTAATTTTTGAACTAAATTATTTCTCGATCTTGACCACTTAGAGGGCTGAAATTTCAGGATAATGATCTAGGAATCATTCCATTTCCATTCTCTGATTATATTTTACAGACAAATTTATAAACGAAGGAGTTCGAAAATTTGTTTTATATTGTTTTTTGAAACATCATGCCAAAATAAGATTTTTTTATTTATTATATCTCGCTTAATATGCATCTAAACCCATTAAAAGTCGGCACCTAGAGGGTAATTTTTGAACTCCATTATTTCTCGATCTAGACGACCTAGAGAGCTGAAATTTCAGGATTGTGATCTAGGAATCCTCCCCTTTCCATTTCTGTGCCTATCTTTGAATAAGACCAATTTTGCAACAAGTTATGGGCAAAAATCCATGTTCAACTTTAAAATGCGAATATCTCGCTTAATATGCGTCTAAACCCATTAAAAGTCGGCACCTAGAGGGCAATTTTTGAACTCCATTATTTCTCGATCTAGACCACCTAGAGAGCTGAAATTTCAGGATTGTGATCTAGGAATCCTTCCCTTTCCATTTCTGTGCCTATCTTTGAATAAGACCAATTTTACAACAAGTTATGGGCAAACATCCATGTTCAAACTTAAAATGCGAATATCTCGCTTAATATGCGTCTAAACCCATTAAAAGTCGGCACCTAGAGGGCAATTTTTGAACTCCATTATTTCTCGATCTAGACCACCTAGAAAGCTGATATTTCAGGATTGTGATCTAGGAATCCTCCCCTTTCCATTTCTGTGCCTATCTTTGAATAAGACCAATTTTACAACAAGTTATGGGCAAAAATCCATGTTCAAACTTAAAATGCGAATATCTCGCTTAATATGCGTCTAAACCCATTAAAAGTCGGCACCTAGAGGGCAATTTTTGAACTCCATTATTTCTCGATCTAGACCACCTAGAAAGCTGATATTTCAGGATTGTGATCTAGGAATCCTCCCCTTTCCATTTCTGTGCCTATCTTTGAATAAGACCAATTTTACAACAAGTTATGGGCAAAAATCCAAGTTCAAATTTAAAATGCAAATATCTCACTTAAAATGCGTCCTACATGGTCAAAAGTTGGCACCTATAGAGGGTAATTTTTGAACTAAATTATTTCTCGATCTTGACCACTTAGAGGGCTGAAATTTCAGGATAATGATCTAGGAATCATTCCATTTCCATTCTCTGATTATATTTTACAGACAAATTTATAAACGAAGGAGTTCGAAAATTTGTTTTATATTGTTTTTTGAAACATCATGCCAAAATAATATTTTTTTATTTATTATATCTCGCTTAATATGCATCTAAACCCATTAAAAGTCGGCACCTAGAGGGTAATTTTTGAACTCCATTATTTCTCGATCTAGACGACCTAGAGAGCTGAAATTTCAGGATTGTGATCTAGGAATCCTCCCCTTTCCATTTCTGTGCCTATCTTTGAATAAGACCAATTTTACAACAAGTTATGGGCAAAAATCCATGTTCAACTTTAAAATGCGAATATCTCGCTTAATATGCGTCTAAACCCATTAAAAGTCGGCACCTAGAGGGCAATTTTTGAACTCCATTATTTCTCGATCTAGACCACCTAGAGAGCTGAAATTTCAGGATTGTGATCTAGGAATCCTCCCCTTTCCATTTCTGTGCCTATCTTTGAATAAGACCAATTTTACAACAAGTTATGGGCAAACATCCATGTTCAAACTTAAAATGCGAATATCTCGCTTAATATGCGTCTAAACCCATTAAAAGTCGGCACCTAGAGGGCAATTTTTGAACTCCATTATTTCTCGATCTAGACCACCTAGAAAGCTGATATTTCAGGATTGTGATCTAGGAATCCTCCCCTTTCCATTTCTGTGCCTATCTTTGAATAAGACCAATTTTACAACAAGTTATGGGCAAACATCCATGTTCAAACTTAAAATGCGAATATCTCGCTTAATATGCGTCTAAACCCATTAAAAGTCGGCACCTAGAGGGCAATTTTTGAACTCCATTATTTCTCGATCTAGACCACCTAGAAAGCTGATATTTCAGGATTGTGATCTAGGAATCCTCCCCTTTCCATTTCTGTGCCTATCTTTGAATAAGACCAATTTTACAACAAGTTATGGGCAAAAATCCATGTTCAAACTTAAAATGCGAATATCTCGCTTAATATGCGTCTAAACCCATTAAAAGTCGGCACCTAGAGGGCAATTTTTGAACTCCATTATTTCTCGATCTAGACCACCTAGAGAGCTGAAATTTCAGGATTGTGATCTAGGAATCCTCCCCTTTCCATTTCTGTGCCTATCTTTGAATAAGACCAATTTTACAACAAGTTACGGGCAAAAATCCATGTTCAACTTTAAAATGCGAATATCTCGCTTAATATGCATCTAAACCCATTAAAAGTCGGCACCTAGAGGGCAATTTTTGAACTCCACTATTTCTCGATCTAGACCACCTAGAGACCTGAAATTTCAGGATTGTGATCTAGGAATCCTCCCCTTTCCATTTCTGTGCCTATCTTTGAATAAGACCAATTTTACAACAAGTTACGGGCAAAAATCCATGTTCAACTTTAAAATGCGAATATCTCGCTTAATATGCATCTAAACCCATTAAAAGTCGGCACCTAGAGGGCAATTTTTGAACTCCATTATTTCTCGATCTAGACGACCTAGAGAGCTGAAATTTCAGGATTGTGATCTAGGAATCCTCCCCTTTCCATTTCTGTGCCTATCTTTGAATAAGACCAATTTTACAACAAGTTATGGGCAAAAATCCATGTTGAACTTTAAAATGCGAATATCTCGCTTAATATGCGTCTAAACCCATTAAAAGTCGGCACCTAGAGGGCAATTTTTGAACTCCATTATTTCTCGATCTAGACCACCTAGAGAGCTGAAATTTCAGGATTGTGATCTAGGAATCCTCACCTTTCCATTTCTGTGCCTATCTTTGAATAAGACCAATTTTACAACAAGTTATGGGCAAACATCCATGTTCAAACTTAAAATGCGAATATCTCGCTTAATATGCGTCTAAACCCATTAAAAGTCGGCACCTAGAGGGCAATTTTTGAACTCCATTATTTCTCGATCTAGACCACCTAGAGAGCTGATATTTCAGGATTGTGATCTAGGAATCCTCCCCTTTCCATTTCTGTGCCTATCTTTGAATAAGACCAATTTTACAACAAGTTATGGGCAAAAATCCATGTTCAACTTTAAAATGCGAATATCTCGCTTAATATGCATCTAAACCCATTAAAAGTCGGCACCTAGAGGGCAATTTTTGAACTCCATTATTTCTCGATCTAGACGACCTAGAGAGCTGAAATTTCAGGATTGTGATCTATTAATCCTCCCCTTTCCATTTCTGTGCCTATCTTTGAATAAGACCAATTTTACAACAAGTTATGGGCAAAAATCCATGTTCAAACTTAAAATGCGAATATCTCGCTTAATATGCGTCTAAACCCATTAAAAGTCGGCACCTATAGGGCAATTTTGGAACTCCATTATTTCTCGATCTAGACCACCTAGAGAGCTGAAATTTCAGGATTGTGATCTAGGAATCCTCCCCTTTCCATTTCTGTGCCTATCTTTGAATAAGACCAATTTTAGAACAAGTTATGGGCAAAAATCCATGTTCAACTTTAAAATGCGAATATCTCGCTTTATATGGAATCCTCCCCTTTCCATTTCTGTGCCTATCTTTGAATAAGACCAATTTTACAACAAGTTATGGGCAAAAATCCATGTTCAACTTTAAAATGCGAATATCTCGCTTAATATGCGTCTAAACCCATTAAAAGTCGGCACCTAGAGGGCAATTTTTGAACTCCACTATTTCTCGATCTAGACCACCTAGAGACCTGAAATTTCAGGATTGTGATCTAGGAATCCTCCCCTTTCCATTTCTGTGCCTATCTTTGAATAAGACCAATTTTACAACAAGTTACGGTCAAAAATCCATGTTCAACTTTAAAATGCGAATATCTCGCTTAATATGCATCTAAACCCATTAAAAGTCGGCACCTAAAGGGCAATTTTTGAACTCCATTATTTCTCGATCTAGACCACCTAGAGAGCTGAAATTTCAGGATTGTGATCTAGGAATCCTCCCCTTTCCATTTCTGTGCCTATCTTTGAATAAGACCAATTTTACAACAAGTTATGGGCAAAAATCCATGTTCAACTTTAAAATGCGAATATCTCGCTTAATATGCGTCTAAACCCATTAAAAGTCGGCACCTAGAGGGAAATTTTTGAACTCCATTATTTCTCGATCTAGACCACCTAGAGAGCTGAAATTTCAGGATTGTGATATAGGAATCCTCCCCTTTCCATTTCTGTGCCTATCTTTGAATAAGACCAATTTTACAACAAGTTATGGGCAAACATCCATGTTCAAACTTAAAATGCGAATATCTCGCTTAATATGCGTCTAAACCCATTAAAAGTCGGCACCTAGAGGGCAATTTTTGAACTCCATTATTTCTCGATCTAGACCACCTAGAGAGCTGATATTTCAGGATTGTGATCTAGGAATCCTCCCCTTTCCATTTCTGTGCCTATCTTTGAATAAGACCAATTTTACAACAAGTTATGGGCAAAAATCCATGTTCAACTTTAAAATGCGAATATCTCGCTTAATATGCATCTAAACCCATTAAAAGTCGGCACCTAGAGGGTAATTTTTGAACTCCATTATTTCTCGATCTAGACGACTTAGAGAGCTGAAATTTCAGGATTGTGATCTAGGAATCCTCCCCTTTCCATTTCTGTGCCTATCTTTGAATAAGACCAATTTTACAACAAGTTATGGGCAAAAATCCATGTTCAACTTTAAAATGCGAATATCTCGCTTAATATGCGTCTAAACCCATTAAAAGTCGGCACCTAGAGGGCAATTTTTGAACTCCATTATTTCTCGATCTAGACCACCTAGAGAGCTCAAATTTCAGGATTGTGATCTAGGAATCCTCCCCTTTCCATTTCTGTGCCTATCTTTGAATAAGACCAATTTTACAACAAGTTATGGGCAAAAATCCATGTTCAAACTTTAAATGCGAATATCTCGCTTAATATGCATCTAAACCCATTAAAAGTCGGCACCTAGAGTGCAATTTTTGAACTCCATTATTTCTCGATCTAGACCACCTAGAGAGCTGAAATTTCAGGATTGTGATATAGGAATCCTCCCCTTTCCATTTCTGTGCCTATCTTTGAATAAGACCAATTTTACAACAAGTTATGGGCAAAAATCCATGTTCAACTTTAAAATGCAAATATCTCGCTTAATATGCATCTAAACCCATTAAAAGTCGGCACCTAGAGGGCAATTTTTGAACTCCATTATTTCTCGATCTAGACCACCTAGAGAGCTGAAATTTCAGGATTGTGATCTAGGAATCCTCCCCTTTCCATTTCTGTGCCTATCTTTGAATAAGACCAATTTTACAACAAGTTATGGGCAAAAATCCATGTTCAACTTTAAAATGCGAATATCTCGCTTAATATGGAATCCTCGCCTTTCCATTTCTGTGCCTATCTTTGAATAAGACCAATTTTACAACAAGTTATGGGCAAAAATCCATGTTCAACTTTAAAATGCGAATATCTCGCTTAATATGCGTCTAAACCCATTAAAAGTCGGCACCTAGAGGGCAATTTTTGAACTCCATTATTTCTCGATCTAGACCACCTAGAGAGCTGAAATTTCAGGATTGTGTTCTAGGAATCCTCCCCTTTCCATTTCTGTGCCTATCTTTGAATAAGACCAATTTTACAACAAGTTATGGGCAAACATCCATGTTCAAACTTAAAATGCGAATATCTCGCTTAATATGCGTCTAAACCCATTAAAAGTCGGCACCTAGAGGGCAATTTTTGAACTCCATTATTTCTCGATCTAGACCACCTAGAGAGCTGATATTTCAGGATTGTGATCTAGGAATCCTCCCCTTTCCATTTCTGTGCCTATCTTTGAATAAGACCAATTTTAGAACAAGTTATGGGCAAAAATCCATGTTCAACTTTAAAATGCGAATATCTCGCTTTATATGGAATCCTCCCCTTTCCATTTCTGTGCCTATCTTTGAATAAGACCAATTTTACAACAAGTTATGGGCAAAAATCCATGTTCAACTTTAAAATGCGAATATCTCGCTTAATATGCGTCTAAACCCATTAAAAGTCGGCACCTAGAGGGCAATTTTTGAACTCCACTATTTCTCGATCTAGACCACCTAGAGACCTGAAATTTCAGGATTGTGATCTAGGAATCCTCCCCTTTCCATTTCTGTGCCTATCTTTGAATAAGACCAATTTTACAACAAGTTACGGTCAAAAATCCATGTTCAACTTTAAAATGCGAATATCTCGCTTAATATGCATCTAAACCCATTAAAAGTCGGCACCTAAAGGGCAATTTTTGAACTCCATTATTTCTCGATCTAGACCACCTAGAGAGCTGAAATTTCAGGATTGTGATCTAGGAATCCTCCCCTTTCCATTTCTGTGCCTATCTTTGAATAAGACCAATTTTACAACAAGTTATGGGCAAAAATCCATGTTCAACTTTAAAATGCGAATATCTCGCTTAATATGCGTCTAAACCCATTAAAAGTCGGCACCTAGAGGGAAATTTTTGAACTCCATTATTTCTCGATCTAGACCACCTAGAGAGCTGAAATTTCAGGATTGTGATATAGGAATCCTCCCCTTTCCATTTCTGTGCCTATCTTTGAATAAGACCAATTTTACAACAAGTTATGGGCAAACATCCATGTTCAAACTTAAAATGCGAATATCTCGCTTAATATGCGTCTAAACCCATTAAAAGTCGGCACCTAGAGGGCAATTTTTGAACTCCATTATTTCTCGATCTAGACCACCTAGAGAGCTGATATTTCAGGATTGTGATCTAGGAATCCTCCCCTTTCCATTTCTGTGCCTATCTTTGAATAAGACCAATTTTACAACAAGTTATGGGCAAAAATCCATGTTCAACTTTAAAATGCGAATATCTCGCTTAATATGCATCTAAACCCATTAAAAGTCGGCACCTAGAGGGTAATTTTTGAACTCCATTATTTCTCGATCTAGACGACTTAGAGAGCTGAAATTTCAGGATTGTGATCTAGGAATCCTCCCCTTTCCATTTCTGTGCCTATCTTTGAATAAGACCAATTTTACAACAAGTTATGGGCAAAAATCCATGTTCAACTTTAAAATGCGAATATCTCGCTTAATATGCGTCTAAACCCATTAAAAGTCGGCACCTAGAGGGCAATTTTTGAACTCCATTATTTCTCGATCTAGACCACCTAGAGAGCTCAAATTTCAGGATTGTGATCTAGGAATCCTCCCCTTTCCATTTCTGTGCCTATCTTTGAATAAGACCAATTTTACAACAAGTTATGGGCAAAAATCCATGTTCAAACTTTAAATGCGAATATCTCGCTTAATATGCATCTAAACCCATTAAAAGTCGGCACCTAGAGTGCAATTTTTGAACTCCATTATTTCTCGATCTAGACCACCTAGAGAGCTGAAATTTCAGGATTGTGATATAGGAATCCTCCCCTTTCCATTTCTGTGCCTATCTTTGAATAAGACCAATTTTACAACAAGTTATGGGCAAAAATCCATGTTCAACTTTAAAATGCAAATATCTCGCTTAATATGCATCTAAACCCATTAAAAGTCGGCACCTAGAGGGCAATTTTTGAACTCCATTATTTCTCGATCTAGACCACCTAGAGAGCTGAAATTTCAGGATTGTGATCTAGGAATCCTCCCCTTTCCATTTCTGTGCCTATCTTTGAATAAGACCAATTTTACAACAAGTTATGGGCAAAAATCCATGTTCAACTTTAAAATGCGAATATCTCGCTTAATATGGAATCCTCGCCTTTCCATTTCTGTGCCTATCTTTGAATAAGACCAATTTTACAACAAGTTATGGGCAAAAATCCATGTTCAACTTTAAAATGCGAATATCTCGCTTAATATGCGTCTAAACCCATTAAAAGTCGGCACCTAGAGGGCAATTTTTGAACTCCATTATTTCTCGATCTAGACCACCTAGAGAGCTGAAATTTCAGGATTGTGTTCTAGGAATCCTCCCCTTTCCATTTCTGTGCCTATCTTTGAATAAGACCAATTTTACAACAAGTTATGGGCAAACATCCATGTTCAAACTTAAAATGCGAATATCTCGCTTAATATGCGTCTAAACCCATTAAAAGTCGGCACCTAGAGGGCAATTTTTGAACTCCATTATTTCTCGATCTAGACCACCTAGAGAGCTGATATTTCAGGATTGTGATCTAGGAATCCTCCCCTTTCCATTTCTGTGCCTATCTTTGAATAAGACCAATTTTACAACAAGTTATGGGCAAAAATCCATGTTCAACTTTAAAATGCGAATATCTCGCTTAATATGCGTCCTAGATAGTCAAAAGTTTTGACCTAGAGGGCAATTTTTGAACTTTAATATTTCTTGATCTAGACCACCTAAAGGGCTGAAATTTCAGAGTTGTGATCTAGGAATCATTCTCTTTCCATTGCTGTGCCTATCTTTGAGCAAGACCAATTTACAAAAAGTTATGGGCAAAAATGCATGTTCAAACTTTAAATGCGAATATCTCGCTTAATATGCGTCTAAATAGGGTAAAAGTCGACACCTAGAGGGCAATTTTTGAACTCCATTATTTCTCGATCTAGAACACCTAGAGGGCTGAAATTTCAGGATTGTGATCTAGAAATCCTCCCCTTTCCATTTCTGTGCCTATCTTTGAATAAGACTAATTTTACAACAAGTTATGGGCAAAAATCCATGTTCAACTTTAAAATGCGAATATCTCGCTTAATATGGAATCCTCCCCTTTCCATTTCTGTGCCTATCTTTGAATAAGACCAATTTTACAACAAGTTATGGGCAAAAATCCATGTTCAACTTTAAAATGCGAATATCTCGCTTAATATGCGTCTAAACCCATTAAAAGTCGGCACCTAGAGGGCAATTTTTGAACTCCACTATTTCTCGATCTAGACCACCTAGAGAGCTGAAATTTCAGGATTGTGATCTAGGAATCCTCCCCTTTCCATTTCTGTGCCTATCTTTGAAAAAGACCAATTTTACAACAAGTTATGGGAAAAAATCCATGTTCAACTTTAAAATGCGAATATCTCGCTTAATATGGAATCCTCGCTTTTCCATTTCTGTGCCTATCTTTGAATAAGACCAATTTTACAACAAGTTATGGGCAAAAATCCATGTTCAACTTTAAAATGCGAATATCTCGCTTAATATGCATCTAAACCCATTAAAAGTCGGCACCTAGAGGGCAATTTTTGAACTCCATTATTTCTGGATCTAGACCTTCTAGAGAGCTGAAATTTCAGGATTGTGATCTAGGAATCCTCCCCTTTCCATTTCTGTGCCTATCTTTGAATAAGACCAATTTTACAACAAGTTATGGGCAAAAATCCATGTTCAACTTTAAAATGCGAATATCTCGCTTAATATGCGTCTAAACCCATTAAAAGTCGGCACCTAGAGGGCATTTTTTGAACTCCATTATTTCTCGATCTAGACCACCTAGAAAGTTGAAATTTCAGGATTGTGATCTAGGAATCCTCCCCTTTCCATTTCTGTGCCTATCTTTGAATAAGACCAATTTTACAACAAGTTATGGGCAAAAATCCATGTTCAACTTTAAAATGCGAATATCTCGCTTAATATGCATCTAAACCCATTAAAAGTCGGCACCTAGAGGGCAATTTTTGAACTCCATTATTTCTCGATCTAGACCACCTAGAGAGCTGAAATTTCAGGATTGTGATCTAGGAATCCTCCCCTTTCCATTTCTGTGCCTATCTTTGAATAAGACCAATTTTACAACAAGTTATGGGCAAACATCCATGTTCAAACTTAAAATGCGAATATCTCGCTTAATATGCGTCTAAACCCATTAAAAGTCGGCACCTAGAGGGCAATTTTTGAACTCCATTATTTCTCGATCTAGACCACCTAGAAAGCTGATATTTCAGGATTGTGATCTAGGAATCCTCCCCTTTCCATTTCTGTGCCTATCTTTGAATAAGACCAATTTTACAACAAGTTATGGGCAAAAATCCATGTTCAAACTTAAAATGCGAATATCTCGCTTAATATGCGTCTAAACCCATTAAAAGTCGGCACCTAGAGGGCAATTTTTGAACTCCATTATTTCTCGATCTAGACCACCTAGAAAGCTGATATTTCAGGATTGTGATCTAGGAATCCTCCCCTTTCCATTTCTGTGCCTATCTTTGAATAAGACCAATTTTACAACAAGTTATGGGCAAACATCCATGTTCAACTTTAAAATGCGAATATCTCGCTTAATATGCGTCCTAGATAGTCAAAAGTTTTGACCTAGAGGGTAATTTTTGAACTCCATTATTTCTCGATCTAGACCAACTAGAGGACTGAAATTTTAGAATTGTCATCTAGGAATCATTCCCTTTCCATTGCTGTGCCTATCTTTGAATAAGACCAATTTTACAACAAATTATGGGCAAAAGTCCATGTTGAAACTTAAAACGCGAATATCTCGCTTAAATGCTTTCTAGAGGGTCAAAAGTTGGCACTTAGGGGGCAATTTTTGAACTCCTTTATTTCTCGATCTAGACCATAGAAGGCTGAAATTTTAGAATTGTCATCTTGGAATCATCCCCTTTCCATTGCTGTGTCTATCTTTGAATAAGACCAATTTTACAACAAGTTATGGGCAAAAATCCAAGTTCAAATTTAAAATGCAAATATCTCACTTAAAATGCGTCCTACATGGTCAAAAGTTGGCACCTATAGAGGGTAATTTTTGAACTAAATTATTTCTCGATCTTGACCACTTAGAGGGCTGAAATTTCAGGATAATGATCTAGGAATCATTCCATTTCCATTCTCTGATTATATTTTACAGACAAATTTATAAACGAAGGAGTTCGAAAATTTGTTTTATATTGTTTTTTGAAACATCATGCCAAAATAAGATTTTTTTATTTATTTAACGAAAATATTCTTAAGAAAATGATTTTTGAAATGTATATTTTATAAATTAAGAATTTTTAACACTTTTAATTTCTCATTTTATAAAACATAACAAAATTTGTTTAAAATAAATAAAATCGATGTTTACTATGCTAAAGGATTTTCGATCCGCTTTATAGCTTTTATTTTAAATGTATGTGCTTTTTGGGAAGAAACAGTTGTTCTAGATTCAGCATAATTTTAAATATAACGAACTATTATAACTTTCGTTTAAATTGTCAAAAAGAAATTAAATGACTGGATAATTTATACAAAAATTTACAAATATATCGAACATGCATGAACTTCGTTTATTTTTAACCTAAATTTTTTCAAAAACATTTTTGTCAAGATTTTCTTTGAAACTTAATAAAGCGACTTACCAATTTTAATAACTAATTTTTAAATTATACCGCAACCAGCCAACATACAAAATCAACTTCTTTCTAAACACTAAACACTACCGAACGCGATACCGACACGGGGAGAAGCGACGCGATTTGTTGAATATATGAAAAAAATTCAATTAAATTCCAATTTAAATAATTAAAAAAAAATCACTTCTATCACTTTTAGAATTGTCATCTAGGAATCCTCCCCTTTCCATTTCTGTGCCCATCTTTGAATAAGACCAATTTTACAACAAGTTATGGGCAAAAATCCATGTTCAACTTTAAAATGCGAATATCTCGCTTAATATGGAATCCTCGCCTTTCCATTTCTGTGCCTATCTTTGAATAAGACCAATTTTACAACAAGTTATGGGCAAAAATCCATGTTCAACTTTAAAATGCGAATATCTCGCTTAATATGCATCTAAACCCATTAAAAGTCGGCACCTAGAGGGCAATTTTTGAACTCCATTATTTCTCGATCTAGAACACCTAGAGAGCTGAAATTTCAGGATTGTGATCTAGGAATCCTCCCCTTTCCATTTCTGTGCCTATCTTTGAATAAGACCAACTGTACAACAAGTTATGGGCAAAAATCCATGTTCAACTTTAAAATGCGAATATCTCGCTTAATATGCGTCCTAGATAGTCAAAAGTTTTGACCTAGAGGGCAATTTTTGAACTTTAATATTTCTTGATCTAGACCACCTAAAGGGCTGAAATTTCAGAGTTGTGATCTAGGAATCATTCTCTTTCCATTGCTGTGCCTATCTTTGAGCAAGACCAATTTACAAAAAGTTATGGGCAAAAATGCATGTTCAAACTTTAAATGCGAATATCTCGATTAATATGCGTCCTAGATAGTCAAAAGTTTTGACCTAGAGGGTAATTTTTGAACTCCATTATTTCTCGATCTAGACCAACTAGAGGACTGAAATTTTAGAATTGTCATCTAGGAATCATTCCCTTTCCATTGCTGTGCCTATCTTTGAATAAGACCAATTTTACAACAAATTATGGGCAAAAGTCCATGTTGAAACTTAAAACGCGAATATCTCGCTTAAATGCTTTCTAGAGGGTCAAAAGTTGGCACTTAGGGGGCAATTTTTGAACTCCTTTATTTCTCGATCTAGACCATAGAAGGCTGAAATTTTAGAATTGTCATCTTGGAATCATCCCCTTTCCATTGCTGTGTCTATCTTTGAATAAGACCAATTTTACAACAAGTTATGGGCAAAAATCCAAGTTCAAATTTAAAATGCAAATATCTCACTTAAAATGCGTCCTACATGGTCAAAAGTTGGCACCTATAGAGGGTAATTTTTGAAATAAATTATTTCTCGATCTTGACCACTTAGAGGGCTGAAATTTCAGGATAATGATCTAGGAATCATTCCATTTCCATTCTCTGATTATATTTTACAGACAAATTTATAAACGAAGGAGTTCGAAAATTTGTTTTATATTGTTTTTTGAAACATCATGCCAAAATAAGATTTTTTTATTTATTTAACGAAAATATTCTTAAGAAAATGATTTTTGAAATGTATATTTTATAAATTAAGAATTTTTAACACTTTTAATTTCTCATTTTATAAAACATAACAAAATTTGTTTAAAATAAATAAAATCGATGTTTACTATGCTAAAGGATTTTCGATCCGCTTTATAGCTTTTATTTTAAATGTATGTGCTTTTTGGGAAGAAACAGTTGTTCTAGATTCAGCATAATTTTAAATATAACGAACTATTATAACTTTCGTTTAAATTGTCAAAAAGAAATTAAATGACTGGATAATTTATACAAAAATTTACAAATATATCGAACATGCATGAACTTCGTTTATTTTTAACCTAAATTTTTTCAAAAACATTTTTGTCAAGATTTTCTTTGAAACTTAATAAAGCGACTTACCAATTTTAATAACTAATTTTTAAATTATACCGCAACCAGCCAACATACAAAATCAACTTCTTTCTAAACACTAAACACTACCGAACGCGATACCGACACGGGGAGAAGCGACGCGATTTGTTGAATATATGAAAAAAATTCAATTAAATTCCAATTTAAATAATTAAAAAAAAATCACTTCACTTAAACATGGTATTTTATCTATTCACTTTTTTATTGCACAATGAGAGGTAAACTAATCACCAAAGAACCAAATTTTAATTTTCAAATTTAACCTCCAATTAACATTACAACATCTATGTACCCACTTTCCAAACCGACCAACTAACGGACCCGCTGAGCTTTGTACGTGATGAATGAAATAAATGAATTGAATTCTAACTCAGAATTAATAAAAGACACCTAACTTTGGAATTATTTGATATTATTTAGCATAAACCTTAACTTTACCACTTATTTAACATTTTATATGAATTTTTATGCCACACACAATAAAATAAACATTTTAATTGATTTGTTTGCTTTTCAATTCGAGTTACAACACAATCGCGAGCATAAGAATTTTACAAACTGTTACCGGAACTTCCGATTAACAAGGAAAAAAGATGAAGAATGAGAAGAAGAAGAATATGTAATTGCGAATGGCGGCGATTTTGTTAAACTATGACATGGCAGGAAATTGATGGTCGCGTTCATCATATATCTTCTTTTTTGGTTTGAAATGCAGGTAAATGGCTAAGTCGGATAGAAAGATGAATGAAAGATTGAATTCAAATGGAATCGAAGTGAAATTCATTAATACCAATATTTTTAATTGTAAAATTAATATATATTTAGTAAAAATAAAACAACAAGCTGCAGAAACGAACCGCACAAAATTGAAACCCTATGAACAAATAGGCTAGGATGCAACCCACACTATTAACTTGATATTAACTCTCTTTAAATAATAATGTTTTGCAAATAAATTGTCATTTAAGGAATTAAAAAACTATACAATTAGTAATAATTGAAGCTGTTTTAATGAGATATTAGGAGTGTTAAATCAATTAATGGTTTATTGCTATTTTTTTTAACAAAATAAAACTGTCAAACGAGTTTTCAATTGAAATAATTTAAGTCAAAATCTATTTTTATTTCAAGTTTTTTTTTAGAAAATAGAAAAAACTGTTTATTGGATTTTGTTTAAAATTGCACACAACTTTAACTTTAATATTTGGTTTAATGTTAAAGAAGTTTAAAGTCAATGGGCCAAAATCCATGAATTTTATTTAAGATAAACCTAACATTATTTAATGTTATTCACAGCCCATTTTTAAACGATAGCCTATGGTCTAAAAATAAATACAACAAAACCTTTTTTTAACCTGTTCTTAACTCTATAAAACGTCAAAAATAGAAAAACTAATTGAAAAAACTACATAACAAGACATTTTATTTAAAAGATTTAAAGCAAAAACAAAAATTTAAATGTCAGTAGACTTTACAATCGATCAAGATTTTGATATTTTGCTGAATGTTGAAAGGGTACCACCCAACAAAAAATGAGAGCACTGTTTTACACGAATCAACAACACAAATCTTTTGCATTATATTTTTTTTTCTTGTACAAGAATTTTTTTTATAGGTTGAAGTGAAATTTTACCAGAATTGTAGTAGAATATACACGACAAATAAAATATTTGCAGGATTTCTCTGTAATTTGCATGCGTCCGCCTCGTCTACCGCGTGCGATCCCCGCCAGCGCTCTCGCCCCGCGCCTAAGCCGAAACAGAATTATCAGAAGTAGAAGACAGACCCAGTGAATTATTTGTTGTACCTATACATGGCTCGTGTTTGGCGATGAAAGGTTGAGCATACCAAAGTTTAGGTTTAAAATTATTATTTGTGGAACTTGGTGGGAGCCACAGTTTGCGTCTAACGTTGAGGGCTTGAGGAACGCGGCCCGCGTTAATATACAGTGTATGATAAGTTTAACATGTCTGACAACTTATTTCATAAGGGTTGAGAATGCGTTGTTTTAACGAAATACCAATTGTATCCAAATATTATTCAAATCTTTGGTAATTTTGGAGTGAAAGCGATCAGATTCTCTGGAAAGTAATTTTTCCCATGGGAATGTGTTGTTTTCTTGAGGTAAAAAGTAACTCATGTCCTTTCTTAAGTCTTAAACTATTTCCTTACCAAATTTCATTTAAATCTGTTCAGTAGTTTAGGCGTAAAAGCGATGGGCCCACCTGAATTTTCCCATGGGAATGCGTCATCTTCCCGGGGTAAAAAGTAGCCTATGTCCTTTCTCGGGTATCAAAATATCTCCATACCAAATTTCATGCAAATTGGGTCAGTAGTTTAGGCGTGATTGAGTAACAGACAGAGTTACTTTCGCATTTATAATATTAAAAAATACTAAATATACTAATATAATATTAATACTAATAATAATAATATACATACATAGATGTATGTATATTGATTTCAAACTTAAAATTCAAATATCTCAAAACATTGTGGAATCGGCTAAAGTATTGAGTTACTATCACACTTTTCATAATCAAATTGACTTTCACCGAGCTTTCCGTCAGTGTAAGATGATGAACCATTTTAGATTTGAATTATCAAAATTCATTATTGCCATGTTGACATTTTTGAGTAATTCCTATAAAATAAATAAAAGTACCAAATTGGCTGTGTTTTAATAACATTCCTTCTCCGATTCCATTCCATCTTAAACTTCAAATATTGATTTTATTACTTTCCAAAGCGCTTTAAATAAAAATTTGCTTATTTCAAAAAAATAATCATTTCATATAAAGGATGTCTAAAATTCATTTTCCAAAGGCTAGGTTCAGACATAAGGGACTTCATTTGCAGTCAACTCCATTCTTTGAACATACATTTTGACCAAGGCAACTAGTAGTTTTTTTTGTGTCATACATTTAAAACTTGGAACTTTACTTCACTAACCTCTACCTTCGAATTATCGTACAAAAATTGTGAAAAACATTTAATGTTTATAAAACAATCCTCAGACAAGCTACAAATCCATCACAAATTGCATTTTGTTTAGTAAAGAAATATTACTTATTTCTTTTCCAATTTGACAAGGAACCCTTTTACACAAAACATTAAATGAAATTGTTCAGAAATTAAATAAATCATGGAGTAATAAAGTTCAGCTTTCAGTTGAATGAAAAAACATGATCGTTTGTCATTTTGACATAATGTAAGTTGACTTGAGAAAGATTTTTCTTGACTAATTTCCAATCAACTTTCCAATAAAGTTGCCTTAATTGGAAGGCAATTTTCTGGCAGCTGGCCAATCAGATGCTAGAAATTTGCCTTAATTTCAAGTCCATTATGTCGACTGAACCTGCCTTATGTACCTAGATAGATAGATATTTATTTGCGTAGAATAAAGCATTACAATTTTACATGAATTAAAGTGAATACACACAGCTTGCACAGAGATATGATATTTAGTTTATATCTTACAACTGAGGAAAATATATATTTCGGTATGGTAATAGAGATGTAGAATGGAAAAAAAAAACAATTTAAGGAGAACTACGGAGAAAAACCTTCATTTAACATTTGAATCTTAAGCTAAGGATTTCTTTATTTTAGAAATTTGTTGGATAGATAAAATGGACTTAAAACTAATGGAATTACCAGATGATAATGAAATTGCTAATTATTTAATGCATAGATAACAAGATACAAATAATTGAATAAATAAATCAATAAATTAACAATCAAATGAATAATAACAAGATAAATAAATAAATATTCAAACGAATAAATAAATAAACAAATAAAGAAACCAATAAATAAATAAATAAATAAATAAATAAATAAATAAATAAGTAAACAAATAAATAAATAAATAAATAGATAAATTAATAAATAAATAAGTAAATAAATAGATGAATAAATAAATAAATAAATAAGTAAATAAATAAATAAGTAAATATATTACCTAATTAATTAACAAAAAAATATATACCTAAATAAATAAATGAACAAAAGAAATACAACAGTAATTTAACATTGAAAGTGACATTGATATCACAGAGTTTTGTTTGAATTTTTAACAGTTTATTTTTGCAAGTTCTTAATAAGCAAATTTTCAGAATCTTTACAATATATAGAAGAATTTTTTATTGAGTTTTTCAATTTTCTCAGAAATTTTTAATACACCACTATTTTTGTGCAATCTTGAAGTTGAGAAATGCCAGGGCAGGTCTAACATCATTTTCAAAGTTTTGTTTTGAGATATTTGCAGTTTATTAATATGCGACATGGCACACCTTCCCCAGACTGGACATGCATAAAAAATAATCGCTTGAAAAATTACTTTGTAGATAGTAATTTTATTATGATTACTTAAACATGAACGTCGACAAATCAATGGATATAACATTCTAGTTGCTAAACTTAATGTATTATTCACATGGATTCGGTAGGTTAATGTCTTGTCTAAATATACACAAAGATACTTGACAAAATCAACCCACGGAATATCTGAATTATTAATTTTCAAGTTACTTAACGGTAAAGCACAAGCTTTTCTTTTTCTCGTGAAAAGTATTATGTCCTTGTCTAAATCCAAACTGGTTGTTTGGTATAATAATATGGTTGTTTTCAAGAAAATTTAATAGCTTAGTTTTAATCACTTTTCCAAGATTTTACTAAGGTTGCTTAAAAGACTTATTGGACGATAGCTACTAGCTTTATTTGGTGGTTTTCCTGGTTTAAGTATAGGGATAATTCTTGCCATCTTCCAAGTTTCTGGGAAGTACTGCAATTTGATACAAGCGTTAACTATGACGCAAATAAAACGGATAGCAATTTTTGGCAGCTCCTTTAGGTAAATATTTTGTATGCTGTTTTTTTATTCGCAAATTGCTAATAAAATACTCAATATCTTCTCCTGAAACATAGACATCTGCCAGTAAGGGCACTACTGTATTACTCCAAGTATTTACCGAATCAGTAACTGCATTTGTTACCGTGCTTACTTGTGCTAACATAGGATTGTTGAAGTTTTGCGCAAATGTATCAGCGAAAATGTTTGCTTTTTCTTCATGGGTAACAATAAGACAATCATTATTTTCAAGATGAGGTATGGATCTATTCTTGTTTTTTAAGACCTTGGCGATGTTCCAAAAAGGTTTAGAATTTGGCTCAAGGGAACTGAGCTTATTGTTCCAAGAATTGCTTCTGAATTTTGTGATCTCAAAAGATATTTTCTTCGTAAGATTTTTCATGAAATAAAAGTCATTATCATGTTTGAACCTAGCCCATCTTCTTCTAATATAGTTTCTTTGCTTTATGTAATTTATTATTTAACCAGGAATTACTGTTGTTCTATTAGTTATGGATTTTTTGGGACATGACTCATCAATACTATCCAAAATACTTTTAGTTATAATTTCAACCTTTTCGTCTACTTGTTGATTATGACTTATATTTTCTAGTTCACAGGGAGTATCTCGAAGACATCTTTTCATTCTTGATCGAAACCTATTCCAATTTGCATTTCTTAAATCTAAATATTGCACATTTGATCTTTTACCATTTAATAGAATATCACATTTCATAGGTATATGGTCGGAACTAAGAGCATGTATAGTAATTGGTTGCGTGACTAGTTCTACACAATTTGTTAACATCAAATCTATTGTTGAAGGTGAAGCCTTTTTATTAGCTGGAAAATATGTTGGACCATTGGGATTTAGCAAGCTAATAGGGTTCCTGGTGATGAAATCAAAAAGTAAATTCCCCCATTTATTTGCTCTTATGCAACCCCAAGAACGATGTCTGCAATTAAAGTCGCCTGCAATTAAGAATTTTGAATCATTTCTTACTAGTTTCCTTAAGTCACTTTTAAAGAAACTAATCTTTTGTGCATTCGGTGCTCCACCGGGGAAGTATATAGATATTATTTTAAATTTAGAATTGTCGTTTAGTGAAATTTCAATGCCAATTGATTCAAAACATTTGTTTTCACAATTGGTACCAGATTGTGCACTAAATTCTTTTTAATAACGATGGCAACTCCACCTCCAATCTCATCTTCATCATTATTTCTATCTAGTCTATGACAAGTGTAGAGAGAATTTAACACTACTATTAAGCCACGTTTCACATACAAGACAAACATCTACTTTATTAACACATAGAAAATTCAAAAACTCAGTACATTTATTCCTAATACTTCTGGCATTCCAGCAAATAACATTAAGAGAAACTATTCTACTTTCCATGATTATTGATTATACAAATATTTAGTTGCAAGCTGTTCAATAACATTAAACTGATCAGATTTACTCTTACATTCACTTAGCTTAGATATCATTTCCATAGCTCATCTTGTGAGAAGAGATCACTCTCTCTTGTGCTTGTGCCGGTGATGTTGGGGGTCCAACGAGGTGGCTGTGCGGGTGCAGTAGCAGCACTAGATGATGTAGATGATGCAGCTTGATGACGACGATTTTTTGTCGGAATAGAGGGGAAATCATGAGTACTCATATAATTGGGCGCAGGTCTCTCCTGATATTGAATACGGTTTGTCTGATGAGGTAATCGATTTTTACTAGAGGTTGTAGATCCTCTAATTTGCATATACTTTTCTCTACGTGGGCATGTTGAATCAGTTGACTTGTGGTTGCCGTTGCAGTTGGCACACTTGGATATGCCGATTGCTTTGCAGTCCACTGTTTTTTCTCTGCAATTTCGCTCTCCATGGTCATACATTTCGCAGTTATGGCATAGGGTGATTCTACCTTTAGATTTTCTTTGGAAATCCCAACGAACTTGGGTGCGAAAAATATGTTTAATGTTTTTTCTTAGATCTGAGATTTTTATTGATCCATTTTCTAAGAACACAATATAAAAAACTTCAGTGTATTTTTCGTAGTTTTTTTTTAATCATTTTTAAATCTTTTAATTTAAGTCCAAGTGAGACTAACTCGGCTTTTAAAGTTTCAATATTGAGTTCATCTAACCCAAAGAGTATTACTTTGAATGCTCTATCACTTTTATTATCATGAGTGAAGAATTGACAATTTTGTTCGATAAGAGCACTAGGCACTGTATTAAATGAATCTAAAGACTCGCAAAATATTTTAATACCAATAGAAATTCTTTTGATAAAGTAGTCTTCGATTTTTAAATCCTTCAATAAGCTATGTACGAATTCACTTGATTTGAGAAGCAATTTTATAGGCGGTGTTTTTGCCTTTTTAATATTACGCGGATCGGCGATAGACATTTAATCGTCATTAACATCCGAATCCGGGTGGGTTTGGAGCGGGGCCCAATAATCACTATTTTTAAAGTTCATTCTAGGAGGATTATTTAACTGAGAATACATATCGTTCTTTTTAATTTTAGCGAATGAAGATCTAAGATCTTCATCACTTTTACTATGTTCTCGCTTATGGGCTATTTTGACTTTCACTTTGTATACAAGAGAGGTGCACGTCTGACTTATAATAGATCACGACGGGAACTGCCTTATGTACCTGAATCGAACTCTATCATTAGTTGTTTATATTTCGAAGAGTTTTTACGATCTGGTACAACAATTCTTTTATAATTGCAGTTAAATTTTTTTACTAGCACGGGAACGCACTTTTTTAATATTTTTCAACACTGACAAAAATTGTTCGTTATTTGAAAATTTTGTTGTTAAATGACTTGGCTTCCGCAAAATATTATTTAATTTTTAATGTAAGATGCTGCAGGTATAATTATCAGGAAGGATGATAATATGCAACTTAACTATAAGGAAAAATTATATTTCTCATTTTCTACTTTATAAGCTGATAGCTTGATATTTAAGAACGACTACTGCTCCAGATACTTTTTACAAAATATTTGTATTGTTGGTTTCAAAAACAATACTAAATGCTTTACTTAAAAAAAAAATCTTCTAATGATGAAATTCCTTTATAAACTTGAAATTCCTTGACTGAAGTCCTAAGTCATACAAAATTCTTATCCGTCCACTTTTTTACATTAAAATCCCTCTTTCCGCTCCCTACAGGTTGATAAGACATGATACTAAATTTTTAGAAATGAATAAGAGATGTAAATGTAATGCAGTGACATTTGTAGTCAAATACATATAATGTACATAATTGCAAATTTTATTTAACATCGTATTAAACTGTTGATATAAGACCAGGGCATAGTTAAGTGCAAAAGTGTTGTACGATTTTCTTCAACATACATATATACATACATATTACGAAACCAGGTTAGCTGCATCGAATCGTGAATGCACCTCATGCATTTCAACTGAAAATAGAAGGTAATGATGAACGCGACCAAAAACACTCTATATAGTGTTTAGAGTGTTTTTGAACGCGACCAACAATCCCATACCCATTTCCTAATTTACCGAAATCGCCGCCATTCGCCATCGCAAATTCTTTTCATATTCATTCTTTCTTATCTTCGTTCTTCGTTAACCGGAGGTTGCAGTCATGAGTCAGTTCAGTTTGTGAAATTTTGTACTCGCGATCGTATAGTAATTCGAATTGAAAAGGAAACAAATTAATTAAAATATTTATTTTATTATGTGCGATACAAAAATTTTATACAAAATGTTAAGTAAGCGGTAAATTTAAAGTTTATGTAAGAAAATATAAAGAAATCTCAAGGTTAAGTGTTTTATATTGTAATTTGTGAATTAGAATAGAATTCAATTCTTTTGATTCATTCTACACGTAGCTCAGCGAGTCCGTTAGTTCGTCGGTTCGGTGGGTAGATGTTGTAATGTTAAATGGCGGTTAAATTTGAAAATTCGAATCTGTTCTCTTTGGTGCTTATTTGTCTCTCATTGTGCAGTAAAAAAGTGAATAGAAATAATAAGTGTGTATTAAAGTTGAATTTTTAAGGAAAAAGGTCTTGAGTTTGAAGTGGTTTTTGTTTTAAATAAGTTAAATTTGAATTTAATTGTATTTTTTTTCATAAATTCAACTAATCGCGTCGCGTCTTGCGGTCGATCTCGGCATCGGTAGTGTTGAAAAAGAAGTGAATTTTGTGTGTAGGTTGTTTGGATTTATAATACCAAAATTATATTTTTTAATGGGTAAGTAAATTTATTCTGCTTTAATATTTTAACAAAAATTGCATTTAAGAAATCCAGAAATAATTTAAGTAGGATACAAACATGATTGGAACGGTATTTAGTAGACATGGATTTGTGCTTTAAAAAATCATCATACAGTTAAAGGCGTTTAAAACACGAGTTTTAGATGTCTTTAACATTTTTGAAGAGCCATATTTTGAGAACCTCATTTGATAGAATAGGTGTAATTGGTGAACGGTGCATCAAAACGCTAGAGCCTGTGGGTTGAGCTCAGGGAAGATAAAAATCGTTCAGAAAGGGAGGCATATTTCCTCCCCCTTAAGCGGCAGGGCAGTTTTATAAAAAACTGACTGAAAACAGATACAAAACTATTTAAAAAATATTAACACATACGACGTCCTACTACATCATTTTTAATTTAGACTTTTAGCTTTTCCAAATGCTTTAGTATGACTCTGTATGCATTACGTTTATTTTTTAATGTTTTTTTGTCTGTCCAAAATTAAGCTATTGAAAGTTCTTCTGCATTTTTCCCAAAATTTTATTAATTTATCGGAATTCCTTGCTAAAAAATTCAAAAGATATTGAAAAATTCTCTAAGAATTTTAACTTCTCAAAATGTGTAAGTACTTAGAATGTTTTCAGAGAATTAGTATACCTACGCATTATTTATTATAAAGGAACATTTTTATTTTTCCACGGGGGGAGTGGGGGGTACGTGTTGCTGTGAGTGTGATAACTTTCTAAGAGAACACCTTAAATAATTTTCAAAAATAAATTGATGTTTTCTTAAAGTTTGATTATTAGCGTCTAGAGCAGTTTTTGGTACAAGATATTTTACTTGCATGTGTGTGTATTACATCATTTAAAAATTTAAAGTTTTCTTCAAACAAAATTTCTTAATTTGATTTTCTATATCTTAATCCAATAACATGGTTTTATTCAAAGATAGGCACAGCAATGGAAAGGGAATGATTCCTAGATCACAATCCTGAAATGTCAGCCCTGTCTAGAACTGAAATTTAAACAGAAATTTTAAGGATATAAATGTCCCAAAAACATCAAAAGGGACACTTAAATTAATGGCTAATTGAAAATCAAACTGATATAAAAGCTTTGAAAAATCTTTAATGCAACTTATTCCTTAAGTTCCAGAACTAAACATCTTTTCTCTCTTCAAATTGGCAATTTTGTTGACTCCTTTAAGAGCAAATTATTTTCAAACGGTTCACGCAAAACAGTAATTTCTAAGAACTTGTCTTATAGCATCAGCTCCAATCTACGAGTAAGCAGACTGACAAGACAACGTAAAATCACGAAAATCGATTGCGAAAAAATTACGTCAACAAAAAAGCCAGAAAATTCTTCATAGGTACCAGGTGCTGTTTTATTTTACTACGAAAAAAGATCACATTTTTCTGGCGAATATTTTCTGGGTATTTGCATCTACATTTGTGTAACAGAATATATTAATTTCTAACATTTCTTTGTGAAATGCACCAAAAACCCTCTAAGCTATTGTATATTAGCTCTTAAATATGGCATATTTATAATCCTGTTGGAATTTCTTATAATGCTTTCATTATGTATAGCATTCAAAATAGCTAGACCATATCTTGCTAGATAACAGTGTTCTAAAATAATCTAATAACTAAAGTTGTCTATTTACCCCTTAAAACATGAACATGTTAGGTTAAGATACACATTCTGTTTTTTAAATATTGTCAGCCTCCTTTAGAAAAATTAAAAAACATTTTTAAGAGGTGCTCAAAAACGTATCTTTATGTTAAGTGTGTGACCGCCCGCCACCCCCCTGATTGATAGTCTGGATCCGCCCTTGTATATATCGAGCCCTTCCCGCCATTTTATCGTAAGCGACATTTTCAATAAAAAAGACAACTTAATTATTAAAATTTTCTAGTAACACATAGAGCCTTGAAAACTTTTGTCATGTGTTAACTTAAGCATAATTAATAATTTTTAATACTGACTATGGGTAAAAGTTGTTTCAAGGACCAGCAGTAAGCTTTTGATTTGTCGTTTACGATAAAATTTATTTTGGCGCTTACGATAAATTGGCGGGAAGGGCTCGATATGTGTAGCCTATGTGTAGCGAATTCAATTCAATTCCAAATCCAAAATTATCATTTGAAATTTTTATGGTCAACAATATGAAGTTATCGGCGGCGTGGAGAGCATCACAGCCTCTTCACCACAATAATGCACAAAAAGAAACTTCTGAAGCTGTTTTTTTTTAGTATTCTTATCCATAAACCAAAACAACAAAAAAATACTCCCTATACTAAATATCAAACAATTTCTTCAATCGTTGATATAAAATAAGATTCTAAATTAATTCTTTTTATATTGTTTCCCATTAAAATATTTAAAATTTACTCATCATTGAAATTAAAATAACAAAACACCGAAATAATAGGCAAAACATAAATCGCCCTTCATTTCTCTTTTCCACCACCCACTAACATACATATATGTATGTATGTACATACATATTTATTTCGTTTTTTTCTTCCAACTTGAGTATTTCAAATAATATTCTCCCATTATTATCTTCATCTTCACCCATTGCCATACACCAATGCAACGATCAATCAACACAACAAATAAGTGGAAGCCATTTTGTTTCTCTCATTATTAGAATACTTATTTCTTTCTTTCTAAAAAAAAAAGAACAGTGCGAATTTACAATGCACCGTGAACCTGCACTGCACTGCATTAATACTCATTACTCAATTGCTAAGTCTGAGCGCTAAGCTTTATCCTTCCCATTTTTAAGCTCCGAATGAGGATAATAGGCATGCAATGAAATAGATTATAGATTATAGATAGAAAGAAATTAGACAGAATTGCGCGCGCAGTTTTTGTTGAATCTTTGTCGAGTGCGCGCCCGCGAAGTGCTTTAGCTCGGAGTAGTTTTTTATATTTGTTATTATTTTTATATTTTTAATCCGTGATAATTGAATGTTAGAAAAAATGTATTCATAATAGATTATAGATAGAAACAAAAAGGGAAGACAAAATTGCGCGCGCAGTGTTGTTGTTCAATCTTTTTTGAGTGTGCGTGCGCGTAGTGTACACTTTTGTACATTTATTTAAACAAAAATTAAGTGAAGTGAAATATATTATTAAATAAAAAATTGAAAAATAGGTAAATAAAAACAAATTAAATTTAAGTTGAGAAGAAAAAATGATGTGTAGTAAATTATTATTTTAAAATTATATTAATTTTTCTTGGCTCGTCGCTTTGGCCATTTGCACTTTTTGATCGTGTTTTTTTGAAAAGAATACTAATACATTCAATAAAAAGTGCACTAATAATGACTATAAATCAAATAAAATTTTACAAATGAAATATAATTGCAATTGGAAACTATGGTAAGTGATTATTAATGTATTTATATTATAAATATATTTATTTCCTTGTTGGGCTTGAAATTCCTCAATTTACTGTAGAACACTTTTTTTGTCAAAATTCTGTTCGACTTTCAATAATAATTCTAAGAAAAATTGTAAATATTTAAATCAAGTTATATTAATGCAATGGAAAGGGGATGATTCCTAGATCACAATCCTGAAATTTCATCCATCTAGGTGATCAAGATCGAGGAATATTGGAGTTCAAAAATTGCAATTTGGGAGCCAACTTTTAAGCCTCTAGGACGCGTATTAAGCGAGATATTCGCATTTTAATGTTCAAACTTTAAATGCGAATATCTCGCTTAATATGCGTCCCAGAGGCATGAAAGTCGGCATCTAGAGGGCAATTTTTGAAGTCCAATATTTTTCGATCTAGACCACCTAGAGCGCTGAAATTTTAGGATTGTGATCTAGGAATCATCAAAGAGGCATGAAAGTCGGAATCTAGAGGGCAATTTTTAAAGTCCAATATTTCTCGATCTAGACTATCTAGAGGGCTGAAATTTCAGGATTGTGATCTAGGAATCATTCCGTTTCCATTTCTGTGCCTATCTATGAATAAGACCAATTTTACAACAAGTTATGGGCAAAAATCCATCTTCAAACTTTAAATGCGAATATCTCGCTTAATATGCGTCCCAGAGGCATGAAAGTCGGCATCTAGAGGGCAATTTTTGAAGTCCAATATTTCTCGATCTAGACCACATAGAGGGCTGAAATTTCAGGATTGTGATCTAGGAATCATTCCCTTTCCATTTCTGTGCCTATCTTTGAATAAGACCAATTTTAAACAAGTTATGGGCAAAAATCCATCTTCAAACTTTAAATGCGAATATCTCGCTTAATATGCGTCCCAGAGGCATGAAAGTCGGCATCTAGAGGACAATTTTTGAAGTCCAATATTTCTCGATCTAGACCACCTAGACTGCTGAAATTTCAGGATTGTGATCTTGGAATCATCCCAGAGGCATGAAAGTCGGCATCTAGAGGGCAATTTTTGAAGTCCAATATTTCTCGATCTAGACCACCTAGAGGGCTGAAATTTCAGGATTGTGATCCAGGAATCGTTCCCTTTCCATTTCTGTAGGTACCTATCTTTGAATAAGACCAATTTTACAACAAGTTATGGGCAAAAATCCATGTTCAAACTTTAAATGCGAATATCTCGCTTAATATGCGTCCCAGAGGCATGGAAGTCGGCATCTAGAGGGCAATTTTTGAAGTCCAATATTTCTCGATCTAGACCACCTAGAGGGCTGAAATTTCAGGATTGTGATCTAGGAATCATCCCTTTCCATTTCTGTGCATATCTTTGAATAAGACCAATTTTACAACCAATTATGGGCAAAAATCCATGTTCAAACTTTAAATGCGAATATCTCGCTTAATATGCGTCCCAGAGGCATGAAAGTCGGCATCTAGAGGGCAATTTTTGAAGTCCAATATTTCTCGATCTAGACCACCTAGAAGGCTGAAATTTCAGGATTGTGATCTAGGAATCATTCCCTTTCCATTTCTGTGCCTATCTTTGAATAAGACCAATTTTACAACCAATTATGGGCAAAAATCCATGTTCAAACTTTAAATCCGAATATCTCGCTTAATATGCGTCCCAGAGGCATGAAAGTCGGCATCTAGAGGGCAATTTTTGAAGTCCAATATTTCTCGATCTAGACCACCAAGAGGGCTGAAATTTCAGGATTGTGATCTAGGAATCATTCCCTTTCCATTTCTGTGCCTATCTTTGAATAAGACCAATTTTACAACAAGTTATGGGCAAAAATCCATCTTTAAACTTTAAATGCGAATATCTCGCTTAATATGCGTCCCAGAGGCATGAAAGTCGGCATCTAGAGGGACATTTTTGAAGTCCAATATTTCTCGATCTAGACCACCTAGAGGGCTGAAATTTCAGGATTGTGATCTATTAATCATCCCAGAGGTATGAAAGTCGGCATCTAGAGGGCAATTTTTAAAGTCCAATATTTCTCGATCTAGACCATCTAGAGGGCTGAAATTTCAGGATTGTGATCTAGGAATCATTACCTTTCCATTTCTGTGCCTATCTTTGAAAAGGACCAATTTTACAACAAGTTATGGGCAAAAACCAATGTGCAAACTTTAAATGCGAATATTTCGCTTAATATGCGTCCCATAGGCATGAAAGTCGGCATCTAGAGGGCAATTTTTGAAGTCCAATATTTCTCGATCTAGACCACCTAGAGGGCTGAAATTTCAGGATTGTGATCTAGGAATCATTCCGTTTCCATTTCTGTGCCTATCTTTGAATGAGACCAATTTTACAACAAGTTATGGGCAAAAATCCATGTTCAAACTTTAAACGCGAATATCTCGCTTAATATGCGTCCCAGAGGCATGAAAGTCGGCATCTAGAGGGCAATTTTTGAAGTCCAATATTTCTCGATCTAGACCACCTAGAGGGCTGAAATTTCAGGATTGTGATCTTGGAATCATCCCAGAGGCATGAAAGTCGGCATCTAGAGGGCAATTTTTGAAGTCCAATATTTCTCGATCTAGACCACCTAGAGGGCTGAAATTTCAGGATTGTGATCCAGGAATCGTTCCCTTTCCATTTCTGTAGGTACCTATCTTTGAATAAGACCAATTTTACAACAAGTTATGGGCAAAAATCCATGTTCAAACTTTAAATGCGAATATCTCGATTAATATGCGTCCCAGAGGCATGAAAGTCGGCATCTAGAGGGCAATTTTTGAAGTCCAATATTTCTCGATCTAGACCACCTAGAGGGCTGAAATTTCAGGATTGTGATCAAGGAATCGTTCCCTTTCCATTTCTGTACCTATCTTTGAATAAGATCAATTTTACAACAAGTTATGGGCAAAAATCCATGTGCAAACTTTAAATGCGAATATCTCTCTTAATATGCGTCCCAGAGGCATGAAAGTCGGCATCTAGAGGGCAATTTTTGAAGTCCAATATTTCTCGATCGAGACCACCTAGAGGGCTGAAATTTCAGGATTGTGATCTAGGAATCATCTCAGAGGCATGAAAGTCGGCATCTAGAGGGCAATTTTTAAAGTCCAATATTTCTAAATCTAGACCATCTAGAGGGCTGAAATTTCAGGATTGTGATCTAGGAAACATTCCTTTTCCATTTCTGTGCCTATCTTTGAAAAGGACCAATTTTACAACAAGTTATGGGCAAAAATCCATGTTCAAACTTTAAATGCGAATATCTCGCTTAATATGCGTCCCAGAGGCATGAAAGTCGGCATCTAGAGGGAAATTTTTCAAGTCCAATATTTCTCGATTTACACCACATAGAGGGCTGAAATTTCAGGATTGTGATCTAGGAGCGTCCCAGAGGCATGAAAGTCGGCATCTAGAGGGCAATTTTTGAAGTCCAATATTTCTCGATCTAGACCACCTAGAGGGCTGAAATTTCAGGATTGTGATCTATTAATCATCCCAGAGGTATGAAAGTCGGCATCTAGAGGGCAATTTTTAAAGTCCAATATTTCTCGATCTAGACCATCTAGAAGGCTGAAATTTCAGGATTGTGATCTAGGAATCATTACCTTTCCATTTCTGTGCCTATCTTTGAAAAGGACCAATTTTACAACAAGTTATGGGCAAAAATCCATGTTCAAACTTTAAATGCGAATATCTCGATTAATATGCGTCCCAGAGGCATGAAAGTCGGCATCTAGAGGGCAATTTTTGAAGTCCAATATTTCTCGATCTAGACCACCTAGAGGGCTGAAATTTCAGGATTGTGATCAAGGAATCGTTCCCTTTCCATTTCTGTACCTATCTTTGAATAAGATCAATTTTACAACAAGTTATGGGCAAAAATCCATGTGCAAACTTTAAATGCGAATATCTCTCTTAATATGCGTCCCAGAGGCATGAAAGTCGGCATCTAGAGGGCAATTTTTGAAGTCCAATATTTCTCGATCGAGACCACCTAGAGGGCTGAAATTTCAGGATTGTGATCTAGGAATCATCTCAGAGGCATGAAAGTCGGCATCTAGAGGGCAATTTTTAAAGTCCAATATTTCTAAATCTAGACCATCTAGAGGGCTGAAATTTCAGGATTGTGATCTAGGAAACATTCCTTTTCCATTTCTGTGCCTATCTTTGAAAAGGACCAATTTTACAACAAGTTATGGGCAAAAATCCATGTTCAAACTTTAAATGCGAATATCTCGCTTAATATGCGTCCCAGAGGCATGAAAGTCGGCATCTAGAGGGAAATTTTTCAAGTCCAATATTTCTCGATTTACACCACATAGAGGGCTGAAATTTCAGGATTGTGATCTAGGAATCGTTCCCTTTCCATTTCTGTACCTATCTTTGAATAAGACCAATTTTACAACAAGTTATGGGCAAAAATCCATGTGCAAACTTTAAATGCGAATATCTCGCTTAATATGCGTCCCAGAGTCATGAAAGTCGGCATCTAGAGGGCAATTTTTCAAGTCCAATATTTCTCGATTTACACCACCTAGAGGGCTGAAATTTCAGGATTGTGATCTAGGAATCGTTCCCTTTCCATTTCTGTACCTATCTTTGAATAAGACCAATTTTACAACAAGTTATGGGCAAAAATCCATGTTCAAACTTTAAATGCGAATATCTCGCTTAATATGCGTCCCAGAGGCATGAAAGTTGGCATCTAGAGGGAAATTTTTGAAGTCCAATATTTCTCGATATAGACCACCTAGAGGGCTGAAATTTCAGGATTGTGATCAAGGAATCGTTCCCTTTCCATTTCTGTACCTATCTTTGAATAAGACCAATTTTACAACAAGTTATGGGCAAAAATCCATGTGCAAACTTTAAATGCGAATATCTCGCTTAATATGCGGCCCAGAGGCATGAAAGTCGTTATCTAGAGGGCAATTTTTGAAGTCCAATATTTCTCGATCTAGACCACCTAGAAGGCTGAAATTTCAGGATTGTGATCTAGGAATCATTCCCTTTCCATTTCTGTGCCTATCTTTGAATAAGACCAATTTTACAACCAATTATGGGCAAAAATCCATGTTCAAACTTTAAATCCGAATATCTCGCTTAATATGCGTCCCAGAGGCATGAAAGTCGGCATCTAGAGGGCAATTTTTGAAGTCCAATATTTCTCGATCTAGACCACCAAGAGGGCTGAAATTTCAGGATTGTGATCTAGGAATCATTCCCTTTCCATTTCTGTGCCTATCTTTGAATAAGACCAATTTTACAACAAGTTATGGGCAAAAATCCATCTTTAAACTATAAATGCGAATATCTCGCTTAATATGCGTCCCAGAGGCATGAAAGTCGGCATCTAGAGGGCAATTTTTGAAGTCCAATATTTCTCGATCTAGACCACCTAGAGGGCTGAAATTTCAGGATTGTGATCTATTAATCATCCCAGAGGTATGAAAGTCGGCATCTAGAGGGCAATTTTTAAAGTCCAATATTTCTCGATCTAGACCATCTAGAGGGCTGAAATTTCAGGATTGTGATCTAGGAATCATTACCTTTCCATTTCTGTGCCTATCTTTGAAAAGGACCAATTTTACAACAAGTTATGGGCAAAAATCCATGTTCAAACTTTAAATGCGAATATCTCGATTAATATGCGTCCCAGAGGCATGAAAGTCGGCATCTAGAGGGCAATTTTTGAAGTCCAATATTTCTCGATCTAGACCACCTAGAGGGCTGAAATTTCAGGATTGTGATCAAGGAATCGTTCCCTTTCCATTTCTGTACCTATCTTTGAATAAGATCAATTTTACAACAAGTTATGGGCAAAAATCCATGTGCAAACTTTAAATGCGAATATCTCTCTTAATATGCGTCCCAGAGGCATGAAAGTCGGCATCTAGAGGGCAATTTTTGAAGTCCAATATTTCTCGATCTAGACCACCTAGAGGGCTGAAATTTCAGGATTGTGATCTAGGAATCATCTCAGAGGCATGAAAGTCGGCATCTAGAGGGCAATTTTTAAAGTCCAATATTTCTCGATCTAGACCATCTAGAGGGCTGAAATTTCAGGATTGTGATCTAGGAAACATTCCCTTTCCATTTCTGTGCCTATCTTTGAAAAGGACCAATTTTACAACAAGTTATGGGCAAAAATCCATGTTCAAACTTTAAATGCGAATATCTCGCTTAATATGCGTCCCAGAGGCATGAAAGTCGGCATCTAGAGGGAAATTTTTCAAGTCCAATATTTCTCGATCTACACCACCTAGAGGGCTGAAATTTCAGGATTGTGATCTAGGAATCGTTCCCTTTCCATTTCTGTACCTATCTTTGAATAAGACCAATTTTACAAGTTATGGGCAAAAATCCATGTGCAAACTTTAAATGCGAATATCTCGCTTAATATGCGTCGCAGAGTCATGAAAGTCGGCATCTAGAGGGCAATTTTTCAAGTCCAATATTTCTCGATTTACACCACCTAGAGGGCTGAAATTTCAGGATTGTGATCTAGGAATCGTTCCCTTTCCATTTCTGTACCTATCTTTGAATAAGACCAATTTTACAACAAGTTATGGGCAAAAATCCATGTTCAAACTTTAAATGCGAATATCTCGCTTAATATGCGTCGCAGAGGCATGAAAGTTGGCATCTAGAGGGAAATTTTTGAAGTCCAATATTTCTCGATCTAGACCACCTAGAGGGCTGAAATTTCAGGATTGTGATCAAGGAATCGTTCCCTTTCCATTTCTGTACCTATCTTTGAATAAGACCAATTTTACAACAAGTTATGGGCAAAAATCCATGTGCAAACTTTAAATGCGAATATCTCGCTTAATATGCGTCCCAGAGGCATGAAAGTCGGCATCTAGAGGGCAATTTTTGAAGTCCAATATTTCTCGATCTAGACCACCTAGAGGGCTGAAATTTCAGGATTGTGATCAAGGAATTGTTCCCTTTCCATTTCTGTACCTATCTTTGAATAAGACCAATTTTAGAACAAGTTATGGGCAAAAATCCATGTTCAAATTTTAAATGCGAATATCTCGCTTAATATGCGTCCCAGAGGCATGAAAGTCGGCATCTAGAGGGCAATTTTTGAAGTCCAATATTTCTCGATCTACACCACCTAAAGGGCTGAAATTTCAGGATTGTGATCTAGGAATCATTCCCTATCCATTTCTGTGCCTATCTTTGAATAAGACCAATTTTACAACAAGTTATGGGCAAAAATCCATGTTCAAATTTTAAATGCGAATATCTCGCTTAATATGCGTCCCAGAGGCATGAAAGTCGGCATCTAGAGGGCAATTTTTGAACTCCATTATTTCTCGATCTAGACCACTTAGAGGGCTGAAATTTCAGGATTGTGATCTAGGAATCATTCCCTTTCCATTTCTGTGCCTATCTTTGAATAAAACCAATTTTACAACAAGTTATGGGCAAAAATCCATGTTCAAACTTTAAATGCGAATATCTCGCTTAATGTGCGTCCCAGAGGCATGAAAGTCGGCATCTAGAGGGCAATTTTTGAAGTCCAATATTTCTCGATCTAGACCACCTAGAGGGCTGAAATTTCAGGATTGTGATCTAGGAATCATTCCCTTTCCATTTCTGTGCCTATCTTTGAAAAGGACCAATTTTACAACAAGTTATGTTCAAAAATCCATGTTCAAACTTCAAATGCGAATATCTCGATTAATATGCGTCCCAGAGGCATGAAAGTCGGCATCTAGAGGGCAATTTTTGAAGTCCAATATTTCTCGATCTAGACCACCTAGAGGGCTGAAATTTCAGGATTGTGATCTAGGAATCATTCCCTTTCCATTTCTGTGCCTATCTTTGAATAAGACCAATTTTACAACAAGTTATGGGCAAAAATCTATGTTCAAACTTTAAATGCGAATATCTCGCATAATATGCGTCCCAGAGGCATGAAAGTCGGCATCTAGAGGGCAATTTTTGAAGTCCAATATTTCTCGATCTAGACCACCTAGAGGGCTGAAATTTCAGGATTGTGATCTAGGAATCCCCCCCTTTCCATTTCTGTGCCTATCTTTGAATAAGACCAATTTTACAACAAGTTATGGGCAAAAATCCATGTTCAAACTTTAAATGCGAATATCTCGCTTAATATGCGTCCCAGAGGCATGAAAGTCGGCATCTAGAGGGCAATTTTTGAAGTCCAATATTTCTCGATCTAGACCACCTAGAGGGCTGAAATTTCAGGATTGTGATCTAGGAATCATTCCCTTTCCATTTCTGTGCCTATCTTTGAATAAGACCAATTTTACAACAAGTTATGGGCAAAAATCCATGTTCAAACTTTAAATGCGAATATCTCGCTTAATATGCGTCCCAGAGGCATGAAAGTCGGCATCTAGAGGGCAATTTTTGAAGTACAATATTTCTCGATCTAGACCACCTAGAGGGCTGAAATTTCAGGATTGTGATCTAGGAATCATTCCCTTTCCATTTCTGTGCCTATCTTTGAAAAGGACCAATTTTACAACAAGTTATTGGCAAAAATCCATGTTCAAACTTTAAATGCGAATATCCCGATTAATATGCTTCCCAGAGGCATGAAAGTCGGCATCTAGAGGGCAATTTTTGAAGTCCAATATTTCTCGATCTACACCACCTAGAGGGCTGAAATTTCAGGATTGTGACCAATCTTACAACAAGTTATGGGCAAAAATCCATGTTCAAACTTTAAATGCGAATATCTCGCTTCATATGCGTCTAATTGGGTTAAAAGTCGGCACACCAATGGAAAGGGAAGAATTCCGAGATCACAATCCTGAAATTTCAGCCCTCTAGGTGGTCTAGATCGAGAAATAATGGAGTTCAAAAATTGCCCTCTAGGTGCCGACTTTTAACCCAATTAGACGCATATTCTTAACTTGATTACAGATCATTTGAGGTAACATTTAGAAATTTTGATTCAGAACCTTTTGTTGCTCAATTTGGTGTTCCATAAGGAAGCCATCTTGGCCCTTTTCTGTTCATCAGAGAAGTGAAATTCTCATTTTTGCCGATATTCATAGTTTCACATTTTGGTGTAGGAAAAATAGCCTTGCGCTCAACCCTTTAAAATGCCAGACGATAACTTTTATTAAAAAACGAATCGGTAATATATTTGATTATTGCATATCATAGCGAAAACTCTGTCGCATCTTCAATGCGAATGAATGCCTGCATATTGTAATGAGTGGGAAATATTGAGTCTGGTAAAGCATTCCACATTCGTGTAGTGCGACTAAAAAAAGAATCTCTATACTTTACAGTACGACCGAAATTGGGCTCAAGGGTAAACTGATGGGCATTCCTAAAAGAACGAGTATTACGGTTGAATTGTTTGAGGGGAGGATTGTAACTATGTCTATTTCATTAGAGCATTGCTTATGGAAGTAGAGATAAAATAATGAGAGAAATGAAACCTTACGACGCGACGGTGCTCGAGAGATGCAAAAGTTTCAGTTAGACAACGGTCACCTATCATTTTTAGAGCTCTCTTTTGAATTCTGTCCAAGAGACTCAAGTGGGTTATAGGAGCACTTGCCCAAATAATTTGAATTGTACTCAAGTTTTGGACGAATATAGGCTTTATAAATTATAGCCAGATCAGAAGGAGTAAAAAACTTCTTGCATCGTCGGAGAAAACCTTAGCAGCATTTTTGGCGATATCAAATATGTGATTACTCCATAACAAGTGTTTTGTAATGCACATACCTAGGACTGATAGCTGTTCAGTCTCTTCGATGCAAGTACCACTCATGGATAGTGGCATTGGGGGAGGGTTACACTTTTGCTACAATAGACAGCATTGAGTTTTCGAAGTATTAAATTCTACACGGTTTTTGATTCCCCATTGTACAATGCTGTCAAGATCAGAATTTAATGAGCTTATCATACGCTGCCGTTGGTAGTCCACATCCGAAAAACAAGGATGAGAACCTAAAAACGAATATGAAAAGCTGAGGGTACTGTCATCAGCGAAACAATGTAGTGGGTTAGAAGTGTCAGACAAAAGATCATTTATAAAAATAAGGAAGAGCGTCGGAGACAAAACGGATTCCTGGGGCACACCAGCTTTCATTTTTCGGATATCAGATTTGAACCCGTCCAATACTACTTGAATTGAACGGTCCGCAAGGTAATTTCTAAGAATGCGTGATGACAAACTCTATCAAATACCTTTGATATATCGAGTGCAATAATCTTACTTTCTCCAAGACAATGTAAAGATTTGTTCCACTGTTCGGTGAGATAAACCATGAGATCACCAGTGGACCTATTGCAACGAAAGCCATACTGCAGGTCATTAAGAAGGTTCCGTTCTTCAAGATATTTCTTAAGCTGAAAAAGTATCAGCGTTTCCATGACCTTGGAAAGAAGTGATGTAAGTGCAATTGGAGGATTCGCCTTTTATAGGGACAGGCTGGACAAATGCCGTTTTCCATCCACGGAAAAAGACCTGTAGAATAGGACAGATGTAAAAGCTACGCAGTGGTTTCGCTAGTGTGGAAGAACACCTCTTCAGAACAATAGCTGGGATACCTAACCTACTATCCGGGCCAGCGGATTTGTGAATATCAAGATTTTTAAGTACTCTAGTAATTGAACGAGTGCGAAAGAAGATTCGTCCCATAGAGTCGTTTAAGCTTTCAAGTACAGGCGGAGTCATGTCACTCATTGGCAGCATCGAATTAACAGCAAACTGTTCTGCAAGAAAATTGGCTTTATCAATCCAGCTTACATAGGAAGTGTCATTAGAAACGAGCTTCGGAACCGACGAAGACGTAGTGTTCCGCACATTTTTTTACAAATGACAAAATATTTTGACTACCATTGGGACATTGTAGTATTTTTTGCCTTAATTTCTGTTCATGCAAAAATTTAGTTCGTCGAATATGACAGTTCCAGGTCTCTCTAGCTTGTTTGAACTTATTCCGGTTTTCCTTAGTTCGGTTGGCTTTGTGTTTCCGGAAACTTACATTTTTGGTCCTAATAACCTCTTCACAGCTCGAATCAAACCATGAGTTTTCTTTGGGTTTGATAGATTTTAGCCTATTCGGGATAAAATTTCTCATTCCACAAAGAATTAAGTTTGTAATCATATCTGCACTGGAGTCCACGTTAATATCGAGGAAACATAGTGCCCAGTTAAAGTTCCTGAAGAATTCATTGAGACCATCCCTGTTGGCTTTCTCATATTGCCAAACGGTTCTTGTAGGAGTTTTAACTTTAACTGGGGTTTTTTGGCATGAGAAATTTGCAGATATGACACAATGGTCTAATGTGCCTAGAGGCGATAATACACTGACCGTATATTTATTAGGATCAGAGGTAAGAAACAAGTCTAGAGTGTTGGCGGATTGACCTGCAACGTCAGGAATCCGAGTTGGCTCGTCAACTAACTGAGTCAGGTGGTTTAACTAAGCAAAAATGTCGACATGCCTTACTTCGGGTGTTGTCTGACCAGAATAACGTAGCCAGGAAGAATTGTGTACATTAAAACCACCCGTAACAACGATCTCACTGTGCGGAAAATGGGATACAATTCTCTGGATAGAGTCGGACAGCGCATCGAATTCGTTTGAAGTCGAATTAATATCCAAACTTGGGCTGCGATAAATAAAACAAGTATGAATTTTAGTTGTTTATTTCTGTTCCAACTTAGAATTTACACATCACATTAGTTTTATTGTCAATATAGCAAGTCCTATGCTTGGTTTTATAAAACTCTGGGCATTCTTCAAATGCAATCTCTCTATCAAAGGCGAGTTAATAATGACTTATTATTTCTTCATCAATTCATTAATGGTCACAATTTTTTAGTGATTTTTTAAAATTTCAGTGCGTTGTTGAAGCGTGTTTTGATCCGCTTTAAGTAATTTCTTAGATTTGCCTGTCAAAAGATAACATTGAAAAATTGTCTTTTTTATTAACAAATATTTTTCCGAGGACATAATTGCATAGTCACATCTCAGGGCGGAATTGCATGTTGACTTGGATATTTTTAAGTAAAATTTTATTAGTTTTTACCTATTTTAGAATCCTATTGACAGTTAAATGACTCTTCATTACTATAAACTACATATCAAACGAATCGAACATTTTTCCAAAGCCGCTGCGCGCCGGTTCCAAAAATGAGTACATTATTATATTTTTTTAATTCTGTTTGTTCAAAGTTTTGTAAAATCAAAATTCAATATTATGAAATTTCGTAAATGCAAGCGAAGCACTCTAGAATTATTTTGTTGAACGATTTATTGCTTTAGAAATCGATGGAAAAATAAAAATAAAAATAAAAATAAAAATAATGCACTTACCTTTTGAAAAATTTAATAAAAAACTGTTCATGTCACTCAAAACCTATTGCAAATAGCATCAGGTTAAAATGTACCTATGTGTAAATAGTGCATACATGTATGTACATACATATGTATGTATGTATATAAATTTGTGGAATGTAGTGTTAACGTTCAGGTACTTGATATACAAGTGTCCCTTTGCGCCCATTTGCAGGAAACAGGAAGTCCTTGTTTTTATTATTTTGCAAATACATGTACATACATACATACAAATCTGATTCAAATTCATTTTATCTCAAAACACTCCACCCAAAAACAACATACTCCCCCAAATAAAATCTTTCTCTATTTGAAATCCATTAGCTTTAGAGTAGGTATTGGATTTTTGCACAAACTGTCGCACGAAAAGAATTTACAACACAAAAATAAAAAAACTGGTAGATTGAAAATTTAAAATTGGACTACATTCCTTTTACACAAATATCTTATACCTTCAATTTACGCATGCCAACATATTTCGATACATACTACATATGTATAGATATTAATATTTTTTTCTTTTCCATGATTTTCTCTTCTAATTGTTGTTGTTTTTGCTGTTAATAAATTGCATTTAATCCAATTAGAAGTTTTCTCATCAAAAAGACCGTTTCAATTTCAAAGTGACAGAACAGTTTACAGAGTAGTAGCAACGCCAACGTTCTTATACACTGCTGGCTGCTGATTCTAATATTGGAATATAATACATACACTTTTTTTTAATTAAAACATAAAATTATACAATTTCCTTTTCCTCAACCTCCTCCTTCTCCGCCGGCCAACCGTTAGAAATAAAAATCCTTAGCTTTGTAAAATAAAATGTTTCCTTTCAAAATCCATTTTACTTTCTTTTTTCTTTCTTACAAATCTCCGGTTTGGTGTAATATGCGAGGGTAGACGAAAGAACAAATCCGCCAGAGGTCGTTTTGAATAAAAATATAGGTTAAATCGTTGGGAAATGGAAAAGGGTCAGCTGAATAATGCATTTTATGATTAAAACGCATCAAAAGCTGCGGCTGTGACTGTGGTTGTTTCTGATGACGATGATGGCGGTATAGAATGAAGAAAATCCAAAGTGGATCATAATTTTGATTTTCCTGTAAGGTACTTATTTGAAAGAGAAATTATATTACTTTGAGTCTTTATAGTAGTTCTATTAAGCACTCTAGGTAGGTATATCGATTTTAATTAATTTAAACTTAATTCAAGAAGCAAGGGAAGCTTCTTTAATCTAGTACAATTAGGTTCTTCAATTAAGTTAAAACTACAAAGATGGGGAGGTTGCAAAAGAGAAGGATAATGGTTTAAGGGTCTATTCAGGGGATATCTGTGAGGGATTTAAATGGACATTATTTTAAAAATTGAGGTAATTTTGGTGCTTTGAAAAGAGATACACATAACACAAGTGTTGTTATTTGTAGACCTTAGTTGACGATATATTTGAATCGTTAAACACACACATTCAAATCTCAAGGCGATAACATTCGATGAACAAACCAAGTATCTACAATCGATCTTACTACAAGTGTTACGATGATGTTTACTTACTCGTATAAAGGGTTTTCAATTAAAGGCAGGTCGATTTTAAAATTGAAAAAGAGGCTGGGATGGGATGCGACCCACACTGATAACTTCCCATCCAGTCTGTCGATTTGTCTTGCTTAAAAGTTTGTCTATATGTATCAGTTTTCAGAAAATTTGCGTGCTATTTTTTGTAGATTTTATTTTTTTATGAAAAAACGGACTGTTGGATTTTTATATCGAATGATATATGAATATTGAAAACAATATTTTCTGTAAAATAAAATAAGTTTGAAGCCAATATTTCTAATTTTTGAAAAGCTATTTGAGTCGAAAGTAAATTTTTACCAAGTTTTAGTATTGTTTTTTTTTAGGTTTTTATTGTTTTGTAAAAAAAAACTGTCAATCCAACATTTTTCAAAATTTTACAGAATGTTGAAAATAATATTATTTATAAGATAAAATTAGTTTGAAGCCAATATCTCAAAGTTTTGAAAAGATATTTGAGCCGAAAATCAATTTTTACCAACTTTTATTAATTTTTTTGTATAGGTTTTTATTTTTTATAAGAAAACTGTCAATTTGATTTTTCTCACAATTGTTCCTAATGTTGAAAACAATATTTTTTATAAGCTAAAATTAGTTGGAAGCCATAATCTCAAATTTTTGATAAGATATTTGAGTCTAAACCCAATTTTTACCAACTTTTGTTAAATTTTTTTTTCAGATTTTTCTCAAGATTTTACTGAATGTTGAAAACAATATTTTTTGAAAGATAAAAGTAGTTTTAAGCCAATATCTCAAAATCTTGAAAAGATATTTGAGTCAAAAATCAATTTTTACCAACTTTTATCAATTTTTTTTTAGGTTTTTATTTTTTGTAAAAAAAAACTGTCAATTCGATTTTTCTCAAAATTTTAGCATATGTCAAAAACATTATTCTTCGTTGCACAAAATTGTTTTGGAGATGAAATCATATTTAAGTCGTAAGATTTTTGAAGTGACAAATTTTTTGTTTTCAGTTTTTTTGATTTATAAAAAAAATCGTTATTTGGATTTTTTTCCAAAAATATATTTGTTTTGTATCACGTTACAATATATAATATAAAATTTAATTCAAGTCTCTAGCGTCATTAGTTCATGAGATATTTAGGATTAACCAAAATTTTCACCTTTTTTTTAAACTGCTATGGTAAAAAAACCACCCACGCAATTTTCTTGAGAGCCCTTTCTGCATCTTTCTGCCTTATTGTCTGCATAACAAAATTTATTTTAAGTCGATATTTCTTCTGGTTCTTGAGCTATGGACAACGAAAAAAACGTCGCGAACGTACGGACGTACGTACACACGCACGCACAGACATCTTTCTAAAAATCTTTTATTTCAACTCTAGGGACCTTGAAACGTCGAGAAATGTCAAAATTTTCAATTTGACAAATCGGACCCATTACAATAACTTCCTATGGGAAGTTAATAAAACAAGTTGTAAATGACATATCAATAAGGTTTTGTCCCTATTTGATAGCCCTATCAATGACATTAGGTATATGTGAAATATAACATCGTTTAAATGGCAGCTTGGCTTCGCGGGGTAGCGCGTATTCTAAAGGTCCAGTTTTCGAAGATTTTGGCGCATAAATCGTGCTGAATTGGACCAAAGGCAACTATTATGTTGTCTTTGAAGGGTGCGGTGATTTGCGGCTTATTGACATAGTACTACAATTTAAGAAAGCCCAGCAATAAAATGTCTAGAGTGAGCTCTATCCTTTTGAAACTATGTGTCTTCAGTGTCCATAACATCTATTTCAGACCTCAAGAAGTTAGTGATGATGGACCTATACCGATCGCCATTGACGCATCATTTTTGAAAAAGTTCGGACCGATATGACGCCTCCAGCCCAAAATCCACACCAAGCAGTAACTTTATTTAGATGCATTGGCAAGTCGTGAATCTTGCGTGGATTGGTTTCGTTCCAAATCCGAAAATATTTCTTATTCACTTAACCATTCAAAAATGGGCCTCAACGCTAAAGACGATTTTTCCACCAAAACTTTAACTTCCAACTGCTCCAAAATCCAATTAGCGAACACTCGACGCTGCGTTATGGTCAAATCGTGAGTCAGTTGGATTTTTTACAGTTCCAGGCCCAAAACAAGACCCAAAATACGCCAAGTTGTGGTCCGCGAGTTCTTATGAGCTACGCAGAATTGACTGCCTATAGGATTTGGTTGTATACTTTACGAACAGCAGCGATGTTTTCGGCAGACCTTATGTGTTTCTTTGAAATATTGACATACGGGTTTTAGATGATTGCTCAATGAGCCGGTGGACTCGAATTTGGCCACCAAACGTTGAATAGTCTACTTGGAAGGTTGACTATGTACCACATAAAAAGGACGACATGCACACATCGTTGCTGGTAGAGAACATTCATTTTGATAACTTCACTTTGAAATCTTTTGCGGCAACTAATTTGTACGTTTTAAAATCAAATTTTTCTTTATAGTTTTCAGTTCCTTAAAAAGAAATCATGAAGTTTTACAAAAAGTTTTCTTGTTAACTTCCCATAGGAAGTTATTGTAATGGGTCCGATTTGTCGAATTGAAAATTTTGACATTTCTCGACGTTTCAAGGTCCCTTGAGTCAAAATAAAAGATTTTTAGAAAGATGTCTGTGCGTGCGTGTGTACGTACGTTCGTACGTCCGTACGTTCGCGACTTTTGTTTGTCATCCATAGCTCAAGAACCAGAAGAGATATCGACTTCAAATAAATTTTGTTATACAGAATAAGGCAGAAAGATGCAGAAAGGGCTCTCAAGAAAATTGCGTGGGTGGTTTTTTTACCATAGCAGTTTAAAAAAAAGGTGAAAATGTTGGTTAAACCTAAATATCTCATGAACCGATGACGCTAGAGACTTGAATTTAATTTTATATTATATATTGTAACATGATACAAATTAATTAAATTTTTGGAGACAAAATCCAATTAACGGTTTTTTTTATAAATCAAAAAAACTGAGAAAAAAAAAACTTGTCACCTCGAAAATTTTCCGACTAAAATATGAATTCATCTCCAAAACAATTTTGTGCAATGAAGAATAATGTTTTTGACACCTGATGAAATTTTGTGAAAAATTTAATTGACAGTTTTTTTTTTTTAAATAAAAACCTAAAAACAACATTACTCAAAGTTGGTAAAAATTGAATTTCGACTCAAATATCTTTTCAAAAACTTGAGACAAAGGCTTGAATCTTATAAGAAATATTGTTTTCAACATTCTAAAAAATGTTGAGAAAAATCGAATGGACAGTTTTCATACAAAAAATAAAAACCCACAAAAAAATGAATAAAAGTTGCTAAAAATTGATGTTCGACTCAAATATCTTTTCAAAACTTTGAGATATTGGCTTTAAACTACTTTTATCGTTCAAAAAATATTGTTGTTAACATTCAGTAAAATTTTGAAAAAAATCTAATTGACAGTTTTTTAACAAAAAATTAAAAACCGAAAAAAAAATTTAACAAAAGTTGGTAAAAATTGATTTTGACTCAAATATCTTTTCAAAACTTTAAGATAATAGCTTCTAACTACTTTAATCTTATAAGAAATATTGTTTTCAACATTAGGAAACATTTGGAGAAAAATCGAATTGACAGTTTTTCTTACAAAAAATAAAAACCTAAAATGAAAATTTATAAAAGTGGGTAAAAATTGATTTTCGACTCAAATATATTTTCAAAACTTTAAGATATTGGCTTTAAACTGCATTTCTCTTTCAAAAAATATTGTTGTTAACATCGAGTAAAATTTTGAAAAAAATTGAATTGACAGTTTTTTTACAAATAATTAAAAACCGAAAAAAAAATTAACAAAAGTTGGTAAAAATTGATTTTCGACTCAAATATCTTTTCAACAATTTGAGACATTGGCTTCAAACTAATTTTATCTTATAAGAAATATTGTTTTCAACATTAGGAAAAATTTTGAGAAAAATCGAATTGACAGTTTTTTTACAAAAAATAAAAACCTAAAAAAAGCAATACTAAAACTTGGTAAAAATTTACTTTCGACTCAAATAGCTTTTCAAAAATTAAAAATAAATGAATTTAAAATGCATTTTGAAAGCTTACCTACTCTCGGAGTCAAATGATACAGCTACTAGCTCATACGCTTTTCCTCACAAACAAAAACCCAAAGATTGCCCCATTGAGCTCCACGAGATATATTTTCTTTGTCTTCATCAAACGATCTAAGAACTCCTGGTTTTTTATTAAGTAAGAATGCGTAGCCATCTCTAATTTTGGGATTGCAAAGCTGTCTTCTTTTCGTTCTATTTTGAAAAGATCTTAATGCGGAATTACCAATCTGTATGGTTTAAGATGATCTTCAAATTAACCTCCTGATAAATAAGCGGACGATATTGTACTGCTATCAGATAATCCTTCCAATATACAACAGCTAATTAAAGATTTAAGACTTACTTATGAGAATCCCGCATTGAATCTTTAAAAGTTGGAAATAGTAACTTTTCGCAATGGTGGGAGAAGAGCAGCGTTATAACAATATAACTCTTAAACAAATATGTTGGCGTATTGTTTAATTACAATATGTCTTGATATACTAGTAAGCATCCAACACTCAACATTTCAACAAAGTTTAAAATACACAATGTAACCTTAAAAAAATATTATGTTGTACTGTGCTCGAGTTTGGGGATACCGCGAACTCAACCAAGTCGAACAATTTCACCATTTATTCCTGAAGAAAGATGCTTTTTACTGACCGATAATACGCCTAACTATGCTCTGCATATTCAAACAGGTTTACCGAGGGTTTTTCTTACGTTCCTGAAGCTAAATTTTTCTTATATAAAATGCAATGGTAGATTACCCAAAATTTTATTGAAACCCATTATAAACAAAATATCTTCTGGGCTAAGGAACAGTTGGATCTTTTTCACCAATTTTCGTTGGATTATTCTTTTGACATATAAACGTTTTTGAATTGTCTAGCACACATAACATTATTTTTTTAAAATTGAAAGAGAAACACTGGACTGTTAGTTCAAGACAGTTTCAATTTCATGAAGTGAAACTTGATGTACTCAGACATACTGAACTACTTCGATGACTCCAATTCTCATGGTATATGATTTTTATGATTTTCAAAGCACGCTGCGGGCTCCTTAATATCAATGGAATATATGTATAAGTTGACGACAAACAAGCTAAAACCAACAAAAAGCTGAATCGACAATACTTCCGTTCCCGTGGGAACATTATTGGGTAAGCAGCGAACACGAGCGCTGCGTTTGCTGACACAGCGTCTGGAAAGAACACACGCCAGTTGCTGATATGCTGCAGTAGCAGGTTAGAATAAGTTATGTTAAGCTTAGTTTCAAAATTGTAAATTAGTCTTAAGTGAACTGCGAACAAATAAAGATGTTTTTTTTATAATCTTTTAACAATAAATAATTTAATTTATACAATGTGTAATAGGGATAAATCAGAAAAAACCCTGCACTTCATCGATGCCTTCCCAATGTTCAAAACGTATAGAAGAACATTTCTCAGCAGCGACATGCTTTCTGACTCTCAAGTTCTCAACTTCTAAACGTTCTTAATGGCTACTTCTACTCAATTTAAATAACTTCTTCAAATCTGCAAATAAATATCGCGAACTTATTATAAATGAATTTTGATAACTTATGTAACTTAATCGCATCTCTAAGCTTGTTGTTGCTGATTTTTTAAATTTTCTTTTTTAGGCAACGTACAAATATTTTCAAAACCAATTTTAAACCAGAACTCCTCAATTGCTTGTAAAATATTTTTGAAAATAAAATTAAATATCTATCTATCTATCTAACTCCTATAGAAGCTGATAGTAGTGAGATTTCAAAAATACACTGTACTACACGGGGTTAGTTGTCACAAGTCACACAGTTAATTTTTCTTTTTTTCCTGTCGCGATACATTTTTAAACGAATTTTTCATGGAAATTATTTCCACGACTTTCCTATCGTGCGCAATGCATCATTAAACCAATTATCCTTTAAAAAAATAAACAGCCAAATAAACTACACAATGAGTCTTCGTATATACCGTACACTCGTTTTAATTATTAAAAACAATACCCTTGCTTACTACCTATATATGTATGTGACAATTACAACTGTTCTGATTTCACATTCATTCCGGAATATATTCGATTATTCTAATAAAATTAAAAATGCCATAATTTATTAATACCCCAAACGAACTTTTTGGTACTTGATATTTATTTATTGTTTTCTATACATAAAACTAAACTATATTTTTTAAACTAACAAATACAATAAAAATAATAATAATAATAATAATAGTAATAATAATAATAAAAGATCCTTAAATTTAAGGTTATGTGGAGTGTATAATATAATGCTAACATTGTTTTCCCATCAAAAAATATGTAAAACACAATTTATTGCACATGACATTTTGTTTCATATTTAATTACTTTATAAAAGTTATAATGCCTCTTTTTTTAGCTCGTTTTGATAACAATAGATTTAATACGTATATAATAATGATAATAATAATTAAAATTGTATGTCGACTTCGGGCTGTTGCTCTCAATGCATCCATCACTCATGCTTATCCTGCATATCCTTGCCTTGCATTTTTAAATGTAGGTTGATAAACTTCTCTTATCTCGTCCTTTCTCTTTTCTCACTGTCTGATATAATATGTATATAAATTCAAATTGATTTCTTTTTTTTTTGTTTAAGTTTTAATTAAATTTTACCTCGAGTAATAATGCATCGATTTTAAGTGCTATTCAGTGATTGATAAAAATTATAATAAATTATTGATTATTAAATTAAAATTCCGGTCACTTATCATTCAATTAGTTTAATATTTTTTTCGTGTTTGTATCATTTAATTTTGGATTCACTTTGATAAGCACTTATTTGTATTTTTTATTGAAATGAAAACACGAGAATTTTTTTTTCGTATCAGCTAAATAATTAAATTCTTCTTATGAATGAAAACACAAATAGTTTTCCATTTTTTTGTATACATTATATACAATCATACAATTATTATTATTAAAGTAAAATTATTCTTAAATTTGAGCGTATATTTTTGTTGTTATTTGTCAATAGTTCTTTTTTTTATATTATACTTAAATAATTATTATAATATATATTTCTTGTATATCCTAAATGTTTTCTTTTTTTTTTCAAATAACCTACATTTACTTTTTATTTGAGATTTCAGCTTTATGGTTGGGAATATGATTGAATTGTTTTTAATTTTCATCATCGTTATGGCTATTTAATTCCTTGTGCAATAAGAAATACGGGTATTGCACGATTTTTTCACCAAGTATCTGAAAAGAAAAGTAAAATTATTTTTGTTGAAAAAGAAACACTAAATTAGAAGAAATAATGACATGGTTTAGTAATCGTTTTTTTTTTTTAAGTAAATAGGTAACACTTGTACATAAACTCCTATTTATTATTATTATCTAATACGGAGGCCGGTCTTTATATTTAGGTTAGGTTAGGTTAAAGTGGCTGTGATTGATGGAATAGGACACACTTAGGCCAGTTTAATGGACTATTGTGATACATGATACATTAATCTTGAGGCTTTCCTCCTAAGCTCAATAAAACCAATTTGAGTCCCTTACGAAAAGTGAGAGGCTGATTATGCTAATATGATTTAGATCGTTTAGATCGTTATTGAACAATTCTCCTAGGTAATTCTTGCGTTTTTGAGCTAACGCAGGGCATGTACAGAGAAGGTGAAGAACTGTTTCCTCCTCTTCCTCGTTCATACAGCTTCTACAAAAGTCATTTGAGAATACGCCTAGCCGTTTGGCGTGCTTTTCTATTAGACAGTGCCCGATTATGATACCTATTATTGAGCTTTTATACGATCTGCTTAGAGATAGCAAGCAACTTGATTGCTTTAAATCTAGTGTAGGGCAGATGTTTTTCGTGATCTGACACGTGGTGATGCTGTTCTACCATCAAAGGTGAATATTAAACTGTTGTGCCATCTCCATTAGAGATGATCGACAGTTATGGACTGTTATAGAGTTTGTAGAGACAGAGTCCAGAGATAGCGGCCTGACTATATGAGAAGATACGGATATCAGATGTTGATATCACATTTTCCTTAAGCCAGGACAAGACTTCTTTTATCGCCAAAAGTTCAGCCTGGAACACGCTACAATGATTGGGGAGGTGGAATGAGGGACTTAATTTCAGTCGTTCAGAGTACACTCCTCCACCAACTCCTTCTTTTGTTTTGAACCATCTGTATAAAAATGTTTTGACTCGTCTTTCAGGAATGCAATATCCTCCCAGAAAGATCTGTAAGGTATAGAAATCTGGGAGTTTCCGTCGAATTGTAGTTGGGGGGATGGTGTAATATGTGTGCATTGGAATTGATTCTAAATACAGAAGAATTACGGAGTGGCCAATTTTGTTGTTAACACACTGCGAAGAAGCTGAATGACTAGCAGAGCTTGCAGCTATTTGTTTGCTAAATATGTCAAGAGGTGTTAGGTAGAGTATGGTGTCCAGTGCCGCAGATGAGGTCGTGCGAAGCCCTCTACTTATACATAGGCAATCTGAAAGCTGGACTTTATTTAGTTTGTGATGGTTTATAGATTTTTCTAAAGTAATCCACCATACTGCCACACCGTACATTAAAATCGGTTTGATTATCGATGTGTATAACCAATGAGTAATTCGGGGTTGAAAGCCCCATTTATTATCAATAGCTTTTTTGCAAGAAAAGAGAGCTGCAGTAGCTTTTTCTGCAAAAGAGTTACCCAATTTCAAGTTAATTATTGTGCTAGTCATAATTAAATGAATTAACTCCCCAAGTGAACTCTCTACGTTCAGAGATGTTTGTGCAGATGTTATTGCAAATGCGTACACGTTGTTAAAAGCGCCTTCGATGTCAAGCAACTATAGTGAACTCTCTATGTGCGTAAGGCCGTCTCCACCGATTTACCTTTACAGTAGACATGTTGAGACGTAGACAGAAGTCTTGTATTAATACTTGCCCTTAAATGGATATCAATCAATCTTTCTAAGGTCTTAAGAAGGAATCATGATAGTCTTATAAGTCGTAGATCTTTAGGATTGACTTGCGAGCATTTACCTGCTTTGGGTATAAAAACAACTTTATCTTCTCTCACTGCCGAGGGAATATGGACCAGACAGACAGCTGCTAAAAATTGCCTCAAGGATTGGTGCAATAATGTCCGCTGCTTTTTATAGTTTGGCTGGTATTATTTCATCTGGTCCTGCAAATTTAAATGGTTCGAAGCTGTTGAGAGCCCATTGTAAATTGTCCCTTGTGATGAGACCTTGTGGATATGTTAGATTAAAACTTGAACGAATATAACTGTTGCAAGTTGCGGTTAGAGAACTACCAGGAAAGTGAGTATCCAGTAGTAAGTTCAGCGATTCTTCACTTGAATTTGTTCAGGAGCCGTATGCATTTTTCAGACAGCTTGGCATCGCTGGATTAGTTGAAAGAATTTTCCGTAGCCAGAATTTTCTTCTTTCGTGCCACAGAAGGATCTCCAGGAAGATCGCCTTGATTTCCTTAGTGGCTTCTTATAAATTCTTAGGGATTCTTTGTAAGAATCCCAGTGAGAGGCTAGTCTTGTGGCTTTGGCTCGGTTAAAGAGTCTTTAAATTTACTTTAGGAGAATGTTGAAAAGTTCTGCCTTTCTTTCAACACTAGCTTTAAAGCTAAAGGATGATAACTATTATTTATTGTAATAATTTTATTAATAAGCTGTAAAATGAAAATGAATGAATAGAAAGTATTTCTTAAGTCCACTTTTGTTATTAAAACCCCACTCTGTAGCACTCTGATTGCCCTTTGCTAAGCAAGAAATTTCAGTAAGGTGGTTCAAAATCATTTGTTCTGCTAAAAACAATTGATGCTGATAACACCTGGAGAGGATGGAATCTTGTATGAATTCTTTTAGAATGTGACTGATGCTTTTCATACACAATTGTAATTATTATTCAAAAGAATATTTTTCAGAAATGAAGTTCCATCATAGGTCAAGAGGTTGGTAATAAAGAAAAGATTTGACAGATTTCACCAAAACAAAATAGCCGCCATGGGGCTCCAAACTCTACCCGAGCCAATTTAAAAACCCTATATTAAAAAAAAGAAAAAAAAGTGTAAAATAAATCTTGCTAACCGAGCAGACTGCAAAGCCATGGCTTTAAATTCATATTATTGTAACACATAAAATGAGATATTTACTTAAATTGTATTACTTACTTACAATAGATGGTGTGTTAAATCTGGGAAGGTACGATTGTAGTGTGACAAAACGTAAGATAGCCAGTGCCTTGAAATAAGGCCAAGTGAAATAAGACCAACTTTCAAAACTTGGCCTTATTGCCCTTAACAAAAGTGAAATAAGGCCATACTTTCAGCAGTTGTTCATTTTGCATTGTGACAACGTGAAATAAGGCCAAACTATTTTGAGAAATAAGAACAACTTATTTTTACGGTGAGGTATGTAAGGAGCTTTATTTCACTTTGTATAAGTGTAATAAGACCAACTTTTGAAAATTTCACTTTACAAAAGTGAAAATAGGACAATTCTTGAAATTTGACCTTATTTCACGGCACCAATATAGCCTGTATCTACATTAGTTTTATTAACTTCAAACCTTAAAAAAGACTGGCTTGTTGGAAGGAAATGCTAAAGAAATTAAATTAAGGTGGCTTAAAACCTTGTACTCTATCTTCATAGATGATGAATCATTCAGTCTTTACCAATGATCCTGAAACTGAACAGCAGTCGATTAAATAAGCGTTTCAGATAAACCAAATAAAAAAAAGTTGTTTCTGAAACTGAATTTTTGAAGACACAGTGAAAGAAATTGATTCGTCATCAAGCATAAAGCCTAACGACTTTTTCTTGTTCTCAAACATAAAGAACTTATTGAGTGTACTACAACTTTCTCTGGTGTAAAAGGAAACTAAAATCATATCTTAAAGGTCTCTAAATAGTCAAATGTTTCCAACTTCATCAAATTCAGACTTAAAAGGTTAAACATTTTAAATGCTTTGTTTTCCCGAAAAACAAAACCAATTTTATTCAGAGGTATATGACAATAATTTTGAAGCAATTAACTTTAAGCCCTATTAACTAAATTTGTAGTTACTCGTATTCATCGCCTTAATAAAACACTTAAGCTCTCATTCCATTAATGACACACCATACCTTTAATAAGAAACAGTCGTCTACTTAAATCCATTGTTAACAAAAATCTTAAAACATAATCCCTACTTAAACACAAATAAATTAATGAAGAGCACAATTTTTTGTATGAGTTTATTCAGATTTATCTTTGTAGCCGGATGAATTTTGGAGGGGAGTCAAAATTCCTTTAAAATAATTATCAATTAATTCGAAAAACATTTTTGAAGAGTGGGTCGGGGATGATGTTTACATCTCATTGAAGGCGTTCGAAGAAGTCATTAAAAATTACTGCGGCTGGGGATTAACACTGACTATTTTTAGAAAAAAGAAATTTGAAAAAAAAACAACAATTTGTTGAAAAAGCTCATCATTATAAATTTTCGCTCTTCTCTTTTGAAGGATAATCCATACTTTTCTTTATAATACTCGTATCGTATAAACGTATAATGATTGTCACTTTTGAAAGGAGTTTTGAAGAAGAGTTTTTTTTTATGCATACATAATTAAATCGGAAAGAAATGGTCTTAAGAAATTGTTAAACATGAAACAATCTCAGCATCTATACATTATACGAGGACGTCAAAAAGATGACAGCAAATGATCAATTGCAGAAGGAGCTTAACACAAAGGCAACACAGAAATTATTTTGTTTCATCATCATAATTCTCCTTTTGAAATTTTACGATATCATGTAAATCGGATTTTGTTTTACGAAGAATCCATTAAAAGTCTCACTGGGGCTTCTAATCTCATATTCATGGCCGTATTAAAAATTGAATAAATACAAAAAAAATAACGAACTGAAAACGAACGGAAATGACGAAGGACGCGGACACAAAACCACATGCGAACAAAGTTTCTTGAATGGCTCTTTTGATATGGTTATAAATTCCATGAGGATTGCTTTTGATTGAAAACTCGCCGTAACACTTTAAACTGTTGCAGAGGAATTCGGAATTCCTAATAGAGTCCTTGCAGGTCTTTATATTTGGGATGTTAATTTTTTGACATGCATTACAAGAAAAAAAATAACAAAGCACAAGAAAAAAACAAACTTTTCCTTGAAATAATTTTAAAACTTTTTATGATTATGAATTTTAATTTTAAAATGAATTCTAAACGAAATTCCCAGGATCTACATCGGCTAGCCGAAAATATGTACTCGTATATTAACATACACACCTCATTTTAGATTCTGCATGCGCTGCACTGCACATGCAAAGTGTATTCTGTAATCCTTTTGTGATTTATTCATTCAAATAAATGCATTTTATTTGTATGCAAATCTATAGTTGTCAGGGCTTTAGGAGCTTTTGCTGGGGCCCATCAGGAGTTTTGTATACCTTGCTTATACAGCGTCCTGGGTAACTTGGTACTTACTAAAATTTTATACTTTTACAGCACGAAGTAGGTATGGTATAAGTTTATATGCATGCATTTATAAAAGGAAAAACTATATCATTATTTGTTTACCTACCTTAATATCCTGTTGCGTCAAATAAATCAGGAAGGACTAAGGGTGGGCAATTATGCGGACTGCACGTAACACGAGGTGTATCGTCTGTGGTGGTACCTTCTATGCAAACACACTGAAGGCAATTTCCGGTATCCTGCGGTAGAATGGCACCAATCTTGTAGGATGCACCTGTAAACACAAAAAGGTAAGATGGTTTGAAAATAAGAATGAAGGTTGGCGATATAAACGACATTGTTTCTATGTATATACCGTATATTATTGTTTATAAATTTTAAAATTTGTTAAGTGCCTTCCAGAAGTGAACAACATGGGGGAGCGCATTAGAGTGAGAAATTACTTAGATTTTATTGGTTTGGATATTCGTACAGTATAATGCTTGCAGAAAATTTAATAAGCAAAAGCACTTAAACTCTTTTTATTAAATTTTACTTCACAGTTATCTTTGTTTTTGAAATAAAAATTGCTTCAATTTTAAAAATTGAATAAAATATTTGTCTATACATATGTCTTTTCTATTCGAAAAAGTTAGTTTTTTTATCACTGATCTGGTATGTGGCGCTGAATTCCATCTTTAGTCCAGTAACTATAAACATCATATCATGCTTTAAATATGGAAGTTCAGAGTTTTTGGTTACTTATTTATGATGTTGTATTTTGGAAAGTATTGGGCATACAAATAAAAGAACAGGGTTAGGCTTAAAATGAAGAAAATTCAGTTAGCTCGAAATCGAGTAGTGTATTTATGGGGAAGAAAAAAAACTAAAGTTTTTCACGATTTTGTCAATTTTGCCATGTTGACCGATTTCTCAAACACTTTGAAAAAAATTGGATTTACTGGATTTGTGGAAACAGCTCTTTCTGTCCAAAAAAAGACTACTTGACCGAACAAAAATATAGTATATGTAGCTGTTTCGAATTTTCTCAAAAACTGAAATATATTTATAGCTTTTGGCTTTTTGGTGTTTGATCAATAATTTACTAGAACTAGGCCTAGTGATTAACAACTCTCAACCATTCCTGTGAGTCATGTTGTCAGGGATCAAGGGGTCCTACGGTTTTTTTAAGCCAATAACGAACGGCTAATTTAAGAAAGCACTTTTCATGACAAGAATCACTCTTAAATGATTTTTCAATTCGCTTCGATTTGTCGAGTTGAAAATGTTGACACTTCTCGACGTTTCAAGGTCCCTAAAATCTGAACAAAAGATTTTTAGAGAAATGTCAATGTGTGCATGTGTACGTAGTTTGTTCGAGAAGCTTTTTCGTAGTCCATATCTCATGAACCAGTATAGAGCTATCGACTTCAAATAAATTTGTTACACAGGTAATAACACAGAAATATGCAGTAAGGACTCTCAAAAAATTGAGTATTTAATTATTTTTTACCATAGAAATTAAAAAAAAGGGGCAAATTTTGTTAACCCAAAATATCTCACGAACCAATAACGCCAGCGACTTGAATAAGATTTTGTATTATATAAAGTGATATGATACCAAATTAATAATAACGTTTTTGACATCTGGTATAATTTTGAGAACAATTGACAGTTTTCTTACAAAAATAAAAACCTAAAGAAAACATAACTAAAATCGGTAAAAATTGATTTTAAAATTAAACAATGCAAAATATTGTTGGAAATTTGTAGTTAATTTAAAAAAAAAAAATCTACTGAAAACTTAAAAAAAACTCGAAAACATACACAAATATCGAAAAACTGATAATAAATAGTTTTTGACTCAAGCATTAGCAGAACAAGGAAAGACATTGACTTTAAATTATTTATCTCACACAAAATATTGTTATGAAAATTTTGTTAAAGTTTTAAGCAAGACAAATCGACAGACGCATCCCACCATCTTTTCGTTTTATTTTGGCCCAATCTTGGTATACCCTATGTTAATTTGTCTATTTTTGTTGGTATAGTATTAATTCGTCGATTTCTTGTAAAAAACTTGTTTAAGCTATTTTTTTTACAACTGTATTCTAAAAAGCATTAAATCTACAGACACAACTTAAGGCTCAAATTGTAGTTAATTGAAAATGATCAAAACAAAATTTTCCTTCAGTGTAAAAAATAAAATAAACTTAAAAAATGCGAAATTTTTCCGGTTTTTCTGATTTTTCTGATTTTTAGACATCTTGCATTTTTTGAAGTGAAGTTAAAATTTAACACATGAAAATAATTAGGCAATTAAAGTCTCTAGTTAAAAAGTAATTCTTATGCCTTTAATAATTAAATAAAATGCACGACTGGGTAGCACGAACTTGCTCCTGTATACAACGAATCTGTTTAAAAAAGAACCTATATAAGATTTAAAAATATACCTGTAAAATAAGTTTGTCTTCAAAGATATAAATACAATTTAATTTGTCAAAAAAACCGCCATTTTTCAATTTTTTTTGTTTGAAAATAGTTAGACCGGTTTTATTTAAATTAATTTTTGTTTATATATACAAATTTTCCATTTTTCCTTAAAAATATTTTTGCTATGCAGTTGTTTAGTGATTGTAAATATACGTTTTAGATTTGAATTTCGTAAAAAAATGTGGACCCTTTTTCGAGATATCGGATTTTCCCTTTTTCGGCTCTCATACAGAACTAATTTTAACAAATTAGGTGTCAAAACAAAGAGAATTTTCCGTAGACCATGCGAATTGTATTTTATTGAATATTAATTTATAATTTGTTGAAAAAACTTAACTTTTTATTATAATAAAAATATGGAATACTCGGAAAATATTATGGTAAGGGAAATGGTTTGTTTATTTGAATGAACTTATCGAATACATACAATTTTTTGTCGGTAATCTAGTTTCCAGGTATTTCCTTTGTATATACAAAGGCGCGATTCATCCCAAGCTTTGTATATGTATGTATAGCTTTGTTTTTTTGGATGGAAAATAAATTATCTGAAGATAAGAAAGAGGAAGAACATGATGTTTAAATTGTAAAGCGATAGCCTATTGGTTGTGTAGTTAGGTAGGTGTCTAAAACGAATAAAGCATAGTTCATTGGCATGCTCAGCTTTATGCAGATAGATAGATAAGGATAATGAAAGAATATTCTTGGTAGGGTAGGTAGAAGGGACTTACTACAATCCAATCAAATTCCTTCATTCCTACAAGTTTTCAGTGCAAACATGGAGTTATTACGTTCAGTTTTTTTTTTCGTTAAAGTTTAAAAAAAAAAACCAAGCATACGAACAGGTACAAGAAATTGCTATTCATGTGTTGTTTACAGTCAGGCTCTTGTGCGTTTTGGATTTTAGTTATGAAGTGACACGTAAGCAGTAGTTGTAGAGGTTGTACGTAATACCTATATTGGTATAATGTGTATACGTTGAACAAATGATTCTAATAGAAAACACATATACTCTTTTTGGCCCGTTTTTTTAACTTGTACTAAGTATTTATTCTTTTATAGTAAAATATGTGTGAAGCAATCTTATTCTAAGAGAATAATATTTTAAAATCATATATACAAAGGTACCAACATAATACTTCTTGATAGACATTTTAAAATAGATTGTTAATTAAATATATCATATTCGTTTATCCGATGCAGTGGGGCTACACGGCCATCGTTGGTATTTACAATGGTTATAGTTTTAAAAATACATAAATATGTACCAAATGCATTAATTTCGATAAAAGATAGGATTGTAATTGAAATTTTTTCAAAATAATCCGCTCTTTCGGGCTCATGCACAGGATTTGATCTGGTGAGATTGGAGGGGGTTATATTTAATAAAGTTAAAATAATTTTAAAAAAAAAACTATTTTAAGATTCAAAATTTTATCTAAAAAATAAATTGGTCTTCAAAAAATTTAAATGCCATTTTATAAATAAAAAAACGCTTGATTTTTCAATTTTTTTTTTTTTGAAAATCGTAACAGCGGTTTTTTTTAATTAATTTTGTATATATACAATTTTTCAATTTTGTTCTAAAAATATTTTTGGTATGCAGCTATTTAGTGATTGTAAATAATAAGCTCTACATTTGAATTTCGTAAAAAAATGTTGACCCGTTTTTGAATAAAAAAAAATGCAATAAAAAATAAAATTTTAGAGAAAATTAAAAAAAAATCTATCGGTTTGTTTTTGAGAAAATTCGAATTTTCGTTTCTTGACCAAATAAATTGTATGGGGGCCACTGTTAGTTTTGATCTTAAAAAAAAATGAAAAAAACGCCTAACGCGAATCTGCTCAAAACCTTAACTTCCAGGTTTGAACTCAATCGACCCAATGGTTTAGGCTGTAGGATCGTGGACAGCCAGACAAAACAGACCGGACGGAATCGCGACACCCACTTTTTTCGACTTCTCTACCATCGTAATATCATGTTTGACTAAAATCTCGAGTTCGAAATTTTGCACGAATGCAAAACTTGCCATATATGTAGTTCCTATACATATGTACATATGTCGCAAGTAAAAAGTGTATAATCAATTAATTATTATATCAATCAAGATCACCAAAGAACGAAAAGTCCGAAAATTATCTACACTACACAAACCTTCAATTGTACATACCTTATGTACATAAATTCTAAAATATTAATTCATTTTTCTTCATTCATTTTATCCCTTTCAGTAGCCAACTTTCCCCCAGACGCAATATGCTTCAGCCAACGTCATTTCCAATTTTCAAAAAAACTTTGCAAAGTCCTCTTCCAGCAAAGCCTTATATTTAATCATCGTTTCAGTATTCTGTATCAGAAGTCTCATGAATTGGACGATTTTTTGACGCAATGACCACGAGTTACTAATGCCAGAAGCCTAATTTATCACTCAAAATGGTTTTCACAAGTTCTGCCAATATGTCAGCAAGTTCAGAGAAGTCTGGAGTTGTAATCGACGATGTTTGAATACCAATTCTTTGATTTTATTGATGTGTAGCTCATCATATGATGTTGATGATTGCGTTGGTCAACAATTTTAATGTAATAGTTTGTACCATTCCATATGCATTATCTTTTCTATAAAACCCAAGGCCTTCTTTAATGTGTTAGAGGTAGAAAGTTCATTCTACAAACAAAATGCAATCGAGTAACGTTGTTGAATAATATCACACATTATTAAAAATGAAAATGAATTTCTAGCCATTTAAAAAGAAAAGCGTGTCTCAAACACTAATGAATACAAGCATTAACATAAAAGTATTTGTCCCTTTCGGGACCTTAAAAACATTTAAAATCAAATTTTCCAATGTTTTCAATCCAGGATTAATATGATCACTAATGTTTAGCAAAATTATCTTTTATTTTGTGTTTGGAAATAGTCCATATAACTGATATTAATCCCATTTTGACTCCACTATTAAAATTTGAACAAAAATCATAATTGTTTTATAAATAAGGTATTCTATTTCATTTAGAAACAAGTTAAACTATTTTAGCTTGACGATGTTACCAGTCCCGGCAGACATTTGGCTCATACGTTAATTATGTGGAGAAGTCAAACAATATCTTATACAACAATTACAGAGGTGGTTCTGAGTTTTTGTAGAGAAATATCTAATGGCCTTAGAAAAATTCCTCTTTTACAAGCAAGTCTCTCAGAGGCTGTTCGTAAGGCCGGCTGAAGTTTCTGCATAATATGGACGACATCTAAAGCAATTGTTTCCACTGAATTTTGGTACAGGTTAAAAGCTTTCATTACATTTAGTTTGAAAAAGAGCCCGCTCAATTGTTTAAAGCGACTTTATCCGCGTTGAAAGGTTAAGTATTAAAGTTTGTAATGTTTATATTTTTATATAAATATTTCTTTTAAATTTCATATTAAACGGGTTTAAGCTGGCGTGCCCTATTAAAAGTTTGAAGGACTTAAAATCAGTTCTAAGGACATATTCATGTTATAACATAGTTGCCAAATAATGTGTGAATATTTGTCCAAAAAAAAAAATTAAAGTCTGTAACCAAATCCACAAAATTTCTTTGACACGTGTTAATACTTACATAATGTGAGAAATGGTATGGGAAACAAATTAATTTCATTAAATCGTCTTAATATTTTACTGCTAAGATGGTGATTTTATGTTATTAGGAATTTTTTATGGTCGCCTATAAATTTAGCAGAGAAATTCCCAAATTCCCTAAATTGCCCACATTTTGTGCCTATACTTCATTTTGAAACAACTTCATGTCACTTAGATAAATGTCAGATTTGCATCAAAAATCCAAAGTGTTTATATCAAGTCTTCGTGTGTGATATGGTGATGGTGCTGATGGTGATGGGTGATGCCAGGTCCTTGATGATTTATTATCAAGCTTCCTACATCAACCTGAAGATAAATGGCTACCATACGCTTCCTTGTTAACGATATAATTAATGTATATTTACAATACAAAAAAAAGACCAATTAGCTCATGGTTCAACAGGCAATTTTTAAATCGTTCATGCATCCATTTTGTTGAATGGAAGAAGTTTTCACAATAATGTACATTTTTGTAGGTACAAAGAGCCTTGAATACATGGTAAATACATGTACATATGTACGTATGTACAGATATGAAGCTTGTAATTAAGTAGATAGATACATTTTTGGTTGTGCCGGAAACATCTGTTAAATTAAGCAATTAATCTTCGTTGGTCGAGTGTGAAGTGAATGTTGCGTATATACTCACCAAAGTAACATGTGTTAGCCACAATTTCATGGGCGTATTACATATTTCAATAAAGAAGAGATGTTATAATAGTATGTGTACACACATACGACAGTACATACACATACATGAATTGAGAATTTATTTAATTGAAATTCAAGGAAGAAAGAATATTGTAAATATTTGGGCGAAAAGGTCATTAAGCAAACCTACAGCTTATAAACTTGTAAACAATTTACATATTTTGCCTTTTTTTTTGGGAAATTGATTTGTGTGGTTTTCACTGTAATAGGTTGAAATATACTTGATGTTCCTTTACATAATTAAGTTATTTATAAATAGATACATTTCTGTTTTGACCAACATTTTGTAAATAAGAATTTAACATATTATGTAGGTCAAATTGAAGAACTAGCAAAATTTTATTGGACTGATTGTATTGACCAAACTTTTGACCTCAATATAGTGTAAACATTCAATATCGCTTGCAGACCATATTGATGGTGAAAGTGTTGAAAAATGTTGACTTCGGCAAGGCATATTAACTTGATGCTAGCCTAAAACAACCCTTCTTTTAAGTGAAGTGAACTGATGAAAAAAATTTATTTACGAAAGATTGTGATATATTAATTGAAATAGAACTCACAATTTTTTGAAAAATGGTATTTCAACAACAAACCAATTGAAGTGGTGAAAGCATATAATTACCTTGCTGTAATGATAAAATGCAACTCACAAATGGAAACCTATTTTAATGAACAATTTGTAAGAACTAAGAGCGCAATGAGCGCTAATTGGAAAAAATGCACTGCATAAGCAATGTTGTTTCCCATAAAGTAAAATATAAAAGTTTTCAATTCAGAAGTCGAATCTACAGGGCTTTTCAACATGGACGCTACAAAAGTAGAGTGACAGGGACAACAAACGACGCCATCTTCCTTGACGCTCTTTTAACACTTCGCTTCAGTAAGGTTTGCCATTTCATGACGGAAATATATACGAGCCAACAACTAGTCGAAATTATTAGAATTGACTACCGAAATCCGGAGTAAGTGGCGTCAACGTTAAGAGCGCAACGTCTAATAATTTATGGTCGTCATAATCGTCCTAGCAGATCAACAATTGAGCGTCTAATGGAAAAATTTGAATTCACAGGCTCAGTACAAAATGTTTCCGTGACAAATTGCCGTGTTAGTGTTTAGAATATTGCTGCCGCTGAGGCTTCAGTCGCAAAAAGCCCAAATGTATCTCTTACACGTCGTTCTCAAGCGTTGTGCATCTCTGTGACATTGTTGTGGCGAATTTTGCGAAAAGATCTCTGCCTTCATCCTTACAAGATTAAATTGACGCAAGAACTGAAGCCGCTTGGCCACCAGAAGCGTCGTATGTTCGTGCATTGGGCTGAGCAACAACTTGAAAATGATTCGGATTTTCATCGAAAAATCATTTTCAGCGATGAGGCTCTTTTCTGGCTGAATGGCTTCGTCAATAAACAAAATATGTGGTAGGCATTGGTCAAGCATCAATCCACACGTACTTCAGAGTCATCATTGCATCCCGAAAAAATTACGGTTTTGTGTGGTTTATAGGCTGACGGCGACGGCGTCATTGGGCTGTACTTCCGTGATGATCAAGACCGGCACGTTACTATGACTGGGGACCGCTACCGTTCAATGATAACCGATTATTTTTGGCCCCAATCGGATGATATTATGGACTTGTGGACATGTGGTTTAATAGGAGGGCGCAGCGCCACAAGCCACACAGCGAATGTAACAATCAATTTATTGGAAACCAAGTTTGGAGAACGTGTTTTCTCACGAAATGGTCCAGTCGCTTGGCCGCATCGGTCGTGCGATGCGGCCAAGCATCATGTGTGGGTCAACCGTGGAAATAACAGAACCATGTCAACAGATTTCTTTTCAACTAAAACTGAATACTTGGGTTTCGAAGATTATTGATTTAAACAAGAGTTCGATTGTTTGGCAAACATCAAATTCCCAAATCGTAAGTTATCATCCATCTTGGCGATTTCAACTGTCCACCTTAGAATTTGTTTGTAGGGAACCGAGAAGGACAGATTTTAATGCAACAATCCGGTAACGATTTAAGCACCTAAGATCAATGTCATTCAACCAATCCGTTGAATGAAAAATAGCTACAAAATAGCTTGCAAAATAGCTACAACTTATCTTCCTTGAAGACTTGTAGCAACTATATAATTTGCAGTTGCTCTATGTAGCTCGGATTATATGGAATCTCGTTTTATTCTAGAAAATATGCGTCAAGACAAGGTGTAATGGTCATCTTCTGATGAGCCCAACCATTACACCGGGGCGAAACGCATATATGAACACTTATGCTGGTTATATTTTAAATCATATTTATTAAAATTAAACGGTGTTCAGGAAAACAGTCAAATATTTCCATACCTCATATCACAAATAAAAATTTCTTTCCCTCTCTCTTCTAAAATAAAAATAAATTAGGTGGCTCAACCATTCCTGTGTGCGAGTAATGTTTTTGGGGATGGAGGGACCTACAGTTTTAAGCCAAATCTGAACGGCTATATTGAGAAAGCACTTTTCATGACAAGAATTACTCTTGGAGAATTTGTCAATTCCTAGCAAGAGGCAGTAACCGTGAAAAAACTTTAGATGGCACAGGTAGGTATTGAACCCAAGACCTCTGACATGACAGTCCAACGCACTAACCATCGTGCTACAGGTAATACCTCTCTCTCTTCTACTATGTACAAAAAGAACCTCATGGGGCATATAAAGTCTCTCTAAAGTCGCTTACAATATCTACAGGTCAACTGTCAAACAAATTTCATCATGAAACTACTTTACAGAAATCTTTACAAAATATCCTATTTCCTTACTTGAGACGAGGCGAGGCAACAACAACAAAATACGCAAGCATATAAAGTGGCCTTTTCAAATATTAAACTCAACTCGAAAAGAACTAGACTGAATGAAAAGACCAACACAGAGAAAAAAATAAAACTTGAAAGTCATCGGTGTTCTTATGATTTCATTAATAAGTCAAGATGTGAGCCAACATAGGTCAACAAGTTGTTTGAGTCCCTTTTTTCCATCTTGTCCCACATGTGAAAAATATGTTGTTGTTTTTTTTTGTATTCACAAAAAGAAAATCAAGATTGTGATGTTGTGTAATCCAATGAGTATAGTTTCGTCACGTGTCACAAGTCATAAGCAGACCCATAGGTATACCTACTTGTATACCGCAGCGAATCGACCGACCGACTTAAAGTAGTGCACGTAGCTATATACACCTTTTCTTCATTCCTTGAGAGGAAAAGTCATTCGAAATGCCAAAGGATCATAATCATTTATTTGCACATCTCGTGTGCAACATGCAGATAAAAATATCGTAAAGCCGGGTATTTTTTCGATGCTTTTGTAAATTTTAAGAGCGTTGCTACTTTGACAGGCTGAAGATGTCAATAAATACTTGATGAGTGCAGTGCTTGATGGTTTCTGAAGAAGATGGTTGACCTAGTTCTTTTTGTTTTTAATACATGTCATTCATGTAAGAGATTAACAGATTTGTATATGTTAACACAATAAATGAAAGGACTTTAATGTTTGAGTCTTTAATTTTATTTTACTTTAAAAATGATTGGGACGTTTATAGCGAAGAAAAGGTTGTTCGAGATTTACAGTATTATAGTGTTGCCATAAATAAAAAAAAAAACGCTGATAGTTGTGAATAAGTAAAAATATGCAACATTTCAAGAAAGTAAACAAAATTTGACAACCACAGTTCAAAATTTTCAAGCCTTTCAAATGTCAATATTTAACAAATGAAAACACGGTCGTCTTTCGTTTCATGCTCAATTCTTACTAACAATTTACTGAAAACTGTCATAATTTTTTTTCAGAATTGCCAATACCTTTTTCCACAAATGGTGGGGAAGACGGAGGGTTGAGTCTTGCATGAAATTCCTGTAATAATCATTATAGTAAGCAAATTTAAAAGCTCAGGATCACCTGAGTGGGACAAAAGTGAACACTAAAATTTTTGTTTACACTTCAAAAATTCTAGAAAGTAGTTAGCTTATAACAAGCGTCAAACTACGATCATGCGAATTCGATTTAGGCTTCATTCTTGACATAGTTATTTGTATGTCCAAATGTACGCAAGTGATGGATCCACCTTTGTAATGGAAATGAATACAAAATAATAAATAAGTTGCATCAATATCACCATTAATAAGTTGATAAAGAAATATTAAATCAACACGAGAGATTTTATTTGAAGAAACTGAATACGAAGTGCAGAGGGAGGCGGATAATGAGCATCATTCCAAAGAAAAACCTTAAGGGCAAAGCGAATGAAATTACAGTGAATTTTTTCAATTAGTTTTCTATGAACTTCGTTATTTCGGAAGTTCATACTTGCAAATCATATTCAAAATGAGGAAGAACATGGCAGTTGTACAGAGAAGGAGTAACATAGGGATCACTGAACTCTTTTGCTTTTGATGGAAATGCTCTTTTTCCAACATTAAAATGTAAAACTATCAATGTCGGCATGTAAAATTACACGATCATGGATGGACTTTTTTTTATTTTGAAAAACTACATGTCATCAGCAAAACTGAAAACTTCACTTGAGCGCAGACATGAAGAAGACATTAATTCCCTGGGTACACCAGATTGAGAAACAAAAGGTTCTGAATGGCAATTTCTAAATTTTTCTTCATAGGATCTATTTTCAAGGTAAGATTTGATTCAAGCGAAGAAAAATGGTAGAAACCGGAGAGCTTTAAGTTTGAAGTTTCTTTCATATACTACGAGAATTTCCTGTTTTTAGGGAAAGTTTGAATATAAACGAAAGGGGTTCAACTAAGGGACCTGCTGAATAATCATCAATCAACACGGAAAGAGGATCAAGGACCGTACTCTGTAGCACAAGGATATGACTACAGCTAGTTTGTGAAAAGGAGTGAAGATTATGAAAATATATGTATTTTCTCAACTACTTCAGGGCTATTAACAAATAACTCAAAGAAATTGCTTGCGAAAACTTTGCAGATATCAACAGTTTTATCTAATGAAAGGTTCTTGTAAGTGTCTTTAAGTAGACAAATTTCCAAAATGTTTAAGGATTCTCCCATATCAGTAACATAACTATCGTATACAAAATTAGAAAGAGACTTAACTTCATTAAAGAGTTCAACATAAAAAGAGAAGCTGGTTGGAGACAAAGTTTTGATGTAATATTTCCATGCCTCATTTCTTTTGTTTCGAAGTGGACACAATTCTTTCGTGTGGTGGCTAGGGTTTGTATTTCTTGATTTCTTTATTATTAAGAATATTATTCATATTTGAAACTGCTTCGTAAATATAAAAAAATGCTATAATGTATCAGCAATTCCAGAATTTTTGAATCTTCAGGCAACAAGTGGTAATTAGCTCTTCTGAAGTCAAAATTATATAAGCAAGCAATCAAAAGAACTACTGTGTTCTGTAAGGTGATTACTTAGGTCAAGAAATGTCTAAAAGGGGGTGATAGTTATCAATATATAAGTGATTCCTGATCTAGATTCTAAAACAATAGTACTTAAAGCGTTAGAATTTTTGATAAATCTTGTTTGCTGTAAGTCAGTAAGAAGAATTTTACCTAGAAAAGATAGTTGCAATTTTGAAGAAGAGAGAGTAACTTAAAGGCAGAACTCATCTTCCTTGAAGCAGAGGTCATGAATTCATAATGATGTGTTGATGGAATTCTAACCTGCCAAAGCATTCTTTTTAACATTGCGATTTTAACTGGAGGCGATGCCGAATGTAAAATCTTCTAAGTTGGCCAGAAGTAGACAATCTAAAATACAGAAACTCTTACGGTGGATTTTTGAGTCTATGATCGGCTTCAAAAAAATATATAGTGACACTACAATTTACAGACCAGGGCCTTGTGACTGCAAAACTTCTTAAATTCAAATCATTTACCGCTATGAATCTCCTTCCTCATATGATACAAATTTTCCCCATAGCAGCTGCTATAATATCAGCTATAAAGTGATCTATCTTCATCCGCTCAAATAGGGAGTGGAAACTTTTTTCACATAAGATGTTAGCTGATGATCATTTCATTTACCTACTGTTGACAACCCACGCAAACGAATTAAGGACAACGAGCTTCGGATATGAACGTTGAATGTTAGGTCCCTTAACAGACCACGTGCAGCCGAAGAATTAGCGCAGGTCCTAGACTGCTATAAAGCAGACATCACCGCCATCCAGGAAATACAATGGGATGGGCCAGGCAAAAAAAGGATGAAAAACTGCGATATTTACTTTGGTGACTGCTACCGAGAAAAACAACAGCTCTTATTTGGATGCGGCTTTGTCAATGGAGCCAGACTTAGGCAACAAGTCTTGAGCTATAGGTGCATGACCGAGCGCCTCATGACCATACGCATTAGACAAAAAATATGAGCAGTGTCCTAGCTACGATATTAAAATTGTCTTGGGCGATTTTAATGCCAAGTTAGGAAGGGAAGACATCTTTGGTGGAATAATCAGGAAAAACAGCTTGCACGACAACACTTCCGACAACGGATTCAGGCTCATCGACTTTGCTGCAGGGCGAAATGTTATGGCAGCCAGTACGCGTTTCCCACACCTCAGCATCCACAAATTAACTTGGAGTTCTCCAGATCAATCTACCGTCAACCAGATTGACCATGTTGCGATAGACACACTTCCAACATCATGGATGTCCGAACTTTCCGAGGAGCTAACATCGACTCGGACCACAACCTCGTTGTAGCCAAGGTATAGCACTTCGGGTTTCCAGACTCAAGGCAAAACAGGGAGATGCTGGGAGAAGATTCAATGACGAACGGCTACAATCGCAAGAGATCGCCAAATTCTTCTCCGACCGAGTTACAAGTAACCTCTCTGGACGTTCTCTGCCACCAACACAATGTATCGAGAAACAGTGGCAACATTGCCAAGAGGCAATCAGAGAAGCAGCTTCTGACGTGCTGGGTTTCAAGCAGCCACCAACAAGGAACCCTCGGTTCGAGGAGGAATGTCGAAAGGCAAATACAGCCAAACAAGAGGCACGCAAAGCGGCGCTGCATAGAAGAATGAGAGCTGCTCACAAACTCTATGAGCAGAAGAGGCGAAAGGAACACCGACTTCTCAGAAGGAAAAAGAGAGAGCATGAGAAGAAGAAGGATTGAAGTTCGAAAGCCTTATGAGCAGGTGAAATGGAATTCACAAGGACATAAACCTCGTACCGAAGGCTGCAAAGACGAAAGTGGAAACATGATAGTGGAACCACAGTCAATGCTGAGGATATGGAAGGACCACTTCTGCAGACTGTATAAAGGCGACGATCCATTCAACATAGACGACGAAAGCCAACAATCCAGCTCTTAGATAACAATCCAGCTGTAGATAATTAAAACAAAATTATCAAAACATTTTGGGGTACAAGTGGACCCCATGACACGATTGTACTGATTTTTACTGTGATGTAAAGGAGAGTTATTCATGTTATTAAGTGACTATTTTATAAAATGACATGGATGCGATTTCAAAAACAGGAATGAAAAATAGAACTCTCCCTCTTTTAAACAGAAAAGCCAAAGCAACCATTGGTGTGTACCTAATATTTATTATGCTGCCAAGCACTGATAGACATTATCCAATGATATTTCATTATAATAATTTGCAGCAGCTCCTAACCCACCGATTCTCTTTCACAATTCATCCTGACAGTCTAGCATCAATACAATATTTTATTTTATTTACAATAAAAAACAACTTTGATGGTTCTCCACTTTCAACTTTACAATAAGAAAATTTGTCTCAATTTATTTGTGATTCCAAATTCAAAATTTTAATCCGTTGCAAAAACATTTTCTAAATCAACATCATTCGGTTCCTAAATTGGCTTCAATAGCAAAGTTAAATAAAAACTCAATTTATATGGCCTTATTTGAACTGTACAAAAACAAAGCACAAAAATATAAAATAGGAAAACCACAAATTGTGTGCTTATATCAAGCAGCATATGCCTTTGTGGATCTAAATAAAAACTTTGTTTTATTTTTGTTTCAGAAATTATAAAAAGCATACGAATATATGTGGCAGCATATAGCTGAAGGGTATACGGGGTGGCGCGGCGGCGGCGTTGTGTGTTCTCATTCAAAAACGATTTGTTCCTTTTGTCCTGGTACACACATCAAATTCATATAACAATACGTATTTTGGAGTTAAAAGTTTCAAAAAGTCTCATTTAAAAAAAGAAAGAAGGAAACACAATCACTTTTGTGTCGAATTCAAATATTTATGCACAGAAAATGACTTTATATCATGTTTTCACACAAATTTAAATAAAAACAACTTCCACTTTGAGCGGATGTTGAATCTGCTGGTACATGTTTTCTTTATTTCATTTTTGAATTTTCTGTTTCATATACAATTGGGTCGCGTTCGTCGCGTCGTCGTTGTTTAAACTCTACGTTTAAGGAGTGAAGTCAGCTGAATGTAAGGGTTGAAAAGTTTGATATATTAGGCTTAAGGCATAAAGGACTTTAAGTTGTTTGTTTCGTACCAGAAAAGTACTGTTTTATAGTTAGAATTTTATGAGCGTCATCTATTTGAAATTCAGAAGGGATATTCAATTTTCAATGTGTTGATGTAAAACATAACCAAACACAAAACAAACATCCAGTCTTTATTCTCTTTTTGGACGATTTACCTTTAACTTTACATCACATCAAAAATAAACGGTTTCTGGTGTCACATATTTTGACGTCTTAAAATCGCAAAGATCACAAAACATTCACCCTTTTGTTGTAAGAAATCAATTTGATGTGCCGGAATACTTTTATAGAATAACATTTTTATGATTCGTTTTATAATTTTTTCCACCTGTTTTTTTTTCGAAATGATAGCTTGAAATGCGAACCGTATTCGGTTATAAACTTCCGGCAGTAAACATAACAAGGCATATATCATTTGTTTATGTAGATGAAATGTTTTCTCAAGTAATATAATTTAACGATTTGTGGAATCGAGAATTCATCCTTAACTTGTTATATTGCAATTTTATTTCTCATAATTTGATTTACTACACAAATAACCCCTACGAGGTGAACCTTTTGTTTCCTTTTCGTTTTCACAATAAAATTGAGATTTGTATTTGGAAAAGTTATATTGAATTGAAAATTGTAATCATTTTCATGGTACATTCGGCTTGTTTTATTGATTTTCAGAAAATGAATTTATAAGGGACATAACACAAAGAACGCTAGGATTTTCGAAGAATTGGTAGGTTTTTTCAAAGGATATTTAACTAGAACTTTGAATGACATTATTTGTTTAAGGAATTGAAGATCATGAATATTTTTTCTGCAAAAGTGTTACAAACTTAGACACTACATTAATAAATCTAATTGAAAATTAGAACAACTTTTAAAAGTTTTAAACAAGCAGCAATTTGAGAATAATAGAGTAGGGATGTTTTTCATTAAATTAATTGAAAATAAATATTTTATGTCATTAATAGTATTACGACTAATTTCTTGACAAAGTTCTAATCCCTAAAACTATGTTTATTGAAAAACTAGAACTCGGTTGAGTTCTTACTGATTTCTTCTTCAAGCTCTCAAGCGTAAGACCCTGAGATTTAGACCTCAGTTTAAGATAGAACTTCGATTTATTAGACCCTCAAATTTGGGGTTCTGGGAAATTAGAACCTGGTTTAAAAATATTTGTACATCTTTGACTTGATATTTAGGTAATATGTTTTTGTTTAAATTGATACCACCACAATTTTAAATGTGCAATGATATTATATTATTAGAAAATGTATTTATGGACTTGGACAAGTCCAGCTTCCAATAGTTTTAAGATAAAAAATATGATTTTTGACATAGAAGAAGGTAGGTATTGTTCTTGCATTTAAACTTATTTCATTGACTTTTTATACGTTATCCGAAGACTCAAAACATGCACCATACACCTTAAGACTGCACAAGATAGGTAACATAAAAGCTATGTAGGCAAAAAGCTTCAAATCTCAAAAGGTGGTTATGTTCACGAAAATCAAAACTAGATAAATGTCTATTGGTCATATTTTATATTGAAAACGATATAAGTTCCAATAGAGATTTTATCGACAAGTATAAGACGTGTTACTCACTCAACACTCCAAGACTACCGCTACCCATTTACCCCCGCGCCCAACTAAATCGATCATATGTCTATTTGTCAATGTCAATTCGTGAAACAAATTCCACGGACATTCTAACAGCGGAAATTATGTAACCCAAAAACAATACAGAACTCGTCGGAGGTAATCGTCGAAAATTTGTTAAAACCAAATGAACATGTAGTACCCGTGGCATGATGGTTAGTGCGTTGGACTGTCATGCCAGAGGTCTTGGGTTCGATCCCTGCCTATACCATCTAAAGTTTTTTTCACGGGTACTGCCTCTTGCGAGGAATTGACAAATTCTCCAAGAGTAATTTTTGTCATGAAAAGTGCTTTCTCAAATTGGCCGTTCGGATTCGGCTTAAAACTGTAGGTCCCCTCCATCCCTGACAACAGTACTCGCACACAGGAATGGTTGAGAGTTGTAAGTCACTAGGCCCTAGTTCTCAACGGACTGTTGCGCCACCCGATTTATTTTTTATTTTTTTAAATGAACATATTAAAAGTTACATAATTTAATATGGGAAAAAAAAACCTTAAATTGACATTGGTGCACATAGAAAAATTTGAAAATTTATTTTTAATGAAACGAAAATAATCACAAATTTGTTTACCGAAAAGCAAACCTGACAAATTTCAATATTATTTGTTGAATGAATGTAAGAAAGAAGCAGTAAATTATTCGTTAGAACTTTGTTTCATAAAACCGAGATTTAAATCCTTAAAACTCAACACATAACTTACACTGAGTTCTAAGGAAGTTATAGAAAGTGAAGAAATGCTCGAAATTTAAATACTTTAAAAACAAAGTTCCAAAGATAAACCGAGTATTATTAAATCAATTTTTGAATTTAATTTAGAACTTTGTCAAAGAATTGGCTGTAAAATAAACAAAATTATATCGACTCAACATAATTAAAACTTCCAGTTACATTTTTTACAACTTAAACAATTTTAAAATAGTTCAACTTGTTAGACAAGAATGTTAATTCTTCTAACGATTCGCGTTAGGCGTTTTTTTTTAAGATTAAAAATAACAGTAGTCCCCATAGAAAGTCAAAAATTGAAAATTCTAATTTTCTCGAAAACAACTGATACCTATATTTTTTGTTTCGCTGAAAATTGTTTTCTTACTTTGCCTTCTTTCAATAAAAAAAAAATATTTTTGTACTGCTCCAGAAGGGTACCCCCAATAGAACCATTATTTTGGTTTAAAGTTTTCTCAAGAACTACTTAACCGATTTCTTATACTGTTTCAATAATATTTAATGATCAAAAATGTCATTGTTTTTATTTTTGATTTTTTTAAAAAATACCAATTTTTTTTTATAGAGATTCGATGTCTTGAAAATGAGTCATAATTTTTTGACGAAATTTAAACGTACAAAATATATTTATAAGTTCTAAATAACTGCATGATTAATAAAAACGCTCTAACGATTTTCAAAATCAAATGTTCAAAAGTCTAGTTTTTTCTAGAAATAAGACGCATATGGCTAAGAATTTAGTTTTTATTTTAGAGATAAGGGTTAGCCATTATGTTTTAAAAATGATTTCGGACAAGCGGCGGCGCGGTGCGGCGGTCACCGGTTTGGATAAATTCCAACCGAGAACCCCGATTTTCTTCCAAGGCGTTAATCGTCTCGAGATTATGTATACGTAGACAAGTGAATCACACAATGCCACACAAAATAGCCGATCGGTGTTGAATCACACAATCCATAGGTCACGCCACAGAGACGAACCATTATTTTTTATAACAATTTGCAAACGTTGTTCACAGGAAAACTATAATTCCAATAATCAAAAAAAAAAAAAAAAAAAAAAAAAAAACACAGGAAGTTTAGTCATTATAAATATCAAACCAAGAAAATGGTAAATCAAGTGAAAAGGACTAACCTGAAAACCACATGTCTAAAAAAAACACCCATTATATATAGAATTTTTCAACGCACTTCTTTCAAAGCAGTATTAAGAAACTAATTGTATCAGATATTTTGTTAAAGTAATTTTTCCAACAAGAATAGTGGCGACGAAGAAAATGAGTGGGCTAAACGAATGGACCCTAACAGAATCGACTCTTCATAGATCACTTGTAAGAATTCTTAACATTCGTCTTACAGCTCTGAATGGTTAAAATCTTCTTGATTTTTAATTGGTCCGGTTTGTCGAATTGAAAATTTTGATATTTCATAACGTTTCAAGGTCCCTAGATTCTAAATAAAAGATTTTTAGAGAGATGTCTGTGTATGACGTCGTCGTACATATCTTAAGAACCAGTGGAGATATCGACTTCAAATACATTTTTTTTATACATTTTGGTTAACGCAAAATATCTCACGAACCAACAACGCTTGCGACTTTTATATTATATATTGAGATGTTTTACCAAACTAATATAATTTTGAAAAAAAAAAAATCAAATACCGTTTTTTTTTTTTTTTAACAAAAAACAAAATGATTGTCACCTCGAATATTTTACAAACAAAAAATGATTTTATCTACAAAATAATTGTATGCAAAGAAGAATAACGTTTTTAACATTTGGTTATATTTTGAGAAAAATCAAATTGACTTAAAAAAAAAAAAAAAAAAAAAAACATTAATAAACATTGGTAAAAATTGATTTTAGGCTCAAATATCTTTTAAAAAATTTAAAATATTTGCTTCAAACTAGTTTTATCTTATAAAAAATATTGATTTCGACATTGGTAAAAACTTATGTTCAATTTTCGATTTCTCCTAAATAAATTATGATGTTGGCTTCAAAATGACCTCATTCTGTAATATATTTTGTTGTTAACAGAAGATAATGGCATTAGAAATATTAAATTTGTATTTATATTTATCTGTATTTTATAAATTAAATAAAAACTTTTAAAAAATAATACTAATATTGGTACATATTTGTTTTCGACTAAAAATCTCGTGAACAAAATAAGATTTTGAAATCAAACTTATTTTTATCATATTCAAAATATTGTTACTAACTTATAGTTTTTTTTGTTTATAAAAATTCAATTGACAACTTTTTGACATAAGACGAAAACATACAAAACAACAAAAAACTAATAAGAAATGATTTTCGACTCAAGAAAAATATTGACTTCAAATTTTGTTTTCACACACAAAATATTGTTATTTATATTTTTGGGTATGGAATTGTTTGACGATCATAATGAGCTTTTCAAAATGAAATACGACTTAATTGTTGTAGAGAATATTCTCATCAAAGGTCTGTCAAAGGTCAAACAGGGTTTAGAATTTACTAAAACAGTAAGGTTTCTCCAAAATTCAGAATTAAATTTGTATCAATACAAAAACAGGTACCGGCATAATGCCCAATCCCAAACAAATTTTCCAAAAATAAAATAATTTAAATAACAATGTTTAATTGTTCATCAATGTTAAAAGCATAAACTGCTTTTAATGATGAGAACCGACATCACCAGGGTTCGTTCTTTTCTTCGATCGAAGTAGATTTACTTTGCTATAGAATCTTCGCTTGTCAAAATCTACTTTTATTTCTTCTTTGATAAAAAGGTCAATCAATACATGGAAATACAAAAGACAAACTGCAGCATATGACCAAAAGATGGCACTAATGTTTCCAACAAACTTAAAATATCAGTTATTAAGATCTGACGAATTCATTTTCTTCGTTTTTAGACTCTTTCGTTTATTTGGTGATAATATGTGCTTTCGAGTTTATTATTGGTTCTAAATTCCATTTTGAATTGTATATATTATTGAGTAATAATTGGCACTTTTTTGAAAAACTTATTTTAGCTAAGAAACATTTTTATAAATACCACACCTTTTTTTTAATTTTTAAATCTATACTTGGAAATTTTTGGATCTGCTTCGATTTGTTTTCAATTTTTGATCAGAAGTCCGAACCCTGGTCATCACTCTACTCCTGCGAAGCTTATCGGTTTTTTTTTACCGAAGAGTATAACAACAATGTTAAACTACATATCGTATCGAGGTCAAATGCAAAAAATTATCTTGTTGACGACAACAATGCACAATTTGCCTATGAAAGTACCGCTAGAAATAGTTTGATGAAAGAAATCAAAACTGTTCTCGCTTCAGTTCTTCCCTGTATTTTGGCGCATAATTAACCAATTTAAGATCAGAGTAAAAATGGATATAAGTGTCTTAAAATCAAAGAAGTTTAAAAAAAATGATTACCATCTGCATTTTAAAAACAAAAAAAGTGAATTTAGATGGTGTTGTGTGAAACGCAAATAATTGTCTTGTAAAAGCACAGTAGTGACAAGGAAAATAAATTAAAATCACGAGTGTCTCAAATTTCCGTAAGTCCATAACCACGATTCCTCAGCTCACAAATTTCCTATTTCTAAAGCCAACATTTATTTATTTAAACAAACTGGCAAGTTCAACAAATAGTTTGGGAAAGTATTGTCGAATGTGAATCCAGAGTGCCGTGTATACTTGCAGTCTAAAAGTGTAAAAAAAAGGAAAGTTAAACGTATCAGTCATCATGATGCAATAGGTAACGCAGCAGACGATTTGGAATCAATAAATATTCCCGATGAGCTTATAAATTTAGAAAGCTAACTTTTTTTCTTAAGCGACAAAATATTTGATGGTGCAAAAATATAAAATTGGCCTCACACAAAGCTTTCGGAGAATGCCAATGTTTGGCTTATGTATGGAACGTTTCATGTGGTGCCATCCATTATGCGTTAGCTGTTTAGCATTCATGGTCTCTTCAATGGACAAGTTGTGCCTCTGGTTTTTTGCATTATGAGCAAAAAATCCTTGCAGACTTATACAGAGTTCTTCCAAGAATTAATAAGAATAGTTTCAGACTTGGAAAAAACTATATACATTGCTGAAAAACCGTTTTTTCCTTCTGCCACCTTCCAAGGATGTTTGTTCCACTTCGAGCAAATTATCTGGGATGGTACAAAAAGAAACAAAGTACGGGAAAAATGAAAAATTTAGTTTCTATGTCAGAATGCTAAAAAGTTTGGCATTTGTACCACCAGCGGAGATTATAGCTTACTTTTTCGGAGCTAAGCAAAAGTTCAGACTACAGCGACTTTTCAAAACTTTGCTCCTGGTTCAAAACCAATTATCTGGATAGATCAAAGAGAAAATATGAATCCGAGTTTTGGTCAGTTGCCGATTGTATTAAACATTACTTTCCTCGCACACAAAATACAGTAGAAGCCTGGCATCGCGCGCCGCCGTCTCAAAGGCATTTTAGGGAGAAAAAACTCAGGATTATATGCACTAATAAGGGATTTATCAAAGGAAATGATAGATGCTGTTACTACAATTAAGAAAATAAGCAGCGGTGAAAAACGCCAATTGAAAAAATCGAGCTTGAAAACATACAAGAAGCGCCAAACATAATTTCTTAGATCTTAGCTCGAAATATGGTGAATCTGTGCTTAAGGATTTTGATTTTGGGAATTCTAGATTTGGGGATTTTGGTTTTGGGGGTTTTGGTTTTGAAGATTTTAGATTTGGGGATTTTTACTTTGGGCCTAGGGTACCTAACCCTACAAAAACAAACTTTGGACTCAGAATTCATACAAAGAAAATAACAATGAGTCTATTTAATTTATCATTAAAAACTATTTCCATATAATAGAGATCCAACATTAAGACTCAAAGGTTCTTGTTTTTGCTTCACAAACCTATTTCTCTGTCTTAAAAGAAAATATTCAATTAACAAATAACTTTTCTTACACATCAAGTCACAATTTTCTCAAATAAGCTTGCGTACTTTACTTATCTTCAAAAACTTTATCGTACTTATATATGGTTTTTATTGCATTATCTTATTACCTTAGTAACAACCTGTCATTACTTTTAATGAGGTTCCCATTAAATTGCGGTATGAATATTCTGCATAACATTCATATTCACAAACGATATTATTATATTCACACTCCTAATGCTAATTTCTTAATTGAACAGATGTTACAAAGAACAAGAAAAACCACAAACGAAAATGTATTTTCTGACACATTACATATAATTTGTAGGAAACAATCATACTTTTGGGGCCACAAAATATCCATTTTGTATTCAATTTTATAAATTCAAGACATCTCCTTTAACTACACACATCATACGAGTATGCAGTATAAACATTTATTTCATCTACGAGTATACCAAAAGTCCTCCACTCACTCCCACTATCAAAATACAAATAGGAGCAGAAGTAGAACACATATTTTCCTCAAATGAATTCCTGTCATTCTTGCCAAATGTTTGGGTAATTAAAACCTTGTCCGCTGAACCATAAGCAATTATAACATAAAATGTTTTTTAAAACTATGAAATGCTCGACATTTTCTATTTCCATTTCTATTCAAATGAAATGGAAAATGTTAATTAATCATTTTAAATTTGGTCCTGTCAACCTAAACGAATTGTGGAAACAGCTTGATGGAAATTATACAACCGTGCTATACCTAACCTATCATTTCTGATTGAGTCTAATTTAACAAAAAATAAAAATCTAATTAAATCCCAAAATTCAGCAGAAAAGTGTAAGGGTTATAGGTACCTATAGATCTAATATTTCAATATACGTTGTTCCAAAAGTTCAAAAAGTTACTGAAAGGCATTTGTTAAACTTTAAAGTTTTCGAAATATAAATACCTTCAACCTACATTCAAAATATAGGTACCTAGTTAACTTGAAAAATGTTTAGTTTTTTCTATATATGTATGTAGTTAGGTTGGTACCTCTACACCCAGTCGCAATAAACGTTAAACGTTGCTTTGTAAATTTTAATACAAAAACATGAACTTTGTGAAATAATGCTTTAATGACTTTTGTTCTCCAACAAAAACAAACAAATTGTAACTTTTAAAATTGAATAGAAAATGAGAAAACATAAATATTGTAGCCGCAGTCGTGTGTTTTTTAACTTTGTGCGTCCTTTTCGTGTTTTTTATTTTAATTTCTTGTTGGATGGTTCGTCCCCTCAGAAGCAAACTGTCGTAACTCAAAATTCTTAGTTTTCCAGAAAAGCGATTTGAATAATTTTGAATCTTAAAAAATGATTTTTTATCTGGATTTTATCTGAGGAGCTTAAAGTGGTAGAACAAAAAAAATTTAATTTTTTGTCCTCTATCAAATGGTATAATTAAATTTTTAAAAATCTTTAAAAAAAAACAGAAAAGTGCAAGACTTATGACGTTTGGATTAAAAATAATTACGGTTTTGGTGTGAGAAATGACGTATAACGAAAAGTGTCACTTTTCCTAAAACTTAATTTTCATACTTCAATAATATTTTTTTAGATAAGTGTCACAAATAACAAAGTGTCACTTTTCCTAAAAATTAATTATATCATACTTCAATAATATTCTTTAAGATAAGTGCCACAAATAAAAAAGTGTCGAAAATAAAACTTACCTCTTAGTTTCAGTGTAGTCCGACATTTTCCGATAAAAACTTTTTCTGCAACAAACGACACAACAACTCACTATGACGGCTGACATAGTGACATGAAACTGAAAATGTCATTTTACTGATGAATAGTTCAGGGACGTTATTAAAAATGCACAACGTCACTTTGGCCCTCACGCCTTCAGTTTAAGAAGTATTATTATGACAGTTTGACCAAAAGATAGCATTTTTTTACTGATTTTTTCTGTATACTTAACTCAAAATCGCAAATTTTTGAGTTACGACAGTTTGCTTCTGAGGGGACGGGTTGATGAAAACGTTTATTTTTTAAATTTTTGCTGAACAAATTCCTGCTAAGCAATGTGATATACACATAGCCAGTAGGTGTATAAGCTAATGTAGATTCGGAAAAGAAATCTAAGGTTGAGATTTAGAATAAAACGAATTCCTAGGAAGTGAATAAGGATACATTTACCTTGTGTACTGTGTTTATTTACAGAGCATATTTTTTGAATACAAAAGTGATTGCCTTTAATTACCAACGTTATGTATTGGATTCTAAGAAAATTAAAATGTATTCTAATAGAGACCACAATTTATTGACTTCGATACAATATTTCTAAAAGTTGTTAATAAAATGGAATTTTTAAGATTATTACCAGTTTCAAATCTATAAAGACTAAAAAATTATGAAACCAGTGCATGGGGTACTGCAGAGAAATGAAAGAGATTTTAAAAAATCGTTCCTCAATTTCTAAATGAGCCAAAAAAACCAATTGTGCGGCGGCGTTAAAAAAAGAGAAAAGAAGCAAAATGTTTTTGATATTAACATTTATTTTGAAAATGTTTGGGTTTTAAAAATAACGTAATTCAGATGACGGCCCTGATTTTCTATACAAACTTACTAACTTAAGGTGGCGCTACCCAACAAACTTCTCCATCTAGCTCGCTCCCTATCTAGATGCCTCCAGTTGCGCATTTCAAGTTGGATGAAGCCATGCTACCGGTCTTTCTCTAAAGCGCTGTCACGTGGGTGCGGATTCGAAGACTTTCGGAGCCGGAGAATTGGTTTATATGCGCTCTACGGGACCCAGCCATGTCAGTCATTGGACTTTTATCCTTCTGGTTAAATCTACGTCGATGTACAGCTCGTCGTTCTATCTTCTCCTCCACTCACCTTCTATGCATACGGGACTGTAGATCAAGTGAAAAACTTTTCTCTCGAATTAACCCAAGGTGCTTTCATCCGCTTTTGTCATAGTCCATGCTTCGCACCGTACAGAAGGACGAGATGATAAGGTTGTTATATAACGACACTTTGGTTGCTCGAGGGAGAGCTTAAGTGTTCAATTGCTCTAATAGCCCAAAAAATCAGCGGTTAGCAAGAGTAAGACATTGACGCAAACGGAATTCAAAACTTTTCTAGACTTCCCTTAATACAGCCGTTGAAATTTTAGCACAGAATATTGTAGAATTGAAGCTTTAAGCATTTGTAGTCAAAAGTGTGATATTATTACTTTTTTAAGGTCCAATTAACTCAGCAGTTGAAGATGCGCGATTGTTTTTTTCGTTATCGGCTCGCAGTTTGGGGCCTTAGAGCTTGATTTAGACAACGATTTTGGAGGAATAATCATCTTTTCTGACGAGGTACATAACAAACGAGCTTTAGCGGCTCGGGAGATCAGCACATCTCTGTCAAAAAGTCAATGGATCTATAGATTTGTTCGATTGTAAAGTAGTGACATTAAAGGTCTGTTTTTCTTCGAAAATTTGGCAAGGGAAAATCCCAAATCGTGTTATCAGTCGTGTCTTAGAGATAACAATTGGCTGCCTTCAAACTGTTATCTGGCCCCTCTGGACTTTTTTTTGTGGGAAATCGTAAAGGACCAATTATTATGCCAACAATCTGGAAAGGAAACCATTCAAGAATTTAAGACCAGTATCATCGAAGCAGCCATAATACATCCAGGTCCAATTTGTTTTACTTTATTGAATTTTAAAAAGAAATATGTATATGGATCGCCCTTAACCTTAACAAATTACCATCTAAAGACTTACAAGAAAGCAAAGTTTAAAAACCGTGGAAATTTATTTCCAAAATTTGTTGGAGTGAGCACGCTCTTATAAAACTCCAAGACTCCATTTTATCCCGAAAAAATCACTATTGGCCGAAAGTGTGTCACCGTGGGCTGATTTGTCCTTAAATCGGAAACTGCCCAACAATATCATGAATGTTAAACACTACAGGCAAATGATTTTTGTGTTTTGTTGTTATTTGAAAACGTTCAAGGCGGTACAACATGTCATACACCTGATTTTTGAATAATGTTGAAAACTTTCTACTTACTCACTGAATTTTCATGTTTTCTACGTAAAATAAAAAAACAACCAAGCTTATCCTTGTTTGAAAGTCATAAAACACATCAAACGCTATTAAACGAGTAAGAATGCACAACCAAGCCCTAACAAAAATAAATAAATTTAAGAGTATTCAAACAACATATACAAACTCGTAACTTAATCATAGGGAATGTTCCCTCTATCCCTGCTTTCAAAACAATTGGAGTGCAAAACTTTCACAAGCCCTCAACTCAACGTCATTTTAAAATAACTCAAGCTATGCGAGTTGAAGTATTAAAAATAATTGTATATATTTAAGCACACAACAAGAGAGGGTGATTTACAAAAAAAAAAATTTAAAAAAATAATAAAGGATTGAAAAACCCATCTGTTGGCAAAAATGTCCATATACTATAAAGCAAAAATGGATATATTTAAAAGTCTGAAAGTCATAAACGAATGAATAGGAGTTACAAGTGGATCAAAAGTTTGAAGGGCTTTCAAAAGCACACACACCAAATCCTTTTGATTGGTGACAAATGAATTCTGTTTTTGAACATTTTACTTTTTCTGCTTTATTTCTTTATAAAGTGTTGTATTCATCTGATTTTTGAAAATTATGTACATGAACTTAAGGCTTTAGGTAATTTTTTATTTAAGATTTAATTTAAAGAAGACGAGAGGTATGTGTTTTTATCTGAGCTTAAGCTTTGTTTCGGACAAAAACGCAATTTTTTGGAATTGTAAGACATGTACACTTCCTGCCAAGGTTATACACACGAATAATTTAAAAATTTCATCAAAGAGCTCATTGGAAGGTAAGGCTTTAGCGCCAATTACAGTATAAAGTTTTCGAAGCATTAAATTCAACATGTATTGTGATTTCTATGGGAATATAAGCACGAGTGGCGGTGACAAAACGGAGCACTTGGTCACACCAGCGACTATTTAGCGGATATCAGATTTAAAACTATCCAATTCTATTCGTAGTGAAAGGATCAAAAGATAATTTATATCAAAATACAGAAAAGTTTCATTACCCTTGTTTTTTTGGCATTCTATAAATAGTATAGTAGAAAATTCCCAAGAAAACCCATCGGCAGTAGCCGGAATTTTGTATTTAAAAATTGGTACAATCAAAAGAAGATAAATAAATAAAGAATAAATTCTTTTTGTTTCTAAAGAATATTTAATTGTTTAATCATGTAGTTTATAAGCTTAAATTAGTTTTTGTTTACCTTTTTCCTGTTTCCTTTTTGTTTTCTATTTTCAACTTTCACACTTGGCGGTCGATTTCAAAGTTTAAACCAAACAATTTGGCATAAAATAAAAACTTCAAGAAGGGGGTTTGTTCTTCAAGAAGGGTTTTTTTGTTATATACCTGAATCGAGTTGAAATGAGCTTGATTCTACTCAATTCCGGTTGGGGATCGGAGTCGAGTCAAAATTTGTGAAGAAAAACCTGTGTGGAGGAGTTGGTTTTTACAGATAATGCATTATAGTCTGTTTATTTGCATGTTTGTGTACAAAAAATATAGTTTTGTTTTAATCATCTTCTCACTTGCACTTCATAAAAAACATCGAAATACCATTTACATTTAAGAAAGTGCTGTCAAACTAAATCATTTTTAAATCTTCTTCTGCGGTGGAAACACCAAAAAGATTTATTTAATCTAAACGGAGATAAACCTTTGGTGGAAACATAGCAAAACTTAATTATCTTTTCTATTGTTTTCTCTTGAAAAATAAGCCCAGTTAGTCCATTTTCATTAACACAAACTAAATAATACCAACAGTAACAGATTGATTTGTTTCCCCAATGGAAAACACATGACTCCAAATGCACAACTACTTAACGAACACAGCCATCGAGATGCAAATGCAAAAGCAATCGTACCAATATTTGAGAACGAAATCACATAAGATCCATTCGAGACTCGAATAAATGTCAAAAATCCATCCGTAATAAGATTCTACTTTAACTTTTATCGGTAGTATTCATACTGCGGATATTGTTTTTGTTATTCGTGTAAAATCCTACTATACTATTGATAGATTTTCCAACAAAACACGGGTATTGATACCAAATGCAAGCGTTTTCTAGAAGACAGCTTTATGTCAAACTGAATCAAACTCCTTCGAAATATCAAACTTTAATGTCTTACTTTCTCAAAAACGATGCACAAATTTGTTCGAATTTACACTGTTTGTTGAGACTAACATGAAAACATCAGTGGTACGGAAGCCAATCTGCTGGTTATTAAGAAGCTTTTGTTTCTCAAGATATTTGTTATGCTTAAAATTGAACCGCGTTTACATGATCTTTAAGAAAAGACACATAAATGGAATTATAAGATCCTTCTGGGGAAAGAAGGATTTGTCTTTCTTAAGAATATTCTGGATAAAAAGTGGATAATTTACTGTTTTCCACCTACTCGGAAAGAAACTTTTAGGACCTGTGTGCACAAATGGAAACACTTACGAAGTATTTTTTGCCAGCGTTGAAGAACACCTTTTTAGAACTACTCATAGTTCAGTGAAATTAGGCGAAAAAAAGGGATCAACGTCGGAATCAGAGATAGTAAGCTGGAATGTGTTTCATGCTTTCCTTTTGGTTTTTAAAAAGTCTCATAAGATCTCGTGTCCGCGTCGTAAGTTATGGACCGTCAAAAGTCGTGAAAACCGTTTTTTCGCAAATGTGTCCTTTTCTGTAGGTCCAATGGTGTTAACACTTTTGCCAAAATTGGTAAGCATACATAATTAACTAAAATGTTTGTCTTAATCATTTTTGCATAAGCTCAGCTGTTTCAGAGAAAGATTGCCAAAAGACTAGCAGGTTTTTGATAATGAGTCTAGACTCTAGAGTGCATGCGGATAATCTAAAATGTCTTGAATTCTAAATGGGTCATCAAAAGCGGTCAAGTCAAGCTTTTTAACTCAGCAAACAAAAATTCCGACATTGTTTACTTTTTGTGTTGTCTGACTACAATAGTGCAACCACGAAATTTTGTGTTTGTTGATAATAACGAAATAATTTGTAGGTTCTTACCTAACACGACATCATGAGCCCAACAGCTACCTAGGCGTAATTGGTTAGAAAAAAAAAACTCTGACTGCATAAACTTGGATAAGTATTAAGTTAGTCATTATAGTAATCAATGCATGCTTCAGCTTAGTGTCACAATTTCTTAAAAGTAATATTTGCACGAAAAACAAAATGCTTCCAAAGAACAACATGCATTTTTTAAAAAGGTTTAGTTTTATTATAAATATCATCAACAGAAAAGCTTAAAACATTAAAAGTACCGTCCTTCATTCACGCAAGCGCATATATGCAAGTATATTGTATATATACTATACTACACCACTTTACTTATTCATAGGTGCCGTGAAATAAGACCTAGTGAAATAAGACTAACTTATAGCAGTTGGTCATATTTCACTTTGATAAAGTCATTTGTACAGCCTGCCCCTAAAAAAGGCGAATCATCCTCCCCCTCTCACTATCGTCCAATAGCACTCACGTCCCTTCTTTCCAAGGTCATGGAAACGCTGATTAATTATCAGCTTAAGAAATATCTCGAAGAACGGAACCTTCTTAATGACCGAGAGTATGGCTTTCGTAGCAATAGGTCCATTGGTGATCTCATAGTTTATCTCACCGAACAGTGGAACAAATATTTTCATCATTTTGGAGAAAGTAAGATTATTGCACTTGATATTTCAAAAGCAATTGATAGAGTTTGGCACTAAGCTCTCTTATCGAAAATGCGTGCTTTTGGTACTGACGAATCCCTTCTTCGTTGTATTAGAAATTACCTTTCAAATCGGTTAATACAAGTTGTATTGGACGGTTTCAAGTCTGAAATTCATAAAATAAATAGGTACTGGTGTTCCCCAAGGCTCCGTTTTGTCTCCGACTCTCTTACATATGTTCATAAATGATCTTTTGTCTGCCACTTCTAATCCATTAAACTTTTTCGCCGACTACAGTACCCTCAGCTTTTCATATTCGTTTCTAGATTCACATCCTTGTCCTTCGGATGTGGAACTTAAACGGCAGAGTATGATAAGCTCATTAAATTCTGATCTCGACAGAATTGTACAATGGGGAATCAAAAACCGTGTAGAATTTAATGCTTCGAAAACTCAATGCTGTCTCCTGTCTTTAAAGCGTAACCGACCCCCGATGCCACTATCCATGAGCGGCACTTGTATCCAGGAAACTAATCAACTTCCAGTACCCGGTATGTGTATCACAGATCACCTCTTATGGAATGATCACATATTCGATATTGCCAAATTAAAATGCTGCAAGGTGCTTACGATTTCTTCGACGGTGCAAGAAATTTTTCACTCCTGATCTGGCTATAATCTACAAAGCTTTCATCCGCCCAAAGCTTGAATATAACTCGCATATTTGGGCAGGTGCCCCCAAAACAAGTTTAAGTATTTTGGACAGGATCCAAAAAAAGAGATTTGAAAATGATAGGCGATAGAACTATAACCGAAACAATTACGTCACTTGAACACCGCGGCAATGTTTCATGCCTTTCGTTGTTCTACCGATATTTTTATAAACAGTGTTCTTGCGAATTATCCAGTTGCATTCCCCCCCTCAAACAATTCAGCCGTAATACTCGTACTTCTAAGAATGCAGATCAATTTAACCTTGAGCTCAATTTCGGACGTACTGTCAAGTATAGAGATTCTTTTTTTAACCGCACATCGAGAATGTGGAATGCTTTACCCAGCTCTGTTTTTCCCTATCATTTTGTTATTCAACACTTTAAGACCAATGTGCATCGGTATCTCCTCTTTAATCCTTCCCTATTTTTCTAAAGCTCGCACTGTGTTTAAACTTTAAACATGTTAAGGATATTAATAACCCCTTGAGTGTCCGTTAATTATAAAAAAAGTGTAATAAGACAAACTGTTGGGAATTGGCTGTATTACATTTTACAAAATTGAGACAAGGCTAATTCTTCAAATTTGGATTATTTCACTTGGTTTTATTTCACGGCACCTAATTCTGCCAACGTTATTTTTCAGGGTTGCAAGGCTAACTACAAAAATGGCAGTAAAAATGATGTCGACACAATTTTTGCTGCTATATTTTTCTATAAATAGCATCAATATTTTCTTTTGGTTTTAGTTTTCCCAATATTTTTGTAGCTTACAATATAAGCTTAAGCAATTAAATCTTCATATCAAATTTATTCATTAAACTCTTAAGAAGATATTAATCCCAATATCAAATCTAAGAAGTCCAAGTAAAATTATGTAAATTCATTCAAATAGAAAATTTAAATGGTTCTCTCGGATATGAGCTGCACACATTTGAATTGTTCGAATCTAGAAGAACCGAATACATAATCTGCTTGCTTTTCATATCATCATATCCTTTAACCATTTTCACGAACATGAACAATCTATGACTCTATACGTTGTGTCGTCTGCGTCCTGAAAAATTAAACACGTACTTTGTGGACTCCTATCCTAACTATGTCATAATAAAAGCCTCATTTCAAAATGGGATTTTCAAAAACAGAAACGAAAACACCACCAACCAGAGCCCCATAACCATGTCCCAGCAGCAGCGCAGCACCAGCATGAGGTGTATAGGTAGGAAATATTATTTGTAGAACACAGAACATAGTGCACGTTCACGTATAGACTGCTTCTGGTCTGTTTGTCATTGATGTTCACATATATGTAAGGTATACGTATGATGCTGATGCTGAGTTTTGGAAACGTCCGTTTTAATTAAAACGAGCTCGTTCTCATACCATGAACATCAGATGCTGCTAGTAACCTTAATTTCGTGACAATAGCAAAAGATTACATATATATATTCACTATTCAGTCACTGAAGCAAATTATCCTTAATTAAGCATGACATGGTTAAGGTCTCTTGCATCATAACAACGTCCGTCCGTCCTTCATTACTTTATAACGTTTTAAAGTTACGTTGTCGTTACCTTGAATTTCTGTTTCACAAATTCAAATTTTTATTTGTCCCTTGCTCGCGGTCACATCTGCAATCTGGAAAATGTCATACCTGAAATCGTTTCAATCAAAGCATCTCAACTCAATCTCAACCAACATGCAAAACTCTCGCTATTTACAAAACGCATGTAATATTAATGCTTCGCGTGTTGCTTTATGTGAAACTGCTTTCAAGCCCTGATGATGGGCATGTGGCCTTGTGATTTATACAAAACAAAAACACAAAAACAAAATAAAAAAGAACTTGCCATTCAAGTGAGGGTCCTCGTTAGTGATTTGAAATTCAAGAAAAAGTGAGATTTCAATGGAAGGGAACACCATCAAGCACAAAGTTATGGATTTGAAACGTAAAAAATATACAAGTTCAACCGCGCGCCGTCGTCGTCAGTACTCAATTCCGACGACCGACGACGCGCGGCCGACCGACACGCGATTAAATAAACATTTATATGGTCTGTGAAGTTTTAAACTTTTATAGGTTAGGACTTTAGAATATGACTAAGTAAATCTGAATAATGATTTATTAAGAGATCGTTAGGAAAAAACACGTTGGCATGGAGAATTTTTTCACTTGTTTAACTTATTGCCGCCAGTTTAAAAAAAAAAAGAACTAAAAAAGCTGTTTTCTAAATATGAAAGTCCATCAAGATGACACCACCATAAACGAAATTTAAAAATCTAATTTTGCACGCATAAGCACCAAATGAGGAGGTTTTTTAGTGTGCAACACACGCCAAAAAAAAAAACTCTCCCACTAAATGATTCTTAATAAAACCTCGGGGGGTTTCAGAATTTTTGAATTAAAATAAAATCAATTTGTTCTGTTTATTATAAAATTGTATATTTTTTCAAAAATACAACAACTTTTATGTTTTTAAATTGTAGCTAAATTAGGAAAATTCTTTCGAGCTTAAAATTTTAGAACAGAAGAAAACAGTTTTCCTTAAAAATATAGTCGTTAGAATAGTTAGTTGACCTATTACTCTCAGCTTTCCGCTGTGAACATCGGGTGCCTAGTACCTCACCTCAGCACCTCATGGTCATCGGCATCAAGTCTAAATTCGGCAACATATGCGCACACGCCCCCACCGAAGAGAAGGATGACAACACCAAGGATATGTTCTTCGAGCTCTTGCACAAAGCTTATGAGCAGTGTCCTAGCTACGATATTAAAGTTGTCCTAGAAGATATAAATGCCAACCTAGAAAGGGAGGATATCTTTGGTTGAATAATCGGAAAAATAGCTTGCACGACAACACTTCCGACAACGGATTCAGGCTCATCGACTTTTCTGCGGGGCGAAATGTCATGCTGGCTACCGCGTTTTCCACGCCTCAACATCCACAAAGAACTTCCCAGTTATCCAGATTAATCTACCGTCAAACAGATTGACTTCCAGCATCACGGATATCCGAACTTTCCGAGGAGCTAACATCGACTAGGACCACTACCTCGTTGTAGCCAAGGTAGCACTTCGGGTTTCCAGACACAAGGCAAAACAGGGGAGAAGGTACAACGTCGAACGGCTACAATCGCAAGAGATTGCCAAATCCTTCTCCGACCTAGTTACAAGTAACCTCTCTCGAAGTTCTCTGCCGCCAACACAATGTATCGAGAACCAGTGGCAACATTGCCAAGATGCAATCAGAGAAGCCGCCTCTGACGTGCTGGGTTTCAAGCAGCCACCAACAAGGAACCCCTGGTTGGATAAGGGATGTCGTCAGGCAAATCCAGCCAAACAACAGGCACGCAAACCGGCGCTGCATAGAAGGACGAGAGCTGCTCACGAGCTCTATGAGCAGAAGAGGCGAGAGGAACACCGACTTCTCAGAACGAAAAAGAGAAAGAGAGCATGAGAAGCGTGCGGTCGAAGATGTTGAGAGGTTCAAAAGCAGGAATGAAGTTCGAAAGTTTTATGAGCAGGTGAAACGAAATCCACAAGTACATAAACCTCGAACCGAGGGCTGTAAAGACGAAAGTGGAAACATCATAGTGGAACTGCAGTCAATGCTGAGGATATGGAAGGACCACTTCTGCAGACTGCGACGACGAATGCTTTTGTATCAGCTATCATCTTATAATGGAGTGCTATAGATTGTTGGTCAGGAGTTTCTCTTTTTCTATGATTTGCTAAGCTAGAATTAATAAGCAGCGTACATATTTTCCAAGAGGGTGTCGGATTATGATAAGAATATTCACCGCTTGTGAGGTACCTTGGTAGACAATAACCGGCTACTGCTAAATAGTGCCTTTCAAGGTTTATCCATGTCATTTGAGTTCATAAATTCTTTGTTGAGAGGATGTAAAAGATTTCTCAAAGCTTTGCTCAAAAGATCAATTGATCTTTTTTATCCAAGGTGTTCGAATGATGATAAATAACCAGCTTCTCTTCGAAATGCTGTTGTAGGCGATTTAAAGGCTCCTGTTGCGGTGCGGAAACATAAGTTGATCGCAGAATTGATGTTTTCGATGTTTTTTCGGTTTTCCACAAGTTTAAGATAGCCTTCTACAACAGTTTTAGCTAATTGGTTTGCAGTCAGTCTCAATGTGTGGACATTTCTTTTTAGAACAAATCGTTTTAAGAGCATTATTATGGAATTTAAATTGGTTAGTTGCTTTTTTATTTGCGAGTTGCATTTAAATTTGCATAAACGTTAAGGAACACTTTTTCTCGCTAGCTATCAGAAAATAGTTTTCAAACAAGAGCCCGCAAACGATACATAAACTAACCTAAGAAAAATTAAATTCGGTGTGTCAAACATCAATAAGAGAAAACAGTGTGCTCACTTCTCATACACCCTAGTGCACTGCAAAATGGTGAACTTCTGGGCCCGCCAAAGCAAAATTCTGGTGCACAATTTTATACTGTTGGGACAAGTAAGTGCGATGTGAATAATCGAAACCGTGTACTGCTGAACGTGTACTGCATGAACTTTTTAAAATTCAGTTAAGACAATGATCCGGGTTTTAAACACCTTGGAGACTATCTTGTTTATAGCACAACTGTCGCATTTTCCACATGAAAAATCCAAAATAATAGTTCAAAAAGTTGTCTTTTAGGTAATGATAATCTCAGTAATTGCCAAAGTTTTAAAAAAACATATAAGATGCCAAAAATAAATCACTTTGCCATAAATCTAAACTTTACATTTTTGGTGCGGCGAAATGTCATTGTTTCGTAATTGGATCGAAGAAAAAGATGAGCCTCAGTTAACTTCTATATCTGCAGCAAAATATTTAGGTTAAAAAGGGTTCTGAGCCTTACAACCATTCATTAAATGTACAAAGCCATTGTAAGGTGCAAATTGACAAACGCTTGTGCGTTTAGTATGGGGAACAGCTTTAGACAGGGCAACGAATCTTAAGACCATAACAAAACCTCAGGGACTAACATGTACATATGCTACTTCTTTTTCCATAAGGACAATTCCAAACGCAGACCCATAAACATTTATTCCATTATCCATAATCGAACTCTTTGTAGAAAAAAACTGGTGCCCAAAAGTTCTTTTAGGCTAAAACAATGTTGTTAACAACTATAAAATGGCCTTTTCAATTAGGGAATAATGAGTAAAAGCCGTGGTGTGATGTTTAGTGCGAACACTGTCATGCCAGAGATTTTGGGTTCAATCCCAGGCTGTGCCACCTAAAATTTGTTCACGGGTACTGCCTTTTGCGGAGAATAATTGAGTATTGCCAAATCCCCCAGGAGTGATTCTTTTCATAAAAAGTGCTTTTTCAAATTAGCCGTTCTGATTCGGCATAAAACTGTAGTTCAACTCTATCCACACAGAAATGGTCACTATGGGCCCTGGATCTCTAATTTATTTTTTAAACATAGTAAACATGATTGACATAAACAAAGACATTGAAGCACAGTATTGCTTAGAACTTAACTCAAATTAAATGCTCCTGGTTCACGGAGATCAGGAAGATGTTTTTCGGTCGTTGCTGATAGTTCACCCCTACAAACCTTACTTAACCTCACCCATATCATGAACAGACATAAATGATGAATGTATGTACGAGTATGTATATGAAACAACAATTACACTCCAAGCAAATGTAAAAGAAAATTATTATAAATGAACCTCAAGGAGAAACTTAATCCAACCGACTTAAAATATAATGGGTGATTTTTTTGAGGTTAGGATTTCCATGCATTAGTATTTGACAGATCACGCGGGATTTCAGACATGGTGTCAAAGAGAAAGATGCTCAGTATGCTTTGACATTTCATCATGAATAGACTTACTAACGAGCAACGCTTGCAAATCATTGAATTTTATTACCAAAATCAGTGTTCGGTTCGAAATGTGTTTCGCGCTTTTTTATCGACAAATTTTGTTCAGCGATGAGGCTCATTTCTGGTTGAATGGCTACGTAAATAAGCAAAATTGCCGCATTTGGAGTGAAGAGCAACCAGAAGCCGTTTAAGAACTGCCCATGCATCCCGAAAAATGCACTGTTTGGTGTGGTTTGTACGCTGGTGGAATCATTGGACCGTATTTTTTCAAAGATGCTGTTGGACGCAACGTTACGGTGAATGGCGATCGCTATCGTTCAATGCTAACAAACTTTTTGTTGCCAAAAATGGAAGAACTGAACTTGGTTGACATGTGGTTTCAACAAGATGGCGCTACATGCCACACAGCTCGCGATTCTATGGCCATTTTGAGGGATAACTTCGGAGAACAATTCATCTCAAGGAATGGACCGGTTAGTTGGCCACCAAGATCATGCGATTTGACGCCTTTAGACTATTTTTTGTGGGGCTAAGTCAAGTTTAAAGTCTACCCAAATAAGCCAGCAACTATTCCAGCTTTGGAAGACAACATTTCCGAATTCGGGCTATTCCGGCCGAAATGCTCGAAAAAGTTACCCAAAATTGGACTATCCGAATGGACCACCTAAGACGCAGCCGCGGTCAACATTTAAATGAAATTATCTTCAAAAAGTAAATGTCATGGACCAATCTAACGTTCCAAATAAAGAATCGATGAGATTTTGCAAATTTTATGCGTTTTTTTTTTTTTAAAAGTTCTCAAGCTCTTAAAAAATCACCCGTTAGTATAATACAATTTAATCAAATTACTAAAAGCACTATGAAATTAATCTACTCAACTCATGCAACTCAAAGCAAATCCGAATTACTTAAAGAAATATCTATATACATATATACAAACTTATACTCTCTGCAAAAGTATCTTTTATTTTTACAAAATAGAAAAAGTACACCGAATATCCTTTTTCATGAGAACAAAACAAAAATATACATATATAAGGCCTTTGGGGAAAGGGATAATTAGAGCTTATGTTTCTTTCCTCGACAACGCGACGCGACGTCGAGCGACCGACGCACGCACGACGACGGGGGTGATGACGATGAGTTCCTGATGGTTGGTGGAATTTTTATTATGTTACTTTTTTCTTGTAGATCTTATGTACGACATTTTTATATTGGGGTTTCATATTTATAAAAATTTTATAAATTTTTAAAGGAGTTTCTATTAAATAAAATATAAATACAAATTAATTGGAAAAAGTACGTACATATACTTAAAAATACAAAAATAAATTATGTGGCGCAACAGTCCGTTGAGAGCTAGAGCCTAGTGACTTACAACTCAACCATTATTGTGTGGGAGTAAAGGATGAAGGGGACCTGCAGTTTTTATGATGAATCCGAACACCTTATTTGAGAAAGCACTTTTCATGTCAAGAATTACTCTTGCAGGAATTGTCAAATCCCCACAAGAGGGAGTACAGGGAGGCAGGGATTGAACCCAGGTCAGTCCTACGCCCTTTTTTTTCTCTCATTTTTATTAATTCATTTTAGTTAGACAGGAATTCATAAAACTAGCCTAACTAACCATAACTTACAACTTACTTACTGGCCCCATACGGATAATCTAAGTTTAACTATACATAATACTTAATAAAGGGTGATTTTTTAAAAGCTATAGGAAAGCTAAAAAAAGATCGATAGTACGGTCCATATAATTTAATGTTTGAAGATTATTTCATGCATATGTTGACCTTGATTGCGCCTCAAATGGTCCATCCGCTTAGTCCAATTTTGGCATACTCCTTCCAACATTTCGGCCGGTATCTCACGAATAAATGCTTCGATATTGTCTTCCAATGCGTCAATTACAGCAGGCTTGTCTGTATAGACATGAGCTTTAAAAATAGCTTTACAAAAAATAGTCTAAAGGCGTTAAATCGCACGATCTAGGCGGCCAATTGATTGGTCCCGAACGTGAAATAAAATGTTCACCGAACTCGCCTCTCAATATGTCTATTGTTGCGCGTGCTGTGTGGCATGTGGCAGCACATGTCATGCAAGTCAAGCTCTTGCATTTTGGTCAAAACAAAAATGGATATCATCTCACGGTAGCGCTCACCATTCACAGTTACGTTACGATTCGCATCATCTTTGAAGAAGTACGGTCCATTGATGCCACCAGCCCATAAACCGCACCAAACAATGACTTTTTGTGAATGCATTGGTAGCTCTTACAATTCTTCTGGCTGATATTCACTCCAAAATCGACAATTCTGCTTTTTTACGTACCCATTGAGACAAAAATGAGCTTCGTCGCTGAGCACAATTTTTCGGTGATCCTCAGTCAACTTTCCAAGAGCCCATTCACCAAAAATTTTACGTTGCAGTAGGTCGTTCGGCTTCAATTCTTGTACCAGCTGTATTTTGAAAGGCATCACACCTAAATCCTTCCGCAAAATTTTCCACGTTGTTGAGTAACAGAGACCAAATTGCTGCGAACGGCGACGAATCGATAATAATTGATGGTCATCATTAACACTGGCCGATACAGCTGCGATATTTTCTTCAGTTCGCACTCTACGTAAGCGTGTTGGTGGTTTAATGTCCAACAATTTAAATTTGGTGCGAAATTTAGTCACAATAGCCCGAATAGCCGCTTCAGTGGGTCGATTAAACTGACCATAAAATGGAAGAAGCGCGCGATGAACTTTCTTAACAGAGCACGCATTTTGATAATAAAATTCAATAATTTGGAAGCGTTGTTTATTTGTAAGACGATTCATGGTTAAATTATAGACTAAACTGAAGATGTTTGACAGTGAAACAAAACCCTAAACGTGCGTCAGCTGTTTAAACCAGTGTTGCCAAAAAGATAATAGCTAAAAAATCACCAGTGTTGCCAAAAAGATAATAGCTAAACAATCACCCTTTGCTAAAGCCACATATCTAATTGAGGTCATTAAGATATCATTTTATAGATTTTTGTATTGCCTGCAGGATTGTTGTTTTAGATCATTTTATGGAAAATTGTACGTCTTGGGAGTTCAATGACGAATCCAGAGCGATATGAATCGGAAATCCAGTCATATTCCAATCGTGCCGCACAAATTTATCCCTTTTTAACCAATGAAGGATCCAGGGGGATTATATGAACAATAAAGCTCGTACAATTTAGTTGTTTGTTAGTATATTAAAGTTATTCACCAAAAAAGCCGTCTGCCTATCAAAAACAACTAAAATCTTTGTAATAATCTTAAAGGTATTCAAAAAATTTAAAATTGGGAAAAACCTTAGTAAATGATTTAAACTATTTTAATAAGACTTCCTTTGAGAGAAGGAGGAATTATTCAGCTTTTTAAGAAGAAACCTTAACTAAGAGATTATCAATTTAATAATATATATTCTGATAAAACAGCATTTTTTATTTTCTTAACCCAGACTAAAGTTGCCTTTGCATTTTTGAAATTCGTCTACAATTCCATCTTAAATTTTTTGAAGCAAATAAAGAATGTAAGGCTTTCTTAAAGTGTTTTTTCTGTTTAAAATTCCTGTCTGGCACAATTTCTAACATTTCTGCATGAAACATTTTTAATGGGCTTCTGAAAAAAGAATCTCTACACTAACTTGTGAGTACTTCCGAAATTGAACTCAAAGGTGATCTGATTGGCATTCCAAGAAATCAAGTATTACGGCTGAATTGTTTTAGGGGTCGACAGAACAACGAAAGATAGGAATATTGTGCCAGAGTTCGAGCGATGTAAAAGTTTAATTTTCAAAACTCCTTTTTGGATTATGTACAAATGACTTAAGCTTATTATAGGGACACCTGCCTAACTATGAGACTTTTGATAAAGTTTTAGAAAAATTATTGCTTTGTAATTTACTGTCCCATCATTCCTGCGTAGTCGTAGAAATCCTAAAATTATAAACACTAAGCAGCATTTTTGACCACGTCAAATATCTACATTATGTTTGCATGTGTTTCTTAAAATATTAAATCCTTCCTTATTCTTGTTTTATTTTCACTAGAAGGAAAGATCAATCGTTTTTTTTAAGAAATCAATTTCTGATAAACACCCCTTTAAATATACTCTTTGATAAATATTCTTTTTTATTTTTCTTCCAATACGCATGTATACTGATATATGTGTGTATGTACATAGTTTAAATTAGACAAAAGAATCAAATGCTGAAAGGATAATCTACTTTCATCGGCTCCAGAACCCATCTGTTTATCAAGTTTCGGGTCTTATAACCTTTACTTTTTATTAAAGTCCTATTATCGTACTACTATAAAACTATTACCTAAAAGTAATTTAATGTTGAGGAAGGCAATAAAATTGAAAGGGATTTGAAGATAAGGGTTAAACGAGCATACAGGCTCATCCAATGTTTCCTTACAATTTTGTTTTTTCTTGTGTTGTTGAAGATTTAATGTTTTTTTTTTTTCTTTATTTTTGTTCAAATTGAATTTTAAAGAAAAATATAAATTTAAAAAAGGGACATAACTTCTCGAATATATATTATTTTCGTTTTTGTAAATACAGAATAATATTGATTAAAATTATTGTTTGGTTTATAAATACCTACTTGTTTTATTTATAGAACCCTTTTGCGCCTAAAGCATGCATATGAAGGCAAGAGTTTTTAATAGAGTGTTAAATAATCCATAGAGATATGAATTTAACTTAAGGATCAAAATTCCAAAGTATTTTGTATTTAGCGTGGATTTATTTAACTAGAATTTGATTTATTTAAGCTTAAAGCTAGACTTAAAACTATTTTTGACTAGCGTATTCAAGTAGAGGTCTAACAAAGGTGGTGTATCGGCATTTAGTGGACTTCTAAGAAATTGTTGTCGAAACAAGTCTGAAATGAGTCCAAATCATTTTGGAGTAAGACAGAATCAGATAGAGTCAGGAGTAGAAATAACCTTTGTTATTTTTATGTCTTTAGCGTAAATAGAGACAGTTAAGATAGTTAAGACAAATAACAAGGGACCAAGGTGGCTCCCTTGAGGGACTCCTGAGTTTGCACAAATGGGATCGGAGATTGAGAACCTGAAAACAACTCTATATCGGCGGCGGGTTTTAAGGTATGATCTGAGACATGAAACAAAAAAGGGCTTTAAGTTTATGATAAATAATTTGGTGATTGATTTCATCAAAGGCTTTACTAAAGTCTGCCAGTGATAACATCCACTTTATTTCCTTTCTCTAATTCGTTTAGAGTTTTGGACACAAATTCAGTAAGATTAAATGTAGTGGATCTGCCTTCTTAGAAGCCATATTGTTGGGGATAAAATATAGTTTTACAATCAAAATAGAGAGAGTCGTAGGCAATGATTTCGAAGAGCTTGGGAATTGAAGAAATCTTGGCTATGGGCCTACTCCTTTTTTATGAACAGGAAAAATAAAGAAATCTTTTCAAAGCTTTGAGAAGATAGCTTGAGAAATGAAGAGACGTTACAGTACTGAAAGAGGTTTACATATGGCGCTAGCAGACTTTTTTAAAAATATTGCAGACTTAATTTTTTGTAAACAATATCATAATTTGTTTCGATTTGGGTAACAGAGGTGCATGAGTTACCTTTTAAGTAATCAAAAAAAAACTACAGTCAATTTTTTTCAAGATAATTGCTGTACCATTGGCTTAAAAATGCGGCAACTCATCAACGCTTTCTCTGGTAGTCGCGAGCTCTAAGGTAAACTTACCGATATAATTCATGGCGTCAGCAATAAAATAAATATTAACTTGAATGCTTAGGGAATTTACTTGAGAAGTACTCTGTGGGTGAAGGTTTAGTTTTGAACGGATCGAACTAATAATATCCGTGGAAGAGTTTAATTTCTTTCGCATCAATTCAAATGGCTTATTGTTATTTAAATTTGTAATTGCAGAATTAATCTTTTTAATCTCGCTAACCTAGGATTTCACATACTAGTAAACGGTTTACTATAAATAACTTTACTTTATTCATTAGAAGGATTTATGCCATTAAAAATTAAAAACAGCAATAGCCAAATGGTCGCCACGACTACGGTTCCAGCAACATATTCTTCTCATGAAATTTTCCATGACCAATTAACACATTTGGCGTTTTATACATTTAAAATAGATTTGCGGTATAAAGTCCATCAAAAATTGGTATATTGGCGTTTTGTCCCGGTGTTCTCACTTCGACTCATTAGTTAACGAGTGAGAAAACCTTTTTAATACGCAACTTTTGTTAGTGTTCAATCCATCTTATATACGTTTTTTGCAAAAGAATTTCTTGACGAAACGCCAATATAACAATTTTGAATGGACAAAGCGGCAAATCTAAGACGAATTTATAATTCAACAATCCAAAAATTAGTGCACTGTCTTCACTTGTTTGTATTAAAAAAAAACTTTCCTTATTGCCTTCAATAACTTCTCGAATTAAATCCTCAGTGATACGTTAAGGATGAAAAGCGTTTTCAACAATCAGCCTTGAATTTTTCAAGCTTTAAATGTTACAGTTCTCTTTATTTAAGTAGATTGCTGGTTGTCGGACTGTCTTGAGTTCTTTTGTGTCTAATTTAAAAGATGGACTAGGAATTAGCGAACCAAAAGCCTGGATTTTCGTCAACATTATACGGGCTAGCTATATAAGAGAATTTTACCGAAGAAATGCCATAATCTGTTATACCTACCAACTTACAACAATTTACTTCGACTAATATAGACATATGTACATACTGTAGTTGCCATCCCTGCCACCTATAATTGGATTCCTTGTAATGTTAATTGTCCTTGAATTTATGATATGTATATAAATAATTGACTACGACGAAAGCTATAATTGTTTAATAAATTTAGCATTACATCGTTTGTAAATGTTCAACCTATTAGAATTGTCACTAGCCTACATTTCGAATGTACCTTCATAAATAAATTAACACTTCCTTGATTAACAAAATCACAGATGTACTTATCCTACCTACCTACCTACCTATACCTTGTGTAGGTATATAAGTTGAAATCAATTCAAAGCCAACACGTCTAATTTCGGCATTTATAATTGATAGCATTATTAACCCACTCACTGCTCCCAATTTATAAACAGCTCTGTAGTGGGAATGCCTTATCCCCATATCCACCCTTAGGGCAATTTTAATTAAGTGCTCCTGTTATGTTCTTCAGTTAATTATTCCGTTTAATTTGGTAGCCAAATTTAAACGTTCCTTATTCGCTTGTTTCTTGTACTTCGCTATTTAAAGTCACACGATACAATAAGCCTTCCTGCACCGCAAACAAAATCCGGTTTTATTGTTAAGGAGTCCATGTGATATCCTTCCATCAGCAGCTCCTTTAAGATTGAACTTAAGTAAAGTATACACCCATACAAACGTATAAAATATACATAAGTACGTACACGTAACGAAGCTAAGTTGTTTGTACGAAGCAATAAAACAAAAGACAAAAACACCGTTACGTTTAAAGCTTTGAAATACTAAAAAAAAATGCTGTGTTTACTTTTGTAACGCACATTTACACACGCAAAGTTTAAAGAGGTGTTTGTGTTTATGCTGTGCTTCATTTAAATAAAATTCCCTCTCGGCATTGGAATAAGGAATAAGGATACAATTCTTTAACTTTTTCTTTTACTTATATTTCATGCGCACCGTTAGTCGTTGTTTATTTTTGTTTTCACATGAATCTACAAAACAACAATAATTCGAGATTATTTGCATAAAAATAAAACCCTGATTTTGGAAAGATATCTGTGCGCTTTTACAGTGACCATGTTTTCGGAAGTGTTTTTTTATGGGAGGTTTTAATAAAATATATCATTGCGGTTGGTGTATGGATTTGTGGAGAGGGACGGTAAGGGTTGTTCTTAGAAGGATCCGGAAGCTTTAAGGAATTGTGTTGTATAATAAAACCACTAATGGGTTACTATTCACTGGGTTTTTTACTACAAGCGATAAGTAGGCACGATTCAATTAATTAGTGATTTTTGATACATGGGTTTTTAGGTGCGAAGGTTAAAGGATAGGTACTGTTTTTAACATTTGGTATGACTTTGAGAAAAACCAATTATTTCGTTACATGCCAAATGTAAGGTAATAAATCTTAATAAATTCCTATATAAGAATTATATCAATGAAATTGAATCTAAACTTAAATCCAATAGCAAATACATATTTCTGGACCTTTACTGAAAATAAAAGAAAATCTCATGGAATACCAAAATGTATGCAGTATTATGGATCGGCTTTAAATAATCTGACTGACATTTGTAATGCTTTCTCTGAGTTTTTTAAATCGAATTATATCAATTCAAACGATAACTTTATTTTTTCTGATGAACAGTCCATTAGCAATATAAACAAAGGACACTTAAGTATAACTTTACCAGAAGTACAAAATGCATTACATGAATTGAACGAAGACAATGATGTTGGCCCTGATGGGATTCGTCCTAGTCTTTTAAAAGTGTGCTTCCGCTTGTTGCAAAATATTATTCATCTTTTTTAATAACTCACTTCATCATGGGTTGTTTCTTCCTGAATGGAAAACGTCCTATATAATACCAATCCAAAAAAATGGTTCTAAACAAGACGTTTGTAACTATCGGCCTATTAGTAAACTATGTGTAATACCGAAGTTATATTTGAAAATATAATTTGCGGAAAACTAAAATTTTTACTCAAAGAAATAATATCTCCTTTTCCACACGGTTTCGTTTCTGGTAGATCCACTTCTTCGAACTTAGCTATTTTTACTAATTATGTAGTGAATGAAATGGAGAAGGGTCACCAAGTGGATGTTATTTACACAAATTTCTCTAAGGCATTTGACAGGTGGCATCACCGTATTTTATTGAAAAAAACTTTAAAAAATCGGGTTTCATTCTAATATGCTTAACTGGTTAAAAACATATTTAACTAATCGTTGTCAATATGTACATATTGATTCAAATCTATTATATCCTATAATTGTTTCATCAGGAGTTCCCCAGGGAAGCCATTTAGGTCCGATCTTATTCCTCGTTTTCATTAATGACTTACCTAATGTACATACTTCAAAACTCAATGTGTCTTCTGTTTGCAGATGTAGAGAGTGTGTGAGACTTAATTCAAGGACATCAACTCCACAGAGCTCTCATCAGCGACAACATTTATAGCTCTAGCTTATAGCCTGAGAATAATTCTGTTAAATTTAATCAACAATTGAAGTCGCATGACCATCCTCTTCGTTATTGATTCGCTATTTGATCAGTAGTGCAGCTTACATTTTATTATGGGCGAAAAATTGGCTTTTTTGACGTGTGGTATTTACAAATGCTAAAAAAATGACAACATTTTTAAATCTGTCAAACTAAGTTGTTAAACCATTTTTTTCAGTTGCAAGTCTGACATTTACGAAAACGATTCGCTTAACTTTCGCACAACGCATACAAATTGTTAAAACCTACTACAAAAATGGTGATTCTGCCACAGCCACACATCGTGCTTTAAGATGAGATTATGGTTTACATAGTCGTCCAACTACGCAAGCAATTGGCAAAATTGTCAAGAAATTTGAAGAGACTGCATTGGTTACAGATATTGTAAGGTGTGTGCATCACCGTTTCGCTCGTATCACTGCTGTAAGTGACAGTGTAGCCGAAGACCCGGATGTGTTGATTTCTCGTCGTTCTCAGGATTTACATTTAGGACAGTCTTACGGCACATTACGGCGTATTTTTTTGCATTTGGATCTACACCTGCATCCATATAAAGTCCAGATCACACAACAACTAAAGCCAGCTGAGCATTCACAATGTCGTAGATATGTACGTCGAATGCCGAATGGGTGCTTGAACAACAGGCGGTGGACGGCAATTTTTAGAGACGAAGCACATTTCTCACTCGGTAGGTATGTTAATAAATACAATTGTCATATTTGGGGCTCTGAGAATCCTCAAATAATTGAAGAGAGTCCATTACATTCAAAAAAACCTCACTGTTTTGTGCTTTCTTTGGTCCGGAGGTGTGATTGGACCTTACTTCTTTGAAAACGATAATGAAATGACTGTCACCGTCAATTCGGAGCATTATGGATGATAACCGACTTTTTGCCTGCTATTGAAGAATACGACTTGGAGAATATGTGGATTCAACAAGACGGTGTCACATACCATATGCCACACAACTCGATCGAATATAGCTTTATTGCAAGAGACATTTCATGGCCTGGTCGCAAGAGACATTTCTCGTCGTGGCGATATAAACTTGCCAGCAAGATCATGCGATTTGACAACGCTGGACTTTTTTGTGGGTGGCTACGCGAAAGATCGTGTTTATCGACATAAACCTTTAACTCTTGAGCAATTAAAAACCAACATTCGTCAAGTTATGGCTTAGATACCGCCCAATATGTGTCAAAAATTTGTCGAAAATTACCTCAAACGAATCGATTCTTGCAACAATTCGCGTGGTGGTTATTTATATGGTTTAGTGTTTCACTCATAATGTCAACGTTCAAACTTTTTAATAAAAAAGAAATATCATGGACAAAATTTTGTATATACCCCTGGCTTTGCCCTACCGAGACGCGAGATATTCGTGGTTGCGAGAACGGAAAGTAGACGGTTGAAGGTTTATTTTTTTTTAGTTGTTCAGTGACAACATGGAGAAGTGGACTGCTCTGCAGCGTGCGCTCGTTTGCGAGCGATTTTTCATTACAAATTCTTACATTGCTGTTATTCGTGAATTTCGTAAAAAATACGAATTAAATCCTCGTGATCCGGTCCCGTCGCGGAATACTGTTAAGCTATGGGTTAAAAAACTTTCGGGAAACGGCCCGGGCTGATAAAAAAAAAACCAACCGGGCGTCCGATCACGGTGCGTACACCAGAAAACGTTGATCGAGTTAGGAGTGCTTTACAGAAAAGTCCTCTCCGTTCGGCCGTGAATACAAAGCGCTATGTCGAGATGCTACGGTCGTTTTTGGTACCACAGTTGAAGCGGATACATAAACTGAATCGTACTGTTTACTATTATTTGCTTCAAACCCGACCTCGTAATGTTTTGATGCGGCTGAGCTAGGGGTCCTTAAAATGTGTCAGGTTTTTATGCCCAACCCTTTACATTTATGTGTTTTATTTACGTTTACTTTTCAAACCGCAGATCGGTAACCCTGTTTAATAAGAAAATAGCTTGCAAGTAAAATGCTAGAGTGTATTCTTTGCACCCCGTCATGAAAAAAAAATTATTTCATAATATTAATTAATTAATTTAAAACTACAAAATTAAAAACGAGTCGATTCATTGTTTTTTGGCTCAGTTGTTGCAGATATCGATAATGCGTTGTTTCAAGCCTTCGAAGCCTATTTAACTTATTTTATTTTAACACTTGAATGAATTCATGTGGCCAAGTCTATAGACCCACCAGCTATGCGTTAAAATGATTTTGTTGTTTCCTATATAAAATAAAATCACATCATCAACACCGTTTAGATAATGACGAAATCGTGGTTAACGTACATATACCTAATTTGTATTCTATAGATATTTATTCAACAACTGGATTCTGGATTCTGGATTTAGGATCCTGGAATAGGATGAGATGCCATTTAGTTTTCGGTGAAAAAAAGGATTAGCTGTGTGTTATTTGCACTTAAATAGTGGATGCTATAATACCACTTAATGGTTATTGGGTTTGGGATTTAATTAAGTGGAATTACGAATAGAATTATATGAGATGAGAATGTTCGATCACAGTATTATGTTGCATAAATGGGCTTATTTTATTTGAGTATTTGTATTAATATTATTAAGTGGTTTTGAATTGTACTACAGCGAGTTTGTTTAAGTTCATTTAGTTGGAAAATTATTGAGTACCTTCCTATCTTAACATATATGTATATGTATGTACATATACATATAACATAGACCTACCTAGTAATTATTTTCTATTTCCGTTCTACATACCTGTATACATAATGTACTCATACGAGTATGTATAAAATGTAGTATATTTTTTTTGTAAAGCTAACATGAGTTTGGATATCATAAGTAGGACGATTAAGGATGTACTTATCAGTTGGTGTATACCTACTTCCGATTTTGAGATCATGGATAAAGTGGTGTTAACTTCATTCAAATTCTTGGGATTTATTAAGCTCAATTATTGATAAGAGGAAGAAATGTAATCAAAATACTGCTAATTAAAGGTGACTTTTTTAGACATTTTTTTAGAAATGTGTGTTAAATAACACGATCTTAGAGGCCAGCTTTATTTGTGAAGAAATGTGGACCAATGATTTTTATCTGTCTATAGATCAAGCCAAACAGTGATTTCTTGATTATGTAACGGTGGCGTTTCAATAATGGCTTGTGGATTATGATCAATTCAAATACGAACATTTTGTTTATCAACATATCCATTCAATTAAAAAATGAGGTTTGTTGCTGAACAAAATTTTCTTGTGAAAATCGGGATTGGTGATCATATTGTATTGGTGTCCATTAACCGAACGTGTGATGCACTTCATGGTCTTCGGTTTCAATTGAACGAGTTGGATTCACTGCTGTCGTTTTTGCTACTATAGTAGCATTTTACTCCTTTCGAGAGTCAACTGCTACTCTACTACCTACGGACGAAAACTACTCCCCAAAATAAAATGCAAAAGAAATTTGTATTTGGTTAACAATAAAAACCAACATTTAAAACATAATGCCAAAACTTGCACATCTCTGATTGCATTTACCCACTAACATCTCTGTTGTGTTCTATTTTCATTCCAAATGTTCGTTCCATTCTTTCCAAATTGCAAATAAAAAACGCAAATAATGATTCGTTGGTTCATTAATCAGTTTGCCCCATAGCAACAGCAGAAAGAAAATTTTCAGATGTTAGCCTTATAAAAGATAAAAAAGAAATTCATTCAAGGTAGAAACGGTGCATGCCTTACTAACTGCTAAGGAACTTCTTAATAACAATTTCACCGAAAAATGGGAGCCATCGAAAACTTTAATCGAGAATTATAAAAAATTGTATTATGCGCTAGTTATAGCTATCATTGGTTTTCATCATTGAAAACAAACATTGTAATTTTTTTGATATGTCGTTTATAGCTATCCTTACAAATGTCTGTTATTGAAAAAAATTTCCTGATTGAAAACCACCGAAAAATATATAGGTACTGACAGAAATCTGTCATTGGAACTGTGTAAAATTGGAACACAAATCAGTGGAATGATTCTTTTCCGTTTTGAACATAAAAGTATCAGCTGTTCAGGAAAATGAATTTCCATCCGAAAAAAAATGCATTTTAAGCAAAAAATAAATGCGCAATTAAACTTCTTTTTTCTCAAAAAAAGTTCTTTGTGTGATTTCTGATCGATCAGTATTTGATTTTCATTTCTAATCAAAGGGAAACAGCGTCAAATAATAACGATTCAAAAATTTTTCGATATCGATTTCAATGATAGCTATAACTGGCTCCTTAATGTTTGTAACTGAAAATATGAAACATCGAATTTACAATAATGAATTGAAAATTTATTTATTTATAGGTTTAAGGCTTTATTTTTGTTGTTTTGTTCATTCAATCATTATGTTAGGGTGAAATTTTTTTTGTATTTTATAAATGTATTTTATTTTTGTTGTTTTGTTCGATAAGTCATTTGGTAGGGATGAGCTTTTCTTATATGGATATTATTTATTTATGAATATTCAAACAAAAACCTAGGAATTAAAATGATGAAATTAATTTTTTGTATGTTGATGTAAAATATTATTTTAATTGCCAATTTCTTATTTAAAGAGAGGCTGGGATGCGACCTACACTGATAACTTCCCATCCCGTCTGTCGATTGGTCTTGCTTAAAAGTTTGTCTATATGTATCAATTTTTACCAAATTTACGTACTATTTTTTATAGATTTTATTTTTTTATGAAAAAACGGACTGTTGAATTTTTATAAAAAATTACTGAATATCGAAAACAATATTTTATGTGAAATAAAATAAGTTTGAAGCCAATATTTGTAATTTTTGAAAAGTTACTTGAGTCGAAAGTAAATTTTTACGAGGTTTTAGTATTGTTTTTTTTTTAGGTTTTTATTTTTTGTAAAACAAAACTGTCAATTCGATTTTTCTCAAAATTTTATCGAATGTTGAAAACAATATTTCTTATAAGTTAAAATTAGTTAGAAGACATTATCTCAAAGTTTTGAAAAGATATTTCAGTCGAAAATCAATTTTTACCAACTTTTATTAATTTTTTTTTAGGTTTTTATTTTTAGTAAAAAAAAACTGTCAATTCGATTTTTCTCAACATTTTTCAGAATATTGAAAACAATATTTCTTATAAGATAAAATAAGTTTGAAGCCATAATCTCAAGTTTTTGAAAAGATATTTGAGTCGAAATTCAATTTTTACCAACTTTGAGTAATGTTTTTTTAGGTTTTTATTTTTTATAAAAAAAAAACTGTCAATTAGATTTTTCTCAAAATTTTATCAGATGTCAAATACATTATTCTTCGTTGCACAAAATTGTTTTGGAGATGAAATCATATTTTAGTCGTAAAATTTTCGAGGTGACAAATTTTTTTTTTCAGTTTTTTTGATTTATAAAAAAAAAACCGTTAATTGGATTTTTTCCCAAAAATATAATTATTTTGTATCACGTTACAATACATAATATAAAATTTAATTCAAGTCTCTAGCGTCATTAGTTCATGAGATATTTAGGTTCAACCAAAATGTTCACCTTTTTTTTAAACTGCTATAGTAAAAAAACCACCCACGAAATTTTTTTGAGAGTCCTTTCTGCATCTTTCTGCCTTATTATCTGTATAACAAATTTAATTTGATACTTCAAAAAAGGTGAATATTGAATTGTTTTGCCATATTCGATAGAACCGATATAAACAAAAAACAATGATTTCCTGGGGGCTTCACTGTCTAAGAATATTCATAGATCGGTATAGTCGTCATCAAGTTTTCTTTGAGCCAAGAGAGAGATAGAGAGAGAAAGATTGTGAACATAGCGTGATATAGTCAACATTACTAAGTAGAGATCTGAATGCGTTCAGAAATGTGGATTGAGCAATATTAGAATTGAACCACTTTGAAAAACAAGTATAGCCAGTGCTTAATACGAGCTTGTAGACCCAATTATTTAAAAAAGCTAATAAAACAGTTTTTAAGTTTGACTAAACTTCGACGCCTAAAAGTTGGAATGCAATTTTCGGAAGCCAAACCCTTTGTATTGACATACATTTTGAGACTTATACCTCTACACATTAATTCATAACATTCAAATTAGCATTCGCGACTTAAATCACGACAGTGAGCAGTTGGTTGAACTTAATCTTCTGTCAGTTACAATTTTATATTTAAAAGTGAAACCCTTTTTAACTTACATTCATTTTAAGAAGTTGCGTTTACAACACAATAATTGATAAAATACTATTAAGCATTCGCGGTTCTTATCGCGATATTCTGTGGCTTGGTTTGGTATGGTTACAGCCCTGTTAGTTAAGTTTTAATTTGTTGAGATTAAAAACCTTTAAATTAATGTCCATTACAATAGGTTGTCATCAAAAACCATTTCAAAAAATAACAACTACACTCGTTAATTAAATCGCTGTTGTCAAGAGATATGTAAGCACCTCTTCATCGTCTGCTGCTATTTTTTAATTTTATTGGAGTTAGTAAACAAAAATGGTTTCCCTCAAAATCATATCACTAAAAATTAAACTTAAAAGAATTCACAAAATTTTTCGCGCTCCCCAGCTGTTCCGTTTGCAGGTTCCAACTTATTTTGTGTAAATATAAATATACTCTGGTATCGAAGAGCTTTCGATTGCGGTACATTTTATTGGGCTACGTCTATTATCCAAAGATTTGCATTAAAAGCCCGCTATTTTAATCGTGTGTGTCTAGAGAATGCGGCCACCTACACGTCTGTCATGTACATTGTACATAATCGAACTCAGGGGAAGTCAAGAGCATTGGAATGCGACCAATCTCAAGTGGTTTCTGAAAAGCCTAAGAACGCCCAAACGTTTTAGGCGACCTCTATAAGAACAAACGTTCCTGACACAAGTCTGTCAGGAACGTCTGTTGTATGCGTCAAGAATTTTCAATTTTCGGTAAAGTTGTAGTTTTGATGCAGTTATAATCTCAGAAACGCACCACTACGTGCTGGCAGACAAGCGTTTTCGATATCACCTTTACTAAGATTACCTACAACTTTAATATCAACTGGGTTGCCTTTCACGCAAAAAATTAGCCCTCTCGGCTATTAGGTTCCCAGCTAAAGTTCTTCTTTTAAATAAGACCAAAAAATGTTGCTTCCTTCTGTTAGAATCTAGAAAGCAAGATACGGCTCTAGAACATAGTCTTTCTCTCTCTCTATCCAAGAGTTGTGAGTAATTAAATTTTTGTGGGAAGTAAAATAGCCCAGATTTCAATGCTTATCGTTATCAGCATTTGAGTTATCATCTTACTGATAGATTTAACTACCCGCAGATATGACAGATGTGTCGAAATCGTTGACATTAATCTTTCACTACATTTAGTAGTCACAAGTTATTGGACAACCTATAAACACACCTCAAAATTAAAAAAAGTGTCAGTAATTTCTATCAGACCTTAGCATGCATTTGTTTCTCATGAAGACCTTCAGTTAATATTTAACCCCATTTTCCAATTCAGCTAATAAAATGTAAACGAAATAAATGAATCTCTATTTATGTCTTCTTCTCATCGAAAATTAATTAATACAAACACCATTTTCATAGAATCTGATGAAAAGTTTGTCAATAGCGCATGTTAAGATGTTGATGTTTCAATTGAAAATCTTCATTGCTTAATTATATTAATATAAAATTAAATTGCTGTCCCTTAAGAACCTTAAGGCTTTTAAATAAATCATTATTTACTAAATAAACTCTTTACTCTACTCTTTTACTGCTGGCTTAATACCAATTAGTGTCAAATATTTAGAACCCAGCACTTACCCGTAATTGCTATAGTAAATAAGATTTATATTTTGATAGCACAATGCATATACCAGTTAAGCTTTATCTATCTATCTATCTATCTTTTAATCTCAATTTTGAAATCTAAAATGGCACCCTGGAAAGCACTTTAAAATAATTCATTTTCCATCACACTTCACACCCATAATAATGTCCAACGATAAACAGTGTGATTAACTGCTTCGCCACTCTCGGGTACTTTCAATTAGGCCAAACGTTTAACTAGATCATTAAGCCGTCCAAACACTGGCACTGGCACTGACAATGGCTATATACACTATAATCCGCCTGCTCCACCCAAATACACGCAAAACACAACCCCGAGTGCACAAACAACAAACACATTCCCATTCGCATACATAAACATAGTTTGTGAAATTATTTATGCTGTTGTTACCAAAACAACCCTTTTTTCTCACCACACCACACGACCCCATACCACATCAACTAACGCCCCCTGGACCATGGTTAAGTTTGCCAAAAACAACGACTTACCCATGACAATGCACTCCTGTGCTGGATTGACAGTCGTGCTGGGTGCCACTGTTATGTTCAAGACCGAATTGTTTGCATTTGTTGTGCTTTGGAGACCGCCCTCCTCGTGTTTCGGCACCGACGACAACAACGAAGAGGAGGAGGAGGAGGAGGACGACGATGCATTCGCAATTGAGTCAGCTTCCAGGATAATTGGAGCATTGTGTGCACTGTGATGGCTGATGATTAGAGCCAGGTCCATTGCAGCGCTGGCATTGAACTCCGAACTAAAGTCGTTAAATGAGCTGCGAAAAGATGTTGCCCCAACGCCTTTTTGCTGTTCGTTGTTCTGCTGCTTAATGCTGATGCTGCTCTCCGAATTGAAAGATGACGGGAAGATAGTGTGGCTCCTATCATCATTGGGACCATCACGAAGGATACCATCATGGTCGTCGACTTCTTGGGACTGTGCTGCCATAGTTGTTGTGCGGTTGTGGTGGACAAGTTGTGTTGGATGCCTTGTGTCAACCATGTTTAACATGCCTGCAGGATGGCCACTAATATATTGAATTTCGGTATTTGATTGGTCCTCCTTTGGGTGTTCCTTCAAAGAAAAATAAATACATATATGTAAGTATGAAAATAGATTCAACTATATGTATACAGAAAATGTAGATTTTGTTAATTAAATTGCGGCTGCAACTGAGTATACTATTAATCTGGGTGGGGTTTTTCTGCAAATAGTTTATGATTATTTGCCTTCTTTGAATGGGTGGCAATTATTGGCATTGGGAACCGCAAAATATATTTACTTAAAAATATTCTATGTAAGGAGTAAAGATGCAAAGAGTGAAGAAAATTTAATCAGAGCAAAAATATATGTGTGGTTAAAACTTTTCCTCATACATAAGTTTCTAAAATATGTGTGGTTTGGGTTTTGGGGATCAGGTCGGAAGATAAAGTTGAATTAAAGAAGGTTGTTTATTATTAGAAATTAAATTGACAATTTTGTGGTTGGCCACAACGTTTTTGATAAATATTCCAAACAATATACTAAAAATAGGAATGACAATTGGCTCAAACATCAATTTCAAATGCCTTTTCACCCAATTAAGCAATAAGTCCACAGACACTTCTTAAGGACTATTGCACTGCTGAGCCCAAGAAGTGGGCCCCTTACTTTTTTACAAAAAAAAAATATGTCGAAAAACATGATTTTGTTTGATTATTGCTTACAAAACAATTCACTGGCTAATTAGATATCCTTTTGTATAAGCTCAGCGCAGATTTCAACAAAAATCTAGTAAGAAGTTATTATACTGGATAGCAAAAGTCAGAAAAAAAACGGAACTGATTTCATTAAAAGACTTTTCTATTCTTTGTATTCAAAGATACCCAAAATACCAATTGAATTTGCTTTTTCTGTGTTGAAGGCATAACAACTCGCTTTTAAAAAATTGTATCACCTTGCAATTTTATCAACAAAAATCAAACAACACTTTGGTATCGAAATCTGCTGTTTGTATTGAAAAGTAACAATAAGAGACATATTTAAAATTAAATATTTCGCAGAGAATGAAATCCAACATGACCAATTTATACACTTACAGCCCAGCCGTGCGTTGCTTTATTTCTTCTATAACTTCACGAAATTCGATTGTGGAGCATTTGTATAGCCTTATCTTTCGCGTGCCTGGGTTTTCGTAACACACTGATCAATTCTTCAAATCACTTACTTCTTCTAACTCCTTCCAAGAGATTCACAATTTTCTGGCTCACAAGGTGCCATACGACGACAACCCAAAAGTGCTTAGTTTTGTAGTGAGTTTTAACAATTTCAGTGCGTTATTGAAAAGTGTATCGTTTAGTTTTTAGTAATGGCGTATATTTTACTTGTCAAATGTCAAAAGATCACAGCTTCAAAAGAAACAGTTGCTCAAATTTAAAGCTTTTCAATTCATTATTTATTTTTAGTTAACTGAACACGTACAACGAAAATTTAATCGTTGTTTATGAGCGTTTTCAAGTACTGGGGTGGAATCGGCTAAGGTGATAAAACTATCAAATCTTTGATAGTCAAATCGACTATCACCGAGTTTCCCGTCTGTGTAAGCGGATTCAATTCGATTGAACAATTTCAGAATATAATTGTCACATTTCATTGTTGCTATGGTGACATTTTAAAATGATTTCTATAAAATATCTAAATAAAAGTATTAAATTCTCTGTGTTTTAATAACATTCTTACTTTTCTTATACTTTTTCGAATGTCGTAAGCTTTGTCCGTCACAAAAATTTGTTTTTGTACCTAAAAAAGGTAACTGACAAAATTTTCCATTCGTTTTTTGTAAGCGTCTGGTAGCTCTACTCAAAAACGACATGTTTGTATAGGAAAACGACTATCAAATTCAATTATCAATCAATTTGACTATCACCTTACACAGATCAAATTCGATTATTTTGACTGTCAACAATCAACAATCACCTTAGCCGATTTCACCCCTGGATAGTTAAAATCAATAATTTTAGTGTTTTAAGTGAAATTCAATTTCTGATCTAAAATTGTAAGGCTAATGGGTAGATCTAAATGCATTAGCAGTGTTTCAAAAGCTAAAATCGACTTTATTAGACAACAAAGTTAAACTGAATGGCTTTCATTCGCACTTCAAAAATAAGGATTCGTAGAAATAAAACATAAAGAGAGATAAAAAGAAATCCAAAAACATCAGCTGGAATACGAGCAATTTTAAGGTGTACATCGGAGTCTTGTGATTTAGGGGGCAAAAATAAAACATAAAAGAGTCTGTAATGCGACCCACACTGACAACTTCCCATCCCGTATGCTGATTTGTCTTGCTTAAAACTTTAACAAAATATTCATAACAATATTTTATGCGAGAAAAATACATGATTCGAAGTCAATAACTCTCTTTGTTTCCCTAATACTTAAGTCGAAAACCATTCCTTATCAGTTTTGTGTTATTTTTGAAGGTTTTCGGGTTCTTCAATTTTTTTAAAAGATTTACTAAAAATCACCAACAATATTTTGCACACGATGAAATATGTAGTTTGATTTCGAAAACCAATTTTTACCAATTTAAGTAGCATTTCTTGAAAATTTGTATATATATAAACAAATACGCATTGGATTTTTCTAAGAACAATATCTGACGGTCACAACAATATCGAATATTAATTTTTACCAATTTTTGTAGATTTTAATTTTTATGAAAAAAAAAACTGATAGCTAGTTGTGTTCTTATAAAAAAAAATTACTGAATGTCGAAAATAATATTTTCTATAAAAAGAAAGTAGTTTTATTCCAATATCGTCAATTTTAAAGGAGATATTTGAGTCTAAAATCAATTTTTACCAACTTTTAGTAATGTTTTTTGAGGTTTTTATTTTCTTTGCAGAAACTGTCAATTCGATTTTTTTCAAAATTTTACCAGATGTCAAAAAACGTTATTCTTCGTTGCATAAAATTGTTGTGGAGATAAAATTATTGTTTGTTCGTAAAATATTCGAAGTGATAATTATTTTTTCTTAGTTTTTTTTTTTGATTTATAAAAAAACCGTTATTTGAATTTTTTTTCAAAATTATATCAGTTTGGTATCAAGTCACAATATAAAATATATAATTTAATTGATGTCGCTAGCGTACTTGGTTTCTAAGATATTTTGGGTAAAACCACCCACTCAATTTGTTTAAATGTCTTTTCTGCATTATTATCTGTATAAGAAAATTTATTTGAAGTCGATGTTTTTACTGGTTCTTGAGCTATGGACGACGAAAAAAGCTTCCCAAACGTACGGACGTACATACACACTCACGAATTTCAAAACAAATTTCATTTAGATTCTAAAGACCTTGAAACGTCGGGAAATGTCAAAGTGTTCAATTCGACAAATCAAACTGATTACAATAACTTGCTATGGGAAGTTAAAAATTGGCGTGAATGCAAATCTCTCAACTGTTTTACGAGTTATTTAAATCCAATTCTTAAACGAATTAAAGTTAAGAAAAAAGCGTTACTTGACGAACAACGGAAAGTTATGTTATTAGAACTTTTCAAAACTCAAATAATCTGGAAAAAGAATGGTACTCGTATCACGTGGTTTTTTCAGACGATAAAACTATTTAATAACGGTGATGATTGGGGAATAAAAAGGTATTAAAAGCTTCTTCACAACTGTGAAGCAGGTGTTGTTATATTGAAAACTGTGAGTTATTATGGAACAGTTAAGGTTGAGGTCGTCACATCCAAAAATTACTGCATATAAGGTATAAGGGAATCTTGGAAAGAAATTTTCCTTAATAATCTAACATTTCTCGACACATAAACTTGGCCTACCAACATGATAACGCACCTAATCGCTCGGTGCGCATAATAAAAGTTTGGACAGATGAGCAAAATTTGCACTTCCTGCTATAACTGCCGTACTCATCTGATCTAACCATTTTTAAACATATCTGAGCATGGTTAGTACCTACAGTTAATGATGGTAGTTGCCAGTTTAAAGACAAAGAAACCTTAATTTCTGCAATGTAGTTGGCGATTAGGGAAATATCGTTGAACTTTATCAAAAGGCTGTAGGATTCATACAGGAACGAATTTACGAAATGATTAAAAGTAAAGGTGGAAGTACCAACTACCAAACTTAACAGAAACTTGTTATATTCCAATACAATAGTAAATTTTAATTTTTGTACCTATTCAGTTGCTCAAAAAATATCCAATTTTTCCTAGCAGGAAGCTTTTGCAAGTGGGCGAACGAAAAACTTCTTTTTTTAACATCTTAAGGGAGTAGTTAGCACCAAAAGATGGCAAAATACCCATCAATGTTTGGAAAAAATGTTAAAGGTATTTTCAAAAATGTGTGTTTATATTTAGTTGAAGTGGAGTGTATTTTAAGATACACTACACATATATGTATTTTTCTTTTGTTGACTTATGTAGATGGTGTTTTCATATTGAACTAAGGCTGACTTATTCCAATACAGTTTGATGTCTCGTAATTTATGTGGTTTCATAAATGAAAAAATGGAATTTAAAAATAAATTACTCGTAATGAGTCCAAGATAAACACTGGTGTCTTAAATATTAAATATGCACTGTCTTAATTAATATAACAAACAGAATATTGACAATAACTAGAAAACTAATTCTAGGGATTCTAGCTTTGAGTTTTTGAATCAATTTAATCAAAGTTGCCTTACAAAAATAGTTTTAAAGTATGGCAATATATTATAGGTATTACTCGTAAGACTGAATAATTGTTTTTTTTTGTTCAAATAATTTTAAATCATGCTAAATTAATGTTGTTTTGATTAACATTCGAGGTTTTATATATTTTAAACTATGTGCATAGAAAAGTTATGAGAACCCCCTTTAAAAAATTTTAATTTCAGTTTTCTAATTTCACTTTGGTCTACACTTTTTTTCCTGTCAATGCCTAATTTTTGTGGATACACTTTTTCCATAAACATATATATGTATAAGCTATGTATATGCATGTCTATATGAACCTACTTTGAACCCTCCCCTTGCAGCCTTTCTATTTAAAAAGAAAAAATATCAAATCAAAATAGTTTTTGAACAAATTCAAAATGAACCTTATGAATGGACTTTTACTATACGAGTAAGTACATACACTTCAGAGTTCATATCAAAGTTTCAACAATAACAAAATAAATACAAAACAAGAAATTTAAAACACATGCTGTTGACTAAAACAAATTTTCAGAAATATTTCCAAAAGTTTTTGAATGTTCTCTGCTTTCATTTATGTTCTTGATGATGAAAACTTAAGTAATGTATTCATTTTGGAACTCTAAAACATTAAATGAAATTCTTTTCCTATGCCACATCACTTAAATGGTCTTTTAAGTTTCAAAATTTAAATTAAATATTCCGAATCATAAGTTATTATTACTTTTACTCGTTTTAGAATTTTGATGTAAAAAAAAACCTAAACAAGATTTAAAAAAAAATAAAAACAAAACTTATCAAACAACTTTCAGCAATACTCGTATATGACTTTAAGAAAATTTGAATTAACTCATGCAGAAAGTACATAACATAAACATACATATAGATCAACACTTTTTCCCTATATACCATCATCGACTTTCCATACCATTCATGCTTCCATCATAGTCAAAAAGGCTTCAAAGCACTCCCTCTCTTGTTGAGCGCCGCAATGAATAATTTATACAGCCTCTCGGGATTTTGACTAAACGATGATAAATGTTTGTGTACTTGCTTTCAATACACATCAATCAATTTAAAAACTTCCCCACCGCCACCACCACTGCCACCCACTTAATGGTTTACGCGTTATTTACATCCAAAACCTACAACCATCTCTGATATATTATAGGCTCATAACGAACAAATTCGGCTTACATGCCATGAAGATAGAGCGGAGGACAATCCATTTAAATAAAAACAAAACATATAAGCACAAAAACAGAAGCTCACATGCAGTAAATCGATTTCATGGTAAGTACTACAGGCACCTATATGCCAACACTACAAGAGTAGGTGTATAGTAAAGAGAGCTCTTTATGACCTTCACTTTACTCATATCATCATCCTCTTTGGTCACAAAACTGCCGGATAAATTGTTTTCCAACTGTCAGCATCGCTCTCATACCCTATCCTCTTATAAACACAAGTCTCATCCTCCATCATCACAACAACAACAGAGCCAAGCAGCCAAGCCAACTCCAGCATCAACATCAACATCAACATCATTTTTCACCTGCAAGGCTCTTTTGGCACCTTCACCCTTAAATATATGAGTCAGGCTGAGGACTCATCCCCCAAATAAAGCAAAATAGCAAAGCAAAAAAAAATAAATAAACACTTCATTGTTAGGCGCACACAAGAGCACCTCTTTTGCTATATCATCAGGAGTGTGCCCGAACCAGATGCCACTCTCGCAAGCTATTCATGACCTTTGCAAAAAACCATACAAGCCTTGTGGCATGCATGGTTTTGATGTAATGTCCTATTGCCTCTTCCTTGATTCTTTAAAAATGCATATACCTACTTTACAACACTGTGGTAAAAAAAATTGACCTAAGGTAAATTGTAACTAAAATGTTTTATACTTATTGTTAACAAGAGTTAAAACTTCCATTTGGAAGCAAAAGCTGGGTTTTGGGCGAATTAAATAAAGCTTCAGCTAAATAAATAAATTGGGTGGCGCAACAGTCCGTAGAAAACTAGGGCTTAGTGACTTAAAGCTCTCAACCATTTCTGTGTGCGAGTAATTTTTTTTAGAATGGAGGGGACCTACAGTTTTTATGCCGAATCCGAATGGCTAATTTGAGAAAGCACTTTTCATGACAAGCATTAGTCTTGGAGGGTTTGTCAATTCCTTTCAAGAGGCAGACATCTCTAGCGTGACAGTCCTACGCACTAACCATCAAGCCACTGGTAGTATAGAGCTATACCAAAAAACCTCTTTTATCCAAAGCATTTTCAAAATAGTGAAAAGGTGGTTTTATCTAGTTTAAACCTTTTCTTGCAACTAATGCTTCAATAGCCATGTTTTTTTGGTATTCCAATAGCCTTGGGTAGTACCCGTGGCGTGATGGTTAGTGCGTTGGACTGTCATGCCAGAGGTCTTGGGTTCGATCCCTGTTTTTCACGGGTACTGCCTCTTGCGAAGAACTGACAAATTCTTCAAGAGTAATTCTTGTCATGAAAAGTGCTTTCTCAAATTAGCCGTTCGGATTAGGCTTTGGCTTTTAACTGTAGGTCCCCTCAATTCCTGACAACATTACTCGCACACAGGAATGGTTGAGAGTTGTAAGTGACTAGGCCCTAGTTCACAACGGACTTTTGCGCCACCTAATTTATTTATTTATTAATAGCCCTGGGAGATTATTTTTTTTTATTTTCGTAGAACTTCCCTTGAATTTAAAACTTATCATATTGCGTTAATGGATATGACCCGTCTTATATTTATATAAAATTTGTATTTTATTGCTTTAAACTTTGTTGCTAAAAGTACTGCATTTAACAGAGGACTGGGCCAAGAACATAATATGAATCGGCAATCCATGCCTATTCCAATTCCGCAGCACAAATTTATTAACTTTTGACTAATCGACGATCCAGGTGGGGGGGGGGGGGGCTTTGAGCCGTAAAGCCTACACAGTTAAGTTGTACAAGTAAAGATTTAATTTAAAGATTTGTAAGTAATTTAACGATATTCACCAAAATGCGGTTTGATGTCAAAAACAACTAAGATCTTTGTTTTCACACAATTTAGAATTTAGAAAAATTGTGTTAAACTTAGAATTTATTTTTTTAAGATCTTTTCTGAGAGAAAGAGGAAAGTTTCAAGTTCTGAAGAAGAAACTTTTTAGTTTGCCTTTAAATTACTGAATCTCGTTTTTAATTCCATCACCTTACTCACATAAATAGTGTTTTTTTTTTTCTTTCAAAATTAATTTTCTATTAAATACACAAACTTTTAAGATCTTAAAAAAAATAAGAAATTTTCTTTTTGAATTGAATTTGCCTTGGATGTTCTAGAACTGTGATTTAAACACGAATTTTAAGAATATAAATGTCCCAAAAACAGCAAAAATTGTTTTTTAGAATTTGTCTTCTAGCGTCATCTCCAATCTATAAGTAAGCCGACTTATAATGAAAGTAATAATAGACTCCCGAAAATTAAGTCAAAAAAAAAAAATGTAAATTAAAACCATACCATTCTTCAAATCAGATTCTGTTTTATTTTTCTACGAACAAAGATCACATTTTTCTGGCAAACTTTCTCGTTTTCAGGGTTTTGACACCGGTATTTTTGTAGCGTTCTTGGCATCTGTAGAAATTATTATTATTTTTGAAGAAAAGCTACGTTTCAAAACAATTTCTTACATTTCCGCGTAAAACGCACCAAAAAGTCTTTAAACTAATGTATTTTAATTCTTAAATATGAAATATTTAGAATCCTGTTGGAATCTTGAAATGCTTTCGTGTGTAGGGAGTCGTCCAAATTAAATAGTTAGACCATATCTTGCTGGACAACAATGTTCTAAAATAATCTCATAGCTAAATTTGCCACTTTAGCCCTTGAAATATGTAAATGTAAGGTTAAATACAAATTATATCCTATTTAAATTTTGTCAGCCTGCTTTACAGAACACTAAAGAATATTGTTAAGCGGTTTTTAAAAACTCGTCTTTATTTTAAATGTGTGAATATCCCCCCCCCCCGGATTAAAAGTCTGGATCAGCCCTTAATACGGGAGCGTAGCCACAAAATATTGTAGGACTATACAAATATTGAAAATGTGCATTTATAAAGAAATGTTGAGTCGTCAACTCATTGGGAGGACAAACAAGTAATTAAATTAGCAAATATTATTGCTTGAAATAAATAGAAAAGAAATTCTAAATATCAGAATTCATCTTGAGTTTCAAATTGAATTTATAGTGTTTTGAATTTTTGACACTACCTTACAAACACATCCATCGAGTTTCAAGGAGGTTTAAAAAGAAAATGAAAATAAAAAACTAGAACATTGATTTCGATACTCGAATAAAAATAAAATCCGCTACAGGATTTGTATAGATTCTACTACGGATGGCTTAAAATCAGCGTTGCAAAAGCTTAATTCACTTTTGGCTTAACTCATGGCTTTAATTCGTAATTCACCAACTGACTTATGAATTAAAACAAATTTAATTCACAAGTCGGCAACTGACTTATGATTTAAATAAATTCAATCCAAAAATCACCAACTGACTTATGAATTAAATAAATTCAATTCACAAATCACCAAATGATTTAATAATTAAAAAAAATCAATTCACAAATCACCAACTGACTTGTGATTTAAAAAAAATTAAATCGCAAGCTATTAACTGACTTATGAATTAAATAAATTCAATTCACAAATCATAAACTGACTTATGAATTAAAAAGAATTAAATTGCAAGCCACCAACTGACTTATGAGTTAAAAACATTTAATTCACAAGTCATCTACCTACTGATTTATGAATTAAAAAAGGAAGTGGCCTATTTTTGTATGGAGCGTGGATTTAGTAATGAATTCAATTCAATTTTTTTCAATACAAAATATTTAAGTATATTTTATTGTTAGAAAAATAATATTGATTATATTTGAAAGATAGAAAAAATACCTTTCATTTGATTGCAAAGTTATTTTCCTACGCGTATTATATCGCAAGTAAAGTTCTCTTTCTGTTTTAATAAACTTCAAACCCAAATATCTCAAAAACGCCACCAACTATTGACAAACATAACCTGCTAAATCTTACCTTTTATTTGATACCACTTTCATTATTGAAAAAATTGAATTGAATTCATTACTAAATCCAGGCTCCATACAAAAATAGGCCACTTCCTTTTTTAATTCATAAATCAGTAGGTAGATGACTTGTGAATTAAATGTTTTTAACTCATAAGTCAGTTGGTGGCTTGCAATTTAATTCTTTTTAATTCATAAGTCAGTTTATGATTTGTGAATTGAATTTATTTAATTCATAAGTCAGTTAATAGCTTGCGATTTTATTTTTTTTAATTCACAAGTCAGTTGGTGATTTGTGAATTGAATTTATTTAATTCTTAAATCATTTGGTGATTTGTGAATTGAATTTATTTAATTCATAAGTCATTTGGTGATTTTTGAATTAAATTTATTTAAGTCATAAGTCAGTTGGTGGCTTGTGAATTAAATTTTTTTTAAATCATAAGACACCAACTTGCTTTTATAGCAAAAGCTATAAAAGCATCAAGATCCTTTCACCTCTGTGTCTAAAATTTTGACTAGTTCTTATTTTGGGAGTATATTTATTTTAAGTGACATTATGACCGTGTAAGGCAACTAAAAATTTATAAAAAAAAAAGGCTATAAATCCCCGATGATGACATACATACAAATGGTATTTTGGCTTTCAAAAGAAAATGTCCAGTGGCTTTTGACTATTTAGTGGACTCGTCAAAGAGTAGAGGAGGTCCACTCAACGGGTTGCAGATATTTTTAATATATGAACATTGATTTCAGTTTGGTGGCACGACAAAATTTTGAAGCAAAGTTAAGTGTTTTTCAACAGGGACGCTACAAAAGTAGAGCAACAGGGACAGCAAACGAGGACATATTTCTTGCCGTTCTTTTGACATTTCTCTTCACTAAGGTTTGCCATTTCATGATGGAAAGATATACGAGCCAACAACGAGTCAAAATTATTAAAATTTACTACCGAAATTCGGAGTCAGTGGCAAATTTAGCAAAAAGAGCTTGGCCTACATCCTTACAAGATTAAATTGACGCAAGAACTGAAGCCGCTTGACCACCAGAAGCGTTGTATGTTCGTGATTTGGGCTGAGCAACAACTTGAAAATGATTCGGATTTTCATCGAAAAATCATCTTCAGCGATGGGGCTCATTTCTGGCTGAATTGCTTCGTCAATAAACAAAATATGCGGTATTGGTCAGGCAGCAATCCACACGTACTCCATGAGGCTTGGTGTGGTTTATGGGCAGTACTTCTACCGTGATGATCAAGACTGGCACGTTACTGTGAATGGGGATCGCTGCCGTTCAATGTTAACCGAATATTTGTGGCCCCAACTGGATGATATGGACTTGGAGGATATGTGGTTCCAACAGGACGGCGGCGGCGCCACAAACCTGACCGGTTTGTGTTTCAGTTTTTATTAATGGCGTAGTTTTTACAAATCTCAAAAATCTCAAAAAATAATTTCCAATGTGACAGCTTTCCAAATCGTTTTTTTTTTCGAAATGAAACTGTATAATGAAAACACTTTTACAAATAACAGTCAGAAAATTGGCTTAAAACTAGAAACATTTTCTGAAAAATAATTGTAAGACTGACCTGGAACATAAACGTGGCAAATATGTTTTTCACTAAAAGGTCTGACAGTCGCACTAAACCAATTCTAAAATCAACTTTGTTAAAATAAATATTAAAAATGTATTACTTTAAAAATGCTAATGTTTTTGAAAAAAGAGACTGGGATGCGACCCACATTTCCCATCCCGTCTGTCGATTTGCCTTGCTTAAAGGTTTGTAGGTTTTCGTGTTTTGTTAAAAAACTTGTCAGTTGAATTATTCTAAAAGATTTAAAAATTAAAAACAATATTTTGCATTTGATGAAATAGTTTGATTTCAAAATCTATTTTCGTAAACGAGATTTTTAGTCAAAAAACAATTTTTACCAATTTTAGTTGCATTTCTTAAAAGTTTTTATTTCTTGTATAAACAAAATACAAATTGGATGAATGAAATTAATTTGAAGTCAATATCTTCTATTGTTCATGAGATATCGAGAAATGAACATCAATTTTTACCAATTTTGTGTACTATTTTTTGTAGATCTTAATTTTTATGAAAAAACTAACTGTTGGATTTTTATACATAACAAAATTACTGAATGTCGAAAACAATATTTTCTGTGAGATAAAATAAGTTTGAAGCCACTATTTTTAATTTTTGAAAAGATATTTGAGTCAAAAGCAAATGTGTACTAAGTTTTAGTATTGTTTTTTTTTAGGTTTTAATTCTATGTAAAAAAACTGTCAATTCGATTTTCTCAAAATTTTACTGAATGTTGAAAACAATATTTTTTATAAGACGAAATTAGATTAAAGCCATAATCTCAAATTTTTGAAAGGATATTTGGGTAAATATCACTTAGGTTTTTATTTTTTGGTAAGGAACTGTCAATTCGATTTTTCACAAAATGTTAAGGAACGTTGAAAACAATATTTCTTATAAGACAAAATTATTTTGAAGCCATAATCTGAAATTATTGAAAAAATATTTGAGTCGAAAATAATTTTTTACGAACTTTTAGTAATATTTTTTTTAGGTTTTTATTTTTTGTAAAAAAAACTGTCCATTAGATTTGTCTCCAAATTTTACCAGATGTCAAAAACGTTACATTTTATTCCATACAATTATTTTGGAGATAAAATAATTTTTTGTTCGTAAAATATTCGAGGTGAGAAATATTTTTTTTTCGTTTTTTTTTAATTTATAAAAACACCGTTAGTTGGAATTTTTTCCAAAAATATACTAGTTCTGTATCACATCATAATATATAGTATACAATTTAATTCTACTCACTAGCGTTATTGGTTCGTGAGATATTTTGTGTAAACCAAAATTTTCACTTTTTTAAATTTACCTTTTTTTAAGTTGCGTTTTCTGGGTTAGGATTTACTTATACTCAAAGCATCCCTTATGAAACGCATTGACACCCTGGGGTTTAAGTTTTAGACTGCTGAAAATCACCCATAAATCTATATTAAGTAACCCATGAGCCACAGAAGATTCCATCATATCTTAATCCCCTTTTCAATGCACGGCCAATATGCCAATAATGCATACAGCTCTTATAGTTGAGGGAATTTAAGTTGTACTTAATAATGAGAATCATCAGACAGTGTGTGCGCCATTAATGCATGCCTGTACTGTAGAGAACATTATTTTAATTATAAATTACCATTAAAATAAAATATATTTTCAGTTTCTAGGAAAAGGAAAGCATTTGTTGCACAAGACCAATTTACAAAAAAAAAGAGAAAAAAAAACAAAAAAAACACATCAATAAACGAGAGTTTTCTTTCAAAAAATTATTAACACAAGTCTGCCCATAGCTAAATGACTTGAAGCGGAAAATATTCTTGTTGCTATGCTTTTCTAATTTAAATATGGATTTTTCCATTAATTTTTTCTTTTTTTCTTAATATTTTGTAGTGCTCTATGTATTTCAGCTTGTACCTTGTACACACATAGCTACCTATATTAATATCAAAGACGTAAAGGGATAACCAAGTTCTGATTCAAATGAAGGGGAAACCTTTATTTTTAGAAAATTCAGTTCATATTTTGTTTGTTTTAATTTCATTTTTATTTATTTATTCATGGCATGACGGTGATTTTTTAAAGTAAAGTGAAAACTCAACACAAAACACTAGTTAAAGCTTTGTCCAGTCTCCATTTGCATAATGAAAGGAAGAGTAGTACAAAGGTGTTTTTCTTCTTTTATATTTATATTTTTGTTAAGAAATAATATTCTGTAATTTGATCCTGAAGAAAAATTGTTCTTTCTTATTGAGGTGAAGGAGAATAGGAATAAAAAGGGTGAGGGAAAAGGTAAAACGAGAGTTTCTAATTAAACGTATTTGACTTTTATCAACAAAAACAAAATTTAATTGAAATTTAAGAACCTTCTTGAAAAATATTGACACATTTATGTAAATGAGGATACAAGTGTACTCTGTTAGGCTTGAATAATAAATAATGTAAACTTGATTCAAGGTTTGGGAATTTGGTGTTGTAACAGTTGTATTTTACATTTCAATTGTAATATTTCTTAGTAAGCGTGAAATTTGTCTGAATTGATTTTAAAACCTAAGCGTCTGGGATGCGACAAACACTGAAAACTTTCCATTAGTACCCACTTAAAAAATTGAAACAAGTTTTTTGTAACAAGTAATTTTTCTTAATATACCTAAAGAAATTTAAAGAAAAGAAGAAGAGAATTGGAGTTTTATATGTTTTCTGAAAGATTTATTCAAGAAGTTAAATAAAACAACTTAGAAGTCAGAATCTATCTTTCTGTGTTATAAAGATATTTAAGTCAAAACTTAATTTTCAGTACTTTTTAGTATTTTTTGGTTTCAGGTTTCAATTTTACTGTCAATTAAATTTGTCTAAAAGTCTTACAAATAATAAATTATGGTGGACTGCTTTAGAGAAAGCTATAAACCGCGACAAATTAAATAAAGTCCAATGTTCAGCTTGCCTATGTATAAGCGGATCGCTTGCACGACAGTGTTCCCATAACGGCATTATTAATGCTAGATCTAGCATTATAGAGAAGAGAAAAGCATTATGAAATTTTAAAATAATGCTAAATGCTGTTTGTTTTTTAATCATCGATATGGACGTTTTATATGGATTTTAAAATCTAGCATTTTGTTTTTTGAGCTCCCATACGATCTAGCATTATAAAATTTGAAATCTAGAATTATGAAATTTGAGATTATGGCAACACTGCGCACGACCCCATCTGCGGCACTGGACACCTTACTCTACCTAACACCTCTTGATATATTTAGCAAACAAATAGCTGCAAGCTCTGCTATTCGTCTCAAAGCTTCGTCGCAGTTGATTAACAACAACATTGGCCACTCCGTAATTCTAAGGTATTTAGAATCAATTCCAAAGCACACAGACTATAGCATACCCAACTACAGTTCAACAGAAACTTCCAGATTTCTTTTTCTATACCTTCCAGATCTTTCTGGGAGGATAGGGCATTCCTGGAAGATGATTGAGTCCACTTTTATACAGATGGATACAAAAAAAATAAAGGGGTTGGTGGAGGTGTGTACTCTGAACGACTGAAATTAATCTCTCATTCCGCCTTCCCAATCTATGTAGCGTGTTCAAGGCGGAACTTTTGGCGATAAAAGAAGTCTTGTCCTGGCTTAAAGAAAACGTGATATCAACATTTGATATCCGTATTTTCTCAGATAGTCAGGCCGCTATCAAATCTCTGGACTCTGTCTCTACAAACTCGATAACAGTCCATAACTGTCGATCATATCTAATGGATATGGCACAACAGTTTAATATTCAGCTTTGGTGGGTGCCGAGCCATAGAGACATTCCTGGAAACTGTAAGGCAGATGAGCTCACCAGGAATGGTACAGTACAACCCATTCTACCACGTTTGGCAAATGCTGGCATACCAATCGCTACTTGAAAACTATTGCTAATGCAGGACGCTATGAAGAAGGCAAACACCAGGTGGAACAGCACCACCACGTGTCAGATCACGAAAAACATCTAGCCAACACTAGTGCTTGCTATCTCTAAGCAGGCACCATAACCGGGCACTGTCTAATAGGAAAGCACGCCACGCGGCTAGGCGTATTCTCAAATGACTTTTGCAGAAGCTGTATGGACGAGGAAGAGGAGGAAACAGTTCTTCACCTTCTCTGTACAGTGTACATGCCCTGTTCTAGCTCAAAAACGAAAGAATTACCTAGGAGAATTCTTCTATAACGATCTAAATCATATTAGCATAATCAGCCTCTCACGTTTCGTAAGGGACTCAAACTGGTTTCATTGGGCTTAGGAGGAAGCCTCAAGATTCATGTGGTATCACAATGGGCCATTAAACTGGCCTAAGTGTGTCCTATTCCATCATGGACAGCCACTTTAAATTAACCTTACAAATAATAGTAACCATATTTCGAATAAGATGCAAAGAGGTTGAAGTCAATATATGTAGTTCCTTGTTACCAAGACTTTTGAGTCAAAAATAACACAAATTTTATCAAATTTTATAAATCATATTTTGTATTGAATAGTCAAAATTTTTCTTTGTTTTCAAGATAAAAATTGTCAAAAACATATTTTTCAATTCATAAAATAAATTATTCAGGAAAATATATCATTTTTTTCGGTAAATATTAGAGGTGAAAATTACGTCAAAATTTCCAATTCAACAAATCGCACTGATTACAATTACCTTGGTTGGGAAGTTTTAAATACAAATTAAAAAATTATCTAAAAGTTAGCAACAAAATTTGCATATGATAAAATAGGTTTGATTTAAAAATCTGTTTTTTTGAACAAAAAACCGTTGCTTCGATTTTTCTGATGTCAAAAACGTTATTCTTCGTTGCATACAATTATTTTATAGGTTAAATAATTGTTTGTTTGTAAAATTTTCGAATTGATAAATATTTTTTTTGTCAGTATTTTTGATTTACAAAAGAAAACCGTTGACTATTTTTTTCATAATTATACTAGTTTGGTATCACGTCACTTTATAAAATTTAACTGAAGTCATTAACATTATTGGTTCGTGAGATATTTTGGGTCAACAAAAATGTTCTCTTTTATAGCTTCCCATACCCGTAGCGTGATGGTTAGTGCGTTGAACTGTCATGCAAGGGGTCTTGGGTTCGATCCCTGCCTGTACCACCTAAAGTTTGTTCACGGGTATTGCCTCTTGCGAGGAATTGACAAATCCTCCAAGAGTAATTCTTGTCATGAAAAGTGCTTTCTCAAATTAGCCGTTCGGATTCGGGATATAAACTGTAGGTCCCTACCATCTCTGACAACATTACTCGCACACAGGAATGGTTGAGAGTTGTAAGTCACTAGGCCCTGGTCCTTCATGGACTGTTGCACCACCTAATTTATTTATTTAACTTCCCATAGAAATTTATTGTGGACCGATTTCAATAACTTTCTATGGTTTGTCGAATGAATTCAAAATGTTGACGTTTCTCGACATTTCAAGGTAACTAGAATCTAAATGAAAGATTTTTAGATACATTTCTGCGCGTGTGTACTGTGAACTTACGTCCATAAGTTCGATGACCTTTTTTTCGTTGTCCATATCTCAAGAATCAGTAGAGATATCGAATTCAAATAAATTTTGTTATACAGATAATAATGCAGAAAAATGCTGAAAAAATGATAAAAGAAAAACGTTTTTGGAAAAATCGAATCGACAGTTTCTTTACAAAAAATAAAAGTCTAAAAAAAAAACATTACTAAAAGTTCATAAAAATTGATTTTCGACTCAAACGTCTTTTCAAAAATTAAAAATAATGGCTTCAAACTAATTGCATCTTATAGAAAATACTGTTTTCGACATAATTTTCTATGTTCTTAAAATTAAAATCTACAATAAATAATAAATGTAGGTATTAACTTCTAAACGATTTCATTCTCTTGCTAAATTTTCTTAGAAAAGTCCAATCTACATTTGTTAACATAAGGGCCGGCCACGCAATGAGCGACGAGCGACTAAGCGACTGAACGACGAGTCGCTGAGCGACCAATCTGAGCGATGAGTGGCCATTTATTAAACGACACGTCGCTGAGGGCTGAGCGATTAGTTGGAAAAATGCCATCGTCAAGTGCGGTTCGTCATAGCTTATCGCGTTCATATTTATAGATATGTAATAAGATGGAGAATCCGTAGATTTGGTGGTCACCCCATGAATCGTGAAAGGGAAAATTATGGTGAATTTCATCATTTATAAATCTTCGCAGATTTCCAGATCGATTTTGGCAATATTGTCGTATGTCAGTACCATGAACAAAAGTTGTTAAAAATTGATTTTTGATTTAAGTATCTTTTCAAAACTTTGAGATATTGGCTTTGAATTAATTTTATCTTTTAAAAAAATATTGTTGTCAACATTCAGTAAAATTTTGAGAAAAATTCTTAAAAAAAAAACAATACTAAAACTTGGTAAAAATTTACTTTCGACAAAACACGAAAACCTACAAACCTTTTTTAGCAAAGACAATAATCTTTGTGGGTGTCCTGCCATAGCACTGGGCGGCTTTGGACAGCTGAAATTAAACTTTCAGTGTTTATTGTACACATCTTTTTTCTACGTCGCTCAGCGATCGATTGAAAAATTAAAACAGATTTGATTACAGAGCGACGTCGCTCTGTCGCTTAAAAAATCGCTCAGTCGCTTAGGGTTCATGTGGCCACCTCCATACGATCTCATGTGTTCTAATTTTTTTGCGTCGCTCAGCGTCTCGTCGTCGAGACGCTCATTGCGTGGCCGGCCCCTTAGAATTAAAAACTTTCAAGAAATTCTATTTAAATAAGTAAAAATCGGATTTCGACTAAAATCTCTTAACAAAAGTAGATTTTGAAATCAAACTATTTCATCATATGCAAAATATTGCTGATAATTTTTAGATAAGTTTTTAGAAAAATTCAACTGACAACTTTCTTAACAAAACACGAATACCTACCTACAAAACCAAAAAAACAAAAACTAATAAGAAATTTTTTTTCGACTCAAGTATTTGGAGAACTTCAAATAATTTATCAAACACAAAATATTGTGTAGAATACTTTGTTAAAATTTTAAGTACGACTAATCGACAGACGGGATGGGAAGTTATCAGTGTGGGTCGCATTCGCATCCCAGCCTCTTTTTTAAACCTTGAAACGTCGAGAAATGTCAAAAATTTCAATTTGACACATCGGATCGATTACAATAACTTCTTATGGGAAGTTTATTAAACACAATAAGGTGTCTTTCTTTGTTTAAGGTCAACCAAAATGTAGTTTTTAACAACAAATTTAATGACGATTTTTCAAAGCATGAATCTATTTCTTTTAAAAGAGTTAAATTCTTTTCAACATCTCACTTGGTTTCTTGAAATTCTTATAACTTTAGGATATTCACTATCGTCTCCTTAAGCCCTATATATCACAGGAAATTACTAACAACAAATTGGGATTTTTCTGAAAGGGTATGAGATAGATATTTAATCATATACCAAGCCATTGTTAAAATTTAATGTGTCGATCTACAATACAAGAATCGGTGCATTGATCAGTCTATATTTTTAACAGCCAACATGTTGTTCTGAATGGCGTTGGAACTAAAAATTTTATCGTTATTCCTGTGCAAATTATTAGAAGCTTAAAAACAGAAACTTACTAGTTATATTCCCACGGGTTCGAAACATTATCATTAGACAAAAGATCAATCTTAAAACTTTAAACAAAAGTTACGAAACAAAACCTATAGGCTAGACAAGATGACATTACAAATTAGGCTACTCACGAAAAAAACAACGAGACTGGGACGATACTCAGTTACACCAAACCGAGTTGATACCGATACAATTTTCGGTTTCGATGATACCGAGATGAAGCTTTCAAAATTATCATTACCTTAATGGTATACCCGATCCGTTAATGTGAGTTATAAACTTTCCATTAAAAAATTCAAATTTAAAGCCAAACAAATTAATATTCTTATTAAGAAGACAAGAGATTTTAAAAAAATTAATAACGAAGTTTTAATGGAAGCTTTTACTAGAAAACTAAATTTCAAGGCTATTGACTAATTTGTTGCCAAATTAAAGCAAAAATATTTCAAAATTCTAGAAAATGGATCTGCTAAATGGGATTTGCCCTTTTACTTTTTTATTTATTACGAAATAGGTTGAATGAAGATAATTCAGATCATTATTAGTGTAGTATGATTGGATCATCTGATGCTTCTGATACTGCTTATAATCTTTAACCTACTTTTTTGTTAAACAAAACAAAAATTCCTAAAACAACATCCCAGAAATATTATCTGGCTACGGCCTTGCTATGCACCGCAAGTCAAATTGAAGATTATATATTGCCTCAATTCAAACTTTTCAATCTGGCCATTATATAGTTGAAACTTATTAAAGAGTTTAAATTTATCTTTAACAATACATCCTCTGCATCCTGTCAAAACTTTCTTAAATGAAAACCCCATTGAAATTAATCATGATACCTTCTTTCTATATGTACAAAGTTTAAATTTAATCCACTTATCACCTCTAAGGAGGCAAATATGTATATATTCCACATTTATGAATATAATATGCTTACAAAGTATGTTTTGGTCTCTACTGTGAGTATAGGTGTATGGATATCTTAAGCATATCGACTCTGCGAGACAACTTTAACATTAAAGCAGAAACTAAAATAACTTATAAACTTATGAATTTCCCCTAAAAGAATGGATTATCTTTTGTTAAATAAGCAATATCATCATATCACACAAGCTTTTAAGAAGTTATTTCGTAAAATTTTGTGACATTTCGAATGAGTATCACGCATAGGTATGCTACATAGGAACTTTTATGACCTTTTGTTTTCGTTCTTTTCTAATCCTCTTACTAGTGCGGTTTTGCGGTGTGGTAACATACTAAACCCTGATGAAAATAAAAATACCACTCAAAAATTTCTTTAATATTTTTCGTAGTTTCTTTGAGGAGATATATGTATGTTGTTGTAACGTTCATAAGAATACAATGTTTTTTCTTTCTTTTTCTAGTTGGAAGGTTCCTAAATACTTACGAAAATGTTTCGAAAAGTTAGTTCCTAGTTTAACATGCCATCTGTAGAATAGAGATGCTATCTGAGATGTTTTCGTATTTAGTTTTTTTGTTCGTTTGGTTTACGAGAAGCTTGAAAATATGTATGTATTTTTTTTTGTTCTGAAAAGACAGATACAGATTATAACCATAACAACAAAAATATAGCTGAGTTATGGGTTTATAGGAGAAAAGTTCATAACAAAAATAAATTGAATTTTCTAAGTATTTTCTTTGGCCGGGAGAAAACCGTGGCATACTTTTGGTTGGTTTCTTTTTTTGTTAAAGGGGTGATCAAGCAGAATAAATCTAGCTACTTTTACTAGCCAGAAGCTATGAACTAAAAATAAAGCTAGATTCCAAGAAAGGTACAGCTCATCTACTCATGTCTTCTTTAAATAACCCTAAAATTGTTTTCATGAGAACTGCCCAAGAGACGAGATCTAACGAAACTTTAATAAACAAAAAAATCTCTATTTTGTCTGGGTCTTCGGTTAGCGCTTTTTAAGTTCATTTGTAGTTTCATCTCATTAGCATTTATCATGAATTTCGTTCTGAATTACCAAGTTTTCGATAAAAAATTTCAATCTCTTTAGAATATGTTAAATGGAAAAAAGTAGTTGGTTTGTTCAGAGGTACAATTGCTGCAATTAACAAACTAAATTCACATTCTTAGAACAATAAATGATGATTAATAAAATAAATTATTAATTATTAAGATTTATGAATGGATATATTAACTACCGGATCAATGATTTAATAGTATTTTTGAAAAAAGAGGCTGGGATGCGACCCACACTGATAACTTCCCATCCCGTCTGTCGATTTTTCTTGCTTAAAACTTTAACAAAATATTTATAACAATATTTTGTGTGAGATAAATAATTTGAAGTCAATATATTTCTTTGTTTTCCTAATGCTTGACTAGAACACCATTACATAGATACCTATTTTTAGCAGTGAACCAAAAAGGTGAACATTTTGGTTAACCCTAAATATCTCACGAACCAATAGAGACTTGAATTAAATTTTATATTATGTATTGTAACGTGATATAAAACAAATATATTTTTGGAAAAAAAATCCAATTTACGGTTTTTTTATAAATAAAAAAAACTGAAAAAAAATATCGAAAATTTTACGAGTAAAAAATGATTTTATCTATAAAACAATTTTGTGCAACGAAGAATAACGTTTTCAACATCTGGTAAAATTTTGAGCAAAAATCGAATTGATATTTTCTTTTATAAGAAATTAAAAACCTAAAAAAACATTGCTCAAAGTTGATTTTCGACTTAAATATCTTTTCAAAAAATAAAAATGTAAGCTTCAATTTTAACTAATTTTATCTTATAAGAAATATTGTTTTCAACATTTAGTAAAATTTTGAGAAAAATCGAATGGACAGTTTTTTAACAAAAAATAAAAACCTAAAAAAAGCATCCTACTAAAAGTTCGTAAAAATTGATTGCTAAAAAAAAAATGTATTTTATAAAAAAATATTGTTTTCAACATTCAGTAATTTTTTTTTTATAAAAATCTAACAGTCAGTTTTTTCATAAAAAATTAAAATCTAAAAAAATTGGTAAAAATTGATGTTCGGCTCTCGATATCTCGTGAATAATAGAAAACATTGACTTCAAATTAATTTCATTCTTCCAATTTGTATTTGTTTATATAAGAAATAAAAACTTTTAAGAAATGCTACTTAAATTGGTAAAAAACGGTTAACGACTAAAAATCTCGCTCACAAAAATAGATTTTGAAATTAAATTATTTCATCATATCCAAAATATTGTTGGTTATTTTTAAATTTTTAAGAATAATTGAACTGATAACTTTTTTAACAGAACACGAAAACCTACAAACTTTTAAGCAAGACAAATCGACAAACGGGGTGGGAAGTTATCAGTGTGGGTCGCATCCCATCTTCTTTTTTGTAATGTTTTTTAGGGTTTTATTTTTTGTAAAAAGAACAATCAATTCGATGTCGAAAACGTTATTCTTCATCGCAAAAAAATATTTTGGAGAAAAAATCATTTAGTGTTCGTAAAATATTCGAGGTGACAATTATCTTTTTTTCAAGATATACATATGTAATATAAAATTTAATTCAAGTCACTAGCGTTATTTGTTCCTGAGATACTTTGGATTAACTAAAATGTGTAAACTGATGTGGTAAAAAAAAAACCAACTTAATTTTTTTTGCATCTTTCTGCATTATTATCTGTATACAAAAATTTATTTGAAATCGATATCTCCACTGGTTCTTGAGATACGAACGTACACACGCACGCACAGACATCTCTCTAAAAATCTTTTATTTAGATTCTAGGGACCTTGAAACGTTGAGAAATGTTAAAATTTTCAATTCAACAAATCGGATTATTTACAATAACTTTCTATGGGAAGTTAAAAATGTATGTTTTGCAATCAAGAGCATTATAATCTATTAGGAATATCATGAGATTAATTTAATTTCAAGGCAAACACTTATAAAAAAACATAACTAAGGATGGCAATTAATTAAATAATTCTTTTCACTTTTTTAGTGGAAAACTCAAATTCACTCATAAATTAAATGAAATGAAAAATGGTGATACACGTATTAATTATCACAGAAAGGAATTCTACTCATACTGATACTTTCTTCAGATTTCCTCCTTTTGGAATAAAGGTAGATCTCATTTGTAGCGCAACAACTTGGTGGTGGGACTTTCATGAGATGAAATTAATTTCATTTCATATTTTATGCAGCATTAAAACTACTCTCTGAAATCTTATATAATTATCCATAAATTAAAATGTTTAACTGTCGATAAAACTGTCAATTATTACAATATTTCTATCTATTGTTTATTAATAACTTATTGGAACACATTTACCATCCCAAATAAATAGAGTTAATTGACGAGTTGATATTTCGAAGACCTCAAAAATTTCAGTTTGCTACAAACATAAACAACATTTCTCATAGCTACATCTTTCTCAGCCATCATATTTCAGAATTTTTGTGATTTAATTTTTATAGTATGATGGTTGTGGTTGAAATACTGTATGTGTCATTATACTCTATTTAAAATACTGTAAATAAACTATAAAAAAAATTTGTTTTTATAATTAATTCTCACCCGCAGCTGGTCATTTGGCATGCCTTGCTCTTTACAACGAAATTTTATATTCGGTCCGATTTGTCGAAGTGAAAATTTTGACATTTGACGTTTCAAGATTTCTAGAATCTAAATAAAAGTTGCAGAAAGGACTTTCAAACAACTTGAGTGGGCGGATTTTTTAGCAAACAATATGTACACCAATATTTTCGCAGTATGTCCTCGATAATTTCTCAAATTCCGTCTTAAGGTCTTGAATCTATTTTGGAGCAATGGCATAGACTTTATCTATCACGTGGCTTCAAAGAAAAAAGTTAAGTCACAAGTCGACCTCTTTGGCCAATTGTAATTACCTCTTCGAGAAACAACACTGCCAGAAAACCTTCTTGTGAAATTGCGTTTAAAAACGTTTAAATACTTCGTTTACATAGAGATCTAAGTCCTAATGGATGATAATACATATGCTAAACAAGCTTTTCAAAATAGTTTAATCATTTTTAAAGAATAAAAACATATTTTTTTGAGTATTTAACACTCAACACTTGAAGTTATCTTGAAACTCACTGAATACTGCTTGCTTTTGTGTCCTTCGGACTATGTCAATGATTCGAAACCTCAACCCCCAATAAGTGCAACTTTGTACTCAAAGGAAGTTTTATTCTCAACACATGTACTTAAAGTATACGCCTAACGAATTGGAAGTCGATTATTAAATGAAGCTCCGTAATGTCTTAATACACCCTAGGGTTTGCTATTTTCGTTTTATATCATTAATACCTACTTTACATTGCTTTGACCTCCTGCAAATGAGCCAAACGAGTCTTGATGACACTAAAAAGAAAACACAAATAAAAATACCTATTTAATTTTCCCCAACTGCTGAAACGCTAAAGGCCATCACATAGAACAAGTGAAAAAATAAATATCACACTGTAAAAATAGCTCCTAAAATAAGCAATACAAAACAAAAAACAAATATCCTCCCTTAGTCGTAAAATAAAAAAAAAAAAAGCAGACAAATTGCTTTAGAGGTGGCAATCTAAAACATTCCATCCTAAGGGTCGTTTATTTTTTCTTAACTTTATACATTCGAATTTCCTTGTTCAACTAATTCGACCAATGAACAAAGAAATGATGGCATCTATCATTAAAAGTAGGTACAATGAACTAGAAGAAACAAAACACAGTCCAAAAAAAGAAGAAAACACATTAGGAAAACTCTCCCATCATAAATCTTATCGAGCCCGCAGACAAAATGCTCATCATGAAAAACAAAAATTCTTCCCTAAGAACATAGTTTCCCGCTGAAGCTGGAGCTGGACGTGCTTTTGATTTCATACCTAAAATCAAGCAAGGAAAAAAAATTCCATCTCTCAGCCAAGAGCAACAATTTCCCGTACATAATAAAAAACAAAGAAAAAACAATTCCTCTTGACAACGAATATCTTGAGAATTCAACAGCTTTCCCTTCACTCTTCTCCATCACACAAAAGAAGACTTTTCGTTGGTATTTAGCCTTCAGCCTCTGTTTTTATCAGACTCATAAATCTAGGACCAAATTTCCAAAAACAATAATAAAAGGAAATAAAGAAATTTATCTGACAATATCCTCGTAAATACGTCGCGCCGCGCCTTTGCTGCCTTCTAGGCTCCAGCTCCATTCGTTCGATCGGATCATTTTGGATAGGAAGCAAGAATCCCAGTGATTTCTTTTCGCACGTTCAGGTTTCATTTAAAGTTGTCCGTAATTGAAAGGAGCTTTTTATTTGGACACGCAGACAGATTTAATCCATCCAACTATAACACAAAACTCTTAGTCTAGAGGTACTCGAAACTAAAAGTTGAAATCCAATTATTTTTTAGCCTCTCTTTTGAAACAGAGTGGTTTTGGCGTTTGATGGAATCACACACGTTAACAAAACTTTATTCGTTTTACGTTTCATATACCACGAGCGATGTGTCAAAGTTATCATAGAAGGTTCTTGGTATATCATATCAAGCTTAATCAAGAGTGCAACGATTCCCTTTTCATCGAAAGGCTATACGCAAACAAATCAATTTTAACAAGGAAAAGGTACAGCGACTTATCTCATATACAGTCCATGAAAATTTCATAGATAGAAAAATGGTCTTACATCGGTGGAGAGATTTATTTATAGGTCGTAAGGACTTTCTAAAAACTACTCTGGATGTGGAGCAGAGCAAACAAAAATTAGGTTTGGTTAGAGGAGGTAAGGTGCACTTTTATCGAAATAACTCAAAAACAACAGGATTTTTGAAAAAAAAGTTGTTTCTTTTTTTCTGAAAGTGATGGATTTGAAGAAAAATGGTGCAAATCAGTTGAATTTCTAGATTAAGTGTAATGAATATCGGATATTAAAAGACTAAAAAAAGATTAAAAGCATTTCTTTTTACCAGGCCAAACATTTCAATACGAAGTTATCTTAGTTTTCACTTTCTAAGCCTTTCTTAAATTTATAATTAAGTTTTATAAATTTAAGATCTCCCGTGGATACATACTGTTTTATAATTCAAGTTTATTTGTTTATTTGTTCAACTTTTACAAAAGTACTTATTTTAAATAACAATACTTAATAATTATTTATAAGATGTTAACCTGTTGGATGCCGGACAGAGAGAGCCCCTATTCTATTCTAGTTGTTATATAAGTTTTAACTCAAGAAAATTGTTATACCATGGTGTTGCCAGCTATTATATTTATTTGAATATAACATCCTCCCAGCTTTAAATTAGGTTTATATACAAACAAATGTTTTCAAAATATATATACATAATTCTTAGGATAATACAGTTCAATTTAAAAATAGTATCAACAATTCATTTGTTTCTTTTTTTTTTTTTTTTTTTTAGAATTTAACATTAATGTTTTGTTAACAACAAATAAAATCTTTTTACCGTTTATAATAATTTACAATTTTCTTAGTTCTATTACTTCTTCGTTGTTGAAAATTTGTACTTTTTAAATGGCTGGTTTTAGGTATATTCTTAGATACTAAATTATTATTCAAATAAGACAAATCAGTACCATTTATAATTCTATCTTTTTCAGCATAAGACTTAGGAATGTTTGTGTACAAATAACTAAACGTTGGTTTTTTATTAATTTTTTTCAATTGGTTGACATGAACAACTTTATATTGAAAACCAATTTTTACTATATATCTTACCGTACTTAAGATTTTTTTAACAGTACATGGTAACCACTTCTTAAGTTCATTCATGTGGTTTTTATATAAACAATCCTCCCCAACTTTATATTTTTTTAAATTAATTTTTTCCAAAGTCTTATACTTAACAGATTTTGACTTTTTATAAATTAATTTCTTTTTTCTGTTTTTATTATCAATATTATTATTTTTACATAAATTATCCATTAATATTTTAGGCTTATAAGAAAAAACTAGATCAGATGGAGTTTCATTGGACACCGAATTTGGAGTGTTTCGATGATTAAATAAAAACAAATCGATCTTTTCTTGCAGTGATAAACCTGCTTTCGAGCTTAACAAAAACTTTTTTAACACGCCTTTTACAATTCGCACGTGTCGTTCCGCTACCCCGTTTGACTGTGGGTGGTAAACTGGACTATGTGTTAATTTGATTTTACTATTTGAACAAAAACTTTTAAATTCAAACGATGCAAAAGGAGGTCCATTGTCAGTGACAATCTCAGTGGGAAGTCCAAAAATTGAAAATAAATTATGCGTTAATTTATCGATTAAGTTTTTTGCGGAGGTTCCATTCATTACAACCACAATCAAATAGCGACTAAATACATCTACACCTAAAAGTAGAGTCTTACTTTCAAAATAAAAAAAATCTAAGTGTACTCTTTCGAAGGGATAGGTACAACTGGGCCAACTGGACACAACTTTTTCTTTTGGAACAACAGCTGTTGCCTGACAAATTTCACAGCACGCAACAAATTCTTTTACATCAGAATCAATTTTCGGCCACCAAACGTATGACCGACACATTTTTTTCATTATAACAACTCCATTGTGATTACTATGGATTGATTTAAGCACCTGCATTCTTAATTTTGATGGAATGACAATTCTTGTCCTGTAAAATACACAATCATTTTCTAAACTTAACTGATTTTTGAATGCAACAAAAACTTTAAACTCTGGATTCACCTGCTTTGGCCACCCGGTTTTTATAAATTCATATATTTGAGAAAGTTCTACGTCTTTTTTCGTCTCAGCTCGAATTAACTCTTTATCCACAGGAAGTTCTTCAAAAAAATTTATTGAATTAATGCAAATTGATTCAACATCCGTGGTACCTGGAATAGGAAGACGCGACAAAGCATCAACAAATGCTAGTTCTCTGGCAGGCTTATGTTTGATTGAATAATCAAAAGTCGAAAGCGTTATTGCCCATCTTTGTAATCTTGCCACAGCGACCGAAGGAGTGCCTTTCTTTGGATTAAATATCTCCTTTAATGCTTGGTTGTCGGTATAGATTACAAAGTGTTTGCCATAAATATACTTAAAAAACTTCTTCACCGCAAACATAACTGCCAAAGCCTCTCGATGTAACTGTGAGTAATTCTTTTCAGAATCGCTCAGAGTACTACTTGCAAATAACACCGGTTTTTCTACACCCTCAACTACATGCAAAAGTACTGCTGCAACGCCATATGGACTTGCATCTGTACTTATTATAATTGGTTTATCCTTGTCGTATAGTTCTAGAACATTATTTTTTACGATAAGTTCTTTGGATCTAGCAAACTCTTCCTGACAACTTTTATTCCACACAAATTTTGTATTTTTTTGTAACAAATTGTACATACTCCTCAACTTTCCTGACAAATCAGGTATAAACCTTCGATAAAAATTTAAAAGCCCTAAATATGATTGAAGCTCTTTAACATTTGTAGGACAAGGAGCTTTTGTAATAGCTTCTACTTTTTTGGGATTTGGTCGCACCTCATTTTTCCCAATAATATGACCTAAATACTCTACTGTAGGTTTTAGAAATACGCATTTAGCTAAATTTATTCTGACTTTGTGATCATCTAACCTTTTAAGAACCTTGAATAGTTTCTCTTTACACTTTTCAACAGACTCTGCTCCAATGACGACATCATCAATAAACGCCCATACACCTTCAATGCCATCTAAAATTCTATCAATCACCGATTGAAATATTGAAGGAGCACATGACACACCGAACGGCAACCTAGTGTATTGTAAAAGACCCTGATCAGTGTTTATAGTCAAAAGTTTTCGCGACTCTGGAGTTAACACAAGCTGTTGGAAGGCCCCAGCCATATCCAAAACGCAATAAACTGAACAGTTTGGCAAATTTGCGAAAATATCTTCCACATTGTTTAACGGATAATGCGATAAAAGAATGTATTTGTTGACTGTAACTTTACAGTCAATGCACAACCTAATCTCACCATTCTGTTTTGGAACACACACAATTGGTGATGCCCACCTACTGTGGTTGACAGGTTCAAGAGTTCCTATAGAAATAAGCCTATTCAACTCAACCTTAACAGCGTCACGTAACCTAAATGGAACCATATAAGCCTTACAAAAGATGGGGACAGCATCTGGCTCTATATTTATTTCGGCTTCATAGCCCACTATCATCTGATTAGGATCACTCGAAACGACACATGGAAATTTTTCTCTAATTTCCGATAAAAGTTCATCGCATGCACTACTTTCATTTTTTTTGTTTTCTATATAATTAATTAACTCACTTTTACACAAAAGTTTTTGCCTCCAACTCGGAACAAATTTATCCAACCACGTTCTACCAAAAAGTGGTGTAAAAACTGGGCTATCCACTACCACGATCTCCAACTTTCCAGTAGTCCCTTGAAACTCCACGTCCAGCTCCACCTTGCCCACAACTTTAACCTCAAATTCTGAAATGGTACAAATTTTTACATCACTAGAAAGAATAGAAATATATGGTAACTTATCTTTAAGTTCAATAAAAGATATAACAGACATAGCTGCTCCCGTGTCAACCTCCATTTGAAATGACACTCCACATAGTTTGACTTCCACCTTGAGCCCTTTTTCTGATGCTTTAACACTGTTGATGACCTGAATAGATCTTACACTCCGCTTAGCTCCACCACCATCTTTTCTGCTACTGCTACTGCCACCAGCTCCTCCACCATCACGCTTGCCACCAACCCAGCACATGTTTGCAGTGTGCCCTCTTCTATTACACTTAAAGCAACTCCAATTTTTTGCTGGACAGTCTCGTTCAAAATGATTTTTTCCACAATGCGAACATTTATTGTTAAGATTGCTTCTCATATTATTTTGTTTTGTTTTAACTTGAGTTGTGACAGCCTTGTTTTTTTCCCTTATGACATGAACTTCGCTGCCACGAGGATGCATTGATCGTTGCTCTCTCTCAGACATCTCCATATTTAGCGCGATTTCACAGCATTTATCAAACGTGCGGCTGTCATCTGTTAAGATGTTCTGCTGAATACGATCGTTCCTTAGCCCCACGATAAATTTGTCCACTAGAGCATCTTCTAATGCCAGATTTCGCAAGCTGGCTGTATTTGACACTGAGTCGTCGATAAAGTCTCCAAATCTGCATGTCTCAGCTAGATTTCTGAGCTTTATGATGAAGTCGGAAATTGACTCACCGTCCTCCTGCTTCGCTTTTTGGAACTTGAATCGTTCGGCTCTCTTGTTATGCTTGGGAGCATAGTGCTGCTCTAGTAAACCTATCAATTCGGTGAATGGTTTGGAGCTTGGTAATGCTGGTGCGGCCAGAGATTTAAGCACTTTATACACTTCTGAACCGACCAAAGTAATGAACACTGGAGTCTGTATTTCGGCTGCAATTTTATTAGCAATAAAATATTGCTGCACTCTGTCCTTATACGCCACAAAATCCTCACCAGGGACAAACTCATTTATATTTCCAAGAAATGACATATTTGTCTTTGGTGTGATTTCTTTTTTTGACTGAAGATTTTCCCTTTTTACTTCGGAATCGGATGGGTCCTCTTCCTCTTTTAAAATTTCCAATGGAGATGATGTCGAGGTCATCAAATATGAAACTAATCTTAATTTATCTTCGCAATCCCAGGTTTTTTTTTCTTCTTATCTCCAGTGTTGTCCTTATTTTCCTCGTCGCCAATTGTTTTATAATTCAAGTTTATTTGTTTATTTGTTCAACTTTTACAAAAGTACTTATTTTAAATAACAATACTTAATAATTATTTATAAGATGTTAACCTGTTGGATGCCGGACAGAGAGAGCCCCTATTCTATTCTAGTTGTTATATAAGTTTTAACTCAAGAAAATTGTTATACCATGGTGTTGCCAGCTATTATATTTATTTGAATATAACACATACAATCGAGCAAATTGACCATGAAGTGGGACAATTTATTGCTGATGTGCAACAGGCCGCTGAAGAAAGTACTCCAACATTTTCTAATAGAAGACAAAATGAAGCAAAATATCCTTTAGAGATAAGAGAGTTGATAATAGAGAAAAGAAGAGCTCGAAGAAAATGGCAAAATACTAGATTTCCAGATGATAAAACAACGTTTAACCGTATAAGCAACAATCTTAAAAAACAAATTTTCAAATTCAAAATTGATTCACTCAGTACATTCCTAAGGAATTTAACGACTGATGCTTCAACCGATTTTTCGCTATGGAAAGCAGCCAAGCGCCTGAAAAGACCGCAGTTACAAAACTCGCCCTTGAAATCTCAAGATGGGAAATGGATCGGTAACCCGAAAGAAAAAGCTAACCTTTTCGCTGAACATCTTGCGAATGTTTTTAAGTCATACTCATCAAACGCGGCTGAAAATAGCTTACAGTTTGTTGATAAGATAGATGAAAGTGAAATACCAATTGTAAGACTTAAAGAAATAAAAAGTATGTGTTTAAATCAACTATCAAATAAAAAATCACCAGGTTACGATCTAATTACTGCTCAGGTTATGAAAGAAATGCCATTGAAAGCCTTCATAAAACTCCAATATATAATAAATGCATGCCTTAAGCACCGGTATGTCCCGCACCATTGGAAAATTGCTGAAGTAATTGTCAAACCAAAGCAAGGTAAACCACCTACAGAAGTGACGTCTTACAGACCAATATCGCTTATACCAATTATGGCAAAAGTTTTTGAAAAACTGCTTCTGAAGAGACTCAGCAAAATCATAGAAGAAAGAAGGTTAATCCCAAATTATCAGTTTGGCTTTAGAAATAAACATTCCACGATAGACCAAGTTCATAGAATATCGGATGTAATAGAAAAAGCATTAGAAGAAAAACAAGTATGCTCAGCTATTTTCTTAGATGTTGCTCAAGCTTTTGACAAGGTTTGGCATGAGGAACTTGAGTACAAACTGCAAAAGGATCTTCCCAGGCAGTACTTTGAAATATTAAAATCGTACATCTCAGACCGATTGTTTAGAGTAAGGTACAATCAAGAATACTCGGAATTGAAGAAAATAGAAGCCGGTGTACCACAAGGAAGTGTCCTAGGTCCTACCCTGTATTTACTGTACACAAGGGATATTCCAGTTGGTAATCACACCATAATGGCTACTTTTGCAGATGATACCGCAATTCTGGTACCCGACAAGTGTGTCTCTAAGGCAGCAGTAAAACTGCAAAATGCCGTCGACACAGTGAGAGACTGGACCGAAAAATGGCGTATCAAACTCAATGAAGCAAAATCTTCACATATAAACTTTACAAATAAAAAGATAAACAATATTCCAATATTCATTAATAATCAAGCTGTACCTTACGCCTTTGATGCAAAGCTAAAGTGGAAAGAGCACATCAAAAAGAAAAGAGAAGAACTAAACTTGAAATATAGAAAAATGTACTGGTTACTTGGTATAAACTCTGACTTATCAATCCAAAACAAAATAATGCTGTATAATCAAGTACTAAAGCCTGTTTGGACCTATGGAATTCAATTATGGGGATGTATAAAGAAAACAAATACCGAAATCATTTAAAAATTCCAAAACAAAGTCCTTCGTGGAATAGTTAATGCACCATTGGTACATAAGAAATACCGATCTACATCGTGACTTACAAATAGAAATGGTTACAGAAGTTGTTAAAAAATACGCTGTATCGCACAACCAGAGACTGCAAAGTCATACTAATTCTGAAAAGGAGTCCGTCTTGAATATAAGAAACCTTGTTCGGAGATTAAGAAGAACCAAGCCTCATGAGCTTATGGTCTAAAAAAACATGGGAAAGTATTAAAAGTTTAAACTTCCCCCAAAGTGATTGTACAAAGTTAAGAAAGAAAAATCTGTAGTCGATCCTTCAAGATTGGTCCGGATGAAAAAAAATATAATATCTGGGACAGATAAAAATATCTGGGAAAGATTTCATATTATTCGCTGACAAGGTCAAATTGACTCAGAAATTGAAAGCGCACAACAATCAGCTTCCTTATCGATTCGCAGCTTGGACTTTAGAACAGCTGATTTAAGCATCGATTATTCTTTTCTGACTTGACATATTTTTATCGCGGCAACTAAGTCCACAAAAAAAATTGCCACATCCGTGTATCGGTGAAAATCTACAATAAAGGGGCTTAACAAAGTTATGTTTAGGTGATTTTTTCACTTCAATTGAACTTTAAGACGACCGATCGCTGCGCGTGTTCAGGTTGGTTGGTTCCACACTGCCAATACCTCAACTAATTTCCATTTTTACGATATCAATTAGACGCCTTGGATTTGATCGCTTTTATAGGAAACCGGGAAGGACCTACGTTATGTCAGCAATTCGAAAAAAAATTAAAGCACTTAAAGCAAATATTATACAAGCAATTCTTGAGCTACAATTTGAAACCATCAACAAGGTCTTGGGAAATTGGAGTGACAATATAAGATACTGCGATTCCAGCCAAGGCAGCTTCTTTACGGACAAATTTTGTAACATAATTTATGGACAATTTTTGATCTTACTTATTAAGCTAAAATACATGGACATATTTATTTATTTTATTGTCAAAACTCTCCGGTAAAAGAAAGAGCTCCTAAGAGAACCGTTTGACAATACGAGAAAGCCAACTGGGACGGTCTTAATAATTATCTTAGGATCTCTAACTGGTCTCTATATGCTTCATCGATAGTGGCGTTAACGCCAGCGCTGATATGATCACAAGTTTGATTCTCTTGGGAATGAATCTTTTATCCCGAATAGGGTTAAAAGCATCAGACCTAAGGAAGCTCTTAAGAGGTTATTAGGGTCAAGAAGTTAAGTTTCCGTAGTTTTAAAGCCAATCCAACTGAGGAAAACCGGAATACGTTCAAGTAAGCCAGGAACGCCTGCAACACTAATATTCGACGGACCAAATTTTTAGATGAACAAAAATTACGGCAAAAATTACTGCAATGTCCCAAAGGCAGTAAAAATTGTTGGTCATTTGTAAGAAATATGAGGAATTCTTCCTCTTCCTCGGTTCCTACGCTCGTTGCCAATGACACTCCATTTGTTAGCTCTTTAGAGAAAGCTAATCTCTTTGCTAGGCAGTTCGCCGCCAATTTTACGCTGCCAGTGAGTGTTATGACTCCGCCTGTACTTGAGCGAGTTAGTGATTCTATGGGACCAATCTTTTTTCGCACTCGTACTGTGGCGAGAGTCCTAAAAGATCTTAACATACATAAATCCGCTGGTCCGGATGGTATTCCCGCTATTGTTCTGAAGAGGTGTTCTTCAACGCTGGAAAAACCACTGCGGAAGCTTTTTCATCTGTCCTACTCCTCAGGTCTCGTTCCGAGCGGATGGAAAACCGCATTTGTCCAGCCTATCCCCAAAAAAGGCGAAAATTCCTCACCTTCTAATTACCGACCGATAGCACTGACGTCCCTTCTTTCCAAGGTCATGGAAACGCTGATTAATAATCAGCTCAAGAAATATCTCGAAGATCGAAAGCTTCTTAATGACCGACAATACGGCTTTCGTAGCAATAGGTCCACTGGTGATCTCATGGTTCATTTCACCGAAAAGTGAAGCAAATCTTTACATCGCTTTGGAGAAAGTAAGATTATTGCACTTGATATTTCAAAAGCATTTGATAGGGTTTGGCATTAGGGTTGGTGCTCCTGCAACTTACTTAAGCCTCTTGGACAGTATTGAATGTAGAGCTTTTAGATTGATTGGTGATAATACCATTATAGGATCATTTACGTCGCTTGAACATGCATCGTCAAAATGTTTCTTGTCTCACCCTCTTACACAAATTAAAGTCTGTCCTCTATGCGCCTCTTAACCATTGGAAAAATCCGGATATAACTTTGACATGGTCGTTTGAGGTCTAAATACTTTACAAAATAAAATGTACGACTGGGTCGTACGAACTTGTTCATGTATCCAAAAAATCTGTTTAAAAATATTTCCTGCATTTTAAGATTTAAAAATTACGCAAACAAATTTTTAAAAAATCTATCGGTTTTTAAAAAAATTCTTGTTATCAATTTGTGACCAAAAAAAATTGTATGGTACCACTTTTATTTGTAGTCTTTAAAAAACGTCTAACGCGAATCGGCTCAAAACCTTTATTTCCAAATTTGAAGTCAGTCGATCCAATGCTTTGGGCGGTAGGGGCGAGGGCAGACAACCAGACAGGAGGCTGACAGAATCGGGGGACCCACTTTTTCGACTTCTCTACCATCGTAATGCCATGTTTGCTTAAGATCTCGATTTCGAAATTTTTTACGAATGCAAAACTTGCCATTTAGTTCCTATTTGTTGCAAGTAAAAATTTAGGGAAAAACATTAAAATGTATGACAAATATATATTTTTTTTTGAGACGTTATTTTCAGAAAAGAAATGTCTAAAATTAAAAATTTCAAAACTTATGTTCAACAAAAATTATAGCAATTTATTTTATTTGAATTGTTATTGTCCATCAAGAATAATTTTTAAAGTATTTAAACTAAAGTGTTTTATTAAATAAAAATAAAGAATTTGACCTTTCTGAAAGGTTATATTTAGTCAGATTTTTAAATATCCTTTTTTTGTTTAAAAAGTTGTTTTAGGGCATGGTTTTATTGCTTTCAAACGTTTTCCTGTCAAAAATGAAATAAAGTAAAATCAGTACCAAATATTTGAGTTTCATGTTCGTTTCTGAGAGGTGGGTGATGCTTCACTGACTCAAAATGTGTTACAAAAAGGAATAAATAACTGAATTTTAAAAATTTGTTTCTTTTAAATCATATGTGTTATTTCGTAGGTAAGTCTTAATTTTCTGACCTCACACTGCACTAAATAAGTTTATAATTTGTAGAAAAGTTATTATAATGAAAATATGAAACACTGGGAAAATAATGTATCAAAACAAAATTGTTTGTGTATATTTCAGCGAACTAATCGAACATTTCTGTCGATAAGGTAGTTTCCCAGTATTTTATTTTTTGTGGGATGAGTTCCTTCCTACGTTTTAAGAGGCCTTGGTATGAGTTAGATAGGGGATGAATCGTGCGAAGTGTTTGGTCTCCTGGACGGTTTGAACGCAGCCTATCTCAGTCTCAGGCTATCAGGCAAATTTATTTAAAAAAAAAAAACATTAGAGCTAAAATTTGTTTATTTTCACAACCTGAAAGAAAGCTTGAGACAAACATAAACTTAATTGTAAATAACTTTACTTGAAAACAACATTTTATTGAGGGAGTTCCAACACGGGTACGCTAGTTATAATATTTTATAAATAAAATTAAATACTAAGATGATGAACCTTTCTTGTTCAATACTATGTTCATTACCTGTGGCTAATACTGTATGTTACATACTTGCAAAATGTTTTAGTCTAGTTACTATAGGGAACTCAAACTTATGGAAAACAGTTGCGCATAAACTTTACCTATCACTCTCCTTTACTCTTAAAACTACTATAGTTGGTACTTGTGTATAGAAAGCTTATAATTTGGTTCACTACCCCAACGCGAGTAAAATGGAGAATCTACCTATGAATATGCAACAGCAGCACATCCTGCCTAAATCATCAAGGGAATATACAATGCATAGCACATTCAAACATTCATCAGGATATTAAAGATATACTTAAACTTACGTTGAAAAATGGTTCCGTTGTTGCATCCAGCGTTGTTTTTGTTGTTGTTATTGTAGATGAAATCCTGGCCGTTGTCTGTTGTATTGAATTTTTTTTGCTGCTCGTCTCTAGTCCCACCGCCACCCCCGCTGGTGCTGTTGAATGACTTTTTGCTGCGAATTTCATTTCGGTTGTTATAGGTTCTGCCACTCCAACTGCTGATAATGATGCATCATCATCAGCATCGTCGTCGTCGTCAGCGCCAGCGTCGGCTTCGTCCTCACCATCATTTTCATCCCTGCTGTTGCTTTTGGCCACACCAAATCCATTAGCAGAGGTGTGGGCAACATCACCCACCCCAACCCGCATCGTCGTCGTCGTCGTTGGCAGCAAGGACGATGTTGGTAGTTTCATGTGATGATTTCCATGGTGGACTTCGTGCTGATGTTGATCTTCGGTCTTATAATCGTAGTACAATACCGAAGGCAGATTCTCCGGGAAGGTGAGGATTTTATTTCTTATTGCCGGATGCTGAAGTTGTTGGTGGTGGTTGTTGTTGTTGTTGTTGTTGTGTTGCTCTTGCTGCCTGAGTTTGTAATCGAGTTTTTGCTTTTGTTTCAAGTGAAGTTGCTGCTGCTGCTGTTGTTGTTGTTGTTGTTGGTGGTGGTCTTTGTGTATTCTTGCCATTGTTTTGGTCTTTTTCGGTTTTCCAAGTTTGGCACTTTTTTCCAATTTGAATTTTCTTCTTTTGAGATTACCTTCAAAGAGGAATAAACAAAAGCAAAACAAAGAAAATACTTGAGTAAGTAAAATAAAATTTAATAATACAAAAAAAAAAAAAGGAATAAAACATGAAGCAACGTTAAATTGACATTTAGGCTAGGTATAGTGGTTGTAATAGTTTTCGTCTTAAATTATGAAGGCCGTTACTTTGTTTTATTTATTTTTTCTATTAGGTACTCAAATTTTCACATAGAAAATAAGTTTTAAAACTTAAGTTAAACGAGTGAGACAAAGGACTTAAAATTATAGTGCGCTAGAAAAACTAACTTTATAAAAGGTACCTACCTATGTTCGTTTATACTTTAAAAGTTCCTGATGCAATAGCCACAAGGTATGAAAGTTTCAAGTTTTCTAAGTAGTTTTGCGGGAAAAATCCTTTAATAATTTTTTCATGAACTGAATGGTTCTCTTAAAACACCACATTAAATTTAGTGGAATGCTATAAAAATGTGGTTGGAATGGTAGAGTGATATAAAAGCTTTAATTAGTTCGCAGATTTAAAATAATATTAATATAGTTGGAGCATAATGGAAAGGCTCAGTTCAAGGACCTATGGAACAAAGAAATATCTTCTTCAATCTCGCAAAATATTTTAATAAGACATAGTTCTTAAGGAAATATATCAAAGGCCTAGTGATTTGAAGCTGTTAACAATTCTGTAATAGCAAAAATTGAAGAGGCCAACATTGTAACATATCTTAAAAACATTTTGGTTCTATAAGAACAAGCTTAAAGAAGATCAGCCAGACCAGAATAAATCAAAAATGACTACCTTTCCGAAAGGATTTCTTTTATTTTATAATATAGTAATTATGATTCCAAGTTTAGGTTTTGTAATAATTGATTCAATTTCTGTGAGGATCAATTTTTGTAAGTACAACAAATAAATTAGATGGAGCAACAGTCCGTTGAGAACTAGGGCCTAGCGACTTACAACTCTCAACCATTACTGTGTGCGAGTAATATTGTCAGGGATGGGGGGGACCTACAGTTTAAAGTCGAATCCGAACGGCTAATTTGAGAAAGCACTTTTAACGACAAGAAGTACTCTAATAGGATTTGTCAATTTCTCGCAAGAGGCAGTACCCGTGAAAAAAACTTAAGATGGCACAGGCAGGGTTTGAACCCAAGACCTCTGGCATGACAGTCCAACGCACTAACCACCATGCCACAGGTAGTTTTTGTAAGTATTCTGGCAAAAAAAAAACGACGAAGGTCTAGTCCAGACCTTGTGTGTTGGTTTTGTACGTGTTTTTCAGCACTTTGACTGTTCTTAGACACTACTAAATTTTTATTTCGAGCTGTATGATTTTGAATGCCAATTAACTATTTAATCAATTTACATTTACAAATAAAAAGAAACATTTTTAAAGTTTATTGTTGTCGTTTTTGTAGGACGTCTGACAATGGTAAAGCTACGAGTAGGTTATGAAAATGAGAAGGCTGACATAACCTGGAGATTTGTTTGGCATACTATTCTTCGGTTATACTAATCCACCAAAATTTGGAAAAATATACTTAAAAAAACCTGAAACACTTTGCAACGCTTATTTCTACGACCCTACGTACATCAATTTTTATTATTGATATATTTGCCCAATATTTTCTGTCAGCTCTTGAACAATTTTTATTTTATTCTAAAGAAAAAAGCATGATATTAAAAATAAAACCCGAAGTCGGCCAAATGGCGACCATTTTTAAGGTTGCATTGCCATATCATGCAATTTTTCATGCGGCTGGCATGCGGTAAGTCCTCGATATCACCATGAAATTTATATTTAGGGCTTTGAATCGATTGTGGAGCTTTGGCATATGCGTTATTTTTGTGATCGACTCTTCGAAAAATAATAAACTTTTCTTACAAAATTGTGATTGTTTCGTTCCTTGTGCGGGACTTATCATTCACCTTAACAGTTTCACAAGCCTAATTTTCGAATAAGTATGGTCAAATCACTTAACCGCTCCAACTCTTAAAAATCTACACTTTAGGATGGAGGTTTTTCAACAATCATTTTACAATTTCGTAGCCACCGAGGTGAGAATGGGCCAAAACCACTGAAGATTTTTTTCGACAAATCATTTTGTTGCATTTCAAGGACTCAATCAGCGACGATACTACGTTGCGATTGGAAAAAAAGTATCTGGGAATACATTTTCCAAACCGTTTTCTTTCTTCTATAAACACGGAAGAAAAATTCTTAAAAAGGCATGGATGGTTTTAGGGTCATAAAAAACTGTATTCAATTCGAAATCTATGTTAAAAACAAACTAAAATTCGGATGTACAAGACGGTTATTAGACCGATCCCAACATAAGGATGTTTTGTACTTGGTTTACAATTTCACTTAGTGTAGTTAAAGAATTGGAGATTAACTGAAAATATTGATATTTTGCTAGATCTGCTTTCGAAATCTCCGCCTTCGAATCGTTTTTTTTAAATTCGACATATTGAAAATTCGCTGATCATGAGCAGATCCCTGTTTAATAAAATACCAAAAAAATTATCTATTAAAAATACATGCATATTTATTTTTGTAAACAGTTTTTACGAGCCATTTTCAAATTTGCTGCAGAAACCGTCTGAACATTGAGAGAATCAATCATGTGTGCAATCAATTGCACCAATTGTTCTAGGGAATTTAGCAACCTTAAAGAATGCACTTGCTGCTTGCAGTCGCTCATTTTGCGCTTCAGGCATTCAAATGAATCGTGGAGCGAGATTGGCAAGAGCACTTGAAACCCGTTTTAATACACAATGTACAGTTGTAACGCTTACCCCTATAAAATCTGCATTCTCCAGTTGAATTGATCCGAGTGCATAATACCGAAGCACGATTAATAGTTGTAAAACAGGCCGAAGTTCACGCGATCTTTTAAAAAAATCAAAAAGGAATCTCTTGAGTAAAAGCATTTGCATATCTGCATCAAATTTGAATCATTACCTCCTCTGGTCGTTAGGCAATAAATCTTGTATATCTTCGAGAACTATCATCGTTGTTCGTTTTGAGGGACGAAAACGGTAGACAAAATCTTGGTCATCCCATTTGTTTAAGTCAAGACGCGAAAGCAACATGTAAATAATTATATTCCTCTTCTTCGCTACTAGAAGACGACTAATCTTTCCAAAAATAATTGGAACGAAACATTATTTTTACACTCTTTTTGTAACTGCAATCAGTGCAATACGTTTTATTTTATAGACTTGATTCAAAATAGATAGACTTTTTTACAAAATTGTTTGACGTTTGACTTGAAAAAAAAAAAAACGATAAATACACAAAATAGAGAAAAATCCCTGTTTTTGTCTCTCAACTTCTACTATTTTTTTAAGTTGAGAAAACCTAAAGTTGATTAACTCGAGAGTTGAAAACTGAAAATTGAGAACTAAAACTTTGACTGAACAAAAAGAAATTCTAAAGTTGATGAGGAAAATCCCAAAGTTGAGTTCAACTTTGAGTGAACAAAATCACCATACAAGTCTTAAGATATATAGTTTTTATGCAAAATACGGTGTAATTAAATCTGTGCAATGTCCATAGAAGAATCAACAAACGATGATTTTTTGTCACTTCTACGTCCTAAAGAAGCAACTTTTTCAGTTGATTTTAAGCCACGTACTCAGTTTTGATTCCTTACAACACCAACCTATGCCAACAGTTCAAATTATGCAATCATTTTCAATGTCAATAGATGACAGTTTCAAAATTGACAGCTGTCCAAATATGTTTTTTTTTGTTAAAAGAAAACTCATATTAGAAATTCCTTTACCATTAAGACATAATCTAAATATTTATTGAATTTCTTTTCTAATTGCCTTAAAATTAACAACAATAAATATTAGTAATAAGTTTGAGGTAAACCGAATAGCATAAATGGTACATTCGTCAATACTAAAACTTTGTTTTCTTTTAAACTTCTAATTTATTTGTCTACATGAATAAATCTTTTGCCTAATTTGTTTTCAATTAAAAAATAAAATAAATTTCTAAAACCAACCTCACAAAATATGGGCTTTGAATGAATCTATTTATATACATCTGTGTAGATACATATTTAGGTACACCGATTAATTAAGTATGACTTTCAGCTCCTGCCTCCTGATGATGCTTTTCTCGTCTTTTAATTAAGTTTCAATAATGAAATTTTTCAATTTTAACTTACTAAAATTGTTTACAAAAGTTTTCAACTTGGTAGGTATGTCTCTGTACCTATAACCTACCCTTGGATCAAATCTGAACTAACTACACAAGTATAATTTATCAATGGAGCTTAAATTGTACGCCATCTGCCAAAACAAATTTCAAGTACCTACTTTGAAATTAGGTAGGTACCTATTACTCGTACTTGTTCAAGAAATAATAGAGGTATGTAAAACATGTGTGCTTGTGCTTCGTTTTTATTTTGCTTCTATACATTATTTTTAAAAAATGTTTATACTTATTGCTTTAGCTCAGTTGTATATATGTATGTATGTACATATATTTATTTCCTAAATAATATTTATTGACTCTTACCGCATTTTTTCCACCAGCAGAATATTTCACCATCCACACATAAACAAACTTCGCAAGGATCCTCTCGTGCGACCTGGAAAATGAAAATGAAAAAGAAAAAGTAAATTTAAACAAATTAAGTTATCCATTAGCATAAGTGAATGTATATTTTATATGTATGTATGGTTGTGTATGCACAGCACATACACAGCTACATATATTTATGTTAGGATGACAAAGTTCTCTAAGGGTCTTAACGCGTGACGTTCCTTAGTGATTTATTTTTTGTGTCACTGCGGTATTCTACTCGGTATGGTATACATTCCCTAATCAGTATTTAAAAAAAAAGTTTTGATGTTAAAAGTATGTCTGACAAGAGAAAAAAATATTCGTATGATTTTGCAACGGGATTTTTGTTTTAAATTAAAAAAAAAAGTATAATGGGATTCTTGATCCTGACAGCGTACTTCAAAAAGTAAAAAATAAAAATATTGAACGATGCTTGTATGTCAAGTAATTAAACAGTAAATAATTAATTTGACATATACATAGTTGCTTAACAATTTAGATGTATTGTTTTGTTATGCAAGTTATGTGGCCCTGAACTAATTCCCAAAACTGAGTTCCTCTTGTTAGACGAAATAAACTAAGTCTAAGTCGAAATAAACTAAGTCTCATTACATTTTTCACTATAGGTATAAGTTCAAAGTATGAGAGTTAATTCATGTGGAACTTAGTTCGTTTTAAACCACCTCCCCGTAAACCAAAACCGAACTGACAAAACTGGAAACTACACCAAATTTCTTTGTTTTGGAAAACGCCAGTAGTATTTTTTATTTAAATTTGGAAACCTCGAACTTCCCATAGTATTTCCCAGCAGTGAGTAATAGTGGGCAAAATGTCAACACATAAGCCAAGCCGAAAAAATATAACATTAAAGTATTGGAAGTTAGTTCGTACGGAAATAAGTTCCACCAAAACCAAAAACTAATGGGGATAGATTCATGTGAAATAAGTCGCAATTTTTGTGGGAGTTAACTTTTTTGGGAGTTGTTTCATTGGAATTTTAGTCATCTGGGAGTTAGTAACGGTCATAAAAGCAACAAGCTATATAGACTGGTAAATTATTCACTGTACATTTTTATTATTTCTTTTGAGACAATGGAAATTCTTATTTTACGATTTTGTACGCCAAATTAATGCTTATGGTTTAGTCAGGCACGTAGCCAGAAGGGGGCTAGAGGGGCTCAAGCCCCCCAGAAATGATTTTAAAAAAAAATATTTAAACAAAAGTTTGTATATTCTCTTATTTAGTTCCTCACTACTTATGTATATTGTTCTGAAATCATGTTGCTTTAATAAATGTTTATCCCACAAATATTGTAAACTAGGTGGAAACCCGTCGAAAACGACTGTGCATTATCTATCATACGCCACATCAGAAAAGCAGAGCTACTATCCGGCAGATTTCATGCTTTTTCTATATGCATAAATGCATTTTTTATGTACGCAAGTAGGTATAAATAAGAGTACATACTATTTAAGTTCGAATTGTGTTTAAAAATAACTCTTAGCAATCTGGTTGCAACAGACTCTTTTTTTTCATCAAAAGGAGACTATTTAGGTACTATTATTTAATAAAGACAAATACACATTAATGTTAAGAGACTATCTATCTAAGCAGAAAAAAACGACTTTTGCGCCTTTGTGAAACAAGGTTTATTGAAAGGCATGACAGCATTCTTTCATTTTTAGAGCTCTTCAAATGTATTGCTATTAGTCTTGAAGAAATATCCACCAAGACGTGGGCAATGTCTTCAAAAGCATCAACTTTCAACAATTCAAAGAAGTGATTTTCTGGTAAGCCTCATGGTATGCGAAAAACTTTTTAATTTAACGCTACCCTTATCAATTTTCCTTCAAAATGAATCTTTAAATTTCGTGTCTGCAATAAATCACACGAAACAAGTCTTAAGTTCTCTTAAGAACATAAGAGAAACTGCCAGAGACTTTTTCAGAGACGCTTTTCAATCCGCATCACAACTTGCCAGAGATTTATTTGAAGTCAGCATAACAATTCCAAGGCTTTCTTTGAAACAAACAACGCGCTCTAATCCAGAAACATCATGTCCAGAAGGCTATTTTAGAGTTTCTATACTTATTCCCTGTCTAGATTCTCTTATACAAAATCTTACTGACAGATTTATGGTCAACGAGGACGTTTTACTATCGTTTCAAGCTCTGCTTCCAGGTTTTGCTGCCGCCAATCGATTAAATGAAATGGAAAATCTAACACTCTACTTCGATAACGCAATATCCTTGTCAGCTGTTAAAGCGGAGTACATACTCTGGTGCGAAAAAATTTCACCGATGGATCCCTTTTCCGATGTTCTGAAACTGCTAGATATATGTGACAAGACCTACTTCAGGAGCATAAGCTACTTGCTTACAATCTTGGCCACACTACCAGTTACAACAGCTAGCCATCCAAGACTAAGCGCACTTGCAATGCTGTCTGTTCACTCAGGTATTGATGTGGATCCAGATGAAGTGATCAACATTATGTCTTAAACAAAGACAAGGCGTTTATTGCTGTAAAAATCCAAACTATTTATTTAATTAAATAAAAAAGAAATACAAACAAAAATAAAACATTTACATTATGTAGTTTTTTTTTAAATTTTTGTTTATAGAAATACTTCTTCGAAATTGAACAATTGGACTTTAAATGATTTTAGCTGACCCAAATATCCACTGCTAACCACTAGGATGAGGCCACACATTTTGGAATACATTTTCGCTTTTTATAGCTGGTGGAAGTTTTGTACCCGGAAACTTTTACTAGGTACGTATTTCACCATTAAAAATTTATGAAATTAAAGGGTAAATTGGAAACGAGCGTTGGAATTCCCCAAGATTCAAAAATAAACTTATTTAAAAGGGTTTAAAAAAGTGCGTCACTAGAATGAGGTCACTAGCAAAATTTCAGAAAAAAACGACAAAATTAATGAAATATTCACATTTTATGATTTAACAACATTACGTAATCTTCTACGTACTCAATTTATTCTTCGCCCAACGTTGTACTCGTATCGTTTTTTGTGTGATTTGTCTTGACTTTAGTTTTTGATTTGTTTATTTGAAGTACATAATTTTTACGCAAGGTGGTTAGTTCCGTCAACATGTCTTGAATGTGTGTAGTTGTTGTAGAAATAAGAACTATATTACGTCCGCAAATCTTAAATTTTCCACATGTCCTTTTTCCATATTTTGTCTTCCAGGTTTGGGGTTTATGTTTTGATTTTTCAGGGAGGGCCATATCATTTAATGTTCAACGGAGTCAAAAGCTTTACTAAAGTCAACAAACAGAAAATTAACCGGTAGTCTAAATTCATTGACGAGGACCTAAACTCATACTTAAAATCCACCTTAGGTACATACTAAAATATTTAATTTTCAATTCTGTTTGTTCTTTTTAATTTCTGAAGTATCAAAATTAATTTTCGTTTAAAATTTCCTGAAATAACAGACGATAGAAATCGCTTTAAAGGCAATTTCCAACATTATTTCTATGGTCAATTGAATGGAACTTATTTTCCTATGAAAAAAATATGGCAGTATCCACATTCCGCAAGCGGATGTTAAAATTAACTTACTAAAAACTCAATTCAATGAACGTGTTGTATCGAGAAGTAGTCCCCAAATCTTAAATGTATTGTGTTTTATAAAAAAAAAAATTGTCAAGCTCTTATTGAAACCTTATAAAAGTGTAAAAACGTGCCTGCGGACTTTTATTGTTATTTAAAATTCAGATTTCAAGGACCATTCTACCGATAGATTTTTTTTTTAAATAAAGTCCTTTAAAGAGTAAATATAAAGAAACTATGTGTATACAAAGCGTTCTATTTACCCCTACTTGATTCTTCAACTATATGGCAATCAGGACCCTTTTATTAAAGAATTCAATAAATATAAAATAATGTCTATTTCTAAGATTGTAAAATGCGAAATATTTCAATTAGTTTTTTCTCCTAATTATAGTAACTGCTAAAGTTAAATTTAAAGCCAACATAACGTTCCACCGCGACTATAGGTAAAACCAACAACTCAAGCATGCAAAAATAATTGTTGACTTAATTAGCTTCAACTCTTCAATATATTGGTACTAAAGTTAACGACAACAATCGTGTGCAAACAAAAAAAACTGTCTGCATATCCGCTTTCAAAAGCTTAATTCCCCTTAGTTTGAACCACATTTAAAAGTTGTTATTATTCTTATTTCATAAATTAAGAATTTAAATTGTTCCCTCAAGGCACATAATAAAAAGTATATAATGTACAAAAATTCAAATATAAAAACTCAAACGATAAACCATTTCCATAACAAACAGGAAGTGATGACATTATACCATATGCTCCTGAAACACAAAGATAAAACAAAAACAGGATATAGATACTCCATTTTGTTTTTTTTTTTTCCTTTTGACTTAAGCTTGAGATGCATTTTACAAAAAGCTGATGAAACAGGATGCGGCAATAGAAATAATGGTAGCAATGACGACGAACGACGACGACGACGATGATAGCGGATCTGGTGTAAATGTATATGCATTGAGGTTGGTAAAATGTGGGGAATATGTTATTTTTTTCCAGTTAAGGACTCTCAACGACAAAACAAAAAAACACATAGATCTAAATAACAAGGGCTGCCAACAAACACGTACGAACAAAGAAATCCTTATAGATAACATATCTAGATATATGCACAGACAGTAAGACCGTAAAGTACTCAAAAAAACAGCAAGAGTAAAAGTAAAATATACTTATCCCAGAAAAAAGGGGAGAAAATGCTCTTTTTTTTAGCATACCCAGCCTTAGGCCAGCCCAGTGTTGAATATGTAATTACGTACAGTTTTATGATTTTCTTCTTTGTTGTTTTGGATACATATTTAAAAAAGAAGATTGCAAAAAGTACTCAAAATTAATACCCGCACAGAACATGCCCCCTCCATCCCCCTTGAAAATCCGGTGCAACAAAAGTTATTATTATAGAAGCATTACTAGGTAAAGGTTAGATAATGTATAAAGTTGCAAAGGTGAGCCAGATAGATACCGAAGTACTACGAGTATATGTTTTATGTATATCTATTACAGCTACAGTGTAGCCAAAATAATTGATACAAAAGATACAGTCAAGCTAAATTTAATTTCAAAAGGACCAATTTTTCAGTACAGTGACTTGGAAGATCTGATTTCGAAGACTCTGGGCACGTATTATTAACAGACAATTACTAACAAAATTTTTCTTTGAAACAATTTTGTTTTAATATCATCCAAAGAAGAATCATTTAATATTGAGGTAACATTTTAAAATTCTCAATGTATTATTGGTTTAAAAAATTATTGATTTGTATACAAATAATGAAAAGAATAAAATACATCATTGAACTTTTAACTTTTTTCATTATTCTGTTATTTTTATTGCATATAATGTGTCAAACAAAATACTGGCCACAGCATCAATTGTTCATATTTTCAGTGCGTAAAAAAGCCATTGTTTAGTTGGCTGTGGCAAGTATAGTGGAAAGTATAGAAATATATTTAAAAATGATTTAATATTGTACTGTTCCATGTGAAAAAAAAAGTTATAAATACATCAAGAATAAATACGAAAAGAAAAAGTTAACAGTTTGAAATTTTTCGAAATAATACAATTTAAATATAAATATAATAATGAATAAAAAAAGATAAAAATATCTTTAAAAGAAAGTGTTGTATTAAATAATAAATCGAGATTTTTTGCGGATCGGTGAGATGTAATTGAGGAAAATATGAGGTATCAACAGAAGTTCTTGAAATGACTAAGCACTTTGATTTATAAAAAATAAATTAGGTGGCGCAACAGTCCGTTGAGAACTAGGGCCTAGGGACTTACAACTCTCAACCGTTCCTGTGTGTGAGTAATGTTGTAAGGGATGGAGGGGACCTACAGTTTTAAGCCGAATTCGAACGGCTAATTTGAAATAGCACTTTTCATGACAAGAATTACTCTTGTCATGAGACCTTAGACCGCATCTATCTAAAAAGAGGAATGCCTCTGGTGGAATGAAGCCGCTCAAGCGTGCACTCTCAAAATACTCGTCGTTCGTATAGAACGCCCCGAAAATTAAATTGTTGGTCGAAGACATAGCTTTTTCAATGTGACCTCGAACGAGTTTTATCACGAAATTGTCAATTCTGTTTATTCGAGCCCCGTTGTATAGGACCTCGTTGGAATAGTACTGAACGGAAGAAGATTCGGCTGTTCGATGTAAGCCGGTACAGCGTCGTAAACACTGCCGCTAGAACACCCGAAACTTCTCCATCTGGGAAGGGGTAACGTTGAACCACACAGGACAACCATAAACGATCATCAGTTCTGTACGCAATTAAATCGTCGTCGGCGTACGCAATTGCCTTTGTTAGACAACCTATCAGATCGCTGGTGTAAGTGCTGAAGAGAATCGGCGAATTCACCGCTCCCTGTTGAAGACCATTTTTGATTAGGAATGTTGTGATAGAATTTACATTGCCACTTTTGACAACAAACTTTCTACCGTTAAGCATATCATAAAGTATATACAACAATGATTTGCTTATGCCAAGCCTGCTCAGTTTTAGATAAAGACCCTCTAACCATACGGTGTCAAAGGTCTTTTCCAAATTAACTAGAACAGCCCCTGTGCATTGTTGTTTTGATTTATTCCATTGGATATCAGAAACGAGTTTAGACGCAGCATGAATTGTGTCATGACACGCCTTGAACCCGAACTGTTTATACGGAATTATTTTTTTGTCCGCAGCCCACTTAGTCAGAGCCCTATTGATGATCTTTTCGAAAACTTTGCTGATGCTCGGAAGAAGACTTATCGATCGAAGATTTGACGGGTTGGAGTTGTCCTTTTCCTTTTTCGGGAGAGAATCACGCCACGAATACTACACTTTGATTTAGTTGGATTTAAATATGAGGCATTAGTTCGTGACCAGTTCGAAATTCTATTTAAATCTTCATTGACCTTATATGCTTACTGGTTTTCGCAAAGTAAGTTGTTACGCTTAAGATGTCCTTGTATCTGGGAATAATTCAAATTTTGTTCAAGTATCTTGGGAAAAAAAATGGTAATATGCTATTTGATTTAAATTCGCTTTGATTTTTAGAAATTAGGGTAATTTTCGCACTTTTCCATTTAGAAGAGAACATAACAGTCATGACTCATGATAATGGGGAGTTCTTGCTTTTAAAATATAGGGAATGATGGCTTTGGCGAAGACAGGGTGTATTTCATCAAAGCCGACCAAATTGGATTTAAGTGAAATGCAACTTTCTAAAACATCCATTTCGTTAACACCACTGAAGCTCAAACCTTTATCACCAGTGTTTTCAATATTAAGTTGACATTGTGTAAGAATTTCTGCATTATTTTGTATAGAACAAATTCCAATGCTTTTCATTAATTATAAGCTTACATTAAAACTTTTAATAACCGTTCTGTTTTGAACAACTGAGTATAAATGTAAGGCCTACATGGCAAGTTCAATTATTGTTGCATAATAAGAATTATTTTATTATTTAATTAATTTTCTTTCTCCTAAACATTTATTTTATTTGAAATAAACTTGTCATGCAGTCGTTGTCCTTCTTCAAGTAAATACTGACACGATTCATAAAATTAAAATGCTGCCTCAAAAAAGGTGGAAGACATTTATTGAATATAAATTAAATAATAAAAGAATACGTATACGCCCAGTACACCATTATTGTAGTTATCTTCCTATAGTACAATGAAAGAAAGAATTTTTGAAAGCGAATTCGCACAAAAAGATAATATACACAAAATGAGTTTTACAGGCAACGATAAAGTTCAAAAATGAAACGTTTTGGGCATTTACTTATATCAAACTTATATATTGTATACATTTTACGTCATTCTTAAGTCACAAATATTTATTTTCGCTTTAAGTATCTGGGAAAAACCCAAACGCTTTTCGAACGGCTCCTTGAAATAACTAGCCAAGAAATAACTCCCCAAAAAAAAATGCTTACAAAATTAATCCCTAAATTCGAAAATAAAATAAATACCCAAAAATACATAAAATAAGTCCCCAAAAATTAATGAAATAAATCCCAAAAAAGGACTGAAATAAGGTGAAACTTTCAAAAATTGTCCTTATTGCACTTTACATAAGTTAAAAAACCTCAAATTTTCAAAAGTTTGTCATATTGCACTTTGACAAAGTGAAATAAGTTCAAACTACTTTGGAAATAAGACCACCTTGCCTTACCAAAGGAAAAGAACGGTAAGTGCTTTCAGTGAGGTAAGCCTCCTCAAAGATAACATAACTCTAGAGAATCTCCAAAAAAAAGTCCAAATCGATTAAAGCATTAAAACTCTTCATTAAGTAAAAGCCAAAGCTTTTTTTGAACTTTTCCATTGTTGTATTTTGTATTTTAATTAAAAACCTTGAACCTTTTTCGCACGAAACCGATATAGATGCAATATTGGTACTAGTGGGTAGATCTACAGGTTTCCGGTGTTTTTTGTTTCCAAGTAATGACTGCATGGCCTCGGCTTTGTTATCTAAGTCTTCAATACTAGGTGTGGGCTTCACATGAAAAGTCAAATACACACTGTTCCCCGAATTAGAAATGTAGGTTGTGATATTATGTTCGAAGCGAATGAATCATCCTTTGTCTTACTATAATTTTTTCCATTTAAAATCAACAAAAAAAAACAATCTACCAGTAGGATGTTTTGCAGCAGCAAAACTACCCAAGCGGATAATAAAGGCACAAAGTGTAATATTTAAGTGGAAAACCCAAAAGCCAAAAAGATGCACATTCATGAACAATAATGTAGGGCAACAATAATTATAATGTATAGGAGAGGAGTTTATGGCTGAGAACGTTGCAATAAAAAGGAAGTATACTGGTAATGTAATTTTTTGTGATGCACCATATCCATTGAAACTGGGTTCTTAATTATTTTTAATTGGCTCGATTTCTTCATAGCTGAATTTTTCGAATTCATTTTATAACAATAATGTACAATTATTCTACAAAATTTTCCGGTTCGATAACTTTGATTTTATCTCGAGTATTTTTCCGTTGAAGTTTGTCAAATTCAGTTCAGTTTTTCGCTGATTAAAAAATGTACAAAAACTTTTAACAAAACTGTAAATATGAAGTCTTAAATTCGGCCGTTTAAAAACAAAGTAAAAAGGCGTATACTCTCTTATTTTATTTTTTCTATAATATTGTCTTCATATTTTTCCGTTCCCGAAAACTGTACTGGGTTTGAACAAAAACTCCAAAGAATATAATGACGAAAAATGCACACGGTCTACAATTATTATAATTTCTTGACTTGAGTTTTACTAAGGGTTACACTGACTATACGTATAATTATTGGTTTATTAAAAATATCTTTACTTCCTTTAATTAGAAATTAATAGATGAACAATTAAATATTTTTGGTTCATTTCCCCAGCACTAAAATTATTTAGTAACTAATGTCAAAAACCATCATAATTTAACATGAGTTCAATTTTCGAAAATTAATTCGATCGATGAACTTCCACATCATTTACTTACAGCATCACTCCAAACGAGTTGGTCATATAATATTATATATATAGGTACAACTATACTCTAAACGACATCCTCTCTTCCTTAGCCTCATAAAATTCCTTGGAAAATGGAACACATAAACATTTCCTTTATCTTCAATCAGAGTTGTACATTTGCTTTTTCATTGGAAATAATTACATATTTTACTTTGACCATATTTACTATCCGTAGTCATATAGTTCGGGAGTAAAAAACACAGGATGAGGTTTAAAAAACAATGTTTTTTTTTTTGTTTATTGTTATTTTTTTCTATAAATTCGATCTTGATTTACCGTTTATTGTGCACATTTAACGCCATTTTGTATCGAAGGGAAAATAAAATGATTGCGCGAGAAAAGAAATTTTGTGCCATTTATCACCAATAATTGGTTTTCGTTGAGTTTTGTTAATTTATATTTTACATTGAACAATAAAATCTACCTCGACAAAAAACATAAAATGTGGTAAAATAGGAATGAAAGATGGAATGTGAAATTGCCAGACAGACGCCAATATCAGCAGATTAATTAGATGAAATTCTGGCTCTTTTTTCCCTAACTTACTTTCAATCATGAGAATCAACAAGAACGAATGGTTGCACAAAATTTCATCTCATAACCGATTACAGATAAATCGATAATTCTTGTTTATCTTGAGAGACATTTCAAGGCCATGAAAAAACAAATTTTGAAAAAAATTTATACCTCGATGTTTTGTAATCACCACGTAGAACACAACATTTTAGATTTTGGTCGACCATGAAGATCAATCCGCAAGCCGTTGTCGTTAAATGTGTCAGATCGAGGGTTTTTCAATAGGGACAGATTGATATACACAGCTGCTGGCGGCCATATTGTTTCTTTTACATTCTGTCAAAATATCTTTTTTGATCAGTCACTAAAGATAAATCATCATGGCAACTTACACATGATAAAACTTTATTATTAAAGTGGGTGTTCTCTAGTAGCAACATGCGCACTTAGTCGTTTTTATGGGGTACATGGTAGTTCTTTTTAAGTCGAATAGTCAACGTTTGGTGGCCAAATTTGACTCCATCGGCTCAGTGAACAATCAACCAACACTTATAAGTCAACGAAACGTACGCTGCTCGTAAAAGTGTGCAGCAGAACAGACGAAAGCATGGCGAGTCATGATTTGGGCCTGCACCCATATAAAGTTCAACTGACCCAGGAGCTAAAACCAAACGACAATACGAAGCATCATGCATACGCTAATTGGATTTTGGAGCAGTTGGAAATTGATACCAATTTTGGTAGAGAACTCATCTTTAGCGATTGGGCTCACTTATGGATGAATGGGTACGTGAATAAGCAAAATTTCCTGATTTGGAATTTGAGGTAACAATGCATCCAAATAAAATTACTATTTGATGTGGATTTTGGGCTGGAGCTGTCATCGATCCGTATTTCTTCGAAAATGATTCTGGCCGTCAACGGCGATCACTATAGACCGATTATTACCAACTTCTTGTAGCCTGAATGGGATGATATGGACACCAAAGGCATACGTTTCAGCAGGATGTTGCTGCGTGCCTAGGTCTATGCGAATGAGCCGCATCATCTTCATAAAAAAGTCTATAAAAGTCACCTAATCCTCCAAGTTCAGAGTCTCTAGTTTGAAAGTTTGAACTAAGGCTTATATATGGTCCGCTATCTAACGTTTTTCAACTAATGCTTATTTCGCGAATGGTAACACTTAGCTCATGTCTAATTTGACAGATAATTAGTTTTATCCTTCCGCTGAAAGTTGTGTATACACCTGCGATCGACTTTGAGAAGATGCCGATTTTGCCAAAAAAATCATCTTTTCAGATGAACCTCATTTTGATCTTGACGGATATGTAAACAAGCAAAATTGTCCCATTTGGGGCACAGAAAATCCGCACGCATACATTGAAAAGCCGATACACCCAAAACGAGTCACTGTTTGGTGCGGATTTTGGTCCAGAGGCATAATTGGGCCATTTTTCGAAAATGAGCAAGGAGTGGCCGTTACAGTCAATGGCGATCGTTATCGGGCCATGTTGAACGAATTTTTGTTCACAAAAATTGAAGAGGAGGATATTGGCAACATTTGGTTGCAACAGGATGGCGGGGGCGGCGGCGCTACGTGCCACACTGCCGAAGCTACACTCGATGTTTTGCGCCCTGTTTCAAAAAAAAAGTTGTTTGGCGGACCCTATAGTTTCAGCTTTAATTGGATAACGATGGTGGAACTTCGTTTTAAAAATATTTAGAACTCGATCATTTCTTCACATCTTATTGTACTGTATAGCTCGTTTTAAAATCATTTTTAAATTTTAGGAATTTTTGATATAGGTTGAATGGAACTGAATTCTAACGTATTGTTTGCTATTATTGTAGCAATTCTGACATTTTTCGGACAGTATTAAAAACATCTGTCGTTGGAGCAGAGATTTATTTCAAGACTGTACTTGAAAAAAGGTCAAAGTAAATTGGTTTCGATAGAATTTTTTCGACTGTTTCTTGAAAACGTGAACCGTTCATTCAGATATTAAAGTCCTACAAATTAAATGTATTGAAAAGTTTTAAGAGTGTATTTAGTAGATTTAACAACGATTTAAATGCATATATATTTAAACTTTACACTTTATGACTCTATTACTGCCAGCAGCAAATAGTAGTGGAAAAATAAAACAAATCAAATTGAATGGAACATAAGGAAAAAGACTTGTCTCCTATGGTCTTTCGGATCAAAATTTACTTCAAAACAAAATTATTGACATTTAAAGTGTGTAGTGTATTTTTATAAGTTTTTGAACACACAGAAACAATTTGTCTTTTTCAACTCTATTTTCCAGACTATGGACCAAATGCTAAGGCATAAATCATTGCATGCACCAAAGGACACATTAAAAGGATAAGAAAATTGTCGTTAAAGTTTTATGATGATTCACCCTTTCAATACTATCAACTCTATGTTTCTCAGCTTCCTTATGACATCAAGAAATTGACATTTTATACCACTAGTAAAATGATTTTAGCTAAGAATAACGAATGAACCAAGCTGATTCCATATATACCATATAATCTAGTACATCTGTATAACCAAGCACTAGGTACCTAACCTAATACATTGTATCTTCTCTCTGCGAGACGAAGGCAGGAGCTGTAATGTTTGTTAGTGTCGTGATTCTTTTAGTTTGTCCTCAACTGACATTCAAGATGATTTCAGACTTCATTTTGTTTGAAATAGCTATGCATGTACATGTATACATACATCCAGATCCTTTAAGAACTCAGCAAGGCATGAAAATAGCAAACGGGTCGGCGAGATGATTGTGGGTGGTAAAAAATTGCCATCGGCAAGAAGATGTGGGCAGTATAAGTACCTATTTATGAGATCAGTCAATTTAAAAGAATTCTGGTATTGCTGATTTCTGATAAAAATGCCAATCTTGTTAACACTCCTTCCTTTTGAGAGGTGAAGGCAAACGAAAATGTTTACAACACATTATCCAATAAACATTAATTACAAAACCAAGACCTGCATTAGACATTTGTCATTTGTATTTCATTGTTGTAAAAGCTTTTTCTATTTTATTCTTTGGAATTTTAGCTGTCTTTGCCTTTTATCGTAAGCTCTTGAGATCTTTTATATAAAAAGGAACACAACGCACCATGATTTACAATGCTTAGCTGACAATAAGCAGCATTCAAGTGTGAATAATTTCATTTAGTTGAATGGTTTTTTTTATGGCAAAGTTAATGCCTGTTGAAGTGCAAGTGTGTGTTGGAAAATGCATCATTCGGAACGATTGTCTGCCACTTTGCACACAAAGTAAAATGAAAATGGATTTTCTCTCAAGGAAAGTGGACTTTCTCGATGGCAAACAATGTAGGACGTTGCGCAGTAAATAATATCGAAGCAGAGAGAAAAAAAGAAGAAAACAAATTGCATATATGTACTTCTAGATCTAATTTATGTTAGCGTCTGTATTATAGGTCAAGATTAAAACACCTACTCTAACTGGTGACTTTACAAGTGTATAGAAAATAGCTTTTTGTAAGGGTTTTGTAGCTTAAATAAAAATAAATAAACATTTTTCAACTTAAAGTTATTAAATTTTGCTTTTTTATTTTACTAATGTTACCTTTTAATGTGTTTTGTTCTCAAAAGTTTTATTTTGATAAAACATGCTGAATCTATACTTCATGATATTGTTTGAAAAAACTCTGTAAAACAAAACAGTTCCAGAATAACAAGAATTAATTGAAAAGTGCATGGTTTTCCAATTTCAGTCACAAGAAATTATTAATCATATCTCGATAGCACTATCAATTCAATAGATAATAGTTGCATCAGCCTCATTTTATGTTTATTAAATAAGGTCCAATCATACAACCTGCCCGTAAAACCGCCCCAAATAGTCACACATTGGTGATGGAAAGGCTTTTCAAAAAGCATTTTTGGATTTTCTGACCCAAAATGCGATAAATCAGCTTACTAACCTAGCCTCTGAGGAGATAATGGACATTATCACTGAAAAGGATTTTTCGATGGAAATTCAGATTGTTCATGCATTTTAAGGACTCAATCAAAAAAAAGTACGATATTGCTGGAAAAACGCTTTAAAAGCCTCAATACATTTATGCAAAATACGGTGTTAGGTCTTTTGAATAAAAGGTCGACAAACTTGGGTTTTTGTCAACACTATGAGCTACTGCAATATGTCTCTTTGTTATTTTGGCACATTGGACAATCCTTTTAATTTGAGGAGAATTACCAAATTTTAATATTATTACAGAAAGAAGTCTTTATGCCTTGCAGGGACTTTCTTTTTGGCGTGGCTATCGGTGTAGTGATGGCAACTGGAGTTTTAATTGTCATAACATTTGTATGGTTCCATTATGTAAGGAACACAATATCGGAAAAATTGCCGTCGCGATCTCGGCGGCACACTTCCATCCGATGGTCCAAATTTTCATTGACGCTGGGGCATAATTAAGTTTCAATGCCGTTAATGTGGCTTTAGCTCTTGTATTATTGCTGGCTTATTGAAGTAACCCCATAGAAAGAAGTCCAACGTTGTAAAACCACGGGGAATTTACATCGTCCATACGTGAGATAACACGGCCTTTGAATTTATCGGCAAAAGAGCCATTGTTTCGTAAGCTGTGTGGCAAGTTGTACCGTACTGTTGAAACCACATATGGTCAACATCCATATCTTCCAAAAAGTTCGTTATCATCTCACATTAGTGAACATCATTCAGAGTAACTGCCTGACCGGCCTCATCTTAGAAAATGTACGGGCCGATGATGCCGCCAGTCCAAAAATCGCACCAAACAGTCACTCTTTGTGGGTACATTGGTACTGAAGATAATTTCCTTCGAAAATTAATCATCACTGTTGCCATTTATTGCCACCTTTTTGACCATAGAGGACGCACGCTTGAAATGGTCAAGAAGATTTAGTTCTTGAGTCAATTGGAACTTGTAAGCGTGTAAATGCAAGTCTTTACACAAAATGTTCATCAACGATGAGCGTAAGAGATGCAGTTGGTAGGCACGACGACGACGAGTTAAGGTGTCAGTGATAGTGTCAGCCAGGGCCAGATTTAGAGGTCCAGAGTCCTCGGGCAATAAAGGAGTGGAGGCCCCCTCGCCCCAAATTATTTTCAAAATAAAGTAAACCATTTCTTTTCACTCGAGTTTTTCAATAAATAATTTATTGTGAAACCAAGTAGATTCCTTTAGTATTGAACAAACACATAAAAATATAAACAGAAAAAAGAATTATCTGAAATTAAATTTTAGGGTTAACGGATCCTTTCGAGCTTTTTTTCGCCGAAAAATCGTTGACGATTTCGTTGCAATCCAGTTCTCGGAATAAATGGTTTTCAATGCTCAGGAGAGAAAGCTTTGATAGACATGTTTTGTCCCATCGTGGTTCGAAGTCTATTTTTTTATAATTTTCATTTTTGAAAATGAGCGCTCTCCAGTGCAATTTGTTACCATCAAAACCAAATACATTCTCAATGCAATTGGAAGTGCTTCTTATCAGGGCCATTTGAGATTTTGATATTTCACTGATTGCCTGATTGGAGTGAACAAATATAGATCAATGATTTCTGTTATTTAAGATAAATATACATAATTAAATAATCATGTATGTACAAAGTACTGTAGGCTGTAGGTAAAGGTAAAAGAGCAAAAAAATACATATCAAAGGAAAAGATGTTTACTAGTGTTTACTAGTTGGAATTTGAAACAAAAATTTTCCGAAGTCTATATTGTGGGGGCCCCCCGTTTGTGGAGGCCCCGGGGCTTCTGCCCCGGTTACCCTCCCCTAAATCCGGCCCTGGTGTCAGCGACACCATCGCGAATAGCAGCAATATTTTCTGCAGTACGAGCTGAACGAGCATGCAGTGGTGTTTTTAAATCTTCTCCGTTTAACTCAAATTTGACCGAAAAAAGTGCCCAATGTGCATTTTGTTCAAACCAAAATTTTTATAATAAGCCTGAATAACCTATAGGCGTTGCTCGATTGTGTATCTTTGCATGGTTAAAATTGAATTAGTCTGAAATCAAGTAATGTCAAATGAAATGCAGAACAAAACTTGACCACACCTAAGGTTCACATTCAACATCGGCTTTTAAAATTTAACCACCTTCAACATTTCACTGATACAGACATTTTTCCAAAGCTTTTCAAATGATATTCATAATAATAATTTATAAAAAGGAGTAAAATAACCGCTTAAAGTAGCTTTTTCACAAAGCAATAACCCTAATTTTGTTTTAATATCTCCTTATTAATTTTGCTCAAGGCATGTTTTTCTTTATACAGGGTGTCCAACGGGAACCGGACGAAAAGTAGGGGGCCCTTTCTCCTCACTGATGCGGTCGAGCGAGGTGGGGATGGGCTCGTTTGAAACCTCAGGTAATGCCGTTTAGTTACCACAATAGATCGTTGCGAAGCGGTTCATCGTGTCTTCGCACTGGAGGAATTTATTAAAAACAATGAATCTGTGGTGGCAGTGCAGCGAGCTTTCCGAATCAGATTCAACATTGGACGTCACGGTACTGTTCCTTCAAGAAACATAATTATGAGATGGGTAACTTCTTTTCGGAGTACGGACAGTGTAATGTTTGGTTTCAGCAAGATGGGGCCCCCCTCACACTTCCAGACCCACAATCGCCCTCTTGCGTGAGATGTTCCCCAACCGCCTTGTGTCACGTTCTGGGGACGTGCCATGGCTCCCGAGGTCCCCTGACTTGACGACGTGTGATTTTTTCCTTTGGGGATACCTAAAATCACGCGTTTATGAGTCGAAACCTCCCACTTTGGAAGCGTTGAAGTTGAAGGAAGCAATAACTTCTGAAGTTGCGTCAATTGAACAAGACCTACTGGAGCGCGTCCACCGAAACTTCTTGGACCGACTTGCCACCTGTTACGAACAAGATTAATTTAATTCCCTACCTTCTGATATTAATTAAAAAAAATTTAAGACTTTAACTTTTGGAGTTACATTCATTTGTTTTTGATCCGGTTCCCGTTTGACACCCTGTACACTGCAATAACAAGCGTTTACTTATATGAACACTGTCCTCTTTCAATGTATCTTTTAAAAATAAAAACCTAAGTATCTAACCTACATATCAGTTACCATAAAACAAAACATAAATTCTCGACATTTATTTGTTCTCATCAGTCGTCAACACTTTGTGACATTTTGTTTATGGCGTCGACATACTTATAAAGTTCTTAAATTTAGAACACGCCTCTTAAAGTTATTTTTACACCAACTTTCACTGGAATTTATAGCTAAAATTACACACAAATTCGCTTCTACATACATACACAAACATAATGTACATTTGTAACAAAAGAAGGGTGAATCATATACTACGAGCACCATACCATAATACTTCTTAACACTTTATGTTCGTTCCTTTGATGACAAAAATCGAGAACAAATTCCTAGTCATATATCCTTTTGGTGAATTAAATTGGATAACCAAGAAGATCTGTTTTCGGAAAACCAACATACAATATGAATTTTATTGTTTCTCTGAGCTACATAAATATATCCTTATCCACCACCTAAAGAGTCTAAAACACACAGTATTCGTCGTAGTGGGGTAATCTCTGCTGTTTTCACTTCGGAAGGGCTTGACATACAAAAAATACACATACGAGTACATATATACATACATCATGCTTTAATACATGTACAGTACATTTATATATGTATGTTATGTTTATATTTTAAATCTAAAAAAATATATAACAGCAAAAAATCATCCACAGTGGAATTCAAAACAAATAAATTGCAAACACAAAACAAAAAGTCCTTTTTTATTCCTTTTTATCCGCTTGATAGATTGCGCAGGAAAAACAAAAAATAACATAACCCCAGCAACCCAACAACCATAGAAAGGACTCCACACCAAAATTCATGATACGAGTTATACTATATTGAAAGCCTGAAGATATGTCCTTTGCTCTTGCTGTTGCTCTTGCATAGTCGGCAACTCCATCTGCAAACTGCAAGAAAGAAAACTCTATTGCGGTACTCGTACTCGAACTCTTACTCGTACTGCTGCTAGTTCTAGTGGGAAGGATTTTAAAATATCGAAGTGCAGGGTGAAAGATAAATGAATTGCACACGAGACACGACCCTTTTAGTTCACTAAAACTCCTTCTTTACCACTTTTCCATATTTCTATCCAGTTCGGTTTGTGTCAGTGCCAGATCCAGAACGATACGAATAGAATTGGAAAAAGCTAAAGAAATTGGAAATAACTCAGGTAGGTATGTATATAGCTATAGTTACCTGGTGTAAAGTCTTTACATAAGAGAAAATCAAATATTATGAAGAGAAAAAAAACAATGGGTTGAGTCTTGAGTGGGACCATCATGATAATATACCACAGAATCAGAAAAAAAAAGAAATTGCACAACTGATGACGACGACGACTCTGAAGCTTATTTTAGGTACCTATGGGTACGGTGACCATATTTTCCGAGACAAAATAATGAACAGTGCCCAAAAAATGAAAAATGTTGACCAGTTTTCAAGATTTTTTTTTAATTTCATTGAGTAATAGTAAATAAATATAATATAAATTAATTAATAAATATAGTATGATTAGGTATATGTATTTATAAAATATACAAAAAAGGAACTTTCATTGATAATAAACAAAACAAACATAAAAATAACACAGATTTTTTCAGTCTTTAACTTATTTACAAAAAAAAATAAACAAAACCTTAAACTCTTTAATATCATATTGGATAATAAAACAACTTTGACATTGAATTACAATATATGTATTAATATTGTTAAAATAAGTACTTATCGGAAAAACAAATTCGATGCAATTTAATTTATAATTGCATTTGCAAATTCCTGATTGTTTCAATTTTCATATCGTTTTTTTTCGTTTGTCCATACATTGTTTAAAATTGAGAAAACTCTCTCTATAGGGGCATTGACCGAGGAAGGCATAAACAAAACTCTACGGTTTTTGAAACGTTTTCATACTGTATCATTTTTTCATTGAAAAACTTGAAAATTTCAACCCACCTATCCAGCACTCATTTGGCTCTCCTTCCATTCAAAAATTTTTTCTGAAGAAACATAATTTTGTACACATGAAAACTCGTCGAAAACATCAGTGTCATTAATTGAAATATTGCTTCTCTTTTTCATAATATACATTAAACTCAACTCCACTTTGTCCCAGGAGGAGTGTAATTCTTACTCTTCATTTATTTTTGGAGGGAAGAGTTTTTCAACAATGCAATAATTCCAACAGTCGAAGTGCACTCTTAAAATTACTTATGGAAAATGCCATAACTAGTCCAAATGGAAAAAAGATGAGTTTCATTCACATTCACTGAAAGTTATTTTTACCATTGTCATGTTCAGTAAAACTCAATGGTAAAATTAATTTCCAGTGGTCAAAGTTATCCTGTGCGCAAGTGTAAGAGTATTAGTTTAACTTCCCCTGTATGTTAGGATGTATAATATGATCTGATTTTTGTAATTGCGAGATTATGAAGTGTTCCGAAAAAGAAAGACAACGAATTATGATGAAAGGGTACGTTTTCATTAAACATTTAATGGTTTTCATGCTTAGGCTTTCCTCAAAGAAAAAATTCATAAAATAATGAGCAATTTCTAAAATAATGAACATTTTTATGTTTTCCGACACACAATAATGCATAATGAACATTTTCTTCAAATAATGAACTGTTCATTATAATAATGAACGGATGGTCACCGTACCTATGGGGTACGTTAAAGTTGAAAACGTTTGAAAATATGTTCTTTTACAGGGATTCAAAAATATTAAGGGAGTGTCTGAGATAGCAGACATTAATGAATTACAGTACGAGTATAATACCAGAAACTACTAGACTATTCTATTCCATACAACATCACTTAATGGCAGTATGAAATAGAAGAAGTTAAACAAAAAAAACAGTCTGAAATATGAGACACAGCGCCAAATTAGAGTTTTTGAAGCCCAACACGTCAGCAAATTACAGTTTAAGTAAGTTCACTTAATTACAGTGTTGCTTAGACGTTTTTAAATTCCAACTGAAGATAGCTGATATCTCTTAATTACTGATAGATAAAAGAAATCTATAAACTACATTAGCAGATGGCAGACATTATTAAATTTCAGTATAAGGTCTTTCGCGGTCTAAATCTAGCGGTGTCAAATTGCATTGGTGGCCAGTTGATATTGCCACGACGAGAAATTACGCGGCCAGGAAATGCCTCTTGCAATAAGGCCATATTCGCTCGAGTTGTGTGACATGTGGCAACGTCTTGTTGAAACCACATATCCTCCAAGCCGTATTCTTCAATAGCAAATAGCAATAGCAAATAGCAAAAATCGGTTATCATATGACCATAACACTCCGAATTGACAGCAGTCGTTCCATCGTCGTTTTCGAAGATGTAAGGTCTAATCACACCTCCGAACCAAAGAGCGATGATTTTAGTCGAAAAGCAACTTTTACCAATTTTAGTAGCATTTCTTAAAGGTTTTTATTTCTAATATAAATAAATACAAATTGATGAATGAAATGACTTCTATTGTTCACGTGATATCGAGAACTGAACATCAATTTTTACCAAGTTTGTGTAATATTTTTTGTAGATTTTAATTTTTGTTAAAAGACTGTCAGTTTGATTTTTCTCAAAATTTTATCGAATAAGTTTGCAGCTAATATTTATAATTTTAAAAAAGTAATTGTGTCGAAAATCTATTTTTAACAACTTTTATTAATTTTTTTTAGGTTTTTATTTTTTTGTAAAAAAATTCGTTTTTGTCAAAATTTTACTGAATGTTGACAACTATATTTTTTAAAAAATAAAATTAGTTTAAGGCCAACGTCTCAAATTTTTGAAAAGTTATTTGAGTCGAAAATCAATTTTTACTAACTTTTATTAATTTTTTGTTTTAGGTTTTTATTTTTTGAAAAAAAAAAACTGTCAATTCGATTTTTCTTAAAATTTTAGCAGATGTTGAAAACGTTATTTTTCGTTGCACAAAATTGTTTTGGAGATAAAATTACTTTTTATTCGTAAAATTTTCGAGGTGACAAATATTTTCTTTCAGTTTTTTTTTCATTTATAAAAAAACCGTTAATTGGATTTTTTCCAAAAATATACTTGTTTGGTATCACGTTACAATATATAATATAAAGTTTAATTCAAGTCTCTAGCGTTATTGGTTCGTGAGATATTTAGGGTTAACCAAAATGTTTACCTGTTTTTTAAACTGCTATGGTAAAAAAAAACACCCACTCAAATTTTTTGAGAGTCCTTTCTGCATTTTTCTGCACTATTATCTCTTGAAGTCGATATCTCTTCTAGTTCTTGAGCTATGGACGACGAAAAAAACGTCACGAACGTACGGAAGTACGAACTTATGTACGTACAAACGCACGCACAGACATCTTTCTAAAAATCTTTTATTTCGACTCTATAAGGGGCCTTGAAACTTTGAGAAATATCAAAATTTTCAATTTGACAAATCGGACCCATTACAATAACTTCCTATGGGAAGTTAAAAAAAAAACGAAGAAGAAAAAAAGATTTTGGGTACAGGGGAAATCGAAGCGTTCAACTTCAAGTCAACTTGATGAACTCTTGGTTCTGCTGAGCCACACCATAACCAAAGACTACTTCATCCGGGAGCCAATTTGTGCAAAATTATGATTGGTCATAACACTCCGGTGAATACAAATTAACAATGAACACAAATTAGAAATCTAAAGAAATCAATCACTTCAAGTTTACTTGCCTAATACATAGCTATGTATGTATTTTCTTTTAAATTTCACAGATCTCGAGGTCGAGAGTCCCGACAAAGTTTAGGGATTTGCTGTAAGTTTTCTTCATCTGTCGTTCACAACATTTTAAAGGTTTGCGTTGCTTCCAAAAGTGTTCCCACAATTGAACCAAGACAGTTTTATCTAAGCTTCAGATGATTTTGTGTTGGGGCTCTCGATGGAAAGTACATCGTGGTTCAAGCGCCAGCACATTCAGGGTCAGAGTTTTTTTTTAATTACCAGCCTTCAACCTTAGCACCAATATGCTAAAGCCCTATAGCAGATGAAACCTGTCTTTCGATGTAAGAATTTTCAACTACAGGTTAAGCAGAGCACGGAGGGTTATTGAAAATACTTTCGTCATATTGGTTGCCAAATGGAGGATCTTCAGGTCTTCAATAAATTTCAGCTTGCTTCTTACTGAACAAATCGTTCAAGGCTCGGTTTGTCTCCACAAATTCTTTTAGAGTCATCAGGGAGACAAGCATATTGAAAACGGACTTATTGATTTGTTTTTTTTTTTTATATTGTACACGCACTCAAGGGGATATGAATACCCTTATAATGATTATACACAGTGCGAGTAATTAGGAAGGGAGGATAAGATTTGAAAGGAGATACCGATGCACATTGGTTTTGAATGCCTGCACATTGGGAAAATTGAGTGGGAAATATTGAGTCTAGTAAAGCATTCCACATTCGTGTAGTACGACTCAAAAAAGAATCTCTGTACTTTACAGTACGACTGAAATTGGTCTCAAGGATAAACTGATGGGCATTCCTAAAAGAACGAGTATTACGGTTGAATTCTTTGAGGGGAGGAATGCAACTAGCTACTTCATTAGAGCATTGCTTATGGAAGTAGCGATAAAATAATGAGAGACATGAAACCTTACGACGACGACACGGTGCTCGAGAGATGCAAAAGTTTTAGTAAGACAACGGTCACCTATCATTTTTAGAGCTCTCTTTTGAATTCTGTCCAAAAGACTCAAGTGGGTTATAGAAGCACCTGCCCAAATATGGGAATTGTACTCAAGTTTTGGACGAATATAAGCTTTATAAATTATAGCCAGATCAGAAGGGGTAAAAACTTCTTGTATCGTCGGAGCAGCATTTTTGGCGATGTAGTAGTAGTAGTAGACAGCATTGAGTTTTCGAAGCGTTAAATTCTACACGGTTTTTGATTGCCCATTGTACAATGCTGTCATGATCAGAATTTAATGAGCTTATCATACGCTGCCGTTGGTAGTCCACATACGAAGAACAAGGATGAGAATCTAAAAACGAATATGAAAAGCTGAGGGTACTGTCATCAGCGAAACAATTTAGTGAGTTAGAAGTTTCAGACAAAAGATCATTTTATAAAAATAAGGAGGAGCGTCGGAGACAAAACGGTGCCCTGGGACACACCAGCGTTTATTTTGTGGATATCAGATTTGAACCCGTCCATTGATACGGACATCCAAGGACAAACCACAGGAGGGAGCTGGAGATCCGAAGACTCCTATCAACAACGTCTTTTATCTATCTATCTATCTCAGTCTATCTTATGCAATAATTGAAGGAAAAATTTTTTTCGATGTCTATTTCCCACTTATAATTTCATCTAGCTCCAGTTGCCATATTAAAAATTCAAAAATCCAAATGGATCGGTCGTGTATGGCCATATTAAAATGCAGAAGCAGTTGATATAATATAGGCACTATAATCACTATAATCTTCATGCGATTTAATATAATCTGTATTTTTCAAGACGTCGTCGGCATATTGGATCTTTTCTCTCTATCTATCTATTGTGATTTTATTATTTTCCATTCTCTTTGTCTGCCAACTTCGAAGTGCTTAAATGTAAATTGTTATAAGGCATCTATAGATTTTTCTAATAAGGTTTGATTGGGTGAGATATATACGTAGATTATCAAGACCACTATTAACGAAAGTTATCAATTACTTTTACATAATTATTCACTTCTTTCTACTACTATCAGTATTAAAATCAATTTAAATCTTTAATTTGGTGCAGTCGACCTAAAACATAACATATGTACATAATTAATATTGATAACATAACTTACCCTTTGGCCATGGGTGTATTTGTTGGTAGCCGAATAACATGGCGCTGCCCGCTCTTGGGGATGATTATGTTGATTTTTCAATTGTTGCGAAAGAAGTCTAGGATCGTATTTGACTTCCGATTGTGCTGTATCCATGTCGTATGAGAATTCATGGTCATCAAAATACTCCATTGGTACTAGAAAAGCGTTAACCAAAAAGATAAATATTACACATATGCACACATAAACGAAAATACATTACACATAGCAAATTTAATGTGTATTTCTATTACATTTTTATTATTTAATAATTTTAAAATTTACATGCAAACCCTAACTTCCTTTGTTTTTTTTTCATGAAAATGATTACATATTTTTCATGCTAAATTATTAGAGTGAAAAACATTTAAGCAAATTTAAAAATTGGAACCGCCTAGTAAAAGGAAGTCCAACAATTACGCACGAGGTTAATTGTGAGTAACACCTTAAAGTCAAGTTATTTGTCCTTATTTAGTTGAAATTTCTTTTTTTATTTATTCTTTGACAAATTGAATCAAGGCGAGGTACGCAATTGTGAAGCATATACAGATTGTTGCAATAAGCGTTTAATGAAAATCTGCGTTCAATTCAAAACGCGTTTCGTATACTTTGTGATTGTATAACGAGGCACACTTCCACCTCAGTGAATTCGTTAACAAGCAAAAATACTGATTTCTGAAAATGCATTCACAAAAAGCTACTGGTTGGGTGTGATTTATGGGCTGCCGGAGGGCAGCGTCATGGGGCCTTTGTTCTTCGAAAATGAGGTCGTCCAATCCGTCACTGTTAGAAATTGAGGAAATGGAACTGGACGATGTGTGGCTCCAACAGGACGGTGGACGTATTATCTCACTTTCGCGGCGACCTTCCTTTTAGTAAACGTCAATAAGCCAAAAAAAATTCAATCAATAAGATAATTCGTAAGATTAACGATATTGAACCTAATTTTGCCACAGTAGGTACAACTGATAGATAGAATTAACCATCTTTTGAATCTTTGAGTATATTTCGCTCAGATTTATTTCAAGTCATAGAAGATCAATTCATATAATTTCCTTCGATTTTCAAATTCAATTTGATTTTTGTCACAAAATTGGCGTAAGTTAAACTGAACGAAACGATGCGATTTCAATAGACTTAGGTACGTGTCATCCCAGTATTCCTATATCCCACTATGATGCGGTGCCCAATGGAACATACAAAATATCCTACCTTCTCCTATATATCCTGTAGGGCTGGCTGTAGGACGACTCACATCAATGTTTAACTTTAATCATTCCAGAACACGGATGTGTCGTCTATGCCATTGTTGTCCTTCCAAAGGGATGCTTTGGATGCTTAACGAGAGTATTGCGACGATTCACAACCCCCTATACCAGAGTGTGTTATTGTCTTTTATTTGGAATCCTATGCAATAGGTAAGGTAAACCGTAGATACCGACTTTTATTGATTTAGTTTCGATTCCTTGGGCGCATATATTTGAACACATAATTTAGAAACCTTCTCTACACGTACGTATGTATGTACTAAAATGTACGTGTGTATTGGCTGCTGGCCTATAGCTGTGTATCATCAATGTGTACTTTCTCAATTTGTTAACTAAAACATTTTTCTTTTTTATTTCTGGAATATAAAGTAGAACCAAAAATAGAATTGGCAAAGTACATGTTATTTTGATAGAAATAGAAATGTATATGAAAATATAAATGCATAAGCACGTTGACGACCAACAACGATGCTTGAATAAATCTTTTGATGAAATGTAATATTGAATATTTAGAAAGGGTCTTATAAAGACTTAAATATTATTGTTATTATTTTCTTGGATTTAGAGAATCAGTATAATATATTTATGCATGTGTGTTATGTCCTTAATGCAAATAGATATTTGCCCAACATTTGATTCTTATTGGGAAGAGTTTTTCTTTTTTGACAAGGTTGAAAAACAATACCCGTGTTTTGTTGGAAAACCTATCAATAGTATAGCAGGATTTTACACGAATAACAAAAACAATATCCGTAGTATGAATACTACCGATAAAAGTTAAAGTAGAATCTTACTACGGATGGGTTTTTAACATTTATACGAGTCTCGAATGGATCTTATGTGATTTCGTTCTCAAATGTTGGTACGATTGATATTGCATTTGTATCTCGATGGCTGTGTTCGTTGAGTAGTTGTGCATTTGGAATCATGTGTTTTTCATTGGGGAAAAAATCAATCTATTACTGTTGATATTATTTAGTTTTGTTAGTGAAAATGGACTAACTGATGGGCTTATTTTTCAAGAGAAAACAATAGAAAAGATATTTATGTTTTGCTATGTTTCCACGGAAGGTTTATCTCAGTTTAGATTAAATAAATCTTTTTGATATTTGCACCCCAGAAGAAGATTTAAAAATGATTAAGTTTGACATCACTTTCTAAAATACAAATGGTGTTTCGATGTTTCTTTTGAAGTGCAAGTGAGATAGTTTGATTTTTGTTAAACAATGAAAAACTGAATAGTTCAGAACCATATATGAATTTGCTACCTACTCCATGTGCAATTTTTTTTTTTAAATTGATTAAAACAAAACTATATTTTTTGTACACAAACATGCAAATAAACAGAATAATAACGCATTATCTGTAAGACCAACTCCTCCACACAGGTTTTTCTTCACAAATTTTGACTCGACTCCGATCCCCGACCGTAATCGAGGCGAATCAAGCTCATTTCAACTCGATTCAGGTATATAAAGAATTGAGGCGAGCTTCAAGCTCGCTTCAACACCACATGTTAATGTAGTAGTCTACGAACAAACCCCCTTCTTGAAGTTTTTACTTTATGTCAAATTGTTTGGTTAAAACTTTAAAATCAACTATCACATTACACAGACGTATTTTCTTGATTTTGATAGTCAACAACTATCAAAAATCAGTTTACACGATTTCCCCCTGGTCTGAATTTCGCTATTTTTTTTTGGAATTTTTTGATAAATTATTCTTGTAAATATTCAATTGTATCAACTTTCAAATATAAAAACCGGACTACTGAGGATCGTTTTTTGGCAATTTCTCACTGTACTATATATAGAATACCAAAAAAACAACACGGCTAATTAAATGAGATTTAAAGACTTAGAATTTTGATATACGTTTAGATTTAGTGATATTTAACTACGGTGTAAATAATTTTTAACGTTAAAGTAAGTTGCTAAATATGTATTTATAATCGTAAATACGTAGATAGATAACTTCATATTTAAAAGTTTCGAATGCCTGAAAGCAATTCATATTTTAAATTTAATCATTTTAAATGTACATGCATGTTTTTTCAGAAGACGTTTGAAAAGTGAAATGAGTTCTTGAGATTTGGTGTGCCCCAGGGATCCGTTCTGTCTCCTACACACTTCCTTTTATTCATAAACGATTTCTTGTCTGTTACTTCTAATCCGTTAAACGGTTAAGGCAGTATTCTAAGCTTTTCATATGAGTTTCTAGATCCACATCCTTGCCCTTCGGATGTGGAAATTCAACGGCAGCTCATTAAATTCCGATCTTTGTTATTGACTTTAAGATCAATGTGCACTTGTATCTCCTCTTTAATCCTTCCCTTTTTTCCTAAAGTTTGCACTGTGTTTAAACTTTAAACATGTTAAGAGTATGTACTTAGGTGGAACAGTTAAAAAGTAAAGATGCGCTCCTAAGTAGTGAAAAGCTAGTTCCACCACACTAAAGAAGATGATAAGAATAACCATCATAGTTTGTGGCCTAAAACTATTCGATATTCATAATAGACCTTGAACGATATTCATAATAGGAGTCTTAATTCACTTCCAAAGAGCAAAATTTTAACATCTTTAAATTTACTATTAACAATTTATTTTTGCTCGTTAAATTTGATTCTTTTCACATTTGCTTTAAAAAACAGGCATTTCTATTTTGATATTAAAAAATCGAGTAAAGAGGAACGTTTGACATTAAAAAAGGAAAACGATATCAGCTGCAGCGACTACTGTTGACCCATATCATTTTCATGAAATTTTCCATGATTAACCAGCACATTTTTGTCTGTCCTGGGTAACTTTACAAATTTTATCTTTAAAGTCTCGAATAAAAAAGTGTAAGGTATTAAATCACAAGTTATCGGTGACTTATTCTTATATTACAGTTTTACGATTGCTACCGTCTTCTCCTTTCAAATAAACATCGTCCACATCAATATCTTCCCGAACATATATGTATATGTAAATACCATTCATTGCGTTAGTGCAATCCAGTCACCGTAACAGTTGCTCCAGCCTCTTTTTTTTAATAAGTGCGTAACTTTGGGGCGGGACACTCTTTAACAACCATTCTTGGATTTTTCAAAAGCTCCAAATGCAATAATTCTGTTTCTTGTTCTTGTGTTAATTGAATTTCAAAAACTTAAGGACCTTGGTCTTAATGCATAGTAAAGTGTAGCTTCAGATGTGGAATGCCTATAATTCCTCAGTTTGATGAAGCATCTATAAAACTTGGTACGGGCTAAATATTCTCACTTGTTCTTGAGGGACACAAATGTTTTGGATTCTTCACATATTAACTTGCCTCAACAGCTAAAATTTTTGCAACAGTTTCACTATTGCCGATCTAGAAGGTGCTTCACGAAGACAACCCAAAAGAGCTTTAGTTTTGCGAACGTGATTGAAAATTTTAAGAAGTTCAATGCATTGTTTTAGCGTGTATATGTAGTTCCATTTTAAGTAATAGTGACTTGTCAAATTTCAAAAAATGACAACTATAAAAACTAAACCTGTCCAAATAGCGGGCTATTCATTTTTTGTAAGGTTTTTTTCACCCAAAACCATATCACTCAAATTCAAAAATGTCATTGCGCCCAAAACAGTTGACGGTGACCGCCTCACTAACGTCGTTTTTAAAAAAGTACGGACCAATTACGCCGCCCGCCGGCTCAAAATCCACACCAAACGGTAGCTTTTTGAGGATGCATTATCACCTGGTGAACCTCGCGTGGGTTGGTGTTGTCTCATATACGGAATTTTTCTTATTAACACAGCTATTCATCGTAACATACGCCTCGTCACTGAAGATGATTTTTCGGCCAAGATTGGGGTCCTCTTCCAAACGATTCGAAGCCCATTCAGAACACACGGCGGCGTTGTCTATGGTCATGAACTTTGAGCTCCTGGGTCAGTTGGATCTTGTACTGGTTTAGGCCCAAGTCCCGACGCAAAATTCGCCAAGTTGAAGTCTTCAAAAAGCCGAGTTCTTGTGCACGGCGAGGAATAGACTGCCTCGGGTTCTGCTGTACAATTTCACGGACCGCGGCGATGTTCTAGGCCGATCATGCTTTGCTTGAACGTACGGGTGTTGGCTGATTGTTTACTGAACCGGTCGTCTCAAATTTGGCCACCAAACGTTGAAGAGTCAATTGTGAAAGGCCACCACGTCTACCGTAAAATGGGTGCGATGCGCGCAATGTTTGCATTAACGGACACTCATTTTGATAATAAAGTTTTATCATTTGAACTTGCTGTTCAATCGTGTAACTTGCCATGATGATTTGGCATAAACAACTGAATAATAAACAAAAGATTTGACAGATGTCACCAAAATAAAATGGCCACCACGGGGCGCCAAAATCTACCCGCGCCGTTTGGAAAACCCTTTATTAAAGCTTTGTGACGTTTTATTAGTGATATTTCTTACGACGTTTCTCTTTTTGGAACCTATGTCATTTTATGATTTGGGTTATATGTCGTTGGATGGTAAGACATAAGAAACGATAGGAATCATAAAACCCAAATTCAAAATTAAAAATTCTTTTGGCCAAACTGACAACTAACAATTTGGGCGTTATTTTATTTGGGCGTTACGACATTCGCTTTGAGGTTTTTGGGCTTTGTGGCCAATTTTGGGCTGTATGCCATTTTAGGATTTGGGAGTTATAGTTTTTGGGTAAAAGAGCCTTTTTATTTATTGAAAAACCCTTTATTTTGGAAGTACCTGTGGCATTTGTGGTACTAAGTCTTACTGCCAAAACGATAAAACCCAAATGGAGAAGTTCCAAAATTGTTAATATCTAAAGCTCGGGAAGTGGAAATGAAAGGGAAATAAAAAAATACTAGAAGTAATTTTTAAACGTTCTTAAAATAATTCGAATGTTGTGAACCCCGAATTCGATTATTGTTGTGTTCACTCGAAAATATCCCCCTCCCACCATAGTAGCCAAATAAATACATAATAGTATGTGCTATCATGCCCAAATTTATAACTACCAGAAACAGTTTAGGTGAAATGACAATTTTTACATGACCGTTATAACATTTGAAATCTTATCTATTTTGGACCTTATTTCTTGTGGAATGATGTTTTTTTAATTATTATTATTGGTTATTACTTGGAGCTAAAAAACATATCCTTTTTGAAATCAAATAAACTTAATATCTAAAGTAAATGCTAAAATAACAACGGTTCAGGCATTTAAACCCAAATTTTACTCTAAAAAATATTAGTTATTTTTTCGACATTTTGGCAATTTAGTTTTAAACGTTTAAAGTCCTTGAAGATAAGACCTAGTGCCTACTACGATCTTCTGTGACACCAAAAAGGTTTACACATTTAATAAATAGTAAGAAAAAATAAATAGTTGCTAAAATTCCATATATAGACCTTTTGATAAAATAAAGAATAAAAATACTTTAACAAAATAATGAATAATAAAAATCCTCATACAAACATTCTCATTAAATACCAACACACACATAAAACAATACATACCAGCATGAGTGACATATCCAAAGAGGCATGACGTCGAACACATCCAAATGCAGATATTCCTTAACAATTTCAACATTTCGTTGTCCTTTATGAATTGCTTAAGAGTGTATCCTTTTTGTTGTTGTTGTTGATTTTGAATTTATTTATCTTGAATTTTAATTAGGCGCATTTGTTATTGCTGGATTCACTTGTTTTGAGCTAAAGAAAGATTCACTGAAATAAAACACAAGCACACATAGCGCATGCTATAGCACAGAAATGCAGTTGTTTTTGTATTTCAATATACGAAATCACAACAATACCATACCATTAGAACGTGCAAAAACTTTGCCATTTTGTTCGTTTAGTTTCCATACAAAAGTCAGCTTGAAGGACCGACCGGCAGAAAATGAATACAATCTATTTTATTATTATCCTGCCATACAGATACAATATAATGCTGGGATGGACTAAATGGATGAAGGGATTTAGAGAGACAAGAACGAGAAATGAATTAGGCTGAAAGCTTGTATCAAAAAGGACCAAATGAAAAGATGAGAACTTCAGTGGAACTGAAACTAAAATTGAAACGAGACGAAAACTTCCCAGCCATATTGCAATCCACTAAAACAATCAAATCAAAGATGAAGAGTCTGTACGATTTTATGTTCTGTTCTGATGTTCATGTTGCTTAGTGGTGTATTTTGTTTTATACCTAGACATGAATATAAAGGGTATTTCTTTTTCTTCTTAAGATTGTCATTAAAAGACACATAAAAAGTTAATATATTACTTTACTTTCTTTTTTATGGGGCTTTTAAAACAAAATGGATACAAGTTTGTCTTGACGCAACAAAGTCACGTCGCGTCATCGTCGTCGTTGTCGTTGTCGTCGGCACGTTAAGAAAACTTAGTATGAACATACATGGCTTCTGTAGAACTCGAGACGAGAGCATAGCTTATGTAGGTATTCAAAAAGTTACCTATAACTAATTCAATTGACTTTTGTATTTTATTTCAAAAGTTTTGTATTTATTATAATATTTGTTGAATTAATTGCTTAATGTTGTTTTGTTTGTCTTTACTTTCAAGTTATAAGTTTGAAAAAAATCACCATATGGCTTTAGGGTTTGAGGCAACTCAATTTATAAATAGAAATAATCCGAACAATTTTAATTGAATTCTTATCTTTGTCAAAGCTCAGAGCTCTTGTGTCTTAGAAATCAAGCAACGACCAAAAAAAGTTAAATGCTATGAGTTACAAAAAAATGACGATGGTGACTTATGGAAAAGACACCCTATATTGAAAAGAGAAAGAAAAAAGAAATAAAGTTTTCATCAACATTGTCATACTTCTCAATAGAAACAATTACCACGATGGAGATAAATAAAAAATAGATAAAACAATAAAGTACTCGTATATATGTAGTTTAAGTAATTCGTATCGTAGTCACAGACCTGAATTTTTATCTTAAATAAATTAAATACAAAATCATCGTTTATACGAATGTGGTTTTAGGGAATATAAAAGTTTTTGTAAAACTAAAGCATATTAAGCGAGTATTATTAATTGGATTACATTTTTAAATATAGTGCGAATAAAATAAAATTAAAATAACTTGAGTAAAAATTTGGAACAAAAATAAATTTATTGTGCGTACATAAAATTGATAGAAAAATTCAAAATATCTTCAATGGAAACTAGAAGAATTGCTGGATTTAACTTGAACAAATTCAATTGTTTTAAAGCCCATTTAAACCATTTAAGTTGCATATTTATTTGTTGCTTATTTTTTTAAATTATTTATATTTATCTAATCTAAAGCAGATGACGGGTCGGTGGTAAAGGCGTTTTGTCCGAATGACTTAATTTACGTAATCTCTCCTCTCCTCTAGTCAATCACTGTAGTGTTTTTAATGGCTGAAACACAAACACTCTTTAGCTTCGGCTTCGCCTGACGTTTACGATTTCAGCCATAGGAATTCAATGCATGCTATCACAATGAAGCTTTGACCTCACGTTTCGCTTGACAATCGTAAGGAAAAGATCGTAATGTGACTCTAAACGCAAACTCTAGTTCAAATTTGCTGAACATTTGCTTTGTCTGACAGCTCAACAGCAGTAAAAAAAAGTCAACAAACAAAATACATTTGCTTTTGGAGGGATTCCCATTGGTTATTTTAGGCTGTGTAGTGTTTAAGCTACTTCCGCGATAAATCTAATTTTATCGATTTCAAAATTCATATTTTTTACTGCACGAAAAATCAAAACAAACTTTTGAGAAAAAATAACAGCTGCTAATGACAGAAGTGCCATTTTAGAAATGTCATTCAAAGCAACCTCGAAACAGGCCCATCCTAACGCAGACGAAGCCGAAGCTGAAGCGTGTTTGTGTTTCAGCCATAAGGAGTCATTAGACTCTTTCTACATAAATTTACAAACTGCCGAATCGCAGAAATGGAATCCCTTATTGGGTGCCAGGCAATAGAGGCCTTTACTTTTTTATCAAAAAATCTTAAATTGCCTAGGTACCTGTAAGTTTAAACATTACACATAAAAAAAACAAATCACATAAGTCCCTACTCTACCAACTATCTGTCGATAAAACAAACCTGGCCAAAGCTTAATGCTAAACGCTCTGAACAATCACTTCTCTTTGACGCAAAATTTTCTAAATATTTAGCAATTTACTATGGGACTCCACAATTTTAAATCTTTCTTTTCGTTTTGCTAACTAGTAAGTTGCTAATTGACTTTTATTAAAAAATCAAGCATCCAAACATGTCTAAAAAGTGACAGTTCGTGAAAATAAACAAAGCAAATACGCTTAAACGAACCTATTAATTGGAATTCCCAACTGTTGACTGGACCATTCCATCCACTGCTCTTATAAGAATAATTGTACGGATGTCATTTGGATTTAGCGAATTGCTAAAAGTTATTAGTACCCGTGGCATGATGGTTATTGCGTTGGACTGTCATGCCAGAGGTCTTGGGTTCGATTCCTGCCCGTGCACGGGTATTGACTCTTGCGAGAAATTGACGAATTTTCCAAGAGTAATTCTTGTCATGAAAAGTGCTTTCTCAAATAAGCCGTTCGGAATCGGCTGAAAATTGAAGGTCCCCTCCATCCCTGACAAGATTACCCGCACATAGGAATGGTTGAGAGTTGTAAATCACTAGGACCTAGTTCTAAACGGACTGTTGCGCCACCTAATTTATTTATTTATAAATTGCTAAGTAAACATGTGTTAAATAGTGATTTTAACTTTAGCAAATTTTACTAAATCGTTTAAAATGTTGCACCATTATTTTTTTAAAACCTGCATTGATGAAGATATGGCGGAGACAGTTCCCTACCCCCTTTTAGCACATGTCCAGCACAATCACAAAGTCGAATACTCCACTTAGGAGACTTTTAATATAATCATCCTAGTGATCTAATCAACTGTCTCAAACCCTTGAGAACCCAATTATTTATCAAGTAAAGAAGATCATAGGATCCATGTGGTAGCGAATCATAGTGCTTTGTTCATCTCTAAAAATCCCCACAACTAAAGATAAAAGGACTAGGCTGAAACAAGTTCTTAAAATTAATTAACTGTCTTTCTCTAAGCCAAAGTTAAAAATAGGTAAAACATGTAATAAAATCACTAAAGGTCTTTAAGTCCCTATTTTGTAAACACAGTTTTTAGTATCGTTTTGAGTCATGCAAAAGTCTACAATTTATTACCGATCTTTTTCAAATTCAATGTATACAGTTGCTTAAAAAAAGAAAAACTGATTTATTTTGTGTTGATTTAAGTTTATTTCTCAAAAAGAAATCAGTCCCGTATTAAATTGTATCCTTATGGAAAATAAGTTTACATTTTATGTTTGTATGTTTTTTTCAAAAAAAAATCTTATAAATACAAGAGTCGAAAAAAAATTCATAAGCCGGATATGATTGAGGACTTAACATAAAATAGCTTTCTATGTTCCCTACATATTTCTTTATACCTTTGTGGTCATCTTTCTTCCCACAAAAAAAAAATCGAAAGGAAGGTATGTACATATATCTAAAGTTCAAGGGACTGAAAGTTTCTTTTCGATGATGGTAAAGTGTCAAGGGAACAAGTGAAATAAATAAATTTAAGAAGTTTTTCGAAGAAAAAAATTATAACGAGAAAGCAAAAAATTCACAGAAAATAAAAATAAGAGAAAAATTTATACACCTAGGTATGTAAAAAATATCAACACGTCAATAAAAGGAGATTTTAGGGATAAAATATTTCACGAAAAGGTATTTTTTCTAGGTCTATGGCCTTACCGCTGTTCTTTATCATTTCATTTGACTCCTTAATTTTGACAGACAAGTTTTGGTGTTCTCCTAGTGGGACAGTATATGATATGCACAAAAAGGGGATGGACAGGGATTTTGTGTTAATAGATCTGTTTCATATGCCAAACTCTTTTTAGCTAATTACAGTAGATTTTAGATCTTACAATGTTGTCAGAGCTGTCAGTGGTCTGACAATAGATTTAAATGAACTGACAAAAGCCAATTGGGTATACTACTCAATAAAAAATTGTCTGTTTACACAGTTGACAGATATTCACTAGTCTTATAGTTTCACTGTCAAAAGATTAACTGATTCGATAACGGTGAAAAGTATTAAAAAAGGGTGTTTTTTAGACGAGTGGTTTTCAGGAAGAGATAAAACGCAAATAATTTAATGTCATGACCAAGAATTTATCTCTTTTAAAAAGATACTGGCTTACAATTATGCTCTAACGATGATTTCAGGTAAGTGATTACCACGTTTGGCTCCAATAAATTCCAACCGAGAGGCTCAATTTTCACAATATGTCACCAATAAGCTGAATATTCTTTCCAATGCTTTAATCTTCTCGCGTTTATTTGCGTAGACAAAAGACTTTACATAACCCCACTAAAAATAGTCCAGCGGTGTTAAATTGCATAATTTTGGAGGCTCACGACGCGATATAATGCGCTCACCAAAAATTTCCTTAAATACATTGATTGATTTACCAAATCAATATTTTGGTAATCAATTTGCACGACTTGCAAACGTTGTTGATCAGAAGTATGTCTATTTATTATGAAATGGGAAACCGAAGTATAAATCAAGTGACAACCGTCAAAAAGACCAACTTCGAAAAAAGTATTGCCAGATTGAAAATCACACGTCTAAATACACAACCGTTATAATTAAAAAAAAAAAACATTTACCTAGAAAAAATAAAACCTAGTTTAATAAATTATTTGCGTAGTTAATTAGTTTTGACAATTTCAAGTTTTTCGTGCTAATAATTAGTGCGTAGGACTGTCAGTCTAGAAGTTTCCCTGCCTGTTTAAAAATAAGATAAAAGATGTTAGTTGAGTTCGTTCAACAGGTATCTAAAAATTCAAATGTCCAGGATAACACTCATCAATTAAGAAATGTCAGCATTTGTCAGTTTAAGACGTCATCGTCTGACAACTTCTGACAACAACTTTTCTGACTATATTGTCACACAAAATTATAAGTTCACATGATTTAAATACATTTTATAATACAAAATATTGTAAAAGCTGAAATAATAGTAAGCTTCAGTAAAATATTTTTATTATAGAAAGTGTTGTGTGTTGTTTTTGAAGTAGTGTCGGTATATCCGTCAAATATTTGCATTTCCTGTTTACTTCATGCATTTTAGAAGAAAACATCAACTTTATTTATTTGAAACTTCCAAAATGGAACACGAAAAGAGGAAAACTAGTATTTTGACAGATTAATAATTCAATAATAAATTGATTCTATTTACATATGGAAATCAAAAATATTTGTATGTAATTGGTCGTTGTAACATTAGGAAGTCAATTCTTGACCATTTCACAATTGCAAACTGATTGCCTATGGAATAATGGCGGTGTAAAGATAATAAATTTAAGAAATATTAAGGGGTTTTGTATGAAATTTTATACTCGCAGGTTAAGGCAGCTGCTTGCCGAATTTACAATTGAAAATTTAGAATGAAACAACAACAACTTGTGTGTGCTACCACCAAGTTCATAGGCTGGAGTTATAGCTATTTCACGGGGGCCAACCCGATCATCAGACTCCTTTAGTGGTGCTTAATCGCTTTTATGTTCAATTTAATTTTTGAAGAACTTTTGCCCGAGCTGGGCTCTAAGAAATATTTATTAGCACATTAAATTAAGACAAATTAAGATATTGATCTAAATTTTTTTTTCCATAGCACAGGGAAATCGATTCTCTAAAAAAAACGACAAAAAATGAGTTTGAATGGTGTATTCTTTTGCTGGAAATCATCTGCTGTTTTACAGACTTCAAAAATCCAATATTTATAAATTGGTTCCAAATATTTAAATTCACATTTTTAAAACCAATTTTTAGATCTTGATCAAAAAAAATATTTTTTTTAATACGTCTATGTACTATTTATTGGGCAGGTTCAAATTGATCTTGTTTTAACATTCAACTATAAAAGCTGAACTTTATGATTCTGTAATTTGTTTATTTACTGCACAATTTTATTTAAAGTTTTGTGCTTTGTCATATTGGAAGCGGAATAAGCACTTTTCCGTTGCAATACAAAACACACATCTTTTATGGACTTGTGCCTTGTGTAAGAAGGTTTTTATTGAAATTAAAAACATCTGGAAAATTAACTAGCTACCTTGGTTTAATTTTGTGTTTAAAGAATGCAGTTGACAAATGAAGTCCCTTGTATTGTCTGAACCAGCTCAATATCAGACATACCAATTTTTATTTTTGTCTGACGTTTATTACTATGAAAAAATTGAAAAATTGACAGTTGCACTTTTTGGTCATTTGAAGACACAAAAAGAAATTTAATTTCCAATGAATAGCATTCTCTTAACGTAATTTTTCAGTTTTCATTAATTTCAAACTTGGAACTTTACTTTCTTTAATCCTTATCTCCAGGTTCTTTGCACGAAAAATACCAAGACATTAGCTTAATTAACAAAATTTGACTACTGATGTTTTGACACAAGTATGTATACACTTGACTTGAAAGTATGAAAGATTTTTCAACCTTCCAACAAAGTTGCCTTAAGGTTGCCTTAATTTTTGGTAGCTGACAAAGTCCCTTAAAGTTGCTTATTGTACGGCAATTTTCTACCAATGAGCTGACATTTAAGCTTTGTATTTACAACGTTAGTAAAAAATCTACCAATCTCTTACAATTTATTGTACCAGATTTAAGTGCTATCACTCAACTAAAGTAGATGATATCCTAGCTCAGTATGAATTCCACTACCCAAGTGTAGAGTTATTGTGCTCATAGCTTGGTTTACTTAGAGCATTTTTTTTTAATTTATCCTCAAATTTTGTGTACTATTTTCTACACTAACTGATTCTGCTTTATAATCGCAAAAATTGTCTAGATTAATATATTTTAGTTTTGGATTACTTTGTACAAGAATCGGTTTTCAAACAATAATACTCTTACTCCCATCGGTTTGATGTTGAAATACTTTGATCTTCAAAATCAGCCAAATTTACTTTATATTTTATTTAAAGTGACAATAACATGAAAACAAAGTTCAATACGCCACTACAACAGCATTGAAAAGAGAATATTTTGTGTAAAGACAGAGCGACATGCATCTTAAACGCTTCCGAGATGGCGACCGTAAAACAACTTTAATTCTGTTTCACTTAAAAAATGTGTGTTTTAAAAAAATATTCTAATTTTTTCAGCCTACATATCTTTAAAGGTACCGTTGATACAATCTTTTTGTTGGCAGGCATATCCAAAACTTACAGTTTATATATTTGGCGGAAGTTATAGTTCCTTTGCATAAGTTATTTAAACACCAAAATTCATAAAACTTTATTTGTAACTCTTGAGTCCTCACTTAAAAAAATATTTTTCTTCAATTCAATGATATTTGTTTGTTATTTATATTATTTATTTATTTGTTACCATTGTATGTATAAAGCCATTTGTGCGCTCGAAATCAATACAAAATAAAATCAAAACAAAAAGAGTAACAAGCTTACGCCACAGACTGTGTTATTCCAAATGAATGATTTTTTAAATTAAAAAAACATACACACTGATGGGTTTGGGTTATAGATATGTATAGGTATAAATTCTACACTGGCATCCTTGGACGAAGAAAGGGAAATAGTCTACAAAAATATTTTTTACACCAACATGAGAGGATTACGTTTACGGTTTTACGACGATGAATCCTTGCCTGTTGTTCCATTCAATATAAGTTTGTATGTATGTAGGTATGCACGTAAAACAAAACGTCTATCTTTATTTCAAAACCAAAAGAACAGAGAATAGAAAGAAAAATATTTATACGGCTTTGGTGGGGTTTGGGAGATTGATTCTATTGAAAAACTGTCTAGCTACAGACACGACTCGGTCAAAGCCTTTGCACGAAATAACAGTAGCTGGCTGGTATGTGGGCCTGGACACAAATAAAACAACATAACACACTGTAAGTACTTTACTGTACTCACATAACATTATTCACTTTTTGAACAAATGGGCAACAGGAAAAAAATTAATCAATTTTATTCAATTTCACTTTGATTGACGGCCAGAGAGCCCTATGGAATATTTAAAACTAGGACAAAACAACAAGTGTTTCCCAAGAGCTATGTGAACCGATCCGATATACAATATATAGGTATACTGGTGAATTTGATTAAATTCTTGCGCCACTCGAAATTAATTCAATGGCCATCAGAGACCGGAAGCGTTTTTGTAAAACTTCAACTGGTGTATTGAATATATTTCCACCGAAAAATCCATAGACCGAGCGAATTAAAATCAACCGATGACAATTTGTGTCCTTTTGTCGGAACTCGGAACTCGGAAGCACAATAACAACACACCAAAGTTAAAAATACCGACCGAATGCAACCAATGTATCTAAATACATACTCGTAAGCTCTCAAGTTTAATGCTCGACGTATAACGATTATACCAATATTCCCAATAGCAACGGTATATGTAGCCCAAAGGACTGGGATTCTGACGGTATCAATATTTGTTTTTTGTTATTTTTTCTTATCCCTGTTTTGACGACCGAAACAGGAGCAACTTTAACAACGGCACAATGTCAACTGCTGGCTACAAGTTGAATTTATTTCCTATGTGCCAAAATCTATGTTCACCTGAGAGTTAAAAATGTTTGTGATGAATCTGCAGAATTTGTACGAGCTTCGTTCTTGGGATAAGACATAAAATGTAGTGTGGATGTGGATGCTGTATAATGGGAAAAAGCATGCGCCAGATTCACTCATTGAGAAACAAAAATGTTACGTATACGCCGTAGGAACGCATTTAGCACATTTTAAAATAATAAGTCGGGACTTCACATATTTTGATTTTTTTTACATAAAACACATTAGTTAAACCTTTTAAGAAGAAACCTTCAGGTATGATTATTATTTTGTTAGCAAACACTTGAAGTCTACGGGAGGATTTTTCAGTTCTAAGTTATACCAAATTAAGTTAACCTTACAATTTGATAAATGTGCAGCTATATTTCAAAAAGATGTTTTTATATGAACTAAATAAACCTAAATTACAAAACATATCAAAAACATAAATGGTGTTCAGTTAATTGAATTGAAACTTGAAAACGTTTTTAAAAGAGGCGGATTTAAGTCTTGCCACGCACTTAAAAAAAGTCTTTTGAATTGAAAACTATCAAATTTGCATTGGTGTTATTGATATTACAAGAATTGGAATTTCCAGGGTCTGAGAGAACCCAGACTTTTAATCAGGGTGAAGTTAAACACACTTAATGTTCTTTAGTATTCTGTAAAGGAGGCTCAAATGGTAGACATGTGCATTCAAGAGGACACAAGCGTCTTCAGGTTTTTCTCCCCACCTCCACCTCTGTCTATCAACTCCTACTCTCAGGGGGGGAGAGGTGTTTCCACTAAGGCACCTATCCTATCCTTATCCAGACGGCAGCGGAGGAATTCCAGAGATGGAATCAGCGGTGGCGTCTACAGTTCCAGTAAGGTTGAACTACTTAGTAAACACCTTATAGGGCTTCTACGACTTATTTGAAACCCAGGCCTATAAGGAGCTGCCCTTGGATTTATACTAAGGATCTGGGCGATTTTAATGCTAAGCTAGGAAGGGAAGACATCTTTGGTGGAATAATCGGGAAAAACAGCCTGCACGACAACACTCCCGACAACGGATTCAGGCTCATAGATTTTGCTGCGGGCGAAATGTAATAGTAGCCAGTACGCGTTTTTTACACCTCAACATCCACAAAGGAACTTGGAGTTCTCCAGATCAATCTACCGTCAACCAGATTGACCATATTGCGATCGACGCCAGACACGCTTCCAGCATCGTGGACATCCGAACTTTTCGAGGAGCTACCATCGACTCGGATCACTACCTCGTTGTAGCCAAGGTAGCACTTCGGGTTTCTAGACCCAAGGCAAAGCATCGAGATGCTGGGAGAAGGTACAACGTCGAACGGCTACAATCGCAAGAGATCGCCAAATCCTTCTCCGACCGAGTTATAAGTAACCTCTCTCGAAAATTTCTGCCGCCAACACAATATATCGAAAACCAGTGGCAACATTGCCAAGATACCATCTGGGTTTCAAGCAGCCACCAACAAGGAACCCCTGGTTTGATGATGAATGTCGGCAGGCAAATGCAGCCAAGCAACAGGCACGCAAAGCAGCGCTGCATAGAAGGACGAGAGCTGCTCATGAGCTCTATGAGCAGAAGAGGCGAGAGGAACACCGACTTCTCAGAAGGAAAAAGAGAGAGCATGAGAAGCGTGCGGTCGAAGATGTTGAGAGGTTCAAAAGCAGGAATGAAGCTCGAAAGTTTTATGAGCAGGTGAAACGGAATTCACAAGTCCATAAATCTAGAACCGAAGGCTGCAAAGACGAAAGTTTAAACATCATGGAATCGCAGTCGATGCTGAGGATATGGAAGGACTACTTTTGCAGACTGTTTAACTGAAGTTTGTTGGTTGAGGCCCTAGTTCACACAGGACTGTAGCGCCACCTTAAGTAAGTAAGTAAAGGAGGCTAACCAAATTAAATATCATAGTGTGAATCTTAACCTTACATTTATGTTCATATGTACATATTTTAAATGCTAGAGTGACAATTTTAGTTATTAGAATTTCTTTGAACACTGATGTCTAGGGAGGTATGGTCGAACTATTTAATTTAAACGATTCCCTACACATACAAGTAGTCCAAGATTCAAACTGGGGTGGAATCGGCTAAGGTGATTGTTGATTGTTGACAGTCAAAATAATCGAATTTGATCTGTGTAAGGTGATAATCAAATTGATACCTAAAAAGGTGTCACTAGAAAAATTTGATAGTCATTTTCCTACAAATATGTCGTTTCTGAATAGAGCTACCAGACGCTTACAAAAAACGAATGAAAAATTTTGTCAGTTACCCTTCTTAGGTACAAAAACACATTCTTGTGACCTACAAAGCTTACGTAATTTGAAAAAACACAAGAGAAATAAGAATGTTATTCAAACACAGCCAAGCTACTTTTATTTAGATATTTTATAGGAATCATTTAAAAATTTCACCATAGCAACTGCTCAGCAATAATTATTAGAAATCAAAATTATTCAAAATAAAATACAAATTTTTACACGTTATAAAAAATGTACATACATATTATTTGATTAGATATTATTGGAACAAGACAAATTTTATTTAATGGACTTGATGTTGACTCGATGATGGTTGCTTGTAAAGAGATCGATTCTTTACATTGCACCATCGCAAGATGCTTAATCCCATAAGAACAAGTGTATATGGATTAGCTGTTAAAGGGATTAAGATTTAACATAATATACATAGAAAAACAAAGGTGAAAAGCAATACAAATTTGAAAGCCATTAAATCTCAAGGTAATAAAACATAGGGTATTATATGACTATGTTTGGCAACTTTGCAAAATATTAATATTTCATTAAGAATTGATTGAGTTTTAAAGATTTCATTAATTAAACAATTCGAGATATAAATTTAGTAAATTCAAGATCAATAATAATTTAGGATGAAATAAGTTAAGCATGGCATTCCTGAACAGCAACAATGAATTGTGACAATTATAATCAGAAATTGTTCAATCGAATTGAATTGAGTTGAATCATTTTACACAGACGGAATGAAAATGATAGTCAAATTTGACTATCAAAAATATGACAGTCAATTATCAGCTTAGCCGATTCCACCCTAAACATGTATGTCCTATTTAAGATCTAAATACAATAGTTTAGAGGGGTTTTGGTTGCATTTTATGCAGAAATGTTAAAAATTACGTTTAAACGTAGATTTTTTTCAAAAAAGAATATACTTTTTTCTTATTCCCATTTTTAAAACTGCAATATAAACAAATTAAGTTAACCACAAATTACACGTGGCAGAATCTCTTCTCGAGAGATTCAAAGTTTTTATATCGGGTTTTTCAATAAGAGCGCTACAAAAGTTTGTTTTAAATAAAACAAAAACGGTTTTGGATATCAATGAAATTCTTTATTCCTGTGAAAGTACTTTTGATGCCATTATGTATGGAACTCGATTTCTTTTGCATGGCCACCATGGGCACGCTTAGAGAAGTTCAAACGCTGAACTGAAGCATAAATCGGCCGATACTGCTTCAATTTCAAGTTCGATATTCGTACGAAGTTCATCAATCGTCGCTGGCTTGTTGGCATAGACCATAGACTTGATGTAGCCCCACAGGAAATAGTCTAACGGCGTCAAATCGCACGACCAAGGCGGCCAAGCAACTGGACCATTTCGTGAGATAACACGTTCTCCAAACTTGGTTTCCATTCGCTGTGTAAATTGTGGCGCCGTCCTGTTGGAACCACGTGTCCTTCAAGTCCGTATCATCCAATTGGGGCCAAAAATATTCAGTTATTATTGAACGGTAACGTGCCGGTCTTGATCATCACGTGAGAAGTACGGCCCGCAATGATGCCACCGGCCCATAAACCACACCAAACCGTAATTTTTTCGGGATGTAATGATGACTCATGGAGTACGTGTGGATTGCTGCCTGACCAATACCTACCGCATATTTTGTTTATTGACGAAGCCATTCAGCCAGAAAAGAGCCTCATCGCTGAAGATGATTTTTCAATGAAAATCTGAATCATTTTCAAGTTGTTGCTCAGCCCAATGCACGAACGTACGACGCTTCTGGTGGTCAAGCTGCTTCAGTTCTTGCGTCAATTGAATCGTGTAAGGATGAAGGCCAAGATCTTTTCGCAAAATTCGCCACAACGACGTCACAGATATGCCTAACGCTTGAGAACGACATGTGAGAGACACATTTCTGCTTTCTGCAACTGAAGCCTCAGCGGCAGCAATATTCTCGACACTGCGGGACACATACTGTGTATCTGCTTAATAAGGGTAGTAATATCCGCTTGAGTGTGGGCTTATGATAACAAAAAATACAGAGGCATCAATCTCATGACCCTGGGGTGGAATCGGGTAAGGTGATTTGTGATAGGTGACAGTCACAATCAACAAATTCGGTCTGTGTAAGGTGATAGTCACCGGTGACAATCACGATTTGGTGACTTTTTCTGGTGACAGCTCTTTAGTTGTCACTTTCATTGGAAATTGATTTTTATTTTTAGTTGCTGAAATTTCAAGACAATAGGCGTGTACCACCAACTGAGCGCTCAGTGAGCGCTCAATGTCAGATTGACGGAGGCAGAATCGTTTTGTGGGACAAGAATCTCCGTACAAACATATGCTGTCAAAAACAAATGTTGTCAATTGTAGTTTTTGATGTGAATTTATTATTTTTTTCTATTGATAATTCTTTGTTACTTTTGGAAAAAAAAACTATTAAAATGGATAACAAACAAAAACAAGTTTTGCGTCAAATTTTAAGTAGTTCATCAGATAAAATAAGAAATAAAAAAAGGAATGAGGAGCATGAAAAGATTTTGATGGAACTCCTAAAATTAAAACTACTTAAATTACGCGCCACACCAGACAAATGACAACTGAACAGCTGTTTTGGGTGAGCAAGCAAATTGAGAAATGAATCCATGAATTTTTTGTCTCAGAGATCTCCGCAAAAAATCTCAGTGCTCAGCTGAGATTTTTTGTCTCACTTAAAAAAATAGTTGAGCGCTTAGAGCGCTCAGTTGATGGTACACGCCTAATATGAATGTGTTCGTGCCTTTGATTTCACCTTCTGAAAATGCTGAAAATGAAAATATTAATCATAATAGAAATGTCCGGCTCTTGAGGTTTAACCTCCGCAACGTTCTTGATCTTCCAAGTCTAAAGTAAGTACGCATATGTGCTATATATTTGTTCACATATGTAGTATCTGGCAGTGCTTTTTAATTGCAAGAAATGTAGTACCTGGCAGTACTTGTGAAATGTCAGAAACAAATGAAACAAATAAAGATTTCCTTTTTGCTTTTTACACTATCACGGTGAGAAGCAGACGTGTTTTTATTTGAACCAATGATGGATACTACATTTGGCGACGAGGAGCAGACGCACCCACGAAAGGAGATACTAACAAAAGGTAAGTACATAAAATCTGATGCGGCTTAATTTTGAGCGCAAATTAGTTGGAATTCGTTGATATCTGATTCATTAACAATGAATAGATAGCTCAAAAGATGGAGCATTGAGAAAACTCGCTGGTTCAACAATGTGTTTGGAACAGGAGAAAGATGTTGTAAGCTCAAATGATGGAGCATTGAAAATACTCGCTGTTGCAATTATTTTGCAGCAGGAAAAAGATGTTGTTTGTCGGCTCGAAAGATGGAGCGTTGAAAAGTCTGGTTCAAGGATTTTGGACAGAAAAAAAAAAAAAGAAAGAAGTTGTCTGCTCGAATGTTGGAGCGTTGTTTAAAAAAAAGAAAAAAAATGGAAATGTGTGAGTAGAAAAGAGAGCACCTGTGTTTGGTCGGTGAATGAAGTTGACGGCCATGCGATTAGTGTCTGGAATTTTCTAAATGGATGTGTTTTTTTTTTTTGTTTGTGTTGGTTGTTGTTCTTTATTGTCTGTATTTTTGTTTTGGCGGTGACTGGGCTTGCATGTCATATAAGTTGAATCAGATATTAGCCATTTTGTTTTAAAATTTTGCACAAAACGAATTCGTACGTATTGGGTTTCTGAAATATTGGCTGATGATTTAATGTTAAATTTCAGAAATGCTACGAACACGGTTGACAGATGGACCACCACCGTTTGATTTCAAGGCAGATGGAAATTGCGGCGGTGAATGGAGAAAATGGTTGCGTGGTTTTGAAATTTTTGCTCAAGCAAACTCGATGGAAGACGGCACAAAGAAATTGAATTGGATGTTGCATTATGGTGGCGAGAAGGTGCAAACAGTTTATTATTCGCTGCCAGAAGTTAAAAGTACAAACGAACGCAGAGGGCCATTGGCTTCTGGTTATGTCTTTGAACAGAAAGACGAATACGAGCAAGCGGTTGTAAGACTCTGTGCATTTTTCGAGCCAAAACAAAACATTTCGTACGAAAGACACATTTTCCGACAAATGAAGCAAACAAAGGGTGAAAGAATTGATATGTTCACAATGCGCTTGCGGGAACAAGCTGAGCGCTGCGATTTTTTTGAACAGCTTGATGAAAACATTCGTGATCAAATCACCAGTGGCTGCCATTCTGACAAATTACGACAGAAAATTCTTGAACGGGGTGACGAGAGATTGGAACAAATCGTTAAAATGGCACGGATTTTTGAAGCGGTGGCACAGCAACAGAAAATGTTTGGAAAAGAGGCAATTGTCGATAATGGCAGTTCAATAATGGCAGACCAGCAAAAAGGAGAAAGCGTTTGCAAGATTGATGCGAGACCGAAGTTTACAGGCTATCGGAGACTGAATCCGAACAAAAGCTTCAGTTATTCCATTATATGTGGCCGGTGTGGATCGAAAGGTCACAAAGCATCGGATGCCAGTTGTCCAGCTAAAGGAAAGACGTGTCACACGTGTGGTCTAAAGGATCATTTCTCGAGGTGCTGTTTTCGTCGTGAATCTGCCAGTCAGAATAGTTTCACTGGTAAGCGAAGGAACAGTAAGCCAGATATTGAGCAAGCAAACAACAAACTCAAGCGAGAAAACGTACAAATGGTTGATACGGATTCCAAGCTTGGTTGTAAAAATATTGAAGACGAGTATGATGACATTTTCTGTATTGACTCAAATGAAAAGGAAAATGCAGACATTTTCTCCATCGACTCAAATAATGAAGGTAACAAGATCTGGTGTACTATTGGTGGTATTGAAATCGAGTTAGTCGTGGACTCGGGTGTCCGATACAATGTTATTGACAAGCTGTCATGGCTGGATTTGAAGGCCAAGAACATTGTGACAGTGCACAAGCAGAAGGAGGTGGATATCGATTTTCGGGCATATGGGGGGTATCCACTCAAGTTCATCGGAATGTTCACCGCTGTCATCAAGGCAGGAAAAAGCGAAAGTTTGGCCAATTTTTACGTGGCAAATGAACTAGGAAAAGTGTTGCTGGGATATGAAACAGGATATGCTCTCGGGGTACTGAAAATCGGAGTTAACCTTGGGTCACAAGTCAGCAGCGTGAATGTCAATGCTATCAATTCAAAGGAAATCGAGTGCAAATCGATTGGTAAAATTAGAGGTGTGATGGTTGACATTCCAATCAGGTCGGATGTGAAACCAGTAGCACAGCCATATCGGCGAGTCCCAGTTGCATTGGAAAAATTGGTTGATGACAGAATTGATCAAATGCTGCGTGAAGGGATTATCGAGCAGGTGAACGGTGTTGCTAAGTGGGTGTCGCCGCTGGTGATCGCACCAAAAGGAAAGGATGATGTCCGCATTTGTGTTGATATGCGCAGAGCGAACCTGGCAGTTGAGCGAGAAAACCACCCGTTGCCAACCATGGATGACTTTCTGCCTCATTTGTGCGAAGCGAAGTGGTTTTCAAAACTGGATGTTAAGCAAGCATATCACCAGGTTTAGTTTTCGTTTGTTCATTGGATTTTTGTTTTTTTTTATTATTATTTATTATTTTTTTTTGTTTTTTCTTTCTCGTTGTTTCTATCATGGTTAAGTTGAATAACTATGGTAGTAATTAAAATGAGCAAATTGTGAAATTTTAAATGAGTTAATTAAATAAAAAAAAAAAAAAAAAAAAAAACAATGTCTATATCTATATTCTTATTTGTGGGATAAGATTTATTATATTTTGTTTGTAGGTTGAAATTTCACCTGAATCAAGAGAAATTACCACTTTTATGACGCGGAAGGGACTTTTTCGGTACACTCGCCTGATGTTTGGAATAACGTGTGCACCTGAGATTTTCCAAAAGCTGATGGAGCAAATACTAATTGGGTGCGAAGGTGTTATAAGTTATATTGATGATATCGTGGTTTACGCACCAACTAAAGAGATTCATGATGTACGATTACGCAAAGTATTAGATCGCATACGGGAATACAACATAACATTAAATAAGGAAAAGTGTAGATTTGGGGTGGAGGAAATTGAATTTTATGGACATATTTTATCAATGTCCGGAATAAAACCAAAACACGACAAGGTTGAAGCTGTGAAAGAATTTCGTACGCCTGTTAGTGCTGAGGAAGTCCGGAGTTTTTTGGGCTTAGTGAACTATGTTGGCAAATTTATCCCTAACCTGGCAACTGTTAGTGAAGCGTTGCGACGACTCACGAAGAAAGAAGTCAGTTTTGAATGGGGCTCAGAACAACAATGGGCATTTGAAACACTTAAGCGAAATCTGACCGACAATTTACTACTTGGGTACTATAATGTGAAGTATCGCACACAAGTCGTAGCCGATGCTAGTCCAGTTGGTTTGGGAGCAGTATTGACGCAATTTCAACAAAGCGATGCACGAATTATAGCATATGCCAGTCGAAGCTTGACACAATCGGAATTGAACTACGGCCAGACCGAAAAAGAAGCCCTTGCCTTGGTATGGGCTGTTGAGCGGTTTCACTATTATCTATTTGGACGACATTTTGAATTGGTGACGGATCATAAGGCACTTGAAACTCTGTTTGGACCGAAATCAAAGCCATGCGCTCGAATAGAACGTTGGGTAATCAGGCTAATGTCATACAAGTTTACAGTGATATACAAGCCAGGAAAAACTAATATTGCCGATCCCCTGTCTCGTTTATTGATTGACACCAATGACAAAGCTGATACGATCAATAAAACAGAAGAATATATCAGGTGGATTATGTCGTATGCTGAACCTAAAGCCATAACGCTGCTTGAAATTGAAGAGCTTTCTTTAGGTGACGATGAAATACAAGCAGTAAAGAAAGCACTCAATGAAAATGAATGGACTGGCAAAGCATCGTTGTTCAAAGCATTCCAAATCGAGCTTTGTTTCACAGGCAACATTTTGCTTCGTGGTACTCGAATCGTTATGCCACAAATACTTCGAGAGAGAACTTTGCAATTGGGTCATGAAGGTCATCCAGGAATGACCGTTATGAAGCGGAGGCTTCGAGCAAAAGTATGGTGGCCAAAGATGGATACGCATGTGGAGGAGTTTGTGAAAAAGTGCAGAGGCTGTATTTTAGTGAGCGCACCATCTGCACCGGAGCCATTGAGAAGAACTGAGCTACCATCAGCTCCGTGGGAACATTTAGCAATTGATTTTCAGGGTCCGTTACCATCTGGTCACAATTTGCTGGTGGTCGTGGATTATTATAGCCGGTACTTCGAGGTGGATGTTATGAAAAACATTGATGCAGCTGAGACAATTAAGCACCTTGAATGCATTTTTGCTCGATTTGGTTTACCAATTTCCTTAAAAGCAGACAACGGTCCTCAGCTTGTGTGTGAGGAGATTAAGAAATATTGTCGCATTAATAATATCAGACTGCAAAGTACGATTCCATATTGGCCACAAGAAAATGGTGAAGTGGAACGACAAAATCGCTCATTGTTGAAGAGACTTATAATTTGTCAGCATGAAAAAGGGAATTGGCGAGAAGACTTGCAGAAGTTCTTGCTGATGTACAGATCAACTACCCATTCGGTCACTTTGAAGACACCGTCTGAACTAATGTTCAACCGAAACATTCGTGACAAATTACCATGTGTGAAACAAAGTGTAGGAGTCGATGATGAGTTGCGTGACAGGGATGCAGAGATGAAGTTGAAAGGAAAAGAATATGCTGATCGTAAGCGTCATGCAAAGACAAATGATGTCAAAGAAGGGGATGAAGTGGTAGTAAAAAGGCAAATGATAACAAACAAATTAGCCACTAGATTCGAGCCCACGGTTTACAGAGTCACGGAACGAAAAGGGTCGGAGGTAACTATCGAAAATGAGGGTACCGGCACTCGGTATCGGAGAAACGTCACACATGTTAAAAAGATTCCATCAAGCACGTCAACCCAGCTAATAGCTACAACAACAACGAACATAACATCACCAACATCACAGGCAAACGCGGCACCAGAAGAAGACCCTTTGGACATACAGACATCGGCTAGAATCGCAAGAAAGAGAAACATTCCACCGCATCTCCAGGGCTACGATTTGTCAATGGAAAATAATTAATGATAAGTTGTACGCTTTGAATTCCACTCTTTTCTTTTTAAAGTTCAATAATTTATATTTGATTGTGAAAAAAGGGAATAGATGTAGTATCTGGCAGTGCTTTTTAATTGCAAGAAATGTAGTACCTGGCAGTACTTGTGAAATGTCAGAAACAAATGAAACAAATAAAGATTTCCTTTTTGCTTTTTACACTATCACGGTGAGAAGCAGACGTGTTTTTATTTGAACCAATGATGGATACTACAACATATAAATACCTATTTATAATAACTTGTTTTTTTTATTTATAATTAATATTCTGAATTAAATAGATTCTTAAAAAACTTTCGATTGAATAAGGAAACATTTTTACATATCCTACCGCTTCTGGATTTGTCAGCTGGAATGCGGTCAACACACATTCCCCCTATTCTTCGATTAGCCATGACTTTAAATTTTCTTGGAGGTGGTGGCTACCAAAGGCAAGTTGGCGCTGACTGGTCAGCTCCAATGGGCCAAAGTACTGTTTGTGAGGTTATTTCTTTGACCTTAAAACAAATGGAGAGGAAATTGTGCCCACTTACAATCAAATTTAATCAATCGGCTTCAGAAGCAACAAAAATGTTCTTCTACGAAAAATATCAAATTCCTGGAGGTAGGATTTGGTTCCTTAGTAAAAATAAACTAATTTTATTACTTGTTTTTTATTTTATTATTTGCAACAGCTGTGTTTTTACATAGTATTAAAACAACACAAACTTATCCGGATAGCTTCAGATCGGTTTTTGAATACAACCACTGAAATTGTAACAAACGTCAGTGAATTTCTTTTAAATTGATACCAAATTCTAAACAAAATTTGGTGATCACCTTACACAGACGCAAAAATTAGTTTGATCACTTTTTATGATCACAAAGGTGACAATCAAAAATCACCTTAGCCGATTCCACCCCTGGGTTACAAGATCCTTTCTGGTTTCTGTTATATTATGTGAACGTCAAAGGGTGTTCATCAATAACCTGATAAGTCCATATCAGTGCGGCATTAGACCTGGACTAATGTTCACATTATGATAGATCTTGAAAAACCCAGGATACCTGCCATCGATTTCAAGGCCGCGTATAACAGTATCTATAAAAAAATACTTTACAGTGTAATGTCAAACTTGTCCGATTGTGCAGAATGTTTCTCTCTAGAGAAACTAAAGTCACCCTATATAACACACTCATCATCCTTGTTCTCATATATGGCGCTGAGGCTTGGCCATGAGAACTTCTTAGGATGCTTCAGAATAAAAATTATTCGATTGATTTTTGGTCCTGACTGCATACGGGCTGTACTGATCAAGCCAAAAGTATAAAAGTCCAGTGACTTAGATGGCTGGGCCATGAAGATCGAATAGACATCAACGCTCCAGCCTCGAAAGTCTTTGAATCCAATCCCAAAGAACGGCGCAACAGAGGAAGACCGCGACTTAGCTGGCGCACGCATGTGGGAGATGACCTCAAGTATTTGTTTACCGAATTCATTCTATTTTCCTTGACCAACTCTCTCATAGTCCATACATATCACCCGTCTCTTATAGAGATGGCACAGCAGTTTAATAGCAGGTGGAAAAACATAACCACCTGCCAAGCAACGGCAAAAAAGGGAAAAACTTGATGCTTTCGACCCAAGACTCACCAAATTCCAATCGCTTTAAAGGCTGATATCCTTCGAATTTAAAAAATGTGAAGCAAAAGATTGCTTAAACGTCTGCTGATCTCAACAACAAAACACAAACATATCTTTAAAAATTATTAATGTATTGTATATGCATTTTATATAAATTCAACCATAAGCTTAGACTATTCTTCAAAAATAAAAACAAATATTTCAGACATCACTTCCACAATAGTTTCAATGGCTTATTGCCAACTTCAGCTATCAGGTTTGCAGACTTTTTTGATACCAGGTCATGTATACTATTAGCATCCTGCTGGGCACTCACTTCGGTCCAGTAACTTTTTTCTGCTTCATAGATTTGGTTAAATACGTTCGATACAATTTTCTGGAATTCCTTCTTTTCGTATCTGGAATAGGGATATTATTAAATAAATAAACCGAAGAAAGGAAAATAAAATAGGCGCCCAAAGGGGAACATACTGTGAAATTTTAACAGTTAGATTTTTCTTTAGGACTGCAAGTGTTTTTGAAAAAGAAGTGCAGCTACACTTTATAAATTTAAACATTTGACATTTGTTTTTATTTTCCTCTTTGGAAAAATGTCTCTAGCGCCTATAACTACAAGTTCTTGATACCTACCTTTCCTCTCCAAAATTGCTCCTACTAGTTAAAGTGTCAATATCAGCTTTTAAATAGAAAACTATATCAGGTTGTATAATTCCTTTTTCTGGAGCTTGACACCAATCGAAGCTTAGGCCTTTAAAGAACAGACATTAGATTTTAGTTCCTACAACATTCATGATAAAAATTACCCTTGGCAGTGCTGTAGGCAACTCCGGAATAAGAATACCTATCAACGATTAAAGTTGTTCCAGAGTTGAGAAGTTGTTTCATTTCGTTTTGAACTTCCCAACGGTTAATGGCAAACAGCAAGTGAATACTCTCATTAGGCATTTCTTGTTTGTTGGTTAAATAATCATTTATCATCTTGCCACTGGGTGACTGTCTGTCGGGGAATGCCATACGTTTAACGGGAATATTCTGCGATTTTAGGTATGTTTCTAAAATTAAAAAAAAAAGAAAAGAATTTTAGTATCATATTTAATTATATTTATTACAATAGTTCGTATTTTATGAAAGCGGGACAAGAACCGATGTTGTAACTGAATTGAATAATTACAACCTCGGCTCTTGTCAGAGATATGGATTCTGGACCTGTTTTCGCTTTTGTTTTAAAAAAATTAAATCTCTGATGTTGTAGGTTAGAATTCCAAAATGATTAGGAATACAAAAAGGGTTTAAATACCCATACAATTTTAAAAACGATTTGCTTGGGCAGCATTGGGAAACAATGAAAAAGTGAGTGCTTCAAGCTCCAAAACAATGTATTTTTTAAAAAGAAGTTGTGGACGAAATGAAGAACCCGCCGCTTAATCTGTATGCAAGTTCGTGCAGTTTGTGAGACTGGTGTAGTATATTTGACAACACTCAAGTTCCCCGTCGTCTTTGTGTATGTCGTACGGTACACACAGACGATAATGTGGATGCTGTTTCCAAGGATGTCAACTCGTCACCGATAACAACAGCTCATCATTTCAAGTACTAGCCTGAGGAAAATTCTGCATGAAGATCGCACATTATTTTTTCGTAGTTATCGCTCGCAGTTTGGGCTTTAGAAAAGCTCGAACTAGACAACATTTTGGGCGTAAAATCGTCTTTCTGCGAGGCACATTTTCACCTAGACGATATATAAGTTTACCAACAAAAATTGCCGCATCTTGACCTCAGTAAAGCGTTACTCTACATGGAGGATGGCAGTTTGGTGAAAATAAGAGTAAACATTAAGATTCGATCTCTTTGGTCCATCAATGTTATGAGCCGTATTGGTGTTAACAGACTTATTTGTGTAGGGGACCATAAAAACATAACTTAGGTGATACTGGCACTTATAAAAAAAAATTGTTATAAGAGAATGAATAGTTATCTTTTAAACGATTTAATGAAGGCACTCTTTTCCAATTTCAAGATTCAATTTTCTTTTCAAACATGTTGGAAAGCTACTAAGAAATTTAAAAGGCAATAAAATATTTATGAAAAGCCTCAAGTTCAGCTGAATTTCAAAGAACCAATTGAATAAATTGTGAAATAGTTTAAAGACTCTTTTGCCGGAATTTATAACCACCGACCGCTTAAAAATATTGTTTGTACAAAGAGTCTGCATTTACCAAGCATGGAACTTTGGGTGGATTTTCCAGATCGGTCGCACCCTTCGAAAACTATAAGAGCACCACGTTTTGTTGAAGCATTTGATAGCGACATATTGATATTATAAATTATTCTACTTTTTGTTAAATACTTTTTAAGAACTTCCCGCGAAAACATAAATTTATTATAATAATAAAAAACAACTCAATTGTCATTTTTTGACATTTCCAAGTGAATAATTCAAAATCTTTGCAACTCGTCACTCGATGGCACTGCCATTTGCAACAGAAACCAATCCTTATTTGTCGGAGTCAAAACGAACAAACATTAGGACAAGTTCACATTCTCAAATGCCTATGACAAATACGGTTTGATTGGCTGGAATAAAAAAATGTGAACACTTCATCAAACGGTTTGTTAAATAAATTTGGTGTATATTTAATATTTTAATGTTTTGCTGATTGACAAACGTAATTAAAAATATGTAGGAAAATTAAATTTAAAAAAAAGATTTCAAGCAGTGAACATCGACAAAGCGATATTTCAGGGACAGTTTTGAAAATATTGATTTGCCTGCAAACTTCGAAAATAAAGGTATGAACATTTCTTCATCATTTAAGAGCCCGTTATAGCTATCATTGAAATCGATCCGGAAACATTTTTAAATTGATATTTGACGGTGTTTCCCTTTGATTAGAAATGAAAATTTTATACTGATTGATCGGAAATCAAACAAAAAATTTTGTTTGAGAAAAAAAAGTGTAATTGCGCATTTATTTTTCTCTAAAAATTTATTTTTCTATTTTTCAGATGGAATTTTATTTTCCTGAGCAGCTGATACTTTTATGTTCAAAAGTGAAACGAATAGTTCCACTGATTTGTGTTCTAATTTCACACAATTTCCGTCAGTAAAATGTTTTCGGAGGATTTCAATCAGGAAATTTTGTTCAAAGACAGTTCGATCGTTAGTTGCCCAAACATCGCGCACATGAGCAACTCCGAAAGTAATCAACGAAATAAACCAATACACAGCAAACATTTATTCACCTTGATTAAATTTGTCTCTCTCTTGCACTTACAGAAAATTATTCAACGATTTAGTTGAATGTCCGCGCAGTTACCTATAATTCCTTGTGACACAAACTAAGGAATTGATTCGAGGTGATCGTCTAGTTTGTGTCAAAACACAAACTAAAAAGTTGCTCGAATGGGCGACAGAATGGTTTCTGCATGTGCGCGGACTCTCATATAAGTCTATAGTGCTCAGTTTAGAAACCAAACAGTTTCGAAACTAAAAGTTGCATGTGCGTGCCTAGCCTTATAGCTATCATTGAAATCGATCTGAAAACATTTCTGAATTGATTAGAAATGAAAATTTTATACTGATCGATCGGAAATCACACAAAGAATTTTGTTTGAGGAAAAAAGTGTAATTGCTCATTTATAATTCTCTAAAAAACAATTTTATTTTCCTGAACAGCTGATACTTTTATGTTCAAAAGTGAAACGAATCGTTCCACTGATTTGTGTTCTAAATTCACACAATTTCAATTACAGATTTCTGTCAGTAAAATTTTTTCGGATGATTTCAATCAGGAAATTTTGTTCAAAGACAGACATTTTTAATGATAGCTATAAACGACCTGCCAAAAAATTCCAATGATTGTTTTCAATGATGAAAACCAATAATAGCTATAATTGTCCCCTTAAAATTTCAATGACATTCTCCTACCAATCAAAATTCAAATAAAAAGTTATGTTTGACATCATATTTGACAAATCTAGATGAAAATGGTTTCAATCGTTCAAGTAATCATAAAGTAATAATCAGTTAAAGCTATCATCGGGAAGGTTCAGGTAACATTAGGGACTTCGTATGCAATCACCTGCATCCTTTGAACGCAAACTTATAAATTTACATCACTGAGAATCAACTTCAGTTGTTCGTGAATAAAAGGCTCACACTTTGTTTTTGAAATATTCAAGGTATTGGAAACGCTTCCAGTGGACCTTAATTATAAAAAAAACGAAAGATTGATATCTTTATAAACTATTTTCTTTTACAAGCCAAAAATTCATTATGATTTGTATTTTGTATGGCAGTGAAAGAGCACTTATTAATTTTCAATTTTATAAGTAAACTTTTAATACAAAGCTTAAAATGACTTTATGGCAAGTTAGATATGCCCTTTCATTCCAGTCAACTTGCAATATATTTTGTCAGCTGACCAATCACTTACTTTAAACGTTCCTTACTTTCAACTCTCTTAAGTCATCTCAACTAGCTCATTAGTTTTCATCATTTAACACAATTAATTGGAGTTTTTTCCACAGGTTGGTTATATGGCGATTATATTGATAATATTTTATGACAGAAATCTATCATTAGAATTGTACATACACAATTGAAACACAAATCAGTTTAAGCATCCTATATTCTTTTTGTTGACATAAATAAACTAGCTCAGAATTGGCGTCGAACAACTATCTGACACTCCGAAAAACTCACAGCAACTTTAAGTTGCCTACAACTTAGTTTTCTAATGAGTGCTCTCCACTAAAATGATTCTGTTTTTGTTTTCAGATACAAAATCGGATAACCAACTTATATTTGTTATGTTTGGTATCAAATTAAATAAATAGCCGTAAATTGTTTAATACAAAATGTACTTTATTTAGTTTAAGGCTTTTGTTTAAATCACTTTTATTTTTCCAATTATTGAACATTTCTGTCATTATGTCATTAAAGAAAACCCCGATGTGATTCAAGCCAAACATGTTTTCTGACGTAAATCATTCATACGATGTGTGTAAACTTGATTTACGTATTAGTGGAACGATATGATTTAATTTATTTCGTCAGTAAAATAGAATTCAAATTATTGGTTCTAGTCATTGACTTACTAGATTTGGACTACTAGTCGATTCTCATTCTCATACAAAAGCTTGTCCTTTTGTAGATTTGGTGAACAAAACTAATTTATAAACGCCATCTATTGTTTCTTTGGCTCAATAATTTTTTTTTGTTTCAAAGAAACTAAAGCTGGACATACACGACCGAGCTAATTGGCTCGGTGCCGTTTGAACCTGATCCAAATTTGCTCGCCGTACACGGCCGAGCCACAGACATTTTGACAGATTGAATATAATTTTCATTTATAGCAAAACAAATACATTTATATCAGGATAATAATAAACATAAAAATGGGTTTTTACAAAATAAATTAAACATTTAAAGCTATTTGCTCAGAAAAATATCTTAAAAATATAAAATTTGTGGGCAAAAACAAATGCCCGGATAAACTAACTCCATAAAATAAACGTTGGCAACTGACTCAGAAAAAATAAAAAGAGGGAAAGAGACATTAAGGGATTTGTTTCCCTGAATTTTTGTATCAGATAGAATGAGACAGTTTTGTGTGAGCAGGCAGAACTACTTGGCTCGTTGATTCCCCACACACGACAAAACCGAGCCTTAGCACGATGGCTCAGGCTCGTTGATTTTTGACTTGACTTCAAATTCAAACCAAAGCTGTTGCATGGCAGATGTAAACCGGCGATGGTATACTTGCAGAGGTAAACCGGCGGAGGTGAACAGTCACGTACTGGCATAAAACAATTCTCGACTAGTTGCCACATTTTATATACAATTTAAAACTTATTCTTTTGGGGAGGGTAGGACTGATATAAATTGTTTGCTTGGCATGATTGGATGATAAAATAGTGAAAACTCATTTGACAAAAAACTTATTACAAAACTGTTCTTTTCAAATTCAACAGATAAACAAATTAAATTTCCAATTCAATTCAATGATTACTACAACTGGCATTGGGTTGATAAAGCACTGAATTGGAACACAAACATTGTGGTCTAAGCAACTCCTTAAGTCCTAAGAAATACGAAAAAATCATTCCAACTACCTTATCGACTAACTCTGTCCCAAACACTACGCCAAATGTTAAAAAATCCATTGCGGAATTATTTGTACTGAACTGAAACAAAATTCCGATTTTCCATCAGACAAATTGTACTCAAAATAATTCATTTATGTGCTTAAATCCAATAAAAAGTGATTGATTGATCAAACAAAGTGAAAATCATTACATAATGTAGAAAGAAAACGAATTAAAAGGCGATCAAAGAAAAGAAAACCAATTGAAAATCTGGGAAGACAGTGCACAGTGTTTTTTTTTTTCTTTTCCCACTCGCTCGCTGTCCACACTTGCCAATTTTTGTTCTGTCCCAAAGGGAACAATAAAAGAGCAGCGCCACTATAGTAATGTAAATGATAATATTCCAAAGGCGAAAGTGAAAAGCAAGATACAACAAAAAAGTATTTCGCCGTACCGTGGTGTTTCTTGTTACTCAAATAAAAAAAAAAAAAGAAACTAAAAAGGATTCAACCAGAAATCCGTCGGGAATTTTTGATATTTCTTCAATTAATCGGTTTTTCTTGTGAATATTTGGTATTAAAATCATGATTCGCAACAACATGTGGACAGCAAATATCAATCAAGACCCGAAACCGCTGTGAAACCTGAAAAAATTATAAATTTTTGTGTATTTTCGTCGGTTTTATTTTGTCATCGTCGTCGTTGTCGTCGATGTCCATCTCGCATCTCGTCGTGGTTGTAGGAATTACTTTTTGTCGTAGTCGAATCCGTTGTCGTTGTCGGTGTCCACCTCATGCTCTCGGTCTCGATCTTGACGTTGAATTCCAATTCCAGGCGCTCCTCCAGCCTCGTTGAAGCTAATTATTTTATACATAGGTAGATAAATTCAGTAATTATAAGCTGTGTTTGAATTTGGACGCAATCACAATCCACATCCAAATCCAAATCTGCCGATCGCCTTCCCTTTTCCCACCAAAAAACAAAAGGAGGGTTCGGTCGATAATATATTTCAAGTTTTTCTTTTTCGTTTTATTTCGTGGAAAATGTTTTCCTGTAATGCACGCACCTGGGAGCCTGGGATTTTGTTTTTTGTGTGTGTTGTTGTTTTTCTTCTCTGTCCATCTCCATCGGGTTGATTGTGATTTGAATTATTGTTATTTGTTTTCTTCGGTTCTCGAAACTGGAATGTCCCGCGTTGTCCTCTCATCGAATGCATTTCAATTTTCTTCTTGCTAATTTTTTAACTGGGTAGGGAAGCTGGCGCAATGACCGCATCGCTAGGAGGTGTTTTTGGTGGAGGTTTAATCACCAGCACCCCCGATTTAGCTTTGCCCAATATTCAATATTGTGCGCGTGGATTTGATTTATTCATTTCATACAACTTTGAGTTTATCGGTACCGAGACCGAAGAACCCCAATACATCCCCTGCCTTCCCTAACGAATCTATCCGTAGCTTAATCGGCGAAAAGTGATTTTTGTTGTGAAGATTGTGCGTTGATTTGAAAATAAGTGATTTAGAGGGTTGTTGGGGGGGGGAAGGGGCAGCGGGCAAAGCAAGAGCAGTAGATGACGATGGGGATGAGTTGTAGTGTTGTAGAGTTCGTGTGTACTCTTGAATAAGATTGGTATTCTTTTTTTTATTGTTGAAAGGAATAACACGTTTTTCTTTTTATTTTGTGTTATGTATGGCGGGATTTTTTAAAGCATGTTTTGTGTTGTTGAAGAATGATTGATGGATGGTTCTGGGACTTTCTTTGAGTAATGAGATCATGATGTTATGGAGAATAGGAAAAGATCTCGGATTACATTAACGGACAAAAGATAAACTTCGAAGTAATGTTTTTAAATTCATCTGTTTTATGAACGTCCTTTTTCCGGTACAAATCAAGACATGGAGCCATCTAACTTTTTTGGGTTCCAGTATTCCTATTTAGTTGGTCCAATTTTTAACATTGAACTAGATTTTTGTCAATACCTTTACCTACAGTTTTAGCCAAAACAAAAGGAACTTTAATTGCCTCGATTATTAAATACCTAATTAAAAACAATTTTAAGGATTCAATTTTTGTATATTTTATTTTTAAAAATTTAAATAAATATTTACAGTTTCTAATGGAAAATAAAATACCTATAATAGTTTTTGTCTACACTATATATATATATAATATATAATATAATAATATAATATAATAATAATAATAATAATAATAATAATAATAATAATAATAATAATAATAATAATAATAATAATAATAATAATAATAATAATATTATAAAGAGGAAAGATTTGTATTTTTGTATGTAACGTATAAATTCAAAAAGTACTGGACCCATTTTAATAGTTCTTTTTTCATTAGAAAGCCTCATTATCACTGAGTAACATAGGCTAGCGGCCGGTCAGCTCGCACATGTTCCGCGGATCCCGATGATACCAACTGATTTATCCATATTTTTTAAAAGGTTACAGTTCCCTTTAAAAATATCCTTTGCCCTAACAATAAATAAATCCCAGGGACAAACTTTTTCCATAGTTGGTATCGACTTAAGGAAAGAGTGCTTTTCCCACGGGCAATTGTATGTGGCACTTTCTCGAGTAGGATCTCCTGAAAATCAATGCGTTTTGTTGCCACCTACAAATACCACATCCAACAAAGTGTACAGGAAGGCTTTAAAATAAGCATACAATTTTTTTCTAATTTTGTGATTCATGGTCGTTTTAATTAGCATGCTTATAACTTAAATATCTGTACCTATTTATGTCTACCCGTGCGAAGCCGGACGGGCCGCTAGTAATAAATAAAATAAATATGGTACAATTAGTTCAATATTAGGCTGGTCAAAACAAAAGGAAGTTTTAAAAAATACATACATTTGTTTAGTCTTACTAAAATATTGCTAGTGTTTGGTAGCAAAGCCATTCTTTTTAATCACTTCAGCACATCTTCGAAGCATGGAATGCTTTCCCAAGCCAAATTAATTTGATCAACAGATCTGGGGATCGTGCTGGCCATTGTAACACGTCAATCCGGTTTTCTTGAAACCACGTCTTAACCATATTCGACGTGTGCAACTGATCCTCGGCGTGTGGCAGCATTATATTTTGCAAAATGTCACTGTACATACAACGATCCATTGAACCATCTTTTTGGTGAATCGGTCCCAGTTCATGCCTTGAAAAACATCCCCACACCATTATTTACCTCCTCCGTGTTTTACAGTAGCTTTGGTGTAACGTGACGTGGATTTAGTAACTCTCTGGCTGGTCTGCGAACACGACGGAAACCATCGGAACGCTTGAAATTGAATTTGGACTCGTCCGAAAAGAGTACGTTCCTCCATTTTCTAACGGTCCAGTTGATGTGGTCATGAGCAAATTTTAATCTCGGCAGCTTGTTTTTGGTGCAAATCAAAGGATTTTTAACAGCTTTGAAATATTTTAGTCCACCATCAACAGCTGGCCTCCGAATTGTTCTCGCGCTTACGTTCGGTTCGTATTTCTCTTGATGATATAAAAGGGTCTTTTTAAATTGATTTTTTTTTATTGCAGAATCCTCTCGTTTTATTGTTTTTCTTGGTCTGCCACCTCCATGAATCGTTTGGAATGACTTTTTGGATTTGTAAAATATTATTAATTGGCAAATCACTGATTTTGCAATGGAATATTTTTCCGATATTTTAATTTGACTCATTTCACTTTTATATTCTTTTACAATTTTTCTTCTATTTCCTTAGAGTATTTGCTTCCGGTCATTTTACAAAAGTTAGCTAAGTTAGCTTGCCCGTGAACTAAATAACACCTAATAAATAAATTCAACTGCACTCGTTTGCCAAAACCTTTAATATGAGCAATAGATTTTGTAGTTAACGGACTAACTTTTCTCTATTAATAAGAAAAAGAGAGATAGCAATAAAAAGTTGTTTTTGTTTTGACCAACAAAAAATTAGATTAACTGTCCTTCTTGTATATGTATGTCATATTTAAATGGACCGTTATAAAAACTATTTTCTCTTGTGGTCTATTTAGAAGTACATAATGTATTAAACTTTGGAAAAAAAATTAACATGATTTGTTTAAGTTATTAATTTTTGATGCTTATGTTTTGTCCAACACTGTATGTACAATAGGAATGTCATTATGTTTTTATATTTGTTCCAAAGTTGATTCAATTTCGTATTTAATGTAAATTGCTTTTAAATTCTGGTTTTGGTTGTTTAATTCGTATCCAATATATGTATGTAGGTATTTGAATCTGCTTGGATTTTCCTTATCAAATTGAGATTCTTATTATTTGTAGATATTGATTATACTATGAAAATAAGATCAATAAACAACAAACAGAATTTAAATAGTTAAAAGAAAAACAATAACAAATTATTATGCCCCTGGATTTTAGCAATATTATTAGGAGTTAACATTCTCATGGATCACATTTGCAGCACCGCATTCTGTCCTGATTGTTGGGATAATATGTATTGGCCTTAAGTGCTGTAATAGTTGGCATAACATCGCTCCTTCACCGTTTTGCACACGAACAAAATTAAAAGTGATCAAATAGCAGCTCCGAGAATTAAATTCGCCGAAACAGCTGATAACACGATTTGGGAATTTTGTGATTAATTGTGCCTGCATACAATAGAGATCTTCTTTGTTCCAATCCTTATTTTCAAGAGAAATGATCTAATTATGATCAATCTGCACCAAACTGTTAATTTGGCTACTCGAGAACAAGGTGCTGCTTCTGCCTTTCGTCAGAAAAGTTGATTTTTTTCCCCTAAAATTGTTGTCCAAGACGCAGAATGTGAAGATCTAACAAAATGGATGGTGGCGTGTTTAAAATTGCTGATTCAATTAAAAACCCCACTCCGGCGAAACCCATTTCCCTGTTGTTAGACCTAAGGATAAATGAAAAATCAGCCCTATCCCGAAAAAAAATAGCATTACGAACGGATTTCGTGATATGGTTTTTCGGATTTCGCAAAAGTTTCCGATTACGAAGGAATTCGTGATGGGTGATGATGATATGACTGACTGAAGAAAGTCTTTCATCATTTTGATGGTGGGTTTTCTTAGAAATAACTCATAAGGGACCGACTACTTTTTTTTTTAATCAAAAACACCGAAAATACATAACTGTCATTTAAACACATTCAATATTTGTTTCTATTATAAATTAAAACATCCACCTTGTACAAAGCATTAATTTCAATTTTTAATAAAGAAGCTGAAGGGAACAGTTTAGCTTTCAGAGCAAAGTATTTTCGTATGAATTGCATCCATTATATTCTCTATAAACCTTTAATTGATGACGTAGTGGACGACTAATGTTAGAGCGGAACTCACGTGGCATCACCTTATCTAGAACATGTGAGTTTGTTGGTCATACGAAGTTTCAGCTGAAAAGGTAGCTTAATGAGATAAATATAAAGATAACTACATCTGCATTTAAAAAGCAGCCTTATCAGGGCATATGATAAGTGAAAATTTGTTATATGAATAGCAAAAAAAAAAGTTTCATGGCTACAATTGGAATCTAATATACTTTTTATTATTGGTATTTGTAGTACGAGTCTTTTTTAACAGGACTCAAAAAGTGGTGACGCCGAATTTCAGAATATCACTGCAAATGCATACCTGCATATTTTTAAGAAAAAAAAATGCTTCCAAAAAATGTCGATTATGTGTAATTTATTATAACTTATTGAGTGTCGCAAGGATAGCATAAGACCCCAGCATAAGGTTCAAAAGTAATGCATTATGGAATAGAACCTGTTTTTTTCTTACAATAACCAACAATTTCAGTCAATTTCTTTGTATTAACTTTGAATGAATTGTGTGAAGAAATTCTTTAGTAATAAGTTAAATGAGAAAAAGAAGATTTTTAGGTTTAAATTATTTACATCAGACACTGTTGCTACAAGTTACCTTCGAGTCTGTTTCACGAGGTTTAATATTTTAAAGGTCCCTTTATTAATTTTAATTGTTTTTTAATTGTTGTTCTGGTCCGATCAGGGCACTATAAATATCAATTCTTAGCTTTCCCACCACTGCCAATTCGAAAAAATGGGATCGCACTTTCAACAACATTCCGGCTGATCACCTCATCTCACACAAACAAAAATGAATGGCGTTTTAATATGCAAGCCTAAATGCCCGAAATGGACTTTTATCAAATTTACCAAAAATTGGACTTGGTAGAAATTGTTTTTGTTGCTATGAAAAAATCAAAATTTTGAGAATTTTTGATTGATCAAAAAGGGCTTGAACGAATGTCTTAAAATTGTTTCAAAAACACTCATGTGTTTTCATGTGCTGAGTGAACCCTACAAATTTCAAGTCATTTGTTCAAGCCCTTTTTGAGGTACGATGAAGTTAAGTTTCAAAAACACAGTTCTTTAAAAAAATGCTTTGAAAATCTCAACTTACCCTCAGATTGTTCAACTTTTAAGTTAATCGTGGCTAATTTAAAGACATGAATTACTCGTAGCTCATAACGTGAGATTCGCTTTTCCTCACGTTTCTCAAAAAGTAAAAGTCCAAATCAACGAATTCAAAGATTCGTCATTGTATTGAGTCTCTAAACAACAAATCGTCGGTGAAACCAGAAAAGTGTGTAACTCCATATTAGCAAATTTTACAGGGGAGCATTAAAACGTTATAGGTTTGAAGTTATTGACACGATTTGCCTGATGTCACTCACACTTTTACTACCGCATAATGGGGAGATACACGGTTTTCTCACAAAATGAAGTGAGCATGGAGTTACACCATTTTCTAATTTGCCAATAGAATAAAAAGTATGAACTTTAAGGGGATTCCCAGTTTAAGTAACGGTAGATATCAGGTTTGACTAACAGATGTCATTGAAATCTCATTTTCAGAAAATTTGGAGTTACACACTTTTCTGGTTTCACCGACGAAATTCAAAATTCACCTTTTTTAATAAATCTTTGAAAATATGTTTGATTGCTATTTGTACTTGTGGTATTTGAGGTGGTTTATCGGGATGAGATTGGTCGAGTTCATTTTTAGCTTCTGCCTTACGCCATTTACATTCATTGTCTTCGCCTTCTGGACAAATTTGATGTTAATGGTTTTCATCTGAAGAACATTTTTGATAATATGTACGTTGTCCAAACTTCTTTTTTGATATCTTAAAGCGAATCTGTGTAATGTCAAATAGCTAATCCCTAGAATTTCGTTGTTTCTTGAATAACTTTGTCATTAGGTTTACCTGGTCTTTTTCCACCGATTCCTTTATTTGTTTTATACTTTTTTAAGAGCGCGAAGTCGTAGACCACAAAATGATGTTGAATATCTTTAAATTTGGGACATTTAGAACTGAAATAAGTTCTTATTTTGATGGAAAATGAAAGGGTGTTGCAGTCACTTTCACTTGTTTTTCTTAGCCTTAAATCTCAATTGTAGTGGCCTTCAACTATTCAACATTCCTTTTTTGTACGTCTTTATAGGCATTAATTAATGATAACCTTCAATTCTGTGTTGTTATCAGAACTTTAAAAAAAAACCTAGTCTAGTAAATTCCAGTTATTTGTCATTAAAAACTAATTACTAAATTCCTAACTATCTTTGTTTTCAGATCGTAAACACATTATATTGTGTAGCAGTAAGAAAAATCTATTTCGTTAATCTTTCTGGGATATTCTGCATTCCCAATAGCAAAGATCAAGAAATCATAAATCAATCATGTCTGGAAATAATCCCCATGGTCACCTTAGTCAACCTCAAAATTCATCATGGAATCCACTGCAGGTATATTTTTTCAAGAAAAACAATCGATTTAAAAATTAACAAGTTTTTTTTGTTAACAAAAAAGATAACAAAACCTTAATATTTGTTGTCTTATATTGTTTTGAAGATTTTATTATTATTAAAAACAAAAAAAAAAAACAAAAATTCTTTTGTAAATAATTAAAACCAAACAAAAATAAATATCCGTTTATAGATACCGTCTTACATTCCAAGGCAACCACAATTGGCACATATGTCCAATGAAAGGCCGATGGTTCGCTCACCATTAGCTTGGCATAATCCAACGCCACCGGAATCCCTTTACAATTTCATATCGGCTAACCATAAAAACGTAAAATAAATAAAACAAAAACAAAAATATAATATATTTTGTATGTTATAAATTTCAATGACCCTCGCCTGCATCCTATTTAGTTTCTTATTGATTTTGTAGAAATTTGAGTCCCCTAGATGTTGTTTGCTATCGTTATGTTGTGATGATTTTGAATTTTGCATGTTTTTTAATTTTAACTGAAGTTTGAAAACAAAAACCAAAATTCTCAGTTTGATTTTCAATGAAGCTTTTTAATGCTTTTTTTATTTGTTAATTTTTCTGGCTGCAAATTGTCAAAAGTATAGCTTATGTTTGATAAAAGCATGTATGCCATTCTCCGTTAATACATATATTTAGATTTAATTTAACCTTTAAGTAGTTTTTAGTTATGTACTTATAACAGAATAAATTCATCATCAAATATGTATATTTCTTTTATGAAATTTGAAGCTAGAACAGTTGAATCCCTTGCTGCCGTCGTTCGTCAGAGGTCCTTCCCCATTTGATTCGATGGATTTGTCATTGCAGTCGAATCGCAATAGTAGTTCCCCGCTAACAAAAGGTTTATCAGCTTCGGTGCCACCAGAGTTTGGTCATAAACCGCCGCCACTACCTTCCCATTCACAAAATAATTTCCCCATGTAAGTTAATTTTATTGCTAGATGAATTATTTTTACTATCATTAGTACTTTTTTATTTAAATTTATCATTGCGGTAAAATTATGTAATATTTTATTTAATTTACAGTCATAATTTATCGACTAACTCTAATGCTCATCACTCTCAATCGATGAGTGCGGCTCCACCGCCACCACCTTTGCCGAAGTATATGAACACAAATGGAAATGATGTGGAGATGCAGCAACAAGCATGTGGACTCTTTATAAGGGATACTGAAAGGATAAATGACGAGTATGCAAAGATGACTAATAGGAGCTGTGAAAGTGATGTAAGTTAAGCTTTTATTTAATTAAAAAAAAATTATTTTAGCCATGTGTTGGCATATTGCATCTCTAATCACATAAATAGCAAATAAATGGTAGAATACTCCACGGTCTCAGATTTGATTTATGAATTTATTCTTATATGAAATTTGAAAGCTGAAGTATATTTAATTTGATAAAAAAATACGCTCGAAATTTCCCTTAAAAAAAGATAAGGTTATCGTTAGTCAAAAAAGCAGCCAGCTAAAAAAGGCAACAATTGTAGTTTATTACGAAGTGTTTCTGGCAATAATGTCTGAATTTGTTAAATGTTCAACAAGTTGAGTCTTGGGGTTTTGTGAAATAATGTTGCTACAGCTAAAACTTATATTTTAAAGTAAAAGCTAAGTTTTATGTAAATAAAATAAAGCCTAAGCTAGCAAACAAAAATATTTGTCTAGTGAAAAATTTTTGAAAATAGCGAAAACTAGGTTTATTTAATTTTACGCTACAAAAAATCAAAATTTTTAAATTGTTCTTATTTTGGAATTATATTTAGTTATAGTGCGATTATGGCATTTTAAACGCATAAGATAACCAAACATTTATTAAAAACGTTCCAAAATTCACGATGATGAATGTTATAAGATTTGTTGGTTTTCAAAAGAAAATAAGCATTTGCTTTCCAAGTACTTTTTAGCGAAGAGGAGGTGGACTTGCCCCTGAGAAGAGGATAGAAATATTTTGTTTAGATATCTAACTGAACCTGGGCTTTAAAGAGGTTTTTCAATCAAAAATTTGAAATTTGAATCGACTGTGTTTCTCATAGTAGAAAGTAGCTTGATGGTTAGTTTGTAGAACTGTCATGCTAGAGGTCTTGGGTTCAATCCCTGCGTGTGCCACGGGTACTACCTCTTTGTAATTGACAAATCCTCCAAGAGTAATTCTTGACATAAAAAGTGTTTTCTCAATCCCTGACCACATTACTCGCACACAGGAATGGTTGAGAGTTTAAAGTTACTAAGCCTCAGTTCTTAACGGACTGTTGCGCTACCCAATTTATTTAGTTATTGTATTTCTCATAATATAAGAAAAACAACAGAAGCATACAAAAACTAAAAAAAATTGAAGAATTAAACGAAAGTTAAAAACATTGAGCTCAAGCAAATCAGATTTAGCATCCAGATTTGGTGGAATTAGCCCTTTTAAGGTTTGTTTTCTCAATGCTCTAGCTTAAGTTTACATTTAGCTAAGAGTATATTGATGTCATATTTACTTGTCAGTGAAGGTAAAGAAGATTTATTTTTTGGTAGTTCGTCAGCTTCAAAGTTTCCAGGCATTTCTCTACGGGCTAGAACCAAAAATAGAGTAGAGTAGCTATATTGAAAGATTTTGCTGTCTCCGCGAGATACCAGAGCAAAAGAAAACATAAACCTAGTCGTGCCATACATTTTGTTACAAAATTTCAAGACCTTGTTGCTCAAGACATCCATTTGGTATAAAATGATTATCTACAGATGATTTGTTAATACGTCCACTCTAAAAAGTTATTGTGGAAAGAGTCAAAGCTCTTTTTTTTCAAATGAAAAGGTTTTTCCTGAGAAGTTTATAACAAAGAAGACCATACAATTCATGTCACATCATTATATCAAACTTAGCCGTCATGACGCTGCTGAAATGGTTTGATTAAAAGTCTCACTCCAAATTATCCCATCTCGTGATTTTTGGAACGAATGTGAAAAGTTGTACCAAAATATGTATGTGGTAGAGGGTACGGTAAAGGGTTTAGCAAATACCCTCTTCAATAAAGATAAATTAATTTTTCTACAGGATTTTGGAGAGACAAACAAAGCCAAGACAACAAAAAAGTGCCTTTTTGTGGTCAGAATTGAAGGGCTTGCCTTAAAGACTTCCTACTAAAATTTTTCAATTCTTAAGATAGAGTTAAATGAACCAGTGTTAAAAATATCAATAGAAGCTCTGCGTGCCACTATAGGTCGATGGCCACAACGTTTGAGGACTGGTATTAACGCTGAGGCAGATCATTATGAGTGCACAGTTTTGTTGATATTTTTGACAATATGAAAATCGCGTGAAAATATAAAAAACTGGTCATGTATAATATAATAATGTCTTCAAACATTTTTTAATAATGAACTTTTTGTAAATTAAAATTTTAACATATCAAAGAAAATAAATTAAAATTTGTTGTTTTTTTTTTTAATTTCAGATTCAAACAAATATGACAAAACCAGTAGAACTGGTGAAGGAGCCTACATATACAAATTTATCAAATAAATTGATGCAAAGTTCACCCAAAAAATGTAACTACGCTTTTTAAAAAAAAAAATAAACAAAATATTTGAATTACAATTACTTGCAGTGTCTCCACCATCGAGTCATCAACAGCAGCTTCTTCAGCACCAACAACAACAACTTCATCATCAGCAGCATCAATCACAGCACCACCAACAGCAGCATCAGCAACAGCAGCTCCAGCAGCAGCAACTTCAACAACAACAGCAACAGCATCAGCAACAGCAACAGCAGCTCCAACAGCAACAACAGCTCCAACAGCATCAACATCAACAACAACAGCATCAGCAGCATCAACAACAGCAGCATCAGCAACAACAGCATCAGCAACAGCAACATCAGCAACAGCAACATCAGCAACAACAGCAACAACAGCTTCAACAACAACAGCATCAGCAACAACAGCATCAACAACAACAACAGTTGCAACTTCAGCTGCAGCAGCAGTTTTCTTGCTTAACCAATGGACCAGCATCTCCTGACAACAATCGTCTTAATCACCTAGCCAACTTTAGTGCTCCTCAGAACCATATGATCACTGCAGCCGAACCAGCAACAGTTGGCATTGGCACATGCTTACCACCAAAATGTGGTACTGATCTAACAACAGCCACAGCTACAGAAAACTCCTGCAACAGTGTCTCAACTAACGACTCTCCGGCTAATGTCACTTCCAATGAAGACTCAGTCGATTCCAGTGGATCACGAACGCGTCGGAAGCGAAAACCCAACAAAACCATTCGCGTATCGCATGATAGTGAGACTGATGAAAATATTTCACTTGGGGAACAAGTTGCCAAACAGGATGAAAAGACGACACCACCTCTGCCAGCCATTGCTGAAGTTTCAAATAGCAATGGATCACTTTCCCTAAAGCCAGAATCGGTTCAAGTGCAGGAACTACAGAAAGAAGATACATGCTTCAGTAATAATCGAATTCTAGAAGAGCCACCTCAATTACCGGATGCTCCGCAATCTCCATCACCACCACCACCACCGCCAGTAGAAATTAAACAACCAGTCATAACTGAAACCATAGATTTGCGTTCTAGTACTGAAAGCGATGAGACCTTGCATCCGCCATGTGAAGTAGCCAACAACAGCCTCATGCATAGAAGTGACTCGGATGACGTCGAGACTATTGACAAAATAGCGGAAATGATTGCCAAGAGTGGTAATACTGGTGCTAGTCGAACGATGAGTTTTGATGAGCCTATTGGCAGCTGTAGTAATGGCAGCACTAAAAAGGACACTCCATCGAGTCCTGTTGTGATAAATGACGACGAAGAAGAGACAAACAAATCTCCTCTGTATGTTCGGCAGGGTCCTCGCACTCCAGATACCATAGCTGATCCGCCATCTGTGGACACGACATCTTGTAAGGCGGCAAGCGACTTAAAGAGCATATTTGAAACCTCATCACCATCTTCCCCGGTGGAAATATTGGAGAATCCCACACCACCGCCACCACTACCCCCACCATTAGAACCAATTGCACAGCCGCCACCACCACCACCACAATTTTCTCCGAGGCCCCCTTCACCGCGGCCACCTTCCCCACCACCAGTTACCGTTGCAGTTGCAGATAAACTAGAAGAGAAAGAGGAACCAATACCAATGGAAGTTGAAGTCTCAAAAGAAACACAATTGTCACCCAAAAATAAATCTGACTGTGCAAAGAGCACTTTTGAAGAGGTAATTTATAATTTAATTTAATAAATAAATGTTTTTCTTTATTGACTATTATTTTTATTAAGGTGGAATACAAGCTGGAAGAAATGTTCGCAGGAATCGAAGATGAACCACAAACCGTAAATGCTCCACCTATTGATGATACAGCCAATAGTGAGGTAGCAACGGATTTGAGCCTTGCTTTAGCTTTGCCAACACCAACAAAAACCACAGTTAAAGAAGACGAAGATGACGATGACGACTCCGAACACAAGCCGCTTAGTTCAATTGCTTCAACTTCGAATGCCACACAAAAACGCCAACATTCCACCCCAAAAAATGAACCAGGACCCGCCAAAAAGAGAGTACGGTTGACTAAGAAATCTTCGAACAAGAAAAACAAAGGAAAGCCCAATACGTCATCTGCTACAACTAGTAAAACATCAAATGCTCAAGGAAGTAAGTCTAAGAATAGCGTTAATGCAGGCAATAGCTCAAAAGCGATAGCAACGAAAGTTGAAGACTCACAACCCGTTCCGATGTTAGCTGAACCCAAACTCAAAGGTCCATATATTTTGGTTAAACCAGATGGTTCTATAAATGTCATAAACGCCCCCATTGCCGAAGACGATGCGGAAAAAGTAAGCAAAGTAAAGAAAGGTCCAAATTCTCATGCCGATAGAAGTAAAATACGTGGCATTCATATGAGTACGTTAGGCAATAAGTACGATGCTGAAACGGCAGATGCCACTTGGATGTGTGTGTTCTGTAAGAAAGGACCGCACAAATTTGGTCTGGGAGATCTTTTCGGACCCTATATCATAACGACGAAATGTGAGGATTTCGAATCCGCCGAGAGAGGTGAGAACGAGAATGAATTCGTTAGCCGAAGAAAGAAATGCGAAATGTTTCAGAAGACGCCATATTCATTGCCAGTAGTGCCATCGGCGCATTCAAATGAATCCAATGTAAATGTGAGTTGGGTTTTTATTTCCTATTTCCATCCATAACTAAACGCTTTTAATATTTCCTTTTTCAGAACAAAAAGAAAAAGAAAGTATTTGATCAACAGTCAACCACATCAACAGAAAAATCGCCCGAAGAAAGATTTTTTGGAATGTCCAAAGTATCCGAGACCAGCTATGAGGTGTGGATGCATGAAGATTGTTCAATTTGGGCACCCGGTGTCTTTCTTATTGGTGCTCGAATAGTTGGTTTAGAAAGTGCGGTATGGAGCAGCACGAACTATACTTGCACATCGTGCTCACAAAAAGGTGCCATGATATGCTGTCTACAGCGCGGATGCGGTGAAAAGGCGCATATACCTTGTGCTAGACTATCCTCCTGGGACCTCAACGAAAGAGACTTCAAAACGTATTGCGAGAAGCATGCACAAATTGAAATCGAAACTGCGTCGTCATCGTGAATCTTAGTGTTCCCTCTCAAAAAAATAAACCTTTCTAAATTTCTTAAAAATCTATGTCTCTTATCTTTCTCACTCTCACAAAATTATTAAAATAAAAACAAAAAATTGTTTTTATTCATGAAAATGATAATGGGAGATAGGAATAAAATTGATTGAATGCCCGCCCAGCCAAGGGGCTGTTTCGAAAGAAAAACAATGCTTTAAGTTCCCTTAATATTAAAAAATTAAACAAACATTATCAAAACACTACTTGTTAATCACACAAAAATTCATTTTTATTACATAAGACTGTAAATATAAATTTCTCTTATTTCTAAAGTAAAGTAAAAATAATTGCAAGATAAAAATAAAAAAACAAATTTTATCGAAAACGATATTTATAAAAATATGTACAGTTTCTTATTTCAATCAAAAACAAAAAAACAAAAACAAGAAAAGGAAAATACATTTAAATTGAATGCAAATAGTTTCTCTAGGTAGTTGATTCTTAAATAGTAACTTAAAAAACAAAAGAAAAACAAAAAACAAAAAGAAATCAAATTAAATAGTGAAAATTGTACATACTATTTCCGGTATACAAGAAAACTCTCTATAATTTTTGTATTATAATCAACAAATGTGTCGGCTATTCTTGTTTTGTTCATCGTTATAAATATTTTATCATTTTTCCATCCTAATATCCTTCCACTCACAAAGTTATTAGATATTTATTTATTAAAGTTTTTTTTGTGTAAATACATATACATATATTTTATTTAAGATTTCTTTTATATTAATGACTTGTATTATTATCAGTGAGGCACTAATTAAGAGTCGCGTACGATCAGTCGGTTCTCAACTACTTAAGTAAATTGACATAAGAAGTGCGCACATTCAAGTAGAAAAGTAAGCCATAGTTTTTAAGTTTTATGTTTTAAAACTGAGTGAACAAAAATAAACTTAAAAACAAAAGAAACAAAAATCAGTAAACTAAACAAGAGTTGTATAAATTGTGTATGGTAGATGTACCAATATAATTAATGCATATTTCATTGGAAAACTTAAAAATAAAGTAAAACCAGAAAAAAAAAGAAAATGTTAATGTAAGAACATAATTTACTATATAATCAGATTAATAAAAAAAAAAATGGTAAGATAATTCAATGTTTTTATTTTTGTACTCGAAATTGATAACAGGAAAAAGAGATGGGCTTTATTTTAGCTCTAAGAACATTTAAAACAAACGTTAAGTTATTCTCTTATATGAAAATAATTTGATGGCTTAAACCTTTATTGACTGAAAAAAATCTTGTTGCCAAATCTTAAAGATCGGTGCGTAACTCTTCTTCTGTTTGTGCTGACGGTTTCCTTAAGAAACTGAGTGTGATAAATTTAAAATGGACTGCCGTTAAGCTTTATAATTATGGTTCTTTTTTTTTTACAAATTGGTTTCTATATTTAAGTCGAATAGGTTTAGATATGCACCTGAAAAAAAACAATACAAATTGTAGAATTTTGTTTTGAAATTTAATTTTTTGAAATCTGAGAATAGCAAAAAACGGAAATTTTACAAAATTTATTTTTTTTAGACTTTTTAAATTAAACCTTCAGCAGTTTTTTTTTTCTATCCGATGGAAATCTTCAAAAGACCATCGGTAAGAATCCGTAAAGAGTAGTGTGGGACTCTTACCATCGAGAAAGAACTAATAGAGAGAACCAACTTCGAGGGTTGCTCTCTTTTTGCCTACAAGCTGTGATTTGGCCACCAACTTGCATATGTATTAACTCCATATAAAAAAAATGTGGGGAACAAATACTTATGCAAGTTTGTGTGCATACTCACCACGAGAGAGAATGAACTTTTCTCTCTGCTCACCACCTTTGAAAAATGGCGACCACCTTTGAAACATAAGACTCTGAAAGCACTACAACTATTATTTTTATTATTAGCTTCGTTTCAGTCGCTCAGACTGATGAAAAATACAAAAAAAACTCAGATTTGTTTCAATTTTCAGAGTTTATCGACTTAATTTTGTCGATGCGAGAGTTTCAGGAACATTGAAAAGAGAGTTACAGAATGTAAACATGGAACATTGAAAACATTCTTATATACTCATCGCTTTTTTCCATTCCTATTTTATTTGTGTGTACTCGTTGTATATTTTCTTTACATTACTCACGACATTTCCAAAATGCTGAAAATAAGTGATTTAAGTAGAGACTAAATAAAAAGACCGTCAACTTGTTACTTCTGTTGCCAATTTTCATTGCATAAGATTTGTGAATAGGTGATAAGCTATTCTTACTGCTTTCAACTAAGGTAGTGTGTTGCTTTTAAAGGCTTAACTACATAAGCCGAAAAGTACTTCTGTACTAAAGTACAAATATTTGTATTTTCGCTAGTTCAGTGGTTTTGTGAAAAGAATATACAAATTTGTTCTTCAACCAAAATTTAAGTCTTATGCATCATTTTTATAAGTTTTCCAGTTCTAACTATTTATGTATATCTTATCTTTCAGTTATATAGCGACAAGGAAAAATCCGTCAGGGAAAGTTCTAACTACAGTTTTTCTGAAAGTGCATTGTGGCTTATTCATAGATGTTTACTAAACTTTTTAGGCATAAATAAATGCTAATCAAAGTTAAGGGCTAAACCTGAATAACTATAAACATAGAATATGCTGTGTTGAAGTAATTATTATCGCAGCCAAATTTCATAATTAATTTTGTTGGTGCATAAAAAAGCTGAAAAAGTAATTCATGGCAAATAAATGTTACGTTAACACTAAGTTCCAGAAAATATCGATTGATACCGCAATTGCAGAAGATATGGATATTTTATATAAATATTCCCGGTATTATTTCCGCCTTTTATAATTCAATGTAAAATAATTCAATGCAATATATTTTAGATAATTTTAATTTTTTTTTGTTGTTGAAAATTACGATTTTTTAATAATTATTTCATAATTTATTATTATTTTATAATTTTGAAATTCGGCAGCACTGATTTGATAAAAAAACACACACCACTGCTTCTTGCATCTGCATTATTCATGCAACTTTTGGTAATTATATTTGCATCTATTTTAAATATAAATACATGATTTTTAAGATTATGGACACAGATGAAGAAGAAGTAATGAATTTGGTCAATTCCGTGTGCACAAATTTAGGCGACCAAACAAAGGAAGCAACACCAATGCCAGAAGCTCTCCAGAAGCTAAAAAACGTAGCGTGACTGCCAATTTTTCATTTGCTGAGATAGCTTAGCGCATGTTGGTGTTATTTTTTTTTTGATTTGTGGAGAAACTAATTTAAGCAGATCATTAAAAGTGTCTTCATTCATTCGCAAGAAATTTTTAAATAAAAATTTCTGATTTTCGATTTTTCTAAACTCCGCCAAAGTTTTTACACAAGCGCCATCAGTACTCCTTCTCAGGAGCCAATCCCGCACCCAAACACTTAGCTTCCATGCCTTTCTTCTCTCTTTTTTTTTGTTTTTCAATTAAATATACACAAATGCACATTATGGCAGCTATTTTCTTTTTTTTCCGTATGGACATCATTTTAATTTTATTTTATTTTTTATTTTTTTAAATAAATTCAATTATTATATATTATCAAACATATAAACAATTAATCAGTTGTTGAAAATAATGCCAGATCGTGTGACAGGGTTGTACAGATATCGGTCATATTCTTTCAGTACACAAACAAGCGCAGAAAATATTTGGCTAAAATACACCAATCGTGTGAACACCTAAAAATATTTTCGGTACACAAAATTTCTGTCGCCAAATGTGTACAGACAAACTTCGGCCAAAATCGGTACATTTGACCAATCGTGTGATCTCAGCTTAACTTAGAGAAAAAGAAGAGAAAAACAAATTCACCACGAACTACCGGTATAACTTCTCCCGTTATTTTTTGACAAACAAAAATGTTTTGCTAGAATTAATTTGAATTATAGGAGTATTTTTGTAGATATAAAAACGACAAGATGTTAGTAAAATTAAAGAAAGAAAATCATGAGAATTACAAATATTATATTGAGACTTTAAAAAACATAGCCTTCTTGGCTATCAATAAACAAAACTGAGAAATGTCGCATTTCCCGGAACTGATGTTTTTTTTGTGTACTCTTCTCCGAGGTGAAAACATTTATACACCGATACGAATTCAACACGCTATAAAAAATGAGAGTAAGAGGTTTCGAAGAGACGGAGACGAGGAAATTTGGCTCTCTCATTTAGTTTTTTCTCTCTGCTCTTACCGCACTAAAACCACCGACAATTTCGCAAATGATTTTTCTTTCTTAATTTAAATTCACTTTAGGGGAAGTTTATAGTTGTGATGCTTTTCCATAGCATCAGCTCATTAGGCTTAGTTTTTTTTAAACATTGTAAATAGATAGGTCATAGTTCCTTCCTATTAACCATTATATGCTTTTGTAATTCAAATTTCATCAGCAAAGCCACTGGAATATATCTCTTGTGTATAAAAGATACAAGGTGGGTCCTAGAGCCCTCATTGAAGCTGATGTTCATTTTACTTTAGTTCTGAGTGCTTTAAAGAGTCGATTCGTAATAAATATAAGATTTCAGTATTTCGAAGTATTAATTCTTCGGCAGCAACATTATTTAAAAAAAAGATTTTGTGAAAATTAGGTAAACAAAAATTATCACTAAGGTATTAAAAATGTTCAGCTTGAGGGATAAATCTTCCTTTCTGCTTTGAGCAAACCACATCGATTGGCATTTATCAGCATTAACTTCTATTTTCCCCTTGATAAAGTTGATAAAGAACTTTTAAATTAGTTATAGACAAATGTTATACATAATACATAAATATTGAAAAGAATCGGCTCAACCTCTAGAACTCGATAAGCTTTTTGCATGGCTGACTTAACATTGAACATACACAAATTTCTATTTTAAAAATAAAATTCATTTGAATTTGAAGATTGAGTTTAGATATCTTTCTGCTTGCCATGCTTCTTGAATAAGCATTAAAACAGATTTTAATACAAGCGTTGAACAAAAATTAAGGCATCTTTTTCAGGGAATGCTTTCAATAGTCGATAGCTTATAACATCAAAGCCTTTATTTTCAATTCTTTTATGAAACAGTGGACTAAAGGCCTAAGCTTTCTAGATTATATCTAGAACTTTCAGCCAAAGTATTCTCCTTTTGATTCCGAGTAACAAATATCAATAAATAACTCTGAGGGGAGGACTATTTTATCTTAATTATTTTTGTAGCATTCCAAAACGGCTTAGAATCTTTATTAAAACCTGATAACAGATTATTCCAGCGAAAATGTTGGTAAATTAATTACCCCAACATTTGTCACACAGACCAAAACTTGGGCCTATTTCATAAACATTGACAAATGCGGATAATATACGACAATTGTCATTTTTCGTTTCATAAAGAAATTGGCTGCGTTCAATCTCAGACAGATAGGGTATCCGGATACCTTTTTGTTAGTGTTTTACGTGTAAAATAACAGCTGATCACAAACAGCTGAGATGTCAAAAAAGGAATCCAAAGGTATTCAAGAATTTCTGGGGTATGTACATAGGTATCTGACAGAACACCTGATTCAACATATGGTTGAATTTCAAGAAACTTGAAAATTGATTTCAGCTTTTTGTATTTGTTGGTAAACAAAAAGATACAAAATGTTAGTTGAACATAATTGACGATGAAGAAGCTATTTGCCTCCGAAGGTAGTTATGATCAGTTGAATTATCCATTAAATGTTTTATCTTACAACAATTTTGACTTTGAAGCTTAAATATTTCTCTGCTTTTTGTGAACAGCTGAAAGTTGTTTTTATTTTTTGACAGCTATCTCAATACAGCTATCCAACTAGTTCAACAAGGTATCTAAAAATCCACCTATCCAAGATACCCTATCCAACACGAGATTGAACGCAGCCATTGTCATAACAATGAATTGTCAAGTACTTTTCCATAATTGTTATTGCCTTACTTTCAAGTCCCTTAAATTTGTACTGAAAATTCTTTTATGAAATGAAAAAAAAAATACAATTTAAATATTTATCAGTGTATTGACAATTGCGACGGAAAACGATCAAGTGTTGACATTGAAAAGACCTTAAATGATAAAAGATATTTGAAAAGCAAATTATCAGATTCTTAAGAAGAAACCTGGAATAAGAGATCGTCAATCTAATATTATATTCTCAGAAAACAGCATTTTTTATTTTCTTAACACAAACTGAAGTTGCTTTTAACTTCCTGAAACTTATTTAAAAAAAAGCTACGTTTCAACACAATTTCTAACATTTCGCCATTACATGCACCCAATACCCCTCTAACATATTGTATTTTAGCTCTTAAATAGGGCATATTTAGAAAACTGTTGGATTCCTAGAATGCTTTCATGTGTATGGAGTCCTCCAAATTAAATAGCAGGACCATTCTTCGCTAGATAAGTGTTCTAAAAAAATCTAATAACATTATGTTATTTTATTTTTGTCAGCCTCCTTTGCAAAACATTTTTAAGTGGTGCCCAAAAACTCGCCTTTATGTTAAGTGTGTGACATGCTCCCTAATTAAAAGTCTGGGTTTGGCCTTGGTAAATTTATCACTATTTCTATTTCAGTTATTGCCAACTTTTTAGTTTTTTTGTCAGAAAAGAAAAATGATTGATAAAAAAGATCAAAGCTTTTAAATTAAATAATATTTATTTAATAAATAATATTAAATAGTGTTTTCTTATGCAAACATAATTTATTTCTTAAAAATATATAAATTCACAAGTGAACAGGAATAACAATTTGACATGACAAGACTCTCGATTAATTTATTCATTTACATATGTATGTATACTCTTTTGCAAATCTCTCTTAAATTATTTCGTTTTAATTTAATTAATGTTAAGCTTTTTCTTTTATTAAATTCAAAGTCTTCGTAGAAAATTGGTAATATCATTGGTCAGTCGACCAACGCTACTTAATGGCACATCATATGAACTAACACCCGCAAAAACAGACTTCCTTTCTCGAGCACCAAATTCATCGTCTGAAGCTTGATCACTTCGTCTCTGGGCACTTTCAAGTGAGTTGCTGTTCCGAGTCAATTCGAAAATATTCGTATTTGGAATCAAGCCTGCCAGGTTACTTGGTAATCGGACGTTGATAGACCCAACTTCGGATTTTACATTCGAGCTTAAATTAATGTTTGGTTGTTGAGGGAGGATCATCTGAGAAACAGTCATCTGAGAGGGGATAATCTGAATTTGTGGTTGTTGTCGTTGATGGTGATGTTGATGTTGTGGCAGGGATATTGGTTGTTGAAATTGTTGTTCAATGGATGGAATTATTTTTGTTGAAACTTGATGGACTTTATTCGAATGTTGTTGATTTGGAATTTTCTGATGTTGCTGTTCGAGGAGAGGGACAGATTGTTGGATCTGGTTGAATTTCTGGGCGGGGAACATTTGTTGCTGATAAAAGTATTGCTGTTGTTGTTGTTGCTTTTGCTGCTGAAGTTTTTGTTGCTGCTGAAGTTGATATTGTTGCTGGAGGTGGTTTTGTTGTTGTTTCAGTTGTTGAAGTTTTTGTTGTTGCTGTTGCAATCTTAGTTGTTGCTCCTGATACAATTGCTGTTGTTGTTGCTGCTGTTGTCGTTGGTCTTGGTACAATTGCTGCTGTTGTTGTTGCTGTTGTCTTTGTTGCTGTTGTTGTAGCAGTTGCTGTTGTTGTTGCTGTTTTGCTTGTTGTTGCACACTTAGTTGGGATTGTTGTTGAAACGTATTTTGATTTAATGGATTACGAATTGTATATTGTACAGGATTGGACTGAGTTATAAATGAAGGCCTATTTGTCGATAGTTTAGGGGGTTCAGGACTGTATTGTGATCCGAATTTGCTAGCAATAAAGTCTTTCAGTGGTATGAATGGAAGACTAGTTGGAACTGAAAGTTGGGCGGGTCTGTTTGTTGGGTACTCTTGTTGAATTGTTGGTTGATTCGAGAAGGGAATTTGTGGCCTGGGCAAAGCTGCAAAGAAAACAAGTAAATTGATTGCTACTGTTCAGTATTCATATACGATCAAGTCACTTTTATAAGAAGCTTACCTTGTTGTTGGCTCTTAAATGCTCCTGAATCAGTCGGTTGTCTGTTGACGGCTTGATTTTTTCTTAAGTTCTGTAAAATTGAATCGTCAGTTATAGATTTGGTAAGATCATGAAATGAAAGGAATGTAGCCGGTAAAGGTTCCGGCGTAGTTGATGAAGTAGACATGGGAGAGATAGCATCATGATATGAAAATGGAGCTAGAGTAGGTGTTGGTAATGAGGGAGAACTTCTGATGGGTTGTTGCGTGGTAGAAGTTCTAACTAACGGTTTCGTGGTTGTGATTGTGGCTTCCGAAGAAATATTCTTATGACTGGGAAGGCGCCGTTTAGTTTGAACGTATTTATTAGAACTCTGTCTAATAGAGTTGTATGAACGATTTGGAATGCCATTATATGTACTTGCAGCGCTTGTTAGATCTGACAATGTAGAGTCAGAATTTGGAGAATTCAATGTGTTGCTAGGAGGAGCGAAGGTTGTTGTTGTTGTTGAAGAAGAAGTAGAACTTGATGATTCAGTAGTTCGTCGTCGAGATCCATAAGTGTATCGGCTTACATTGAGACGCCTTCGTGGAGATGCTGTGACCTTTGTTGTAATTGAGGCACTTGTTGTGGAAGTTGTTCTGCCACCTAATCTGCTTCTGTAAGTCGGTGCAGCTGTAGTACTTGGTTTTGTAGTTGTTGAAGTGCTTCTTTGACCAGATCTCTGCAAGTTATTCCTTCTAGAGTAAGAAATTGGCCTTGAGGTTTGTCGTCGCTTGCCACTTTCCACTGTGAATCTTCGAATTGAAACTGCTGGACTAGTTGTGGACTCAGGTGTTGTTGTAAGCGCTATGGAAGTCGTTGATGGTGAAGTGTCAGGATTAACATCAGTTGTTGAACTAGAGACAGTTGTTGGAACTGTAGTTGAGGTAGTAGTTGTTGAAATCGTGGATGTAGTAGACGATGAAGTTATATGAGGAGTCGAATTTTTAACCGCTTTCGATCTATTATAAATTGGAACAACGGGTATATTAGTTTCTTCTTGAGCAGTTTTATTTTTTTCATCAGACTCGTTCACAGTGATTTGTTTGACTCCAGCAAGAAGTAAATCTTCTGCTCTTTTATTTGCATTAACTTTGTCTTCTTCAGTAGTTTCTTGAGATAGCTCCTTCAATGAATCAACTGAATCTAATTGAATTATTTCTTTTGGTTCTCTTTTAATTGCTGGTTTGGATTCTAATTTTGGTTCCAAATCAGACTCAAGCTTATTTACAACTGGAGATTTGGGTGATTTGGCGTCCTCTAAAGTTTCTAAAGTGCTTGATTTATCATCTACTTTAGAGATTTTTTGATTTGCTTCATTTGGTAATTCAGCTTCTGATTTTGTTATTAAATCAATAGAAGATTCAATTTCTAAGTTCTCTGAAGCATTGTCTAAAGCTAAAATTTGAAACTTTTCTGTTGTTGTTTCTGGTGGTTGAGTAGAGGTTAATAATGTTGTGATCAATGAATTACTGTATGATTGAGTGGAAGTAGAATGCTAGAAAATAATTTAGATAGAAAAGAATAGACATTGAAGAAATGTTAAGAGATATGATAGTGGTTTAAGTTTAAAATTTATCTGTGAATCGAACAAAAACATTTAACTTTTTAGTCGTTATTTCCTGAAAAGTTGCTCTGAAAGTTCAAAATAAATACGCGTATTGTTGGTGTTTGATACATTTGAAGTAGCAGCATACAAAATTATAAAGTATTTGTTAGACAAGGTGGTAACTTTTAATTTTTAGAATTATGCATACATTTTCAGTATCCTTTTATTTAAAATAAAAAATTGTCGAACGTGTTCTCAATATAGAGAATCAAACAAAAGAGCTGATATCAAAACTATTTTTTTTTTTAAATTTCGTTTCTTTAAAAGTTAAACTATGAGTAAAATAAATCATTTCATTCTGTTTTATGGGCTAAGTTAAAACATTTTATTTAGTGAAATGGTGGATAATCCTTAAGGATTTGAAAATAAAAACCATGAATTACGATTTTTAAATGTACTTTGAAAGCTTACGCAAAGTGTTTAAAAAATGAGAAAAATGTTGAAAAAAGAGAAAATATGGCAGAAGATTAAAGAAATTTGAAAAGTTAAGAAAAAGTAATGAAATTTCAAGGAAATATTTATGTATATAAATTCATGTTTATAAAATAAAATGGGAAAAATTTGTAATCTTAAGAATTTTTAATAAGTTAATAGGTCACAAACCTGAGTGGTGCTGGATGTTCTCCTTGGAGATGCTGTTGGCCTACGACCATAAGAACGATCTTCTTTGGATTTGTCATGCGTAAAACCACGACTTAAGAATCTAAATGGCTTTTTTGTGACTGAACTTTCTGGTTTTTGAAGTGTCCTTTGCTGAAATTGTAACGAATTTTGTCCTTCCAATTGAGCTTCGTAATTAATTTCGTCCAATAAGCTATTGATGTTTGAAGCGAAATTAAATGAAACTGGTTGAACAATTTCATCTGTAGCATCAACATTGCCTTGCATCATATTCTTTACATATTCCGGAGCTATAATTTCATCTTGATCTAAGACTTGTAATCCATTTAAGCCGGCATTCACCTTCTCAGCAAAGTTCATTCCACTTGTTTGAAAAGGTTTATCGAGTGCATTTGAAGGTGACTCAGCTATTACTCGAGAAGTTTGTCGGTTAAAATTTGCCCCAGGATCAGTAGAGAGTTCTCCAAGACTCGAGATGTAGACTTCTCTGTCGCTGGCACTGTCTTCGGTGGGTGGTAAAAGTAATCCAGTTGGTGTTGCAGAAGAATAGGTATCATAAGAGATATTTTCAGAAGACAACGGACTTTCTACAAGTTCTGATAAAGGAGTTTCAAACGGTGGGCTAAATGTTGGCGAGGGGGGAGTTATAGGTAATGCCGAAACATTTATGGATTTGAATCCAGCTTCCGAAGGCGTTGTTGATATTTCTTTTTGTTCGTTGATAGGCAACGGGGAAAAGAATCCGAACACAGGTTCATCCTGATTTAGATCTATTGATTGATTTTCCAAAATTAAAGTTTCTTGTGTTGGGATTATGCTGGCTGGGGAGGAACTTGTTTGGATGTTTTTCGATGGCTTTGTTGGTTTCGTTGCAATGTTTTTGCGTGTTGTAGGCTGAAGAGTCGTAGGCTTGCCACGATTCAAAGCTATACTTATCGTTTTCATAGGATGTTCCATCATCTGGCGGACGGTTTTCATCATATCAGTTTTAGTACCAATTCGATTGTTATCGTTTTTACTATAATACCGTTCACTATCATTACAATCAACATTTCTATACCAGTCGCAGACAAAATTTTTTTGACTGAATAGAGTTCCGTTTGGACAAAGGAATGCAAAACCTAAGAATTTTGATTTTAATTATTTAAAGTAGATCTTTATATGTAAATGTATGATAAACTAATTTTACCTTTTCCAACGAGATCAGTGTTGGCGCAGATTCGGAAAACTTGGCATCTAGCTTCTGTATCAGCATAATAACCTGAAGAATAGAATATAGATTTAAGAGCTTGCGTATTGATTCTTAAGATCAAGTATAAAGACTCAAACCTTCGTGACGGCCATTACAATCGAAATTTGTTCTTGGAACTGCGCTGTAAATTGGGTAATCGATTTCTGGTTCACCCGGGATTGTTTGTCTTAAATCATAAGGATGACTTGAGCTAAAACTATTCAGAGGAGTTAAATAATATTATGTTATGTTCAGTTGATATTATTTTTCTTTTATACCTCATGGTAATGAACTCATTGACCTGATCTGCATCTTCAAAACTTCCGTCAGCTTTTAATGCCCGTAAGTTGAGTGTTGTTAGGCAAAAGCAATACACTAAAATTTATTTTTAAAAATATGAGTTTTTCTCAAGTATTAATAAATGATAAATATTTGTTGCCTTAACGAGCAAAAACAACTGCTGAAACTATGATATTTTATTAATTATAGTATATTAAAAAAATCTAATAGGTGGTTCTTCCTTTCACTTAAAGAATTAAAGGGAGTTATCCTGATAAATCAAATGGCGGTAATTTTTGGCAATCTCAGATTAAGTTTAAAGTGTATAATTCAAATTTCAAACAAATTCTTTAATTAGTTTTTAAATTACTTTGACATTTTTCCTTGAATTCGTTCAATTCCTCGAATAATTCTTACATTCCTATGTACATAGATAAGTCAAAAAAGGAAGTATTGCATTCCAACAAACTATTTGCCATCCGTCATTTAGTGGAGTCAATGTAACTTTGTTTTGTATCGAATTTGTTTCATAAGATCTTTGAAATTCCATCTTCGAAAACACTTTCATCAGTTAAGTATACTCGAACTTTTTAACAAGTTCATGCTATTCGAGTACCCAACACTTAACTGCTTGACTTAAGTTAACCTTGTTTACTTGTTTAATGCTGTACCTTAACTTCAATGTCAAGTTATACAAAAATGGAGTGCATATTCATCATATCCAACTGAATTCCATTGCAATTTGAATTATTTATATTGGGTATAAACCAAAATCACTTTTGGATTGGAATTCTTCAAGTGCTTTTTAAGAAACATTATATTTATGTACATATATTCTTTAAATTAAATTCAAAGAGTTCATAGGGGTTTATGGTAAATTTTTAACCATAGACCTTGAAATTGACTTTTAAAAATCTTTTTATTAAGGTAGGTACTAATTTTTAAATTAATAAAGGCCATACTTTTGAGATTCTTCAAAACTAGGCTTACAGAAACAAAAAGTTTAAAATAGAATTTTCGAGTTTGAAGTTCATCAAAAAGACTGGTCTACAAAATTATATTTTTTTCTATCACACAAAGAAAACAATATTTTTTTAAGGGATTAAGTTGTCCTAAATTCGAATCTCACCTTTAAATTTTTCTATCACATCAGGTTTTTAAAATATGAAACTAAAAGCTAAAGATATCGAAAAATACATTGTATGATGATTTTCAAAACTACAGAAACTTGTCTTCTAGATACAAATCAAATCATTTTAGTGTCTTACTTAGGTTCTAAAAATTCTCAAGAGTTATTAGTTTTAATTTGACTCTTTATGAATTTGTGCTGCTTCATCCGCTCATAAAAGAAGCCTGGACCACCAAAACCTTCCCCGATGAGTGGAAGAAGGGAATTATCGTCAAGCTCCCTAAAAAAAGAGATCTTATAAAGTGCAAAAACTGGAGAGGGATTTGCGTTCTACCTGCCGTTGCGAAAAAAGTAGCAAAAATCATACTGAAACGCATCAGAGGACACCTTGAGGCCACACTCGATGCCGAACAAGCAGGATTCCGCGCTGGATCCTCCTGTTTTGATCAAATCAACACCCTTCGGATCATTATTGAGCAGTGCGTTAAATATCGAGCACCACTACACCTGCTGTTCATCGACTTCGAGAAGGCCTTTGATAGCATCAACAGGGAGTATATCTGGTTAGCTTTGTGGAGAAGAGGCATTCCAGAAAAACTAATTGCTATTATAAAGGCAACATAATATGATGGATCCAAGTGTCACGTTCTGCACGATGGTTGGTTGTCAGAGGATTTTAAAATCCGTAGCGGAGTCAGACAGGGCTGTATTCTGTAGCCAATATTGTTTTTGCTGGTGATAAGCGATGTACTGCGTGCAGCTTTGTCAGGTAGCGGTGGGATCCAATGGACTGTGTCATCCTATTTAAAGCACTTGGATTACGCGGTCAATGTGTGCTTACTCTCTCATAGGATCATGGATCTCCATCAAATGATAACAAGTGTGAAGAGAGAAGCAGAAATCAATGGGGCTGAAAATTAATTCCGGCAAAAAAAAAATGATCAGCCTCGGAACCCGACCATCCTCTCAAATAAATATTTCCTCACAACAAGTAGAAAAAGGAAGAGCTTTCAATACCTTAGAAGTATCATTATCATCGAATGCGGAACCGAACAAGACGTCATCTGCCGCATCTGCAAAGCAAAAGCGCATTCGGTATGCTGTCGAAAATTTGGAGGAATAAGACCTCTTTCACACGAGACGGTTTCGTCCGAACGGTTAAAATCCGTACGATTTTTTTCCGTACGAACTTTGTTTTCACACATAACGTATTTGCCCCGTGAATCGTCTACGTTTGATTATATTTTAGATATTTTTCTTTAGTACAAGTGACCACAAAAACAGACGGCGAATGCGTTCGCGTAGTCACGTACGCCACTGATAGGCTTGTTTCACACTATACGGTTTTGACCGTACGGCAAAAAAACCGGACGGCGAAATTTTGTTAGAGGCGCGAAGAAGAGCATATACGCTTTTATATTATACGGTCACGGTTTCTAGCAAAATGTCGCCGTTCGGTTTTTTGCCGTACGGTCAAAACCGTATAGTGTGAAACAAGCCATAAGACGGCGACGGCGGCGTGCAGTGTAGCAACCGTCTACTGCCACTACAGTATACGGCAGCCGGACGGCGCGATAAGCTTAGTGGCGTACGTGACGAAATGCATGTTTTCACATCATACGATTTTATTCGTGCGGCAGAGTTCGATCAGCCACTTCAAGACACGATTACTTGTGATATATCGTGTGCATATATCGCGTTCATATATCGCGTTTTACAGTACAGTTAAAACCGTATAATGTGTAATTAGCCATTGATCCGGTTTATGCCGTCCGGGTTTTTGCCGTACGGTCAAAACCGTGTAGTGTGAAACGAGCCTAACTCTATCAGCTTAAGAATGACTGTTTGGCACAAATGTCGAATTTGTACTTTTTTATGGGTGCAGCACCTGGAAGGTTACTTCAGCCATTACAAAGGAAGCTGCAAACTTTTGTGAATAGATGTCTTTGCAACATCCTAAGGATTTTCTGGCAAAACCGAATATCAAATATAGGGCAGGAACCTATAGACTCTATAATACGAATGCGTAAGTGGCAATGGATTGGACATACACTTTGAAAAGGTAACGACTGCATTGCAGGCCAAGCAATGCAGTGGAATCCGCTCATACAAGAAGGAAGAAGAGCTGGATGACCGAGAAACACATGGCGCAGGACAGTCGAGGAGGAATCACCGTCACTAGGCAAGAGTTGGAGGGAGCTGAAACATATCTCCGGAAACAGCACACGATGGCGCGTAGTGGAGGCCCTATAAGGGGTTCCCAATGGACTTAACAGGTCTGAGGACCATAGTTTTAAAAAATACATTTTTTAGTTAATTCTTAGTGCTGATTACGAATCCAAACGGTAAACGGTTTTTTTTGATGGGTTTTGTTCGTTCATATTCGGTGATCGAGTCAGAGGCATATTTTTAATGTTTTTAATATGTAACTCACCCAATAAATTTAAAAACTATTGAAGCAATACTAATTGTCAGGTCAATTTAGACTACAAAATATTTATTTAAAAGAAAAACACTGTTGTTAATATTAAAATAAAAATTATTTATATGGAGCTTTAAATTTCACTGTCTTTATGTTTTGGACCAGAGTTGCCAACCCCCAATATTTATCCACTATATAAAAAAGTTTGATAACAATACTCACATAACAATTTCAATAGATACATCATCTTATATTGGGATGTCGCCCAAAATCTGAAAGTAAAGAAAAAAAAAAATATAATTAAAATATGAACACACAAATGCAAATAAAATATGCAAAAATAAATATTATTCAACATAATTACTATTTAGCATTGATTTAAAAAACAACATTGTTTCGTTGCTAAATACTCATTTCTTAATTGATGTAAGACTTGAGGTAAAGTTAACAAAAACTAAAACACATCTGCGCTATAAGCCAACAATTAAGTTTTTAACCCTCAATACAAAATACTACCTACTCTCATCAAAATAACTAATTATCATGTCATCGTTCAGACACATTTTAATAATTTAATTTAATTTAATTCATGTCAAAAAAAGAAATAGTGATGATTGGTTATTGGACTCTGGTTTCCGCTTCTCTATTTACATATGTAGCATTTATGTTCATACAATTCGGACTTCTTTTTATTTATTTCGTACCAAATTTTGGCTTTGATTGATTGACAGTTTCATGTTTTCCGTGTATGCTTTTTTAGGAAGCTATGGGTTATAACAAGAACAATAATTAAAAGCAATATGTTGTATGTATGTACATGCATATGCCAAAAATATCAAACATGACGTTTATTGAATTGGTTGAATTTTTTTAATGAGATTTATTTTCCAGATTGTCATCATTGGATTCCAATTTTTTTAGTGGACTACATCGCGAGCTCTCACAATGCAAAAATCTGCACAAACGGGAATAAACAACATTATCTAATTTTTGTAGATGGCCGACGCGCGTAAAACTAATAGAATTTCTGACAGAAAAAATGAATCTTCCCGAGGTAGGTTAAATTCCAATTTATATACCAGGTATGAGTAAAATTACTCAATTTTATGCAAACATTGTAGACCTACACCCCCGGTTTTGTTTTGAATATTTTAAGTAGAAAAGTTATTCCAAACACTTTAAAGTTGACAGCTTTCCTTCACTTAGTTTACATGTTTTAATATCTTGAAGTAGTTCTAAAAAAATCAAGGCCGTATGTAATTCGGATTAAATTCGGTATAACTATTGGTAGTAAAGAAACGCAAAGTGGGCTTCAAATTGATTTCATAAATTTGTCTCCAAATCTATTTAAATAGTTGGTAAATCACTTAATACAACGCAACACCTTAACAAAATTAGAGTTTATTTTTATTCACTTTATTTTTATTTATAAAGGATGTACGTAAAGTATTCTAGGTTATAATAGTTATAGCTTAAAGAAATTAGTTATACACTTTCAAAAATTGCTCCAAGGCTAAATTTTAGTGTAGAACTGAATTTATACCTCCTTAACACTCTCCAAGAAGTCATCTTATTTTGGACAGGAGCTATAAAATGTTTGATATTTGAAAGGGTCAAAGTTGTATATCATGAACATCGGACAAAGTATGGTTTAATTCTAAAAAAGTATACCTTAAAAGTGAAAAAGTTGTATTGTCTGCATCTTGTTTTTAGATACGCGAAAACGAGTATTATCCTTAACGTATTATTGAAATGTTTATAGCAAAAAAGTTTTTTTTTGTAGCACAAACCAAACAATACTTTTTCAAAGAATTAAAATGTCCTCAATTTTAATCTCGTCTTCAAATTTATCTATAACATCAGGATTGTAAAATATACTTTTTCAAAAATGCTAAACACAATAAAAAAAGGGGGGCTTTTAAGGCTAAACAAAAAAACGCAACATATGCCTTAACAATAAATTGCAAATCGAAAATTCGAATGATCTAAAAAAACCTGCAAAGATTTTTATTTACTCTTCTCTAAATTTTGTATTTCTACTTCAAAAAATTACATGCATAAATGTGGTATATTTTAGTTTAATAATAAACAAAATATTATTCCTAATAGAAAATGAGTTTACATTTGATTTCAGCAATTACACGCAACAAACACGAGAGGAAGAGAAGGATACCCCCACTGAACCGTTATTTTGTTTCTAAATTTTCTCAAGAACTAATACTGTTTTAATAATATTTGATGATAAAATTTTAAAAATATATTATTTTTTCTTGCAAAATTCGATATCTCTAAAATATGATACCGACATAATGCCCAAGTGCAAAATCTCCAAAAAAAAAATCCCCACACTTTTAAAAATCCACAAAATCGTTATCCCCAAGTACATTGTACTTGTTGCCGCACACAGTAGAAGCTTGGCATTGCGCGCCGCCTCAAGTGTATTGTAGGGATAAAAAACTCAGGATTATATGCACTAATAAGAGATTTATCAAAGGAAATGATCGTAGGGGATCAAGTTTCCCAAATCATTTTTCCCAAAATCCATGGCTCCAAACAAGGTATTTATTACTATTTTTTTTCCAACAAATATGCTTTCCCAATTTTTTTTTTCACAAAAAATTGGTGTCCCAATACAATTTTTGGCTCAACTTTCCATTAGCGCAGCACGAATTTCGACACGTCGTTTTTTTTATTTGATAGATATGTGTAAATGAATAATAATTATAGCAAATTCACTTTTTCACATACAACAAATGTAAAAATGGTTGATTTTGACCTTTCTTCCCTGTTTTTGGTTAAGTGATGACATACTTGATTTTTTTTGGGATTTCTTTGATTTTAATGCTCAAATGCAAAAAGTACTTTGCATATACCCAAACTCGCACCCACCACTAAATCCTATAGTGATGCCAAGCAAGGGGGTTGCAGGGGATAGCATGCCCCCCCTTACATACCAAGCTGTTAGTCCGCCCTATCAACTCAAAATATTATCATTGGAAAAACTTGGCATTGGAATAAATTATGATTGGAAACCATTGTCTTGGGAATGACAAAAATATGTACATTTTGGGAAAACTGGACATTGGGACACACGGATTGGGAATTTTGTCCTACAATCGGAAATGATAGATGTTTTTACCACAATTGAGAAAATACGCAGCGATGGAAAACGTCAATTGGAAAAATCGAGCGTGAAAACATACAAGAAGTAAAAAATAAAAAGCAAGGTGGTCAAAAGCTGAAAAACTTGAATTTTTAAAATTTGTATCATATTTATTTGTTTCATTTGTTTATTTAATACCATGAATTCAAAATGTATTTCTTATTTTTGAAAAACATAGATAATATTAATTTCTTATGTTTTTGTTGAATAAAAAGATAAACACAACTTAACTTTGTTCTGAATTATTCCCAAAATCAAATGGTTAAGCACAGCTTAACCATATTTGGCGCCAAACATAATTTCTTAGATATACTCGAAATATGGTGAACCTGTGCTAAGGGATTTTGATTTTGGGAATTCTGGATTTGGGGATTTTGGTTTAGGAGATTTTATATTTGGGGATTATGTTTTGGGGATTTTTCTTTGGGGCTAGGGTACCTAACGCTAACCCCTCGAAAATGGGTCGTCATTTTTACCGAAAATTAAATGCAAAGTGTATTATTTGCATACTTAAAATATTTTATTATTATATTGAACAATTTTATATATACAAATTAATTTTAAAAAAAAAAACGGCTTCAAAAACGGTGTTCGAAAAAAAATGTTTGATTAATTAAATGGCATTTAAATTTTTTAAAACAAACTTATTTTGAAGGTACATTTTTAAATTTTCAAATACTAGTATTATTTGTAAACAGAGTCTTTGCAGAGAGTTCGCGCGATCCAGTCGCAAAATTTATTTGTAATATATTTTATTTCAAAAAGTTGATATAATAGAATAGTTTAGACGATGAGTTCGTTACAAAAACATACAACTTACTTTCAAACCGTTTTGCCTCCTTTTCAGTTAGAACTGATTTAGCACAAATGGTTTAGCTTTGCTTTCAGATTTGTATAAGAGAGAAAAATTTTTAAAGATTTTTGAAAAAAATTAAAAATTTAAAAATGAATACCTCAAAGACCTCACGTGAGGGAATACTTTTGGGTTCGGATTTGAATTTAGGTTATCAAAACTCACCGGAAAAGTGCAATTCGATACCAGTTACAAAGTTATTACAAGTTATTTAGGCTCTCATTATGAGTAGCGAAGCTAGCTTAAAAACTTGCGAATTCGATAACTTTTTATTATGAGTATCGATTTGCTTAAATTAAATTCGTTTCAAATGTCAAAACATTATCGAACTTGGTTATCACTAAATTATCCTTAGCGAATGTTCGCTAATTTAACGACCCAAAACGTCAAATTCTATATCGAATCAAATATAAAATTCAGTGATAACCCTAGCGAATTCAGAGTTTTCCATTTGTTTGTTAAAATAAGTGATAAAATAAAAAGGTATTTGCAAATAATTTTTATATTATTATAACAAAAAAAAGAAAATGAAAAATTATATTTTCAAGGACAAATGCAAAATTTGCTAGGCTGGTGCATTTGATGGAAACGAATCCCGATATGGCTAGCGCCATATGAGTATCCAGTATATCAAAAAGGAACCAAAAAGATTATTGGCAGAGTTTTGCAAAAGAACTGAACACTCTTGGACCTTCGTTTCGTAAAGGAAAAGATTGGCATAAGGTTTGTTGATAAAAATTTGTAGTTTCCATTAAAGAAGTTTTTATTTGCAAATAGGTTTGGTTCGACTACAATGTAAAACTCAAACAAAAAATTGCTCACAATAAAAAGAATTCCACAGCTACTGGTGGAGAACTATACTGCCAGGCATCTTTGTATCCTTTGGAGCAAGCTGTAGACAGACTTCTTAGTCTGAGCCAGGCAGTTAATCCACAAGACATTTGCTTGGCACACATTCACAGGATTTACTTTTAACCGATGTGACGACTAATTCTGAAAAACTTCAACAAGATATTAGTATCAACCTTGAGGCATGTGAACAGGTTGAAGGATCTTTTCAACAAAATTCATTGATGCCAAGTGCAACGGAGGGCGACCAAGCCAAAAGAATCATCTGCACAACAAAGTTCCTTGCCAAGTCGCAGCAGACCAACAATTCCAATGCAAGGGAATCTGAACGATTCAAGTTGTTGCAAACACAGACCCAGGCAGATCTTTTAGATGTATTTTTATCCTTTCTTCCCTCTTTCTGTTATCTTCAAAAAACAAATTAACGTTGCTTAACATTATCATTGTTTTTTTAAATAAATAAATCAGAGGATAAAAACACAATCTGAGAAATACAATACTAATTGAAAATCATTTTTTGACGTTTCATTTGTGTTTTTTCAATGAAATAATGTTGGCACCATTGATATTTGAAGCGAATGGCTAAGCTCGTTAACGATAATACTATCAGAAAAGAAATTCGCTTTTACATTCGAACTTTAACGAACGTTCGCTTCGCTACTCATAATGAGGGCTTTAGTGACACTTTTGACATCAGGTAACCGATATTAAAGAACTTTGCAAAAAGTAGATATGTATAAGTATGTATGTATGTATATTTTCCCGGGCATATTTAACAATTTACGAACTAAGCACAAGTCTGCAAAAAGTCTCTTTTTATAGATTCTTTTTAACTTTTATTGCTACCAAACAAACATACATATTTAAACAGTTAATTTATTTAACGGAAGCACTTTGACTTCTTGTAATACATTAATAATATCTCAGAATTTGACATGTTTGTCAAAATAAATCAAATCAAATAAAAATGAATAATTCTTCTCTTTATCTATTTACATTTATATAAGAGTATACAAATATGTATGTACATACATATATATCTATCACTGTTTAGCTATATTAAATCAAGACAAAATTAATGTATGGAAAAATATACAATTTGTAAATTTCTTTTCTTTATTTTCTGTTAGATAAAGATAATAGACGTTTGTCAAAGACTTTAATGCAAATATGATAACTCCTTACTTTTAATGGTGTTTTTTTTTTGAGTGCCACATAAAATGCAAACTAAAAAATAATAATGCACCACTTAGCCCTATAATATTATGCTGAACGTTATCGAACTTAAAATATTTCTGATATTAAATAAATGGTATTGTAATGGATTAGGCAACGTTTTATTAGAGATTACTGATTTAAAAAAAAACAATAACAGAAATGTTTTTTTTTTATGCATAATGTATATATTTTACAAAATATTTCTATACATATTTACATTTGTATATATGTAATGTATGTATGTATGTATGCACAATATGTATTTACATATGTATGTTTTTAAATGTATATACATAACCATAAGAGTACATTATTACAATTTGACAATGCAGTAATTTCTTTTACCAAAGGACTATAGGGTGAGTAATCAAATTTTTTAACATTTTGTCTATAATCCAATATGAAAAATTACATTAGAGTGGAATCTCAAACTGAACTTTTAATGTTAGAACTACAACAAGTCGTTAAGTCTAGGTTCAATCCCGGTGTTTGTTGTCGCCGTCTTCTTTACATTCTTCTTTACTTAACATAAAAAAGTGAATCTCAAACTAGTTGTTAGGATTCGGCTAAAAACTATTGCTTTTTTACTTTTTTACGACCAGTTGCGTCATAAAATTCTCTACATTTCATTGATTTATTTTATCTTAAAAATTCAGAACATATCTAATCTAAACACAAATTCTGCAAAAAGAAGCACGTAAGCCTTTGACGTGTGTTTTTTTTTAATTAAAAGGTCCATTATACCTTTCTAAAATTAGAGCATTTTTCAGAAATCAAGTTTATTTTTAATTAAATTATAACATTAAAGAATTCTATTTATTTAAATAAACATATTATGTATGCATATGTAAATGACATCCGATAAAAATAACATCACATAATAGTCTGAATACATTATAATCGATCTTATGTATTCAAATTAGAAAAAAAAAAACATTTTACTACAATTTTTTGTTTCTAAAAATATATTGCTTCAAATTTGTTTGCTCAGTAAATATACATATATTTAAAAAGATTTATATCAAAGTAATTTCCTACACACAATTAGTATATCTGTCGGAAGCAAGTATCTAACACTCAAACAAATATTACACATCAATCAGAAGTCATATTATATATTATCAACGGAATATAATATAAATAATAATAATTAATAGAATGATTGATTTATTGGATATACTTTTAAAAATGCCAATAATAGTGTTTTATTCTGAATGTCTATGATAATTTAATAATTTGTATTGTATTTTTAATGAAAAGTTGAAAACAAAATTGGCTAATATTACTGATTGAACCTTCATTGTTAAATAAATGTATCAATTTTAATCAATTCCGTCAATGCAGTCGATTAAGGAATTAAATTCCGATCTTGTGAATTACTTTCGAAAACATATTGTGAAAAGATAGGATTTTTGTTTATTTATTTTCTTGAAAATGATTTAAATATTTGTGCATAATGTGTTGCTTAAGTAGAAGTCCTGTCTTTTTATAAAAAGAAATAATAATTTTAAGAGTATGTTAACTAAAACTTTTTCTTATCAAAATTTAAGTAACAAATTGAAATCTATTTACAAATGTATTAGTTTTTTTTTTTTAATTTGAGGGCATAAATAAAAACATATTGAATAAAAAGAATTTATAACAAACAAACTTTTATAAGAAAACACACCACACAGTAAAACAGTACAAGTTAATATTGACCTTAAACAAAAGATTTGATATACAAACTTGGTTTTTGAAGAAAGAAGAGTGTTTTAACATATTATATTAATAATATATAGAGAGGAATGTCATGTAATGTTTGTGTTTCATCTAAGTTTGCTAAAGTTTTTAATATGATATAAAGAGGATTAATAAATTTCAGAGATGAAGATACAACAGTTGTCTTAAATGATGGGCTTTTTGCCTGACTACTAGAATATATTTCTTCTTATAAATGCCTTCACGCATTTTTACTAACAGCGCAAAATATGACTCAAAAGTGTAAGAACACATTTAAGTGTAAAATTAAAATTAAATTAGACAACTCATATAATATAAGTAAGACACAGAGGCAGTATTAGGAAAGGAAGAGATGGTTTAAAAGCAGATGTCGGTACACATTGGTTTTGAATTCTCGAGCATTGCAATGACAGGGAAAAATTAAAGAGACTTTTTATGCTGAATCAGGCGGTTTATTTGAATAGAATTTTTAAATGATAGGGTTTACTTTTGAATGGTCAATTTGTCTAAAACTTTAACAAAATAATAATAACAATATTTTATGTGAGATAAGAAATAAGTTTATAATTTTTTTCATTATACTCCTTATAGTGTTTTTTTTCCCGAGATTTTTGGTCAAGAACCAATTTTTATCAATTTTAGTAGCATTTTTTGAAAGTTTTTATTTTTTATATAAAAAAAAATGTGGATTGTCTTTTTCTAATACCATTATCTTCCGTTAAAAACAAAATTTAGCAGATCTTAAATTTTATGAAAAAATGACTACATATTGGATTTTTATAAAAACTTTAATGAATTTTGAAAACAACATTCTTTTTGAGACGAAATTAGTTGGAAGCCAATATTTTTATTTTTTGAAAAGATATTTGAGTGGAAAATCAATTTTTAATCAACTGTCAATTCAATTCATATTACAAAATTCATTTGAAGTCGATAGGGTTATTAATTCGTGAGGTATTTGGAGTCAACCAAAATTTTCTCTTTTTTTTTAATTTCTCCAATTTTTTGACTGTCCTTTCTTTCTGTGTTATAACCTACATAACAAAATTTATTTGAAGTCGAAGTCTCTACTGCTTCTTGAGATATGGATGACCAAAAAAGCTTCCCGAACACACGAACGTACGTACACACGTAAATACAGACATCTCTCTAAAAATCTTCTATTTAAATTCTAGGGACCATGAAACGTCGAGAAATGTCAAAATTTTTAACTCGATAAATCGGACCGATTACAAAACTTCCAATGGGAAGTTAAAAATGAGATATGTATGTTCCAGACAAATTTAGTCTTTTTTTCTTAGAAAAAAAATCAGGATTGTATAAATTGAATTATCAGGGGTTTTTCCCAAAACAAAATTTTGCTCAATCTCTACTAACTTTGGAATTAAGTCTGAAGTAATACATATGTCATTTGATTTTCAGGTCTAATTTTGCTAATTCTTTCTAGTTTTCTTTTTCCTGTCATTCCTGTCTTGCACAGTTTCCAAAGAAAACATTTTTTCTCGTTTTTTTCTTTTTCTAATAGAAATAAATCCAATGTAATTTCCAGGAGCCACTTTTGTAATTAAAAGTCTCATATTTATATTAAAATAAATATGTATATCCTCTCAAAACAGAACATTGCTCTCCTTTAAGACCTTCATCTGGATGCCTACAAATAAAACAGAAACTTTTGGCACGTACCTTTTTTAATTGACACAAATAATCCAAAAACTGCAATTAAATATTTGTTTTATATTTTTATCAAAAATTTGTGATCGTTGATCGATTTTAGCACATGGTCTTTCACAATAAATTCAAGGAGGCAGTATCACTTTAACAGAAAAGGAGTTTACAGTGTTTAGCACTTATTTAAAATATAACTGTTTCGTTGTTTAATTCGATCAAATTTTCCAAAAAAAAAAGAAAATTGTTTAAGTTAATATTTGCTTTAAATTTTTGTTTCGTTTAGAGATTCAAATCCTTGGAATTAATAAGCCAAGGATATGTTAATTTTTTTCACTGTTAAGCTAAACGCTGTTTCCCGGCCAAATCGCGAGTATGAACTGATTCCAAAACTACAAGATTACCAAACTATTTCTTAGCCACGAAGAAGAAGATACGCACGCCCAAGAGCATCAGAAGAAACCTCCACATTAGCATCACTTCAGTCCGGATCCGAAAAGACCCACGAACATAAATTAAAAATTAAAAAAAAAAAACGAAAACATTCACTTTCGTTTGGTCCAAAGTTATTTAATACCCTCAACTTTTGGGTTCTTTTGAACCATGTCCGCTACTCAAACATGATTTTATTAATTTTTTTTTTCTGCTTCATCGACTCTGATGGTGTTTTATTGATGAGTTGTAGATTTTGTATCTGTAAGATGCAGTCTTTTGATGGAGATTGTAAGTTTGGTCTACTTTTGCACCCGCGGCGACCGCGTCGCGTCGGCAGCTATATAAGAAGTTTGATTAAGTGTAGTCGTTAAACAAAGCATAATAATTTTATTTTTTCTTAGATACATATTTTGAATATTTTGATACAAGACAACCTATAAGTAATAGTCAAACTTTTATGAAGTACCTACCATATAGTAGTGCTTTGAAAAATGAAGGTGTCATTTTTATGCTATATAAAGGTGATAATATACATATTTTGCGATATGTTAGGCCCGTAGGAAATTTATTTGAAGAAGACTCTTAATTTGTTATACAGAACATAATTGGCTGTTCGACATAATTTGACGTTTGTGTTTTATTTAAAGTGTTTTCCTGAAATGCTCCATAATAATGATGACGAAACAATAAATAATGTTTGCTATTAAATTTGTACATATACTTGGTGTGACTATTGTTCAAGGTCAGAGTATTAAGATATGTCTTTGACCGAAGAACTTCTTGTCATTTATTTTATAAGGTGGTGTTCATGTTGATGTAATGATCTGTATTCTAGACCGAAACTCGAACCGGCTACATTCTGGACCGAAACTCTTCTCGTAACTCAGGTGAAATATTGTATAAAGTACTATTGTTTACACTTGTTTTTTTTTTTTTTTTTTCAATAATATACATATATAAGTGGTTTCATTTTGTTATTTAAAAAAAGAGTTTTTTAAGATATTTCAATTGATATTTGTTTCATTGTAAATACTCGTAGCATGGTCAACCAAATGGCCACCACGTCTAATGCTGCTTAACCATAGCCTCCGAGATAAAAATGGAATTCACCACTGAAAATGATTTTACGATTTTTTTTACACTTCAGAAAGTAGTTATTTTATAGTAAGCGTCAAACTACGATCAGAGGCTCATCATAAGTGCATATTTTGTTAGTTGTTAGTAAGAAAATAATACAATTAAAACCTAATACACGCACAAATTACAAAACATAATTAACATTTAAAATTAATAAATACAGGACAAAAAATAAAATAAAGACGTTTACGATAGAGTAGCATTGGTTCTAAACAATTGTTTTAATCTCACCTTATTTAGCTTTGAACAGTTTAAGTTATATAAAATGCTCATTCGACTTAAAGCTTCATTCTTCCCATAGTTAGTTCTATGGAAGTCAATATGTATAAAATCAAATGAACGCAGGTGATAAGTTCCGCCTCGATAACTTAAATGTACACAAGATAGCAAATAAGGTGTATCAATTTCACCATTGATGAGTTGATGAAGAAATATTAAGTCATTATTAACACGCCTTTGATGGAGAGATTGTATTTGAAAAAGCTGAATTTGATGTTTATAGGGAGGCAGATCATAAGGATCATCCCAAGGAAGACGTTTTAGGGCAAAGCGAATGAAATTACGTTGAATTGATTCAATACAATTGTACAAAGAAAGAGTAACATAGGGATCATTGAACTCCTTTGCCCAGCGTTTTATAAAACCAAGCATAGAACTTGCTTTATTAACAATAAAATTAATGTGATGTGTAAATTCTAACTTGAAACAGAAATGAACATACCTAAATCTTTAAATGTGGAGACACGACAGAGTTTTCGCTGTGATATACAATAATTAAATACACTACCGATTTGTTTTTTAGTAACAAATATCGTCTGGCATTTAAAAGGGTTGAGGGTAAGGCTATTTTTGCCACACCAAAATGTGAAACTATCAATGTCGGCTTGTAAAAGGATGCGATCTTGGGTGGACTTTATTATCTTAAAAATGTTCATGTCATCAGCAAAAATAAGAACATCACTTGAGCGTAGACATGACGATACGTCGTTAATAGACAGGATGAACAGAAAAGGACCAAGTTTACTTCCCTGGGGAACACCAGATTGAGCAACAAAAGGTTCAGAATGACAATTTCTAAATTATACCCCATAGGATCTGTTTTCAAGGTATGATTTGATCCAAGCTAAGAAAAATGGTGGAAAACCAAGAGCTTTAAGTTTAAAAAAATAATTCCGTGGCTAAGTTGATCAAAAGCTTTGGAAAAGTCAGTGTATACACAGTCAACTTCATAACCTTGTTCTAAAGCGTTTGAACATATGTTTGAGAATGTGAGGAGATTAGTAACGGTTGATCTTTTTTTCACAAAACCATGTTGCTGTTCGCAAATTATTATCTTACTAAAAAATGCTACAATTTCACAAACAACTTGTTCAAGCACTTTAGGAGTGCAAGAAAGCTTTGCAATGGGCCTGTAGTTGCTTATATCCGCCTTGTTACCTTTCTTGAAAATTGGTGTTAAAAATGACTTCTTCCATATACTGGGAAATTTGCTGTTTGTAATAAAAGTTTGAATAAGAACGTAAGGGGTTCAACTAAGGCATTACTATACCCTTTCTTAATACTATCGGGGGAATACCATCGGGACCGGTTTAGCAGCCATTATTCAACGCGGATAAAAGATCAAGGATCGTACTCTGTAGCACAGGGATGTGACTACAGCTAATTTGCGAAAAGGAGTGAAGATTATGAAAATATACTTCATCAACTTCTTCAGGGCTATTAACAAATGACTCACGGAAATGGGTTGCGAAAGCGTTAAGGTATCAACAGTCTTATTTAAAGAAAGGTTCTTGTAAGTGAAGTTAACTGGAAAGCCATCTGCTTTTTTCTTTAAGTTAACAAGTTTCCAAATTTGTTTAGGATTCTCTTTAAAAAATTAGAAAGAGACTTAAATTTATTAAAGAGTTCAAAATTAAAAGAGACAGAGTTTTGAGGTAAGTTTTCCATGCCTTATTTCTTTTGTTACGCCATGATAACCATTCTTTTGTGTACCAAGAGGGTGTTTGTGTTTCTTGATTTCTTCAAAGGTAGATTTTTTTCCAAACATTTATTAAGGATCTTATAAAAATTTGAAACTGCTTCTTCAATATATAAGAAAATGCTAAAAAAATCGATGATCATTTTAATGCATTTCAAGAACCCATATGAACATACATATACGTGTTCGGTGTTTTAGATGTTAACTGAACTTAAAAAGCATTAAGACCTAAGATTTCATGCAAAATACAGTGTTATGTCATTGCGCAATGCCTAATTTTAAAGATGGACGATGAATTTACAAATGTGTGTTTTCGTTAAAACTATATGGGCTACATCAGTAATAATTATCAGTTGTTCTTCAGCGACGATGACGGTTTCAATTCTTCACATCACTTTTTCCACCTTTTTCCGGCTGAGAATGTTCTTCACGACGACTACCCAAAAATGCTTTAGTTTTGCAAAATATTCACCATTTTTGTAGTGAATTTCAAAATATTCACCATTTTCGTAATGAACAATTTCAATGCGTTGTTGAAGCGTGTTTCGTTCCGTTTTTAGTTTTATTGCTGCAGTTTTTACTTGCTAAATGTAAAAGTATGATATCTTCAAATAAAATAGGGAAATCCTTCAATAAAAATGTTATTCTTTTTTTCATAACAAATGTACATTATGTATCCTTATTTTCATACAACTTTAAAGTGGTTGGCCAAAAATTCACTAAAACCGCTTTCAATTTATATATTTACTTTGATTGAGGGTCTTAAGAATTTAAACAGTAAAAAAATATAAGAATGCCTTAAAGTGAATTTAACTTCCTAAAGTCGAACTATGCGTAAACATCAACCTACATTAATAAAGCGTGTATTTGAGTGTTAATTTTAATTTGAGATGGGTCAATAGTCAAGTCATAAAGTAAAAATACTTCACACTTGACAGAATATACCTTTAAGTCAAAAAGATTTGAAGTAGTGATATCAATATAGAATATTTACAAGTTTTGCAAAAATGTTAACAAGATTATTTTTGACAAGAATTGATCACTTATATAAAACAACAAAAATGAGTTGTACGAGTGTAGAAATAAAGAGATTAATCAGACTATTATATTTTTATTAAGACATACAATTATTTAAGAGCATAGTAATTGAATAAATTATGGGATTATAAAGTTTATTGAATCATGAAAAATTATAAAAATGTTAGTCTTGTGAGCTATACAATATACATAGGTAAGGTATATTCGTAGGTCTAACAAGTGTATCTAAATTTATGATATCAAGTAATGACAATAAATAAATATCAATAATGAAAATAAATATCAGCCATAACAAACAGCATTTTCAATACATAGAAGTCAAGTAAGTTCAAGAATAGAACATAATTCAAATGACAGTTGAATGATGTTTTTGTTGAAGTAACAATTATAAGTGTTTAAGTATGATGTTCACCACATTTGATTTTTTATTTCACAAAATGTTTCTTAAATCTGTCTCCGTATTTTAAACAGCAAACAGCTTATTTGATTTTTCACTTTTGATGATTTTATGATCTATTATTATTAGACCCTGCTTTTGACTTAAGTTTAGCTATAAAATTCAATAACTTACACAATACAAATTACTATTGTTCTAAGTAACTGTTATAGAAAGTAAATTGCTCAAATGGTGTGAAAACCGCTTATAATCAATGTCCTATTCATAAATAGCATATATTGAAATATTCGAAAATTAATAAACCTTTGAATACTTAAATTCGTATATGTAAAAAATAAATGTGTCAGGCACCTTTACACCTATATTACTTCTTCAGTTTTGTTTTTACAATTGTGATGACCTCCTCTTAACGAGAAAATATATGTTTATAGGCATTTAGGCCCCATTTACCTTCAATTTGCAAATAATATATTACATTAGAAGTAAAAGTCAAAATGTTTGAATTTATGAATTAAATTGACCCATAGATCATCACTTTATAAAAAATCAATTCTTTTTAACGTTAATAAGCTTGGTATTGATTTAATTGGTGAGGGGGATCTTTATTGGCTATATTTCAAATAATAAGTCAAATTAAAAATTATGAATTAACAAGCCGTGAATAAACTTTGAAACAGGTGATGAAAATATGCCTACATTTAAACTTATTCCACCTCTTAATCATAGACTCCTCATAGACTCATGGACTCATCGACACCTACGATTTGGACAAGAGTCCAAAAAATAACTTCAGTGTGTAGGTGGAGTCAAGACAAGAAAATTAAAATTGTTCAAATTCCTTGCGAGCACTCAAAATATGCTGTTTGTTGAATTGAATTAATTCTATAGTTGATGGTTCGTTGGATAAAGATCTTAAAATTTGGAAATAAGTCGGAACTTTTTTTGTTAGAAAATGTACGCAAATACAGAGTAGTATGTAAAGTTCCAGCTTAACTTGAATGAAGGAAATTAAAGGTTTAAAGTAGCTTCTTCTTTATACCCTGATTTACTTAATTTTTTTAGGACTTGAAGGAAACTATAGATGTCTTTTCTATTTCTTTATTTATAGGGCCCTGGATGGAAGGAATAATATAGTGAACTTGATTGCATTCCACCCCTTCTCTCTGCTCTATATAATTATTGTATGTATGTATTTATTTATATTCTTTTTTTTGTCTTTAATGAAGGTTTTCAGTAGCTTTTCCTTCAACCAAAACTCTTAATCTTTCAATCTTGTGTTAAAAACTCATTTAAACTTGGCAGTAGTAAGGTAGATTACCAATCTCTGTAAATTGTGCAATATATATTTAAGATATAAAAATAATGTAATATTTTTAGCTACAATAAAAATCTAAAATCTAAATCAAATATAGTGAACTTCAAATTTATTTGTTGTTAATGCGATTCTTTTTGTTTATTTTAACTGTTGGGTGTTTTAAATGGGCAAACTGCCAGTTCATCACGGTTAAAAATTGGGCCTCAACCAACATGCGTGTACAGCCAGCTCGGTCCCTATCTTACTGTCTCCAGAGTTTCGAACGCCAAGTTAGTGCATCGTGGCCTTCCTCTAATGCGCCGTCCATCGGGATTGGATTTGAAGTCCTTCCGGGCTGGAGTGTTGATGTCTATTCGCTCTACATGACCGAGCTATCTAAGCCGTTGGACTTTTTTGCTTTAGACCAGATCAGCTTCACTGAAAAGCCCGCACAGTTCGTCCTTGAATCTTTTTTTCCACTCTCCATGCATGCAGACGAGACCAAAAATCAACCGAAGATTTTCCTCTCGAAGTGTTTTAAGCGAAGTATTAAGCTTTGGCGCCATAAATGAGAACCGGGTTGACGAGTGTGATGATGCTCGAGAGAGGACTTTACTACGCAATTGCATTTTAAGTCCAAAGAAGCAGCGATTTTTAAGAGATATTTTCCTTTTGATTTTAGCGCTGGTGTCGTTGTCTAAATTTTTACCGGTGGGAAGGTATTGTATCTTACTGTGTAAGTTATTAAATAAATAAATTGAATTGAATTGAATTGAAAAGGTAGAAAAAGTACTTAACTACCTCAAAGCTAAAGCTGTTTTGATGACAGTATCTACTTGGCCTTGCCCTCATTGACCACTAAGCTAAAAATCGATAGTGCAAACTTTTAGTTTAAGAGATGGCTCACACTCACTCAAGCTAAAATGTATACATACCTTTTATAAGTAAACAAAAGGGGCTGTCGGTTTTCATTGGATTTTGGACAAAGCTTAGTAAGGTGTTTAATGGCTGAAACACAAACACGCTTCAGCTTCGGCTTCCTCTACGTTACGATGGGCCTGCTTAGAGGTTGCTTTGAATGGCATTTCTAATATGACATTTCTAAAATGGCACTTCTGTCATTTGCAGCTGTTATTTTTTCTCAAAAGTTTGTTTTGATTTTTCGTGCAGTAAAAAATATGAATTTTGAAATCAAAAAAAAAAAAAAATTTATTGCGGAAATAGCTTGCACAGCCTATAATAACCAATGGACATCCCTCCAAAAGCAAATGTATTTTGTTTGTTGACTTTTTTTACAGCTGTTGAGCTGTTGAGCTTCCGTTTAGAGTCACATTACGTTCTTTTCCTTACGATTGTCAAACGAAACGTGAGGTCAAAGCTTCATTGTGATAGCATGCATTGAATTCCTATGACTGAACTCGTAAACGTCAGGTGAAGCCGAAGCTGAAGCGTGTTTGTGTTTCAGCCATAACAATCGCGTAGTACGGTTAAAGGACGAAAGGACTTAGCCTTTAAAATGACGGTACCAAATAATGAGACAAGAAACATTGTGACGATGTTCTGTGTTGCTTTCGAAAATCTATTTGAATTCAGAAGATCGTGGTTTTCATATTCGTAATAAAGATATTAACATACGTTATCGATGTTGACCAACAAATTTTGTATCTAAAAATCGGAGGATTCAACAACTGACCTACATTTTTAGTCAAGATTATCAAATACTTACTTTATAGATCACTAAAATTTAATTCCATTACCATATTTCACTATAATAATAACAATAATAATAAAAAATTAAAACACTTCAAAAGTGATAACCGTAACAAATTAGTTATATGTTTTCATTATCATTAAAATAAAACAAAAACTACGTCACCCTCACCAAAAGCTTAAAAGCATTCGCCAGTTCCATACAAAAATGTAAATCGGCTTTGTGCAAACAACAAAAATCATATCAAAAACAAATTATTTTGATTAGACAATAAAATCAATTATCACTCCACCTTCTTCTTTAGGTTGACAAAAGTTGCATAATCCCATACCATACCTATATAATATACATACCTGTAGTATGCATCGCCTTACTTTGGGAAAATGTTATAATCGAATCGAAAAAGATACTCCGAATCCGAGCAACATATTGGCATTCGGCAAGCAACTTTCTCCATTTATCATAATTATTTAATATAATTTTAATATTCATCAGTTCAGACACCTCATGATGGGAGCTTGGGTTCCTCTGGCTTCTCGATGCGATCCAATCCGATCACACAGTTACCGGATTCTCAAGATATTTTTTTTTTTAATTTTTGTTTTTGGATTTTTTTGCTTGAGCTTAATTTTGTTGTTAATGTTTTCTTTTTGGATATGAAAAATATAATCAATTGATTGCCGGCCGAATATAGACTTTGTTTTTGTTTTCATTGTTTGTTGCAACATACATAACATTAATTTACACTGCTGTGTACAAAAGCTGATGTATATGAAATTTTTGTTGCAATTATTGAAATGAGTAAATCAATAGTGACTTAACATTGATGTGAATTTTAATTCAGAGAGATTTATTAACTTCCCATAGGAAGTTGTTGTAATCGTTCCGATTTGTCGAATTGAAAATTTTGACATTTCTTGACGTTTCAAGGTCCATAAACCTTTTGAATTACGTTTTTAACATCAGGTAAAATGTTGAGATAAATCGAAGTAACGGTTTTTTTTACAAAATACAAAAACCTACATTATTAAAAGTGGTACAAATTGATTTTCGACTCGAATATCTTGACATAAAGATATTAGTTTAAAATTTTAAACGATTTAGTAATGTTAAAGCCATTTTTAGCAATAAGCAATTGACTTAGCTTAAAAGATGATTTACCTCATTTTAAACGATTTTAACATATTGCTATTTCTTAACGATTTGCTAAAGCTTAAATTAAAGAATATGGCTACTTTAAATTTTACCAATTTTATAAATCCATTTGACATTTGTACAATTATTCCTATAAGAGCAGTGGATGTCAACAGCTGAGAATTCCAATAAATAGGGCCGTTTCAGAGTATTTGCTTTGTTTATTTCACGAACTTTCAATTTTTAGACATGTTTGGATTCTCGTTTTTTGATAACAGCCAATTAGCAATTTACTAGTTAGCAAACATTTTAAACTTTCTTAGTAAATTGTTAAATATTTAGAAAATTTATAACTAGTAAATTGTAAAACCCTTAACAATAGGTTGTTTAAAATTTTGCGCCATTGTCTTCAAACTAATTTCATTTTACAAAAAAACAATGTTTTCAGTAAAATTTTAACAGTCAATTTTTTCATAGAGATTAAAATCTAAAAAAAAATATTACACAAAATTGGTAAAAACTGATGTTCGATTCTAGATGTCTTATGAATAAATTAAGGTATTGGCTTCAAAATGATTTCATTTTGTGCTAAGTTTTGTTGTTAACGACACAGTAGAAAAATCAAATCTTTATTTTTTTAATCTAAGAAATATAAACTTTCATAAAATGCTACTTAAATTGTTATAAATTGGGTTCCGACTAAAAATCTCTGGAATAGAAAAAATATATTGAACCCAAACTTATTTTATCATATGCAAAATATTGTTGCTAACTTTTAGTTAATATTTAAATATAATTCAATTTACTACTTTTTTAAAAAAACACGAAAACTTACAATTCCAACAAAAAACTGATAAGAAATTGTTTTCGACTTAAGTATTATAGGAGAAGAAAGAAAGATATTGATTTCAAATTGTTTATCTTACTCAAAATGTTGATATTAATATTTTGTTAAGGTTTTAGACAAATCGAAAGACTGGTATGAATGGTTTTCAGTGTGGGTCGCCTCCCAACCTTTATTTTATTTATGCGATGACGTTATAAATAAAGTTTTTGGTAAAGCTTTATAAAAATTCCAATTTTTTTATCAAAAACTAAAAAAAAAAGTTCAACAAATTGCGTAACGTCACTCACTTTCAACTTCTCGAAAGAAAACAGCTGAAATTATAAGAGACAGCTTAAATAGGCAAATAAATTATAGTGTAAACAAAATTGCAAACTTTTTAAAGTTCTTTAAAAAACAATGTTTTTTATTAAAAAATATTATATTTGGCAAGTTTTCAATAATACCAATACAAAGTTTACATAGTGGGTCACCATTTATAAATACATACATAAACATAAAACTTTACTCTCGTCACACTTCCACGGACTCTTTTGTCTCACTTAGAGCCCCCGCAGACTGCAGACTTTTTATCGGCCGATAGTTTGGTCGGCTTCTTAATCAGTATGGAGAGGAATGCATATGCGCACACTACAGTGATTCAGTATCGGCCGATAAAAAAGTTTGATGGGCTACCCGATTACATTCAAACTAATCTATCGGCCAACGACTGTTTAATCAAATCAGCGCATACACGCCTGCGCATACATGACTATTGTTTAGTCGGCCGACAGTTCAGTTCGCTCTGTGATTTGGCGTCGTGTGCGTGAATTTTGAATATGGATTCGCCCAAATCACAATTGTTGATTCGAGAATAGTCGGCCGACTGTTGGATAGTCTGCACCCTGTTCACCAACCAAACTGTTTAGTTGGCTCGGTGTGCGCACTTTCAGCCCAACCCGACCAAACTATCGGCCGATAAAAAATCTGCAGTCTGCGGGGGCTCTTAAACGACTATAGAGACTCAAATGTTTGTACTGTTATTGCCGGTCTAGGTTGAGAATTATGATTAAAAAAGTTGTTCTTAAAGTTGTGGTCTTAAAGTTGTGGTCAGCGACTCCGATTTTCAATAGAAAATGTTTATTGACCTTGCTCACTCGTGTAAATGTTGAATTTAATGACTAAATCAATAGTGCTGTCACTTATTATTAGTTAAAGGGTGCGTTCCCAAATTAAATTCAAAGTTGTCAAGTCCCTATTAGAAAACTCGATATGAAATATGTAGATGTCAGATTATCCGTAGGAATATGCTATTGTGATTCACATTATTTGATTGAAAGTTGTTAGCCACTCTCAGTACCTATCGGTTTCGTCATCATATTTAACGGTGAGTTGAAGGTGATCCATAAGTCAGTTTGTTGCGATTTTATTTTATTAAAGTCGTGAGTTTGAATATGATTCTTTGGGGTTATTTTTAAAGTAAGACTTTTCTTGCCTTACGAGTTATTAAAATGACATTTTTTAATTGCCAGTTAAAATCAGCTATTTATTTTGTATTATCTCCCTTTTTAAAATAAAAAAATAATTGCAGTTTACTTTTGCTTAAACCTTTGAAATTTGTAAATGCTTTCGCATACGTAGTACAGAATACAGGTCACAAATTGCTTGAAATTAGGACGCAACTGATACAAAAGTTCTCTATTCTCCTCTGTTGCCGTTCGAATATAAATACATAATTAAAGGGTTTTCCCATAAGGATTTGACAACTTGCCCATTTGGAAAACATACGTAGCTTCAAAAAATCTATCGGCTTCAATTCTTGATCTTGTTTGGATGGAAACCAATATTCTTACGCAAAATACTTCACAATGCAATACCCAATTCTTGAGAACGCCGTTGAGTTTACTGAATAAACTGACAATAATAGTTCAAGAGTTACTAAAAAGGTGCGCTCAAAAATTAAATTCAAAGTTGTCAAGTCCCAATTATAAAGCCCGATATATTCCTTCAGCATACTTCGGTACATTTTTCTTTTACACAGCACTTTATACATTTTCGGTTGCATGGTTCAATTTTCAATAACTTAAGGGCATCGCTATAAGGGAATTAAATTTATCATCGATTTAATCACATAAGGAAGTTTTATTTATTATGTTGATTTCTTGCTTCTTGGGGACAAATGAAAGTGAAAACACACTCGATTCAAGAAAAGAAAAAGAAAAAAAGCAATGTAGGACGCACAACGCACTATAGCTACATTATATGTATATGTAATGCGGGGAAAATGTAAGAAATGTAAGAAATTCCTCAATGGTTATGTCTTGTATTTTTTTTCTGGAATGGGAGTAGGTTTTCACTTTTTATTTCTTTTCATGAATACAACTTTGATGAATTACTTTATAGGCGCAGGTACCTTACTGATTGAAAGAGATTAATAAAAAAAAAAGTTGGTAACATTCTATTTTTTTATACCTATTGCTTAATGAATCATTGTTAATTTTAATTATTTAATTAAGGTGAAGCGGTATGTTGGTAGGTACCTACCATTGTAGATAGTATGGGAATTCAACAAAGAATATTAAGAAATTGGTGTCGTAAAACTTGATTTACATGTGTGTGGTTCAAATTTTTTAAGTTATGTTATAATTATAAACAAACCAACAAAACAATTATTAAAATTGGTTATATGAGAAAATTATTTTTTAGAAAAATTTATAATTACTTTTGCCCTTAATAAGAAACGAGATTTGGATTCGATTCTGTAAACGGTGATTCAATCATAACTCACGATGGTGATTGTAAACTAACCAAACAGTTTTTAAGGAATTATGTTTTTGTTAATGACAATTCTTTGACGTTAGGTAAAAAAGTCTTAAGTCAAAAAATTTAATTTTAGGTTTTGATTTGATTTAACGGATTTTGTTTTCTAACTACTCACATATTTGGTTTTTAGGGTAAAGTCTTAAGTTCATTTAAGTCTTTGTAATCAGTTTCTGACTCAAGTCGTTTTTGTCTATCGTCCAAGAATTATGTTTGAAACAAAACATGAGTAAGATGTTGACTACGGCTTGTGGTATACTTCTGTCCAATTTTTCAATATTTTCTGTTCTCATTCTTTAGCTCATGCATTTTTCTTGGCTTTTTGAAATACAGTTTTTCTTTTAAATATCCATAAAAAGAAGTCCATCTGTGTCAAATCACATGATTGTGACTGCCAATTGACATTGCCATGAGACGTTAAATAACGCAAAGCCATTTGTATTTGGCGCCAAAAAAGAGTCATTACTTTGTTGGTGTGTCGCAATTGGTACCGTCCTGTTTTAACCAAAAATACTCCATTTACCAAGATGGGAATCTTTCGTACGTTTCACTCTCCAAAGCACGTTTGTTTCCTTTTTTGTATTTGTAATTTTGACAATAAGTCCATAAATAGATGTGAAAACGAACAACAAAATGATGCGGTGGGCTAGCGGCACTTTGCAAAGCAACAAAAAAAGGGGAAGGTGAATAAGTTTTTTTTCAGATTTTTCTTTTTACTTTTTTCGATGAAAAAGTCAGTTTTAAGCTTTACTTTTGCAGTCATTTTGTTGATAGCGAACCAATGTACATTTTTGTCTTGAAAAAAGCATTTTCAACGTCAGTTTATTATAATTAACTCATTAATTTATACAATAATCACCACGAAATTCTTTAAATTTCAGAATTCACCTCGGATTATTGTATCAAAGATGCGTTCGACGAATCATCAAGTTAAGGGTGCGAGCGCAATTTATTTTTTTGTAAGTGATTAAAATCTGTATCAAATTAATTAATCCAAGTATATTAATAGTTTTTTTCTCCATAATTTAAGCTTGCAACTATTTGTCAATTTCATTTTGATTAATAAATATTAAATTTAAAAAAAAAAAGTTATAAGCGAAAAATACCTTATCCAAAACATTCTTGATTGATGAAAGCATATATGTAGGTATTTGCTATCAAAAAAAAACTATGTAACATATCAAAGGAACACCAATGTTTAAAAAAAATAATCAGAAGGATTATAGCGAACCTGTTGAATAAATGCAGAGGAAATAAAATGCAGATTTTGACATTTATTAAAAAATGAAAACTCCAAAAAATCGTTGTGAATTCATGCACAACTCATTTAATAGATCATATAATCGGTATGAATGTTTATTGTTGACGTACAGAAGTTTTTTTAGTGAACTCCCACATTAACGCAAAATATAATTTTCATTCATTCCTTAAAAATATTTAGTTACCAAAGTCCAAGTTTACTTATTATTGTTTGAAGGGTTTGTTTAGTAAAAATGCTGCTAATAATGAAAAAAAATGAATGAGTTTTACGCATATGTTTTTTCTTAATGCAATAAATACTACCGTAGATTACATTTTATAAATGCAGAACATAGAAGAAAACATACGTAAACAATAATTTTTAGATATGAAGCATAGGTTAGTGTAGAAAAATATTTTTGAGAAAGCCAATATTATTTTAGGTATGTTCATTAAAGAAATTTCAGCTTCAGCTAACCTTCATCAACTTTTTAGAAACAAATTTAGCATTAATAGTATCTCATAACATATTGATTTGTTCACATTGTAAAATGTCTAGAAATTTTCATTTGCTACAAATTTCGTAATTTTAAAGATATTTAAAATTAAAAAATGATCAGATAATTTTATATGATTTTTTTTCAATTAAAATAGCTTTTGTGATTGTTTTTAAGATTAAAATTGCAATTCAGGAACATCTCAACCACAAAAACAGACTAAACAATTTTGGAATTACAGAATGATTTATGTACCCACTTCATGAAAAATAATAATTTTTACTTAATCCAAGTTGTCATTTTCCAACGCCTTACTACATTGAGCTCGTTCATATGGTTTTGAGTTAAATTTTTATTATTCAAATTGGTTTTAAGTTAATATAGAAGTTTTTTGCTTACCTTCCAACTACGCTTCAATTTAAAAATTATTGGTTATAGTTTAATGTATTAAATTTATAATTAGTCAAAAGATTCAATTAAATGCATTTCCACAACACCTTAGACATAAAAATTATTTTCTATGTGTGAATACTTTATTGAGAAAAGTGAATTGCGTAAGCATAGAAACAAAATATAGCACTAATAATCAATTTCATTTAATTTTATATGCATTTATACAACATTTATTTGGATTGAAATTAAAAATGCAATAAACATTTTCCAATTTAAGACCATGTCAGCACTTCAGATTCTGTTGGTTAGGATTGTTTCGCTTTTGAACGCGGCCATGAAAGCAATTTGATCTGCCTGAAGACTAAATTCGAGAATGTGTTTGGTTTTTGCATCATTTCACGTACACTTTCTCACATTCAGTCCTCAGTAGCTTGTAGGCAAACCGAAAAGTCAGTCAGAGATTCCCATCTTGTTAAATGGAGTATTTTTGGTTTTAACTACGTATGTATCGACTTAACCTATATTCCCAATTTCTGGGCCCACATAAAATGCCTTTCTGACCTGATTTCACTCTTGAAGGATGCATCGGCTCACTTGTGGATTCTCATTTGCCCGAGCGTGAAAATTCTGATTCGAGGTGAAAATGGTTTGCAAAGTTTCAACCAACTATTTGTCGTATTGACAACGCTATTCTTTTTTGTTAATACATTTTCTTAAATCATTACAAATTTGAAACAACTTTATGAGCAAATACGATCAACCTTGTTTGTTGGCTTATTTCATTTAATCTAATTTATCTAAGTATTGAACAGCTTAACATGAGCTTAACTATGGGTCATTAATAATAACATAAAGTTAAAGCTATTAACATAGTTATCATCTTCATTTAATCATAGTCCTTTGATACTAAAAAACATTCCGTCAGCCGACTTCTTCTTCAAGGTAAAATACTATGTTATCTTGAAAGCCTTTCGGCTAATCTAGTGTGTGGAATGGCTTTCATTATATCAAAAATAATTTGCAGTATAAATATTATTTATTGGTGTTCGGTCTTAAGAGATTATTATCTTTATCATCAAAAGGTAACTAATGTGCCTTGTCTGATTTACTCTTGGGAAACATGATGAAGACTAGAAAAAATTGTTATAGCGCCTTCATAGTGATGTTCATCAAGGCATGTATTTGATTTGATTTAAAATAATATGATATACATATGTACAAATAAATTAAATATAAAGGAAATCTTTCTACATTTATATTGATTCCGAAGTTTCTATAAAACCTATAGTTCTACATACATCATAAGTCCAGTAAACGTGAAGATTCTAAAGAATTTTTAAAGTATATAAATATCCCTCTTAAACACAATAAATTTAAAACCTGTTTGTAAACACTCAAAACTTTAAATAATAATCAATCTATTGCATTCAAATATGCAATTATTCATTTTAAGATACTGCTTTTAATTGCATAACTAAAATTAAATGTTTAATGAGTTCAATAACCTTTCTGGGAAAACTGATGATTATTCATAGTTAACAAGCACTCGAAATTGAAGTCCATACTTACGTTTCCAGAAGTAAATTGACATTCATATTTTTATTCTGATATTAATTTTATCTCAACACTTTCAAAGTCAACCAAAACATAGCCTTAAGGTAAAAATCTTTTGAAATCTTATTGTGACATGTAAAATCATTTATGATTGAAAGCTATAATAAATCTTAAATGATAAAACCGATTGATTTGCAAGGAATTAATAAGAGCTGATGTAGTGTAAGGTTTATAGTTTTTTTTCCATGTTCATAAGGGTAGTCGTTATTTAGATAGTTTTTAATATTTAAAAAAGGCAGTGTTAAATAAAATTTCACAAGATTACTACAAGCGAGTCAACTCTAAGATCTCAATTTTGAGATTAACTTAAAGTTTAGGTAAATTATAACTGAAATGAGACAACAGAAAATGAACAAGTATAGATTAAAAATGTCAAAGCAAATCCATATGCATTTTGATTCTCTTAAATAAATGTATCGATTAAGTCACAATAAAAATTGTACATCCTGATGAGATCATGGTTTGATGGTTGCTTTTGAACTAATTCAAAAAATTATAAAATACGCATCACCCTATAGCATATTAAATGAGCTTAAAAATATGTTTTAACAAAATGCTATTAATTGAGCCTAAATAAACAAGATGATGGTTAACTCTGAATTAATCTCAAAGCTTTTATCAATTAAACTGAAGAAGAGGTGAAAGGGACTTCACTTTTACTTTTTTTTACTTGCAAAATACTTCGATTACTAAACCGAGTAAAATATTGTTGACATCTTTTGATTTTGTTTGTAACAATGGTTTTACGTTGCTCAAGGTGTTTGATGTCCTGATTACGAATTGAAAATTCAGTTCTAAGTTAATTACTTTAAACCTTATTTTAAAGACACTAATTAGTAAAATAAAAAGTATAAAGGGTTTTCCAATAAGGTGTTTCATTTTTTAAGAAGAATCAATGGATTTTTATTTTATTGTAAGGACAAAAATATGTCAATAACAAAGGAAACTATTTCTCCCAATGACCTCCACAGTTTCGACTGTAGTTACATTTTTCATAACCAATTCGCACATTTACTCCACTAATTTCATTTTAATTCCAAGGCATTGTTAAAGCGTTTATCGTTCTACTTCAAGTAATGGCGTTTTACTAGTAAAATGTCATTCAAATCTACGGATACAATTTTTTTTTATCAAAATATCTCTAAAACCTTACCTAATAACTAAAGCATCAAAATTGTTCGTTTGTTATGATTTAAAAAAAAAAAAAACAAATTACTGATTTTATGGGCGATGTGCAATAAGTTACGAGATTATAATTTTACTCGCCACTTTTCTTCAATTTTGTATTGCAATATATCAGCAGCTTATTCGGTTGCTCTATGATCCCTTATAATAATGAAGAAATCAGTCTTTTTGGGATCAAAAAGGGTAACACTATCTTATTAAATATTGTTTTGTTGTAACTGTTTTTGTTACAACGATAAATCTTAAAAATGTTTCCCATCGAAATGGGCCAAGTCCCGTGATTTTGTTCCCAGCCAAGTTCTTAATGGATCACCATTCTAAATAAATTCATTGATAAACGGAAACCTAAAAATTTGATACATTTACAAAATTTCGCGTGCATTTCATTTAAATTTCAACTCAGAATAAGTGGTTCTTGCGAAAAATTTCAAAAATATTAACTTTCTGTAACTTTCGCTCTGACTTAGTACCAAAATTATGAAGGACCTTACTGAAAACTTCGCATAAAAGAAGGTCTTGTCGCACTGTTTTCATCTTCTTTTTCACAGTTGGTATCAATTAAAATGAGGACACACAATTCTTACAGAATGATGAAATCTATAGCACAGAAAAACTAGGTACTCACTTCGAACAAAAATTCCAACAAAGCTGAATTTTGGTAAAGATATTTCTTTTACATCCTAAACATTCAATCATTTTTGATAGGACAACAATAATTGTATGTTCAATTTTTAGCTAATCTAATTCTACTCAAAAAAGAAGCTGGGATTCGGCCCACACTGATAACTTCCCATGCCATCTGTCGATTTGTCTTGCTTAAAACTTTTTGTTCTTTTACTAGGTTTTCGTGTTATTTTTATAAAGTTGTCAGTTGAATTTTTCTAAAAGGTTAACCAAAAATCCTGGAAAAATCCCAAGAACATTAAATTGACACCAACCATCTGTTCATGGATTTCAAGGCTGCATATGACAGCATCTACAGGGACGAGCTGTATAGAGCCATGTCTAGTTGTGGCATCCCCGCCAAACTCGTCCATTCGTGCAGGATGACCATGGAGAATTCAAGCTGTTCCATAAAGGTTGGAAACAACTTAACAGAACCTTTCGATGTCAAAAAAGGCTTTACACTAGGTGAAGCGCTGTCATTAACATCGTCCTTGAAAGAATAGTGCAGAGCTGCCACGTCAACACTAGAGGCACTTTCTTTAAAAAGTCTGACCAATAACTAGTATACGCTGATGACATTGACATAATCGGAAGAACTCAGCGTGATGTCAATGGGGCTTTTGTGAGAATTGAGGCGGCAAAAATGGGTCCAACGGTTAATGAGGACAAAACTAAGTAGGTACATGCTGTCATCTAGAAAGAACCTACAACATCGACGGACGTCTCGGTCAAAACGTCACCATCGACAGACGTAACTTTGGCTGCGTTCAATCTCGGACAGATAGGGTATCCGGATACCTTTTTGTTAGTGTTTTACGTGTAAAATAACAACTGATCAAAAACAGCTGATATGTCAAAAAAGGAATCCAAAGGTATCCAAGAATTTCTGGGGTATGTACATAGGTATCTGACAGAACAGCTGATTCAACACATGGTTGAATTTCAAGAAACTTGAAAATTGATTTCAGCTTTTTGTTTTTGTTGGTAAACAAAAAGATACAAAATGTTAGTTGAAGTTGTATTTGAGGATGTTCTGTACATAATAGACGATGAAGAAGCTATTTGTCTCCGAATTTTAGAAGGTAATTATTATGTTTCATCTTACAACAATTTGACTTCGAAGCTTAAATGTTTCTCTGCTTTTTGTGAACAGCTGAAAGTTGTTTTTATTTTTTGACAGCTATCTCAATACAGCTATCCAACTCGTTCAACAAGGTATCTAAAAATCCACCTATCCAAGATACCCTACCCAACACGAGATTGAACGCAGCCTTTGAGGTAGTTAAAGACCTTGTCTACCTAGGCTCCGCTATGAACACAGAAGGATAAAAGTCCAACGACTGAGATGCCTGGGTCACGTAGAGTGCTTGGAAACCAATGATCCAGCCCGGAAAGTCTTCGAATCCAGGCTCACAAAACAGCGCAGTAGACTAAGACCGCGGATCAGATGGCGCGCACAAGTGGAATGTGACCTCACCCAACTTGAAGTGCGCAACTGGCGACATCTAGCTAGGGACCGAGCTAGATGGAAAAGTTTGTTGGGTGAGTCCATAGTTTACACAGGACTGCAGCGTCACCTTAAGTAAATAACTTAAAATTACCAACAATACAAGTACTTTGCATACGATAAAATAGTTTGATTTCAAAATCTACTTTAGCTAACGAGATCTTTAGTCGAAAACCAATGTTTACCAATTTTATTTCTTATATGCATAAACAAATACAGATTGGATTTTTCTGAGAGCAATATCTTCGTTACCATCAAAATTTAGCACAGAATGAAATCATTTTGAAGTCAATACCTTCATTTATTTACGAGATATCGAGAAACTTTTATTAATTTTTACCAATTTTGTGTAGATTTTAATTTTTATGAAAGAACTGATTGTTGTATTTTTATAAAAATGTAACTGAATGTCAAAAACCATATTTTCTATAAGATGAAATTATGTAGTTTTAAGCCAATATGTTTAATTTCTGAAAAGATATTTGAATCGAAAATCAATTTTTACCAACTTTTAGTAATGTTTTATTTTAGGTTTTTATTTTTTGTTAAAAAGAAACTGTCAATTTGATTTTTTTTTTAAATTTCATCGATTTCAAAAATGTAATTCTTCTTTGCATACAATTATTTTGGAGATAAAATCATTTTTTGTTCGTAAAATATTCGAGGTGACAATTTTGTTTCGAATTTTTATTTCAAAAATACACTAGTTTGGTATCACGTCACAATATAAAATATAAAATTTAATTCAAGTCGCTAATGTTATTGGTTTTGAGAGGCGTTTTCTGCATTATTATCTTTATAACAAAGTTTATTTGAAGTCGATATATCTACTGGTTCTTGAGCTATGGACGACGAAAAAAGGTTTCCAATCGTACAACTCTCTAAAAATCTTTTATTTAGATTCTGGACACCTTGAAACGTCGAGAAATGTCAACATTTTTCATTCGAAAAATCGGACCGATTACAATGGCTGCGTTCAATCTCGTGTTGGGTAGGGTATCTTGGATAGATGGATTTTTAGATACCTTGTTGAACGAGTTGGATAGCTGTATTGAGATAGCTGTCAAAAAATAAAAACAACTTTCAGCTGTTCACAAAAAGCAGAGAAACATTTAAGTTTCGAAGTCAAATTGTTGTAAGATGAAACATAATAATTACCTTCTAAAATTCGGAGGCAAATAGCTTCTTCATCGTCTATTACGTACAGAACATCCCCAAATACAACTTCAACTAACATTTTGTATCTTTTTGTTTACCAACAAAAACAAAAAGCTGAAATCAATTTTCAAGTTTCTTGAAATTCAACCATGTGTTTAATCAGCTGTTCTGTCAGATACCTACATACCCCAGAAATTCTTGGATTCCTTTTTTGACATATCAGCTGTTTTTGATCAGTTGTTATTTTACACGTAAAACACTAACAAAAAGGTATTCGGATACCCTATCTGTCCGAGATTGAACGCAGACAATAACTTCCTATGGGAAGTTAAAATGAAATTAAAACTTTTAATCGTCAAATTCTTAGATTTAAAGAAAAATGGTGACAAAATATTGGCACGTAGTACACTTAGTCCAAAATGTAATAGAGTCATATTTTTGAGTGGGTTTTTACATCTAAGAACAACCTGTATTAAGAAATGCCAACCTTTAAAATGAGCCCTATCTCGTCAATATAGGATCAGAGGCTAGATGTCAGAGGTCTTGGGTTCAATCCCAACAAAGTTATAGGTCCCCCACATCCTTGACATCTGAAATGTAAGGGAGCTGTTGACCCACCTATTTTATTTATTTATCCAGGAGGTGAGTACCTAAATAAAGAATCTTTGCAAAAAGGATTTAAATTCTATCTAAAAAACATAAATGTTAAAAATAGAGTCAATGATGAAAATATTCTGTCGCCAGAGGTCAGATATTAATAAATTGTTTTAGAGTTTAAGGCTGGCCAAGGGTTAAGTTTATAATGCTTTATTTCAACAGAAAATGAAAACAATGCCTATAATTAAGTTTAAGGAATTTGCTAATTGTATATCAGTAAACGTGATACTATTCTTATACAAATAACAATAACAAAATAATATTAAAGAATTAGTTTGGTATTTCAGTTATTTTTTGCACAAATATTCATTTCTGGTTTGACCTAATAAATAAATTTTCTTTTCAAACCCATAGAGCGGAAGACGAACTAAATCAATCAATCATAATAGGATTTATTTAGTTTCCATTCAAAAGGTATCAATTTAATTTGAAATGATAGATTAACAAATCAATTTTAAAGGCAGTCACATAAGAAAATTAATCTAAGGAATTTATTTCTTCTTTTTGATTTTATTATATTATTATAATCCAAAACTAATTCCATGATGTAATTTATTTGAGATCATGGTCAAATTAGATCGGAATACAAAATCATCAATTATAAATTATGTCTTGTACAACTAGATAGATATAATAGCAGATGAAACTACGTACATATGTATGTATCTTTTATATGACTGAATGCGTGATGCCATAGTCAATTGGGATTAAAGATTTAATCACAAGACAGTCAAGGTAGAATCTCAACAATTTAAAGTTCAATAAAAATGCCTATACGTTTTTGTTGTTATTTCGCTCATAACTTCGACCCATTCGATTGTATCTTTTGTTTTAAGTTTTTATTGTGATTGTGTATTTGGAGTGATTACTTTCGATTTTTCCCATTCAATGAATTTTTAATTTGGTTGTTAACAAAAGTTAATGCCTGACGTATAGCAGGTAGATAAGGCGGTAGCACATATTCATTAAGTCTCACTAATAAAATTGACAGTGATGTGACATCGATTAAGATTTCCCATCAATTAGGCAATTAATAAATCTACACTCAAACAATATATTTGGTAAAACCAAAATACATATTTTTATTTTTACCTCAAATTATGGTATTAAGTGTATAGAACTTAAGGCTTTTGTACGGTTAGGTTAGGTCAGGTTGAAGTGGCTGTCCGTGATGGAGTAGGACACACCTAGACAAGTTTAAAGGCCCATTGTGATACCACATGAAACTTGAGGATTTCTTTTAAACTCAATGAAACCAATTTGAGTCCCTTACGAAACGTGAGAGACTGATTATGTAATAATATGATTGAGATCGTTTAGATCGTTAGAAAAATTCTCCCAGGTAATTTTTGCGTTTTTGAGCTAGAGCACGGCATGTACAGAGGAGGCGAAGAACTGTTAACTCCTCTTCCTCATCCATACATACGGATATCAGATGTTGATATCACGTTTTCTTTAAGCCAGCTTTTATCGCCAAAAGTTCCGCCTTGAACACCCTACAATCATTGGGAAGGCGGAATGAGAGATTAATTTCAGTCGTTCAGAGTAAACACCTCCACCAACCCCCTCATTTGTTTTTGATCCATCTGTATAAAAATGGATTGACTCGTCTTCTAGGAATGCGCTATCCTCTCAGAAAGATCAGGAAGGTAACAAAAAGAATTGCAGTTAGGCGATGGTGTAGTCTGTGTGCTTTGGAATTGATTCTAAGTACTTAAGAATTATGGAGTGGCCATTTTTGTTGTTAACCCACTGCGACGAAACTTTGAGGCGAATAGCAGAGCTTGCAGCAATTTGTTTGCTAAAAATGTTAAGAGGTGTTAGGTAGAGTAAGGTGCCCAGTGTCGCAGATGAGGTCGTGCGAAGCGACCCGCTTATACATAGGCAAGCTGAACGTTCGACTTTATTTAATTTATCCCTGTTTATAGCTTTCCATACTGCCATACCGTACATTAAAATCGGTCTGATTACCGATGTGTTTAGCCAATGCGTAGTTCGGGGTTGTAAGCCCCATTTATTACCAGTAGCTTTTTTGCAAGACAAGAGAGCTACAGTAGCTTTTTTGACTCTTTCTTATGTATTGCGTTTCCAATTTAATTTTTTGTCTAAAATAAGACCCAGGTACTTAGCCTCGTCTGAGAACTTTAATATATGGAGGGTTAATATATGGAATTTCGTATTTTCTCGTAAATATTACTAATTGGCTTTTGTAAAATCAGCTTAAAGTAAAAGTTTGTCTTAGGCATTTTGTAAGAGTTCTTTTAGGGTGCTAAGATGCTTTCCTGAAACCGCTACAGCAAAGTCATCCGCATAGGCAATCGTTCTGAAACACTCCGCATCCAGAGCAGTTAGGATTTCATTTACCACCAGGTTCCAGAGGAGATGGGATAGAACACCACCTTTCGGTGTCCCTCTACTAACGAATCTTCTAGCAGAAGAGTTGCCCAATTTCGAGTTAATTATTCTGCTAGACAGCATTAAATAAATTAACTCTCCAAGCGAACTCTATACGTTCAGAGATGTTTGTGCAGATGTGATTGCAGATGTGTCCACGTTGTTAAAGGCACCTTCGATGTCAAGCTACTATAGTGAACTCTCTAGGTGTGTAACGCCGCGCCGTTTCCACCGATTTACCTTTATATTGGCATGTTGAGACGTATTGTATCAATAAAAATAATTAAATTGGGTGGCGCAACAGTCCGTGGAGAAGTAGGGCCTAGTGACTTATAACTCTCAGCTATTCCTGTGTGCGAGTACTGTTGGCAGGAATGGAGGGGACCTACAGTTTTAAGTCGAATCCGAACTTCTAATATGGACAGCTGTTAAAAATTGCCTGAAGGATTGGTGCAATTATGTCTGAGGCTTTTTGTAGTTTGGCTAGTATTATGCCATCTGGCCCTTCAGATTTAAATGGTTAGAAGCTGTTAAGAGCCTTTTGTACCTTGTCCCTTGTGATCAGACCTTGTAGATATGTTACATTGAAACTTGAACGAATTTGATTGTTACAAGTTGCAGTTAGAGAGCTACCAGGAAAGTGAGTATTCAGTAGTAAGTCCAGGAGCCATCTGCATTTTTCAAACAACTTTGTATCGCTTCATTAATATTATTAAAGCTAATTAAAGTCATTAGCCAGTTAAAAATCTGTAAGTATTTATTTCTCCTAAGTAATATCTTCATTTTTAATCCTTTGATTGATACACTGGTTGACAAAATTACGTTTTTTTTCTGTTGCACAAACAAAAGAATACTTTTTTAAAGAATTAAGATGTCCTAAATTCGAATCTAACCTTTTAATTTTTCTATCACATCAGGTTTTTAAAATATGCCCCTTTAAAAATGCTAAAAACAAACAAAAACGGGTTTTTTAAGCCTAAGTTCAAACTCAAAATATCTCTTAACAATAATTGTATGATGATTTTGAAAAGTACAAACCTTTCTCTTTTGGATACAATTCAAAGGATTTTAGTATCCTACTTAGTTTCTGGAAATTCGCATTAGTTATGAGTCTTTATTTGAATCTATATGAAGTCTCGAAAAAACTTGAATTTGATAATTTAATAGTTTTGTAAATTACGTTTTGGACTACATTTTTAGTGCTGATTTCGAATCCAAACTCATATTTTAACTATTTGCTCAAGTTTTAAAAATACCCGTTTTCAACATCATTTTTACATTTTTTAATATATTTCAAAAACTTGCTATAATAAAATTATTTAGACAACAGATTCGTTACAAGAACCAAACTTACTTTCAAACCGTTTTGCCTTTTTCTGTTGAAAACTATTTTAGCAAAAGTGGTTAAGCGTTTCTTTTAGTTTCTTGTAAGACATGTGATATCTAACAAATTTTGAAGTTTTTTTCGAATATCATATGAAATAATATAAATATTTCAATTGAATATTGAATAAAGGGATTTTAGATTTGGAAAACATTCACGGATTTTATTGAAAAAAAGCTACTAAATAAATTTAGACAGCCTCAAAAAGCCGAATTTACGTGTTTTTTCGCATTTTAAAAAGTAATATCTGAAAAACCTGATGTGATACATTAATTTTAAAGTCGGATTTAAATTAAGGCCTCCAAAACCCTTTGGAAAAGTGCAATTTCAATGCCAGTAGAAAAACCTTGTCGACCAGTGAACTGATAACTATATTAAATGATTGGCTCTATTTAATTTATATATGTATGTAGCAATATAAAATTAAATTCATAATCTGGAGTTAATAAGTTGTGATACGAGTAGTGCAGCATGGTGGATAAATTAGTTTTAGCAATATAAAATTAAATTCATAATCTGGAGTTAATAAGTTGTGATACGAGTAGTGCAGCATGGTGGATAAATTAGTCGATTAATATTTTGCTTAAAACAAACAAAATTATATAATATTTTATTTATTTCCTCAGTGTACCCAAAAGTCGGATAAAAATCAATTAAATCGATCTAAAAATAAACTACGCACATAAAAAAAAGCACGATGTTCTTGTCGTCAAGAAAAATCGATTAAGGGATTCTGATTCTCTGCATCATTAACAATTCTGAGTGTTGTATTTAATTACATGCTTGAGGCGTTAATTTCATCTGTGAAGTTCAATCAAAAACAAAAAAAAAAGTGGTCACTTTGGGGGCTATGATTGGTGTCGATTTATTGATAATTTGAATTAAAGTGAATGTTCCTATTTTAATGAATCATTTTAATGATCAAGTGATGACTTTAACGCCTTTTATGAGTGCTGCATTCTTGTGCTTTAATTTTTTTTTCTGTATGATGTAGTAAAACACGAGATTTAAAAAAATGATAATTTCCGTATCCGGTCATCAATTAATTTTTTTTTTTAAATTAGTCGTGGACCGTTGCGAAATATGACCTTTGATTTTTTTTCTATATCGTTTACATTCTCTTGTAGTTCAAATAGTTCGTGACATTAGATTGTATCTTTTTGTTATAGGTTGTGTATAGCAATTTGCTTTTGCAGGTTAGAAATATTTGCTCGGAGGTGTTAATGGTATATTCGAATGGCATTATACCTAATTAGTTCAAACTTTCAACAAAAGTGCCTACACATTTTATCTTTAATTATTAACTCTACAAAACAAAAATTGGATTTGGAATATGGAGAACAATTTAAACGGTTGTGATGGCTTTCAGGGCTTTCTGCACAAGCCTTGAAAATTTAGGGAATTGCCTGATGTGTTATTGCATTTTGCTCTATCTCTCTACACCACCGTTTATTACGAAAAATGTGCAGATAATTGCTTCGATTTGAATTTGATATAATAAATAGATTCGACTAAGTTTCAACCTTGAATTGAAAACATTGATTTATGGTTCAAAGAAAAAATAGAAATGAATAAAGTTAGGAATTTCCTGGGGACACAAATTGTGTATGAAAAAGTTGAAGAACCTGTTTCACGTATGGACAAATATGTTTTCATTGCAACACCCTGTAGGCCTATCAAAATCGAAGTTGCACTTTTAAAATTCGAAAGTAAAAATTTGTATCGACTCAAGTAAGAGTTAAATTTCAAAACATTATCACTAGGCCTATAGCTAACAGACATATTATGTATATTCTATTATATTATAAACTATTACATACATTTGTGCTTAAAATCATCATTATTGTTATTAAGTTATTTTATTTAGGTAAGAAAGTAACTTTTCTTGTTTTTAATAAATTTAATCGAATAGAGGTAATATGATATGCAAGAAGAAAAAAGGAGATTTGAATTTTAAATTTGATAGTATTTCGTATTTAATCGAAATTCAAAAGAAGGGTGTTACCTTTGTATTTATAGTAGTGTAAATTCAAAACAAATAAAATACAAGACTGCGTTGCATGTATTTGCTGAATATTCTTATTTAATTTTAAAAGCATAAGCAAAACTATTACTTTTTAAATAAAATACAAAATTGTTTTTATAAACAATGTTTTTTATCAGTTTAGGTTTTATAAAAATACAATAGCTTCGAAGAGAAGTTACATAGTCTTTGTTTATTAAAATCGTAATATAAGTGGGACCCATATTTTTCACGTTTTTATCACTCTAATATTAAAATCAACTCTTGTTTTTACGAATTCAAAAATTGCCCCTAGCATTGTCGGTAGGTATCTGAAGTAAAAAATTAAACTTAATTTTAAAAGATGAAAGAAGTTTTACCGAGTTCCAAGAAGCATTTTATTTTTCAATGAACTTAAAAATATGCAAACCGATATTTAATTAATTTAAACGATGAACAGTGTGAAACAGAAATGTTTATTTAATTTTTTTTTGACATTTTATAAATATTTTAAAATCAGTTTAAGTTATGATTAAGAGATATAGATACAATATAAATTATGTAATTTGTCTATAATATTTTGTAATCCCATAACTTTTATTAATCTCTCTATTGCTTAATCAAAATCAAAAATATTTTTGTTAATAAATTAATAAAATAATTCAGCAAATTTTATTATGAAGCGTATCATCTAATGTTACGCATTGAATTAACCCATCATCAGTACATCAGTATATTTAAGCATAAGTTTTTTTATAATATCGATTAAAAAACATTTAGTTAATTTTAAATGAAAACGAAGGTTTTTCTTATTGAAAATTATGCAAATCAAATTTATCATATAATAAAAACGTGCTGAAATTGTATTTACTTTTACTCTGGGTTCCACTTGGGTTCTGGAGCAAACTAGCTCCTGTCCTTTTATGAAGGGCAGCTCCTTCTTCACTTAAAATTAAATTGAGATGGTGTTGCATTCACAATGCATGATTTTTAACTTGTATTGCATTTGTTTCAAAGTGCTTGTAGTCTAGAAAAATTAGATTATAAAATGTCATAATCTCGGAAAAAAAATCCTACAAAGTTTAAGAAAATCTTCTTAATTTAGGAAGAAACAAACAATTTTGAGGGGAAAGCAGTTACAGTGAATTTGTATGCAAATTACTCTAGACTTCTTAATAACAAACTTCTTAGGAGTTATTGGAGTTATTAAGCAGCAAAATGAACAAAAGGTTTTTTTTAATGGAGACTTTTCCCTTCCGATAAGCTTATCGAAATCTAATGGACATTTTAAGGACGTATTATAATTTTCAACTTTGTCTAATTTTCATGGACTTTGTCCAGTTCAAGTTGGGTGATGTTTAGAGTATTAACAACAGATTCCTGTAACTTCAAGGCGCTTAATAAATAACAAAAGAATCCTACTAAAAATTCTGAATCCAAAATTTATATTTATTTCAATATCAGTGAATTTCGATTTCCGAAATTTCAACAAAAAAGAACTAAAACTATCGCAAGAAAATGTTTTAAACCAATCTTTTACCTTATGAAAGATTTTTTTTAATCGATCTATTATATATGGTTTAAAATTGAAATAGTGTATGGGTCAGAGGCTTGTAGAATAATGCAATCTTCTGGGATTGCATTCATTGATTTCACCTAAAGATTGGGAATTCAAATTTTGCAATTACCAATCATTTCGCACTAAAAAGACTGCAATAATTTGTTCTCCAATAATTTGAATTCTTTCAGGCTTCATGCACATGCGCACGTTTTTACATTATCAGTACGAAATTTCTTCTTTTTCTGAAGTTCTGAATTTTTAAAAAAGAATATTTTGGAGACAAATTTATCATAATAATTGTTTATAACCCTACTTTGAAAAAACTTTTTAAGACAATAACATGTATCAATATTCTTTGAATAAACATGAGTTTTCTTTGTTCCTAAAAAATTGTAAGTTTTCAAGCTTTAAGTAATTTTTTTCATGAACATATCAATACCTACTACTATACTCTGTCCAACAAAAATAGTCAGTACACGTCTTATGGGAGAGCTTTTTCTTGCAAATGGTGCCAGTCAGTGGTTTTATTCCCTTTTTACCTACTGAAAAAGAAAATTCAACCACTGACTAACACATAAATTGTTGTTGTAATTACGCTTCGACGAGCGTACATCCCCACAACCTTTACCATGCGCAGCCAAAGCCTTAAGCCACACTGACACTGATAAATAATGTGTTCACAAACAACCCTCTTCGTATGTATTGAAAATAAGCAGATTGTTATTAGAGTTACCATTTCCACGTTAATGCAAATCATGGTGGATTTTTCTTTGGATTTTGTTTGGGAGCTTTCAGAATGTGTGCTTTTTTAAAAGCTTTTGAGAACAAATATGGGAATGGTGTTGTCGCTTGCTGTTTTTCGGTAAGTGAAGTTTATTTATTATTCTTCGTAAACTAACCCTTTGTTCCCGGAGATGTCAACTTTTTCAAATATTTGTATAAAAACTTAAAATTTATATAGAATGTGTATAATGAATAATGCATTTAAATATAAAAAAATAATATTCACTAAAAATTAAAAAAAAACCAGTAGGAATATAAAGAAAAAATATAGAGTATTTGGTTTAATTGCGAAACCACTAGGAAGCAAAGGGTTGAGTTTAAGCGAAAATTATTTGTAATACATGGTGTTATTATAGATGGTGAAAAATAGTGATTTTGTTCATAAAAAAAATATTCTTTGAAAAAGTGTTTATTTATACGGTATTTTATAATCAGTTCCAAAAAAAGAACTGCTTTTATTTTATTATAAATCTGTGCTGTGTTGTTTATAAATTGTGTATTTGTGAATATTGTGTGATACAGAATCGAAAATTTTCATTATTTTTTCATAATTGAATTTATGTTACTCTTAGTTTTCACAAAGGGGTTTTTGAATTCGGGATTATGTACATAATTTATAAATTTTCTTAAACGGAATTTATTTTTAACTTTCAATTTAAAATCAAAAGTTGGTAGCCCTACTAATATTTATCAGAGCTTTTTCGAAATTTATAATGGGCACTACGGAAACCCTGTAATATTTGCTCTCTCTCACAGCTTAACGAGATTTCACTTCAGTCAGAGTGAGAGGTAAACGTCCTATCTTCTCTGTACTGCCTATTTTTGTTGGACAGAGTATAAGACACCATTTTAAAAACTATAACTTTTATATTATGTATAAATTGTTAAATATGAATTTATTGGAGCATTTTGTAGTTGTTATTAATTTAGGACTAACCGACAAAAAGTTTTGATAAGTTTTGTTCTGCAATCAAAATGACCTACAACTCCTTTGACAATTGTACTACCTTAATACATAAATGTGAAAGGATTAAGCCCATCTTGATAGTTGTTTATCAGTGTGGCCTTAAACCAGGAAAGTCCACATTACTATAGATCCTGTAAAAACCCCAAGAACACCAAATCGGCACCAACCATCTTTTCATCAATTTTAAAGCCTTATACTCGTATGACAGCATCTTCAGGGACGAACTGTATAAAGCCATGTCTTGTTTTGGTATCCCTGCCAAATTCGCCCGTTTGTGCAGGATGACCATGGAGAATTCGCGGTACTCCATAAAGGTTGGAAACAACTTTACCGAATGTTAAGATGTCAAAAAAGGCTTTAGAAAAGGTGATACTCTGTCATGTGATTTCTTTAACATCGTCCCTCAAAGAATAGTTCAGAGCTCCCACGTCAACACTAATAGCACTATCTTTCAAAAGTCTGTCCAATTACTGGCATATGCTGATGACGTTGACATAATCGGAAGAACTCAAAACAGTGCAAAGCTAAGTACATGCTGTACTTCTATACGGTACAGAATCTTGGACTATGACAGAAGTAGATAAAAGCGCCTTGGGTCGTCTCTAGAGAAAAGTTCGTTGTGTGATCTACGGTCCCGTATGCATAGAAGATGAGGGGAGGAGAAGATGAAACGATGAGCGGTACGGGCTGTACAGCGACGAAGACTTAGTCAAAAGGATAAAAGGCATGTTAAGCGCATGGAAACCAATGCTCCGGCCCCGAAAGTCTTCGAATGTATGCCTACAGGACAGCGCAGTAGAGGAAGGAGAAGTTTGCGGGTGAGGCCCAAGTAAACAGAAGACTGTTGCGCTACCTTAAGTAAGTAAGTACTCTTAAGTAAGAAAGGACTGTCGCAAGAGGTCCAATACCAATTAATAAAAATAAGGAAAAAGTCGTTTGTTCTCTTTTTAAATAATGCCATTGGCACATTTTAACCACAATATTTTGGTAAAGGTCAAAATAAGAATCTGTAACAATTACATCACAACAGTGAAGATTTAAAATAATCATAATCATAATCATCTAAAAATCGACACACATAAGATCCAATTAAATAATTTTATACTTTTTGATATTTCTGAGTTTATTGACTCTAATAATAATTATGTGAACCAATTTAATGTTTCACACTTCTAACCTACAAGCTACAACTCATAAAATACTTTTTGAGGAAGTATTAATTGTATTACCTTATTATGTATATATAATTTACGAGTTCGCTGTTTTTGATGAATTGTGTTATTTTTTGATACCTAAATACATATATTTAACTTCAAATTGGAAATTAATTCGTTTAAACCTACATTTTGTATATCCGCTGAGTTCATAAAATTGCAAGTCAAAGTGATAATGATGATCATGGGGCGCTTTATACGATCTATTAAATATTTTTCTTTGAACTTATTACTTAAATTCATCATAATCACGAATATTCGAATAATCACCCAACAATATGTGGAATATTGTTCATCATCGTAATATGTACGCCAAAACTCATTCGATTTGAAGTTTGGAATTTTATAATAAGATTCATTTTAAGAGGAAGACTTAACTTAAATAATCAATCAATGTTAAAGAATATTTACTTTATCTACCAATTTTTTATTTATTTAAACTGTTAGAATTTGTGTGTACCAAAAATGTGAATCATTAGCATAAATTTATAGTTTATTAGATTGTATAAAATTAACCTCCAATTTCATTGAAATATTTTGTTGTAGTTAGGATATTGTTAAAGTTAATTTTATAACGTAAATAAATAAATTTACAACAATTATTAAATGGAGCAAGGTCGAATTGTTTGTTAAGTTTGCATCGTGAATGCAGATATGATGCGATGATATGATGTATAGGGTTTTCCAATAAGAGATTTTATTTTAATGTAAGAAAAATGTAGATGTAGGTACAACAATAAAGAGAAAAATGTGCCGTTAACAATGAAAAATATATTTCATAAAGTTTCCCATGATGCGCTTTTGTGATTATATGTCTTCCATAGCTTCACAAATTCCATCTTTAATGTCTTACATCAATTGTTGTGCAATGAAGTCGAAATGTTTTAAATAAATTTTCCGCCATTTCCCCTTTTAATTTAGCCGGCCAGCCTAGAAGGTGCACCACTACGACGCAAAAGTGCTTTAAACCGCACAATTTTCACCATTTTTGTAGCTAATTTTTAAAATTTTAATGCGTTGTTGTAGCGTGTATACTTTTCGGAAGGGCGTTGGTTTTACTTATCTATTGTCAAAAGATGAAAGCTGCCTATTCTTTTATTGCAATTCCCTATATATCCATAATATCGTCATTATAATCTTAACTACTAAGTTTTGGGCCTAGATCCTTTTAATAACAGTCTACTCTTAACAACTATTTCTTGTGTACATTTATAAACCTTAATAGAAAATCATGCAATATATAGTTTCATAAATTCTTTGATTTGCGTTAAGATGTTTCTACTTATGTGTGCTATAATATTGGCCAAAACGAGTAAATCAAAATTGTCGTTTTTTAATAAATTTCCTAAATTGAAAATTTTCTTTTGGATCTGACTATTATGTGCAATTTATGCTATGTACTATGCATTTCGACTACAATAATTCAGTTTTTATGATTTCCTTTGTCTTCAACACTTTGGGGTAGATGACCTCCCAATTTAGAACTTTGCTTGTCAGTAATCGGGTAATGTAGAGAACATTTGTTTTTACAATATCGGTCCGATTTGTCGAATTGAAAATTGTTGACATTTCTTTAATTTTTAAGTTTCCTAGAATCTAAAAAAAAGGTTCTTTTAGAGCGAGGTCTATGCGTGCGTGTGTACACACCAGCGTACATCTGTAAGAACGTAAGTTCATTATACCTTTTTTCGTCGGTCATATCTCAAGAACCAGAAGAGATTTCGACTTAAGACTGATTTTGTTTGACAGATAATAACATCAACAGATGCAGAAAGGAATCTCACAAAAGTTGTGTGACCTTAAATATCTCTCGAATCAATTAGGCTAGCGACTTCAATTAAGTCTTATATTATACATTGTATTCTAAATCCGATACTATCCCCATAAAAAGAGGCTGGGATGCGACCCACACTGATAACTTCCCACCCCGTCTGTCGATTTGTTTTGCTTAAAAGTTTGTCTATAGGTATCAATTTTAACCAAATTTGCGTACTATTTTTTGTAGATTTTATTTTTTTATGAAAAAACGGACTGTTGGATTTTTATAAAAAAAAAAACTACTGAATATCGAAAACAATATTTTCTGTGAAACATAATAAGTTCGAAGCCAATCTTTGTAATTTTTGAAAAGCTATTTGAGTCGAAAGTAAATTTTTACCAAGTTTTAGCATTGTTTATTTTTAGGTTTCTATTTTTTGTAAGAAAATTGTCAATTCGATTTTTCTCAAAATTGTTCGTAATGTTGAAAACAATATTTCTTATAAGTTTAAATTAGTTAGAAGCCATTATCTCAAATTTTTGAAAAGATATTTGAGTCGAAAATCAATTTTTACCAACTTTTGTTTTAATTTTTTGTACAAAAACTGTCGATTCAATTTGTTTCAAAATTTTACTGAATGTTGACAACAATATTCTTCGTTGCACAAAATTGTTTTGGAGATGAAATCATATTTTAGTCGTAAAATTTTCGAGGTGACAAATTTTTGTTTCAGTTTTTTTGATTTATAAAAAAAAACCGTTAATTGTATTTTTCCCAAAAATATACTTGTTTTGTATCACGTTACAATATATAATATAAAATTCAATTCAGGTCTCTAGCGTCATTGGTTCATGAGATATTTAGGTTTAACCAAAATGTTCACCTTTTTTTTAAACTGTTATGGTAAAAAAACCACCCACGCAATTTTCTTGAGAGTCCTTTCTGCATCTTTCTGCCCTATTATCTGTATAACAAAGTTTATTTGAAGTCGATATCTCTTCTGGTTCTTGAGCTATGGACGACGAAAAAACGTCGCGAACGTACGGACGTACGGACATACGGACGTACGAACGTACGTACACACGCACGCACAGACATCTTTCTAAAAATCTTTTGTTTCGACTCTAGGGACCTTGAAACGTCGAGAAATGTCAAAATTTTCAATTTGACAAATCGGACCCATTAAAATAACTTCCTATGGGAAGTTAATAATACATACAGTAATAAAAATAAAGTCTTTGACATCTGGTAAATTTTTTATAGTAGAGTAGAGTTGGTAAAAATTGATTTTCGACTTTAATATCTCGGCAACAATTAATAATATAGCCTTCAAACTAATTTTGGATAAAAAAAATTAAATCGTCAGTTTTTTTTATAAAAAAAAATAAAAATCTACACAAAATTGGCAAAAACTGAGAATAGATTATTTCCAAAATTATTTCATTCTATGTACAATATTTTTGTTAACAATTATCCTAGAAAAATGTAACCGGTTTTTTTTTACTTTCCAAAAATGCTGGTAAAATTGGTAAAAGTTGGTTTTTAACTAAAAATTTCGGGTACAAGAAAAGATATTGAAATCAAACTATCAAAATATTGTTGTTAAATTTAATTTATTTTTTAGAAAAATCCAATTAACAATTGTTTGTGTTTAAACGTACAAAAACAACCAACAAATAATAAGAAGTTGTTTTTGAGACTAGTATTATGAGAACAAAGGAAGAGATTGACTTCAAACTTTTTTATTTTACACAAAATTTTGTTATTAATATTTTGTTTAATTTTTAGGAATATCGACAGACGGGCACATATGGGAAGTTATCTCAGCATCTTTTTATAAACATGTTTATAAACCTTGACAACTATTCATTATTCTGAATATTGTTAACACTCTTTTAGCGTCCTAAGAGTTTTGACACATTCCTTTTTATTTAGAATTTTATTATTTTATAGACTTTTTTTTCACTTTCATACCTCATTGGTGTGTGGTTATTATTTCTTTAAATAATTATTTTATGTACATATGTATGCACATACCTTTGCCTATAAGACCTAAATGTATGCAATTCATAATCTCGGAAATAAACTTATGTCAGATATATTTTGAGCACCTCTGTGAAAAAAAATATCGTTTTGTTGCTTGCAATAAATAATTTTTAATTTATTATTTAAATTCCTATTGGAAGTTTATGAAATAAGAAAAATTTTTATAACAAATGTATACCTTAAATTGTATGATCCTTAGAAACCTTTTTCTCCGATTATATCTCTATATAGAATGAACACAGATTTTAGTTGAAATAAATAGTGTTTTACATACATTAATGCATATAATAACTATAACATGAAGATGTACAGAAACAAATTCAAAATTGATATAGTGGTTTTCTTAGTATAAAAGTAAAATATGTGGATGATACAAAATATCTTGCAAACAAATAATGCCATTGAAGACATCAACAAAATTTTATTAACTACACTTTTTGACATCATAAGGAATGGGTATGAATTTTCAACAAAAAAAATAATTTTAAGTTTCTTAGGTTTAATTAGATACAATTTTGACTTCAGGATAATTTTATTCTAAAACCAATAACGTTTTGTAAAAACTAGTATGTATGTAATTGTTTTGAACAAAATTAAAACAATTGCTCCTAAAAGTTGAATATCATCTCAAATATCTCAAAAAAAAAACTGCTTACACTTTAATTGATTGCATACTTTTTACAGTTCTTAAAAGATCAGTAAAATCTGCTTATTACAAAAAAAAATCAGGTTTTAGTCTCCAAGGATACGAAGCGGAAGTTATCTTATTTATATTCTGTAATGTGACGTTAAAGGACAAAAATCTTGTATTTACAAGTGCCTCATCCTTGCCCTCAATTCGTCAGATCTAGGATACCTACTAGGTATTTGTTTATTAAACTTGTTTACATTCCTTGCATTAGCCCTATTACCTTTTTATTTTTCTTACCTATCTCTTATAGGAATACCCTTTTATTGCCAGAAAATCAAACTTATTTTCAATTTGGATGAGTCATCAGAAAACGATAAGATTTACGTAAATCAAAACAAACAGGTAGGTGCACAGCCTAGCATAAGGATGGTGGAGTGCCATAACCCCCGCGGCATTAACCCCCGCGGGGGTTAATTCCCATTCAATTGGGAACTAACCCCCGCGGGGGTTAATTCCTTTTTCAAATGGCATTAATCCCCGCGGGGGTTAATTCCCTTTTTATGTGGGGGTTAATGCCCAATTATAACTGGAAATAAGCCCCACGTTAAGAAAAAAACAACAAACATAAAGGCGCGCGATTTTTTTTAATTTTCACAAACCATATGTAAAAAATTTTCTTTGCACATATAGTTTGTATTGGAGTCATAAAAAATCGAAATAAAATAACGGTGACGTGAAATAGTACCAAATGAAATAACACCAAATTTCAAATTTGGCCTTATTTCGTTGTTCAAAACGAAATAAAACCAATTTGGCTTTATTTCGATTTATAAAAAGAAATAAGGCCAAAAAAATAATGGAAACAACGCCGAATATTTTAAAATTCAAAAGTTGGCAATATTTCGTTTGCAAAACGTTTTTTTTGAATTGATAGCACGGCGTACTAACAGCTAGGTATGTAAGGGGGGGCATGCTGCCCCCTGCAACCCCCCTGCTTGGGATCACTATAGGATTTGGGGTGGGTGCGAGTTTGGGTATATGCAAAGAACTTTTGCATTTGAGCACTAAAATCAAAGAAATTCCCAACAAAAAAAAAAGCAAGTATGGCTCACAGTTATGAAAGAATCACAATGCATTCGTGTTCTTTGCTTATACCCAAACTCGCACCCACCCCAAATCCTATAGTGATCCCAAGCAGGGGGGTTGCAGGGGGGCAGCATGCCCCCCCTTACATACCTAGCTGTTGGTACGCCGTGCTATGAATTCAAAAAAACTTGTTTAGGCTCCAATTTCAAAAATTTGAATCGAGCAACAAGTATCTGTCATTTTTCAACTTTTTTAATTAATAACAAAAAAAATTGTTCCAAAATTGCGCTTCCCCCGAATTTTTATTAAAACAAAAGATAATTTAACTTTATGTTTTTTCCTAATTCTGCAAAATTTTAAATCGAAACAATGCCAAATTGCTATTATTTCGTTTTCTAAAGCGAAATAAACCCAAATTGAAAATTTGGCCTTATTTCGTTTTCAAAAACGAAATAATGCCAAATTTGTTGAATTTGGCTTTATTTCATTTGGTGTTATTTCACGTCACCTAAAATAACAATTGTACCTGCATGAGATTATGATGATAGTAAAAAGTGCATAACACTAGTTCGTATTTTTTGTATATCTGTTATAGTAAGGTATATCATAGCTTTCTCAATTCCATTTTGAAAACTCACCATTTCTAAAAAGAATAGATATGTACTTTATTTCTGTTTAAGTTAAAGGTTTAAGTACATTTAAAAATGCGTTAAACAAAATAAGAATTATTTTCCAAAAATATTTAAATACATTATTTTAAACTTCAACTCAAGGAACAAGATCGCAACTTTGTTGTGCATTTTATACCTATATAATTATTTATTTTTCCTTTATTTGTTTACTATTGTACAGCAAAGCTAAAACAAAAGAAAAAATGGGGGTTAAAGCCATTTCTGAATGGGAATTAACACCCGCGGGGGTTGTTTCCTTTTTCTTGTGGGGATTAATGCCACTTGAAAAAGGAATTAACCCCCGCGGGTGTTAATTCCCATTCAATTGGGAATTAACCCCCGCGGGGGTTAATGCCGCGGGGGTTATGGCACTCCACCCATAAGGATACTTAATTCATAGGTAGTTTTCCACATCATCCCTTTAGCGTTTCGTATTACTTACATACATACATACAGCTGTCAACAAAATAATAGCAGCGCTACTTTTTTCTCATTTCTTTTTATTATATCTTCTTTGTTTTTGCTTTTTTCTCTCTAACTTAAGGTTTTTCTGAAAGCTCTTATTCTAAGCTTTCATTATCACCATCAATCATATCAATATGCATTATATCAATAAAATAACGGCACTTTGTTTAAAAAATTTCAAACTTTTGACACACAAAATAATAGCAGCGTTAATGCAAAAAACAGTTAAAATCAATAAAATAAAGTATAATTCAACTAAAATAGCCAACAAACAGTGAGTATTTTCTGCAAATATCATTTTTTGCTATTTTGCATGTTTTTTTGTTAAATTTATTAAACAGTGGGACGAGGAAAACATTGCCTTCAAGAGCTACGCCAAATGAGGAGCGCCGGACAATCGTACAGGCAAATCCAAAAAAATTTGAGCGTTTCTGCAAAGCTGATCCATAATGCCATGAATTTTGTGGAAAAAGTGGAAACCAGAGGTCGAAAACGCAAATTGGAGGACGGGGACCATAGGCAAATAGTCAAAATATTAAAGAAAGACCCCTTTGAATCAGCTGTGGAGATAAACAAAGAGCTCGAGCTCAATGTGAGCGATGAGACAGTGCGTCGCACTCTTCGCACAGCTAATTTGAAGGCATGCCACCCAAGAAGAAAGCCACTCCTCTCCAAACGTCATCTGGTTCAACGCCTTGCTTTTGCAAAAAAGTATGGTGGTTGGACACGAGAGAAGTGGCGGAACGTCTTGTTTTCAGCCGAAAGCAAAATCGTTCTTTTTGGTGGCAATGGGTCTAGAAATTTTGTTTGGCGTCCACCGAACACAGAGTTCCAGCCAAAATACACCATGAAAACAGTCAAGCATGGATGCAGCAAAATAATGGCAAAAGCAAGGTGTTGAACCAGATGACGTTTGGAGAGGAGTGGCTTTCTTCTTGGATGGCATGCCTTCAAATTAGCTGTGCGAAGAGTGCGACGCACTGTCTCATCGCTCACATTGAGCTCGAGCTCTTTGTTTATCTCCACAGCTGATTCAAAGGGGTCTTTCTTTAACATTTTGACTATTTGCCTATGGTCCCCGTCCTCCAATTTGCGTTTTCGACCTCTGGTTTCCACTTTTTCCACAAAATTCATGGCATTATGGATCAGCTTTGCAGAAACGCTCAAATTTTTTTGGATTTGCCTGTACGATTGTCCGGCGCTCCTCATTTGGCTTAGCTCTTGAAGGCAATGTTTTCCTCGTCCCACTGTTTAATAAATTTAACAAAAAAACATGCAAAATAGCAAAAAATGATATTTGCAGAAAATACTCACTGTTTGTTGGCTATTTTAGTTGAATTATACTTTATTTTATTGATTTTAACTGTTTTTTGCATTAACGCTGCTATTATTTTGTGTGTCAAAAATTTGAAATTTTTTAAACAAAGTGCCGTTATTTTATTGATATAATGCATATTGATATGATTGATGGTGATAATGAAAGCTTAGAATAAGAGCTTTCAGAAAAACCTTAAGTTAGAGAGAAAAAAGCAAAAACAAAGAAGATATAATAAAAAGAAATGAGAAAAAGTAGCGCTGCTATTATTTTGTTGACAGCTGTACATATGTCATGGAATTAAACATAATTCCTTTTTTCCTAACTAAGGTTTTCTAATCCAATATCAGGATTGGAATTTACTTTAGATCCTATTTTCTTCAAAAAAAACACACGCACACACATATCTGTTTTGATTTCTTTTATGTGTGCAATATAATCGAAATCAGTAAAATTAAATAATTCAATTCATTTATTTTTATTTAAAATCAAATTGACTAAGTTTAACAAAAAATACTTAAAAGTAACTATACTAAATGTCCCACAAAGTTATAATAACTTTTGATGGCTGTTGGCAAAGATATCTGCAAGTTCAGTGACAGGATTTAAGTTTTTCGAGACATTTTAAGATCATTTTCTTGAACCAATATATGTACATAAATAGCATCTGTCGGTTTAATGAATGAGGTTTCTCATACCAAGATATTTCAATTCAATTTAATTCAATCCAATTGTAAAAAGTGTGTACCTACTTAAAAAAGCGTGTTATTTTATAAACGTGTGCTTTTCAAAAATAAATAAAACGCATGTGATTTAATATTATGACGAAAAATTGAGCTTGATTATAAAGATAAGGATTTAGTCTCCACAAAATTTAGTAAGTTTCCTTCAATAAATTTCGTCGCGACGCGCGAACTGAACCATTATTATCCTTATAAATTCGCACTATTTGCAAACGTTTTTTCAGGAGTACCTAAGCCTATTCATTATAAAATGGCAAACCAATTTGAACAGAAGTCAACTGACAGCTGTCAAAAAGACCAGCTCCGAAAAATATTTAACTAAATGAAATTATTAATATTATAAAATGTTGTTTTGATTGAAATTCGGTTCAGGTAGATACATTGCAATGATGTGTATTATTATTCAATCAGACCAGAAACAAAAATGTTTGTAGAGATGATTCATTAAAGACAGGTTTTAATTGCCACATTCAAAACAACAATTCTACAGGTACATAGGTACCCTACCTACCTACTTTATTTTTTGTTTTGATACATTTCACAATAACACTTGGTGAATTGAATTCTACCTACCTGTTATTGTTATTGTAGGCTCCCGAGAAGTTAAATAAAAACATTAAAGCACTTAATAATGTTTTCAAAACAATACAATAAAATATCAATGACAATATTCATCGGAAAACGAGTATTTTCAAAATACCGGCAATTTTTTAAATGACAATAATTCGTTAATTGGCACTCTTACTGGAAAACTTTTCAACAACGTCAGCAACTATTTTATTTTAAACAAAAAGTATTTTTGTTCTATTTTATATGTAAATATTTTTTTTTTAATTTAATCTGAGGAAAGATCTTCGACTCGGAGTGTTTTCTTACACTGAAGAACAGTTAAAATTTACATTTAATTAACGTTTGAAAAATACCATAATAATTCAAGAAAATTAAATGTCAACGTAGAAGCTGAATTTTGGTGGAGAACTTCACTTATTCGTTTTTAACGCTTCCCAAAAAATCTTCTAATTTTAGATCGGAGCAAAAAAATGTAGGGGTTGGAAGGGTGTCAAGTAATTTTCTTTTTGCAAATTACTCAAAAACTATAGTTTTTAAATGTGACCCTAAGGCACCAGTCAGTGAAGGATGAAGTATCGTTTGATTCTTAAAAATTACTGAACCTCGAAAAAAGAAACGAAAATAGTTCCGTAACCTTTTTTTGTGTAAAATTGCATGAGCTTCAATGTGTACCACAAACAACTTAAAAAAATTATAATTTTAGAATAGTTTGCAATAAGTTTAATTGACATCTTTATTCACCCCTTCACATTTTTGCTCCAGTCGAAAATAGAAAGTTTTAAGGACATATAATTAAAGGCAAGAGTACGATAACTCAGGTGACAAGATATTATAAGGATTTTTTAAGAACAGTTTAAAAAAAAAGCATTTTTTACTATGGGAGGGGGGTCTATCTCCCCCGTTAAAGCGGGAGGGCAGTTTAAAAAAATTATTACTTAAAATGGAAAAAAAATAGTTAAAAAATAACGGTAATACTTACAATCTATTAGCCAGTTTTTAAATTAAGTCAAAACTATGTAGTTTTTTAAAAATTGAATTTTAAACTCAAAATTTGAGTAAAAAAAAGTTAAAAAAAAGGTTCAAAGTGTAATTTTTCAATACTTCAGGATTATCAACTATTGTTTATATTTTAGAATTTATTGCTCTTATTTGTTTTTGATCAAAAACAAGAACTAGAAGACATAAAACCATCAAGTTTTCAGTTTTTGATTAAAAACAAATAAGAGCAATGAATTATAAAAAAAAACAATAGAAGATAATCTTAAAGTTTTGAAATATTACACTTTAAACCTTTTTTTACCTTTTTTTGTTCAAATTTTGAGTTGTAAACAATTTTTTTAAAAACTATGCATAATTTTCAATTGATTTAAAAACAAGCTAATAAACAAAAGTGTTGGCTTTAAAAAAACGTATAAAACTTAGTTTTAAGTATTACCAATATTTTTTAATTATTTTGTTTCTATTTAACGTACATATTTTTTTAAATTGACCCTACCGCCTAAACGGGGGAAGACAGACCCCCCACCCCACTCCTATAGTAAGAAATGATTGTTTTTAAGTGTTGTATGCAAATCCGTGATTAACCTTTGTCGCCTGAGTTATCGTACTCTCTCCCCTTAATTTTTCTTTTGCATTTGAAGACAAGACAAAAAATATTTGTTTGATATTTTTGTTTCTTAAATTTCCTAAGATTAATAAATCATTTCCCAGAAAAAAGTAAAAAATTAATCTAATCCCAAAAAATGTAATCAATTCAACTTTAAAAATTAATTAAAAATATACATAAATAAAAGTTTCCTCAATTTTAAATTGTGATAGTCATTGCTTTTAGTCGTATAGGTATCTATCCAAAAAAAAGTATCTCGTGCGGCTTTAAATGGAAGTTGAGCAAATTTTCATATATTAATTCACTAAGTCAACTCCATCAATGGGATTTTCAAATTAAATAAAGGGTTCCTAAGAACCCCACAGTTTGGAATCAGTCAACTCTGCTTTATTGTAATTTATGTGTATCACATATATTACTCTAGTTACGGCCCTGATTTCGCCTACCTAACCCCTGCTCCCTTTTTTTCTATCAAAAATACCAAAGACCAAACCAAACCAAACCCAACCAACATAACATTTTCGAAGGCAAACAAGAACAACAAAACGAACAGAAATAAAAATTTAACCGAGCAACAAGAGAAAAAGAGAACATTAACTCTAAATCAACCAATCACAGTGATTTAAATTTGCTATCTCGTGATATTTAACCAATGCAACTGGCTACCGATGACGTGTTTTCTATTTATAGCCGAAAAACAAGTGAAGTGACTCATTTTGTTTTCTCTCCACACACCACACAAACAACACTAGTCCACAATAATACGGCTCGGCTCGGCTACACTTTGACGACTCGAACTCTGAGTACTTTTCATTCATTCGTAAACATTTGATAAAGTAAGGTGTGTGAACGTAACGTACTCGTGTCACATAATATATAAGAAAATATATAGGAAGTGCGTGTTTTTCGCAATTGTTGTATTTACATACAATAAAATAACTTATTTTATTTTCTATATAAAATTTAAATGAAACAATAAACAACTAAATTGAAGTGAAGTAAAATAAAACTTTGAGAATGCGATAAAGAGGTTAACAAAGTGAGTGGAGAGTTACGATAAATCTGTCACAGTTCAAGGTTTTTTTCGTTTAATCCCCAAGAAAAACGGACTAATAAAGTGTTTTATAAGTTTTTCTATTTTAATATTATTAATTTTATCAAATTATTTTGTGAATGTGAGTTTCAATTGCATTGGAAGTTGTAATTAAAAACGCAGTTTAATAAAATTAAAACACAAGGAGAGAAAAAATTCTCCAATTGGAATTTGACAGTGACAGTTTAGTGAATTCAAGCACCACCCATTTGTGTACACTAAGAACCAAAAGTTTGAAGTGTTTTTGCCTTTGAAAAAAGAAAATAAATTAATTTAAAAAAAAAAACAAAAAAATGAAAACACCTGCAAAATCTGTTGCTGCAGTAAATACTGCAAATACCACAATCAATAATAATAATAACACACAAGGAGGTGGTAATAGTAACAACAATTTAAGTAATCCGACCAACAATATGGATGCTTCATTTTATGATGATAAACAACAGCAACAACAACAACAGCAAAGCCAACAGCAGTTTGCCGCACCCGCAGGGAATGCTTCAAAGAGACCAATATCGCTGGATTTAAACACATCGAAGAGTAATCCTGCCAAGAAACAACGGATGAGCGAAGTTGTACCAACTCCTATGCTCCTGGAGCAGCTGGCAACGCCTGATTTGGAAAAGATCCTAATGCCAATTAATTTACTTAATGATCTTACACCATTAGCATTTTCTTCCAAGGTAAATTTTAATTTCATGCTTTTTTTATTTTGTATTTTAAAACTTCATTAGGTAACTTGATTTTAAAGCCATTTGATCTTACATATCATTATGGGACATTCAAAGTTTTACTTACATATTTTGTTTTCTTTTTTAAAGTTAGTTAAACATTGGCTAAGTACCTATTTCTAAATAACTAATTTGACTTTTGTCGATTGAATTAAGTTTCGCCATAGCACTTTCAATTAAGTTTTGTATCAAATGAGTAAAATAATAGAAACGCTGTTTTATTGATAATTTTTAGGTTGGGCTACTTTTTTAAAATTGAATGAACATTGGGCAGGTTCAGTCGACGTAAGGGACTTGAAAGTAAGACAAGTTTCTAGTATCTGATTGGCCAGCTGCCAAAAAATTACCTTCCAATTAAGGCAACTTTAATGGAAAGTTGACTGGAAAGTTAGTCAAGAAAAATTTCCCTAACTATCAAGTCAAGTCTACTTCTGTCAAAATGATAATTGATCATGTCTTTTCATTCAACTGAATGCTGAACTTTATTACTCTATGATTTATTTATTTTCTACACAACTCCATTTAATATTTTTCTGTAAAACGGTTCCTTGTCAATTTGACAAAAAAATAAGTAAAATTTCTTTCTTTACAATTCGAAATAAAAATTGTGATGGACTTGTAGCTTGCCTGAGGAGTGTTTTGTAGACAATAATGTTTTTGATAGTTTTTGTACTATGAACTCAAAGAAGAGGTTTTTGAAGTAAAAAAAACTAACTATGTATGTACACTTGTGCTCATATAATTAAGCCACTCAAATTGAAATTCGGACTAAGTTCAAAATAAAGTATTTATTTGCTTCACTAACTAAACTTTTATGTACATATAAATATTTAATTATTTTTAATTCATAATATACAAATTTTTCAACATAATCTTATTATTCAGGGCAGTTTTAGTGTAAAACTGTTAAGATTTCGCCAACCCAAGTGGACATATAATTAAGCCATCTGCAATAAAGACATCTGATGTCGTGTATATAGTGTTTAAAACCACTTTTTACCTTTAGTATTTTGTTGGAAATCCTCTTTGTCGTATAACTTCTGCACATCTCTTGGACATTGTACCGACTAGCGCTGCGCATTGAGAAGGAGTAATTTTATTCCATTCTTGTTGGATTATTTCCCAAAGAGAGGCCTTATTCATGGGTTTTCGGGCCGCGACAGACCTTTTTATAATACCCCATAGATTCTCTATGGGGTTTAAATCTGGACTTTGAGCAGGCCACTCCAGAACTCTAATGGAATTCGATTCAAACCAAGATTTTACGACCCTAGAGCAATGCTTAGGGTCGTTATCTTGTTGAAATATCCAGGCGAGAGGCAAATTATCGGCATAATCCCTGTTCAAATGAGTGTCCAGGATGTCTTTATACATTTCCCCAGTCATTTTGCCATTGATCTGTATAATAGGACCAACCCCAGATGAGGTAAAGCAGCCCCAAACCATCACCGATGAACCGCCGTGCTTAACCGTCTTTTTCGTGTATTTGGGATCCAATTCTTTTAATGGAGGGCGTCTGACATACGGTCTTCCATCGTTTCCAAACACGTTAAACTTGGATTCATCACTCCATACGATTAAATTCCAAAAACGCAGGCTCTTATGAAGATGTTCTCTCGCAAAACCAAGTCTTCGTTTGATGTTTTTTTTTGACACGTTTGGTTTTCGTCTCGCGATGCGTCCATTCAAGTTGTTTTCCTTCAATCGTCTTCTTACAGTTTGTGAGGATATTTTAACATTGAAATCCGTCTCCATTTGGGCTCTAATTTGTACTGACGTCATGAAGGGATCGGATTTGCTGAGCCTAGTCATGATTCTATCCTCAGCAGGAGTGGTTTTTCGTTGCTTTTTTCGTGGTGAATCCTCAAAAGTTTGCTTATTTCTATAATATTGAATCGCGTTCCTTACTTTACCACGAGAAAAACCTAAGATTTGGGTTACTTTCATAACGTTTTGGTGGATTTGAAAGCATTCCCAGATGATTTTTCTCTCACATGGAGTAGAGCTTTTATTTTTGCCCATTTTAGTTAAAGTTTACTAAGAATAAGCTAACAGTTAATTTAATTAGATTTTAATAAAAAATTGGTAACGGTAATAATGAAATTACCTGTAATAAATGAAATGGCTTAATTATTTGAGCACTTGCCTTACGAAGCTATCACAAACAACTGCAAGCGATTAAAGAACTAATTCATTTTCTTCTTGATTTGGCAAGTGTTTTTCTTACACGGATAACGGTAGTTAGTAACCGTTAAACAAAAGAGATAAAAAGTGATATAGGAAAAAAAAAATTGAGAAAAACGTGTTCGTTGGTTTTGTGGCTTAATTTAGTGAGCACAAGTGTACTTGCCTAGGTCAAAATGCACGTTCAAAGAATGGGCAGGTTCAGACAACATAAGAGACTTCATTTGCAGTCAACTTCATTCTTTGAACGTAAATTTTGACCAAGGCAACTAGTTAGTTTTTCAAGTGTCATGAAATTAAAATTCAGAACTTTACTTCACAAACCTCTACTTCAAGTTCATAGTACAAAAATTACCAAAATCATTATTTTCTACAAAACACTCCTCAGGCAAGCTACAAGTCCATCATGATTTGTATTTTAGAGAAATATTACTTATTTCTTTTCCAAATTTACAAGGAACCTTTTTACAGAAAGCATTAAATGAAGTTGTGCAGAAAATAAATACATCATTGAGTAATAAAGTTCAGCTTTTAGTTGAATTAAAAAACATGATCAATTGTCATTTTGACATAAGTTGACTTGACTTGATAGTAAGGGAGATTTTTCTTGCCTAACTTTCCAGTCAACTTTCCAATAAAGTTGCCTTAATTGGAAGGCAATTTTTTGGCAGCTGGCCAATCAGACGCAAGAAACTTGCCTTACTTTCAAGTCCCTTATGTCGGCTGAACCTGCCCAATGTAGTTGACTAGAAATGAAGTCCCCTATGTTGTCTGAACCTGTCCATTACCTTAAAATCAAAACACTGTGCAGAGTGAGAAATTGGAATTGAGAAGGGTTCAACGGTGTTCATTTATTTTTAATTTCTTTAAGGTACAAATACCAGCACACGGTCACCTAAAGCATTTTCTTACTTTGAAATTAGATATACATAAGTTCAGCGTTTATCATAAGCATTATGGTTTATTTGTAAAGTAAACAAAAAAATTTTGCATAAATGGATGTCTATTGCTCTTTCACACATAAACTTCTGAGTGGATTTTAATAAAACTACTAAAGTATAGAAAAATGCCAGTATAGAGTAGTGCAGTGCAGTAAAGAGTAAGTTATTAAAACTCTCAGAACGAGTCCAAGCAGAAATTTTATACCTACGTCAAGTAAAATTGAAGGAATAATTAAAAGTACAAATTTAGAAGAGTTATAAGTTAATTAAAAATAAATTCTTATTAATTAAATTATTGCGTTAATAATTGTTTTTTTTTTAGTAACTTTCCTCCAAATTTGATTTGGCATTGGGAAAGCAATGAAACACCAGAGATTGAACTACACTTTAAATTAGCTCTAATTATGTATTATTCAAAAGCTTAAATCAATAACTGATTTTGACAGTTTTCAGAAGAGAGTACACTAGTTCAGCTCAATGAATGTTAATCAGTTTAAGGCAGTGTAGAAATTTTCTTAATGAACATAAGAGATGGTTTTCTTTTAAGCCTAGTACATACTTCCTCGTGAAGTGAACGTTCGCCAGTGGAGAAAGTGAACTTTTGAAATTGCTCACTGGTACACACTTGTGAATACACGTTGTGAACATTTGTATTCTATTTCATATAAATGCATTTTAACTTTTTTTTTAAAACCACACGCAAAGCAGCCACAAACTTTAAATGAGGAATCAGTATCAGTATTCAGTACAAATTGAAAACTGTCCTTTTTTTGTAACCAAATGTCAAAGCTTCACCAACAGTACCCGTACATTTTGCACGTGAATTGCCCGTGAACGAAAACTCTCCACTCAGCTTCACGAGCACGTTCACGGTTGAACCAAAAACCGAAATTTGTATGGGTTCACGAGATGGTTCACAAGTATGTACTAGGCTTTATAGTTCAGAGCAGAAAACTAAAATTGTGTTTCTTTTTTACCTCTGAGCGTTAAGAGCTTAAAATTTGTGTTTTAAGCTTGTTCAGTTCGCGCTCTATGAACTCAGAATAAAATAACTGAGCAGACAGAGTTGAATGCCAACCGCAAGCATTTGCTAGATGAGAGTTTGACTATAATTTATTTTGTCCATTTTAATTTAAGTTCAAGTTTTGAATCTTATTTTTTTTTTAAAGAAAATGACGAGTAAATTGACAAATGTCAAATAGCGACATCTGAGTGCTCAGAATACGATTTGTTCAGAGGATGTTCAGAGCATACTCGATATGCTCGGACTCCTAAAAAACTACACTTTTTTCCCCGAGTAGTCAAGTGCAGCTTGTTGAACACAGCTAACGTAACGTGTGATGAAAATATCCGTCATCAGAGACTATGGCCTAAATGAGACAAACGTCGTTTTAATTGGCAAACTCTCAAAGTAACTCTGGCTATCTATAACACCTACACAACTGAACAACATAACAAATTTGATAAATTTTTGTAATAGGTAGGTATTTATAAGGAAAAATAGGACCTTGGAGAAGAAAATAAGCTACTCAAAGTACTAAACTTTAATGTCTTTTATAGAATCATTATCAAATACCTACAAAAATTTCTAATTATTAAGTGCGTTTTGTTCGCATTCCATGTATAGTAAAGTGAGAAATTGCCAACAAAACGATCCGCAGTAGCCAGATTTTTGTATTTGATAGTCAATTTCAAAGTTTTAACCAAACAATTTGACATAAAATAAAAACTTTAAGAAGGGGGTTTGTTCGTAGACTACTACATTAACATGTGGTGTTGAAGCGAGCTTGAAGCTCGCCTAAATTCTTTATATACCTGAATCGAGTTGAAATGAGCTTGATTCGCCTCGATTCCGGTCGGGGATAGGAGTCGAGTCAAAATTTGTGAAGAAAAACCTGTGTGGAGGAGTTGGTTTTACAGATAATGCGTTATGGTCTGTTTATTTGCATGTTTGTGTACAAAAAATATAGTTTTGTTTTAATCAAATTAAAAAAAAAAAATTTGCACATGGAGTAGGTAGCATATTCTTATAGGTGCTGAACTATTCAGTTTTTCATTGTTTATTTTTAAATCTTCTTTTGCGGTGCAAACACCAAAAAGATTTATTTAATCTAAACTGGGATAAACCTTTGGTGGAAACATTGCAAAATAAGCCGAGTTAGTCCATTTTTATTAACAAAACTAAATAATATCAACAGTAATAGATTGATTTTTTTCCCCAATGAAAAACACATGATACCAAATGCACAACTACTCAACGAACACAGCCATCGGGATACAAATGCAATATCAATCGTACCAACATTTGAGAACGAAATCACATAAGATCCATTCGAAACTCGTATAAATGTCAAAAACTCATCCGTAGTAAGATTATATTTTAACTTTTATCGGTAGTATTCATACTACGGATATTGTTTTTGTTATTCGTCTAAAATCCTACTATACTATTGATAGATTTTCCAACAAAACACGGGTAGTTTAAGGCAGTGCAGAAATGTTCTCAATGAACACAAAAGGTGGTTTTCTTTTTTAGTCCAGACCTGGAAACAAATGTGTTTCTTTCTTCCTCTTAGCGTTAAGAGCTTTAAATTTCTTTTTTCAGCTTGTTCAGTTCGCGCTCTTTGAGCTCAGAATAAAATAACTGAGCAGACAGAGTTGAATGCCGACTGCAAGCATTTGCTAGGTGAGAGTTTGGCTATAATTTATGTTTCCATTTTAGTTTAATAATAGTGTTTAATAGCAAAGAACGTCTGTAGTATTAGCATACAAATAAAATCAACTTCGCTTTTGGCATAAAGAAAAACTGGCAACCACATGTGAACTCGATTCATAAATTGCCTTTCTGTTGAATCCGTAGAACCATATTAGCCATACCAACATAACTAAAGTTCTTTTTTTATAATATTAAAAAACTTCAATTTATTCTTCTTTTTTTATTTTGTAGGTGACATCTGAACAAGAGGGTTTTGCTAAAGGATTTGTTGAAGCGCTTAAAAGTCTCCAAAATAACGACAACAACAATTCGCACACAAATGGAATGAGTGGCGGTTCATTTACATACACAAATTTGGGTAAGAAAATAATAAAATCTTCTATTATTTGTAGATACTTATATTATGTTTGTTTTTTGCAGATGACTCATATCCAGTTGCTATTAAAGATGAACCACAAAATCCACCAGCCTCACCACCTCAATTAACTCCAATTGATTTGGAAAATCAAGAAAAAATCAAACTAGAACGCAAGAGACAACGGAATCGTGTAGCAGCATCAAAGTGTCGCAAGCGTAAACTGGAACGCATTTCAAAACTCGAAGAGAAAGTTAAAGAACTCAAAGGAGAAAATGCTGATCTTGCGCTCGTTTTGAAGAATCTCAAAGATCATGTATTCCAATTAAAACAACAAGTTATCGATCACATCAATGCTGGTTGCAATATTGCATTATATAATGGCGCTACCCTTTTGCAAAGCAAATAACAGGAGGATTTCGCCGATATACTTGATGGCAGTGGAGGCGGGGGAAGTGGATCGTCGCTGGACTCCTCTGAAGCTGCCACAACGGCAACATACGAATTAGTTGTGCCCTCCGAAGAGGAATCCCTCCAGCCAGTTGAAATAGCCGCCAATGCAAATGCCAATGCCAATGAAACAAATGATGCAAACGACAGACCTCTACTATTCGTGATAGTAACCGATTATAATATGCAATAGGATAGAATAGTAACACAATTTAACTACATAATAATATAGTGTCTCTTAAGTGGCTGTAGTAAGAGAGTGAGTGAGTGTGCAAATGGGAAGCATAAGAGAAATGCTCCTTTACTCATTTACTCGTTAATCGGCCAATCGGTTCTTATTTAATTTCTAAGCTTAAAAACTGTGTGCTTTTTGATAGAGCTTACGCGTTGATTGTAATATTTCGCTTTTTAGCTTGTTTTACTTTTTATAGCAAAGTGCCTTTCAAATATTTTTTTAAAGTTTTTTTTTATATGAATATTAAAAATCGAGAGATTGATGCTTTCGATAAATTACAAATTAGAATGAAGCAATCTTTGGTAAACAAAAACAAAGACAGAATGGCCTTAAATTTTACACAACACAAATTAAATAACACTTTATTAATATATGTATTATATATATTTATATATATATACCTATTATAAACTACTTAACACACGTGCAAACATTTTATAATTTATTTTAGTTTTATTAAACAAAAAATAAATCATATAATATTGTATATAGTATTATTAATTTTAAATGTGAATTTTTTATTTTTCAAAGCTTTAGTAAGTATCCTTGAATAACAGAAAAAAAAGATAAAAACATACATAGATACTCAAAAGACAACACTTTTAACAAATCTAATTTGATATTTTCTATTGATTAATAATAATGTAGGTGTATTAACTTAAAATATACATTGTATACTTATTATGTACAGAGAATTCTTGTTTTTAACATTGTGTATTTTATTTTATTTTTTTTGAAAAAAGGTTTTAAGTTAAGTTAAATGTAGAAACATAATATTTTATTTTTTCCTTTTAATGTATTAACAATTATTTTAAGAGAATACAGTTTAAGAAATATAATTTAATATTTTAAATAGTTTGTTTTATTTTAAAGCATAGGTACAAATATTACATGTTACTTTGTAGGTATAAAGTTTCCTTTCACTATGAACAAAATGTGGAAGAACATTTGTTTATTTATTCTATCTACGATTTGAAAAATCTACAGATTATGTTTGATGCTTTTATAATCCAAATTTTGTACCTATACTCTGTCCAACAAAAATAGTCAGTACACGTCTTATGGGAGAGCTTTTTTCTTGCAAATGGTGCCAGTCAGTGGTTTTATTCCCTTTTTACCTACTGAAAAAGAAAATTCAACCACTGACTTACACATAAATTGTTGTTGTAATTACGCTTCGACGAGCGTACATCCCCACAACCTTTACCATGCGCAGCCAAAGCCACACTGACACTGATAAATAATGTGTTCACAAACAACCCTCTTCGTATGTATTGAAAATAAGCAGATTATTATTAGAGTTACCATTTCCACGTTAATGCAAATCATGGTGGATTTTTCTTTGGATATTGTTTGGGAGCTTTCAGAATGTGTGCTTTTTTAAAAGCTTTTGAGAACAAATATGGGAATGGTGTTGTCGCTTGCTGTTTTTCGGTAAGTGAAGTTTATTTATTATTCTTCGTAAATTAACCCTTTGTTCCCGGAGATGTCAACTTTTTCAAAAATTTGTATAAAAACTTAAAATTTATATAGAATGTGTATAATGAATAATGCATTTAAATAAAAAAAAATAATATTTACTAAAAATTAAAAAAAAACCAGTAGGAATATAAAGAAAAAATATAGAGTATTTGGTTTAATTGCGAAACCACTAAGAAGCAAAGGGTTGAGTTTAAGCGAAAATTATTTATAATACATGGTGTAATTATAGATGGTGAAAAAAAGTGATTTTGTTCATAAAAAAAATATTCTTTGAAAAAGTGTTTATTTATACGGTGTTTTATAATCAGTGCCAAAAAAAGAACTGCTTTTATTTTATTATAAATCTGTGCTGTGTTGTTTATAAATTGTGTATTTGTGAATATTGTGTGATATAGAATCGAAAATTTTCATTTTTTCATAATTGAATTTATGTTACTCTTAGTTTTCACAAAGGGGTTTTTGAATTCGGGATTATGTACATAATTTATAAATTTTCTTAAACGGAATTTATTTTTAACTTTCAATTTAAAATCAAAAGTTGGTAGTCCTATTAATATTTATCAGAGCTTTTTCGAAATTTATAATGGGCACTACGGAAACCCTGTAATATTTGCTCTCTCTCACAGCTTAACGAGATTTCACTTCAGTCAGAGTGAGAGGTAAACGTCCTATCTTCTCTGTACTGACTATTTTTGTTGGACAGAGTATAGTAGGAAATATTCCCTGAATACATTTCTGTTGGTATGAGGCTTGTAAAAGAATGCAATCGTTAATGATTACATTCATCGAATTTAACTAAAGATTTTAAATTTTCATCAATCACCATCATTTTCCCAATCAATTAAAAGATAAGCCTCTAAAAAAGTTCTTAAGTGATTTTTAGGGCTTAGGTCTTCTCAAATACAAATACAAAAAAAGCATACATAAGAAAACGAGTAAGACTGTTCTAAATTACCAGAATGGATCTATGCATTTCACTTACAATTCTTTTTTTTCATGCAGCAGACGCAAACACTCGAACAATTTGATAAATGTACAACAAGTTAATTGTGTGTGATGAGAAACGAATATCGTAATGGCAATATAATGAAATCAAGAGATTTTTGACGACTATCGTAACTCATACTACATCTGGGCAGAAGTACAAGAACAAATACTGGTACTGTACTTGAAATACATTCCTATTAAGTAGATAAACTAAAAACAAACAAACTTCTCATTTCTTATCACAAATTCCTAATTTTTAAAACCAAAAAAACTACGACAAAGCAAAATTTTCATCACATTTTGTATATTACTATAAGAGATTTGCTTTATTAACTTGGTTCTACATTGATCACACATAATGGGAGTTATAGCGAAAGGGAATCAAAATTTTCATAGGAATCTTTCCCTCTCTCGAGCGCTTGGACGTAAATTGTGCCCAAAAGTTTTCCTCTGAATTAATTGGTACTGGGGAAACAAGTATGCAAAAACATTTGGTTGTCATTACATAGGATTTCTATTTAAAAGGAATTTCATTCACGACCGCAAACAAATTGAGGGAATAAAATTGACAAAACAAAATTCAAAGGGAGAATGACGAAAGGCTTAAAGCCCAATGTAAACTTTAACAAGGATTGAGTCCTCACTTATTTATCTTATTTTTCTATTCGTGAATTTTTGGTCATCAAATTATACTTTTCTTGGCTCAAAGTGGTACCTGCAACCGATATTATGTATCTACACACACAGTCTACCATTAACCAATTCATTAAAAATCATAAAATGCATTCACATGTAATGTTAAAACTGACGAATGTGACCCAAAATTAAACCATTTTACCTTTTTTAGGAAATAGGAGAGAGAGAGTTCTTTATCGGTCTCTGCTGGCCGTAATAGACGTATTGTTTTTTACCAAAGAAACGGATATAATAAATTTGTTTTTTTTTTTAATATTCTTGTTCTCACAATAATAGTATTTTAAAGCTGTCGGCGGCGTCTTATTTATTTGAAGCACTTTATGAACATAGTACCCGGAAAAACAAACGTAAAGAACCAAATGAAGTCACTTATATTGCTTGAACCTGCCCAACTTAAGGGTCTTCAATTCCAGTCAACTTCATTTTTTGAACGTACATTTTGACAACTAGTTAGAAAAAAAAAACGATACCTTAATTTAAATCAATATTTTTGGGAGCTAGATCAAGTGAATAGTTAGTTTAAGATCTAGAAAAATCTTTACCCGGTGCTGATTATGTTATGGTGTTATTAAATTAAAAAAAAAAAAACCTTTTAAAATTTACTCTGGAATACTAAACAGAAGAATTATTAAATACGAATATTAATATTAATAAAACCACAGTCAGCTAACAATAGAAACATTTCCACTAGCGTAAGGAGGCATCTTTGCCACTTGGTTAACTTAAAACTTTTGGTCATTTAAATTATTTTCTTCTCAATTTGAGTTGTGATATGAATTTTTTCTATTTATAACACTTTTTTGCTATCAATTAATCAATTAACTATAGACTACTTTAAAGTTCGTTCATCTTTTACCGTTTCTAACTAAAAAGGATATGACTCCATGACAGATTTTGAGCTCCTTGGGTTAAGTGTATAAATATAAGAAAACAATATATAAATATGGAATAAAACTGCACCATCCAGGTTGTGTCGCTTTAATAAAAAAAAAATCAATGTTTTTGGAAGCTAGATGAAGTGAATAAATATGTTGAGATCTTAAAAAATCTTCACCCGGTGCTGATTATGTTATGGTGTTATTTAATTAAAAGAAAAAAAAAAACATGCAGAAAAGAAAAAATTAATGTTTTTAGAAGCTAGATGAAGTGAATAAATATCTTGAGAACTTAAAAAATCTTCACCCGGCGTTGAATATGTTTATTAAGAATAGTGTTAATAAATAAAAAAAAACCTTCCGAAATTTACTCTTAAATTAAACAAGAGAATAAGAATATTAATATTAATAAAATCACAGCATGCTAGCAATCTCGGACGAATTGAACCAGTAACTTGAAGCTAAATTCTTAATCAATAACTATTTTTCATGTGAAAGGAGTTGATATTAAAGTTAAAAAATAAATCGTTCGAATGCAGTCTTTTGACTTGAAACAATTGTTTTGTCGTAATTAATATTATTGGTAAATGGTAGAAATGTGCATTCAAGAGGACACAAGCGTCCACAGGTTTTTCTCAAAACCCACCTCTGTCTATCAACTCCTACTCTCAAGTCCCCGTGATGAACATCGGGTGCCTAGTACCTCAACTGGAGATTGGGTTCCAACCAAAGTGGAAAGTTGTTGGGGGTAGCAAACGAGAGAAGGGGGAGATGTGTTTCCACTAAGGCACCTCTCGTTATCCAGACGGCAGAGGAGGAATTCCCGAGATGGAATCAACGGTGGCGTCTACAGTTCCAGTAAGGTTGAACTACTTAGTGAACACCTTATAGGGCTTCTACGACATATTCGGAGCCTAGGCCTATAAGGAGCGGTTTATCCGGCTCCCCGTCCTTGGAGTTATACTAAGGATCTGTCCCTCCAGGTTGGGGGTTGTGCCGTCGGGGTGACTTCCTGATCACGTAAAATTACCCTAGTTGCGAAGCCTCGGATACGGACGGATTTATTGTTGACAACCCACGCAAACGAATTAATGGAATGTTAGGTCCCTTAACAGACCACGTGCAGTCGAAGAATTAGCGGTGGCCCTAGACTGCTATAAAGCAGACATCACCGCCATCCAGGAAATACGATGGGATGGGCCGGGCAAAAAGAGAACGAAAAACTGCGATATTTATTATGGTGACTGCTACCGGGAAAACCAATAGGAACAGCGCTTATTTGGATGCGGCTTTGTCATTGGAGCCAGACTTAGGCAACAAGTCTTGAGCTATAGGTGCATCAACGAGCGCCTCATGACCATCCATACATCAAGACTAAATTCGGCAACATTAGCCTGATATGCGCGCACGCCCCCACAGAAGAGGAGCATGACAACACCAAAGACATGTTCTTCGAGCTCTTAGACAAAACATATGAGCAGTTTCCTAGCTACGATATTAAAATTGTCCTGGGCGATTTTAATGCCAAGCTAGGAAGGGAAGACATCTTTGGTGGAATAATCGGGAAAAACAGCCTGCACGACAACACTTCCGACAACGGATCCAGGCTCATCGACTTTGCTGTGGGGCGAAATTTCATGGTAGCCAGTACGCGTCTTCCACACCTCAACATCCACAAACAAACTTGTAGTTCTCCAGATCAATCTACCTTCAACCAGATTGACCATATTGCGATCGACGCTAGACACGCTTCCAGCATCATGGATGTCCGAACTTTCCGAGGAGCAGTTTCAATTTCCGATTACACCTCACGTGATAGTGGTCCATTTGTTTCTCCGTGTTGTTTACTTCAATTAATTTAATTCAGTTCAATTTATAGCAGTTACCCAAAAAAAAAAATGTCAATAACTAACGCGTCGCGAGTGCAACCAAAAAATACTAAACAAAAAAAATAGTGCAAACAAAAATAACTTTTAAATCACTACCTACCTAAAAATAAAAAAAAAATAGAAATTGTGTACCCATACCTACAATTAAAAATAAAAACAACACAGCGAATTCCTAATGTGCTCCCCACCTTCCCCGCTTTCACCATTCTAACTTCTCACAGTTACTTGCATAGCTGCTGCGCGCACTGTCTGCTAAATCAATAATCATGCAGTGTAGCAAAAGGCTATGTAAGTAATGCAAGATAAATTGCGGTTAAATTTTTTTTGATGTACAGGAGCGGATCAGTGTGACTACCATTAAGGCATAACACTAATGGAAAATTGCAACTGTGAAGTTTTTTAGTAATCAAAATAAATTTTCTGCATAGATAACTGTCTTGCTTTGTTTTTTTGTTGTGTTTTTGTGTATTGTGATGGCTGGTAAGTTTTGTGGCTAATATAGCAACATTCGGGGACTCAGACAAAATTTGTGTTCTGTATACGTCCATACTGTATTAAACAGGCCAGCTGTTCTGGCACTAAGTGAAACCCAGGTTGGCGGAAACACGGATCATACGGAGTTTAACCTTCATGGTTATACATAGCTTAGTGCCATTATTCTTTTCTCACCATGGTCTAGCCGTTTACGTCCGGAATGATGTTGCCTACCAGCTTCTTCCACAGTATGGCATCATAACTTTTTTTATTTATCGCAGCCCAAGTTTGGATAGTAATTCGACTTCAAACGAATTCGATGCGCTGTCCGACTCTATCCAAAGAATTGTATCCCATTTTCCGCACAGTGAGATCGTTGTTACGGGCGATTTCAATGTACACAATTCTTCGTGGCTGCGTTATTCTGGTCAGACAATACTCGAAGGAAGGTATGTCGAGATTTTTGCTGAGTTAAACCACCTGACTCAATTAGTTGACGAGCCAACTCGGATTCCTTACGTTGCAGGTCAATCCGCCAATAATAATAATAAATATATGGTCAGTGTATTATCGCCTCTAGGCTCTGAACCATTGTGTCATATCTGCAAATTTATCATGTCAAAAACCCCAGTTAAAATTAAAACCCCTACGAGAACCGTTTGGCAATATGAGAAAGCCAACTGGGACGGTCTCAATGAATTCTTCAGGAACTTTAACTGGTCACTATGCTTCCTCGATAGTGACGTTGATTCCAGTGCAGATATGATTACAAACTTGATTCTTTGTGGAATGAGAAATTTTATCCCCAAAGAAAACTCATGGTTTGATTCGAGCTGTGAAGAGGTTATTAGGATCAAAAATGTAAGTTTCCGGAATTACAAAGCCAACCAAACTGGGGAAAACCGGAATAAGTTCAAACAAGCTAGAGAGACCTGCAACTGTCATATTCGACGAACTAAATTTTTGCATGAACAGAAATTAAGGCAAAAAATACTACAATGTCCCAAAGGTAGTAAAAATGTCTGGTCATTTGTAAAAAACGTACGAAACACCACGTCATCCTCGGTTCCAATGCTCGTCCGTAATGACACTCCTTATGTGAGCTCGATTGATAAAGCCAATTTGTTGCAGCACAGTTTGCTGTTAATTCGACGCTACCGGTGAGTGTCATGAGTCCTCCTGTTCTTGAGAGCGTAAACGATTTTATGGGACGAATCTTCTTTCGCACTCGTGCAGTTGCAAGAGTACTAAAAGACCTTAACACACACAAATCCGCTGGCCCGGATAGTATCTCCGCTATTGTTCTGAAGAGGTGTTCTTCAACGCTGGCAAAAGCAGTGCGTAAGCTTTTCCATTTGTCCTATTCTACAGGTCTTTTTCCGAGTGGATGGAAAACTTCATTTGTCCAGCCTGTCCCTAAAAAAGGCAAATCTTCATCACCATATAACTATCGTCCAATTGCACTTACATCCCTTCTTTCCAAGGTCATGGAAACGCTGATAAATTTTCAGCTTAAGAAATATCTTGAAGAACGGAAGCTTCTTAATGACCGGCAGTATGTCTTTCGTTGCAATAGGTCCACTGGTGATCTCATGGTTTATCTCACCGAACAGTGGAACAAATCTTTACATCGTTTTGAAGAAAGTAATATTATTGCACTTGATATTTCAAAGGCATTTGATAGAGTTTGGAACCAAGCTCTCTTATCGAAAATGCGTGCATTTGGTATTGATGAATCCCTTCTTCGTTGGGTTAGAAATTACCTTTCGGACCGTTCAATCCAAGTTGTTTTGGACGGGTTCAAATCTGACATCCACAAAATAAACGCTGGTGTGCCCCAGGGCTCCGTTTTGTCTCCGACGCTCTTCATTATTTTTATAAATGATCTTTTGTCATCCTTGTTCTTCGGATGTGAACTACCAACGGCAGCGTATGATAAGCTCATTAAATTCTGATCTTGACAGTATTGTCCAATGGGGAATCAAAAACCGTGTAGAATGTAATGCTTCGAAAACTCAATGCTGTCTACTGTCGCAAAAGCGTAACCCTCCCCCAATGTCACTATCCATGAGTGGTACTTGCATCGAGGAGACTGGACAGCTATCAGTCCTAAGTATGCGCATTACAAACCACTTGTTTTGGAGTGATCACATATTTGATATCGCCAAAAATGCTGCTAAGTGTTTAGGTTTTCTCCGACGATGCAAGAAGTTTTTTACCCCTTCTGATCTGGCTATAATTTATAAAGCCTATATTCGTCCAAAACTTGAGTACAATTCCCATTATTTGGGCAGGTGCTCCTATAACCCACTTGAGTCTCTTGGAAAGAATTCAAAAGAGAGCTCTAAAAATGATAGGTGACCGTTGTCTAACTGAAACTTTTGCATCTCTCGAGCACCGCATTATTTTATCGCTACTTCCATAAGCAATGCCCTAATGAAATAGCCAGTTGCATTCCTCCCCTCAAAAAATTCAACCGTAATACTCGTTTTTTTAGGAATGTCTTGAGCCTTGAGCCCAATAGTACTGTAAAGTAGAGATTCTTTTTTTAGTCGTACTACACGAATGTGGAAAGCTTTACCAGACTCAATATTTCCCACTCATTATAATGTGCAGGCATTCAAAACCAATGTGCATCGGTATCTCCTTTCAAATCCTATCCTCCCTTCCTAATTACTCGCACTGTGTATAATAATTATAAGGGTATTCATATCCCCTTGAGTGCGCGTACAATATAAAAAAAAAGTTAACATCGACTCGGACTACTACCTCGTTGTAGCCAAGGTAGCACTTCGGGTTTCCAGACCCAAGGCAAAGCGCCTCATAAACGTTTTTTTTTTTAATTTCAAAAAAGTAACATCTCAAAAACCTGACGGGATATATTAACTTTGAAGTCGGATTTGAATTAAGATCACCAAAATAATCATTGGTCTGCGTTGATTGCGAACATGTAAAATTTGATACATTTATTTGCTTTCAATTTTTAAGCTCAATTAACTTATAGTTGAATTCATATTATGCATATATTGATGTTGGGTTCACAACTCTAGTAGAAATAATCGACTACTGCTTTAAAAAAGTATAACTTTTATTTTTACTGTCATATTTTTTCTATTTTTTATCCAGTAAATCTTTTTAAGAATTAAAAAAAAAAATACACATTTACAAAACTTACATACATATACATATGTATTGTTACAACATTAGTTTCTATTATCAGGTAATTCATTTTGCATTTTATAATTATTCTATTTTAAAACAATTTCCATTTCACTTTATGTCTTTTGCGATTCTTCTATAACGGTCAGTTGCAAGATGAAACCATTTCTTAATAACGTGATTTGTGTCTGCTACCCTTACTTTGGAAAATTTTTCATGTACACATTCTATAAAAGATAAAAAATAACACTTAATAATATGTACATACAATATACATGTGTACATAGATTCCATCAGTAAAAGTTTAAAAATTCCTTCATACCTCTAAGTATTTTGATAATTTCAAGATTTTGGATTTCTATGTTGTTGTTTTTGCCATAAAACGAGCACAGAACAGCTAACTCTTTTTTAAAACACGCAAAAAGGCACTTAGAGATGTATTTCTCCCATGTCTGATCGTCAACATTGAGCAGAAAATGTTTCTAAAAATTGAAAAAAATTCATTATCAATTCTTTTGTTTAAATGGTAGAAATTTGTTTTTGAAATTACAAATAGTTTTCTTGGTATATCATCGTTTTTGATTTTTTCTTCAAAAGCTGCCAAATCTTCTTTGGTCCCAAACGGCGTTCCAAGATTAGTTCTATCGAGTATATTGGTTTCTTGCCATGTGCTCTGTTTGTTTTTAATTTCCTGAAAATCTTCATAGAGTTTGTCTGTTTTGGCAGCAATTTGTGTCATAAGCTTTCGCAAATCATCAATTGCACTTAAAACCGTAGCTGTATCGAGTGATACGTTTGGGGAATTTGTTTTGGATATTTTCGATGGCTGGATAATAGTAGTCTCTGATGCGGATGAGAAGTTATGGCTTTTGGATGTATGGGCTTTTTGGTTATCTAATTTTCTTTTTAGGGCATTTTGAATTGGTGCTACGGTAAAATGGGGCAAAGTTGTTTTTCCTTTTTCTGTAACAATTGAAATTTCTTGCGATTCTGGTTCTATCATTAAACCAATTTGAAATTCCATACAATCATCTGATTCATCGTCCTCCAAATGTTCTTCTTGTTCTTAAATTAGATAATATAAATATATGTACATATATGTAATCAAAACTGTTGGTTTAAATTAAAATTTTAATTAAATATTTACCAAAATCATTTTCTTCGCCATCGGTTATCATTATCTAAAAAATTAATAATAAAATAGAAAAGTTAAGATAAAAATGTGTTAATTTCTAAGGTTGGGTATAGGTACGGTGATTATGTAAACTAGTTGGATGGACTCTTTTTATTATGAGCGCGTATTCCAATTTGGGATTAGGAAAGGAAGAGAGGGTTTTAAAATGGTTCCATATAGCTTTGAATTCCTGAAGGAAAAGGCAGTGTCGTAAAGCATTCTACGTACTGTTAAAGATCGAATATCTACTTGAAAGTATACGGATGAAGTTAAACTCGGTGGTATACTAATGTAATGAGTGATAAGCTATTTTGACGGACGCAAACATAAACTCGTTATTTTACCAGAGCAAAATCCTTTAAAATAAGGTACAAAAGGGTAAGACAAAAGACTTCACTATGATGTTCGAGTGACGTACGATGTTATTGCAACTTATCATTTTAAAATCTCATCTTTGGATACTATGCAAAAGACTTAAGTTAGTGATAAGAGCACAAGCCCAGAAATGTGAGTTTTATAGATAATATCCAGAAGAAGGAGAAAAACTTCTTGCATCGTCTTAGGAAACCAAAACATTGTGCGGAACAATTAAGCTTCTGTCATAGATTCACAAGAGATGGTTTGTGATTCAGAATCAGATGGTGAGACCTTCAAGATGTTTGTTTTTTTTTTTTCAACCAAGTGGGATAGCGGTGAAACTCGTTTTATTACCAGTTTTGGACCACTTCTTCATTGTTGAAAACATCTTAAACAGTCTCACGTAAAGAATGGATAATCCTGAAACGCCTTATAGCTCACTCTATGACTGCCCTGAAACTAAAAATAAAAAGAGCCTAATTAAATGGGTACTCTAAATTTTCGTTCAGTGTATTTTTTTAAATACTAAATGTTTTTGAATACCACGACTACAAATGATGATGAGTTCCATGGATGTTCTATTGCAGCAATTTTGTATTTCTACCAATACAAAATCCATATACAAACTTAAAAGTTGTTTTTTTTTTACTAAAAGACAGTTCAATTAGTTGTTATTTCCAAAAATTTACCAAGTATCTGCTCTAGTATACAAAAATGAACATATTTTAAGATAGGTCGGTTTTAGTACACTTATAGATTGGGCTATAAGCCGTTTCAGTATAATCCATTGTTTATCGGAAACCCTGTCCCTTTTTTGTAAGCATGAGGATTATAGAATCATAGAGTATCCAATTTTGAAGGATGATAAATTTTGAGATGGATTTTTAAAGTTTTAAAGAAATTTGTACTGATCTCTAAATTTCAAAAACACTGTTATTTTGCATAACGAATAAAAACTGTGATTTGTATTGAATACAATTTTTCTCGGAGTTTACAAAGATCACGTAAATCTGAGCCATTTTGGATTCGTATTTGTTGTGCCTGAATCTGAATTTCACAGAACCAAAAAATTATCATATAGAAACTAAGTTTTTTTATTTGTAAACAAGAATGAACTTATGTATTTACTTAATGTTTTTTTAATTAATTTAAAAGTTATTAATTATTTTTATAATTTTTAGAAAACAAATGGAAAACACGCACAATTTGTGATATACAAAAACAGGAACGTCAAATAATTGTAAACTGACATTTTAGGGAACGAGTTCAACATCAGACAAATCTAACAAACCCAACATTATGGTCTATACCCACTACTTTTGAATTGTAGAGAGCTTATTATGTTTCTACATGAAGTTAATCTTGATTTCATTCTAAGGTGGTTTTAGTAAATCTAGCATTGTTTTCATCTAAAAATAAAGAGTTAAGATATCCAATTTGAAATTTAACAAATAATTATGACAAAAATATTGAATGGGTTTGTAAATAAATCAAAATTTTATTCTTCAATCAAAGAATGTTAAGTGACGCATTGATTCATTGAATAGAGATAGAAATTTTGTGTTGTTATATTTTAAATTGAAAATGTAAACAAATTGAGTAAACTGAATTTTGAGCGTTGAGTGGAAAAACAGCATTACATTCTATAAGCAACGTTTTTAGTGAGAACTTGAATATGACTTTGTTTAAAATTAATAGTGAAGAATAATAAATTAAGGATTTATTATGCGCTTAATTTTGGCAAATAGTTGATGAAGAGCAGGATACCATTTTTTTCTGATCAGATAGTATTTAACCACTCAGCTTGACTTAATTTTTTCAAAGTTTTTTATATTAATTTATTAATTGGATAGAAATACATCATACTTAATCGTGCTGGATGCTATAAACTAGCTTTACGATTCAACGAACTTAGAACCACTTTTAAACACTACATTCCACTTCAAAAAAGTGCAAAAGTGAAAACATCTTTTGTCTTTTACCAACAACAAAAGTGGAAAGTTAAAACGAATCAGCTTTCACTTTTTCAAAACACTAATGCATGTAAACACAGTTGAAATAATGGAGTGATAGATGTCCCTCAGATGTAATACTTATGGTGAACACTCTTTTTTGAGAGATAATGACACCTTTGTACATATATAAAATCTATAGTAGTATCATCGTGGGTGCTTACAGTTGGCTACGGTGACATTAGCTATTTACTTAACTTTTTATATTAAACTTCCAACCTCAGGCTACGGCAATCGTAAACAAAAAGAGCTCCATGATAATACTTTAGATTTTATATACGAAGATGACATATATTTTTGTAGTACAATTTGTAACATATAATTATTACATTGTGACAACACTGATGCAGACGAAGATGCTATAATAAAGTTGGAATGTTCGTCTTCAATATATTATTCTCGAATTTCATATATTGTAGAAATTATTATTTTCTGCGTTTTGGCCTTTCTCTCTATCCCATAAACATTAATTTTATATGGAGCAGTACATGTACATCATCCATAAAAACCATTAAAAACGTTGTCTCGTGCTTAGGGCACCTTAAGTACTGTAATAGAATTTCCCGCGCCATCTATACGCTCATCAGCGAAAATAGCATATTTTTGACAGCATCTGTAGCAGCTGGTGCTACTGTCACAACTTTAGTGTATCTATTTCTTTCTATCACCCAGGCATAGTACCATTTGCTAGAAAGAGAACATCCATAACTGAATATCATCCACAAATACAATCCATTGCAGAGAAGGAACAAAAATAATTCAATTTTTCGAATCGAAAAATAGAAATCATTTGTCGAGTTCCAATTAATATGGCCGCATGTTAAAATTTGTAATTTAAGGATATTTTCCTTGTTTATCAATTAAATTTAAGTAAATAAATATAATAATTAAATATTAATTTAGATCGTAGTGTTTTGTTAATTAAGTGTTTGTTTGTAAATGAATATAAATTCAGTGAATTTCAATTGGGACATCTCCGCCCCGTTCCCATAATCGCGTTCTTGATACAATTTTGTAAAAAGAAAATTTTCAGTGAACACTTGAAGAAAATTTAATAAAAAGTGGAAAAAGTGGTGAATTATGCTTTAAATAATTTTAATCTCAGACGTACTATGCAATAACTTGCACACTTTTTCCACAACACGCGAAATAAGAAGTTTTTTTTTTACCAAAGTTTACGAAGAAAAGTTTTGGATTGCAGGAGAAAATTTTGATACATACTTTGTCGGTTTGGTCAGTGAGTGTTTTCTCTCTGTTTATTACGACGTCACCGACAACAAATAAATATAAAGTAAGTTAATTTATTTATTTATTTAATAAAATTGCTTGTTTCGCCTTAATTTTATTTCTTGTTTCGCTTTTAAAAAAATGTCGCAATGAAAATTTCTCACAATGCGTCAATGATGCGTGTTGGAATGACAACAGGAAAAATCACCCAACTACCAACCTTCGAATACCAGCATTCTAGGTAGAGGTACATAGGTACATTGCAATTTTATTGCCTCCTTTAATCATCCCTCTCGTGAATGAAGTTTTATTATAAACATACACAAAAATGAATGAAAATTAATCCCTGCAGCTGCGATTTCGTTCGGGGTGTTCTATTATTTTGAAGATACAAAAAATGGGAATTGGAAATAGCCCTACTCTTGTTTCCTTTGTGTTTGAGGCGCATTATGTTGCCCATAGACGGGAAATGCAACGCAGCAGCAACTGCATTGCACCTAATTTGCATATTTTTATTCCATTTTCTTAGGTGTTGCATTTCTCAGAATGATCAGAATTGAAAGATGCAGAAAAAATGCAGATTTTATGTAAGTAGGTAATAAAATGATGGACAAAGTTCAAAAAAGGGTTAAAATGGGCAAGCGAGATGCAGGACTCTATGCATGTATTTATTTACCTTCATTTGTGTTTGTTTGAGAATAGAGTTACAAAATATGAACCGTCTTTTTTTTTTAAGTTTTAACTTAATTTTTTGTTCTCAAACTGAAATGCAAGTAGAATGCAACTTGCACATATCTTAAAGATATAGTTGTAGGTACGCATCCTTCTCATGGGAAAAAATAGTTTTTTTAGAAAACTTCGGTTGGCCAGTTTATTTTGTTGAGATTTCAGATATTTTGTTTTGTTAGTTTGATTGTGCTGGGCGAGAAGTTCAAGTCAACTTAACTTTGCAGCTCTAAGTGTGTGTCGAATTATTGAAGTTGTTTAGATAAGTTTTAGTGTACTTGACAAACGTTGTGCTATCTGTGTCCAAATTAGAATCATGATAAATTTTGAAATTAAAAATTGTCCCGTCAATTTGTACGGGCGAGAATATCAGGGATAAATGCAAACCCACATAGTTTTTCAAAAAAATACAATAAGTATAAATATTTTTAGTAATAAAAGAAAAACATGAGAACAATTATTAGATATGAAGACCTGGGAGGGAATAAGTACCAGCATAAATCAAAGTCATGCAGGTGAGTCTATCGTTATTCGTGGTAGTTTTGTATGCACTACAACCTTTGCATTTACAAGAAAAAATAATTCCCAACCGTAGAACGCATGTATAGAATGGTATCGGAGATGGTAGAGGCAACTGCTTAAGTTTCCTGCGAATTTTCGTACCGCTGTAGAATAAAAAAAAACAATTATTATTTACATATTTCAATTCGTTAAATGCTAACGTGAACAATGCAATGCTTAAAAACTACTTTACATCTAACTTTAATCTAAACTGTTATAAAACATTGTTTTGAATTTGTAATTCCTAAAATTGTCATTTGGTGAACCTACAAAGGTATAAGAATAGTAGTTCGATGTGCTTAAAATTGTATTGTAAGTTTCTAAGTTCTTAAGGAACAAGAATCAAACATGTAATCAAAAGCAATTGGAATTTGTTTGCGTGTAAAACTTATGGTTTAACATTTGTCAATATTTAAAACGAAACGATTTTTATTACAGCATTCCCTAAATAATATAAGCCATTTTTAGACGCAAATTAATTTTATTATAATAATTTTTATTATCTGCCAAGAATTGTGAAAAAGGGATATATAGGTGTATTATAAAAAAAAATTCTACTGAATGTATTTTTCCTCTTAGGTAGTTTCAAATTTGACTGCGCCTCAAATAGTCCACCTGCTTAGTCCAATTTTGGCATTCTCTTTCCAACATTTCTGCCGGGATCTCACGAATAAATGCTTCAATGTTGTCTTCCAATGCGTCAATTGAAGCGGGCTTGTCTGTATAGACATTAGCTTTAACATAGCCTCACAAAAAATAGTCTAAAGGCGTTTAATCGCACGATCTAGGCGGCCAATTGACCGGTCCCGAACGTGAAATAAAATGTTCACCGAACTCGCCTATCAATAAGTCCATTGTTGCGCGTGCTTTATGGCATGTGGCACCGTCTTGTTGAAACCACATGTCATGCAAGTCAAGCTCTTGCATTTTGGGCAAAAAAAGTTGGATATAATCTTACGGTAGCGCTCACCACAGTTACGTTACGATTCGCATCATCTTTTAAGAAGTATGGTCCAATGATGCCACCAGCCCATAAACCGCACCAAACTGTGACTTTTTCTGGATGCATTGGTAGCTCTTGCAATGCTTCTGGCTGATATTCACCCCAAAATCGACAATTCTGCTTATTTACGTACCCATTGAGACAATAAAGGCTTCGTCGCTCAACACAATTTTTCGGTAAAAAAGTGGATCTTCGGCCAACTTTCCAAGAGCCCATTCACCAAAAATTTTACGTTGCAGTAGGTCGCTCGGCTTCAATTCTTGCACCAGCTGTATTTTAAAAGGCATCACACCTAAATCCTTCCTCACAATTTTCCACGTTGTTGAGTAACAGAGGCTCAATTGCTGCGAACGGCGACGAATCGATAATTGATGGTCATCATTAACACTGGCCGATAGAGCTGCGATATTTTCTTCAGTTCGCACTCTACGTAAGCGTGTTGGTGGTATAATTACCAACAATGTAAATTTGGTGGGAAATTTGGTCACAATAGCCCAAATAGCCGCTTCAGTGGGTCGTTTAAACTGACCATAAAATGGAACAAGCGCGCGATGAACTTTCTTAACAGAGCACGCATTTTGATAATAAAATTCAATAACTTGCAAGCGTTGTTCGTTTGTAAGACGATTCATGGTTAAATTATAGACCAAACTGAAGATGTTTGACAGTGAAACAAAACAAAACGTGCGTCAGCTGTTTAAACCAGAGTTGCCAAAAAGATAATAGCTAAAAAATCCCCCTTTAATTTGAAAGTTCAATAAATTGACTTGTTAGAATTGAAAATTAGTTGTTTGCTAAGTTGAACATACATTTATTCGTGCAATCTTCTTACTTTTAAGTATCAGTTATAAGTATAAGTTTTTGTCTTAAATACCAATGGCATAACCTTACTCTAGGTTTTCAACACTTTTCTGAAATAATAAACACATAAGACGATTCATAAGGCTGGCAACGCTGGTCGACCAAATTTTGTTTCTGGTTATCAAATTGAACTTCTCCAATGATTGTTGATATACAGTTTTCGAAAAATCGCCTAGTTAGATTTCACCTCTCTCACATTAATCTTAAAGAAACTCTGAGCCATTTATGCTAAAATGGTTTTTAAACTTTAACATCAAGTTTTTTTTAAACATATTGAAAAATATAAAAATAGTATTGAAATAGGATATTTTTAAAATTTGAGCAGATAGTTAAAATCAGCAATAATTATTAACGCCATAACATATTGTGTTAGCATTAAAGTGTTGCTGAAAACTTTATATATAGTGAAATATAAACTAATTAATCACTAATAAGAATTTGCAGAAACTAAGTAACATACTAAGGTGATAAGACAAAGATTTGTGCTTTGTAATACCATCAATTTATTGTTAAAGGATATTTTGTTTGTTTTTTGTTGTTTTTAGCATTTTCAAAGTAGCATGTTGCAATAGAAAAAACTTATTTCAGGACAACTTAATCCTTTAAATAAGTTTTGTTTGTTTATGTGACAGAAAAAAACGTAATTTTGTCGACCATTTTAATAATAAGTTTGTCATCAAACAATTTGTTTCTTTTATTCTTCCCTATAGTTTTTCACTGGCTTTTAAATCAAGAGTTTGCAAAGGCCAGTTCATAAAATGAACGCTTTTTAAATAAAACCACTCTTGCCTTTGTTTCGGATCTTTTTTCTGTTTAAAATATGTTGATATGTATTCCTAGATGTTAACAGCAAAAAGGAGAAAGGACAGTTTGGTATACCTTTTGCCCACGAATGAGTTACACATAAATATATAATTGCTAAGCCTTAGTACATCAGTATGGACGCAAAGCTTCAAGTCATAGTATTTTACACAGTACATACATATATGACATATTAGAGCAAAAACTAATTGCAATAGTATTTCATTGAAAAGACACTATTGGTCTCTTGCGATTAACTGAATATAACTTCTATATCTTCTATAATAGCAAATAATAGGGAATAAAATCATAGTTGGTTAATAATTCCCTTAGCGATATAAAAACTCTAAACTTTTTATCCGATTAAGCAAATTAAGTGAATTTAAATAACTGTGCCTCTAATACCCAAAAATTAAATATATAACGCACGTTGGAAATTTTTTAGTCAATTTATCGGTACGTGAGCACATTTCATACTAATTTTCATAGCTGCATATAGTGAGGGAAAAACTATTAGAAACGATGTTTACCTGCAACTTTTATTGCAATTTAAAGCATATTATACAATATTGAAAAAATTATAAAAAACCACTGGCGTATTTGTCACGGGTTTGGCCTGAACAAAAAATAGAAACGAATTGGGAATGTTGTTGTTTTTTTTTTTTAATAGAATTATTTAATTGTTATTATTGCGCTTAGAATTAACTCCATGTCTTTGAAAGTGTGGAATATCATCAAATCAATTTTTGTATTCTTAACCATAAGATGTTCTTGTTTTTGGCCCTGAAGTTTCCTAAAAAAAAATCCATTATTTGAAAATTAAATAACTTTGATGGACCGTCCCTTGAGTTTATAGTATTATGGAGATAAAATATGTTTTGCACAACTCTTCAGAGTGCTTTATTTCATTATCTTTCTTGAATTCCCATTTAATCGACATGTTCTCTTTTGCAAAAGGCATCATTTCAAAGCTTACATTTTTTATTGAATACAATAAGTTGTCGTAGAATAAAAATGCTTCCTGCAAAATTGATTTCCTCGTGTATTTGGGATCGAAATGATTTTCTTTCATCATATCTAACAAATTTATGTCTATTTTCCTAAACATAAGATTTGTATGTAGATTGTTTCAATTATCACAGTGAAATGTTTGTTTGCAAGAGTTAACCCTATTTGATCAGAAGTTAATTTTTTTGATTTAAACTTTGCTTCTTAAGATTGGGCTTAGATTTTTGTACTTGTAAAAAGTGCTTTCAAAGGAAGAAAATAGGTTTTTAAAAAGTTTATCAAAATGCCGCAATTTTGTTCGTTTTTTTCTTTTCGGCTTTGGACATAATAAAGGACTGTACATACCTTAATTTGTTAACAGTTTGAGACATATGCTATTTTGTACATTGTTTTTTTCATCTGCATTTCCTAATCAAGTCACATTCTGAACATGTGAAATTTATTCAACAAGAAAGAAAGAATAATTGTTTTATTAAATAATAACCTACTATTATACCTATACAAAATAAAATTAATATTTCGGCAGAATCACAAAAAAAAACTTTGTTTCAATTTTTTTGTAAGGACAAGTTTCGCATAATTTTTTATAATTTAACCATAAGTCCAAAGAAGAAATTGATATCAGCAAATTTCTGAACGATTTCAGATTAAATGTTTCTGAGTTACTCTATTTTATGTATTTACTTTTAAATGCTAAATTTAAAAGTGGAAAAATAAATACATAATGTAGAGTGACAAGCAAAACTTAATTCACAATTTTCAACTCTTCAGTTTTTTTTTGAGAATTAAAATTGTTTCTCTAAACAAAATACACCATAAAAATGTTGTTTTCATTATTTATTCCGATATTAGAACACAAATGGAGTGATTCTCCAAAAAGAAAACTGTTTGAACTCAATGTTTTAAATTCGGAACTTTGATTTTTTTTGTTATATTACAATCAATTCATTATGATATTAATGTTATTCATAGTAATAATGTAAATAAGCGGTCAGTTATAGCTATCATTGAAATCGATCCGGAAAAATGTTTGAATCGATATTTGACGGTGTTTTCCTTTGATTAGAAAAGAAAATTATATACTGATCGATCGGAAATCACACAAAGAATTTTTTTTGAGGAAAAAAGTGTAATTGCGCATTTATTTTTCGCTAAAAATTTATTTTTCTATTTTTTGGACGGAAATTCATTTTCCTGAACAGCTGATACTTTTATGTTCAAAAGTGAAACGAATCATTCTACTGCCTAAACCCTTAGGCGCCAGTTATAGCTATTATTGGTTTCATCATTGAAAACAAACTTTGGAATTTTTTCACAGGTGGTTTATAGCGATCATTAGAAATTTCTGTCATTTAAAACAAATTCCTCATTGAAATTGTGTGAAATTGGAACAAAAATCAGTGGATCGATTCACACCCAATACAACACACAGATAACTCCACTTTTTTTCGAAATATGTTTTTAATTCAAAAATACAACAACACAAAATCTTGCGTCGTTCAAATCACACAAGTCATCCAAAAAGTTAAGTCTATCGATCGGTTTGCCTTGCTTAAGCCCAAAGACGTCATTAAATTAAAGTGCACAAAATAAATATAATTCTTGATAAGCATTGATTTTACTTTGAAAATCAAAAAAAATTTAGCTTGTCCTTTTACTATTTTTTATATACATAGTATATATACCACAGTCATTATAGTCTATTCCGAAGACTATTAAGAGAATATATTAATTAAAATCACAGTCGAATCGTATTTTTCATTAAAATAGGTAAACAAATTTAATTCAATTAATTTTGATACCTGATTTTACACGCATAAGAATGAGAATCATAATTTCAATCCCAAATCAAAAAAAAATGTCGATTAAATTGCTTAAAAAAATCTTTCTTGGTCCGTATGCTTCGATTTAAATCAATCTAACTTCCGATCTAATGATAAGATCTTAGAACTTCAAAGTTTAGGTCTCTATAGAAGCACGATTCCCGAGATCCTACAGTCGTGAACTTTATGCAATCTACCTAGAAGCAAGTATCATGCGTAAAATTAAGCTAGGTATACTCCGGTGGGCTAGACACCTTGCTCGCATCAGCAAAGAGAAAACAGCCCGGAAAGTCTTTTGTAGCCCATTTTATGGTTGACGACAGCGTGGCTTCGTAAACTATTGGATTATGTTAAGTGTAATTTGTATCTGTCTACGCCTGATACGTGGTCCTAGAAAAAAAAACTGGTCTAATTTTGATTTTGACATCCAATTGGCATTTTAAATATTATTATTTTTATATTTATTTGACATAGTGTACATGTGTTGGCATGTATGCATAATTGCAATTAACTATATACAAATGTACGTGTAATTTAATCCACCAACAAATCATCTATAAATCTTGCTATATTTCATGTCCATATAGCCTTTTGCAAACTTTGCCAATATCTACTTATTTAAAGATATACTAGAAGCGAATGTGCATTTTAAAGATGCATCGGGTTATAATTCTGAAGTAACACAATTAGAACCATTTGTTTTGATGTCGTATTTCATTCGTTAACAAATGAAGAACAAATTGTACACGTACATTTTAAACCGATAACTTCGAAAAAAGCTTTAAAAAAGCCATGGTATGCCATTGTGGTGGCATATGGTTTAAACGTCGAACAACTCCACCAATTTGCTTCTTTTCTTCATCGTCCACGACACATATTGGGCCCTATCGGGAATCTCCCGGTGTATTTGATTTCCCACAGAAAGATTTATTCACAAGATATATTTCTAGTTATCGTGAACTTCCCGGAATAAATTTTTCTCAGGGAAAAAACTACCATTTTACAATTTTTTCTTATAATTTATAATTGTTGTTTTGGCAAATATTCTTTTTCCCTGTAGGTGGGAAATCCATTCACTATCAGCAGTTTTATGCGGGTTTGATTTGAGTTTGTCTTATAATACAATTAAACAAATTTTATTTATTTATCAAAAAAAAATACGGAATTACAGAAAACAAAAACTGAAAATACAATAAAATATAAATTATGTATTTCTAAAAAAACAGCGGTCCAAAAATTCACAATTTGAATTAACTTTAATGCTTTGTTTCCAGTTTTAATTGTCTAGCCTATCGATTTTGATGTACAAGAAAATAGCCAGTTCTAACTAGTACTCAGTACCTACTTGATAGAACTATAGCTTAGTAATTCTATGATGAAATCAATTGGTACGGATCCGAGTACTTACAGGTACCAGCTCGTTGCTTTGGAACAAGTCTTAACAAATATTCAGTCCCAAATTGATAGGACTAGGTCCTAGTACTTTTGTGAAGAGATTAGTTGATCTTGATACCGATTTGAGTACTAATTCTAGGACTAGTACTGGACTTTGTGAAGAAATTGGATGTACATAATGTGAAATAAGTAAATCACTTTTAGAATTTTTCTATTCTTAAAGTATTACTTATTTGATTATACGGGTTCATTTGGTAAAAAACATTGAATTTGCTCTAGATATTAATTGATTAATTTGTATTGAAAAAGTCATTTTAGAATTAATGATAATGATAAAAGCACAAAATGTCTATTTATAATTTAATGTGATGATAATATAATATAATTGGGAAGACTCTTCTGAAGTTGGTAAATTTAAAATATTATCATTAAAAATGAGCAAATCATAAGATTCTTGGATGTGCTCATTTGCATCAACTACATTATTATGCTTAAATTGCGAATATTGTCGATTAGCTTTACAGCTCTGAAATCTAAATTTACAATTAGTCAATAGTTCATCAAACTACACAACAATTATCCAAATGTTTTTTGCGTAATTCTTCTTTTTAACTTCCAACAAGATGATTTGTAATCGGTCCTATTTGTCGAATTGAAAGTTTTTATAATTCTCGACGTTTCGAGGTCCCTAGAATATAAATCAAAGTTTTTTTTAGAGAGATGTCTGTGTGTATAGGAGAAATCGACTTGAAATAAACAGATAATAACATCAAAAGATGCAGAAAGGAAAACAATGAGTGAGTGGTTTGTTTTACTAAGAAATTAAAAAGAAAGTGAACATTTTGGTTGACCGTAAATATCTCACTGACCAATAACGCTAGCGACTTATATTATGCATTGTGATGTAATACAAAAAAAATAACCCTGCAAAATAAATTCATGCATCGAAGAGTTTTGTTTTTAAATAAAAACATACGAAAATTACTGCTAAAAATTGATTTTCGAATCAACTATCTCGATAACATTTGATGACATTGGCTTCAAACTAATTTTATTTTATTAAAAGGCAAATGTTAAGCAAAATTCAACTGACAGTTTTTTGCACTCTATACAATATTGTTGTTCACATTAGGGATTTTTTTTTTATAAATAAATCACATCAACAGTTTTTTTATTTTATGAAAGACAACTAAAAATTGGTAAACATTTATTTTTGACTCAAATATGTTGAGACCTAAGAACGACACGAACTTCAAAGCTGTTTCATTTAATATAAAAGTGGTTGATAATGTTAAGTAACATTGAAAAATAGTTTCTTACAAATGAAAGTTCTACCAAAAGTACTACTATGTTGTATCGAGTTGTATCTTAACAGAAAAGAGATAAAACAAACCTGTTTGATTTAATACTGATTCAATTTCTTTAAAAACAAGAGTTAACTTGTTACACAAAATATCATTAGAATATTTAAAGAGGGTAACAAATGGGAAATTATCAGTGTGGGTCACATGCCAACCTCTTTTTAAATATGTAATAAGTAAACTAACGATGTAAAACACAATAAATATACTGATACTATTTTTAACCTTTAGTCAAAATTAAAATCAGACTAAAGATTCTTAAAGACTGGTGGGTGATTGTTACTCACAGCGAATAAAGTTAATCTTTACAATTATTTGAAGTAAATACGATTATTGGAAGTAAAAGCATCTGCTAGATTCTGAAAATTCTTATCTATAAAATTGTTTTACATGCGACCTCACCTCCAGCTTTTTATAGTCATTTAAAAGTTCACACTCGTTCCCTGACGTAGAACATAAAAAAACATAAACTAACAACTAACTAACTCCAAAAACTCACAGTTGTTTCCCCGTCGCTTAATCGTATAACACATACTCTAAAACACGATGTCGTATTTTGTGGAAAAATCACATACGAGTATTCGACAATTCCAAAAATACTACCAATTTTTTAGGTTTTCTCCGACGATTTAGGACTTTTGTCTTAATTTTTGAGATAAAACTTTTTAATACACTTTATACACAGATGATTTTGTAAACCCTTTGAATGTTTTATGCTGAACTATAACTGTTTGATTTGCATCTAGAATCTTTCTATTATTAAGTAATACATTTTTTATTCTTTCCACTGTTCCCTAAAACAACAAAGTTTTAAAAAAGAAAAATTAATTTCAGATCAACCAAAAAAACTTTGCCATATAGTATCATGCAGCACCATTCTATGCCTCCGCGCCCGCAACACATGCGACACCCCCCAATGCATCAAGGCCCAATGCACTCTGGACATCCACCACCGCCTCCTCACATGGGAATGAATATGGGCATTCCACCACAACAACAGCCACTTCACATGCCAAATGCTGCAGCCAGACGCGGGCCACCTCCTCAACCCTATGGCATGTCACACATGAGGGATCAAAATAGGTAAGATAAGAAAATCTTAATTAGATATAAAAATAATGCAATACAAGTTAAATTGTCATTTCATATTTGCCATCACCACCACCGTCCGCATCCACATATGCAACGTGTGAGTCGTTCTTTGTCGCTCATCTTCTTCAACATTTCTATGTTCCTTTTGTGATTGTCGCTAATTTTATTGTAAATAATTTCAACACATATCATTCGAAGAATATAACCATTAAATCTGCATTTTCAAACAATAGAAATAGCATGCATTCGATGCACATCTTCAATGCGTTCTCACCCCGAAATGACAGCCGTAAGGACTTGGAGTTAAGTTCGTGACCTCTTGCCAATCATATTAATGCAATATATTTCCACATTCAACAAGATTATCATATATTGTCCTTGTTTCTGGTCATTCAAGAAAAATTTAAACGAGTATACATCCTTTGTATATACTCGTACGTCAAACCATTCCATGCTATAGATAGAAACCCTTTGAATCCAATAGAAAAAAGAGCACATAAAGCATTGATCGAAGTGAAGTTGGAACTTGGAAGATTCCTTGCTTCTGTCTCTCTTCATCGCATCGTTTTGTTTATTTATTTAAATAATTCAGTTTCAGCGGGTTTTGAAGAATCAATGTAATAGTGTTGCCTTCAGTTGAATTTTTGAATTTTCCCCTTAACTCCCCTTATAAGCACCTTTTATTGAGTTTTCAAGAACATATGATTTTAGTTATAGAGAGAGATATCAAGCGGTGCGGTATTATATCACATCATCGCGGCGGATAGAATTTGGATACGAAAGTCGAAAATTAAAAATCATATTGGAATTTTTCCGAGAGAAAAGTTTAGCCGGATGTGTTATTAAATATGGTTAGTTTAAAGAGATTACTTAAACCGTTTGTGAACTTAAATGACAAAAGAAAAAAAATTAACTCTGTGACATATTTAAAATGTTTAAGACCACAGTTTGTCCAGGGTTGAATGGGATCTTAAGACGTGTGATCGAGCGAAACGCAATGATTTTGATGATTTGATGATTTTGTTTATCATTATCGATAACCGGGGTCCGGGGCTTACTAACGCAAGTGATTTTTCGACTAAAAACGGTTCAGAATCGTTAATTTAGATGCATTTTCATATCCTGTTCGATTTGTATTTAATTTAATTTGTTTCTCTAATCAATTTGGATTCGTTCGTGTAACTTTTAACTTTTAAAATGTTTCGCAATAAACACTTCAACGGAATAGTTACAAATTTCCATGACAAAAATATCACCAAAGAACAAAATCGCTTACATTATCCTCGATTCTGTGATAATTTTTAGGGGCGTCCGTATAATTTTCTAATTATGATGAAATCTGCTGTGATATGTGGGCATATGATAGTCTAGGTCACAAATTAGTCATACAATCTACATGACAATTTATCGATACGAGCATAAAACGTTAATTGAATGAAGTTTTCAATGAGCCGGTATTTACATCCGCAATTTGTTTGCAATTGACCAATAAAACTTGACGGTCAAGAAAAAAAAAACCCAATTACACAATGGCTGCGTTCAATCTTAGAAAGCTAGGATATCCGCATACCTTTCTATTAAAGTCTTACGTGTAAAAGAACAGCTGATTCAAACCAGCTGGGATGTCAAAAAGGAATCCGCTTTCTGTTATGTACGGGTATTTGACAGAACAGCTGATTTAACATGGTTGAATTTGAAGGAACCCGAAAATGAATTCCAAATTTATACGTTTTTTGGTTAAAATTGAATATTACAATACCGCGAAATCCAAATGTGTTTCTCCTTTTTGTAAATAACTGAAAGTTGTTCTATTTGCTGACACCTATCCCAAGTACGGTATCCAACTCGTTCAATAAGGTACCTAAAAATCCACATATCCAACACGAGATTGAACGCAGCCAATTAAGCTATTTCTTTTGTACGTATTGAGGTGTTTCTTGAAGCACATGAGAATTTGAACCTGAACTAAAATGTAGTTTTAGTTTAGTTTTTTATTGGCCAAATTAATATTCATACATGACACATTCAATAAATACATTAGCTTAAAGTCTAATTGGTTTGGCATTATGCCGTCTACCAGATTGACATGATTTTTTTTTTATACATAGAAAAAGTTAACTTTAAATTAAATATGAAAAGATAGTTTGATGATTAAAAATTGCCTTCAATAATACGTGTTCTGTAGTGCAGCGCATTAACAGTATACTTGTATAGTACGTCCCATCCACGGTCTCCATTCAAAATACTCAGCACATCCACCATCTCCACAAGATTTGCTCCAAAGTATATCCTTCGTAGTTCGCACAAAATAGGGTATTTTCCAATAAAATGGTACACATCTTCTCTCTCTTTGAGGTTGCAAAGACTACATTCAAGTGGAAGATCAGGTCGATGCGTTATGTAATTTAGGCCTGATAGTTCACCTCTTATTTTGAAAATAATATTTATTTTTTCTGCAGAGTGTGTTCAAAAAATATGTTGCTTCTTGTAAGTTGTAATTGAGTTTACTGTAGTACATTCGATATTGAGATGACTGAGCCTCATTCACATATGAGTCGTACAGAGAGTTACCAGTTTTTCTAATATTTTATAAAGTTGGTCGTGTTGGATGTTTTCAAAATTTGTATTTAATCCACCATTACGTGCTAAAATGTATATATTTTAGTTTCTTACAAGTTGCTCTTAAAGTTGCCATCATTTACTTGAAATTTTGGTAATGCATTCAAATATCATAATTGCAATCGTGAACTTCATTATGATGCAAATGTTGTAGTCACTGACAGTTTGATCATTGACAGTTGTTCTTCTCAATTTTGAAATTTGAAAACAAATTTCTACCAAATGACAATAAAATTTACAAATACTATTAAATTCATAGGTTCTGAAAACCGGGTGAAATCGAATTTGAAAGATGAGTTTATTTGTTTTCAGTGTTCCACTTTTCGATAGTTTTTAAAAACGTCTCGAAGTTATCAAATTAAGTCAATAGAACCTTTTGTCAGTCTTAAAATATGATAATTCTCTCCAGTCGAGCTGAATTTTGTTCACTATTTAAAATTTTGATTTGATTTCTAGCGTAGGTAAAATGCAGAATCTAGCTGAATGAATGTTTATCAATCTCATTAAGGGGATTCACTAATCTAGTGATAACGTATTCAAGTCATTCGGATTGGCTAAATGCATCTACAAAATGAGTTGAAATTACGCTCCGACGTAGTATACAAATTTCGGCCACAAAGTAATCGGACACTGATTTCGACGTTTTATAATCAGCTAGTCACTAGCTTTAGAAATGCGTCCATTGTATTCGTGCAAGCATCCAAAGATTTGTCACTCCTTTACAAAGAAAGAACATGTTTCGAAATCGTTTATTGTTCTGCAAGCACTTCCAAGCAAATAGTCGCCTGGTTCTTTGATGTAACCGGGCATGTTTTAAATATCTCACAGTCGGATTGTTTGAACTCTTTCCAAAAATACTAAAATTGGAAATATATTGATGTCCTTAGTGAATACGTTGTGAAGAAATTTAAAAAATATTGAATTTTGACGTCTCAATCTATCTAAAAATGGTTATAAATATCATTTCTTACAAAACTATTTTATCAATAATTTAGCCATTGAGTTATTTATTGATAAAAGTTAAGAAAACCTAATTCTTTGATGTTTGAAACTGCCATTTTTGTCTCTTTCGTTTAATATTAACAACTTGAGTCTAGAACAACTGCAATCAGACAATGAGTCAGAAAAATTTATATTTGTATTTGGTGTAAACGTCTTAAGTTCATTGAGTCTGTGTGACTAGTTTCTGACTTAAGTCACTTTTATATAACTTCAAAGAATTCTGACGAAAGAAAAGGCATATTATTTAGTTTGGACTTCGAATTAAAAAACGTTATCCAATTTTCTGATATAATTTGAATATTGCTTTCCATTTAACCTTTTCATGTGGTCGTACACGGCTTGAATGAATTTCAAAAACACGGCTGAATTAAAAAAAAAAACAACAACAAACCAAGTGTTGCATTTATTTTATAAAAAACTTAAAGAATCTATTTCTTAAAGTGCAAAATCAGCAAGTAACCAGGACCTTCATCACTATGTCAGGAATAGAGAATTGCTTCAATTTCATGCTGATTCTGAAAGGCTACCGTGAGAAAAATGTTGAACAATTGTTTTCACTTATTTGAAATTAAATTAAACGAAACTGATGTAAAACAAAATAATTAACAATAAAAAATGTTAAACACTTTTATAGACTCTTCAGATTTCTGGATAGTTTCAACATGCCAAACTTTAAAAATTCCAAAGAAATAGTATTTTTTGAATTTTGTATCCAAAACAACAGTAGAATAAATTTCCTTATTTTTGTATCTTTCATTCTGATATTTGTATACTGAACTTTTAGAAAACAATAGTTTCGCCAGTTGGTGCTAAAAAATGTTGATTGCAAAACGTAGTCTCCTAGGATAACCTTAGACTATTTTTATATAAAATGTATACAAAACTTATAACAAACAAGTAATACACATTTTGAAAGCCATATTTCTAAAACTTGGATAGATATCTAGATATCAATGTCACATAGCTTGTCGTTAAGGATTTAAGGACACTTTGATACTTGTGGGCTGACCAGACCCAGAACCAAATCTCAATGCCGCTCATAATAATTTAAACGTGTTGCTTAACCTTGCAAAAATAAGACCATTGATAAATTATAACAAAACAGAAACAAAAAAAAAACCTAAACAAATCAACCCCTCCTCAATACCCTAACCAGAATTAGAATACCCTTCCATTCTACAAAAAATAACCAAGCAATCCAGTTAAAAAATAAATCCCCATCTATAAGTGCATACTCTTGAGAAAAGAGTCAAAATTTGCCAATAAAGTGTCAATTGTTTAAGAGGATTCCCCCACAAAAACATACACCCAATACGTAGCTAGCAAAATAAAACTTTCATGTCCTTTCTTGTATGTGTTTTCTTTTTATTTTCAAAAAAAAAAAAAAAAAATTAAATGGAAACAAGAAATTATCCTTCTAAATGAAACCTTTTATAATACGGTAAAGTGGTGCCGTCAACGAATCCTTTCATAGTCATCGGTTTTGCTCACAATACTAAGGGTGTCAGAATGGAAACCAGTTAGATTTCTTTCCGCCCCAGTGCTCTTAACCAAATATCGCGCAAGCAAACTTATGATTACCACTGACCCTTGTTGCACTCTATAAGAAAATTTTATTTTATTATACTTTCCATTCCGCCGGGCTAGAATTTCGCAATTGTTTGTCATTCGACAGTACAAGTGACAAAGAAGCAGCACAACTCATGCTGTTTGTCCACAAAACGCGCTACCGAGCTCAATTCTTTCTTCTCTTCCATTGTGCTCTGAACTTTTCAAATAAGAAGTGCTGATTTATATTTGTGTTTCTTCTTCTTCATTTTGCTACTCTCTGACTATAGGAGCCTCTATAAGAGGACCTTTATTTTTTTTTTGTTGTCTGCACACGTTTATATTTACTCCTTGCATTAAGGAAACGTTTCAATAGCAAATCCCATAACAAAGCATTGTTAAAAGTATTTATTATCTTCCTTCTTTTTGTCCAATGACATTTCCTCTTGTGTGTGCTGGCAATGGAAGTAGTTTATCAGACATCATCAGCATTTCGAGAAAAATATACGAAACCACAAGCTGGTGTAATGTCGTAGCTTTTTTCGTTTTCGTTGATGGTAATTTTGTTCAGCGTAGTTCGAACTCTCCAGTCGAACGAATGAACAAACTGTCTTTTGCAAACAACAACAACAAAAAATCCTTTCAATTTCATTGCTTTGTGTGCAGAGCCTTGCTGTCATCTTTCATTTGGATTTGAATAATTGAAACTTAAAATTAAAATTTATGGAATGTAATAAAATTATATTTCTTTGGACTTGTTTTACTGGAATCATTGTACAACTGCCTTTATAAATCCCCTAATCGGTGTGATTCATAGTCATAATAATTATGAGAATTTCACAATGATTTTAACGATATTGATTTCTAGGATTCAAATACGAGCATATCAGAACTTTAAAAATTTTACACCAATAAATTTGACACTGGAAATTGTTTATTCTTCGGGATAAAATAGTGAAGCAAATGCTTTACCGTATTGGGGGTTATTTTTGAACAACTAAGAAACATACAATTTAGCCTTCAATACGGAAAACATATCTGTTGTTCAATTAGTAAATGTAATTATTTGCATATTTTGTTTTCTTCATAGATTGGGCCACCATCAACATTCACAACAACATCAACTTCCAAGATTAAACAACCAGATGCCGCAAAATCAAATGCAACACCACAAAGGAAGACCACCTCCCCATGTTGGCGGTGGCGGAGTTGGACCGGTAGGTCCATTAAAATACCAAAATACACAAAACAGCGGTCCTCCATCATTGATAAGAAATAATTCTCTTCAAACTCAACCAACACCACAAGCAAGACTTCCATCACAGCAACCACCCATTCCTATTGTTGGAAACCAGGTTCAGATAATGAAACCTCCACCACCAGCACAATTAGAGCAACAACAACAACAACAGCAGCATCAGCAAAATGCAATGCAGCATGTGCAACACCAAAAACTAAATTCTTGTCCACCACCATCACACTTAAACAACAATCAACAAATTGCCCATTTATCCCGACCTCCACCAGTTCCTCATGCTCAACAATTCAGACAACAACAACATCATGTACAAAAAACTATTCCAGTTGTAAATCATGGCATCCCAGATCCACAACTGCAGACACAACAACGGCAACCCCAGAAGTTTTCACATCCAAGAGCGATTCTGCAGAATCCAAACAGAAGCAATCATCATCACAAAATTCATGTTCCCCTTAAAACTCCTCTCCCTACAGTTTCTGAAGTTGAAATCCCGCCGGTGGGTACAGCACAACAACCAGCCTTGACAAAACCAGAGAAACTATCTGCCGCAGCTGAAGATTGTAAAATACATACACAAAAAAAATAGCAACACAAACTTAAATTGATGATATCTTTATTTTCAGTTACTCCCCAAAATCTTGACAAAAAATCAACCGAAGAGGACAAGGATAGTGAAAATAACGCCCTAATGTGTGATTTTATGTCGGTGGTCATGAAAGGAGATGGTTGTTTTTCAACTTCAAAAGAAAAGACTCCTATGTGTTTAGTGAATGAATTGGCCCGTTTCAACAAAGTATGTCAATGTTGCCATAGAAGCATAGAATGGTGTAATAGCAGTTGATCAATATTATTGATTTTTAAATAAAATTTGTTTCAGATTCAACATCAATATCGCCTTACAAGTGAGAATGGACCTGCACACTGTAAACGATTCACAGTCACGTTAAAACTAGGCGACGAAGAGTACTCAGCAGAAGGATATAAAATAAAGAAAGCCCAACACACAGCTGCAGCTGAGGCAATAAAAAAGACTAAATACAAACATCCACTTCCAAAAGCGATACGACGTCCCGAAGAGGGAAGTCTTCGAACTACAATCACACCAACTGTAGAGCTTAACGCGCTTGCAATGAAACTCGGTCAACAGACATACTATGTCTTTGACCCGCGCACACAGTCAGATCTTCCAAATCCAAACCCAAGTCGGAATAATTCTAATAGTCAATATGGTCAACCGGCAACAGGACCACCGCACAACAATCAGCGATTATCAAGAAAAATTGACTTTGTGCCAGGAGTACATCAGCAACAACAACAGCCGATGCAGCGTTTCCCGGGTGGAAAACCTAAATATCCTATGCCTGTAAGATTAACACATTCAAATTTATTATTCATTGCGTAGAAAAACATTTATATACAATTTAAGGTCCAAATTCCTTCAGTTAATGGAGTTGCGTCAATTCCACCACACTTCGCAATCACTCCACCTCCAGAACTCTGTAAAATCACCCTTATAGTGGGAAAACAGAAATTTGTAGGAAGTGGAAGGACACTGCAATCGGCCAAACATGATGCAGCATCAAGAGCATTGCAAGTGCTTAGGACGCAGGCGGCAAACAAATTCAAAGAAATCCTCACTCGAACTGCAAAGGAAGGCGAATGGAAGTCGCCGATATCTCTAGTCCACGAGATTGCCATCAAACACAATCTCACTGTATCATTTAAGGTCCTTCGCGAAGAGGGACCAGCACACATGAAGAGTTTCATCACAACCTGTGAAGTTGGAGACATAGTTGTACGATAAAAATTCTGCTTTGTACTTTAAAGGTCTTTGTAATTTTTCAACATTTTGTTTTGTTTGATTTTTGCAGACGGAAGGTGATGGCAATGGGAAAAAAATCTCCAAGAAACGTGCTGCCGAAAAAATGCTGGAGGAATTGAAAAAACTTCCACCACCCTCGCCATCGAATTCACCGCCAGTGAAACGGATTAAAGTAAAGAATTTCAAGAGAAAAACATCACCTACCCCGAAGAAGAAGAACTCGATAAGAGAAAAGACCGAAAGCGAATGTGCCGAGGACACTAATCCGATATCGCGGTTAATTCACATACAACAGAGTCGGAACGAAAAGGAACCCACTTACGAGTTGATCTCGCGAAGTGGGGAATCTAAGAAGCGAGAATTTGTAATGGAAGTTAATGTACCGGGGAAGGTTGCACGTGGAACAGGTGCAACTAAGAAATTGGCCAAACGAAATGCTGCACAAAGTAAACACAACTTTTTTTCAAACCAAATAAGTAAACATTTTTAAAATGATTTGAATTTTAGATATCCTGATTGCGATGGGAGTTGAAGTTGCTGTAGAAAATGAAAATGAAGAAAACAACAGTCAAGTTGCCAATCAGAATCAAGACGCCAAAGCTTCTAGAAAAGTTAAATTCAATGAAAACAATAATTCGAATGAAACCTTGAATGCAAATGCTGCTGCTTCGAATGGAAATGGTGGACCATCGGGAAGACAAATTGTACCTGGAGTAATTTTGTTACGGCAACACAGTAAAGGTTATTAAATGTTTATACACAAACATTATGTGTTTTATTTTTTAAATGCATTTTATAATTTTGAAATTAAAATAGCTTAAAACATCAGTGACTGACAAAAAAAATTTGGATGTTTTATTTTCAGATTCAGAAGAAGTGGAAAGTACTGCAGAAGCCGAAACTACACCAACACCAAACGCACCAAAAGCGTCTACACCGCCTGTGCAGAAAAAATGTTCATTACCTTCTAGTGGAACTTCTGTACGGCCCAAAGACCAACTTTTATATCTAGCTCAAATTCTTGGTTTTCAGGTAAGTGGATTTGAAAAATAAATTGAATATTTAAAAATACAACTTGAAAAATGCTCAGATTTCTATGTCAAAATAAACAAGAGATTTAGAGCTCTACATATACGGGGTTATTCATTTTTCGATTTCAAAAGTAAGGCTAAATAAAACGTTCTCTTACCGACACAGGTGCTTTTCTTGAAAACCGCCGCAAGGTCTCATCCCTATCATTGTTTTATCGTTATTTTTATAAACAGCCAGTTGCTTATCTTCCCTCAAAGAATTTAACCGTAATACTTCTATTAATGGTCATCAGTTTACCCTTGAGCCCAATGTAGGACGTACTGTTAAATACAGGAATTCTTTCTTTAGCCGTTCTACACGAATATGGAATGCTTTAACAGACCCAATATTTCCCACTCAATACAATGTGCAGACATTCAAAACAAATGTGCATCGTTGCATCCTTTCCTGTGTCAAATCCTTTTAGGGGAATTAAACACCTCTTGAGTGCGCTCACTATATAAAAACAATACACACAACTATATCATATTTTTGATTAACTTTCAGTATAAATTTTGGACTTTTCAACTTAAGTGTGAAATCATTCAAATAACCGCCTCGAAATGATTCGTATGCATGTTATTCTTGTACAGTACTTTTGACCACTTTTACTTATATTTCCGATTATATCACGGCCAATCTTGTGTAATGTTGGTTTTAAATGCGTCTTGAGTTCGCCTAAAAGCACGGTCTTTTGAGTAGCCTCACAATAATAGTTGTCAAATCACAAGCATTAAAGCCTTTTTGAGTTTTGTGGCTTTTTTCCCTGTTGTTGGAATAACATACCGTCCAAGTCATGATCTTCGACGGTATCGCTGCAAATGGACTCTAACCGTGTCCCCATTGGCATCTGCAAAGAAATACAGATATTGTGCCTTATCGCTGAAGAAAAATATACGTTTATTGTATGTTGTTTCGACACTCGAGAAGCGTGTCTACGGCATTGTGAATGGTCAGTGCACTTTATTGTTGCGTAGATTCAACCTAACAATGATGGAGATACAAACCCAAATTCTAAATAAGCCATAGTGAGATATACGAGACATCCAATTGCTGCAAACGCCTGGAAAATGTTAAATTTGGATCATCAGCAACGTTAGCAGCAACAATATTATCAATTGAGCGTGCATTACGATGATGCACAGGCACTACATCTTCCAATCTTTCAAATTTTATCCAAATGTAATCGATTTCTGTTATCGTAAATCGAAAACATTCAATTCATTTTATAACGTTTCAAACGACAGCTGGTTTTGACAGGTGTCAAATGCCACTGCTAATTTGAAACCACTAAATGAATTACCTTTTTTCCGAAAAATACGGCTCAGATAAAAAGATAACTTTAAAACAACTTACTTTGATTTTATTCTTGATGGTTAAAAATATGTATTCAGTTTCACCAAAAAAATAGATTTTTGTTATTGATGCATGATTTTTATTTGAACTTATATACATATTGTGAAAACTTGGCTCTTTAAGTTTTTAGGTTATTAGGATAAGATCAAAATAGTAGTTTTCAAATGAAACATTTATTGATATAGCAATCATGCCCAAACATTCCTTGAAAATTTCAAGTTTCAATCTTTGGAACTAGAAAATAATTGACTTATGAGCATTTGACAAGTTCGAAAATAATCTTATATTAAGTCACCCTCCTATACTCCCCATTTTCTTAAGATTGAAAATATTAGGTATAAAATTTAAATTTCTTCTAAATTCTTAAACTATTTAACATTAAAAATACTTATATATATTCTTCTCACAGGCAAATTTCTCAGACTACCCCAAAGGCAATCACAATGAGTTTCTTACCATTGTCACATTATCGACAGCACCACCACAAATCTGCCATGGTGTCGGCTTGAATATTGAAGAATCTCAAGATCAAGCTGCTTCGGCTGCATTACAAATTCTAAGCAAGCTAGGATTGGATAACATCAAACCAACTCCAGCAGATGATTAAATTGGAGTAAGAATCCTTGTGAAATTGTCCTCAATCTTCGTTAATTAAAATCCCTTTGGTTTATAAGTTCCCCGAACAAAAAAAATTGTGTCCTCTCCGTACTTTACAATATTTTATTACATTTATTCTAATTTCTAGTTATATTATTTATTAATTAATTATTATTCATTATTTTGTTTAAACGAAGAGAAAAGAGAAGCCAAGTTATTTTTTTTGTTTTGTTTTCAATATTTTGTCCCGTCCAATTTATTAAAAAAAAGAGAAAGAAATGAAACCAAAAACAAACTAAAATGTACATTGAGAATCCAAATACATTGTAAGAATATTGCTGATTGGGCGACAATTTCCATCAAAGTGAAATTATAACTATCTCACATCATGTAAAAACACGAAATTAATTATTCTTCCTATCATCAAACAAAACTGCAATACTTACACCTTTTTTGTTGTAAATTTAATTATTTAAAAAAAGAAAGATAAAAAACGTTGTTATGCGAACAAAAACTAAAAGAAAACAATTTTATTATTTATTAAAAAAAAAAGATAAAACTTACTTAATCACAATATTTAAAAAAAAACAACATATGCTAGTGAAAACAAATAAATAAAATAAGCAAATAGATTCACTAAAACAAATTTTATTTATTATTATTAAAATATTTATTTTTGTTATTATATAAATTCAATTGAAATAAATAAACATCAAGTTTTAGGCTAAGGTTATATATATATTTTTTTTAGAAATAGTCTTTTGAATGTGAGCAACTTGTGTGCTATTATAAATCTTTTATGATTTTCTTAAATTTATTAAAAATATATATGTATTTGTTAAAAAAAAATCATAAATCATAGAATTATTTAAATCACATTATGTTATTAGTTTATATAAATTGAGTTAGTAAGAAAATAAAAACACCTTACAAATAATATAGATGAACACTTCAAAATCAATTGAAAAATAGTTAATTACAAAATCTATTTATCTTAAATTCTATAGGTTCCTCATTTAATGATGCATGCACGTTAAATTAATTTAATTTATAGCAAGTGAAAGTCATTTCCTTTCTACAATATAAAATTAAATTATTTCTTAATTTAATTGATGAACTACAAAAAATGTATTTAAATTAACTTGCTGATCAATTTTAAGTCATGTTGTTTATTTGTTAAAAAAAAATATGATTTAATGGATATCAGTACTCTTTAAAAATGAATAACAAACCTTAAATTTGAGAACAAGGCCAAACACTTTAAAATTATTGTTCTTATTGTTCTGGCTGTTATTTTGGGATCGCATTTCTAAAATACAAACTTGGCTTATTCAATGTTCTCAATTTGTAGGCCGGGTTTATGGACTTTTTGTTTATTAAATCAATGGTTTTTCCAACTGGTTACTATTGAAGGCGTTTGTTCAATTAATTATTACCCATTAGTTAGTTGGATCAAATATTTGCTTGTCAACCTTTTTTTAGATAAACTTTCTAAAAATTAATTTAAAAGTCATTATTTTGTGTAAAAATTCAGTAGTAAATTAATTTGTTAATTGTCCAATTGGATAGTGTGTAGGACTGTCATGAGTGGGATGCCATCTACTACCACTTGCGAGGAGTTGATTAATCCTCCAAGAGTAATTCTTGTCATGAAAGTGCTTTCCCAAATTAGCCATTTGGATTCGGCTTAAAACTGTAGGTCGCCTCCATCCCTCACAACAAAGAATTGGCAATCAACTTTATACAAGGTGAATAAACGTTTCTGAATTTGGAACAAGTAACTAATTTGTTCATTGTTTAGATGATCTCTCTTCGCAACCTTTTGGTCTTGCGTATTTTTAAATATTTCGTTTAATAATTAAGCGAGAAATAAAGGTTCCAAATCTTACTGTTCATTTGTCGTTGTTTGATTTCCTCGATATTTCAAGTGAAAATGTGGCGTAATGGTTCCTTGGGCGGTCAACCAAGACGATACGTAAGTTTCTTCTTCATAGTCACTGCCTATTACGAGAAATAAAGAACTTTTCCTAAATTAATTATGTAAGATAAAAAAGGTCGTCTTAAATAAGACTTTTGGAATCGACATAAAATTGAAGTTTCAATCAATGTGATCAAAAAAAAGTTTTGTAAAGAGTTTTTATACAGCTTCGTAACGTAAAAACGTGTTGTTACGGCACTTATTAATAATTGTATCAAGTCATCGATATCAATGATATTGTACAAAAATAATCAGAAAATATCACAAGGTTCTTTTTTAGCCGTAGGACATTGCACCTAATTCGTGTCTTGTTTGGGTAAGATCAAATACAAACATTATTTAAATTGAATTGCTTTCTGGTCTAACTTTTATATCAAATTAAATGTTAATATCAGTTAATAAAATGATGAGATTTGAAGCCACTTGTTAATCAAAATTTGTACCTTCACCAATGTACAAGTACAGTACATATCTCAAAATCCTTAGAGTTCTGAAAAACATTAAATCAAATAGTCAAATAAATACTTGATTTTTATGAAAAAACAAGTTTGAAAATGTCTTAAAAATAAATGTTCAATACAAATTAATGAATTTGTTCGTTATGAAATAAATGCATAATTAAAACAACATGAGGTCATATTGATGAACAAATAAGAAAATATAATAAAAATAATAATAATAATAATTATAAATTAATATTAAAGAAAACATATACATATATATAAATATAAATAAGCACACAAAAATCCAATATAAATCTTGAAATTAAATATTGTAATTTAATTAATTTAAAAATTTTATTTTATTTTTTTATTTTATTCAATTAAGTGGAACTCGTCTAAATATCAACTATTATTAACTATTTTCATATAGTTATTAAACAAAAAATATCTGGACAATATGTACAATAGAAAATTTTTATTTATTGTCCATTTAAAGATTTAAATATTATTTAATTACCATCTACCTAATATAAGTCATGAAATTTACTTTGTTAATTGGTTTCGATAAATTATTTTATTTTTATTTTTGTCAATATTTGATTTTTGTTCGTTTGTTAATTTGATTGCCAGTGTATTTTTAAGAATAAATTAAACGTAGTACTTTCATAAATTTGTCTCTCACATACATTTTAATTAATTAAAAAAAAAAAAAACAAAACAAAAACAAAAAAAACATTGTACTTAAAATTTGTATTTTCGTGTGAATTCAAATTAGGCAAATGGTAATTATTTATAAAAAAGAAAATTATATCTAAATACAATTTACATAAACTTCATTAAGAAATAAATGTATTTGTTTATGGTTGGTTCTTATGTACGGTGACAAAACTTTAAGCATTTTTATTGAGCTAGAATTAAATCGAGCAAACGATCGAGCAAACGTAAGAACTGACCATCAATTGTGTATTTTAAAACAAAATTAAAAACCAACAACAAAATATATTTGCAACAATGTCATGTAAAATGTATTTAAATAAAAAACAAACATAAGACAAAAAATCCTTAATGTATATAAAAAAAATATTGCTATGAAGTTTGTCAAAACTATCGATGGAAAATATTTTTATTTTAAAGCAAATAATTATTTTGTTAAAATTTGCTTCTTTCGCAGAGTGAAAGCAATTTTTTTTTTGTAACTAAGACCTGGACACAATTTGAATGTATTTTTTGAACTTTTTCGTCAAAACTAGGAACTTGTTTTTCATTTTAATTGATCATTTTGTACGATGCCAAGAAAAATAATTCTTGCTTTTTAGCAGAAAATTTATTTTTATGAAAATATTCATTGAAAGTTCAAGACTTAATAGGTATGTGGGAATGCTACACGTTTTGTGTAAAACATTTACTAAATATAGAATTCTCCAAAGGCTTTTCATATAATATGTTAAAGAATTTGCGATAATGAAAAATAAATATTCAAAGAACACCTTATAACGCCACTTTTTTCGTTATTTATATTATGCATTTAACGTGCCATAAACTATATTATGTGAAATTTTACTGTATTTACTTTATCACATTCCTAGTCCACTTTCTTTCTATTGAAAAATACAAAAGCAGGTTCAAATCCCTGTGTCCGGTAGTTGTATAACAATAAACAAATACAAACAGTGATTAAATTTTTGAATACAATTATTTTCCATCGATGTTTTAAATAACTCATTTTATATATGTTAAACAAAAAAATAAAAAAAAAACGTATTTAATTGGTTGATGTATGTATGTTGTAAGACAAAAAAAAGCAAAATTGCAAAACATAAACAAAATACTTCCATTTTTGAACATGAACTGAAAGGAAAAATATTTAAAACAAAACTTTTAACATACATAAATATCTTAAGTGGGAAGTAACTCTTCTTCATGAACTTTTCTTTAATATGTACCATATTTTCGTACAAAATAAAAGGTCAGAAACTGTGATTGGTATATAAAAATTGTATTTGTTATATTCAGTGAGTTACTTTTGTTAAGCATACATACATAAATACACGCAAGTCACACATCCTTTTGTTTAGATAAATTATATTAAATTATATTACAAATTTACTTTTGGTTCAATTTTAAAATAAAATACCAAAATTAAAATATTATGTAACCGTATCAAGACACACAAAAAGACTTAAGTTTTTACTTAATAAAATATTCTATCTTTGCAATTTAAATGGAAATAAAGATGAAACACGTTTTGAAATGCTCTTACAAAAGGCAAACATATATATTTGTGTATATTTATTTTTTATTTTTGGTATGTCTTTTATTACAAGGAGCTACATCAATCCAATGAGATGGCTACAAAGTCGGGGACAACATTTCAACATTTTGGTAAATACTATTTTTCTCCTTCTAAAATTTCAACGGATTTTCGTTACACAGAAAATTACTTGGAAGAAGATTTATAATATGAGAGAAAAAGTTTTTACTAAATTACTTTTTATAAAAACTATGCATTTCTGTATTACATGAAAGGTAATAAAAATGTCTTTCAGAAAGAACCACCATAGTTTTTATTCAATTATCACATCACGGATATAAAGCATATGGGCATATCCACAGTATTTTTAACTTTTATGTTACCACAGTATATTAAGCCTTAGAAATGAAATTGGCACTTTCTAAGTGGATAGATTTTTCGTATCATGACTTATTTCAATTATGTAACCTACTTGTGACTTGATTGGATTAAAATTTGTAATTAATATTAATAAAAAATAGGCTTAAATATTGCACATTTCATGCGTACCAGATGCCAATTTATTTAGTTTTATAAACAAAAAACATTTCAACGAACTTTGAAACAACTTAACATCATTAATATATATTTTTTTATAATATACACTGATAGAAAAACCTCGAAAGAAAGGTGTGCTACCATTTAAAAAATAGTACAAAGCAATTAAATTAGAGTAACTCCGTTTTTACAATTATTTAAATCTGATCTTTTTCTCTATATAACTTTCTCAATGATCGATTCTGATAGTATTTTATAGACTTAAATTATTCTCTATCAATCAATAAATCAATTAAAATTTAATTGGATCATGTGCCTCTATTTAAAAATAAATAATGCCATCTTAAAGTTTAAAATTAAAAACGTGATTGGTATAAAATATGTGATTTTTTTAGCGGCACACCTATCGATAAGATCTTACATCTTAGATCTTAATCGATACTAAAAAAAAGTTGTTGATCTAAATTTTGAAATTTCAAAGTTTGTACGACAGTACAAAATCAAAATTTACTATGAAATTAGGGTTTTTCATTGAATGCTTTTCATTGATGTAACTTACTGGATATTACGTGACGGATATTAACGATGTTTCAAAATGAATCACGCAAGTATTTTCTTGTTATTTCTTGATAAACAATCAAGAAAATGTTTGTTTATAGATGTGCCTCAAAATAAAAAAAAAATTTCAATTGTTGAAAATGAAAGATTCTGTGGATATGCCTATATACAAACTTTTAATGAATTTTATTATTATTATTATTAATATTTTTTGATAATTTTTTATGTTGATATCTTAATTGGTACTAATGCTCAGATTAACGTTTTTCCTTAAATTTAATTTATACTTCGATAACATTTATTTTCTCGGTTTTGCAATTAACTTCGGCTAAATATAATTATTTGTGCTAACCGACAAGCGTATTATTTTGCCTTCTAAGGCATAAAGTTAAGTGTGTCTTTAACTTGATTTCTGTAAATAATGGTCAAGAGAGCTTATTATAAATATTCAGCCCTATCATGAAATCCATCGTAATGGGAAATTTTTACGAATCCCGAAAAACTGTATCATGAAATCCGTCCGTTAGTGGAAAATCTCATACAATTTTGCATTACGAACGGATTTCATGATACAGTTTTTCGGGATTCGTACAAATTTCCGATTACGATGGAATTCATGATAGGACTGATTATTGATTTGCTTTTTATTTTTTAATCCATTAGACCAAAATCATCACGATCCGTAACTACAACAACAAGTAATGATCCTTTTATGTAAAAATGTCTCCATTTTTTAATGATTGAAAAATAAATATTAAAAAAAAACATCTTCCAACGTCCGTTTTTTTTTCAAGAAATAAAAAAATGAAGGATCGTGCTCATGTTAGTCTCATAGTATTTGAAACAAATAGACATTTTAACACTAATCATACCAAGACTTAAATATACCTATTTCTACCATAGCGGGTCAAATGACCTGTTGTGGTAGATATCGGTATACAACAAATATTACTCAGAATAAACAAAACAAAAATATTTTTATAACAACTGTACATTAATTACTTAGAAAAAGTCATGAAGTCAAATGTGCAAACGCAATAAAATTATACGTGCATTTTCAATGCAAAAGTTCAAAATGGGTCATTTGACCCGTTATGGTATGTTTAGTGTTAAAATCATGTTAATCACGGCACATATTCTAATATGCAGTTCAAATCTTTATTTTCCAAATTGAGTTTTATTTTTTTCAATTAGACTATTATTAGTCTGCTTTCATTGATTTTTGAAAATACAGACGAACCCTAACTTTACTTTTAGCTTTAGCTATCAGACGTATGTATGTATCAGCAAATTATTAACCCTTTTTAATAAAATATTTATATTTTCCAGAACTTGATTTAAAATCTATAAAAAGTTATATTCTTGAATATACAAAAATTACCGACCCATTTTAAGAAATTAAAAAAAAAAGCATCTTGGGATTTTATCTCCGAAATAAATTTCATAAAGCATATGCACGGTACTATTGCAAACATAAGAACATTTTTGGTGCGTTTTTGACATAGGCTTATGTTTTCTTTACCTTTCACAGTCGGGCTTTAATTTTTTGAACTCAAATGTCACATTGTCACAGAAAAAAAAACGGTTTCATGAACTCTCTTCTATTTTGGATTTAAAAAAAATATTTTTGAAGATCATTAACGTTTTTGCCTTATATGTATTTTTTAACACTTTAATAGAATGACAGTAGTCTAAAAAATACATTACATTTAAATTTTCAAGCGATCTTTGAAGCAGATATTTTACACTAACTTAAATGATTAACGTTACTTTATGTTACGTGTGCGCTATCAGCTTAAATATGACAAACGAACAGTCCTACACCTCAATGACGTGAATTCACCAAACGTCACTTTTTCTGTCACTTTACTTTTTTTCTTTTGTATGGTTTTTCCCTAAAAAAAAAACAAGAAAAAATAAAAATAAAAACCTGAAAAAGATTTGAAGTGACGATTTTTTTATATTCTGGAATAACCCCCCAAAAAGTTTCTTTGTGCTTTTAAACTTTGCTTCGATTCAATTTAAAACCATGAAAAAGATCCCGCTTTTATCAAATTTATTCTCACGTTCGCGCACAAACGCTGGAAGTCTAGAAACAGATGCGGAACCTGTTGATGATCCCCCAGAAAACAGGAGCAGGCAATCAAGTTTAAACAATGGATCTTTGAATTCAGGAGACTTTAATGCAGCTCTGCAACTGCACAATCAAATGGCTGAAAATTCAGATCTTTCTGTAATAAGACGGAATTCAAATAGCCAAGTTGTGGCACATCAACCTACAAATCATGGAATTGCACCAACAACGATAACAAACAATCAAATGGCTGTCCAGAATACACAAGGGCAAGTTGTAATGCAATTCTCCAATGTCAATGGTTTGCAATTCGGATCGAATTATACATTTAATAGTGGAAAGCTAGAACCAGCATTGTCGACGTCTGAGAACTCTGCAAAGCTGGCGCCGACTAATAGTCGACCCAGACGGACAAGAACTATTGAGGCAATGATGAAGTCCTCGGAAGAACTAGATCATAAAATGATGGTTGTTATATCAACGCATTTAGGAGAAGGCTGGAAGAATGTTTTGCGAGATCTTAATTTTACGGACGGACAAATCGAACAATCTATAATTGACAATCAGATTCACGGGGGTGTGAGGGAGGTGAGAAATTATAAAAAGCTTAGCTTCTGAAGATCGTGCAGAAGGTTATCATAGGTCACATTATTTGTTATCATTTTGATAATTAATTTCTAAGAAAAAACGATGGCATTTTTCAAGTCTCTAGTTAATATCGTTTCGTAATATGGGAATGTTTTGTAACGTATGGGTACTTTTGATCGGTGCAACTTCTAATATCTGATACTAATGCCTGCTTTGTGGCTGAAAATAGCGCAACAAGAGTTAAATAATAGATTTAAGTTTAAATTTCCGGCTGTGTTAAATAAAATAGCCCAAAAAACATTATAGAAATATTGATCTATTATAAATTTAAAACAATTTGTCAAGATACAAAATTTCAAAAAAAAAACTTTCAATTTTTTAAATCTCAACCAAGGCAGCTATTAGACTTTTCTTGTAAGATAGACACCTACGCATATATTAATGAGTTTCTTCAAAACTAGTTTAATATTAGCTAGTTTTGAATTAACGTTAATATTTCTAAACAAAGCGTTTTCTTATAAAGAGGTTTTGTTTTAAATACACATACACCTTAGAGGGAAACCAATGTAAAGTTATATCATTAACAATAGACCACGATATCACTCAAATGGCCGCCATGGCTAAGGTTGTGGCATCATTAATTTTTCACGAATTCCATTTTGAAGGTCTTGAATCGATCGTAAAGTATTGGAATATATTCTTATCTTGCACTTGGCCTCAAATATGAAAAACTATATGTTTTAAATCACACAATGCCAGTAGTCGCCGAAAAATGGCACCAAACAGATCATTCGAACTTCCGAGCCCCATATGCCATTTATCTGAAAATTATTTTTTGATTAAAATCTGGAACAATTAAATCAGCAAAGCCTTAAGACCTAAGTCTTTATTCGAAATACGGTGTAAAGTCGTTTGGAGAATGCATAACTCCAAAAATCGACGAGGTATCGACAAACATAGGTTTTCGTTAAGACTACGGGCAATATTTTCAGTTGTTTTTCACCAACACACAACACAAGGTTCCAATTATTCCCCTCATCAATTATTTGTTTTAATAGCTCAAATGTTATCACCATTTTCCGGGATAGAAGGTGTTTTACGACTTCTCAAAAGCGTTTAAGGTTTTCGAGATGTGACTGCAAAATTACCACCTTTTTTAGTTAATTTTAACTTTGAATGTGATGTTAAAGCTTAAACCGGTCTATTTTCAATAATAACTTAGTTTTAACTTTTCAAAAGATAACATTTCGAAAAGCGACAGCTTCTTCAAAAGCCGGCTGTTCAAAATTAAACCCATTATTGGAAAACCATTTAATTGTCTGCTTATACTGTATTCAGCTAAAGAAAAGCTTTATGCTTATAATTACTACTATCAATTCCTTTATCTAAAATTAGATCAATCCTAAGAATTTATTTTAGTTTCGACTAGGACTAGGAATAATAAGCCTCCAGGAATAATTTCAATGACAATGAAAAAAAGAAAAATCTCATACCAACAAACGTTAAAATTGCTTTAGTATTTAATATTTAGTTCTTTTTAAAAGCTTGTAAGAATTCTCAATTTTTTTTCTTCCAATTTTATTCAATGTTTTTTTTATATTTTTTCGTTCATTTTTCTAATCCATTAAAATACTTTTGTCACTTCGTAGGTAATATATCAGTTATTACTGGGTTGGACCAATAATGCAGAAGAAGGCGAAGCCACTCTTGGAGTTATAACTCAAATTCTCTGGAAATCCAATCACCGAGAATTAGTACACAAAATGAAAGAAGTTTGGAAATTGACTAATAATTCACAACGAACTACATAAAATCTTTTTAAAAATTAATTTGCGACCGATAAAAGCAATTTATTATTTAAATAAATACCTAAGTCAACTTTGTGGCATGGCAATATTATGAGTATTGTAAATAGTAAATATTTACAGCAAATATCTTCTTAGAAGATGATTTACTTGCATTTGTAAAAACGAGAGTATTGTTTTTTTGTTTTGTTTATTTTTTCCAAAATTATTGTTTTATTTTAATATGATTGTTAAAATTCATTTAATATTGTTAAATTCCTAAATCAAATTATTTTTATGTTGATTGTTTATTTCTTAAAGAGATATTTTAATAAAATTAATTTTTATACAAATACCAATTATTTTATATACAGTGGTGGAAAAATAATTAGGTTTAGATTTTAGATTAGATTTTGATTTTATTTAAACATACATTTTTAACAATAATTTGGTTAGTACAATCAATATGATGTATGGCATAGCCGTCTGCCTGATTGACAACTAAAAGTATAGCTTTATATACATTTAAAAAAAAGAAAGTGCAGTTTAAAATTAAAACGCTTCATTTAAAATTTGATGTCTATATTTAAGTGCTGTTTTACAATATGCATATAACTTTGTGACATTCATTTCCTGTAGAAGGCTTGTGATATCAGTATTTGAAAGAAAGTCACTGCCTAGGATAAGTCTTCTTATTTCTCTCAATATCGCACATCGTCCAACAAAATTAAAGACATCCTCGCGCTCCTTCAAGTTGCACAGGTTGCATAAAATCGGTAAGTCCTCACGGTGAGGAATGTAGTTTAGCCTGAGCAGTGCTGAAATTATTTTTTTCGAGTTTTGTAATGAAACTTTCAGGGATTGTGCATTGGGGTTTTTAGACCCTAAATATAATTTTTTAATTGAACCTGTCCAGGATACAAAGTTAAGACCATCTTTGAAGTGTAACCACATGGTCACGCTAGCACCAGTAGGGTCCGTATATTTCTTTTTTAAATTGATTTTTTTTAAGGAAATCATAATAAAACTATAAAATGTTGATAAATAAATGTTAGTATTTTTTATTAGGCATAAAAGGATACATTTAGGATCGAGTGTGGTACTCAGCAAAACACCTTACACAAAGGCCAACATTGCATTTTTTACAATATGTGCTCATAACACTTTTGCAGTTATCTCCTGCACAGCGTCTTCGCTTCTCAAGTGGGCTTACAAAATGATCGGTTCTATCAAACCGAATATTCATCATTATACCATCTTCATTTTGTTTTCTTTTTGGGCCAGGTTGGTTTGGGGGCTCGCCGTAGTGCGCGCAGTAGTAAACCGCAATGGACCTTTTTTAACTCTAATTGCGATAAGGGTTTAGTTCCTCTTTGCAACTGCCCGGCATTGTTTGCTGCCACATCGATTAGCCATGTGAAAATAGAGCTCCACCATTTTTTTCCACTGTAAGATATGCGATGGTTATTTACATTTTGATCTAGGCGATCAACTCCACACATGTATTTGTTGTACTTCGTTATTGCACACGGCCGAACTATGCTGATTTTTTTTCCAGCTTCACTCGAATAGCGAGATGCTGTTGAAGTTGGAAGAGGCCCATAACATGTCGAGGCCATGCAAACAACAGAGTTGTCAACCCATTTAATAATTTGTATACCCGTTTCTTGCATTTTTTTGGATTTATATGATCCACGAGGCATTTTTTTATTTTGTTTTTATGCTCTAAAGGGCAACTTTAAGGAATTCGATTTTCCCTTATGGTTCCTGTCCCATTATAACCTCTTGCTTTCAAATAAGCGAGGAATGGAAAACCGGTAAACAAATTATCAAAGTAAAATGAAAACGGAAGACTTCGAATATCTTCAGGAACGTCATCTATCATTGATAAGAGGGGTGCAGAGCATTTACCAAAGCGTTCTTCATACTTCTGGTTCGATCGAGGATTTTTACCTTGATAAATTTTAAAATTTACCATATATCCGGATGGAGTACAAAGTGACCAAACCTTATAGCCAAATCTTATTGGCTTACCTTTTATAAATTGCTTGCACCCTTGTCGTCCATAATAAGCGATCATGCTCTCATCGAATGATAAATGTTGAGTTGGGTGAATTTTTTTTATCATATTCGCCTTTAGGTGGTCCGTTATGGGTCGCAACTTCCAAAGTTTGTCTTTATTTTCTTCCGGTGCAGCTAAGTTCGGTTCGGAATGAAGACAGCGAAGGATTTCCTCAAATCTTGCGCGACGCATCGATTTGAAAATCAAATCATTCCGAAAATCGCCCGAACCACTCCAATATTCTTTATAGCTAGGAATTGAGTTGTAGTCAGTCATCATTAGAATGCCAAGGAAAGTGCGCAATTCACGGACTGAAAATTTCTGAATCGGCTTGCCATCTTTTTTTACCGCATATCTTGCTGAACAATCGCTGATGTGTTCCAATAACTCATCATCAAAAAAACGCTCAAATTGTTCGTGAGGAAATATGGGATCCCAGAACTTGACTTGTCGTTTGTCCATGTAAACTTTGTTGCTTTATTGGATAAAGGTAAAGTAACATCTGAGGGAACGGGAATAATTTTTCTTAGTCGATTAGCTATAGGTTCAATAAAATGGCTTCCCCTTTCTTCATCGGTTGAACTTCCCGCCTCTATTCTCTGCACCTCGGTAACTTCAGCTGGTTGATCAATAGAAGAACTTAGTTTAGACTCCTCCAAAACATTTGCAAGGACACTTTCAATTTCTTGGTCCAAAACAGATAGGTCTTGAAGTGGAAAAGCGTCAATGTGCTGGCCATTTTTCATAACCAGTTCACAACCAGCTCTCAATTGGTTTCCGTTGAGATCATCAATTGTTCCGCCTTCATTTTTAGGAGCATCATCCTCACCGCTTATATTACCTTCTTCACCGGGTGGTTCAATAAAAATACCTTCTATCATATCATCAAAAGTATTATCATCATCAATCATCTGCTCCACGTAGTCCATTACATCTTTCAACGATAATTTACTAAGCAAAATTTATAAAAATATAAAAAAAAACTTTTAAAAACGAACTCTATAAGTACCAACGTAACCGTACAGTCACAATCTTATATAGTTATATAGAGTGAACACGTATCCTGGCAGTGCCAGCGTGACTGTAGGGTTACACCTTCAATAAAACCTTGAAAACTACAATAAAAACTATTTTTTTGAAAAAAATTTACTAACTTAGGAAAGAACAGGTTTTTGTCTTTCGATTGATGCACATGTGACAGTTATACCCATCAGAATAGTATTAAAAATTCCAAACTTACTTTTGCTTACATATCTGCCATATTGCACTTTTTTGTAGGCTGAAAAAAAATCTGAATTTCAAACAATTCACTCTTTTGAAATATATGAAGCAACTAACACAAAAGCAAAAGAAAATCATGTTCACATTCATGAAGAATATAAAACCGCCTACTTTGATCATGTTTGTCAGTTAAAAATTTAAATAAACGATTTTTTTCATAACTATATTGAATGTTACCGTATGGTCACACTAGCACAACCGGGATTAAAGAGTTCTCCTCTTAGCCGGAACATGTACGAAATTTGTTCGATGGTATATTTGTCGTGGAAGTAGTTTCTTTCCCGGAGATCGTAGTCTAGTCTACTGTTAATCATGCGGTGCAGTGAGCTTTTGGCTTGCTCCGTGTATTATGTTCTTGAGCCTTCACCCAGACGAGCTATTAGGCGATATAAAGTTGGCTTCCAAGAGGCAAGGTTACTATGGTTTAGGTCAACATCCACCTGCTCGGCTAGTTCTATCCAGTCTTTAAACCATCCACTTCGGGATTGGATTGTTTGAAGAACTACTTTCTTTGGGAGACGATAACTTGGCATATCCAGAGCTTTGAGGATGTAATCGACCTGCAGCTTGAGTGTTTTTATAAACAAAGGCGATAAACCCGTTTCCAGCATGATCATGTAGTTTGGCGTACTCGAAGGAAGGTGGAAAATCCGTTTTATGTAAAATCTGAGCAGTTTTTCCACTTGTTCATATTTCCGACCTCCCCAATTATTGTTTTTCTTTCCTAAATTTTGGCTTTATAAAGCAAATGCCAAGTCAAACATAGCAGCTTATAGTCTTTTTCGCTGGATTATTTTTAATGACAAAAAAGGAAAAAAGTTACATTTGATTTTTACTTGGTTAGTAATTAGAATAGTTGAATTCTTAATTTGTCTCTCTTTTTCATAAACTTATATCTCCAGTACGCAAAATGGGCAAAAATAAAAGCTGAACACCTGAAATGTGTAAGGTCATTGTGTAGATATTTGGATTAGATGGCAAATGTTATGTACGAACGTCCAACTAACCAGAAGCAAAATCCTAAGTACACGATTAAGACAATCAAGCATGGGCGGTTTTCCTGACGAGGTGTGAGTCCTATAGTGCGAATTGAAAGACGTTTGGATCAATCGCATTCGCCGTATGCTTTTGAAAATTGTCTTGTTTCTTACATTTTTCAGCAGGACAACGATGGATTGAAAAAGAAAAAAATACAGCTTTGGATATGCCAGCTTAAAGTACGGGCCTCAATCCAATAGAAAATTTGTGGGGGATGTAAAGTGGGATTTTGATAGGACAAAATCCAAAAATGCATCTCAGCTTTTCAAAAACATTGAGGAAGCCTTCCAAGGCTTCGTCCAGCCGAAGCGATGGTGAAACAAGATGTCGAGAGGGAAATGGATTGGTACTATAGGTCGAAAGAAGTTGAACACTTTTGTTGTCCTTCCACAAAACTCTGCTTATTTCTATGCCGTAAGATCTAGCGATTTATTCCTCTGAATACCTTGAACAAATTTTCGCTTCATTAGTTCAGCATCGGACGGTTCTTAAACCACGGCTTCTTAGGTATGTCAGCAAACCTAATGACGTGTACAAATATATCAAAACATACTATATTGTTCACGTTGTCTTTAATTCTACTAGCCAAATGAATAACGCCATCTGTCGAAGCTACAAAATCTGGTACCACATTGTCTCCTGCGCCAGAATTAATTTCAAAAGAATATGAGAACCGCATTTGATCACATAGAACAAACAGCTTAGTCCCTCAATTATGTGCTTTGGATGGCATATATTGGCGAGTAGGGTTGCCACTCATTTTTGTACCACTCTGTTCGTCTACACAAATAAGCATCGGGACAGACCCAAAGCGTTTGTTGAAGTGGGTTATTAATAGACGAACTCGATGCAAATTGTCATATCCTAACTGTCCCATCGGGATCATAATGGAATTTTTATTAAAATGCAAGAACTATAGCATTTGTTTAAATATAGTTTGTGTCATTGTGGTCCGTATTGCTTTCAACGAATTTTTTCCCCAGTAGGATCGAACATTTGGAAACTGTTATACAGACTGAGATATTATAGATATCTTAGAGAGATTAACTCTGGGAATTGATTCCAAAGCAGCAACGGACGTAGAGCTTGGCTCTTGATAAGATAAAAAAAAACATACCTTTACCTGAAAATACTTTAAGCCTTACCCCGCGATGCACGGGGCTGAAATTTAGTTTGAATTCAAATTAAACAATGAGTATTACAATAATTGATGCTTTTATTATGTACATTTATATAAAATGAGATTTGTAATTATATTTGTATAAGTTAATAATTCTATCCTAATTTATATACACATAGTAATTCTTAATTGAGTAAAATGTATTTAAATAATTATGTACGAGTATATGCATATTATATATTATGTATTAAAATACAAAAGTGCAGATTTTGCTCTCTTCAGACCTCAACCATCCCCCGAAAAAATAAAACTATAAGCACGCTCATTTATTATATCAGTCAGTGCAAATAAATTAATTAAATATATATTCCACTATTAAGAACCTTAAACTATGCATTTGATTTTTAAGTTTTAATTTATAAATCAGCGACTGACTTTCTTCTCACGTACTTAGCGAAGTAATCTGGACGCCAGCACTTACAGGAACCTGGTATCAAGAACCAATCATAATAAAGTCGAACCTGGAAACATCCAATCTCGTCTTGGCCATCGCAATGTTGGCTTGGATCATTTGGTGTAGTTGTTCCATCAGATGCTGACGCTACACCAGCACGCTTTTGTAAGTATTGCTGATAGGCCTGGAAGTCTTGAACAGAGGGTGCAGCAGTAGTTGTTGAAGTTGTTGCTGACTCATCAGCACCGGGATAGAAGATTTCAGCAACTAGAAGACTAACCCAACGTGGAGACGAGAGGCATCCTCCGTCCAAGTAATGACAGCGGGACTGAATGCAACGGGTAACCTCAACGGTTTGAGTGAAATAGCCTTCGTAGGGAATTTGCACAACATAACGCCATGAGCCTTGATAGTTTTTGGCAAACACAGGTGTGGCATATTCTACTTTAGCGGGACATGGTGTTGGCGGTCCTTCATATCGAATATTACCGTTTTCTTCCCGACGTTCTGCCACAGTAGGTTGAGTCGCCCCTGAGTCACCTTGAATGGCACGGTAAAGAGTGCAGAAGCTAAAAATGTTTGAAATAAATTTTCGACTGTGTCAATTTTGTTCCTTTAAAACTTACACTCCACCTCCATCGCAGAATTTCCTTGATTGGCGTTCTTTGGGTTCGGCTTTGTGGTCTTCATTTCCTTCGATATAAGAATAACTAAAGGCTGGTGCGGATTCATCAGTACTTCTTCGATTTCGCACATTCGAATTGTATTGCCTGTCAATGTTGTTCTCTACAGGCTCAACAGGATCATCTCGAATGATTTGAGTTACTTTTGGCAAGGTATCATCAGCTTTAAGAACTGGCAATGTCTTCGATAGAAACTTAAGAGTCTGGTTTCGAATAAGTTCACTAAAAGAGAGAACGCAATTAAGATGATGAAGATACATATTTGGGAAGTTTTGAAAATAGCTCCTTACAATGGATAGGGTTCACCAAGTACATTTTGCTGCAATGGATTTCTTGGAATTTCACCCTTATTCAGATCACCACAGATATTATTGACGGTAACTGAAGACTTCTTATTTGGAGCATCGGTACAATCAACGTTAACATGGGTGTACGGTGGTGGGCGAACCTTGGGCGGAACAGAGTTTGGTGATTCCACAAATGCGTAATAGCTAAATAATTGATTTTTTTTTGTTAGCTTCTTAAAGAGTCGTAAGAGTGAAATTATATTACCCCTCTGGTGGTTCTTCATATTCAGGTTGAACTTGAGCCTTTGTTGCAAGAAACAGTAGGCAAAATATCTTCTACAAATAAATAAACAAAACAGTTATTTAGAATATAATAATGAAGGAAAAAAAAGAGGAAAGAATATAATCCTAAACGACTGGACTGAATTTAATGAAATTTTGTGGAACTAAGTTCATTCAACATTGTTGTAGATTCACTAGTGGTCGGTGGATGGTAATGTGACACAGAAGCGACATGTTTTTCGTGTGAAAATTGGGCTTTCCCGAAATCCGAATGAGCTTTGCGCCGGAAACATTGAATATTGACGATATTTTTATTCCGAATGCTTACTAGGTACATTTTGGCGTATGCGTACTTTTTTTGAAAATAATTTCTTAAATAAAAATTTTTGTTTAACATGTATTTTTGATTCTTAAAATTTAAAAATATATTTTCTTACATGGTCTGATAAGAGGCACTTTAATCAGGTTTAAAATTATTTTAAAGGTGCATTTGATAGAATTATTGGTTCGTGAGACGTTTGAGATCAAACAACTTTATGCCTTTTTTTTAAATTGCTATCATATACAAACTACTTCAAGTTCTTTAAAGTTCTTGATGGACATTATGATGTTATTATTTGTAGAAAACAATTGATTTGAGATATGGAAGACGAAAAAAGGCATTCCCAATCCCAACATGTGTATGTACGCACGCCTAGACATATCTTTATTAGAACAGTGGATTTATGTAGATTCCTGAGAGGCGGTTTGAACATCGAGAAATGTCAACATTTTTAGTTCTACAGATTGCACCAGTTACAATAACAAGGTGAAGATAATAACTTATCAATTTGTTTTCAAGATATTCCTTTTTTAAAAAAATGTTTCCAATAAGAGGTTTTATTTTCAATAGTCCAGCATTTGAGCAGCTGTTACTTTTAAAATAGTAATTTTTTGACATTTGGCAAGTAAAAAACTTAATTTCTACAAATGAAAAAAAGAAAAGTTTAAAGTCTACTTCAAAAATGATGCCTTCACAGTTTGCAATTTTGTAAAAAAAATGTGTTTAACTTTGCTTTAACTCTCGAAAAAGTGATCACTATAAGCCACCGAGATTTTGTGATTTCACACCTTTGAACTTTCTTGGGGCTACGTGAAAGATAAGGTACATATATATGTATCAATGCTTCGTAATCGATTCAAGAATTTGAATTGCTATCTCTCAGCAGATCGCATGTATGCTCTATAATCGGTGTCATAACCGGGCAGTGTCTAATAGCAAAGCACGCCAAGCGGCTAGGCGTATTCTCAAATGACTTTTGCAGAAGCTGTATGGATGAGGAAGAGGCGGAAACAGTTCTTCACCTCCTCTGTACATGGCCTGCTCTAGCTCAAAAATGCAAGAATTACCTAGGAGAATTCTTCTATAACGATCCCAATCATATTAGCATAATCAGTCTCACGTTTCGTAAAGATTCATGTGGTATCACAATGGGCCATTAAACTGGCCTAAGTGTGTCCTACTCCATCACGCACAGTCACTTTGCTTTCAATAGCAAATGTCCAAATTGATCATGAAAAATTGAATGAAAGGGATTGTAGCTATAACCGTAAAATGGAATTATCCTAATGGTACACCTTCCCCTTTTCAATGAAATGTACAGCCATTGATTTCTCTTATAAGGTATTGTTTTTTTCTTATATAGGGTCCGCCATCTAACATTTTTTTTTTAAACTACTTAGTGCTTATTTCGTGAATGGTAACACTTAACTCATGTCGATTTGACAGATAATAAGTTTTATCCTTCCGCTGAACGAATTTGGTTATGTATACGTTTGAACAACGCTGGCAACAACGCTTAGAGAAGATGCCGATTTTTCCAAAAAAATCATCTTTTCAGATGAAGCTCATTTTGAGCACATAGCAAAATTGTTGCATTTGGGGCACCATTGAGCAGTCTTTATCATCAAATTGGACTATAGAAACGGATTTTGATGATATATCTACTATTTTATAATTTTAAAGAAAATGACAATTTCATAGCGCTTGGGTCATGATCGTTCCCAAAGTTTTACATAATGGTCTTTCTATATTATTAGCACCGCTACTTATTTTTAATAACGCCTATACGAAATTAAGAACGGTTCTTAATGCATACTAATATAACATGTCACCAACAGCACCAAAAAAAGCAGCCTGATTAACTAGGTTGGAATTTCTTGAAACAACTTTTGAAGTGACTTTACAAAACGAAGTAAACAACATGAGTACTTTTTGGGACACTTTTCTTTAGTAAGTCTCCCTCCTCACTAAAAAAAAGAAAATTTTGTGCAGACTATGCGAATTGTATTTTTATTAATTATACTCTGTTTTAAAAAATAACCTTGGTTATAAATTTGCCTGGGTTAAAAAAATAACCTAGGTTAAACAAATTCCAGCGTTAAGAAATAACATGGGTTATCAAGTAACCTGTGTAATTTAATAACCTGGGTTAAAAAATAACCAGGGTAATAAAACACCCTCAGTTTCAAAATACCCTAAGTTAAAAAATAACCTCAGTTTCTAAATAATTTGCGCTATAAAATAATTTGTGTTATAAAACACCCAGGGTTATAAAATAACCAGGAGTAAAAGATGACCTTGGTTACAAAATAGACTGTACTATAAAATTACCTTGGTCATAAAATATTCAGAATTTACCTGGGTCAAAAATAACCTAGGTTTCAAAATAACATGGGTTACAAATTAATTTGTTTATAAAATAACCTAGGTTATGAAAAATGGGTATAAAATAATCAGCGATATTAAATAACCAGCTTCAACGAAAAATATTCTGTTTTATATAATAACCAGGGTGGAAAAATGAACTGGGTTACATATTAACCTAGGTTATAAAAAAGCCTGAGAATAATAACCAGGTTTATAAAATAACTAGGGTCGATAAATAACATGGGTTTCAAAATAACTTGGGTCATAAAATGACTTGAGTTAAAAGATAACCCGTGTTTCAAAATAACCACAGTAAAAAAAAACAATCTGGGTAAAAAATAAGCTATGTAATGGGTTTTAAGATGTAGTACCTGTGGCGTGGTGGTAAGTGCATAGGACTCTCATGCCAGAAGTATTAGGTTCAATCCCTGTCTGTGACATCTAAAAGTTACGGGTACTGCCTCTTGCGAGGAATTGACAAATCCTCCAAGAGTAATTCTTGTCATGAAAAGTATTTTCTCAAATTAGCCGTTCAGATTTTCCTTAAAACTGTAGGTCCCCTCCATCCCTGACAACATTACTCGCATTTAGGAATGGTTGGGAGTTGTAAGTCACTAGTTCGCAATGGACTGTTGTGTCACCTAATTTAATATGACTTTTAGAATAACCTGGGTTACAAAATAGCCCTGGTTTTAAAATAATCTTAATCATAAAATATCCAAAGTTAATCTCGTTAACAAAATAAACAGGGTTTCAAAAAAGATGTTTTATAAGAGAACAGGGTTAAAAAAAATAACAAAACATCCATGGTTATAAGTTTTTTTTACAAATACCAGGGTTAAAAAGTAATCTCTATTTTCGAACAACATCGGTTATAAAACACCTTGTCTTAACAAATTACCTGGGTTAAAAAATAACATAGGTTTTGAAATAAAGCTTTTTACAATAACTCCAAACGTATTAACGCCTAACAAAAAAAGATAGAATGTTTATTCATTTGTTTGGCTGCCAGTCGATGATGATGACGATGAAAAATATGCCTGTGACAAATCTAATAGTTTAAATGAGAACATAGTGAAGGCTAGGGTTTTCAAAAGTTAAAAACGGTTCTGCTAACTTCATAAAATGCAAGAAAAACTGAAACTAACTACACAAAGCTTAATTGCTGGACTTCCTGTACTGGTACGCTAGTTTAACTATATTTATATTTAAATAAGATTATTCACATTCCGTTGATCATTCGGCGGCCGTTGAGACGGGCAGCTGGGCAACGTGTTGTATTGAAGGTGAAGGTGACCTAATTGAACACAATAAGACACTTTCTTCGATACCTACCTACCTACCTACTCAATTTCTCTTTGACTTAATAGCCGCATTCTTTTGGATTTGTTTGTTATCATAATGTTACTCATTTCATTTTAACGAATCATTTAAGTAAATTTGGATAAATTTATATTTGTTTATCATAAACTATGCGAAATTTTTTACTTTTACAGCTTTATTATGTAACAAAGATCGACAAAGTGTTGTTCTAGTTATTTTTTCTGTGATTGAAATATACTGAAGACGTTATGGATTTCAGTTTTGTTGGAATTTTAGATTGGCCTCTCCTTAAGAATCTTTAGATATCTTCGTCTTACATATATATGAATATTTTTATATGTAAATCTTTTAAATATTCTAGAAACGAAAAGGAAATTCCTTTTGTAACTCCTATTTATTTTGTTATTTCGTCTTTTGAAACAAACAAAAATAAACAGACATCACCTGCAAACTGATAGTGAAAGTGTGAAAAAAGTATTTAAGTAGCTGTTTTCATCACAAGACTGAACTCTGAACTGTAGGTACAATACTCATAGGTACTTACGAGTCACGAGTATAACACTAAGTTTTTTAACGTGTAGCACTTAAATGCACAATAAATTTCAAGGGTGATTAACGTTTTCTTGTATGGTTTAAAGCATTCCTCTACCACATTTCATTTCCAATCTCACAAAACTCTTATCCCAACCTCTGGAGATCGCTTATACACTATGTTTATGTTAAAGTTTAAAAGATAGCTGGCATAATGATGACTCGCTGAATGGTTATATTGTCTTCGTATACAATGATGCGCATCGAATTTTCTATTGATCTTTATTGATGGAGATTTTCATTTTCATATGAGTTTTACTTTCTTTATTTTCATTTATTTTCAGCTAAGCGATTGAGTGAAATCAAGAATATTATAGTAAAGAAATAAAGATATGAATTTGTTTAATGATCAATAAAGAAACTATTTCCTTTGGCAATGAACCTCTTTCTTATAGCCGTGACCGTGAAGATAAATAAATAATAAAACTAATCAAGAGGAGATAACGGACCTCTTGGAAGAAAAGTGTACATGGTCTTGGAAATTCAAATGAATTTTTTAATCAAATTGAAGATAAGTTGGTGAGCCCTTACATTAAGCGCGAGCAAATAGGTTGATATGGTTAAATTTTGAAATTTTGTAAAAATAAAGATTTGTACATTTTGTTCATTACAGCGATTTTTGTAAATTTAAGAAACAAATTTCACAATAATTTTTTATGTTTATATGTATATGACAATAAAGCTTTTCGCGGTCACTTCCTTTTATGTGCAAATAAAACTTTATCTCTACGTTTCTCCGTAATTTCTCGACTTCTTCAAGGGTATTAATAATTATTATTTCAATGTAAATCCTATAAGTGGGCTCTAGATAACAGTGTTATGAAAAGAGCTGTGAAATTGCGATTTGAGAGCTAATGTAGTTTATAGTTTCAGGTGAGAAATATAATCTTATTGTTCTAAAATCAGCTTATGCATATATGTATGTACAAAAAGTGTTAACCACGTAACCTGGAAGTTTATAAATTAATAAATTATGTGGCGCAACAGTCCGTAAAGAACCAGGACCTAGTGACTTACAACACTCAACCATTCTTGTGTGCGAGTAATGTTGTCAGGGATGGAGAAGACCTACGGTTTAAAGCAGAAATTTACCCGAGAAAAAAAAACTTTAGATGGCACAGGCAGGGTCCAACGCACTAACTAACACGCTCCTGGTACTACATCGGCTCTTACTAAAGTACAAATCTGCACATTATGTACAATTTGTATTCTCAGTTGAAAGCTTATATAGTTTATAGTTTCAGGTGAGAAACGTAATCTTAGGGTTCTTAAATCAACTTATTATGCATATATGATACAATAAGCGTAAACCACATAACCTGGAAGTTAGTGCAAGGAATTTATGTGCAGTTACATAAGCAGGTGGAAATGTTCTCAGGTGATCCTATTAAATTTAATAAATTAGATTCAGGTTTATTATATAGTCCCACATCCATTTGCATATCATGTAAATTATTCATGTTAATTATAATCTAATCTCAATAATGCTACAAGTTGCCAAACATGAGCGTATTAATATAACTCAGAGCATATGCATTAATCCGCTAGCGCACATGTTTATACATAGACCTTTTAACTTATTTTAGCTAATTCCTTCCTCAGGTTCAACGAGTTATGGTACTAATACGCTTATAGTATTAAGACAGTTTAAAAACTATGTCCCCATTGGGATAGTAGTAAGACCAGATTTATTAAAGTGCAGATTCTCAGAACGATTCAGAGGAGCTGTTCAGTACGAATATTTATATGGGCATTATTGCTATTGACTGCGTCTTCTGCTTGTGGAAAATAGACTTATATTTTAAAGAAATATGCATCTGTTAACAATGTTAGTTTATTTTATTCTACATTCAATCTCAGACAGATAGGGTATCCTGATACCTTTTTGTCAGTGTTTTAGGTGTAAAAAAAACAGATGATCCAAAACAGCTGGGATGTCAAAAAAAGGTATCCAAGACTTTCTGGTATATGTGGGTATCTGATAGAACAACTGATTCAACATATTGTTGAATTTGAAGCAACCACATGTTGATGATTGAAAGGATGTATTTCAAATTTGTATCGTTTTTGGTAAAAATCCGGTGAAATATTAAAATTATCCACTGAAAATTATGTTTTACAATAATTTTGGACCTTGAAATCTTAATGTTTGTCTGATTTTTATGAACACTTAAAAGTTGTTTTTATTTTTTGCCATCTATATCAATTAAGGTATCCAACTCGTTTAATGAGGTATCTAAAAATTCACCTATCCAAGACACTATATTCAACACGAGATTGAATACAGCCAAATATTACGATCGATTTAATGGGATTTTCCATGGGGAAATTCAGATTTCCTCCAAAATTACATTTTTTTTCGTGGCGCATAGAACACGATTGAAATTGTTTGTTTTTTTGTCATTGCGTATAAGTGTAACTTCGTGTACGTGTTAACTAGTGTGGTAGAGCTGTCAAATTCGCATCTAAACATTTTTTTAAAAGTTGTATTAGTATTAAATCCAGACCTGCAGGTTTGATCTAAAATCAAAAATAAATCAACTTATTTTGCCACATGGAATGCAAAAACAGGGAAAATTTGTGTTTTAACAGATCTAGATCAAAAATAAATTGATTATTTTACTCATGGAAAAACCAAAAAAAAATAATCATAATAAATTGAATTTTAAAAACAAAATTCAGTTGTTAAAAAAGAAACAGCTTGATTTGATATTACATTTTGATTCATTACCTCTTTTCTTAGAACAATTTCGAGTCACTAAATTTGAAAAATGTGCTATAAAAGTATACAAAAATTTTGAACTGAATGTACCCTTGGAGTTCTACTAATTTTATTTATATTGGATTTTAATTAGTTATAGCCATTTAAATTTACGAAAAATAAAATCTAAATTTCCAAAATAAATCTCTCTCATCTGATGTTCAAATCCTTTCCTTTTAACTCGTGATACTTTTCGAAATTCCATTTTTACACAGTTTCAAAACTATTTTTTACTTATACAATAGTACATACATTTTCCAAACTTTTGAAACTATTTTTAATGTTTTCAGCGTTGCCCTTCAAAGAGGTGGAGTTTAAGACATTTAAAATGCATCTAAAATTTGATTAAGATTTTATCCATATCAAAATATGAAAATGTTTTAATTATTTTTGTTTCTACTTTTTTAACCCTATAAATAGCTAGATTAATTTTGACCCTACTTCCCTTCAAAACCAACATTCCCATTACATTATTCTTTTTGTGCCATAAACCCTTCGAACATTTTCAAAAGACTCTGCAAATGTTTTATAACAATTAGATTATTGGTTTAGGAAAGCATTAAGCACTCACTGTACACAAATTCGTTTCTGTTTACAACAATATTCTTGTAAAATCTAAAATCAATATTTTGTTTTAATTTTCGTAAATATTAAACATTTCATGATTGAAAAATATTAAGTTGCAGGGCGCTTTAAACAAAAATTAAATTCTATCATCATTTCATCTAAATATGAGTTGCAAAAAGGCAAACATGTATTTATGTTCATACATTAAGTTTGTTTTTGGTTGTGATTCATAAACCATAAAACTCGTACGTACCTATTTATTATACATACTTAAGTCAAATTTCTCTTTTATTTTAACAATCTTTGAACGAAGAAAAAGCAAAATAATTTTCGTCTTAAGCACTGAACGAAAAAAACAATGCAATTTTATTTAAAAAAATAATTCCTAAATTCCTCTTCACCTGTCTACCTCAATATACTTTTATTTCCTTAAAAAAGCTTTAACAACAAAAATAAATTCTTCAAATCCCAGTAAATATTTAATAGAAATAAAACTGTGAAAAATACCAATAATCATTCAAAAACATATTTAACACTGTGGGTGAATTAATAAATTCAACTCATATACTCATTTATTATAAATAGAATTAACATAAAAAGACCAAACAAAAAATATGGGTCAATGTATTTGAGGTCAGATTAAATGAGGTTTGTTTGTTTATTCATTTGAAAAATAAATTTCTACGAGTGTGACGACGGCGACGTCCGCGGCACACCGCAACGTATAAGGCCAATCCCTAGTATGCCCACCCGTTGCTCAGGCCGTTGTTTATTCCAATTTCTTTTCATTAAATCGCGCACCCAAATTTTTGCTCTTTCACATTATGTTCATTTTTTTGTAAAGTTGAATATGTACATACATGGTTCTATAAAAACATCATCATTTCTTAGAAAAAGTACTAACTATCGCAAGCTCAAAGCAATTAAAAGAGACGTACATTCTACTTAAATCATAACTGTATGTTATGCAAAGTTGAAGAACTGGTAGGTGCAATTATAGATGAGTGTAACGGAATACTTTGAACCATTTAAATTAGCTTGTCCCATAAAGAATAAACTGTTTTCAGCACAAAACGAAAGAGTTGACACACGAACTTGAATTTAAAAATTCCAGGAAACTTACCAAAATAAATATGTAATCCATGTTTTTTGTACACAAATCTTCTGCTTATCCAATGGGAGATAATTATAATGTAATCACACACACTGAGTTTGTAATATATTTTCAAAAAAATATTCCACAAGAATTTTATCAACTCGATTCACGCACCGCAAGAAGAAGAACGCTTCGCTTCAACACTTTGATATGAACTAAAAATCAAAAGACAATGATCCCAACATTGGAGCTTCGCTACTTGCATAGTGCTTGTGCTGTTTGTTGGCGAAAAGACAACTTCATCATTAAGATCATCGCCTCTCCATCGCATCGCCACCAAGTAGTCAAAGTCAACTCTTTTAAAGCATTCTTTCCTTTTCTGCGTTCCAGGTGATGATCAGCCCACCCCTCCTCTCCGTATTCTCCGTATTATACCATTTCTTCGTAGGTTTGGTGAAAAGAAAGAGCTCAAGAATGTTCTTCATTTTCATGTACATATGCTGCTTAAGTTGCATGTTTTCTTCCTTTCTTTTCGTTTTCCTTTCGACGACGACCACGGAGACGACAACAACGATTGATGGATGAACGGAACGGCCGGCAGCTTGCGCACTGTGAAAGCTAAACCTTTAGAATGAAGCTAAGCTATGTATATGTTTCTATTGCTATTAGTTGCGCATAGTTAAGGTATAAGGCTAAGATACCATGCTTCGAGAAATGGAATACAGAAAATAGACCATTTTAACCACGAAAACCTCTTCCTGCGTCGTCGTCGTTGTCGGAAAAAAGTATTAGAGGTCGACTCGGAACATGTGTTTTGAATGAACCAGCAGCGCCATCGTCAGCGCCATAGCCATTGCCGCTACCATCGTTATTGGCCGCATAGCACGTTTTCTCTAATTCGTTTTCCAATTATTACTGGTCATTCTTTTTTCTGTACTTGGTGAAAATTTCGCGAACAATATTTCTGTTTCTTTATCTACTATGGTCTTCTAGTCTTCCAGTCTTCACACCAAATCCAATAGACAAATGAACATGGACACATACATGACCGCATATCAAATTTAGAAAATAAGATCAAAGTCAATGTCTGGTGTTGGTGCGACAACTTGTTCAATAAAAACATGTTCGCAAAGCATTATGTAACGGTTTTGAATTATTAACAACAGATGTATCTAATAAATTGTGCCATAGATAGGCGTCTCGTGCGTTGGGGATGGTGCAAGCTTGCCAAAGTGTGGTAATAAATTCTAATTGCTGATTCTGTACGCGTAAAAGAAAGTTTTCTTAAAGAACGCACAAAATGACTTCTTTATTCGAAGTGATTTAATATTAAAAGTTGTAAATTTTGTTGATGCAGTGCAGCGGCAGTTGTAGCGGCTACGGCGTTGACGATGGCATGCATGATGATGGCACAAAGCAATAGATTTTTGTTGGTATTTAAATAAAAAATTGTTATGATTATGTGACATAAAAAATTTTTAAAATATTTTCTGATTTACCTTTATTTATAATGGGAATGGAATTGTAGGTAAAGTGTTTTGAATTTACAGAAAAATATACTCATGAAATATTTTCGAAGAGGGAGTGTATAATAGTTTAGAGGTAGCATTGAAATTAGAACACAACTACCGCTAGATTTGGAAATTAATGCTATGCATTCTGAATGTGGAATGTAAGAGTAGCATGTTGTTTTTGTATTGACCTTGTCACGCATTGAGCTCGTTAAGTAGAAATAACCGACTACCGTTACGGGAGTTCTGAAGTGGGAAGTATAGATGAGTGACATTGTCTCGAAAAGTCACTTAGAAATTGAAAACTAAATTCTATGCTTTGAAGGAAAGTTATAATTTCGTGACCTGGAAAGAATGCTTCAGATATTAATAAGCAACCTAGAAATAGTAGGTATTGTTTGTTTATAATTATAAGGTTTGAAAAAAGTCTAAGACGATGAATTGAGAAAATGTATGGTTCTAACATTTAACCGAAGTTAGTTGATTTACTCACATACATACATATGTACATATGTATATTCTATAATAAATTGAAATTTGAACTTTCAATATTAAATTTGTAAAATATTGTACTTGTTTGCGAAATAATGAAATAGTATTTTGACTAAGGACCTGAAGACAAATAAAATTCGTTAAACCAACTCAAGGCATTAGTTATATCGGGTTTTCTGATAGGGACTTGAAAAGTAATTTAATTTTTGAAAGCACCTTATCTCTAACCATATCACTATTCAGTAAACTCAACATTTTCATCATCGTAAAGTACACGAACGAGCAACGTCTACAAAAAACTTTAAGAGCGTTAACTCCAATTTTCGGTGGTAATTATCGTCCTAGTAATAAATTGAGTGCAAACATTGGAGTCTACATGTTCGTTGTGTAATGTTGCCGTGTTAGTAACGCAACAGGTTGGTCGAAGTGTTGAAAATATCGCTGTCGTTCAGGTGTCCGTAGCAAACGATCCAAACCAATTAATGCCACTCACATCACACGGCGTATTTTGCGTAAGGATTTTGGTATACAATGTCAAGCTGATTCAAAAAATATGTCTATGGACCATTTGGGCAAGTTGTCAAGTCCTTATTAGAAAACTCTTTATTTTAAGATTTTTAATCTATTTCAAAGCCACTATAAAAAATATGCATTCATCTTTTGCAAAGAATTCAGAAAAAATATTTTTCGGATGACTTGAAAGAAAAATTCTTCTAGTAAAGACAGCGTTGTATTCGTCCTGGGGTTTCTGCCTTCTTCTGAAAGGCATTAGATGTTTTGTAATTTTTTCAGTTCGATTGACCTCGTATCGCTTTTAATAATGGAATCCACAAACTCTTAATAGTGGGCTATACCTTAAGCCGGTCCACCCATTCTGGGATGAATTCTTTTCGCTAAATTAAATCAAAAAACAATTAAATTGTAATTCCTCTGCTGGAAAAAAGTGCTATTTTTAATTTAAAAAAAACTGCCAGCGATACACTTTCGATATTTTTCGCATTTGAAGGTTTGCAGACAGAGAGCAGTTAAAAATGCTAGCATCAAACCTTCATTCTATGTCATCTCCTTATCAATTTTTGAAGGCAGATAATTTCATGAGTCTTTCTTATTATTTTTTTATTATACATTTTATGTGTTTTTTTTAGAAAGTTAATTTAGTTTTCTAGAAAGTTAATTGAGGAAACGAAAAATCTTTGACACAAAGTTTGAACATTCGTTGTAGAGCAGTTAGACTCTTCTACTAACAACAAAATTTTCATTCCTAGAAAGATGAAAAATAAAAACAATAATTAATTGTTGCAATTTTTTTTTATTTTTTATAACTTAACATCTTAAAAATTGTTTAGACAAAAAAAACTAATAATATGTAATGTATTTACAAATCTAATTATAGTTTTTTTTTCTATTTTGACTAACAAATTTATCAATTCCGAGAAGAAAACTAAGGGGACTGTATAAGAAAAAAAATAACAAAATTTGGAGTCCATTTATTGACAACCAAATTTTAAAAACAATCAAATAAAACAAAATAACTCAAGCCCCCTATTATATTTTAATTTATTAATTAAGAAAAATAAATACAGTTATTAGTTAGTTTAATTCATAATGATAATTAATATTATTACCAACAGTCTTTTCCAATGCCTATTTTATTACCCATAGGTTTTCTAAAGAGGATTTTCAATTTTTTATCAATGCAACAATCATAATTTTATTTTATTTCATTAAATTTATTTTATATGTATATAATTTATTCTTGCAGTGGCAGCATTTTATATAATTTTGTCTTTTTATATAGCTCTAAAAAAAATTCTTAACATTTATTAATTTAAATCCTAACTAAAAAAGCAAAATAAAATTCTTTATTATTTGCAATATACCCAAGAACAATTTATATGCACTAAGGTAATCTATGCAGATTGGAATTATTATTTTTTATTGAGCAACATATCCCGTTTTATTATTATTATTTATTAAATCTCCCACAAACAAGATGGTCTAACCTTAAATTACATTCAAATGATTTTTTAATGAACCATATTTACAAAATGTTTATGTTTTTTTTTTCTGTTTCTGTTAAGACTTAAATTATTATAATATTTATATTAGAACGCAGGCATAAATACAATAGTAAGTCAAAATAATTAAGGTATTTTGATATCGTGACTAAGGAAAATCTCACGCCAATAATTTAGAATGAGTTAAAGATTTAGTAAGAGAGTGTATTTTGTATAACTTCTAACCTACGTTTTAGTTTTTAGATGCATATAAGAGTTCTTTACATATATGCATAGGCACGTTTGCATGCATCTTAAATTAATTTAGGATGGATTGGAGTAACTTATGATATCTGTTCAATGTTGATGGGCATTTGGCTTTGTGCTGCGATTTGGCTATCTGAAAATAGAAAAACATATAAAATTATGATTTAATATTTGGTATTAAAAAGATTAAATAAAGTTAATATGACGAACGTGAATAGTTGTTAATAAACTCAAAAGTAAATTCCGTATCGATCGTGAAGAACAATTTCGAATCTTATAAATATTGAAACACTCTATCACAGCTTCCTTAATTATAACATTTTCACTAAACAAAAAAAATACATAAACAACTCTGAAATAACTAACTAACATTTTTTTTAAATCTTAAAAATAGGAAAGAACAAAAGTTATCATGGTTTAGACCAGGTAACTGCACTTACCTGGGGTGAAATCGGCTAAGGTGATTTTTGATTGTCACCTTTGTGATCATAAAAAGTGATCAAACTAATTTTTGCGTCTGTGTAAGGTGATCACCAAATTTTGTTTAGAATTTGGTATCACTTTAAAAGAAATTCACTGACGTTTGTTACAATTTCAGTGGTTGTATTCAAAAACCGATCTGAAGAAGATCTTTACTAAGAAACAAAATCCTACCTCCAGGAATTTGATATTTTTCGTAGAAGAACTTTTTTGTTGCTTCTGAAGCCGATTGATTAAATTTGATTGTAAGTGGGCACAATTTCCTCTCCATTTGTTTTAAGGTCAAAGAAATAACCTCACAAACAGTACTTTGGCCCATTGGAGCTGACCAGTCAGCGCCAACTTGCCTTTGGTAGCCACCACCTCCAAGAAAATTTAAAGTCACGGCTAATCGAAGAATAGGGGGAATGTGTGTTGACCGCATTCCAGCTGACAAATCCAGAAGCGGTAGGATATGTAAAATTCAATCGAAAGTTTTTTAAGAATCTATTTAATTCAGAATATTAATTATAAATAAAAAAAAAAACAAGTTATAATAAATAGGTATTTATATGTGAACAAATATATAGCACATATGCGTACTTACTTTGGACTTGGAAGATCAAGAATGTTTATTTTATTGAGGAATCCTCAAGAGCCGGACATTTCTATTATGATTAATATTTTCATTTTTAGAAGGTAAAATCAAAGGCACAAACACATTCATATTGTCTTAAAATTTCAGCAACTAAAAATAAAAATCAATTTCCAATGAAAGTGACAACTAAAGAGCTGTCACCAGAAAAAGTCACCAAATCGTGATTGTCACCGGTGACTATCACCTTACACAGACCGAATTTGTTGATTGTGACTGTCACCTATCACAAATCACCTTACCCGATTCCACCCCTGGTTTTTCACCACCATCACGGATATTTATGATATAATTTGATGGTTATTGATAACCTGTTCTTTTTTTATAATTTGTTAGTATAAAACCACACATAATTATATACAGATGTTTTATGCCTATGGAGAATAATTACCTATGAAATTAAAAGAAAAATGTGAGGTGGTGTTTTTGCAATAATAAAATTAATTGATTGGTAAAATAAAAATAAGAAGCAACAAGTCAATAAAAAATGGCTAAAATATCAATATATTGTACTAAGATTCCTTAATCCGTTAAAAAAGGATCCGCAGTAGTCCGGTTTGTATACAGTTGAACAATTGTCAGAATAATTTAAAACATAACTAACTTTAGCTAAATAAAATGGGCAATTTTAAAGAGGATATGTTAAGAAAGTATCAGGAAAAATATATATGTATTTACTTTGTTTTCATATTTTTCATTTTGTAAATTGAAGCTCAAGCTCAATGAAAAAAGAACTGAAGGAAAGGGGTGTGTTCGTAGATTATGGTCTAACAATGTGTAGATCTAAGCACGCAACAGATGACGTTATATTTGTTCACAATAACTTTTTGAAAAAAAAAAAATAACAAACAAATGTTACAGCTTATGTCTATTTTTGTAAAATTAAACAACTTAGTCGACTTAGCTTACAGAAACAAAACTTTATTTTTATTTAGTTCAACAATTAATTATAAAAAAGATTACAATGACGCCCAGGAACTCATCTATCGATTTTATGCTAAGCATTGTTGAAAACCAGAATGAGAAGTGAGATTTGAACTTTCTTATCTTTATATTTTTTTTGGAGACTTGCCAAAATACTTTTTAGGTTTAATTCTGAAAAGTAGTCATGTTACATTTCATACGGAGTGACCCAAAGTAATGCAGGACTATACAAAAATTTAAAACATGCATTTACAAAAAATATTAAATAAAATTTAAGTCGTCAGATCATAGGAAAAACACTCAAGTATAAAATTAGCGAACATTAGTTAAAATAAATTTCAAAGAAATTCTGTCAAAATAACCAATTTCATCTTGAGTTTTAAAATGACATCATAGTGTTTTGTATGTTGGACACTACTCTACAAACACATCCATCGTGTCTCAATAAAGTGTCAAACGTACTAACGTCTAAAATTGAAAAACTAGAAAATTGATTACGATACTAGAATAAAAGTCAATTCTCTATTCGCAGCAGAATTTCACTTTTCCTTTTATCCGTCGGGATTCTACTGCGGGTGGTGTAATTATTATTCATATAATTTTCTACTGTGTTACGGATGGCTTTTCAAAAAAAAAAAAACACTAAGAAATACAGATACCCTATCTTTAACTTTTCAATTTATCTAAAGGACCACCAACTGATCTAAGTGTGTTTGAATCTTACCTAACTTATATAGAGAAAACGCATTGGGCTATACTCTGTTAAATTTGAATATCCAGTAAAGGCCTAATGGCAGAGCTTTTTCGAATACACTGGTGCTGACGATGTTTGCATGGCACTCAACTTTAGAAAATACCAATGAAATAAAAAACGAACCCCTGAGTTATATTGAAACTGTTTTTTGTAATATTCCCTAAGCCTACGTTCATTCCAGCATTACCAGTTCTTTCGCTTCCAGTGAGGAGACTGATCGTCATTTATCTATCTCTTTGGTTAAAATAAGAGAAACCATATTCATTTGTTGATGGAAATTATAATACTTTTTCTTTGGTTTTTGAGATAAACCTTTCGTATAGCTTTTAAGAGCATGTTTTTAAGTTTAAAGAAAAAGGTGTAGTCGTGGCCGGTTTTTCTGTTAAAATTATTATTTTCTTTTCCTTAAAAAAACTGTTAAAATGCAGCTTTAGAAATATTGACTATTTTTTTTAAAGGAAGGATTACTGTTTGAACAATTTTTTGATAGAGGGCAATAAACTTTTCAAGATGATTTAATTTTTGTGCCGTGTTTTGGGGTTTATTTAAATTTCAAATGGCTTTAAGTACTTCAAAGGACATAAGTGTACAAAAGAAGCAGCCAATCGTGTATGCAACTAACAAATTTTACGATATTATAAGAAATAAGAAACTGATAAGAAAACTGCGCATGCATTTTCTGTAGCAGAGCGAACTGTCTACAATTTTTGGAAGAAAAATAAAAGATAATGCCAAAACTCACCATCAATAAAAAAAAATTAAAATATAGTAAGTGTAAAGTCAATGATTTTCAGATAAATCATTTTTACGTTAAAAGAAAAAGGGTAGATTTAATTTAATTTTAATTTAGATTATTTCTATTTAAATTAAGCCTACTATCTACACTACATGTTTCTGGCCATAAAATCTAAATAAACATTAGCTAACCCTACCAACATTTTTTAGAGAATTATACCGATGTAAAATGACCCCTACGGCAACCCTGTGAGAGCTTTGAAATGGATATAACTTATTGAATTCCATAATAGTATGGATGAAAGGCAAATATCCTATCTTCCCTGTATTACATATTCAAATTGAACAGAGTATAGTAACTCAAAGGTTTTTTTGCGAAAAAATTATATTCAAAAATATCTTTCCAAATAAATGTATGAATCTGATGTATTATTTAATTATTGTGTGAATTTCTATTGAGCCAACAAATGTGTTTATTTTGATATCGCCCGTTCTTTAACGAACTACAATTTAAAAAGACCATAATGTTCTTCACCGATACTTATTTACAAATAAATTAATAAAAACAAAATCAAATTAACTTACCCCTAACAGCCTGACTAGCTTTCGTTTTGTCCTTAATGATAAAAGCAGCTGTTAAAAGGAAGAAAATACCACCAATAACTTCCACAAAACTTGTTGAAAACAATGCATATTGTAGTGCTTCGAATTTTGTAAGATTTGTATCCTTTACATAAAGAAAATTAAGAAAAAATATAAGAATATATAAATCAATACATATGTATATGTATATAACTAAGTACTTTACCTCATCTCCAATCAGAGGAAGAGGATTTGCTAGTGTTGCAATTTCTGTTGTTGTTGCATTTTCTAGAGAAAGTGACAAACTCTCCAATCCATTGCTAACAAATTCACTCGTTGTGTGTGCAGAATTTCTCAAGTGCTTCTTAATTGCTTCAGATAACTAAAATAAAGAATTTTAATTTTATAATTATTATATTTGCATTGAAAAAAGAAGCAAAACTTAAAACTTACCACACCGACTAGATATGGGCTTCCAGCATCTCCGAATGCATGTGAGATAAGAATTTGGAATGCTTCTGCAGTTGATCGTCTTGTTGGCACCACAACATACTGAAGGTAATTTTTTAAAAATAAGAGTGAGTTGCAAATATAGATATATGCATATACAAAGTAATAGAAGTGATAAAATAGATGAGAAGTGTACAGAATGAAGTGCCTAACGGTTTTTTTTTTTAAATATCCCTTCAAATAGGAAATTATAAATAATTGTGGAATAAAAGCATTGTTATTTACATACATAAAGCTCTCAAGAGATGGTGCTGATTTTTGGAGAAAATTAAACATAAACCAACTTTGCAAAATGGTTCGAGAAAGAGGAAATTATAAATTCTAAACAATAAAGGTTTGGATACTTGCTCCAGATAAGTGGAGAGTATATGAGGAAATGCATACTTTTAGGCGAATCAGTTTAAATAAAATCGGGCAATGTTTTTGAGTGCATAATTTAAATTTAAAACCGTTAATCCGTTTAGATTTTTTAAATTTGTATAACAAAGTAATTACTCTTGCCCGGAAAAAATATAAGTGAGTAGTGTTTCATGTATTTTGTTGTTGTAGTTGATGTTTTTGTATTTATGAAAAAACAAAGCAAGCAAAATTTCAAAGCGATTTTCAACTACCAATCATTTTTTCAGAACAAATCTAACTACTGGCAGTTAATAATTGTATTTGGTAAAAAAAAAACACTACAGACATAATGAAAAGTATTAGACAAAAAAGTTAAATAACTTAGAATTTCTATTCCTACGAGGACCAAAATAAATTTAAATAAATGGTTTGATAAAAAGTCAACATGAATTTAAGCTTTGGAACGAATTAGCTAATTCGTTAGTAAATTTAGCTATACTGCCCATAATCTCGTAAAGGCCCTAACTAACATTTTCACTATTTCGAGATAATGATGAAAACACTAAATCGTTAACCGCGACCTGAAGGTAAAAAGTGAAAAATACCAAAAAATATTTTTTGTAAAGCTTTTTTATTGCTTTATTTTTTGGAATAGTTTTAAACTCAAAATTTGTATGCATTTAGAAAACAAAGTAGATAGGGCTTTTTAGCTTCGGACGAAAAAAAACAAAAAGGCCCTATGTACAACAATTTACGCTTTACCTTAAAATCCTTAATAAAACATGAAATAAGAATTAAAATTCAATTAATTTATTTCAAACATTTTAGTTATGAGTTATGACACACAAATTTAAAGGCATTATTAAAATTATTACGAGGTTACAACCTTTTACATAAAAATTTGCAGCCAGAAAAAAAGCCCTAACTACAAAAATTCTTGCATCAAAATTTATAAAAAGCCCTAACTGCCACATAGGGCTTTTTAAAAAAGAACATCAATATGCTTTCTCTATGCAGTGTATTATAAAAGGCCCTATGTGGTAGTTAGGGCTTTTTATAAATTTTAATGCACATGATTTGTAGTTAGGGCTTCTAGAAATTGTGTTTTTCTGGCTTATTTGAAGATTTAAGGTTAAGAAATGAATGTAGAAAAATCGGAGACAATGCCCTAACTCCAAATATGCAAAAAACTCAAAATCGGAAATTTTGTAGATAGGGCCTTTACGAGATTATGGGCAGTATAGGTTGGAATAGTTGCAGGAGAAGATTTTATACTTTTGTTTGATGTAATCAAATAACTAGATATTAAGAGAACAATAATGTTCTTTTGTTCTGGTGATTTGTTTTTCTATGAAAATAATTTCGTTCAAGGGTTTGAAACTTGGCATAGACAACAAAATCTAGGCTTGTTTTAAAAGCAAATAATCAAACATATCTGAAAATGTCCATATTTTTAATATGACAAACACTTAATTTCCAAGATAAAGTTCGATTTTATTTACCAAAACTACTTCAGAATTAAAAAGTATTTCAACTTTAAGACGAAGTTGTATTCATGTACTTATTTCTAAATTTAAACTATGCTTTACATAAAATTCATAATCAAGATAGGGATTAGTTTTACAATCAGAAAAAGTAAGCCAATTTTGTATTAAACTTTACTGTTTCATTAATATTAATAAATACTTGTAAATTAATTACAGCTTAATCTGACTGTTTATTTAATATTACATGAAGTCATATGACATCGAATAATAATAATTTAGGTAAGTTTACATACATACATAAGTCTTCATAGCTGCTGCTTTCCGTATAAAAAAAAATACTTCAATTGAAAGCAAATAAATAATAGAAGCTATATTTGAACTTGAAAACGTATTTGTGTTGTACTTACTGTTATATCATCTAAATGACTAAATAAAAATAGAATTGAATTGTATATTGAGTGTAATATAAGCTATTAAAAATAAGTATGTAGTACAATCACTTGATTTGAATGGCTCGCAATATGAATAATTAATATATTTTTTATTTAAAGTTTTTGTTAACGAAAATCCAGCTGTTGAGGTGGAATGTATTAGGTGAAATTGATTTAACTTTATTAATAGTAATAAAGCAATATCTGGAAAATTTTCAAATTATCTTCCGTTTAAGTAAACCGAATGTTTTTAAATTCGTTATCGTTTTGTTACAATTCAGTTACGTGAAATATTGAAGTATGATTGATTTTAAGTTTTGGATAATTAATATAAATAATGCAAAAGGAAAAAGAAGTATGTTTGTTTTTAAGTTTGGTTTAATGTAACAAAACCATAAATATCCGAATTTTGTATTGTCTTTGTATATTTGAAGAAAGGCGGATTCAGGGCTTAACTATAAGTTGGAAATAAAGTGTTAAGTGTTATAATTTAAAGACTTCTATATAACAATATATGTACTTATTTTATAATAATTAAGACATTTTAAGAACTTAAAAATGGATAAAAGACACTGCTTTTTTATATAATTTATAGGGAGATTTTTGTATAGGACAACCAGTAGTATTGGAAGAGCTTACAATGCATCTAGAAAAAGTCACAGTTTGGAGTGGGCTTGCGGAGTCATTCGGTCGTATTTCTTCAAAGATGATACGAATCGCAACGTTAAATAAATGGTGAGCGCTATTATTCGATGATAACATACTTTTTCGAATGAAAGGGCTTGATTTGCATGACATGTGGTTTCAACAAGACGGTGCCACATGCCACACAGCACGCTTAATGTACCAATGGAGAGGCAAGTTCGGTCAATAGTTTATTTCATGTTTGGGGCTAATTATTTGGCAGCCTAGATAGTGAAATTTAATGCCTCTAGTTTATTTTTGTGGAGCTATGTTAAGGTTCATGTCTATAGCGACAAGTCCGCTTCGATTGAAGCATTGTTAGCCAACATTGAAGTATTTATTCTTGAGATAACGCCTGAATTGTTAGAAAGAGTATGCCAAAATTGGTCTTAGGGGATGGACCATTTGAAACATTAAATTATATCGATCGTTCTATTGATAGAATGTCGTATATTTTGTAGTTTAATAGTTCATAAAATATTTTTTGGAATGCAATACGAGAGTTCAAACTAAAGTAATTGAGAAAAAGTTGACACCTAAACTTAGAGCTTTGGAGTTTTAGATCAATTGTTTCACATTCTTGAAGTGAATATAAAATGGCTAGAAATTTAAGAAGTTTGCGCACCCGTTAAATTTTTACTTTGGACATAATTCACTTTTCTCAAAGATCCCAATATGAAAGCCTCCAGACAGACTATGCTATTGTTTATTTGAAATTTTTGCATTTTTATTTCTCATAATGATTAAATCCTGAAAATGCTTAAAGACCATGGCCAGGATATTTGCATTTAAGGAATTAAAGTATAAATACTGGAATTGTACTTTTATTTATTTTAAAAGGTTCATGATATTATTTTAAGTGCATACTATCATGTTATACCCGACGACTCTGAGGTAAGTAAAGCTTCATACTTAAAAACCTTTCCAGGAAATATAAATTTAAATAAAATAAAATAAACGTGAAAGTTAAACTTTTATGTGAATATGTTGTGTTTGAATGTGAAATTAGTTACAAGAAAATGTGCTTAGCAATACAAAAAAAAAATTAAAAAATATCCACCACCTACTATTAACTGCATTTGTAGTTAGATCATGTTTCCAATGAATGTTGTTATAGTTTTAAAATTACAAAATTTTATAAAAATAATATAATAAAATAATCAACAATATACTTTTTTGTTTTACAATTTTAAAGCGATAGAACAAAATAAAAAAGGATTAGGGTTTGGTGTATTTAGAGAAAAAAAAACTAATTTCGCGTTTAATTACAACACGCATTATTATTCTTACCAGCAGCATATCAGCAACAATTGCCCAGTTTAAATTTAAAGCTAATTCACCAAAAAATACCATTGTATAAGCAGCTGTGCTATTTTTCGACACGATTATCATGGCACCAGCCATGAGTGGTATACTGAAAAACAGTCCAAATGCACATATCAATGGATCTGCAGTTGGTACTCGTTTGACGAGAGCCCTTGAAAGATAAGCTCCCAATGGAACACCAATGATACCCGATACCATTGTGAGTGAACCAAATTTGAACGCAACACTGAAATAAAGATTATTTGGATAGAATTAGTAATCTTATAGGAAATTCAGTAAAAAAATCTTCATAAACGGAAAAAAAAATTTGTTCAAATCGATGGTGGTAACGTTCGGGTTTGAATTGAAAATAATCAGCTGACCAGATCTTCGAGAGTTTTTGTTGCTTCATTCTGAGATCACTTCTCTGCGATGAATGTAGTAATTTTTCTTACCAATAGTATATCGGCAACAATAGACCATGTTATGTTCAGAGTAATTTGTGCAAGCCATACAAACAAATAGCAGAAGAATGAGCTGGTCCTTGGCAAAATAAGCGCTAAATAAACCATTGGCGATGACAGTAGTAATCCGCAGGCACATATATAGGGGTCACAATTTGGTATTGTTGCTCGAAAACGTTGTGATAGAAATGATCCCAGAGGTACACCACCTATTCCGGCTGTCATTGCTATTAGGCCAAACTGGTACGAAACGCTAGTTGTTTTTTTTTTGTTTGTGATTCAAAATTTATTAGTCCTGAAATTTTAAGAGAGAATTCTTCGAACGAAGTTTTTAACTTACTCTTTTTGTGTTAGTCCTTCATTTCCAGGTTGCATACGAAGTCCTAGATAAATATACTTTGGACCCCACCATGCTAGAGCACCAGCAACAAAGGTAACACAAGTGAAACCAATTGTTGACAACATAAAAGAACGATTTTTGACTAGATCTTTGATGTCTTCTGTGTAAGTCGTAGGCTCGAGATTGTGCGATCCTTCACTTTCACCACGTTCGGGTTCAACGATGAGGAATAATAGCACAACAGCGATGATTCCGAGGAATGGAGTGACACGGAGGGCCCATCGCCATGATCCAGCAAAGGCAGCTGTTTCAGCACCAACAATGTAACTGAAATTTAAATGGGTATGAGGATTGAGTAAAATCAAGAGTAAAGTGCAAAGTTAAAAAATTACTATTAAATATCGAATAGATTAAAGGTCAACAAAAATATTGTTTGAGTAATTTAAAAATAGCCCCAAAGATATGATTTGTTTTCCCTAAACTAAGAAAAAAGAATTTATTAAATGAATCCACTTGTAAACCAGCCGGGAAAGAATATCAGATTTAACTCGATAGGGTATTAATTTATTCCTTGCAATGGGACTTTTTCAGGGAGACGTATAGCTTGTAAAAAGAATTATCATAACAAACGTATGCACATAAATCAGAATTAAATTCAAAACAGAATAATTACACAGAAACTGAGAGTAAAATACTTGTTCGATGTACTCAATAAAGACATTCATTGTCTTATGACTTCAGATGATTGACTGTTAGTGGAAAACCCAAACACTTGTTGGCTAGCGATATAGACGGAGAATTTCGCATCATTTTACTTCGTGGTATGATTCATTTTGCTAAAATAAAATTATTATAAACATTAATACCTCAAAAGCCTTGGTCAGGGGCTTAAACAACAATAATAGTTTTTATTTAAAACCTATTGAATATGTATTCTTTCTTTTCTTTTTAACAAAAACGATCTGCAAATTTTGATCCAAACATAACATTGATAGGAAAGGCGAAAAAGTTAATTTTATTTCTACCGGCTAAAGGGACATGCCAACTACAAATTTTCTTGAGTTTTGTTTTAGGGCCATTATTAATTTGAATGACATACATATTTATTTGGCAAGTTCTTATTATAAAGATTTCAATATTTAAAATAGATTTTTTCCAAAAGGGTGCAACAAGCAAATACAGTTCATTTAAGCTGTGGATGAGGAATTCTATTTATTTAATTCCCCTGCACTGTCAACCTGATTGAGTTTTGATTCAAGAAGTTTTAACTGGACAATTTTTTGACCTAAGTTTGACGCTATATTTATTTTAAGAAAATGTTAATTTTTATTAAAACTGTTCTGTTATCAAGAAAACGTTAAATTTGATTTTGATCAATAGATGAAAAATAGATAAATATGAGAGTATTTTGCAACATAATAGTGTTTCTATAATATTAAATTCGGTCTTATGTTTAAGCAACGACATTTAATGTTTAAAATTCCATTTAATATAATTATACCATAACATATGCTTGAGCTTATATTTATTAACTTCCCATAGGAAGTTATCGTAATCGGTCCGACTTGTCAAGTTCCATAGAATCTAAATCAAAGATTTTAAGATAAATGTATTTTCGAACGTTCGTTCGTACTTTAGGAATACCACTTTTTGTCGTCCATATATCTAGAACCTGTAAAGATATCGACTTCAAATAAATTTTGTTATACAGATAATAACACAGACAAATGCAGAAAGGACTTTCAAAATTCAGAAGGTGTTTTTTTTTACTATAGAAATTTAAAATGAAATGCACGACTGGGTCGCACGAACTTAATCATGTAACCAAAGTACATTATGTTTAAAAATATTTGCTGTATTTTAAGATTTAAAAATTTACCTGCAAAAAAAGTTTGTTTTCAAAAATTTTAATGCCATTTGATTCCTCAAAACATTAATTTAAATTTTTATTTTAAAATCATAAAACCTTTTTCTTGTAAACCAAAAAATATTGAAATCGGTTGATTTGTATAGGGACTACTGGGGGGTCATTCCGTAAAACGATTATCGTCAAACGAAGCGTTTTGACGATAGTCTCACTTCACGTAAGACGATAATCGTCAAAGTGATATCACCAAAACGATAGCGTTTACACGATAGCTAAATAGGTATCGTCTGTCATTGATTTCCAAATAGTAACCAAGCAAATTGAAATAAAAGTGTTTCGGCGTAATTGAGTTTTGTTACAAAGTGAAAATGAAAACTCAGAAAAAAAATTAAATGAAAACGGTTATGGGGACAATTAAGAGATAAATCAGACGCTCTATCTCTTCCAACCTATATGTTAGCATTTTTGTTTTTTCTTTCTCACTTGTAAAATAATATAAACCATTATAGTTTTATTCAAAGTTTTTCAAAAGTGGCCTTTATAATTTCAATAATATCAGACATAAATAACTTAGATGTTGAAATTATACTTCCATCGTCGGCGGCAAAAAATAAAAACAGTAACAGTAAAAATAACAATAACAATAAGAATAAACACCACAAAATAGTTGGTAAGTTTTGTAAAATGCAAGTTTAATAACATTTTCAAGTTATCGAACAAGCATTATCTTTCGTTGAGTTCATTTTGACATTTCAGTTATCTAATACTGAAAACGATAGACGAGACGAAGTGACAAAGTTGACGATATCGTTTATGATAAACGTTTTGAAGATTATCGTTTTGAAAATTACGGAATGTCTCCCCTGTTATTTTTAGTCTTAAACAAATGAAAAAAAGCCTAACGCGAATCGGTTTAAAACCTTAATTTACAAATTTGAAGTCAATCAACCCACTGATTTGGGCTGTAGGGGGCCAGGACAGACAGACAGACGGACGAAATCGGGGGACCTACTTTTTTCGACTTCTCTACTGTCAATGTAATGTCATGCTTTATTAAAATCTCGAGTTCGAAAATTTCTACGAATGCAAAACTTGCCATAAAGTTCCTATAATGACCCCAAATATCTTTCGAACCAGTAAACTTAAAGTTGGTAAAAATTGATTTTCGACTCCAATATCTTTGCAAAATTTAAGGATATTTTCTTCAAACTAATTCCATCTTATAAAAAAATTTGTTTTCAACATTCACTAAAATTTTTCAAAAAATGCTACTAAAATTGGTAAAAATTGCTTTTCGACTTAAAATCTCGTTAACAAAAACAGATTTCGAAATCAAACTTATTTTATCATATGCAAAATATTGTTTCTAAATTATGGTTAGTTTTTTAGAAAAATTGAAATGACAACTTTTTCTTACAAAACACGTAAACCTACAAAAACAACAAAATACCGATAAAAAATGGTTTTCGACTCAAGTATTATGAGAACAAAGGAAGACTCCAAATTTTGTATCTCACACAAAGTATTGTTATTAATATTATTAAAGTTTAAGACAAATCGACAGATGGGCACTGATGGAAAGTTTTCAGTGTGGGTCGAATTTTGAATGTTGAAATGGTAGTACTTCAACGATTTTTTTGTTCGCATTTTTTTGTTCTTCTGAATTTCAGTGATCAATTATCAGGTCAAGTGAAAAAGAATCAGATTATTTTTATGTTTGCTTATAAAGGCATACAAAAATACGAAAACATCAAATATCAAGATTTATTCCAACTGCAAAAATACATATAAAAAGTTCATATTTAATGACATTTAAATCAAAACATATTCTAAATTAGATTCCGGTTTTTTGTTCAACTTAAATTCTCACTGAAAATGAGAAGTTCAAATTTCTAGTATGTATCAGCAAAAGTGAATCACATAAATTCATAATTTCCAAGGAAAATTGATCAGTTATAATTTATAAAATTATTTCCTTATTATTTTGTATATTGGGTCGCATTGGTCTTAAAATTTTGAATACCAAAATAACACGTTCTTGATGTGCGGCTGGAAAAAGAATATCTATAATTGACTGTACGTCCAAAATTGAGCTCAAGTGAAAACTGATTACGGTATAATTGTTTGGTTGGGGAAATCCTGCTGGCCTTTAAAACAGGGAAGAAGACGTAGTTTTCGATGGTGCCAAACAGATTTGTTCTCAGGTAGAGCTTTTGCTACGTACGAAAGCCATAGTGAAGGTCATGGTTATTAAAGTTATTGTTCAGCTCATGATTAATTAGACATGACCATGACGAAGGCAGAGTTCACTAAGTGAAATTTTTTTTTAAAACTTGCATTTTAAAAGGTCTTAACACAGGAATTAAAAGACATAAAGCCAATGCACTATATCACTGAAACATCATCGTCAAAATAATATTCTAAAATTAAAAAATGTTTAGTTTCAAAAATAACTAAGATCATTAAATTAAAATTAAATTAAATTCACTAATTACTATTTATTGCTTAAATTTATGTTGTTTTAACTTTTGGTTCATTCAGTTATCCACAAAAAAAAAAAACAATATTTTAAATTGAAAGCTAAACGATATATTTCATGTTAATTAAATCATCAATTAGTCTATCATTTGCCTAAAAATCATTTTATTGATTCATTTTTGGTGCAGAGATGCCCGCATTTAGCGCATTCACAACCAAAAATAATTGTGGTGTGATCAATGATGATGATTCCTTCTCTCATATGTATATGCATCATGAGTAAGAGTTAGCAATTATTTTTGTATTTTATTCGTAATTTGTACACTTTTTATATGGTGTGATGATGACACTGACCCCCGTGACGAAAACGACGACGACGATAAAGTAGTTATGGGTTACTTGAATAAATGCCCACATCAAAAGTTCATCATTACCATTTATTTAAGTGAATTTAATTTTCATTCTTAAAATATTCAAGAGCGTGCGAGAGTACAACATTTCATAGGTATCTAATTGAGAAAACAGAGGGATAATAAAATGTCAATTGAATATCATTTTAATTGACAGACAATTCAAAAGAAATCAATGCTTTATTATAAATGTTAGGTACTATATATTCATGATATCAGGTTAGGGTCGTATAGGCGGCAATGGTTGATTAAGTGCGTTTTTTCTTATGATAATAAATCAATGTCTCACGGTAATTCAATAATTTTTACATGAAATTTATTCAATTAAGGGATGATTTTTATTCGTAAGTGTCAAATAACGAATTTTTGCGTGATCATTTTAATAGAGTTCTCATACATTTTATGATAATTGAATATTGATCTTAGATATTATTAAATTATATAAAGAAGTCTTACAACAATGAGGTTAATTTTGTTAAACTTTTATTTTGTAAATTTAATTATTTTCACAGTAATAAAGACAAATTTTGCAGGGTTGTAGATGTAAAACTAAGTTACACAATTATGCATGAAAACGGAATTTAAGTGAACTTAACAGGCAATTGATTTTAAAAATAGCAAAAACGAAATTTTAAGTTCATTTTTAATTTAACATTAAAAACAATTCTTATAGTGAATTTTTATAAAATTTTTAAACATACATTTAACATTTTAAAAATATTACTGCAATATGTAAAGTGAAGTGTTTACAATCCTTAACAAATACAATTTGACAGCTGTCCTGTCAGTTTAGGGTTGGTAAAACTAGACATGATTTCATCGGGCATATTCAGATGGCATAAAAGGTCTGTTCTTTTTTGAATAATTGTTAATTATTGTTGTTATGTCAAACAAATCCTTCAAGTGTTATTGTTACGATTTGTTTGGAATCATTAAAGAACGGCAATTGTTAGAAGTTGTTCATCTGTCAAACTACCAATGTCAAAAAAGTTTTTATAACCTTACATCGCAAATTGAATAACGAAAGAAAAATTCAAGTAGATTCCAAATTACTTGAGAAATTTAAAAAAAGTTGATGGGGAAAACAATGTATGTTTTTAAAATACATATATCCTCATTCAAACATTTTTTTTTTGACAAAAGGATGAAACGAAAAACATTGGCTTATTGTGTAATGAAAATTCTTAGTCTAATTTATATGACAAATTGCCTTTAAGCTCATTATTTTCTCCCAAGCCACAAAAAAAAAAAAAAAACAATTACTTGTTTGTAAAAAAATTATTCAATTTGACAGTTCAACGCTTTCAACTCAGCCCACAAGCTAAGTAGCAAATTGTTACAAATCGCAACTATTTCACACTTCAAAAATGATTTTAGGAACGATGGAATGACATCATATTGTTACAAATCGTAACAATCTTAACGTTTAGAAACGATAATTGTTAACGATTGTTAACAATAGTTAGAAGAAGAACAGACCTTAGGGACTTAAATTTAAGGCAAGTTTCTTTCTTCCAGCTAAAACAACTTTATTGAAAAGTTGTCGGAAAAGTTAGTCAAGAAAAATCTCCCTTACTTATGCATGTCAAAATGACAGCTGATCACGTTTTTTCATTTAACTGAAAGGTGAACTTCAAAACTTCGTGATTTATTATTTACTGCACAATTTTATTTAAATTTTAGTGTTAAATTTTACACTTTTTATTTCGTCATATTGGAAAAGAAATAAGAACTTTTTCGTTACAATAGAACACACAATTTATAATGAACTTGACTGAACTGGAAAATTTAAAATATGATCTGAATATTGATTTCCACTTCGTCCAACACCAGGTATACGAGTACCTTTGATCCAAAAGCACCAAATTTGTATCATTTTAAAATATTGTTAAACCGTTAAAAATTAAATTTTCTCTAGTGTAATTTTCCAAATATGTTTTCTTTAAGTACCTACTTAATTGAAAACCCGAAACGAAACAAAGAAATAAAGTTTTGACATTATTTTGGGACTAACCATCGTAACGGGTTATCCATTTTGCGTTTTCAAAAGTATAGGGATGGAATTCGACCTCTTGAATCATCAGTTGGAAGTCTGACATTTACGAAAATGGATCGTTTAATTTTCCCTCAACTCATAAAAATTGTTAAAACCTACTACGAAAATGGTGATTTTGCCACAGCCACATATCGTGCTTTAAGAGGAGATTATGGTTTACATAATCGTCCAACCACGCAAACAATTGGAAAATTGTGAAGAAATTTGAAGTTACTGGATTGGTTACAGATATATTAAGGTGTGAATCATCATTTCTCCCGTACCACTGAAAATATCGCTACTGTAAGTGAAAATATTGCCGAGGACCCGAATGTGTCGATTCTTAGTCGTTCTCAGGACTTAGGACTGACTTACGGCACATTATGGCGTATTTTGCATTTGGATCTACACCTATATCCATAAAAAGTACAGCTCACACAACAACTGAAGCCAGCTGACCATTCACAACGTCGTCGTAGATAAGTCGAATGGGTAACTGGCCAACGGGCGTTGGATGGCGATTTTCGAACAAAATTTTCTTCAGTGACGAAGCACATTTCTCACTCGGTGGGTACCTTAATAAACATAATAATTGTCGTATTTGGGGTTCTGAGAATCCTCAAGTAATTGAAGAGAGGCCATTACATCCAACAAAAGTCACTGTTTGGTGCGTTCTTTGATCCGGAGGTGTGATTGGGCCCTACTTTTTCGAAAACGACAATGAAATGACTGTCACCGTCAATTCAGAGCATTATGGTCATATGATAACCGACTTTTTGCTTCCTATTGAAGAATACGACTTGGAAAATATGTTGTTTCAACAAGACGGTGTCACATGCCACAGACCACACAACTAGACTATATTGCAAGAAACATTTCCTGTCAAGGCCGCAAGAGAAATTTCTCGTCGTGGCGATATCAACTGGCTACCAAGATCATGCGATTAGAAACCACTGGACTTTTTTGTGTGTGGCTACGCGAGAGACCGTGTCTATGTTGCCGTCTTTTTGTTGTGTCATAAATCTTTGGGCAATAGTTTTATTTAGTCCACCTAATATTTTAAGCAGAATAACTTCTTCGTAGGTACTGAGTGAATGCTTAAATTTAAAATAATAGGTAACTTCGTGTGTGGAATCAATTAATCCGATTCACCTTTTATCAATAAACGCTACAAAAGACAAAATAAACAAAGGTCAATCGGTTATTTTTTTAAAATTTTTTAATGATCACCAAAATATGATAATTCTAACATAGCCAACAAATTTAATTATTTATTTTGTTTGTTTATTATCTACTCAACAAAAAAAAAATACTTCAAAATTTGCAATAAACAATTACTCACTATCTATGGTTTATATATTATAAATAAAATTATCTTTAAATGGGCTCTGCAAAAAAATTTTAATATATTAAAAGATAAGCTAGTAAATATGTTTGTGAACCCAAAGTATAGCACGTGCCAGACACTCAGACCTAGTTAAACTGACAAAACTTAATAGATTAACTTATTTAAGCTCAAAACTTTATAAAATGTTCAAAATAAAAATACCTAATAGAAGACATCTATCTGTAGGCATAATGGCCGAAATGTTAATTTAAATACAATTCTAAGGCGCCAGTTATAGCTATCATTGGTTTTCATCATTGAAAACAAACATTGAAATTTTTTTCACAGGTCGTTTATAGCTATCATTCAAAATTTCTGTCATTGAACAAAATTTCCTGATTGACATCCACCGAAATTTTTTTACTGACAGAAATCTGTCATTGGAATTGTGCGAAATTGGAACACAAATCAGTGCGGAACGATTCGTTTCACTTTTGGACATAAAAGTATCAGCTGTTCAGGAAAATGAATTTCCGTCCGGAAAATAGAAAAAAAAAACATTTTTAGAAAAAAATAAATGCGCAATTACACTTTTTATTCTTAAAAAAAATTCTTTGTGTGATTTCCGATCAATCAGTATATAATTTTCATTTCCAATCAAAGGGAAACACCTTCAAATATCGATTCAAAAATTTAGTTAGCTATAACTGGTTCCTTAAAATTTGTCATTAAATCAGGGTTGCGTCCTTTTAAGAGCAGAGAACTCTCATTTTTAGTTGTAGGACACTTTGATTTTTATTTCACTTTTTTATTTTTGACAGTTTTCATATTGTACTCACCCAAGTCCAGATCCAACTGGAATAGCAAAATAAAACAATACGAGCATTTTCGAACGCCATTCATTTACAAACAAATCAGATATCAATGTTGGCGCAATCGTACTGTAGGACGCTTCACCAATGCCCACCAACGCCCGAAATGTGATAAACCATCCGAAATTATTCATAAACGATCCCAAAATTGTTGTTGTACTCCAAAGCAATACACCAACTGCCATAATCCATTTTCGCGAATACCGATCCCCAAGGTATCCAAAGATTGGTGCGCAGATCATGTAGGACAGGACAAAAGCGGTTTGCAATAGGCCTCCATCATCGTCACCGATTTTGAAGTCCGATTGTATGTCTGTGAGCACACCTGGAAAAAATAAAATACAAAAATTAACATGCAAATTGAATATTTTTATGGATTATTGAATTAAAGGAATTCGTTTGGACTTTGAAACAAAATTTGTGAGTATTAGGGAGGGCTTGGGCGCACCTAGATGAAGATTTTTGTGGAGTTGACAATGACGTTAGTGATTAAATTTGAAAGGCAGTGGAAGTCCTGCTTAAATAATAAATTATTGATTCTGCTAATCATGAATAAAAATTCTTATTTTAAGGGGTTTCGATTTCAAAATTGAAAACAGAATTTGCAATTTATTATTGAAATCGATTTTAAATTTTAGAGTTTGTTTAATGGTCGTATTGCGCAAGGCTTGATGAGTCACAAAAAATTGAAAGTAATATTGCCTCTTTTAGCTTAAGTAAGAAAGGTGGATTTCTCATTTTTATTTTTGTCCTAGTGAATAAATTGGCGTTAACATGACAAATATATAAATACTCTACCTTATGCTTCGACAACTATTTATAGGCGATATTAGTATTACAGCTAATAAATATTCTGAATGGTTAAGACCTCAGTCTTAAGAAGTTATTATATTACTCTTTTGAAACATTTGTTCAAAAATGAGGGTAACAGATAATATTCAAACTTTAATTCTATCAGAAGTATTAAGAAATTTTAAGCTAGCTAGAAGTTTTTTTTTTTTTGAAAACTGCGTTATCTAAGCTGCTAAAGATTCGTTATAGGTAACGTTTTAGTTGATAAAGCTCTATAAAAATGCTAAGTTATTTCTTTACTTTATGACTTTTATTTCTGTTCATACAATCAATTGTGCGTACATACATAGATAGGTATGTTTGTATATAATTACTTTCATTTGAAAGTAGACATACATATTTGTTGTTGTTGATAGGAATCTTCTTAAGTCTTTTGATATTAGAAACTGAAAAAGGTGAACCAATGAAGCATTTTTGAAATTTATAGATATTCAACGTATTACTAAACAAGAAAAAAGGAGATCCGGATCTTGGATTTACATGCATTACAACAACAATACAAGATCCTGCTTTGTGTTTGGATCTCAATTTGAGATCCAAAATTTAATTCTTTTTTTCACACAAGGAGGGCTTTATCATTGTAATTTCACATGTAAATGTTGGTATCATTGCAAAAAAATTATATAAAACCTGTATTGCCATATAAACATTTCCATCTGACTGAAATAAAATATTTTTCAAATAGAAAGCTAGAAGCCTTATATTTATTTATTTTGTATATAATCCATGAAATAATGAGATATTTTAACAAAACTAGACATAAATTGGTGAAATTAAAATACTTAAGTTCAAAAAATGTATATTTAACATAATTCATAACTATTATTGTTCACAAAAAAAATCATTGAGCAAAATGTTTTTCGGGCAACACTACTTTAACCGTCAAAAAATATAAATAAAATCGAGAAAGCTGCAGCACAAATGGGAGAAAATACAAATAAATTGTAATAAATTGTTTTTTGAAGTCTACATCAGAATAGCTTTGAATTATTTCAAAAAGGTTTTTAATTCTTTGGTGATTTGCAGGAACATTTTCAAAAGTTGTGGAGCTAGAACTGGAACTTGAATCATCATCATCGATAAATGTGTTTGTATTTTTTTTTCTTCGGAATGATGATATTTTTTATTATTTAAAGTTTGGTAGCAGTGTCAAATTCGGTCTTTCAAAAGTGACATTTCGAAGCAACAAAAAAACAAACACATACCAAAAATGGAAGCTTCACAACTTTTGAAAATGTTTCTGTAAATCACCATTGCACTCTCAAACTCAAAGCATCCAGGAACGCTTTGGTCTCACATGTAGTCCAGATTCTTTTTGACCTTTTAATAAATATGACACTTAAATAATTTAATTTAGAGATTTGTTACAATTTATTTGAACATCTTTTCTCCCATTTGTGCTGCAGCTTTCTCGATTTTATTTATATTTTTTTACATTTAAAGCAGGGTTGCCCAAAGAACATTTTGCACAATGATTTTTTTTTGTTCCTTTTTTGGGGAAAATAATACCCATAAATTATGTCAAATATACATTTTTTTGGACTTAATTATTTTAATTTCACCTATTAATATCTAGTTTTGTTAAAATATCTAATTATTTCATGGATTGTATACCAAATAAATAAATATAAAGCTTCTCGCTTTCTATTTAAAAAATATTTTATTTCAGTCAAATGGAAATGTTTATATGGCAATACAGGTTTTATTTAATTTGTTTGCGATGATACCAACATTTACATGTGAAATTGCAATGATAAAGCGCTCCTTGTTGTAAAAAAAAAGAATTCAATTTTGGATCTCAAATTGAGATCCATACACAAGCAGGATCTTGTGTTATTGTTGTAATGCATGTAAATTCAAGATCCGGATCAGATCATGGTGATAATAAAACGCGGCTAATGTTTTAATCGTATCGTTAAACATTTTAATTAATAAAAAACAACAAAGGCCCGATTTTTCAGATTGAAAATTTTGACAGGTTTCGACGTTTAAAAGTCTCTAGACTTAAAATCCATGATTTTAAGAGAGATTTCTACATAAGGGTGTGCTTATTTACGTTCGTAGGTTGGCAAGTTTAAGTCATGGACTTTTTCTTTTTCGGAGCATGCCTCAAGAACATTTACATAGATGTGCAGAAATTACTTTTTTATTATAGCAGGAGTCAATTTAAACAAATAAAATATTTGATTGACCACAAATCTCACGAACAAATAATACTAACGACATGAGTTACATTTAATTGTACACATTTAATTGTCAATTGTAATTGACGTCGTTTATAATTGGTATGAATTTAGAGACAATTTAACAAACAACTAAATTAATGTTTTTGTCAGTTCGAATGTTTAAACACCTTTAGAATTGTATATTAAAAAGAATGATGTTGCTGATATTAAAAATTGTTAAACTTTGATTTTCAACTCAAATATCTTCAGAACAAAAGTAAAATATTAATTTTGAACTTATGTTAAGTTCAAAAAGTTAAGTATATTGTTGTCATCATTTAGTAAAAAAAAAGCTGCTGCAGAAATCTTAAAATCTTAACTTGTAAGATAGATACAGTCGACTCTCCCTAAGTAGAATTCTAAAGGGAAACCAGAAATTGTTCGAGTTAGAGAGAGTTATGGGAAAATTGGAGTTATAGGGAGGCAATTTAGTTTGCTTTTTTGAAATTTGTATTTGATAAAAACCAAATACATATAGGGTGGTTACATTTTTAAGGCCGATGTGGACCACGCACATATACGCATTTCATTTGTCATTTCTCAATTTGAACTATGGAAAGATACACAATCAAGTTACGCGTTAAAATTATTCAAGCTTGCTTATTATGAAAATAGGCGTTGAAATCAAAATGCATATCGCGGACTTCGTGATTTTTTCGATCAAATCAATGGTCCTAATGTGCGTTCAATCGCAATAATCGTGAAAAATTTGAGCAAACCGGGTCTATAAGAGATGTGAAAACACCAGTGCATGCTCGTACAACTCGTACTGCAGAAAATGTTGCGGCGGTACGTATACGTGATAGTGCGACTGAAAAGCCGCCCACCTCAGTTCGTCGTCGTATCCAACAATTGCACCTCTCAAGGTCGGTGCATTGCATTTACTCAAGAACTAAAGCCTCTTGATCATTTCAAGCGTCGTCAATGGTCCGAATGTTGGCAAGAAATGGCAACAGTGGATGATCTATTTTCGAAGAAAATCATCTTAAGTGATAAAGCACATTTTCACCATTTGGGCGAATGATAAATCTAAGAGTGATTGTCGATAACCAATACACCCACAAAGTGTGACTGATGTGCTGGCGGCATCACCGGGCTGTATTTTTTTTCCAAAATTCGGCAAGTTAACGGTATAGATCCTCAATTATACCATTTTATTTTTATTTTTGTATTCATACGAAATTGTTTGTAAAAATTACCTTACAAAAATATGTTTTGAACAATTATTATACTGTACATTTAGTTGCTGCAATGGTCAGCACCAACTGACCTGAATGCTGTTTGTATGAAAAACTGAAGGTAATGATAAAAAATTGCTCAAAATGTTCAATTTAAAGAGAGTTTGGTCTTAAGGAGAGTCGACTGTATTAATGACAAAAGGGTGTTTTCTTATCTTTCATCTTAATTTTGGTGTAATATAAAGAGTTTTTAGTTAAAATTTCCGAACCATTCTGAGGCGATTTTGATCAAGCAAAAGTTTTATAAATTTATGACGTGTTCAAGTTAGGCAAAAAATAAATTGAGAGTCACCTGTGCAGTGTTTCCGCTTTCATAGAACTTTAGGGTTTACAGGTTTTTCAAAAAATATATAAAGTATCAAAAAGCTTTAATTCGTTAACGATTTTTTTCTGATATTCCAATTATTTATTCAATAGCTTTTAGTGCAAAAAAAAAAAAAAAAAAAAAAAGACTATAAATTATAGGGTTAAATCTGCTGAAATATTTTTTAGTTCATTGTAGTACCCGTGGCGTGATGGTTAGTGCGTAGGACTGTCATGTAGAAGTCTTGGGTTCAATCTCTGCCTGTGCCATCTAAAGTTTTTTCACGGGTACTGTCTGTTGCGAGGAATTGACAAATCCTCCAAGAGTAATTCTTGTCATGAAAAGTGCTTTCTCAAATTAGCCGTTCGAATTTGGCTTAAAACCGTAGGTCCCCTCCATCCCTGACTATAGTCACTAGGACCTAGTTCTCAACGAACTGTTGCGTCACCTATTTGTTTTTTTTAGTAATACATTTTCTGAAACAAACCAATTCCCGGACATATCACACTTCAAAAGGTATTGTCAATAAAATTTCTTCAACTTAAGATTGATTGTAATTCTATTCTACTTGGACTTTAATACAAGAACGCTGATAAAAACTAGAAATGCATCTTATTTTTTTAAAACTGCTTTTCATCTTGGTTATTGTACATACTTTATAACTTACTAAATAATCACATATCAAGTATGATAACAAAGTAACAATAAATAATTCATTGCAATTTACATAAACAATGCAATAATTTTTAATTGTTTTAAATGAGAAAGTTTACCTTCTGTTAAATATAAAATAATACTTTATATCGCGAGTTTCATTAACCGTAAATAAAAATAACACATTTCTATTTAATTTTATGAACTCAAAATGATTCAAATTAATTAAAATTATATAAAATAAAACTTTCCATTGTTATATTCATGTTAAAAAAATAAGGTACGAACATTTTGTTCATACCCGTATCTCTATTTTATTTTGATAATTTGTCTACTTTTGTTTGTTGAGATGATTTAATGATTTATAATAAAAATTATTATTTGTACAAATATTCAAGTAAATATGATGGCTGCTTTAAAATGTAGAAACATAAGTATTTAAATATTTTGTTGGTGTTTTTCAAAAGCATACTCGTACCTGATGCAAAAGACAACTCAGCAATTCATTCACCACATGTTTTCGAATTGAAAGTCTATACATTTATTAATACTTTTGATTATTTTTTTTAAAGAAACGTTGATTGTAATTTGAATACGTAAAGAAACGTATGCAAAAATTATCTTTAAATGCAAGTTTCAACTTACGCAGATAACCGCCGCGCCGCGCCGCGTCGAAAGAAGCAGCCTATGATGGGTAACATATATAGACGCATTTAAATACTTATACTTATGTATGTAGATACTTAAACAAACATTATTTTCTGCAACAAAATTCATAAGCATTCAAAACACGAACACAAGATCGAGAGGAAAGAAAAGTTTATTTTTAGCCATGTGAACAAAAGTTATTAAGATTTTTTGTTTTTGTTTTTGTTAATTTTATTTTGTACTTCTTAATTTTACTGAGCTTGAATAAAATTACAAAAGTTGGGTGCAAAATTACAGAGAGAAACTGGTCGGAAAGGTTTTCTTCCTGGCTATAAAATTGCATTGGATTTGATGGCCTTAATTCCAATATGACTTTAAAATTAATGTATCACGTCAGGTTATTGAGATATTTCTTTTTAAAATTCGAAAAACATTCTTCTTGAGGCTATCAAAATCTATGAAATATATTTTTTTTTTCAATTAAATCCGTGATGGTTTTCCAAATCTTTGATCCTTTTCTATAATATTTAGTTGAAAAATCTTCATAAGTTGTTAGAGTTGACTTGTTTTACAAAAATTCTGAAAGAAACGCTAAACCATTTATGTTAAAACTGGTTTAATTACAAAAGGGTAAAAGGGTTTGAAAGTAAGTTTTGTTCTTGTAACGAATCTATTGTCTATGCAACTCTATTATATCAAGTTTTTGAAATATATTAACAAATATTAAAATAATGTTGAAAACGGGCATTTTTAAAACCTAAGCAAATAGTTAAAATTAAAATTTGTATTCAAAATCAGCACTAAAAAGTTAAATCCAAAACGTATTTTTTAAAACTCTTAAAGCATCAAGTTCAAGGTTTTCTTAAAACTTAATATAAGAGTCGAATAAAAACCTATAACTAATGAGTATTTCCAGAAACTAAGTAAGATACTAAAATGATTTAAATTGTATCTAGAAGAGAACCGTTTGTACTTTGCGAAATCATCATACAATTTATTGTAAAAAAAAAATAAGAGTTTTAATTTAGCTTTAAAAACCCAGTTTTTGGTAATTTTTAGCATTTTTAAATAGACATATTTTAAAAAACTTAAACTATACTGTCAGTCATAATATTCAATTGCTTTCCAACAAAAAAAAAATGTTGGATACATTCAATTGCTGTGAAAGCTGCAAAGTCGATAAAACGGATTATCAGGAACACTTGCACTTCCAACAGCATATCAGTAACGCTTAAAATTTCTTCACAATTTTGCCGATTCTTGCCTAGCACGAAAAGTGGCTACGTTTGAAACACTCCTTTTGCAGTAACTTTTAATAATGTTGACGAGTTATTCGATTTTTATCACAAATGGTAAATATTCAACTAATAATATGACACTTCAGATGACATCTGATTTTGATGTGTCAAATGTCAATGCTCTACCAAAGAAATGAATTGATCAGTTTATTATATCCAAGATTTCTGAGATTTTTTTTCAGAGGGATTGACAGAGCAGGAGAATGAAATATGAACACAATTCACTATAAATTCTCACTTATAGCAATCAAATAAGATTTGCATTTCTTTTCATCCTTTTGAATTGTGCGATAAAGAATTCATGAAAAATCAAACTATACAAATTCTGTTCTCAGATTTCTGACCGCAAATGTGAGAAATGTGTATGAGAAATGCGGACATCCCTGAGATCTTATAATCATAAACTGGCCAAATGATCATTTATCAATTAATTTTACGCGATCTTTGGAAAACAATTTTTCGTTTATTATAATTATGGGAACAGTACAGGTGCTAAGACAGAACCTTGTGTGGCCTCTCTCGTCAAAAGCTTTGAAAAATCCAACTGAAATAATTCCTTTTAGAAAAGTCTTAAAGATCAGAAATCTACTTCAGCAGACAATGCAGAAAATAGTAGAATTAATTTTAAGGACTTATGTACGTACACATGTATATTTTTTCGAAGAGAATGTATGTACGTAGGTATCAATCGGGCTTTCGAATGCAAATAAACGGCAAATAAAATACATTCATTTTTATCTTGTATAATTTACATTTATGCACATGAAGCAAGAATCAGAATCTGAATGACCCTGTCATATCTAAACACATATAGTTAAATGTGTTTTAATAAGAAATAATTTAATTTATTTTACCTAAAATCTTCATTTCAAGTAAATACAAACAAACAAACAAAAAATGATAAATGCCTTCCGCAAAAACAAGGTGAAAGCTAACAAATGCAATGCTGCTGATGTACATTATACCTACCTTCCTATATAAATTGAGGAGATATATTGTTGCCAAAGTTATAAGGCTTGATTAAAAAAAATAAAGTAAACAAAAGAGATTGCACAAATTGTGTATAGATCTTCTCTATATACCTACAACACACTATTTTACTGGCACAAATCTCAACCTTCAGCTGAAGTTCCGCACACCAGTCAACAAAATTGCAAAATTTTACAAAAACAAAAAATAAACACGAATAAAAATTTGCGGCCAGCAAAAATTAAATAAAAATATATTCACATCCGAGATACCAAAAGATCTGTTGGTATAAGTTTTCTCTTAAAGCTTCTTGATATTATATAGTTTCATTTTCAACACCAACATCCTATCTTTTGCTGCTTATAAAGCTGTTAGCTTGTTTTGGAGTGCTGCGATAGGTGAACAAAGCCGTAGTTCGGTTTGTTTTTGGAAGGGGGTGCTTTTAGTCTAGAATAAAATAATAAGATACATATCTCAATTTTTAACGAAGTGACACATTAGTATTAAAAAGTCTTGCCATTGCCACTCGAAATTTATCTGTCTCTGTCTGATTCTTTTAATTTTCATGTGATAGCATCTAATTGATAATTATTTTAATCGAACTCTATTTTTGTTGTGCATACATTCTGACAGCTGTCAAACTTTTACAAATTTGAAAAGTAAACAAACAGAGAAGCACATCTTTTTTTCTGTAGTATTTTCGTAACTTCACTTCAAAATTTAGAAAATATCGTTAATGGATCGAATATTAACGAATTGTGATTAACAACTCGAAGGATTGTTTGTAACGTTATCCAAATCCTGCTAGATTTGAATTTACTTGAAAATTTATAACGGTATTTGTCGTTTCAGTAAACTTCAGACTAAAAATCAATGAACTCAAATTAGAGATCACAATTTTTACGAACTTCTTAGTACATGAAGGGTGTTTGCCTTCGGCCACATTTAACTCATTTTCGGATGTTAAAAAATAATACGAAGACTAAGAAAACTTTGTAGTCAGCCGTACTTTCTCCCGGATGTAAACTCGTATTTTCGATTCGTTTTATACAGCACAGGTATAACAGTTGGACCCATTAATTATATGCTATCATACCTTTCTAAGACGCTCCCACATCTCCTTTAAATTCAGAATAAATCGATTTTTAAATTTAATGAACAAACCAGACCGAGATTAAACTTAAGTGTTAATTGATAGTGTGAAGAGGAGAATGCAAGTGGTATTTCCTATGGAACCTATGAAAATATCAACAAAACAATGAAAGACATGAAATATTGCACGGTTTATTAAGTGATGTAAAAGTGTAGGTAATAGTTACAGAACCTATCATTTTTAAAACTCTTTTTTTTGAGCTCTATTCAAAAGAATTAAGATTGTTAAAGTGGAACCTGCAGTGAAGGCTTAGTAGGTTGCAGCCATATAGAAGAGGTAAACAAATTCATGCATCTTCGGAGTAATTCTTAAAATTTTTCAGCATTTTTGACCATGTAATCATTCCATAAAAGGTGATTTGTGATAAAAATACCGAGTATTGAAAGTCCTTTCCCTTCCCCTAAACAAGTTCGGGTTAGGTCATGCATAATAGCATTGGGGGTGGGTTACGCTTAATCCAAACACAAAAATCTACCAATGTCGCTATGTATTTTACAAAATCAAGGTTAATATTACAAATTATTCGTTTAAAGAGCAAAGTCAAAATCAATGATTGCATTTGATGACCAATTTAAAGTTCAAATATGACTATACAAAAGAGTATACTTGGCTGGGAGCCAACTTGGGCTGGAATTTCAAATGGCTCCACCAAGCCAGCCGCAACAATCATACGAGATGCAATTTGGTTCACCACTGTGACTTTCACGTTGTTATTATATCGAGACAAAAACAAAATAATTGTGCTCTTAACTTACATATGAAATGATTCACCATTGATAGAACTACTTTACCAATGATTTACTGCAAGATTTTAAAAGTAATTTCATATGTAAAGGGTTTAGTCACAATGGAATTTTGTTGGCTGCAACTTGCAAAAAGTAATTGCGTGTAGATGATTCATGCACTTTGATTTCACATTAAAATAGTTCTTGTTGCAGCCTTCAGGGCTTTCATATTTAAAAATATTCAATGCTGAGTATCAATGATAGTGAACACGTTTTTAAAATTGAAAGTGTTGTAATTTAAAAATGGCTTTTTAAGAGGCCACCAGGTGCCATTGATTGATTTTGAATACGTTGATGATATAACCTCTATGAACCTCACTAAAATAGTGTTTCTGTTACATGATTTCGGCGCCATCTAGTTATAGCTTTCATTTTACATTTTTATTTCATTTTTTTAAGAATTCAGATGATGCCAAGCCAATTACAACTTAGGTGCAAATTTAAAGCTTTTGTCATGGATAATATTTTAGTTTATAAAATGGATGTTTATTTCATTGTAAAGAGAAAGTCATGCCAGTAAGGGCCAAGTTATAGCTTTCATCAATACTCATCATTGAATTCAATCATTAGAATTTTTTTGACAGGTCGGTTATACTCGTAGCTTTCATTGAAAATTTCTGTAATTTGGTACAAATTTCCTGATTGGAATGAAGTATTTTAGGCTAGAGTTGATCATTGAAAGGAAAGCTGACAAGTGGAAATGTAAAGAAAATGCAACGATTTAAGTGGAACGATTATGTTTCGAAATGTGACATCAACAATCAGTTGTTCATTAAAAATTAAAAATGAACTAAAAGAAAAGTTTTGAGTTAAATAATTTATTTATTTTTAGTAGAAAAAGTCTACAACTCATCAGCTTCAAATCGACCAAAAACATAACATGCTTTAAAATCTGGAAACAAAATTTTCAATGATGAAAACCAATTAAAGCTATAACTGCTTAAATTGTTATGGTAGCCATTCATTTCATGTTTCACGAAATTTTTCATGATCAATTGGTACATTTGCGAATTCAATCTTTAAGTTCATGAATCGATTGTGGATCATTTTCAGAGACCTTATCTTTCCACGTGATCCCAAGAAGAAAGTCTTAAAGTATCGTAAGATTTCGGTGGATAATTGTGATCAACATTTCGAAAAATGACGCGCTCAGGATTTTTTTTTTTTTGAATTGTAATTGTCAAATGTGAAAAGATGACAATTTCAAAAGTAACAGCGGCCCGAAATGTGACTTTTTCAAAATGAAACCGATTATTACAGTGCAACTAAAATTTAGGCATCAAGATGACACTGCTTTCAATCTAGGTAAATACTTCCAATTCTTGCCCAAATATTTCCTAAAAAAACAAAACACAAAAATGACGTGTCTCTCCAACTTCTTAATAAAGCTACGTCTCTGTTTTGCGTCGTCTATACAGCTGAACAGTTGCCCATCTGATTCACTGAGTAGTGAGTATGGAATTTATCGTACGATTATTTTTAACCAATCAGATTGTGTTGCTTCAAAAATGACGTAACGTAAAAATACGTATTTGCCAACGTGTAGTTTGTGCAGCTGAAATGGGTTTCTGTTATCTTACTGTTGGTTGTTTTTGTTGTTATTGTTGACTCTTTAGTCATTCTCAACTCCGTAAACCAGACTCATCGATTTTATTTTATTTGAATTTCTTTTGAAAAGAAGGCAAGTTATGGTAGCTAGCATAAAGATACAACATGTGGTAAGAGTAGGAGAAGTAGCTGTATGCAATAATGTAGGTATACCTATGAAGCTAGTAGTGAATGAGAAGGTGGAATTGTCAGATAGATGGGTGACACCGTCTCTTGACTCTACCTTCACACATAACCAGTTATTTATGCCGGCTGGTTTTTGCCTATTAGCAACTTGACGTTTTAAGCAGGTTAAAGAATGTAGAGGCAAAGCAGAGACCGCCGATAAAGTTAATATATAAACGGGGGAAAAACTGAATTTTCATAAATGAACGAAACGCCAACGCTTCTGCTTGCCGCCGCGGCCGCTTCCGCTGCTGCTGCTACCGGCCGCTACCATTGTTGCCGGTTGTAGCACGGTACAGTATAGATTTGGCAAGTGCAACGAATTCTTGGCGCAATGCATGCAACTGATGAAATTAAATAAAGAATTGGAATGTAAAATATTTGTTGATGGTCTGGTGATATACCTAGTTGCAGGTTGGATACTATTATAAAAAGAAAAACGGTAAAATGACATAGAAAAATGTCATAAGATTGATTTTAATGGCTTATATAGATGATGGTTGAATGAAAGTTACCTGCAAAAGATAAAACCTACAGTAAAATAAAAATCCAGGTCTGAATATTGAATAGGTATTTATTAAAACAACTCAAAAATGGCGCCCAACAGTCACATTAAGTAAACACATTTTTCTTTGAGCTTTGTTTAATTTATTTTAAAAAAAAAGTCCTACTTGTACAATATTTTATGTGCACAAAACAGTTGCAATAAATACCTAAGTAAACATAAACAATATGCGAATTATTGCGTATTTTTAGCAAAAAACGCCACACCCACTTTGCAATATGAAAATAGACATTTTTTATTTTGATCTGATAGAGTTATGAGTCGCACGACTGAAGAAGTGAATTTAGATAAATATTTTCCTCGAGATGAAAACGGGTGGCGTGCTCGGGATAAAGAGCCTTAAAATGACATTATTTATACAATGGCCTAGATAATTTACGAACATGCGTATAGAGGCAGTACAAACGAATATAGTTTTCATTAATAAAACTGAAATGAGTATTTTTGTTGCGAGTGCTCAAGGTATATATACATTATTTCGGCGATTCTGAGGTAATATTATTGTCTTAATGAATAATTTGTATTTGTATTTGCTGTTGGCAATAATTGCATTTTCGTTAAATATTGGTTAGGGCCCCAGGTCGCCAGAAAATAAGATTTTTAATAATTTATATTAATATTTTAAGTTTGAATTTTATATTTGCAGTTTTAATTTTATTTAACATTTTTGCTAATGTAAAAATTCTGCTTTTTGAAACAATAAATTAATTAAAAATGAATACCTATGTTAATCCTTGGTATATACATATCAACTATCAATTATGAAAAATGTACACTCGAAATAAGGCTTATTAATATTTTTTTCGAATATAATTGAAGCGTTTTGATGAAGAAGGGGGTAAGTGATATTTGCAACATTTCGAGATATAAGGACTTAAAGTTTTTTGTTCTGAGCTTTATTTGTATTCCAATCTCAGAAAATGTTGACAAACAAATAAAACAGTTAGTTAGAAAATAATGAAGAATGTATGGTCTGTTGAAAAAATGTTTTAATTCACAATCTCTGAGCGTAGTTTACAACATAAATGCATACAAAATATAACATTGGTCAGGAAAATTATTTTGTTTCGTTATTGGAATTTTTTATCTGAATTCATAATTTTTGTATTAAATCTCGGTTTTTAAATATACCTCTCTGCAAATGTAAAAATACATAATACGCTGTTTTTAAGGCTAGGATAAAACGCAACATAGTTCTTAAAAGAACATTGTACGATGTTTTCATAAAGAACAAATCTGTATCTACAGTTTAAATCATTTAGGTATCTAACTTAGTTTTCGTAATTTCTTATTAGTTATGACTTATGAGTTTTCAATTTGACTTTATTTAAAGTTTTAAAAAACCTTTAATGTAATGGTTTTGAAAAATTCGTTTTAAACTTAATTTTGTAACGCTGATTGGAAACTCCGATTTTAGCTTAATGTGCTCAAACTCAAAAATACCCGTTTTCAATATAAATAACCTTAAGATTGCGAATTCGCAAAATAAGCAAAAAATTGCTTTTATAACGTTTTACCTTTTTTCTGTTAAGAACCGTATTCGCAAAAATGCTTCAGCGGTTACTTAAAATTTTTGTGGCACACCTAAAGCCTAATAATAATAACTAATGAGGATTTTGTTTGAAAATAAATAGGATACTGAACATTTTTAAACGGAATATTGAAGATAGCGATTTGTAGATTTTAAAAATCATAAAAAATTTTATTTATTTATTTTATTTAACATCGCTTCAAAAAGCATTACACATATGTATAAGGTTTTTTTCTAAGAATTTAAAAAGGTTTATCTCAAAAACCTTAAGCTATAGATTGGTTCTGACGTCAAATCCGAATTAAAGTCATCAAAACCATTGGAAAAGAATAAATTGTGTGTCAGATAAAAACCTTGTTGACCAGTGAAATCGATTGGATTTTTCGTAATCCCTTGTAATTTCGTTTAGGAATCACGAACAAAACTATTTCCATCAAAAGCATTAATGGAATAAAAAACTTTTGGTCAGAATATTTTTTACACTTTTACATGGGTTCTAGACCAGTTTCGTAGGATCCTGAATACAAGTCATATGAAGATTCGGCTCTCTTGAATATCAAAACCTTTCCATATTTATAAAAATTATGACACATTTATATCAGGTGGATTTATAGGAAGAAGGAAGGGCTCAACATCAATTTAACTGAGGCAGTGTCGTTTGTGGAACAATATTCTAAGCTGACTGATTGGTATCTTATATGTAATTCAGAAACAAAATTTTAATTTTAATGTGAGATATTTTTTAGGTATGTCTTTAAAAATCCCTTAAAATTGTATTTGATGGCTACTATCATGTCAAGACTTTTTTTCATAACAAATAAAGTTTCAATGATTTGCCCTACCTACCTCCTTAAATGCTACGATCATTCATGATGCACTTTCATAAATTAACAAAATTGTAAAAAAGAACTTTTTTCCTGTATATTAAACGAAATTCAACACATTCAACTAAATACCCAATGCATTCATTATAGAATAACTAAAAGCATTGAACTTTCTCCACATTGCAATAAATAAAAATATTTACTTAACGGAAGTACAAGTAAGCTACATAAGTAAGTAAAAGTAAGCATATACTCGTAAAAGTACCTATAAAGAGGCATATTTTCTTTTCCGTATTGCTTTCTTATACTTCTTTACTTTTAACATTTTTACTTTAGAGACTTTTATTTGTACTTTGAAAAGTGTTAAAATGAGTGTTACATTTATCCAAAGGTATAAGATGGGTAGGTAAAATATATATAAATATATTTTTGTGTACATTTTTAGGGTTGTCTAAGAAGTGGTTTTATTTAGCCAGCTTTTTGGCCAGCTGTCACTTTTGAAAGCTTCGTCTTTTGACATTTGCCTAAACCGGAACAAAACACGTTTCAACAAAACACTGAAATTGTAAAAATTAAATATACAGTCCGTAACATTTGAATAGCCTCACACATAATTTATTTTCCAATTAGATTTTTTTGGCACTTCTTTGATGTCTATATATCGAAATGTGTATTCAATGATAAGGTAAGACTAAGCTCTTGAGATAAAAAAAAAATTCAAGTGATTTTTAAAATCTGCAGGAATTTTGTGAGGTGGTTTCGTTTGTAGTCGCAAAAACGTATATTTTTTTTGTCACATTAGAATAGCCCCACCATGTTTATTTTGGTCAAAATGAAAAAAAATTAATTTTTTTTTTAAGAAAACAGTTTTCATTTATTTTATGTAGTTAATAACATCATTTTAGTACTTTGTACAGCCACCCTTATTTTGAATGACTTCAAAAACGCGATCTTTTAGGGAATCATACAGATTTTAGGAGATTTAAAGAAATTTGTGCCCAGGCCACTTTAATGCCTTCAATAAGCTCCTCTTTATTTGCGTACTGCTTACCACCTTCATAAACTTTGCGTGTTAACCACCCCCAAACATTTTCGATTATGTTTAAATCTGGAGATGAGGGTGGCCAGGATAATTGTTGAATATTTTGGTCTTGCAACCATGTTTTAATTACACCAGCAGTGTGGATAGGTGCGTTGTCCTGCTGGAAAATAATCGGAATCGGTCCAAAAGTATCCTGGAACTCAGGTAGTGCTGTTTCTAATATAGTCTTGTAGTATGCCGCCGTCATTTTACAGTTCACAAAATATAAATCAATTGTGCCATAATATGATATTGCACCCCATACCATTAATCCTCCCTCTCGGCTATGATGTCGATCTAAAAATAACTGTTCCTTTCTTAAATCATGGAAGTAATAGTTATATCCGTCCGGCCTATCCAGTTGAACACAGTTTAAGCGAAAATTTGCTAGAGTGAGTATCGGAAAGCCATCGGGAATTTATAAATTGTTTATTTCTTCTGTTTCTATTTAATTTTTTTTTCTTTAAATCGTTTAAATGGGCAGGAAAAATTCATTATCTGCAACGGAAATAGCCAAAATAGAGGCCTATAGTGAGCAAGGGGTTTCTAATCGATCTATAGCTAATAAACTTAATCGAAGCCCAAAAGTGATTAACAATTATTTTAAAGATCCGTTATTTTATGGAAGAAAATACAAAGGACGTACTTCTAAAGTATTTTCGAGCTGAGACAAGCGGAATATTATAAGATTAGCTTCCAATTCTACCTACTCTCTGAATAAGATAAGGCACGAAGATGGATTAGAAGTTAGCCGAATGACCATAAGTAGAGTCATTAAAGGTGCTGGACACTTGAAGCGCCTAAAACTAAAGAAAAAACCACCACTGAACAATGTGCGTAAGTTACAGCGGCACAATTTTGCAAGACTTCACATGGCATGGAATGCCGATGGCAGCAGCCATTCAAACGATTGGCGAAAAGTGATATTTTCAGACGAGAAAAAATTCAACTTGGATAGGCCGGACGGATATAACTATTACTTCCATGATTTAAGAAAGGAACAGTTATTTTTAGATCGACATCATAGCCGAGATAATAAGTCAAATGAGGCTATTCTAATGTTACAAAAAAAAATGCACATTTTATTGACTGCAAACAATATTAGCTAAAAAAAAACCGTTAACGTTAAGAGATTGGTTCAAAAATCTCTTAATCTTAAGAAAACTCTCTTATCTTTAGATCTAATATGTATTTCGTTATGTTCTCATCAAAAAAGCATCAAAAACAGTTAGCTGCAAAAAAAAAACAAAAGGTGAGGCTATCCAAATGTTACGGATTGTACAAGCAAATAAACAATCGCAAGTTTGCAAGAAAAGTTTTCTGACCGTGCTATTTCTCGAAGAGTTGATCACAATTGGTCACCGAAAACTTATGTGATTTAACACCTTGAGACTTTCTTCTTTGCAATTAAATGACTTACTGACTTGCAAAATTGACAGTTTTCAATTCAAATCACGAGTTTTAACTTTTTGTTAAAAATTTGAGTTAATTTAATTTGACTTAAATGCAGTTAGTAAAAGACTTTAGTCTTAACAACTCTGTTATCGAGGACAATGAGCTGGAAACGTGTGATTTGTTGATTCATAACGTTTATAGGAATTGGAAGAGAATATTTGGCGCGTTATTGCTGACATACGGCCCCAATTTCTGCAAAACATTGGTCGAAAATTGGGATTTTTATCGTGCCAGCCGTGTCGGCCAATTGCCTGAGATCATTTTTAAAATATAGTGCTAAGCCCAAACCAAAGGTCTAAAAAAACAATCTTTACATATTATATGTATATTTGCTTTGGGTTAATTATTTTTGGCGCCAAGTAAAACTTTTTCTCAATAATTTACTGGGAATACCCCGATACATTTATTTGTCAAAGTGCTTTCAATTACTCAGTACATATTTTATTGAATCTATTTAGAAATTCTGAAGAAAAATAATCGCTTTACTATTGATCAGGTTGCATCAGGTTTCTTAGGTACATTATGTACATTGTACATTGGTATTAACTTAAGTGGCTTTTGTATTTATTTAACGATAAAAAGGTTAACAAATACATCGGTAAGTATTTATTTTAAACGATTTAAAAAAAACTTATTTTTTTGTATTGTATTTATTTCCTCATTTCTCAAAACTACTTTTTCCTACGATACCAAGAATAAAAAATTTTATTAATGTTTATGGGGAAACAAATTATTTTATTTTGTTAATGTTTGGCTTTTCGTTAAAGTTGCTTATCGATAAAACCCTACGCAATATGGTCTGATAATTCTTAAAACATATTTAGTAAATTTATTCTTATTTCGTCTCCACATGAACAATATAATTTGTTCGTTACTATACAATAATTGTAAGTAAATATTTTAAAAAATTTAAAACATGTTAAAAATTAACTTTTCTAGTAAGTATAAATGTTTGCCAATTTTGTCAAAACGACAAATTTTATAACCAAAAATTATTACCAAACATAGTAAAGTTATACTATACAGATATTTGTATTAATTATGTAAGTTTCATTATTAGACATTTAAAATTAACAATTTGCATGTTCAATTTTTGGCAAGTTAATAAAACAACTAGAAAAAGGTTATTTAAATACTTATAAGAATATCTCTGCATCGTATTAGCATCTATAAAAAAAGCAATGACCAAATACAAATTTTATTTCGTCGCAAATTATAAATTCTCAAAAAACAACAAAATCACATAAGACCACTTTTCCAAATACATTGAACTTTGGACTGCTTATTCCGGTCTTTCAAAAGAAAATAAAATAAAATATCGGATGCCTCGCTTTTGAAATGTATGTATAGGTATACATGTACAAATCTACATAATTCTTTCACAAAACAAAAATATAGAAAACAAACAAAAATAACATAATATATCTTATTTATATTATATTAACCTTACAACAAAATGCGGCGTATTATAAAATCCATGCAAAACTTGCACCTCCTATAGCAAACTCATTTCGCCTGGGGAATAAACTTTATATGAATAAATTTGAATTCATACTTAAATATTTGTTTTTCTAATGGAGCGGAAGAGAAGAGCTTATAAAGTTGTAATTATGATTTTTACTCTATGTACTTGTTTCCTCATAAATATTATTTAACTTGTTTTATATTCACAAGAAGTTTAAAACTTTTATTTTAAACATTAAACAATGTTTTTTTTTGCAACAATAATTGTGCTTCCGTTGACAGATTCACTTTTGGAACGAATTAAAAATCAGAGGGAGTTAATGCGTTTTTGTTTAAATGGTAGCCAAAGACTTGATTTGAAAAAGTTTGTAGGAGAAGTTTTTAAACGCATTGAAAAGTACGTCAAAATGTTAATATAATTGGGTGTGTATGTTCTTGCTCCCAATAAATACGAAAAAGAGGGGTACAATCATGTTTGACAATATCAGTTTAACACTTTTTCATTCAATATTTGTGTTTGTCTAACTTTCGCTGGAGATGCACTTTGACATCAACAGAGGAACTCACCCCTTTTGCATGTGTAAACAACTATTAATTCATATCGAAGTTTAAGTTCACTAATCAATTGATAAGAGTTCTTATAATTGAACGAGTTCCAAAATAGTCATGGGACGCGTACGACTTAAAAACGTAAATGTTAAAACTTTGTTAAAGTAATTTCATTTTTTGTGTGCGTACTAAAGGGGTTATGAATACCCTCATAATGATTAAACACAGTGCTAGCAGTTAGGAAAGGACGATAGGATTAGAAAGGAGAAACCGATGCACATTGGTTTTGAATGTCTGCACATTGTAATGAGTGGGAAATATTGAGCCTGGTAAAGCATTCCACATTCGTGTTGTGCGGCTAAAGAAAGAATCTCTGTACTTAACAGTACGTCCGAAGTTGGGCTCAAGCGTTAACTGATGAGCATTCCTAGACGTACGGGTATTACGGTTGAATTGTTTGAGGGGAGGAATACAACTGGCTAACGATTAAACAATGATAGGCATGAGGCCTTGTGGCAAACGATCTCTTATTATTTTTAGAGCTTTCTTTTCAATTCTATCTAAAAGACTCAAGTACGTTTTTGAGGCACCAGCCCAAATATGAAAATTATACTTGAGTTTTGGACGAATAAAAGCTTTGTAATTTATAGCCAGATCAGAAGGGGTAAAAAACTTCTTTAATCTTTGGAGTAAGCCCAAACACTTGTTAAATATGTGATCAATCCACAACAAGTGGTTTGGGATGCACATACCAAGAACTGAAAGCCGTTGATTCTCCTCGATGCTAGTACCACCCATGGATAGTGGCATTAGGTGAGGGTTACGTTTTTGCGACAATAGACAACATTGAGTTTTCGAAGCATTAAATTCTACATGATTTTTTATTTCCCATTTGACAATGCTGTCAAGATCAGAATTTAATGAGCTTATCATACGCTGCCGTTGGTAGTCCACATTTGAAGAAAAAGGATGAAAATTTATAAACGATTATGAAATGCTGAGGGTATTGTCATCAGCGAAACAATTTAGCGGGTAAGAAGTTTCAGAGAAAAAATCATTTATAAAAATAAGGAAGAGTGTCAGAGACAAAACGGAGCTCTGGGGCACACCAGCGTTTATTTTATCCATATCAGATTTGAACCCGTACAATACTACTTGAATTGAACGGTTCGAAAGGTAATTTCTAACTCAACAAAGAAGAGATTCGTCAATACCAAAAGCACGCATTTTCGATAAGAGAGCTTGATGCCAAATTGTATCAAATGACTTTGAAATATCAAGTTAAAATATTCTTACTTTCTCCAAAACGATGTAAAGATTTGTTCCACTGTTTGGTGAGGTAAACCATGAGATCAACAGTGGTTCTGTTGCTTACGAAAAACATACTGCCGTTCATTAAGATGCTTTCGTTCTTCAAGATATTTCTTAAGCTGAAAATTAATCAGCGTTTACATGACCTTGAAAAGAGTGGACGTAAGTGCAATTGGACGATAGCTAGAGGATGAGAAGAATTCGCCTTTTTAGGGACAGTCTAGACAAATGCTGTTTTCCATCCACTCGGAAAGAGACCAGTAGAATAGGTTAGGTTAGGTTAGGTTAAAGTGGCTGTTGGTTGGGAAGTCCAACACACTTAGACCAAAATATGGTCCGTTGTGATACCACATGGATCAGTTGATCAGCTTAATTCGTTGAACCAATTGGAGCTTCGAATGAAGCGTAGGAGACAAATAATGTCAGAATTTTTTAGATCACTGGTATCGTTGAAGTAGTAGTCTCCAAGGTGGATTCTACGTCTTTGTGATAAGGCAGGGCATGTGTACAGAAGATGAGAGATTGTCTCTTGTTCTTCTTCGTCCATGCAACTCCTACAAAAATCATTTGCAGGGGCTCCAAGTCGAATAGCATGCCTTGCTATTAAGCAGTGCACAGTCAGGACACCTATAACGTAGCTTATGTGCAATCTACTCAGAGAGATTAATTGTTTTGGGCGCCTGGCGCTAAGATTAGACCAAATTAGTTTTGTCGCTAAGCAGGTGGTGGTGTTATTCCACCTGAAGTTTGTTTTCTATAGTAGTTGAATAGGACAGATGGATAACTTACGCCGTGGTTTTGCAAGCGTTGAAAAAGAACACCTCTTCAGAACAATAGTGGGGATATTAGCATCGAATTAACGTCAAACTGTGCTGTAAACAAATTGGCATACGAACTGACGATGGCGAAGTATTGCACACATTTTTTACAAATGACCAGAAAATTCATAAAAAATTATGATCATTAAATTTTAAGGTGATTTAAAGAAAGACTTATTGATGCCAAATATGTAATGCGGTTATTGTTTTCAAATTGTTGACAGTTGTTTTTGAAAGTGAATCTATTAATTTTGTTGTTTTATAAGACTATAGTCTTTTACTAAGATGTTTTATACAAAAGTACTTTTTCTTTTCAATATTAAAATTCATTTTTTTTTTGTATAGAAGTGTAAAATTGAAATTAACATACGACTCAAGAGATTACCCATATTTAGATACCTTGAAGGACAAAGTATAAAACGCATATATCTAAATAAATCTGAAATGTTATTTCGGATTAAAAAATAATCTAGCATTGGAAAACTAAGCAATAAAACTAGAGATAGATTTGATGCACCTCGATATTTAATTTATAAATTTAATTATTATTTTAGTTCTCTTTTTTCAGCCCATATGACAATAAATAAAATTCAATGCGAAAATTCATCAATTCATCAAATACCCACCAAACATTCTGTACCCGCAAATTCATTTAAGAATGTACCATCATGTACCTCCAGCACAAGGTTTTAATATTGAATAAAATTATGTATGATAATTTAACCAACAATTATAATTCGTGCTGAAAATTCAAACGTTTTTTAACCTTTAGCAGAAAGTGAACTCTCAATTTTTGTATTTCTTTTAAATTTCTTTGGACTCAAATGACAACTCTGTTTTAATTGTATTTTGCCTTGAATTTTTCTAAAAGATTACTTCCTAAAAAATTATACATGCAAATTTGAATTAGAACACATTTAATTGTAACTCATTGCTAAAAAGGTTAAATTAATTTAAAGTTCATGATTGTTTTACCTTCGTTTTTTGATTAGCATGTATGTATATATTTTAATTGAATTTGCAGTGATAAATATAACATGATGTTGATTTAGAAAAATGAAATAACCATTGATACTCTGTTCCGATGTTCAAGATATACAATTAAGCTCAGTAATGTATTTATGTATGTATTTGAATGAAAATAATTAAAATATTAACTTTTTACTTTATTTTTCACGATATGACTTTATTTAGGAATACAGCAATATTACTTTTAACAAAACTTAAAATTTGGTTTGTTCCTATTCCATTTATGAAAACGGAAAACAAATTAATAAATCGATTATTATACAAAATTAATCAAGAAATTAGAATATAAACAAGTTTTCTTAATTATGAAAACGAATATTTCATTTGTGGCTTAACACTAGACAAAGTCCTGACCATTTAAGCAGAAGTGATGATACGGCTTAATTTTAATTAATTTCAGGTTGATTTGGAAAAATATGTATAAACATAAATGTACAAAAGTACAACTCAATAAAATTCATGAGGCAAATCAACGTCAATAATTATAATTGATTTTCCATTTTAGTATTTATAAATCATGATATTAGTGCATGTGTGTGTTGGATGTTATTTTTGAATTGATTAATGAATATCCACCCCCATACTTGTTTTTCCTTCTACCTACATTAATAAATTCCTTAACATGAGTTCAATGATGACTTTAAATGACAGACGAGCCTAATTGCGTTTTAATAAAATGACATGATGACATAATCAAAAGCCAAAAAGTTAATATTTTATTAAATTATCACATTAATATCGTCTCGAGGTTTTGTTTTTTTCTTAAATAAATACAAATTTATAACTATTTATTTGAGGAATAAGAGTAACTAAATTTCAACCTATTTAAGATATACTAAGGTATCTTGTTAATATTAACAAACTGCTAAGGATAGATACAAATAGTGACTTTGATGACTCAGTTATTTCGTGATCACTTTATAGTGACATAAAAATCGGGGTTTTAAATTTAACGACAAAACAAAATTGCAAACAAGTATTAAAGCTTTTATCTTTTTAACTAACTACATATACAAAATCCACATCAAAAAAAGGTATTATTTTTTTAATCAATGGAAGCACAAAATTAACGATAATAGTTATTATTCTTTGCATGCAATTTGAACAAATAAAACTGTGTTTTAAAAAGGGGTGTTTTGTATGATTACGTGTCTTCTAACTTTTAATTAATAAAAAAGAAATATTTTCAGGGATCAACCCTACAATCATAATAATATATATTTTTCAGTTTTCTGTTTTTATACGTTTTTTTGATCTTATATATACGCTACCTTAAAAATTGTTAAAAATTTGACATGTATAAAATTTACATTCAACATTAGAAGTTAAGCTCTTAGTTTAAAAACTACTTTACAATTCCAACCGAATAAGCGAAATTCAAATTTGTTCGACTTTACGTTTGTCAATATTTGGAAAAAAAAAAAACAATAAACGTATGCAAAGGGTTAGGTTATTCAATCGTGTCCTTAACTCTCAAAAAATAAATAACATTTAAGAAAAAGTCCTCTATAATGGGATGAAGTATCCAGCCTCAACATCAATCTCCATGTCACTCTTATTTGGGTCATAGTCATAGTGGCATTGATGGAAAATGAACGGGCTGATGGTTTGGCCCGGCAATGATCGGCTCTTCATAGCTCACTTGCGGAAATAGTAAACATTCCTCTTGGAGCTATGAAGGGCAAAATTTTCTTAACTTTTCTGACAGAATCCATCTACAGGTGGAACAGTCTCACGGATTGTACCATATCCAAGAAGATATGGCCTACCTATAACAAAAACGATTCTATCGAACTTTTATGCAGACCCAGGCATGATATAGCCAGGGTCATTGCAATTTGTACCGGACATTGGCCGATAGGAGAGCATGCAGCAAAGTTGGGTATCTCTCACAATACTCACTGCCAAAGCTGTGGAGACCAACATGAATGGGAAACTGTGATTCACTGTCCTGCCCACGCCAGTTCTAGAATGTTAAGCTACGGAAGGGTATTCCTTAAAAATCTTGATGAACTTTCCGAGATGAAAATCAAAGACCTGATTTCTTTTGTGAACGCGACGAAATGGCTTTAGTATCACTAATTTTGTAAATATAAATCCATCATAATATTATCTTTTGATCTTTTTTTTATTTTTCAATACATACATTGGTCCAACAAGTTTATGGTACCAAAACGGCGCAGCAAAGGCTGCTTGCGACTGCCATTTCTACCTCCCTAAGAAAAATTTGCAAAATTCTCATTCCTTACATGGTTTCTCAATGACATGTTTTGATTTCAAATCAATGGATGCTTATTTGATGAAACTTTAAATTACCAGCTCGCACATTCACGAATCCCATCTTTAAGGCCTTGAATCGGTTTTTGAGCATTGGTAATAAGAACCAATAAACGTCCATCAGTATCTTTTAATTCAGGACATACCAAAATCCACCAATCATACCTAAGTACCGTAATAGTTGCACTAAAGACCAATTACGACGCGCTCTCCAATCCAAACCGGCACCAAACAGTGAAACTTTAAGGATGGCTTTCGATTTCCCGAACCCTAAATGCGATCCGGATCTATTTGATGCAGGACGTAATCAACTAAAAAATGCCTTTACTGATGTTCAATTGGCTTGAGTAATTGTGTTTACTTTTTGTTTCCGAGGATGCCAATTATATTTTGCACAAATTGATTTAGTTTTTGTGAAATCTCTGGGAAAAAATCAGAAACACAGCGAAACCACTAGGAAAAAAAGGGTTAACTGAACTTTCAAAGCCTTAAGACACAAGTCTTAATGCATAATGTTGTTTAAGGAATTCTAATTCTAATCGAAAATTTTGGTCAACACTACAGGCTACAGCAGCAATATCATCAGTTGTTCTTAAAGAACGCACACAGTTTCGATTCTTCACTTTACTATCTTGTCAGAACATCTAAAACTAAATTTGTATCATTCTTGCAGCTAACAATTGGCAACTTTAGACACCACAAGAGACTTAATTTGCAATTAACTGCATTCTTTGAACGTAGATTTTGAACAATGCGACTAGTTAATTTTTCAAGTGTCATAAACTTCAAATTCGGAACTTTACTTCATCAACCTTCTGTTGATCGTGCAAAAACTACCAAAAAAATAATTTTCTACAAAACTCTACCCATGCAAGCTACAAGTCCATCTCGACTTGTGTTTTGTATTTTAAAGAAATATTACTTATTCCTTTTAGAATTTGACAAGGAACCCTTTAAGACGAAACAATAAATGGAATTGTGCAGAAGATAAATAAATTATAGAGTAATAAAGTTCATCATCCAGTTAAATTAAGAAACCTGATTAGCTGTCATTTTGACATAAGTGGACTTGACTTGATAGTTAGGAAGTTTTGTGTTGACTGACTAGCAGCTGGCCAATCACATACTAGAAACTTGCCTTACTTTCAAGTTCCTTAAGTTGCCTGCACTTGCCCAATGTGTGTACTTAACAAGATGACAGCTGTCAAAATAGCGAACTATTCAAAATGAAACTTCTAATTGAAAAACCCTTTTAATTATAAAAAAAATAAACACTTAAATTAAAAATGGTGTTTTAATTGTATGTTAATATCGTTTTAAGATAATGCTACTTAAAAAAAAAAATTTAGTTGGCGCAACAGTCCGTTGAGAACTAGGGCCTAGGGACTTACAATTCTCAACCATTCATGTGTGCGAGTAATGTTGTCAGGGATGGAGGGGACCTACAGTTTTTAAGCCAAATTCGAACAGCTTTTTTTTCATGACAAGAATTACTCTCGGAGGATTTGTCAATTCCTCGTAAGAGGCAGTACCCCTTGAAAAAACTTAAGATGGCACAGACAGGGATTGAACCCAAGACCTCTAACATGACAGTCCCAAGCAGTTACCATCACGCCACTGGTACTACTTACCCTATTTACGTATGGAAAATCATACAAGAAAATATAGGTAAATACATTTCTAAAATTCATAACCTGCTTGTTTAATGTTAGGTTATTGCCTCAGTTAATTAAGTATTTAAAGTTATTATCGTGTCGGCGCTCGGCTTCGCGACTTTGGTATCTATTGTTATTCAAAATAAAAAAAAAAAATGTCAACAAATTTATAATTGAGTTAAGGTGATTTAAAATGTCTCTTTGAACTAATTACATTTAACTTTTGTAATAAAAGTTCATAAAGTTGCAGCGCTTAAGTATGTATATGTATATAGATACATACACATACATATATATGTACAAGTACTTCACAATTAATTATACTTTGTATTGAAACATCACGCCACTTGCTTATTAATTTAAAATGTGTGTACCTATATGGTATATCATAAAATTGGATATACTACATACCTACATACATATAACATTGTGTATATTTATACTTAGAACTCTAATTTACTGCCTCCTCATCAGACTTCAGACATAAATAGTATCGAGACAGTTCTGAGGGCTCGCCTGCTCAAAAGCTGTAAAAATACCGGCTTCCCGCCCAAAACCTATATACTCGTATCTACTGAATTGATTACTTCAAATAGAATTCATTCATATCACATGAATGGAAATGGTGCGTGCGTCGTCGTGGTCGACGTAATTTTCCCCCTCAAAAGGGGGTGCGTCTCATACATAGCGTCGAGTCAGTTGTTTCACGTCCATGAACAAACTAGACAGTAAATTTCAAAATAATAATATTTTATATATAAAAGTGTTAAGACAGGTGCCTCCAATGACTGACCTTAGCTTATTTTTGGTCTGGGATTTTTATGTTCGAATGATGTCAATTATGTATTATTATTTTAAATGAAAACTGCATAGATTGGATTTTTCATTTTTTTTTAACATTAAAAAAAAAAATAATTCATATTCATTGACGACAACGATGACTAGGTAGAAGATAAACTTTTATCTACACTCTACAAACATGCATTCTCCCAACGACCGACGACGATGCGAAACGCGAGATTCTATTTTTAGTCAAAGTCGAATGAAAATTCGCCAAACATTTAAAGATTTTTCTGTTTGATTTTGTCGATCGGATGATTCGCAAATGAAAATAAAAATAGCTTTATTTATGTAGTTTTTGTTTGGTTTATTTGATTTTGTTATAAGTATGTACAATGTACACGTATGAAACTTGAATTGAAGGCAGCGAAAACATACGATTTGTGGAAAGCTTTTTTTCTCTGTAATTATATGGGGTGATGTTAGTGGTATTTTTATACAGAATTTTTGTTTATTATAATTTTAAAGGATGTTTTCTTTCTCTGCTCCAGTGCCCATGTCAACAAATTTTCGTTTGCCAAGAAGAGTCAGTAAATGCAAATCCTGATTTACATGGAAAACACAACTAGATGTAAGGGTTAACTCGATCATTTATTGATCAACAAGCAATAAAAGGCTTAAAATTCTGCTAAAGACCATGGTTGCTTCGTTTTAGAAGAGTTTTGGGATCAGTATTCGAAAATTGGGATGCTGAATAATATGAAAAGCAAGTGTTACCTTAGGGAATAGCGTTAGCCGTTCCAAAAGGGTATATTCTAGCTGTGTTTAAGCAACAAGTCACATGAATATTTAAATTTGTTCTATGGTTTATGGTTTAAAACAATTTTGTTTTTTGATTTAATTCAGATGTTTTGCCTTTTTTGTCAAAATGATAATCTTGTAGTCTGACTAAATTTTTATAAAAATTGTTTATTTAATACGTAGGTATGTATACCTACATACAAATAAAAGCACATATATGATAAAATCAATATGGTACTATTAGTCACTCTTTACACTCTCTCTTTTTCCGATGCTGAGTAATCAAAATTGTTTATTGTTTTGGATTTTTGTTTTTTTTTGTAAATTGTTTAACAATTTATACACATACATACAATACATACATAGATATGTATGTAAGTATATTTAAAGTTAATAAACAATCAATTTCATATGGTCAGCCAAATTCTTGTGAATTTGTTGATTTCCAATTATTGTCAATCTAAAAGTTCGCAATGTGCAGCAAATAAACAAAAAGTGTTTATTGTTTACTCAAAAGCTTGTTTATCAGGAATTTATAAATTATAGTTACTATGTTCATAGATATGCTTTTTTGTGCAATGTAAATTAAAGAGAAATGAACGATAAGTCATGAAAACAAAATGTCTACAGTGTTGGCCAAAATTTAAGCAACTTTATTTATAGTTCTTAATTTTGATGTAAAACTTCTTACTCCAAAATTTTGAAGCTTATCTTCCCTCAAATGAATTTTTCAATAGTTTTGAAAAAAATGAAGAACTTTTTAGTAATAGTTTTTGTCATAATATATACAAATTACAATTAAAACTAAATGGTAAAAAATTTAGTGAAATTCATACCAGAACTTATTTTGACTTAATAAAATGGAAAGTTTTAAAGAGGATATGTTAAGAAAATATCAGGATTAATTTATATTTGATTTGTTTCTTATATTTTCATTTTGTAAATTAAAACTGCATGAAATAAGAACTGGAGAAAAGGGGTTTGTTCGTAGATTATGGTCGAACTATGTGTAGATCTTGTCATGCAACAGATGGCGCAATATGTGTGACACTAATTTTTGCAAAATAAAAAATTTTAGAGCTTATATTTATGTCTGTATAATAAAACGACCTTGTCTGTTAAGCTTACAGAAACAAAGCTATATTTTTATTAAGTTTTACAACAATTTATTATAAAAACGATTGGCAGACGGCATTGCCATGCTAATTGTGATTTTGTAAATTTATAAATATGTAAAAAATAATTAAAAAAAAGGATTACAAGGATGCCCAGTGAACTCAAATCTCGATGTTATGCTAAGCATAAATACATACATATAACCAGAATGAGAAGTAAGATTTAAATGTTCTTTATCTTTTTGTAGAGAGTTGATAAGATGCTTTTAAGGTTTCATTCTGAAAAGTAGTCGTACTACAGTTAATACGGAGTCACCACAAGCTTTTGAAGGTATACTACAAAAATTGAAAACATGGATTCACGAAAAAGTTGTCAGTTGAGCTGACAGCTCATTGGAAAAACACACAAATAATTAAATTTGCAATTTATTAGTTAAAATAAATTGAAAAGAAATTCTGTCGAAATATCAGAGTTTTAAAATGTCAAAGTGTTTTGTATGTTGGACACTACTCTACGAACAGTTCCATTAAGATTAAAGAAGGTTTCAAACGTTCCAACGTCTAAAAGGATTTCACTTTTTGCTTTTAACGGCAGAGATTTTATTGCGGGTGTTGTATATGTTATTCATACACGTTTCTTCTGTACTACAAATGGCTTTCCAAAAAACTTACTCCTACTATTTCAGGTCAGGTATTCCTGAAGCTTTTAGTTTTATAAAACAAAATATTATTTCTGTATTTTAATAATATGTCTAGGCTTTCGTGAGGTATAGTGTTTATAAGTTTAGACTCACATATTTCTTGGAAAACAACACAATATAAAGTTCAATGTTTTAAGCAATATGATTACCACTAATTATCCCACTGTTCTTTAAAAAATCCATTTTAAACTCATATTTCAAAGAAACTAAGGCAAGTACGTACTCACATACTTAATTAAAATATAAAATCCTTTTTGTCTGCACTTTCAACTCGAGTAGCAAATTTTATTATGCATTTACTTAAAATAGTTGAGAGGCTAATAAGTAATTTGGTATAATGAATCATTTGTGGTTCAATTTCGCAAGGATGAGGTTTTTATTGAAAATCTATGTAAACGTCAACATTTCACGATTCGATAAATGATTGTCGAATTCATTTACCGATATAACAAGGAACCTAGAATATTTTCTCTTGATCTCAACTCTACAATCACGGACTAAGTTTTTTTCAGGATTTATTAACTTGGTAGGTACTCTTGTTTATTTGTATTGTTTATATTTAAAGCGTTATTTTCAAAATATTCTTTCAAATGAAAACTCTTTAAAATAGACTCAAAGACTTATTTGCCTAGTAAGAATTGTATATGACCTTTACCTGCCTCAATTGCAAGTTCTCAATAATTTAAAATTCAATTTGAAAATTCAGAACATTTTTAAATTGTACATAATGTATAAAATAACAAACCTGCTATCGTGAAACGATCCATGTAATTTATTAAATTTACAAAGCATAAAACACCAACTGTGAACCACTCCTTGTAGCTGATAGTGGATCGAATTGCCGGAATTCTGGTCGGTTGTTCCATATTCTCCTCTGAGCTGTTGCTATTACTATCCGTTGGCATTAATTTTTGTGAAGAATAAGCCGATGGAATGCCCCCGACACTGTCATCGGAAGCTGCTGTTGCTACCGATGCGTTATCCATTGTTGAGAGGGGATCGTATCCTTGATGATGAGGTCTGCTGTTCCCTGAAGTCGACATTCACGTTTAATTATTGCACACAAAAATCGCGACTACGTCAGCAATAAACTACTATATTCAATATAATATACAAACTACGACAACACACACTCGAATCCGAATCAGAATTGGATCGGAGGAAACGACGATGACGAACGAACAAGAGACGCCTCAAGCGTCCCAAAGGAAAAATAAAACAAAACAACAACTAAATCTACTAAATGGATCAGATGAGAGAGAATACTTTTCCCTTGCAGTTGCAGCAAATAGTGCACCAAACTTATAGATTACAACAACAAGAAATATAGTTATTATGTAGTTGCGCTCGTTTCTTTATCGAATTTTCCGACTTCTATTGCATTTGCATTGCCGAGAATTGACAAATATAGATAAGGGAACCAAATGAGACGATAGACGAACTACAAGTACAGAAAAACACAAATTCGGCGTGCGGATTAAATACAAAAAAAAATTATTCAAAAAAGAAGATTTTATCGCGTTGGCAAAATCTCAAGGTTTATCCGTTTTTATTTTTGTTATGTTTTGCAACTTTTTATAGGTATTACACTTTTAAGATTGAGATCTCTCGGAATTGACTGCTTACTTCGCGGTTCTCCAGAAGACGACGCACGACGCGATGTGACAAACTTAAACGAGGTATCGAATCCGACTGAACACTGAACAATCGAATCAATACAAATTTAAAAAGTAATTTTATTATTTCGAGAACTGAATGCGGCGTTGACCGGGAAAATGTTGCTGCAGTTCGGTCGGTCTTCAATCGGCTTGGATGTTGGAGTCTTGGATGGAGTAGTCTCTTGAACGTGGCTCACTAGTGCCGAAGCCGATGCGATGACGATTTCTTTTTGACTGAAATTGAACAAACAAAATGAATGAACAACCACTACAACTGTACTTGCTGTCATCGAATCGGTTTTTCTTTATTGTGAAATGTCATTTTATGGAGCATGCGCAATGAGAAACGTCATTTCAAAGTGACGTCAGAAATGTTTTGATGTTTTTATTTAATTTCTTTTATTTTTACATAAGAATTAACAATAATTTAAACATTGATAAATAAATTGTTTTATTGATTAAATCTGATTCTCATTGGGGTTAAAAATAAATAACCAATCTAAGATGAATTGAGCGTTTGAATCAGAAACTTTCATTAAAAGAGGGCGACAGAACGAAACGGTTTATATATACTCATGAGGTTGGTGTATAAGATGGAAAAGAAAAGTAGTTATTTTTTTCAAAGTAAGATGTCACTATGTACATATATGAAAAATTTTATAGAAAAGTAGTTGGAGTAGATTTGAATTTTGTTAGAAATTAGACAACATAAAATCATCTAGTTTACAGTGTTAGATTACAAATTAATAGGAATATCAAGTAGGTAGTTTAAGCCAATTTAAGACTTAACTTCACAATTTCAAAAGCATAGATCTAAATTTAATTGTTTTGTATTGAAGTCTAGAGTATTGTATCTTGAGTTTGGATTATAAAACGAACTTATGGCTTTCAAGACCGGTATATACATAGGAATTTCTTGTAAGTATTACCGTTTCAATATTCGTTTTTGAATTTATGTCATTGGTCGCATTCAGAAAGCTAGTGGCTACGTAGTCAAGGGATTCTGATTGGCTAAATCTAACTACAAAAGTAGTTGAAATTTCCCCTCCGACGTAGTGTAAAATTTTCGGCTACAAAGTTAGTGCACACTGGTTTTGACGTTTCACAATCAGCTGCTCGGTAAGGACACAAGAATTCAAAATGAAATAAATCATTTAGTATTTAAATACAAATAAAAATCACTCATATTATATCTTATATTCGGTTTTATTGAATTTAAAAACAAAACAAACTATTTAAAGTACTGAAAACACAAATGTTTCCTGTATTATATATTTGCATTTGTCATTGACAGATTTCTATCAGTAAGGCGCCAGTTATAGCTATCATTGGTTTTCATCATTGAAAACAAACATTGGATTTTTTTTGGCAGGTCGTTTATAGCTATCATTAGAAATTTCTGTCCTTGAAAAAAATTTCCTGATTGAAATCCACCGAAAAATTTTTACTGACAGAAATCTGTCATTGGAATTGTGTGAAATTGGAACACAAATCAGTGGAACGATTCGTTTCACTTTTGAACATAAAAGTATCAGCTGTTCAGGAAAATGAATTTCCGTCCGGAAAATAGAAAAATACATTTTTAGACAAAAATATATGCGCAATTACACTTTTTTTTCTCAATAAAAATTCTTTGTGTGATTTCCGATCGATCAGTATAGAATTTTCATTTCTATTCAAAGGGAAACAAAGTCAAATATCGATTCAAAAAATTTTCCGGATCGATTTCAATGATAGCTATAACTGGCGCCTAAAAGTTTTTCAGTGGATTTCAATCAGGAAATTTTTTGCAATGACAGAATTAATGATAGCTATAAACTACCTGGCAAAAAAATTCCAATGTTTGTTTTCAATGATGAAAACCAATGATAGCTTTAACTGGCGCCTAACCATTTAATTTGGATGAATCCCTAAATATAAAAGCATTCCAAGATGCCAACAGTTTTTTAAATATGCCATATTTAAGAGCTAAAACACAATAGTTTAGAGGGTTTTTGGTGCATTTCGCGCAGAAATGTAGGAAATTGTTTTGAAACGTTGCTTTTTTTAAAAAATACAATACACTTTTCTTGTTTTCATTTCTATTAATGCGAAGAACGCTGCAAAAATTCAAAAATCCAGAAATTGAGAGAGGGATATGTAGAAATGTCGGGTTTTTTTTCGAACTAAATTTTCGGGAGTCTCTTATTACTATCGTTATCAATCTGCTTACTAGTATTTTGATCTTAAAGGTCTCAACAAAACTTAAAAATTGTAGAGATAAAAAGGTTTGGTTATTGAATTTAAGGAAATAGATGCATTTAAGTACATAATTTCTCTAAAAAATTAAATTAAAACAAAATAAGGTAAGTAAACAAATAAGTTGGGAAGAAAAGTTTTTGTAGCACTCACAAATTACACGTTTCAAAGCTTTTATATCAATAGATATGAAACGTTTATTGTTTTTCACTTAACAAAAGTGTCACTTGATTTTTTTGGGACATTTGTATTATTGAAATTCGTGTTTAAATCTCAGTTCTAGAGCATCCAAAGCAAATTCACTTCAAAAGTAGATTTATTTATTTTTTGTTTTAGAAAAATCACATGTTTGAACCAAAAAATTTGCTGGTATTTTTCGTATTAATAGAATGAAAAAAAAACACCTTACACCAATCGGCTGAAAATCTTAATTTCAATCAACACAATTGTTTGGACTGTAGGGGACAGGAAAGACAGACAGACGGAAGGAAACGGGGTATCCACTTTTTTCGACTTCTCTACCGTCGTAATGTCATATTTGATTAAAAGCTCTAGTTTGAAATTGTTTACTAATGCAAAACTTGCTATAAAGTTCCTATAAGTCGCAAGTACAAATCACTTCAGTAATCGCTATTTATGTGTGTCAAAAAAATTTAATAATAAAATTGAAGGCTAGTTTAAGGCAACTTAATATAAAATTGATTATCTCTTATTCAAGGTTCCTTCTTAAGAAACTGAATATTTGCTCTTTATCTTATAGAAACAATTTTTATGAAAATAATTTAAAGCATGACTAAAGTTTTTTTCAAATTCTAAATTGAGTAAAACAAAAGTTTTAGTTGTTTTTGACAGCAAACCACTTTTTGGTGAATGCGTTAAATTACTAATAAATCTTTAGATGAAATCTTTACTTATACAACTTAACTGTATAAGCTTTATGGCTCATATGACCCCCTCTGGATCGTCCATTGGTCAAAAGTTGATGAATTTGTGCTGTGTTTTTGGAATAGGGCTGAATATCCGATTCATATTATGTTCTTGGTCCAATCTTCAGTTAAAAGTAATACTTTTAGCAACAAAGTTTAAGGAAGTAAAATACAAATGTTGTTTTCATATACAAAAAATAAATAATTCAAAATAATTAACGCAATACGATTAGTTTTGAATTGAAGGGAATTCCTACGAAAAAGCAAACAAATTATTAGGGGTCATGACCCCTACTTAGAGTCGTAAAATGTATTTTCAAAAAAATCTCCATATCTTTTAATTTTAATAATTCAAAATTCCAAAACTTGTTCCCAATTGAGCCGAGTCTCTTCTAAATTGTTCTTAAAATTGATTTTTAATATGAAACATTTATAAAAAATGCCCCTCCGCCCCCTTTTCCAAAACCGAGAATCTAAATTTTGTTCGAAAGATTCGTTATAAATATTAAAAAATGAATATTTTAAGCCGAAAAGGCAGTTTAAGTTGAAAAATCATGTTACCCTTCTTAAGAAACGAAGATAAATTTTGAATAATTTTACTAAACATCAGTTAGTGGAGATCTTATTCCAATGGTCAGATAAACTTGATAGGGTTTTACAAAGTTGCATGAATGGCTGCACTTAATAAAACTGAATTAATGGAAAAAGGTTATTTTTGCCAAGTTTTTGTAAACTTGTAACTGTAAATAAGCCTCTCATTTCGCCTTCCCCATAAAGAAAACATCTGATATCCGTATACTCTCGTGATAGTCAGGCCGCTATTAAATCTCTGCACTCTATTTCTACAAACTCTACAACAGTCCATAACTGCCGATCATCTCTAATGGAGATGGCACAACGGTTTAGCATTCAGTTTTGCTGGGTGCCGGGCCATTGAGACATTCCAGGAAATTGTAAGGCAGATGAACTCGCCAGAAATGATACAGTACAACCCATTGTACCAGGTTTGGCTAATGCTGGCGTACCAATAGCTACATGTAAACTATTGGCAATGCAAGACACTGTGAAGAAGGCAAACATCAGGTAGAATAACATCACCACGTGTCAAGTCACAAAAACATCTGGTCTACAATAGATTTAAAGTGCTCAAGGAGTTGACTATCTCTAAGCAGATCGCATATAAGCTCGATAATCGGTGGCGTATTTCTTAAATGACTTTTGCAGAAGCCTTGGAGAATTCCTCTATAACGATCCAAACGATCTCATTCATATTAACATAAATTGTCTTTCACGTTTCGTAAGCGACTCCAACCGGGCCGGATTTAGAGGTCCAGAGGCCTAGGGCAGTAAAGGAGCTGAGGCCCCCTCGCCCCAAATTATTTTCAAAATAAAGTAAACCAGTTTTTCACTCGAGTTTTTCAATAAATAATTTATTGTGAAACCAAGTAGATTCCTTTAGTATTGAACAAACACATATAAATATAAACGGAAAAAACAATTATCTGAAATTAAATTTTAGGGTTAACGAACGGAACCTTTCGAGCTTTTTTCGCCGAAAAATCGTTGATGATTTCGTTGAAATCCAGTTCTCGGAGTTAAGCGCTTTCAATGCTCAGGAGAGAAAGCTTCGATAGACGGTTTTGTCCCATCGTGGTTCGAAGCCTATTTTTTATAATTTTCATTTTTGAAAATGAGAGCTCTCCAGTGCAATTTGTTACCATTAAAACCAAATACATTCTCAATGCAATTTCGAGGTTTAGGAATGGAGCTCTGAAATTTTGATTTTCGAGAATTTGGTAGTAAAATAGTTCCGGTGATTGATCTGTTCCATAGTCCTTTTCCTTTTTGTATGAGTCAATCAATATCAAAGACACAAATTGAACCAACTCATTACCAAGACTAGGCTCTAGATCATCCGGACACACTTTCACCAATGCCTCTGCTGCAGCGTTCAAATTTTCAGCATCCATCTTCTCGATGTGATTCAGGAATCCAAATCTCGAACGTACAGCTTCATAGGCATGCAATCTTTCAGTAAGAGAAACGGATAGGTGGTCAATCACTGGGATGAAGGAGGATACTTTGTATTTTTCCTAGGGTGACAGATTTGCATCTTGTACTTTCCCGTAATCGAGCGGATTCAACCTCACATTTCTCGTTCTGGTGCGACGGCGTGATTGCACATATTTATCAGTATGGGATATTTTTTTGGCTGCTTCCTCGTATTTATCAAAATCATTTCGTTTGGATTCCACGACTGATTTCAATGATTCTAGTGCACGCCTTGCCGATTCAAGAATCTTTTTTGTGTCTTGCAACATCTTGTTTGTAGCGTTGAATGGCTCCAAGATATCGTTCCAAAATGTTGCAAACAAAGCGGTTTCGAGACCACTCATCTTCTGTAGAAGATGTACATATCAAAAAAAAAAAAAAAGTTTACTAGTATTTACTAGTTGGAATTTGAAACAAAAATTTTCCGAAGTCTCTATTGTGGGGGCCCCCCGTTTGTGGAGGCCCCGGGGTTTCCCTCAATCCGACCCTGGACTCAAACTGGTTTCATTGAGCTTAAAAGAAAGCCTCAAGATTCATGTGGTATCACAATTTGAAATTAAGCTGGCCTAAGTGTGTCCTACTTCATCACAGATAGCCACTTTAAGCTAACCTTATCTAACAGTATACGAGTATGAATTTGACATGTTATGTTATCATGTGGTACGCCTAAAGAACAAGCACATGTTCATTAGAACAGTTTCGACAAAAATTTCATGAAATATACATTTCCAAAAAATAATCAAACAGAGAAGTACTCTTAGACGAAGAGCATATCCATTTCAATGAAAGGACAGCCATTTTGAGTTAGTTTCTGAAAAGCATCAATTATTATACCTACATACTTCAAAAAATAACTTACTTCCATTAGCTTCAAGAGCACACATCATCATTGCTTAGGTTACATACGTTATACCTACCCTAACCACATTAAAAGTCTACAAAAATTTAACTGACCACAGCAAAAGAGGAAGAGAGTTAATATAGAGAATCTTTCCCTGAAGATATGAACTGAAAATAAGTATATTCCACATCTAAATAAAACATTAATATGAGTCATCCTCATACCCTTTATGCCATCAAAGCTACTACGTAAACATTCTTTTACACAGTCAATCAAAGAGTCATCTATAACATACTTCTCTATAACAAACATTTTGCTAACTTCTAACTTCTAAAATATAGATAACGCATTTCATATGAAGGATTGGGTATATGGCAAAACATCAAAATTTCAAAACCACTTTATGTCTTCCTTCCTGACATTTTTACCCTCTCTCTCACATTGGATATTTGTTCTATCTGTCTCTTCCTCTCTCTCTTTGCCTTTTTGAAATCAATGCAAAAATGCATGAAGCTCATTTCCTATCTTACTTTAAGTACCTACATATACCTATATATCCAAAAAGAGCTCATATTTACTAAGAAAATCAGAGCTTAACCTAATGTTCCTATATAAAATATTTGAAATCCTTATTTGCTTATCTAGTCCCAAGGAAACGATATACCTACACAAACGCACACAAAACGACCACATCGACCGAACACCAACAGAAAACAAATATAAGATAGGAAATTACAGATAAACAGGAGTTCAATGACGTCTTCCAGTTGGTTTGCTTGAATGTGAATTCTGGAGAATTTCTTCAACTGATGGGTGGCAGGGTAGCTACATACATATGTATATAGGTACCTACCTTACCTACCTATCTATCTTGACTTCAACTCGCATAGCACCGCAGTGGTTGCCCTGCCCAGTAGGTATATAGATGAAGTTTCCAGCATTCAATTTTGATCCTAAATCAGATTTCTCAATTGGTTCGTCTTAGTCATTGCTGATGTCCTTTTCGTTGGTGTCCTTGCGGCTTGGTCCTCGTAAATATAGACAGGATAATGTAAGGAAATTCATAAATATCCTCATAGGAAGTTCTGCCTAGAATCCTTCCTTCGTAGCTATATCAACTGTGTTCTTTTCACAATCTTCTACCGTTCGTCTCGTCGTCGGTCGTCGTCGTAGTATATGTCGGCCGTCGACGGCTTCTTATGGTCGTCGTCGTTATCATCGCTTCTTGAGTTCTAATGGGCAACCACACGAACTTCGGGCGGGAATACCTGGTATCATTCCATTTCTTCTTCTTCTTCTTCTTCTTCTCATCTTCTGTGTTCTATTGCAGACCAACTACCAATATAAAGCTTGTTCTATATATGTATGTGTAGGTACACTGTACAGCGCTCGCCATTACAGCCCACACTACACCTTACCCTCCATCAACTACTGACACTTTATGCGAGTTTGCCATCCTTACTGTACTTATCGAGCTCGGGGAGACAACCCCATTCTACTTTTCCTTCATTTTCAGAGCAACACAAACCTCAGCTTTTCAGTTAAAACCGCATTCAAGGCGGCGAATGGTGATGGCAATGGTGATGGCTATGTAGCTATACGTTGGATGTCCACTCAAGCGTTTTATTCGAAATTTAAATTTGTTCTCAGAGCTTTTACTGTAGTATACCATAGTTTTTGTATAGGTCCCCACCACTTGAAACGTTCAGCCTGATAAGTGCTTGCGGTTGTCGTCAAAAGAGGGCGCGGGTGTGCTAAATGAAATCCCAATGCCATCGGACAAAAGAAAACTGTCTCATTGCAAGGTCGTTGATTGCCCAAATAGCTGGAACTATGTGGCGAATGATGGAGAATGGCGATGTCGGCTGGGGGCGTGGCGGCGAGGCAACGAACACGCTCAGCACCTATTCAAATGGAATATAAGAATAAGATTCTACAAATTACAATTTAAAGGCCTCGCGTGAACAAGAAATGAAGATGCGAAGATGAAGAAGCTTGTTGGACGGTCGGTGGTGGTGTGGCCGTTTCATCGGTATAAGGAAGGAGAGGCGGGAAGCATTCGCTTTGGAATCACTTTAAGTCTTTCTTTTCTTTTTGCATTATAAAGTTGTTCTACTCGCTTTTTGATGCCCAATTATATTGTGCGGTTTAATTTAATTTTGCTCCTTCGTTTCGCCTTATTTATTTTATTTTTGTTTTGTATTTATGACCTAGAAGTGGATCGCTCTCGTCTTGATGCAAGAAGAAAAAACATAATACTTTATAAATTGCAGGGATTGTTGCTTTGCTTTTTATTGTGACTATAAAAAAGAGAACAAAAACAAAATACATTATGAGTTTGCTCTTTTCAAGCTATATGGTACTTCGTTGCTAATGGAGGATGATGATGCGGTTTAAGACGAGGAATTGAAAGATTCGTGAAACATAAGGAATTTAGAACGGGTCGCATAGGCTTACTTAATGTTCTGATCAGTTTTCTTCATTGCTGTAAGGCTTCAACGAGCGGGTATGTTGCACATTGTAAATAGTCTTTATAATTGGGGACCAGTCTTGGAAACTTTTAACATGCCTTTCTACCTATACCGAGAGCGAGCTGACGTTATTAAGTATACATAAGCCTTTATACGGCCTGATCCACACCATCGCTCTCCAGAGTAGGAATGCCCTTCAAATGGCTTACCAAACTGGTTACTTTTGGTGTTGAAGCGAAATTGTCAAACAGAAGCTTTTTTGGACTCTTTACGTGCTTGCGTCGAGTTGAGATGCGCTTGGCTCGATTCTAACGAAACCTAGGTCGATGAGTTGGGAACGAAAACAAGCATGAAACGTCAAATGTCATTTCAACATCATTTCAACAAAACCAAGGCCAATAATCCGTTTCTTGGGAGACTGTCATAGGTATCATTGAAATCAATCCGGAAACATTTTTGAACGGACATTTGACTGTGTTTCCTTTTGATAAGAAATACAAATTATCCACTGATCGATCAAAGATCACACAAAGAATTGGTTTTGATTAAAAAAGACAACTTGTGCAGTTATTTTTTCGCTTAAAATGTATTTTTCTATTTTTCGGACGTTCATTCATTTTCCTGAACAGCTGATACTTTTATGCTTAGAAGTGAAACGAATCGTTCCACTGATTTGTGTTCCATTCTCACACAATTCCAATGACAGATTTCTGTCAATAAAAATTTGTCGGTGAATTTCAATCGGAAATTTATTTTCAATCACAGACATTTGTAATGATCGCTTTAAGAGACCTGTCAAAAAAAATTCTTGGCACCTTAGACAAAGATAAAAATGAACCTAGATCTTGCATACTAGTGAAACGTAGCATTAATGTATTTTTACTCCATCATTTCAGTGACAAAGATACCACCGTAGCTAGGCTGGTAACAACCAATTCCATTGAGCTTAGGAAGTAACCTCATGATTCATGTGGTATTACAATGGGCCATTAAACTGGCCTAAGTGTGTCCGTTTCCATCTTGGACAGCCACTATAACCTAACCTAGACAAAGATTTCCTAGAGTTCAAAATGATAGCGTCTCCGAAATTTTATTTTATAAAGGCAGTTTTATATCAAAGCCTTTAGTTTTTTTTCACTCAATATATTATATACACACACATAAATGTATGTTTTGGCTTACAAACGCAGTTTTTTTTTAATTCCAATCATAAAAACCTTTTAGAAAACCATGTAAGGTACCTTAATAGTAGGTGCCACCTGATGTATTGGAACTTTGAAATAATCCAATTTCTTTTTTTTTTTTTTATTGAAAAGTTCGAACAGAAGGAAGTTTAAATTTGCAAATACGACGACGATGACGACGTCGATATTAATATAATGTAGGTAAATGCTGCGACATACTTGAAAAATCAATTTGGAATTATGTAGCTATTATATTTATAAGCTCATTATATGGATATTATAAAAGGTTTTGTGATATGATAACAAATTAATTTTTCTTTATAATTTGCTTATAAAAATGATGAATCTTAAACTGTGTGGCTCTATGCAATATTTTTCTAACTTAAATGATTTTACTTAACTCCTGTAATCGTACAGGAGACTTGATATCGATCGAAGGAGTGCTAAACAAAGGATCAATATTTGGATATTTAAAATAACCACACTACTTGTTCAGATGACAAATTGATTGACTGATATATTCAAAAAGTTAAATATTCAACAGTATTAAAAAGTCAAACTAAAGGGTTTTTTTTTTACCAAAAATTACTCTTGATACCGGAATTGGAAAGGTGTACATCTCTTTCACCATTCTCACCAATTGAATATTATTTAACCTCATATTAAAGTGAGTAGATAGTTACAACTTATTAATTTGTTGACAAAATTCTAGTTTTGAAAACTAGGTTTATTGTAAAATCAGCAGTGTTTTTTTGTAATTCCTTAAACAATTTAATGACCAGGTAATATTGTTTTTTTAAATGTTAAACTTTAAGTCACTGCATTTTCTAATGCGAAATGATAGTAAATTGTTAGACAATACAGTTATGGACGCGTACAGTACAAGTCCAGTTCATATTATAATGTGTATTGTATACCATAAGTACATACATTATATTATGTGTAGGTTTAAATATTAAGCTTCTGATCTATAAGAGTATAAGACTGCAAAATAGAACATAAAAGTCAGGGACATTATGTCGAGAAATATCTTCACATCTCAAATAGGCATTACGTCCCGGTAGGTAGACATTTCGTCTATTCAAAGAAGGCAAACCGTCTGTTTGGACATTTTGTCCATTCAAGAAGCTATAATATTCTTTTGGTCATAGTTTGTGACGAAAAACGAAGTACGTGTTTGCATTATTATACAATATGTAAAATACGTGTTACTCTCTCCCAGCCCCGTCGAGAGGGGGGGGGGGTAAAGGTGGGGTGGAATATTTTGAATAAATTGTTTACTGAAGATTTGAAGGATATGAAGTCACTTCAAAGTGTGTATATTAAACCAGCCATACAAAAATAGCAAGGAATTCTACATAGAATATTGGACACCATTTTCTTCCTTGGCGAAAGGGGACTAGGACTACGAGGCGATATCAATCTTATTGGAGAGCCAAATAATGGACATGTTTTGGGCATTTTGGAATTAATTAGTCATTATGACCCCTTACGTCAGGAGCACTTTGGAAAGAGTAAGAATTTCACAACAAGAGCACAAACGTTTCCAAGTCCACTACATTTCCGTTAAGATTCAAAATGAGTTCATTAAAATTTGTGCCCAACATGTGAATTCAGCTATTTTGAAGGAAAGAGAAAACGCAAAATAATTCGCTAGGTATAATTGTCGATGCAACACCCGATTCAAGTGATGTGGAACAAAACACATTTATTTTGCGATATATGCGCTTTGAAGAAAATGTTTTCACTATCGAAGAACGGTTTCTGGAATTTGTTGGAATTTGATTTGATCTGCGTAACATTGGCAAAGGCTATGACGTTGTGCACAAGGCTATGACAATGGAAGCAATATGAGAGGACAGTATAATGGTGCACAAAGTCATATTTTAAATAAAACTCCGATTGCCGTGTATTCACCATGTGCAGCTCACAGCCTTAAGTTGCGTGTGGAGTCGATTCAGCGGAATTTTATACTGCGGCAAACACAATTTTTGGTGTTGTTCAAAAGTGTTTCAACGTTGGGAAATTCTTAAGAAAAATGTGCTCGGATCCCTTCACAAACTTTCCGATAGATGTAAATGGCGTTTTAAAATATATGCACAAATTTGAATGCGTCCTGATGTCCGCTACAAGGTTCATCCAAAAGTATAACTCGCATGTGTCCCAAAAGTTGAAAGAAGAAATAATTCATCTGAAACACTATTATGAAGCCAATTTTAAAGCAGAAATTCCGCCATAGAGTTTGCTCAATGCAAGATCGTGTTTCCAGACTTGCTACACTATGCATCTAAGCACCTTTGGCAAGGAAATTGAATATCGATGCAATTATAAGTTGTTTTGCTGCTCAGAAAGCTAGGAATGCTCGTTTGCCAAAAGAAAATATTTCATTGAATGCAAACTAACTCTAATAAAACATTGTAATAATATTTTAATATTAAGAAAAACAAAAAAGAGTAGGTATTTAATGTAAAACTTTTACAATACTTAGTTTTTTTTAAAGACAAATTTCAAATACTTTTACTTCGCTCTATTTTATTTTCATAGTAGGTAATAGATTTCCATGCTATTTTTTTTAATAGTTAATCGACCGTATTATCAGTTACTAACATGTCGTTGGCAATATCGAATTGAATGTATGATTCTATTCGGATTCTGATCTAATTTCATGTAGAATTATTTTCTATCCATTCTCGATTTCAACTAAACCGGACGATACCCGTAATATTGATTTGATGATTAACACTTTTTCGGTTCATTTTTCAAACAAAAAATGATTATTTCCGTTAATTCCAACTAATTTCATGCTATTCGGAATTGAAATTAGAACGTACCATATCAGTAGGCATGAAGTTTTAAAAAAAATGGTAAATATGGGGGGGCACGAAATTTTTCCGTCCGGCGCCCGGAATTCCTCTCGACGGCCCTGCTCTCTCCACACCTTATGTGTCAACACATCCGGACGCTACCACTGTACCCTTGCAACGGTAACTTCAAGTCTATGGACATTCCAGAGAAAACATAATGTTGATAGACCCTGTGTCAATTTGTGCAACCTTAATGTACACAACCTTAAGGAGCACTTCGAAAGTTTATTAGAACTGAATAAGCAAAACATTTTTAAAACAAACAATACAAAATAATATTAAAAAAACAAACAAAACTTTTAAACGTCATTGGTTCAGAGAAAAAAAATAAAGTTAATTTAAATCGACATTTTATTTAATGAACTAAAATCAATGAAGAAATTGTGTACTGCTAAATCAAAACTGGGTAAACATTCAATAGTAATAATAGATATGTAGAATGTCAAAAATAATTGTCAAAAAATGTGTCTGGGTTCTCTGGAAGTAGTAAATTAATTGTTAGGACTTTATTTTATTAAACCGAGATCTAAGTTCTTAAAAGTCAATATTCAACGAGTTCTAAGGAAACAATAGAGAATGAAAGTTAGGGTTATTGGTTTAAAAAAAAAAAACATATTTCAAAGATATGCCGAGAGTTATTAGATCAACTCGACTTTTAAATTCATTTTCGAACATTGGCAAGGAATTGGAATTTTAAACTTTTTTATATCTTGAATCCCTAGAATCTTTTAAGAAAAATCCTATTTTTTTTTCAAGGACAAAAAAGATATCAAGTTCCAATATTCTTCTTTTATGAAAAGACAATTAGTCACTGATTTTTTTGAGAGTTTGAGAGTTTAAAAAAAGTGATAAATTCGGTTTGCAATAAAATAATGTCATCGACTTTAATTAAATTGTATTCTTGATTTAAATAATAATCTTAGGACCTTTTATTATAAATTAAAAAAAATCAAACTAAACACAAATACTGTTTGTATCAGGTCGAATATTTCAAAACTAAATTGAATTAAAATTTTTCACTAAGAAAAATGATGTTTTTTTTCTGAAAAATTAATTTGACAATTTTTATTTACATGAAAAAAAACTACCCAAAAAATACTAAATTGGCTTAACTTCACAGTCAATAGACTGTACTTTTTTTTGAACTTTAATAAACGACAATTTTGCTTAATAACTGGTGTTTTTTTTAGATGTGTGGTTTTCAATCAAACACTTTTTTCTGAGTTGGTCTTTTTAAAAGCTATCGTTTGATTTAAGCTCAGTTTGGTTTGCCATTTTATAAGGAATAGACTGACTTCCGAAAAACGTTTGCAAGTGTGAAAATTTATTACCAAAATAATCGTTAAGTTCATGCGATGCATTACGCTCTTCATCCAATATTCGGTCGACAGCAGAGTCGGTAATTCGAGCAACCATGGCGTGGCCTTCAAGGTCGCAAATGATTGTACAAAATACAAATCTTTCTCTTCTGAATACAATTTAAAGTATTTTAGGATCTAACTTAGTTACTGGAAATTCTCATTAGCTATGAGTCTTTATTTGACTATTATTTGACTATTATGAAGTTTTGAGCAAACCTTGAATTTGATACTTTCATAGTTTTGAAAATTACGTTTTGGACTTCAATTTTAAGTGCTAACTTTGAATCCAAACTTTTATTTAAACTATTTGCTCAAGTTCTAAAAACACCTGTTTTCAACATTATTTTTATATTTTTTAATATATTTCATAAATATTGATATAAAAGAATTTTTAAGACTACAGATTCGTTACAAGAACAAAAATTACTTTCAAATCGTTTTGCCCTTTTCTGTTGAAAAATATTAATATGAAATAATATAAATATTTAAACTGAATATTGAAATATTGAAGAAATGTATTATAGATTTAGTCAAAGATTTTATTCAAAAATCGTAAATTTAAATAGCCTCAAAAAGCCTTATATATATACGTGTACATGTACATACTTGTTTTTCGAATTTTAAAAAGTAATATTTCAAAAACCTGACGTGATGCATTAATTTTGAAGTCGGACACAAGGCCTTTAATTAAGGCGATCAAAAGTGCAAATTTATTGCCTCTAAGTAAAACTCATCGACTATTAGAGTTTTATTTCTTCTTGAAAAACACACTTTAAAAAACACCCTTTATAAAGAATATACCATTTTCAATTTTTTAAAGGGAATCAGTGAAAAGTTATATAGTATTTCATATAACTGGTCTGAAATGACGGCCTGCACCATACTTAATGTCAATTGAGCTATTAAATATCAAATCAAAATGGAACTTCATATTTCTTCCATAAAAATAATGAATTGCCACTTCGAGTTCTGGAGAAATTGAAATTATCAACAAATTTGTTCCATTTAATTATAGCAGTTACTTGTTAGCATGGAGTTAAATATAAATCTGATGAAAGCTACGACGAGAATTAAAGATACATAACTGCTGCCGGGCAAGTACAAAGGTACATACATATATAGCTAAAGTTTTATTTGTAGGTAAACAAATGGTATAGGGAGTGTTTATTGCAACTTCCTCATGTGGCCACCAGGTTAATTATGTAATTTCAAATGTAACTACTATATGTAGGTATATAAACTAATTTGCATAATATTATAATAACTTTCTCATTCTCATTATATTATTTTCCTCTTCGCCTCTGCTGTGTTCTACCTCATTTATGAAAGGTAAAGGAACAAATATTAATACGATGATAGGTAGATATATAGGTAAGGTGTGCATGTTAACTTTAGCTGCTTTCAAAAACTTGCAAACATCATCGGTTATGTTCTATTATATGATTCCCTTAAGGATAAACTCATAAATTTATCATAAAATATACCTACCTTACCGACCGACCTAACCTAACCAACAATGTAGGTATACTGTACATGTTCCACAAAACTCTATTCTATCGGTATAGGTATCACCTTTGTTTAACTCAAAATTATAACAGTACCTACTTTGCGGTTGTTATAACCATCAGCGAGTGGTCAGTGGTGCATATAAAATAGATGTTATGTTAAAGTTATAGTTTACATACCTACTTATTCAAATACTAAAAGAGAGAAAAGCTAAACCTTGTAGCAACGATTAATTTTAAACTTTTCAAAATTTGAAAATGTCAGAACTTCAAAATAATATTTTTTTTCTCGCTCTATTTATGAATCGCTCTCGAAGGACATTAAAAGGAGAACACGTCCCATCAGTCTACCTATGTTTGAAAGTAGGTACCTAAGTTTCTTGCACATTTAATGTTGCATTCCACATTTTTACAAACAACGTACAACATACATATGTATATAAAGTACATACTTTGCCTACCCACAAGTCCCCACCATCACTACCACCGCACCGGTCGGAAGCAATTAACTCAAATTTGACAAACTTTCGGTACGGAATTCAGGTCATTCAGACACCAAATTTTAATGGCTTCCCTTGGGTGACAGCTAAACGGCACCTGTGTATGTGTTTATACGTGTTCATATGTATTTCTTATGTAGACTATTCTACCAAATGTTACCACCTACATCACCACCACTACAACAATTTGATGGCCGGATGAGAATTCCATACGGAGACCGGAGCAGGCTTGCCAGATTTACCTTTTTATTGGAAATTGGGCTGTTTCTTTTTACAATTGTCGATAACAAATTTTAATTTGACAGCCCAATCATATCTATAAGAGTAGCTTAAATCTTTTCTTGTATGATATACTAGCTTTTTACCCGCGGCTTCGCCCGCAGTGGAGAAATTAAATAAGTATGAGAGATAAAGGGTAAGGGTATAATAATAGAAATGAGTCAATATAATAACTAAATTTTATTGCTTGGCTGAGATCAACAATTTTTAAAAATTACTACAGACAATGAACAGCACATTCCAGCAGTTTCATCTTTCCACTTAAAAGCATCGCAGTACTGACATTTTTTATTCATTGAGCCAATAACAATCAATGGATTATTATGTAATTGAAGGATCATATTGAAACACAGCCCAATCATTACGCATGAAATTTCGGCGGCGCGTGGTCTGCATGTCTGCATTATAAATTCTTCTCGCCTGCGATTGTTCTGGTGTTTCTATCGCTCTTCTAGTTGTCTGCAGTGCAGCTTGTCTTTCTAAACGAACTCGTGCCTGAAGAGGCGTTTCAGCTGCTCTCAAAACTCTTTGTCGCTCAGCTTGTTCTTGTCTCCTCAGCTCTGCGTGAGCCGAAGTTTCTTGATTTCGTGCAACTTTTGCGGCACGGGCCCGCGATGAATTTTTGGATAGACCAGATTTCCGCTTCCGAGGCATTTCTTCAAATAAAAGCAGAGTAAGAATTAACATCAGCGAGTAAGATCTAAAATAATAAAGTAACAGCTAACCACAAAAATTACGGATAACCTCAAAAATGTGAATAGTATTATACTGCATGTAACGACAGAAGAAAATAACAATAAATATAGAAAAATTAGAAACAGTTGAAACTATATTCAATTGAATTAGATATTGAATTAGATATTGAATTAGATATTGTCATCACCGTCGGTAATACAGTGGGTTGGTATTACAGTATTCAGGGTTGAAACTTCATTACTATGATGCTAGATGATGCTAGATGGCGTTGAAGTAGCTAAATTTGACGATATTTTGACAAACAATTTTCTTATTTTTCGTAAATTTTTTTTATTTTTTTTAAATAAAAAGTATCCTATGTTACTTCTAATACCTTCAAGAGTGTATGTGCAAAGTTTCATGATGATCGGTTAAATAGTTTTTGCGTGAAAGCGTAACAAACAAACTTACATTCGCATTTATAATATTAAAAAATAATAATAGTAGGGATGTATTTCTTTGCAGAAAATAAATGATACAAATATGTAAAACAACTTGTCTATAACTTTAATACCAAAACCAAATTTTTCTATCACATCATGTTTTTAAGACATGTAAAAAATACTAAAGACAACTGAAAACGGTTTTTTAAGAAATTAACCTCAACAATAAATTGTATGTTGATTTTGCTAAGTAGAAATATTTTTCTTCTAATGGTTTCTTTTTGTCTATAATAAGCGCACACCCTAATTATGTCAAGAACAGTGTGAGCCTGAGCACTAGGAAAGGGAGGTGTCAGTGCACATTGGTTTTGAATTCCTGAATATTGCAATGACTGGGAAAGACAGAGTGTGGTAAGGCATTCCACATTCGCGTAGTACGTCTAAAGAACGAATCTCTGTACTTGACAGTACGACCGAAGTTGGGCTCCAGGGTATACTGATGAGCATTCCTAGAAGAATGGAATGCAGCTGGCTATTTCTCTAGAGCATAAACTGTTAAATTATTGGTAAAAAAAAGGGTGAGATAAGAAACTTTACGACGATGTTCAAGTGACGTAAATGATTCTATGATGGTATTATCACCAATCAATCTAAAAGCTCTACGTTCAATACTGTCCAAGAGGCTTAAGTAAGTTGCAGGAGCACCATCCCAGATATGGGAGTTATACTCAAGCTTTGGACGTATATAAGTCTTGTAGGTAATAGCCAGATCATAAGGGGAGATAAACTTCTTGCATCGCCTTAGAAAACCCAAACATCTTGCGGCATTTTTGGCGACATCGCGTATGTGATCGTTCCACAAGGGGTGGTTGGTGACACACATACCGAGAATATCGAGATGTTCAGTCCCATTGCTGCAAGTGCCATCCATGAATAATGGCAAGGGGGGTATATCTCGCTTTAACGATACAAGACGGCGTTGAGTTTTCGAAGCATTAAATTCCACGCGGTTTTTTATTCCAATATTGTACAATGCTGTTTAGGTCGGAATTTAATAAGCTTATCATATTTTGTCGTTGCAGTTCCACATCCGAAAAAGAGGGATGTGGTTCTGAAAAAAAATACGAAAATCAAAGAGTACTATCGTCAGCGAAACAATGTATTGGATTAGAAGTTGCAGATGGGAGATCATAAATAAAAATGAGAAAGAGTGTTGGAGATAAAACAGAGCCCTGGGGCACACCAGCATTTATTTTGTGGTTTTCAGACTTGAAACCATCCAATACTACATGTAGTGACCGATTCGAAAGATAATTACTAATCTAATGAACCAGGGATGCATGAAAGCCGAAAGCACGCATTTTTGATAAGAGAGCCTGATGCCAAGTCAATAATCTTACTTTCTCCAAAACGATGGATGTAAAGATGTGCGAAAGCCGTATTGTCGGTCATTTAGAAGCTTTCGATCTTCAAGACATTTCTTGCTGGTTAAATTTTAAGTGCCGATGTTGAATGTAAACCACACATAAACTTCAAGTTTTTTTCTGCATTTCATTTGGCATTTATCAATTTCAGACTAATTCAATGTAAACCATGGAAAGATACACAACCTAGCAACACGTTAAAATTATTCGGGATTATTACAAAAACGAGCGTTTAAATCCAAATGCGTGATGCATAAATAATCGGAAAAATCGTGCAAAAATTTGAGTTAACAGGGTCTGTAGGGGATGTGAAAACACCAGAACTAGTGCATTCTTGTACAGTTCGTACTGCAGAAAATATTGCTGCTGCTCGCGATAGTGTGGCGACAACCATTGCACCTCTTACGCTCGTCGTTGATAAATTTTGTTTATAAAGACTTGCCTTTAAACGCTTACATTTGAGTCAATAACTAAAGCCTTTTGACCTTTTCAAGCGTCGTCAATGGTCAGAATGGTGGCAAAAATAGCAAATCAGTGGATGATCAATTTCGATGATCGAAGAAAATTATCTTCAGTGATGAAGCACATTTTCACCTCAGTGGAAATAAGAAAAATTGCCTCATTTGGGCAAATGATAATCCAAGAGTTGTCGAAAAACCCTAAAAAAATGACTGTTAAGTGCGTTTTATGGGCTGGCGGCATCATAGCTCCGTATTTTTTACAAAATGAGGCCAGTCAGGCAGTTACTGTGAATGGTGTCCGCTATCGTGAGATGATAACGAACTTCTTTTGGCCTGAATTGGAAGATATGCATGTTGACGATTTTTGGTTTCAACAGAACGGTGCCACTTGCCACACCGCTAACAAAACAATTGCTCTTTTGAACGACAAATTTAATGGCCTTGTTATCCCACGTGGTTGCGATGTCAACTGGCCGCCAAGATCATGTGATTTGACACCATTGGAATTCTTTCTTTGAGGTTCTTTGAAATAATAAGTGTACGTCGATAAGTCATCAACAATTCAAAAGCTATATAGGATGAGATAATTCGGCACATTAACATTATGCCTCAGCGTCATCGTACATTTAGACCATCGGATGGAGGTGTGGCGCCGGGGAAGAAGCGGCCACTTGGCCGATATTTTGTTCCATACATAATTGAACCATACCAATTTTATGATAGTAAAAGGAAATGACAATAATTTCCTTAATAATTTATGTCTGATTCAAAATCAACATCGGTCCTTAAAATGTAACCACCTTTTATATACGCATGCGGTATCCGTGGAAATCCCTGCTTATGCCATCTAAAGTTTTTTTTCACGGGTACTGCCTCTTGCGAGCAATTGAAAAATTCTCCAAGAGTACCTAATTCTTGCCATGAAAAGTGGTTTCTCAAATTAGCCGTTCGGATTGGGCTTAAAACCGTAGGGCCCCTCTATTTCTGACGAAAAGTTCTCGCACACAGGAATGGTTGAGAGTTGTAAGTCACAAGGCCCTAGTTCTCAATGGACTTTTGCGTCACCTAATTTTGTATTTATTTACATATATACACTTGAAATCATTTAAGTACCTTACTTAGTGTTTTACCTTTTTTCTCTGAGACAGGTGAGATCTAACAACTAATCAGGATTTTTCAAAAATTTTAATGATGAGTAAGTACATATAAATATTTCAACTAAATATTGAAGATAAGGATTTTATATTTGGAAAACCATCACGAATTTTATTGAAAACATACTTCTTTATTAACTTAGATAGCTTTAAAAACTTAATAAACGTTTTTTTTTTTTATCCAACTTTTAAAAAGTAATATCTCAAAAATCTTACGCCAGCTACTTTATAGTGGAAAGATAATTTGCGTGGATGTGTTCCTAGAGTAGTGTATAACATACAAAACACAAGATGCACTTTGATATTTTGACATAATTTCTTTTTTATTTGTTTCAACTAATGTTTGCTAACTTATTTGCTCACGTTTTTTTCCAACTACCTGACGACCCAACTTTTATTTAATCTTTTTTGTAAATGTTTGTTTTTAATTTTTGCATATTCCTACTGAATTTTGTGGTGACTTTGTATCAACTGTAATACGACTACTTTCAGAATAAAACCTTAAAATTATCTTAGAAAGCCTTCCAAAAAAAGATATGGATAAGAAAATTCAAATCCTATTTCTTATTTCGATTTTAAAAGCAGCTTAGCATAAAATCGATCTTTGAGTTCTCAGCGTGTAGTTGTAGCCTTTTCTATGATTAATTGTAAAACTAAATAAAAATACAGCATTGTTTTTGTAAGTTGTTTAATTATACGGAAATAGAGCATAAGCTGTAATATTTGTGTGTTATTTTGCTAAACGTTATTTTCAACAAATATAGCGCCCTCTATTGCACGTGAATATCTACACACAGTTAGACCATTATCTAAGAACGAATCCCTTTCATCCAGCTCTTATTTCATTCAGTTTCAATTTACAAAATGGAAAACATGATTAATTATAAATGATTCATGATATTTTCTTAACATATCCTCTTTAAAATTGTCCATTTTATTAAGTTAAAATTTGATTTTTATTTTTAAAAATTTTGTAGTAAATTATTCTGACAAATGTTACAACAGGATTACTGCGGATCGTTTTGTTTGCCAATTTATCACAGTACTATATATGGAATTCCAAAAATACACGCCTATTGAAATCTCAACTATTTTTATGAACAAATAATGTTTATTTTTTATTTTATATTACGTTATTTCATTTTTAATAACAATTAATTCTAATTAAAGCTACTAGAGTCTACTTTTTCGACTCTGATAGTTCAAGACATGGCAACCCTGAACCGGGGAGTGTGATGAACGGTGGTGGTAAACTAACATGCCGATGCCGCACATAAGGTCAGTCACTATTTTGACAGAAGCACTTTCATCGTCGTCGTCATGTCATCGTCATTGTCGTCGTCATATCGTCATATCGTCATCATCGTTCGTCGCCAACATCACTAACAGTCGAATACGGTTCTCTTTTATTTTTATTTTCATTTTTAGCATAATCGGTATTTATTCCTATCTTCTTGCTCTGCAATTTCGTCGGGTTGATTGTGAATTGTGAAGGTGGTTATGGACACACACACATAGAGACATATAAACATATATTTTGGTAATGTACTTTGAGGATGTGATGGCCGTAATTATGACTTTTGAATGAGCAGTCTCAACAACGTCAAACCACATGACGTATACGTCGTTGTCGGTCGTTCATGTTGTACAACAGTATATGTCATTTTGACAGTTATGTAGTTGTGCGATTGAAATGTCACCTAATTAAGTTGTAAAGTAAGGCAATCAAAATGTGAACTTGAACCCCACTTGCTCAATTATCTTTTGAAAAAAACGATGCTATAAATACGAATGTTTTTTAATATTCACTCAAGGTTATTCAAATGATTAAAATTTTGTTTAATTATCTAACTAAGTCATCTTCAACTTTCATTATATGTACATATATATATAAAACACAGTAGGAGGCAGATTAGATTGGTCTGATTTTCATTCAATGTGATGGAGCTTGATGTATATTTAGGGTTGGTTTGATGATATCTAGTATACACCTCATAACCCCGATCATTTATCTAATTTATATAAGGCTATAACGACATCAGGGTAGGAGTGCCATAATTGGTTCAACTATACCTACCATATTTCTATTGGATATAGGTATATTTTAATAAAGTCAATTTGAATAAAAGTAAAACGCTGATTAACACGCCATGAAATCGACGGTAAATGGATACGTGTTTGAAATGGCTAATATTATAAACACTTTAACCAACTTCTAAAAGTGGGTAGGTAAGGTATAGCAGCTATAAGTCTATACGGAATAACGATTTGGTAAAAAACAAAAACTGGGTAAAATGCGACTAAAGTTTTTATGAGATTTAAGTAGGTATAATCGTAGAAGATGGGGATGATATTGATCCCCATTTATATATATACACATTTTTTTATTTGCAGTTTAAAGAAAAATAAATATAAACATTTCCATAGCTAGCAAAAAACAAAAATTACAAATCTCTCTTAGGGCCTTAAAAGGGTTAACAACTTTATGGTTACTTAGAAATGTTTATAGAATACATAATTGAGTTGGACCGAAGCGAAGCAAAAAGAAAAAAAAAAAAATGATTCCATGTGGAAGTAACGAGCAGAATATTTTCCAGGCGCCTTTTTATTAAATTAAAACAGAAATTGAAAATTGGGTAAGACAGGAAACATTTAAAATTCTTTAATGGAAGCGTTAATTTTAGGGCTCGAGTAAATGTCATACTATAAAATTCCGTATGAGAGGCTTATGAGGGGAAATATTGGTCGTCTTGCTGATAGGAAATTTTATATTTTTTTATTAGTCTGTTGAATATTTTGTAAGAGCCTCTAAGTCAACTTGAATATGTACTCATGTACCTACTAAATTATATAATTTCTTAACACACTAATGTATATGGTGGGCCATTTAGTGGTTTCTTCTTAAATTATAGGTTATATAATCACTCGCAGTCAAGATTTATGGCTTTATGCTCCCCAAAACTAAACTTTAAAGTAAACATTGAAGAAAGGGTTAAGAAGGCCTGCATTGCCTTTTACGCCTGTAGAAAAACTTTTGGCAAGAAGTGGGGCCTTCAATCTAAGATGATTTCTTGGACGAAGAGAGCTGTTGTACGTAATATTTTGTCTTATGGATCGAAAGGAAGGTTCAAAGAATAGCTAGGGGTCCTTTGATTCTATACCCAACAGATAAGTCTTTTCGGCTACCTGATTGTGCCGGAATTACTATAAATCAAAGAAGCATGCAAAACAGTCAATCAAACTCAAACCAAAATAGAAACCCGGCTATCTGAATTGACAGCCAGGCGGCTGTCATTGTTATCAATAAGGCCACAACATCCTCTATACTAGTCCAAAAATGTCGCGATGGACTATTCAGCGTCAACGTCAGCCTCCATGTCACTCTTATTTGCATTACAGGTCATAGTGGCATTGATGGAACTGATGAGTTGGCCCGGCAAGAATCGGTCCTTCATAGCTCACTTGCGGAAATGGCAAATATTCCTCGTGGAGCTATGAAGGGCAACCGCAGGTGGAACAGTCTAACGGACTGTACCATATCCAGGAAAATATGGCCTACCTGCAACAAAAACCGCTCTACCGAACCTTTATGCAGACCCAGACATGATATAGTCAGGGTCCCTGCAATATCTACCGGACATTGGCCGATAGGAGAGCATCCAGCAAAGTTGGGTATCCCTCACAACACTCACTGCCATACAGGGACCAAAATTGAAGGGAAACTGTGATTCACTTTCTCTCCAAATGTCGTGCCAGGCCAGTTCTAGAATTTTAAGCTACGGAGGTATTGTATTTGTATTTATTTATTGAAATTAACTAAATGCAACAAGATAATGAATCTTTTAGATGCATGAAAATTTATAGTTACCAGGTTTTCATATTTGACGAATACTTAATATATAAATTATACACAAAAAATTGATTTTAATACATACATACATAAAATTGAAATTAAAAAGAATATGTAGAATTAATTTAAGGAAGCTGAGAAAAACAAAGATACCCTTTCCCTGAACAAAATTGATGAGGTTATTCTCTGCAATTCGATTGGTAGAGAATTCCACAAACGAACTACAGACACGAAAAACGGTCTTTCTCCAATAGTATGTGAGAAGCGCGGTAATATTAGTCGCAAGCCTCTCTATGAGTGGGCAAACCGAAGTAGTTCTTAAAAGTAGCTCGGACAATTTTTATGAATTATGTTGTGAAGTAGTATCACATTCTTACGTTTAAGATAGTTTTCCAAGCTTAAACCTACAAGAGAATCTTGAAGATGAGAAACACTGACAAATCGCGGTATGCCAAAAATGAAACGAATGCAATCATTGAAAGCAACATTTAATTTTCGCTTACATTCTGAATCTAAATCAGGATAAACAGACGAGTTATAGGTAAAAAATGGTAATATTAGACTCTTAACAAGATGTTTTTTTATATCTGCATCTAGGAAGTGAGATGATGATCTTAAGGATCTAAGTGTACCATATATCTTTCGTATGGCATCTGAGATTGCATCACAACATGATAAACGATTATTTATTTGATAACCCAAGTACTTTACTTTATTCACATACTCAACACTTTGTCCATTTAAAATTGTCATAGGTAGGTTTTCGTTATTAATTTGTCTTCGAGAACAAGTCATGCTCACTGTTTTTGAAGGGTTAAGAAGCAATTTATTTGAAACGGCCCATATCTGAATATTAGCTAAGTCATTATTTATTTCGTTAACACAGCATCCCAAGTTGCTCTGGTCACAGAAGTTGTAGATAATAACATCATCTGCATACATATGTACAGAAGAATGTTGAACAACATCAGGTAAGTCATTGATAAACATATAGAGAACAACAGAGGTCCAAGAACTGAACCCTGAGGAACTCCGCTGTTCATATTATAGGGACTGGATGTTCCGATGTCAGTTTCTATTGATTGACTTCTATTTAATAAATAGCTCTGAAAGAAGCGAATGGCCGTCCTTGAAAAATTGAATTTATTGCTTAACTTGGACAGAAGGATATGGTGGTCTATGCTATCAAACGCCTTTGAAAAGTCAAGCAGAACCATTATACCACTTTGTCCACGATCCAGAGATTCACGAAAATCTGTTGTGACCTTCAAAACAGCAGATTCACAGCTATGTTTAGCACGAAAGCCTGATTGCCATTTAGTTAAAGGGTTATGAAGTTCCAAGAAAGTTATAATTTGGTCAGCCAACATTTTTTCTGCAACTTTGCTGAAAAATGGAAGTAAACTTATTGGCCTAAAGTCAGATGGTTCAGTTGCATTATTCTTTTTAGGAATAGGTAGAACTATTGCACTTTTCCATTGCTCTGGGATCTCACTATTATAAATTGATGAATTAATTATGTGTAGGAGTGGTGCTATAATGACAGGTACAATTAATTTAATAAATTTTGGAGGGATGTTATCCGAACCTGCAGCATTAGAGTGAATCGACCTGATAGCAGTTATTAATTCACGAGACTCAACACAATTAAATTCGAAAGCATTATCATTTTCACTGACATGCAAATTACGTGTGGAGCTAGGCATAGGTTGAACAAATACCGATTTCAGCACTTGTGGATCTAAGGAGCATTTAGATGAGTTTTTGTCCCTAGTTACACCAATTTCCTTTAGGTTTTTCCAAAGCTCCTTGGAACTTAAAGAGAGATTGAGCTTTTGAGAAAAGTACGATCTTTTACTATAACGAATAAGTCTTGTAACTCGGTTGCGAGAAAAGATATATTGATTATTATTATAAGATGAAGGATTTCTTTTATATCACCTGAAAAACTGATCCCTTTCAAGAATAAGCATTTCGATTTCGTAGTTATACCAAGGACAATTTTTACTTTTAATTCTTTTTTGTACTAGTGGTATATATTCATTGTATAAATCAGTCAGTAAATTATTAAAAAGAGAGACTTTAGTTGAAACATCAGTTATATATAGTATATTATTCCAGTTCTCATTATTATGAACATTATCTTGTATATATATCAGTCAAGTTTACTGATCTATATGACCGATAACCAAAGGTTCGGGAACTTCTTGAATGTTTAACATCAAATTTAAAAGAACAAAATAAAAAGTCATGAATAAAGTAAGAAGTAGGCCTTATTTGTTCAAAGCAAATAACTTTATCATTTGAGGATATCAAGAACATATCAATAAGTGACGGATTATTTTGAGATTGAAAACAAGTTGGCCAAACATTATTGATGACTGAAAGACCAAGTTTATCACAAAAATAACGAAATAATCGAGTCGTGGCACTATTTTCGAGTTGATTAACATTAAAATCACCACCAATCAGAATATGGTTGCATCTGTTACTTAAATTTAAAAGCGTTTCTTCTAATTCAAATAAAAATTCTTCTTTAAATAAACAAGGAGGGCAGTATACAACGACAAAAGAGCATTTTTCAACGCCGTTAGAGATTTCAACGCATAAAAATTCAATTTTGGATTTAGAAGATGAATAGATATGCTTTGATGAAATACTTTCTCTTACAAAAATACACACACCACCTCCTCGTTTAGGTCTATCATTCCTAAACAGTTTAAAACTAGGAAAACTAACAAGTTGCGAGGAAATTCCCTCATGTAACCACGATTCTGACACCATTACAACATCAAGTTTAGAACAACCAATCATTTGATGAAGCAGAGTATACTTCGAAGAAATACTTCCTGCATTTAAATGACAAACATTGAGCCCATCACGCACATCACACAATACATTGAAGACAGATCTAACATTATCAGGACTTATAGGTGCATTCTTTAAAGATTTTGATGGACTTTTCGAGATGAAAATTATCAAAGACCTGATTTCCTTTCTGAGTCGCGAAGCAAAGGCTACTTGTGACTGCCATCTCTAGCTACCAAGATTTATGTTTGAACAACTTTGGGAAAAATTGGAAACCTATATTTAGAAAGTCAAAGTTATTGCTGTTCAGTCCAAACAATTTAATTTTGGAAAAGAATTATTGTCAAAAATGATCACCTACTGCAGTGGCTCCTGTTCAATGTTCTTACTGTAGATTAGATTGTAAGATTAATTTCACAAACATTAACTTTCCATCCATTTTAACAGCTCAACATTTCAAGCACTAGCCTAAGGAGAGTTATTCGCTTTCAATTTTATTGATTTATCCATTAAAAGCGCACGACTATCCGCTTTGTAATCGCTTCGCAGTTAAGGGCTTATAGTTGCTTGAATCTGACAAGCATTTTGGGCGAAAAAGCATCTTTTCTGACTAGGAAACTAATTTTACAAACTATGTAAATACCACATGTTTGTGTCAAGAAGCCAATGGATCTACAGAGAGTGTGAAACGTAGAAGTTTTTTTTTTTAATGAAACCAGGAACACCGTTTTGGGTGGACGTTGCAGAGCCATGTTAACTAACTAATGCAAGATTGCGCTCCATGCCATGTACCTAATGGCGCAATCAATCTATTGCGTATAACCAATTCCCAAACCATGAAATAGATGTCTTCGCAATCCCAATTGACCTTTTTGTAAACAAGCGTGAATATACGATGGACAAATATCATTCAAGAAACCCGTATGCTACAGCCCAAAACTATCAACAAGGTTTTGAAAAATCGGAAGGCAGCTGGGGAACGACGTTGTATCAATAATTACTGGGAATATTATGGTGTTATGGAGTTTTGTTAAGTGTGCTTAAAAATTGTTGGTGGTGGAATTTACTTTAGAAAACAGGCATTCGTTAATCCGTTACCAAAATAACTAAAAACTATGACAAAAATATTACAAATGAAAAATGGAAAATTTGTTACTAATTCTTTCAATTAACCAAAAAATCTTATAGTTATTGGTGGAAGGAGGAGTCAATATCACAAATTTAGGTCTATAGATTAGATTAGATTAGATAGATTTTTATTGCTCGTCTTAAATAATTTACATTGTTTACAAAAATCAACAAAAAAATTAATAGGCAAGCTCTTTTCTATAAGCTCTTTGGTATGGGAATGTCTTTAAAATTTGAAGGAGTCCTGCAAAGCCTGTATATGGATACTAAAGCAGCAGTTTGGAATGGTACAGAAAGGTCGGATTGGTTCAGAACTGAATCAGGCGTTAGACAAGGTTGTACAATGAGTCCAAGCCTTTTCGCTCTATTAATCGAAGACTTACTCGATTTCTTACCTGCTGGTATCGAACACGGGGGAGAATTAATTAAAGCACTCTTGTTTAAGGTTCTCGTGTCATCTCCAGAATCACTACAGCTTATGATAAACCGGATTTTTGAGTACTGTAAAATATGGAACCTAATAGAACGGAGAAGGTAGAAACTGCCTTAATGAAAAATGGAACTACAATGATTAAAATATAGAGATTGTCAAAGAGTTCAAATACCTTGGAGTGATTTTGACAAAAAAATTTAAATATGGAAACGCATCTGAGAGAAAAGCTTACAAGTGCAAAAGCTGCAATCAGCGCATCTTGGAGTAGGTGTTTCTCAAACAAAAATATCGCACACAGCAGTAAGTACACTGTTTTTAAGGCAGTAGCAGAATCAATCTTGTTCTCAAGTATGGGGAGAGAAGCAATATGAAGATGTGGATAAATTGTTACGCTTCTACGTTAAAAGGAGCTTCCGGCTGCCACCAAATACGCCGAACTATATTATAGTTATATTGGAAACGGGACTGCAGCCACTCTTTGTACGAACACTTCGAATGCAGATTGATTATGTGCTTAAAATCATAAATATGAATAATTACCGGGCCGGTTAGGGAGCGTTCAAGTATTACGTAACGCAATTTTTGAATATTTTTGACCCCCCCTCCTCCCCTTGTAACGCACCGTAACGTTTTTCTGTACTCCCCCTCCCACTCTCTAAACGTTACGTAACACTCAAGTGACCATTTTTACCCTAAAGTCGCAAAAAAGTATGTCACACATTTTATCCTTGGTATATGACGACCAGACTAATACAATCAAGGGATTCCCCGTAAAACGTAAATGAAAAGGGTTGCCAATTTTGGAGTTTTAATTCCCTAATTTTTTTATTTAAAAAAAAAACAATGTTACGTAACGTGTTGTAAGAAAGACCCCCTCCGCCCCTGTAACGCATCGTAACGTTTTACGAGACCCCCCCTCCCCCCAAATTGCGTTACGTATTACTTGAACGCTCCCTTACCGAAGATAGTGGCACTTCAAACTATTCGAGAGAGGTCAGGATGGTATGCAGAATGGATGAAACTTGCTAGGGAGAGTGACATGGACCTTAACATTGATAACTTTGATTTCAATCAATGGAAAGAATCACTGTACCACCTAATTGCAAAAGTGGATAATATGTTATGGGGAAAATGCCTTAATGAAGTAACTGGGTCTCTGCACAGAGCAATTTACAGTCAACTCAATTACAATTTGGAGGCGAAGAACTATTTTCGGGATGAATACAGCGTAGAGGAGATTTCGATGACGGTAAAGCTACGTGGTGAACTCATACCTCTTGACTTCATTCTACAAATATATAGAGGATTTACCAATATTATGCTCCTTACGTAATCTACAAGTGAGAGAATATGTATTTCACTTTATGGGTAAATGTCCAATTCTTAAAGACATCAGGAGAAATGTTCTTGGAACGGGTTTTTTGAATGAATATGAAATTGTATCATTGTTGAACGAAGTCGACGTTAAAAAACTGTATATGTACTGCAAACTGGCACTAAATTATAGGTTGAGAATTGTTAATGAGAGTTTCTGAAGAAAATATTTAATTTCAATGGTAAACTATTCAAAAAAAAACTTTTTAAATCATGTACCTAATTTGTTTATTTATAATTATATTTCATAAAAAATAAGTTTCTAATTTATGTTTTGTCAACTAGGCAGGCGGCAGAATGCCATGCATTTTTTGACTTTTGTAAACAATGTAAATTATTTAAGACGAGCAAAAAAATCTATCTAATCTAATCTAAAAAAAAAAAAAGAATTTAGGTCTACACAAATTTTATTTAAGGAATCTGCGTCGTTACAGATTTAAAGGAAAAACTAATTGATTTATTTTATTATTTGAATACCTACATATAAGGGTCGATGTTTAAATATTAAACGAAATAATATGAATCACAATGATGTCTAATGTTTTAAAGGAAAAAGTGACTTTTTTGAAAACTCTTGTAAATTAAGAAAATTGTAGCAGAAAATTATTGCATTAGTAATGGTTTTCAAATTCTTCAATGAAGTTCAAATCCCAGCTTTTGTTACAAAAATCAAAAGCCACATGGTCTGAAATCCATGTTCTCTAAGATGAATTCCTTTTTTATAGCAAGAAAACTTTCCAAAGCCATGTAACATCTAATGTCCTAATAAGTGTAAGTCTGCTTTAATCGCAGCATAATAATTTTACAAAACTTTTTATACTTCAGTTTATTTATGAACAAAACATAAAACAAAAAAAAAATAACAAATCGTTTCTTTAATAAAAACATAACGAGCCATCCCTTGTTTCAATTAAACAAAGAAAAAAAAAGAACATACATACCTAAAACCTTCATCCTTTAAACAAAAATATCATAAAATTTCAAAAAAAAAAAAAGAAGAAGAGAATGAAGACAAAATAAAAGCAACCTTCATCCACTTGACCTCCATAATGATTCCCCTTGCCCTTAATATAAATTAAAACTTCACAGTTAAACCCGCGCCAATGTCGTACTTTATGCTTCAGGCCTTAGCACATTTTAACAACAACTTGTTTTTAGCAGGCAAAACAATATACATACCTACCTAGACCTACCTATTGCATCAAAGGACGAAAAAGCAGCCATCTACATAGCAACAACAATTCGAAAATAATAAAACAAACATTATCAACACACAGCGAGCACTGGAGCGAAGCTAGTGCTATAGTGCCATACCCCTCTGTTAACGCTTCTAGAGCTGCTGCGAAGCTGATGAAGAAAGCTGATGGGTTTTCTCCTCCATGGAACATGGTAACAGAGCGACATGTTTCTTTTATTTTATATTTGCAATTAAAATTCAACCCTGCCATAGAACTTCCTATTTCTACACCCCTCGCTCACTAGCGTGATGACCGGGGTCGTAAATTGTTTCAGGAATCCATGCCGTCCGTCGTTGTCGTCGTTCGTCGTCGTCGTTATTGTCATCATTATACATACATAAACAACCCACCCAAAACTTTTCAAAGCCCATCAGTGTTGTTGTACGTTTATGTATTCTACTAATATACCTATGTATGAATGAATTTAGTATGTAATGTATACGTGCTAAAGGAAATGTTCTCGGTATTTCCTAGGACTCATCCCTCAACCCTCATCCCACGCTATATTCAACACTATATTTGGGTATGTTTCGTTTGTTGAGTTTTAAGTTGATTTTATTTTATGGACAGCCCAACACCACCAATCATATGCTTGGCATGAATAGCCAACTTCGATAAGGAAGTTTTTACAAAATTAAAATTGTTGCCTTTGAATAATAAGGACGAACATTGATACTCCGTCAGCTTATAGGGAGAAATCCTTGTTGCTGTCGCAACGCTTGGCACTATCGCCAACAGGCATCAGCAATAGCCAACTCCTTGTCAACCACCCACCCCAAAATTTTCATCACGCTGGCACTGGCACGGGCTGATGTTGATGTTCCTGCTGTTGCTGCACGTGCAAACTGCAAACTGTGGATTTCACAGCGAGCAGTAGTTAAGATGGTTGTTGGATATAGGCAACAATATAATGTATGCGTTTCAATGTAAAGCCACATTTCCACTCCAACGACCAAACTCAATAACAAACAAACAAACTAAAGCATAGCGCATACACCTTACATCTTCCATTTTCCATCTTCCACCCTCAACCCTCAGCCCAACACCACTGCATGAATAATATGTATGTTACTTCATGGATCGCAATGTGTCGCCCTTCGTCCTTCTTAGATGAATATACATGTGAAAAAATTGCTGACTCCTTGGAAAAAAGGACTTTTTGGAAGATATACATATAGGTATGTAGATACAAAAATAGTAGTTTTGTATATTGTCCTCATTATGAAGACGTGACTTTCATACAATTATGTGTATGTTATCCCAAGGAAAAGGATATGCATTCAATTTATTTGAAATTTCATGAAAACAGTTTTTGATGGCAATTTAGAAACTGTTAAGATAAGTTATTCATTCTCGTTTTGTATACGTTATGTACTAAAGTTATTCCAAGTCGAGATTTTTGTTGAAGATAATCGATAATAGAAAAAAATATAGACTTTTTTTGCAACTTCGTTGGTTTTTGTAAATGTTAAGAATAGGTACGTTTTTTGAAATATAAGGAGTGTTTTTATGGAAAAGCCATCCGCAGTACAGTGGAAATTAATATGTATAACAAATACATCATCCGCAGTAGAATTACTGCGGATAAAAGGAAAGTGAATTTTTTCCGAGTATCGAAATCAATTTCTGAGTTTTTTATTTTGTTGAGGTTCAATTGATGTCTTCATAGAGATGGTTTCCCAAAGTGTCCAAGAATATCCAAGTGCTCCGCGGAAATATTTGAAAAAGTATACAAATTTCAAGACGGGATGGACTAGTAGCTGGTTAATTTTGGGCTTTTGATCTTGTAATTTTGATCGCAGCAGTCGAATTTGAAATTCATATTTAAAAAAAAAATCAGTATAGCTAACTACATACAAACAAATTTTAGTTTTACTTTATTTTGTTTTTATACATACAATTTTCGAATGGATCGCTGGCTTAAGTCTGGATCTTTGAAAAAAGCAAGTGAATGCTCCGCAAAAGAACCCGAAGCTGCCGAAGAATTACCAACTGACGGGTATGTCCAAACAAAATCATAATTTTCGTAAAATAGTAATCCCCGGTTAATAACTTCTGCTTTTTAAGCATTTAACCTTATTTTGTTTCTTCAATTTCGGTTTTCCGTATACTTATTTTAGTGCGAAGGAAATGACGGAATAGGGACAGCGGCGTTAGAGATTTGCCTAGTACTAGTTCCACGGTGATCAATGCTACAGAAAAAAATCAGTTAAAAGGAAGTACCACGAATCATATTTGTACTTTGGATTTGCTGAGACAAGTGACAACAAACCTCAATGCGTAATTTGCGGCAAAATGTTGCCGAACAGTGCAATGTTTCCAGCATAAATGAAACGTCACTTTGCAGGGATTCATCCAGATTGCAAAACAAACCGACTGATTTCTTCAAAAGAAAGTATGCTGGACTTACTAAATCTCAAACCATTTTTGCCTACATATCACTCAAAGACAGTGAACGAAAATGCAATGGCGTCCTACCTGGTAAGTTTCCGAATAGCGCAAACTGGTGAAGCCCATACCAATGCTGAAAACTTAATAAAGCCATGTGTTAAAGACATTGTTAGTTGAATGTTTGTTGGGTTCAAAGGCCAAAAAAATAGTTGACACCGTTCCTTCGTCAAATAACACAATATCAAGACGAATTGGAGACTTAGCGGAGAATGTTAAAGCTACTTTACTTTTACGAATAAAAGTCACAAAATTTGCGCTGCAAATGGATGAATCAACGGATGTTGCAGGATTGGCTATTTTAATAGTATTTGTGCGCTACCAATATCTACAGTCCTTTCAAGAAGATCTGCTCTTCTGCAAGCCGTTGCCAACTACTTAAACTGATGCTGAAATTTTTAATTTGATTGACAATTTTTTATTGTTAATGACATACCATGGGTTAACTGCGTGGAGGTATGCACGGACGGTGCCAAGGCCATGACTGGAAAAACGTCCGGTGCCGTCGCAAGAATAAAGCAAATTGTTAAAGGATGCACCAGTAGCCATTGCGTTCTACACCGCCATGCCCTCGCAATGAAAAAAATGCCGGTCTCCCTTAAAGAGGTGTTGGACGAAAGCGTGAAAATAATTAACTTTATTAAATCACGGCCAAAGAATACAAGGCTTTTTAAAGTATTGTGTGATGACATGGGTAGGGTAGTCTACATACGTCTTTACTTCTTCACGCAGAAGTAAGGTGGCTTTCTCGCGGAAAAACACTGACGCGGCTTTTCGAAGTGAGAGCTGAAGTTCGAACCTTCCTCATTGACGGTAACTTTGTTTTGGGGGACATGTTGTGTAATGAGCGCTGGTTATTGAAATTGGCGTAGGTATCTGTCAGATATATTTATTAAAAAAAAAAAAAAATGATTTGAGTGTATCATTTCAGGGAAAGGCAATAACTGTTTTCGATGCCAGTAACAAAATAGAAACATGTAAAAATAAAATCCAGTTGGGCAGAATCTTTAAAAAGTCGAAAGTCAAAGAATTTAAAGAAGAAATAGATTTGGACATTCCCGATGATATTTTAAATTAGTTTCATATCCACCTAGTAGGTTGGCTGAATAGCTTCCTCCACTATTTTCCAGACGAATTCCACCTGAACATTAAGGAAAACGTATGGGTTATAAACCCGTACTCTGCCGAGTTGGAAAAAACCACATTCCCTGACATCAGTCTGAGTGCTTGATTGCTTGACATCAGATTCTTCGATAAAAGAACTTTTTGCAACAAAGAAGTATTTATCAGAATTCTGGTGTATGTTGAAAGACGAGTTGAGTTTACTGTCAGAGAAAGCTAAAATAATTCTTCTACCGTTTGCAATAACATATGTACATGTGCGAATCAGGGTTGTCTGCATACGTTGGAACCAAAACAGAATATAGATCCTGTCTCTATGCAGAGTCTGATATATGGTTGCAGTTGTCTCAAATTAAATCAGCTATTTTAGCTTCATGCAAAAATAAGCAGGCACATTATTCCCACTAAAAAGAAACTCTAAACAATTATAATGCATATAGTAATATAATTATGTAATTCCTTATTAAGTGAAGTTAACTTTGTTCTTGCGTTTTTCGTTGTAGAAACTGTTTCCTGAATTCAATAAAATATGTGTGAGCGGCACTTGCATTCAGGAAACTAATCAACTTTGAGTACTCGGTATGTGTATCACAGATCACCCCATATGGAATAATCACATATTCGATATCGCCAAAAACGCTGTTAGGTGCTTAGGATTTCTTCGACGGTGCAAGAAATTTTTCACACTTTCTGATGTGGCTGTAATTTGGAAAGCCTTCATTCGTCCAAAACTTGAAAATAACTCACATATTTGGGCAGGTGCCCCTAAAACAAGATTAAGTCTTTTAGACAGGATCCAAAAAAGAGCTTTGAAAATGATAGGCGATAGAACTATCACCGAAACATTTACATCACTCGAACACTGCCGAAATGTTTCATGCCTTTTGTTGTTTTACAGATAATTTTAATATTTGAGAAGATAGTTAAAATCGAAGTTCATATTCGCAATCAGGGGTGGAATCGGCTAAGGTGATTGTTGATTGTTGACAGTCAAAATAATCGAATTTGATCTGTGTAAGGTGATAATCAAATTGATACATAAAAAGGTGTCACTAGAAAAATTTGATAGTCATTTTCCTACAAAATATGTCGTTTCTGAATAGAGCTACCAGACGCTTACAAAAAACGAATGAAAAATGTTTTTAGTTACCCTTTTTAGGTACAAAAACACATTTTTGTGACCGACAAAGCTTACGTAATTCGAAAAAAACACAAGAGAAATAAGAATGTTATTTAAACACAGCCAATTTGATACTTTTATTTAGATATTTTATAGGAATCATTTTAAAATTTCACCATAGCAACAATGAATTGTGACAATTATAATCAGAAATTGTTCAATCGAATTGAATTGAGTTGAATCATTTTACACAGACGGAATGAAAATGATAGTCAAATTTGACTATCAAAAATATGATAGTCAATTATCAGCTTAGCCGATTCCACCCCAGCATTTAAAATTAACTCAAAACCGTATGTTTCAAAACTAATTTCCAGAAACTAAGTAAGATAATAAAATGATCTAAATTGTATCTAAAAGACAAAGATTTGTACTTTGCAAAATTATCATACAATTTTTTGTGAAGGGATAGATATGTCGTGCCTTAACTCCTTTTTTGGTTGTTTTAACCATTTTTAAAGTTGCATGTTTTGAAAACCTGGCGATTGAAAAACTTTAAGGTGATATTTTAATTCATGACAACTAAAGACTTAATAAAAAAAAGTGGTTTTGTTTGTTGAACAGAAACTGTAATGTAATTTTTCGACCAGTGTATTTTGCAAAAAGTTAATGTCAACAAATATAGCGCCATCTGTTGTACACGAAGATCTACACACAGTTGGACCATATTCTACGAACGAACCCCTTTCCATCAGTTCGTATTTTATTCAGATTCAATTTAAAAATTGAAAAACCATGAAAAGAAAATAAATATTAATTATTCCTGATATTTTTTTACCATATCCTCCTTAAAATTGTCTATATTTAAGGTTGAAATTAATTCAAGTCTGAATTTCTCTAAATTTGTTACAATATTGTTTTTAATTATTCTGACAAATGTTTAACTGTATCGACTTTCAAATAAAAAAACCGTACTAGATTTAAGACATTTTTCAACACCCAAGAAAAAATACTCAAGGCGTTGAACCCCTAAATCTCTTTGCCCAATTCGGATCATTAGAAATATGATCACTAGATGTGCTAAATTACAGTTGTTTTATTGCTTGAGTGGTGCGCAGTTTGAAAATTTAGGCTACAGTTGCACCAGTCTCATTTTCGAATAAGTCCCCCGCCATAACCAGCTCAAACACAATTCTAAAGAGTGATACATTTTAACAAACATTCTTGAATTTTCCGAATCCTTAATGCGACAATTCTACTTGATTTAGCCACCGAAGTGAAAATGGACCTCACCATTTAATTTGATTTTTCGATGAAAATCCAGATAATTTTAAAACATTCCAAGGACCAAACACTGAAGATACAAATATGACGTTGCCGGTGATGGAACTGGTGTTCTAGTGTTAACTTTTGTAGAATGCTTAGTTCCAGAAATCGAGGAGGAATCGGCAAACATGTTTTTTTTTTTAAAGAACAATACCGGCTTCGGCAGCAATATTCTCAATTTTACTTGAGCTATTTTTCACATCACTAATTAGTCCCGGGAGTTCAATTTTTTCTTCTTATTTAACTATTACCGGTCGAGAAGGTCGAGACTGCCAACCAAAGTGCTCTAATTTTGTAAACTATGTGACTTCAAAATGTTCGCCATTTTTGTAGTGAAATTCAACTATATGTTTAGTTTACCACAGTTTTTTCTATAATTTAACCATGAATCGTCTTACAAACGAATAATGCTTCCAAATTATTGAATTTTATTATCAACATGCGTGCTCTGTTAAGAAAGTTCATCACGAGCTATTTCCATTTTATGGTCAGTTTAATCGACCCACTGAAGCGGCTATTCGGGCTATTGTGACTAAATTTCGCACCAAATTTACATTGTTGGGCATTAAACCATCAACAAGCTTACGTAGAGTGCGAACTAAAGAAAATATCGCAGCTGTATCGGCCAGTGTTAATGATGAGCATTAATTATCGATTCGTCGCCGTTAGCAGCAATTGGGCCTCTGTTTCTCAACAACGTGGAAAATTTTGCGGAAGGATTTAGGTGTGATGCCTTTCAAAAGACAGCTGGTGTAAGAATTGAAGCCGAACGACCTACTGCAACGTAAAACTTAAGGTGAATAGGCTCTTGCAAAGTTGGCCGAAGATCCACTTTTTTACCGAAAAATTGTGTTCAGCGACGAAGCTCATTTTTGTCTCAATGGGTACGTAAATAAGCAGAATTGTCGATTTTGGAGTGAATATCAGCCAGAAGCATTGCAAGAGCTACCAATGCATCCAGAAAAAGTCACAGTTTAGTGTGGTTTATGGGCTGGTGGCATCATTGGACCGTACTTCTTCAAAGATGATGCGAATCGTAACGTAGCTGTGAATGGTGACCGCTACCGTGAGATGATAATCCAACTTTTTTTTGCCCAAAATGCAAGAACTTGACTTGCATTACATGTGGTTTCAACAACACGGTGCCACATGCCACACAGCACGCGCAACAATGGACTTATTGAAAGGCGAGAGCGGTGAACATTTTATTTCACGTACGGGACCGGTCAATTGGCCGCCTAGATCGTGCGATTTAACTCCAACATTGAATTGGACTAAGAGGATGGACCATTTGAGGCGCAGTCAAGGTCAAAATTTGCATGCAATCATCTTCAAACATTAAATGATATGGACCGTACTATCGATTCAAATAAAGATTTCATGCATTTTTCTGAATTTAATGTGTTTTTTTTTTTGAAAAAACTTTCCTATAGCTTTTAAAAAATCACTCTTTACATATAAACAACATTCAAAAATCTTCTGAGCTTGTTTAGATTGCTGCAACAGTACAAATTTATGTACCTAGGTTCTTGATTTTGGTTCAAAGTTCGGCAGACTTTTTTTTAACCAGGGCTAGAAGAAGGTTGCAAACAATAAATTTTGCTTCAAATAATACTTTGAAATAACATTTGTATTTTGTGCTAACAAGAAATATACTCTGCGGTTCCAGTGTTTTACATTTGATAAAAGTTGTGAATAATTAAAGAAAATGATAGGAATACCTTCATGCATTAAGGTGTGCATGATGTAAAATTGAGTGACCGCTCAAAGTTAATATTTTGCCAAACCTATTTTGGATAACCCAGGCAGGATTTAATTATTCTTTCATATTCCGATATTAACTTTTTTACAATTGATTACCTTTCAAATTGAATAAAACGTATAGCTTAGATTAGATCGACTTTCTTTATATTTTTGTGTAGCTTTAAAAATATTAGGAAGTTCAACTGTAGGTCTTGTTTATTTATTCAATTACGTTAAATACTAACGCTAAATTTACAAACAAAACTTATGTCTAGAAAAAAAATATATACATATATACATAAATATATTCTATACATTAAAATATACTTTAAACATTATTAATAATAATATGACACATAAAGCTAAGAATTATTTAAATAGTGAGAGAAAAAATGTATTTTGAAGCTATCTGATTTGATATTTTGATTAATAGAATTTAAAAGAAAATTATTTTCATTATATGTATATGCTTATTAACTGGTTAATTGGACTGTTAGAACCATAGTTTGATCGGCTAAGATTTGCTCGAATTGGCACACGATTTCTGAAGTAATTTCGGCTTACATTAAAGTGGAATCGACACAAAACTGATGGAGATGAAATGGATCCATTCAGAATTCCAACAATAAAGCAGAGTTGCAAATACTTACGGTGACTAGTAAGCGATGGAAGACCTATAAGTTGTTGCCTAACGGAATAGGAAGGCAAAGCTAATTCATGTGTCTGTGGGAGAAATCGTAAAATAAATCTTAGGAATCTTCTTTGGACACCTTCAAGTCTATATGGATATGATTCGAGTAATAAGGGGCCCAAACTATACAACCGTATTCAAGGACTGATCTGACAAACGATACATACAGAGTTTTAAGGACATAAGGATCTCGGAATTCCCTGCCAAATCTTTTTATAAAGCCTAGTGTCTTATTAGCTTTTTTCACAATGTGGTTGAAATGGTCAGTAAAAGACAGTTTTGAGTCCAAAATGATACCTAAGTCTGAGAAGTGAGTCAATTTTTCGAGGTTTGAAGAATTTAACCTATAGTTATAGTCAAGAATACTGTGTTTACGTGTAAAACTCATCGTTTTACACTTATCAATGTTTAACAATAAACGATTTGTATTGCACCATTCCCATAGACGAAGTAGGTCATCTTGTAATAGTTCGCAGTCCGTTAAGGAATTAATTTTTCGAAATATTTTCACGTCATCAGCGTATATTAGCATCATAGAATTTCTTAAGATAGATGGGAGATCATTTATAAACAGAACAAATAACAATGGACCAAGGTGGCTACCCTGAGGTACACCAGAATTGACAATAAACGGATTGGAATAATCGTTTTTGAACACAACACAATAATATCTGTTTGTTAGGTAAGAAGATATCCAAGCTATTAGGTTATCATTTAGTCCAATTTTTTCTAATTTCCCTAAAAGTACTTTATGGCGGCTAAGTTTGTCAAATGCTTTGCTAAAGTCTGTAAATACACAGTCAACTTGTTGTTTATTTCCGAAAGTGTCAATACAATATGTTGTAAATTCGAGTAGATTTGTAACGGTCGATTTTTTTTTTCACAAAACCATGTTGATTGTCACAAAAAACAGAAGAACAGTTAAAGGAAAGAACATCACAAACAATGGCTTCAAACAATCAATGTTGGTATAACAGACAGCTTAGCTATAGGACGATAGTTGCATATAAGATGCTTGGGACCCTTCTTATACGTTAGTTTTAGAAATGCATATTTCCATAAGAGTGGAAAATGGGAAAACTTCATTGCAAACTTCATAAAGATCAAAGTCAAATTGGAATTTGCACAGCACTATGACATCTTCAAAATATTTTGTTGAATTAAAATCTAAGTTTTGTGTCTCTAAAATTCAATCTACGCTACTGCATTTCTTTGTTCGCATTAAAAAAAAATGTATAAAATCCATGAATGAGCAAGTGACGTTTTTGTTGAACTTCAAATTACTATTAGTCATTGGGATTACTAATCGACATATCCTCAATTTTGTTCATATATATCTACCCATACCTGATACCTGCGTATTTTCTAACCTCCACCCCCTTTTAGTTTTAAATACTCGTATACCTCATCATAAATACACAAACTCTATATAGAATTGTCATAATTATTATTCAGAAAGCGTACATCACAAACAATCTATGCCGACCATCTAACTCGTCGAACATATTCCATAACTTATAAGTCACAAAACTTTTCAAACAGCTATACCTAATTATAAATACGTCAGCTATACCTATATATTCCTACTATATATACTTCCAAATTAAATTATTATATCAAACTCTAAAAAGAAATTTTTGATTAATAAAATAATTATAATTTGCCTTCTTCTTTCTCTTTCATTCATCTAATTACTTATTCAACACAATAATTCAAAATTCATGCTGTGATCTCTGTGCGCTTTGCTTATTATGATGCCAAGGTCATAATATACAAAATAAATTAAAACAAAAACAAAAATTACTTTGACTCAATGTACATACATACATATATACATACATATATAGATATAAGAACATTGACGCTGATTTTCTTTTCTGTTTAATTTTTGTATATTTTTACCATCATCACAGGAAACTACACCATGCTTCCGCTTGAATGTCGTCACTTTTAGATTGTTGGGCGCCCTCTGCTTGTTGTAATTTTAAGTTTATAAAAGAATTTAATTTTTTTTTTGTATTATTTTCTGTTGCCACAATATAACCGAAGCAAACAACAGGATCAATTCCTTGCGCTTAATCCTCTCAAGTCACCAAAATGGGAGGCCAAAAACAACCACCACGCACCAACCCCAAAACCCACTCCCAAAGCCACCCACCACCGACAACAATCGAAATCAGACCAAACGACCCGACCGACTGCCATTACCATCAGCCCTTACCGCCAACACTCAAAATTGAATCAGAGTTGCCAATTTTCGTGAATTGGACTTTGTTTATGCACCCAAGGGTAAATTTTCATCCCCATCCCCAATTGAAACTTTATTTTTTTTTATTTTTGTGCAGCAGAACCACAGCAGTGGCAAGTAGCAGCAGTCAATTCACACGTTTCTCTCACTCACACAAAGAAATAAAACATTATACTTACAAAATAAAGAAAATATGAGCACATGCGCAAAACACCCTATGCGTTTTTGTTGTGGGGGTGGAAAGCTTTCCGCATTCATTGTGACCAGAGAGCGAGAGTCGTAGATAGTTTTTTGTTTGTTTTACATACAGCAACAGCAGCAGTTCGGTGAGTGTTCTGAGTATTTGGGTGCGGGTTAGGCGCAGAGAGAAAAATAAACTTTTCACTGAATTATTTCACAACACGCACTCAAAATTCCAGTCGCAGTCTCAGTTTTTCTTCAGTGTCTTCAGTCTACCGAGTGTCGCGATAAAGTGCGTTTCGATTTATACCTATCTACATACCTACATATATTGTTTTTGAGTGAAGCCCTCTTTTGTGTCCGCAGATAGAACGATTAACGTCCGCTAGAATTTCCATTTCAAAAAAATACAAAACAAATTTTATTGACAAAAAAAATTAATTAATTAAAATATATTTCAGTGAACCCTCCTATACAGTGAGTGTGATTAAAATTCGTCCATCACATCAATAAGGACTTTCTCAAGGAGGGAAGAAAAAAGAAAAGCAAGAAAAAAAAAAACAAATAAACAAGAAAAAAGAAAGGAAAAAAGTAAAAAGTTCCTCCCTTGAAATAATTTTTGTTTGCTTTTTATTTTATTTCTGCTGTATAATAATTGAGTTTTGCGTTGGTTTTTGTTGACGATATTCGAATTCGAAGAGATGGAAGAAGTTGTGGTCGCGAATCAATCTCTTAACACAGATACCTATATATCCTTATAAGTTCTTATAAGGAATAGATCCTTAACTTCTTCGGGTAGAAGAGTAATATACAAAACAAAATCGATTTGTGTTAGATTTTTCTTTGAAAGTTTTACCATACATATACTCGTATAAAGGATTGTATATTTATAGCTATACATTTTTCCATTTTGTATCTCAAAGTGAAATAAATTGAATATCTTATTTATGCTTTTTGCATAAAATACCAACCTGCTGGTGTATATTTTTTGTTGTTGTTGTTTTGTTGTGTGGTGCAGTTTTTCTATTTTCTTCTTGCGTCCTTTCATAAAGCCTGATTTTACACCCCCAACCAACCCAAAAAGTGTATACAAGTGTTTGTGTTTTTTGTGATTGTGTGTGTGTTAGTAAGAGATCCTTTTAGTGGTGAAACAAGGGTGGTGGTCTAGGTCTAGTAAAGCAGAGAAAGGGGAAATACAACAAAAAAAAAAAGAAAAAAGAATACAACCAACAAAAAAATAAAATATAAAATAAAGTGCAAACACTACACTCTGAGAGAAGGAAGGCTGCAAAAAGTACAACATCACACGTAGATACATTCGGTGGCCCTACACAACGCTCGCCAAGCATAGGCAAAGGCAAAACCAAAAGCAAAAGCAATAGCAACGAACCAACAAAAATATTATCGAGCTACAACAACCCTCTTGTTCGACAAAAGAGGGTGTGTAGAGGGCGCTGCTGTGTTGCTTCTGCAGCGACTAGTTAAAGCTATTGCCATAGAGCAGAGCTCTTCAACCCCGAACTCATTTTGTGGATTACCAACAATTTTTTTTATATATTTCGTTCGCTTTTGTTGTTGTTGTTTTTTTTTTTTTATAAATTTTGTTTGCTTCCTCATACACATCCGTTGGATGAAATATTTCGAATGCTGTACCGAATGATGTAAGTGCTGATATATATTTATGTTTTTCTATATTCATATAAATATTTAGTTCTATAGTTTATAGTATTATAAGTAAAACAGATAAATTGTTGAATTTTATTTTTGTGTTTGGCTTGTTTGGCGAATATGTTAAGTGCGACAAATTAATTAATTAACATGGAAGTTAATTTTGAAAGTTGGTCATTCTCAGGGCATTGTTTCGTTCGAAGGCAGTTTTATTACAATTATTAATATTTTTTATTTTTGAATAAATAGAATTAAAATGAGAAACAGGATCAGACAGTTTTTGCGTGTTGTGTGACTCCATGACAAAAAAAACACCCCCAACAACTACAACAACAACAACAACGATGACGATAAAGTTGTTTTGTTATTAATTTAAATTGAGTAAGGTATGCGTGAAATTTTGTATCTATATACATTTTTTGTTATAGATAGGTAGGTAGGTAGGGAGGTTATGACTTATGAGTAATGTAAGGGCAGCGGGTCAGATATTTTTTTTAGTCACTAATTCAAGTTTATTTAAGTCTACGAGACTGGAATGACTCAGAGATTATTATGTGTATAGATGTATGTACATACTTTTATATACCAACAATTATGATGTCTATCCTTATTTTGTTGTTGTTTTGTGTAAGGTACGAATGAATTTTTAAGGTGGGTGCTGAGATGAATATTTAGATAGGCCTTCATATAACGCTATCAGGTTCAGTATGTTTGGTCTTTATTTTTGTTTTGTTTTGTTTGGGTAGGTAGGTATCTTTTATATACTTTTATTATAGATAAGGATTATCTTGGATTGTTTGTAAAGTAATTGAATGAAATTAGGGCTTTGTTAAATGAGCTTATCTGTTATTTTGGCACAAATACGTTAGTATACCTTACTATGTCTATTTAGATAAAATAAACAGGTCAAATAAAAATTGTAAATGAGATTATACTTAGGTATACCTACTATTAATAGGTATAGTTATAAAATGGGAAAATTAGTTAAGGTTTTAGAATCTATAGATTGTAGGTCAGGGAGTTGTGTATGATGTGTGTATTGAGTAGGTAGGTGTGTCTAATTAACATTATCAGTAAGATTGTTTTATGTTTGAGCTTTTTTTTATCATTTCATTTCTTTATAAATAAACACCATCGATAATAATAGTTTATGATTGAAACAGATTTGTATTTTTCATATTATGTAGGTTGATTCGAATTCGAATTTGAATTTGAATTCTAGAAAAGAGGCTGGAGTGTGACCCACACTGATAACTTCTCATTGTGCCTTTTTTTAAAAGATATATTTGTGTAAAACGTCGAATTGTCATTTAAGGAATTTCGAAAAATATGTGTGTATTACACATTATGTAGACACAAAATTTCATTTAAAATTTCAATATTTTCTGTGGAATTATTCGAGAAGTTAACTCGATTAAAGAGTATTCAAGGTAGATTTTGATTTTTTTTAAGTTAATTGAATTTTTCTAAAAGTTTAACTAACTTTTGAACGGCAATACATATTTTGCATATCATAAAATAAGTTAAAAGTCAATTTTGTTATTTCTTATTATAGATATGTATTTCAAACGAGAATCAATCTTTATCAACTTTTAGTATGTAGTTGTTGTTTTTTTACTTCCCATAGGAAGTTATTGTAATCGGTCCGATTTGTCGAATTGAAAATTTTGATATTTCTCGAACGTTTCAAGGTCATTAGTATCTAAAAAAGAGACTGGAATGCGACCCACACTGATAACTTCCCATCCCGTCTATCGATTTGTCTTGCTTAATAGTTTGTCTAAATGTATCAATTCTTACCAAATTTGCGTTCTATGTTTTGGACATTTTATTTTTTTATGAAAAAACGGACTGTTGTATTTTTATAAAAAAATTACTGAATATCAAAAACAATATTTTCTGTGACATAAAATAAGTTTGAAGCCAATATTTTTAATTTTTGAAAAGCTATTTGAGTCGAAAGTAAATTTTTACCAAGTTTTAGTGTTGTTTTTTTTTTAGGTTTTTATTTTTTGTAAAAAAAAACTGTCAATCCCACATTTCTCCAAATTTTACTGAATGTTGAAAACAATATTATTTATCAGATAAAATTAGTTTGAAGCCAGTATCTCAAAGTTTTGAAAAGATATTTTAGTCAAAAATCAATTTTTACCAATTTTGTTAAATTTTTTTTAGGTTTTTAATTTTTTGTACAAAAACTGTCAATTCGATTTTTTTCAAAATTTTACTGAATATTGACAACAATATTTTTTGAAAGATTAAAGTAGTTTAAAGCCAATATCTCAAAGTTTTGAAAAGATATTTGAGTCGAAAATCAATTTTTACCAACTTTTATTATTTTTTTTAGGTTTTTATTTTTGTAAAAAAATTGGCAATTCGATTTTTTTCAAAATTTTATCGAATGTTGAAAACAATATTTCTTATAAGATCAAATAAGTTTGAAGCCTTAGTCTCAAGTTTTTGAAAAGATATTTGAGTCGAAATTCAATTTTTACCAACTTTGAGTAATGTTTTTTTTAAGGTTTTTATTTTTTATAAAAAAAACTGTCAATTAGATTTTTCTCAAAATTTTATCAGATGTCAAAAACATTATTCTTCGTTGCACAAAATTGTTTTGGAGATGAAATCATATTTTAGTCGTAAGATTTTCGAAGTGACAAATTTTTTTTTTCAGTTTTTCTGATTTATAAAAAAACCGTTAATTGGATTTTTTTCCAAAAATATACTTGTTTTGTAACACGTCACAATATATAATATAAAATTTAATTCAAGTCTCTAGTGTCATTGGTTCATGAGATATTTAGTGTTAACCAATATGTTCACCTTTTTTTTAAACTGCTATGGTAAAAAAACCACCCACGCAATTTTCTTTATTTGAAGTCGATATCTCTTCTGGTTCTTGAGCTATGGACGACGAAAAAAACGTTGCGAACGTACGGACGTACGTATTTCGACTCTAGGGGCCTTGAAACGTCGAGAAATGTCAAAATTTTCAATTTGACAAATCGGACCAATTACAATAACTTCCTATGGGAAGTTAAAAAAAATACTACTACAATTTGGTAAAAATTGACTTTCGACTCTAATATCTTTGTAACAATTAAAGATATTGTCTTTAAATTGATTTTATCTTTTACAAAATATTGGCGCAAAATTTAAAATAATTTAGTAAATTGTTAAATGCATTTTTAACAATTTACTAAGCTAAAAAATTGATTGAGCTAATTTTTAATGATTTCATCATCTTACTACCTCTTAAAAATTTGATAAAGTTCAAATCACGGAATCGGTACTTTAACTTTTAGCAATTTGCTAAATCCATATGAAATTTGCGAAATTATTCTTATTAGAGCAATGCATGGAATGGTCCAGTCAACATATGGGAATCAAAATTAATAGGTCCGTTTAAGCGTAGTTGTTTTGTTTATTTTCACTAACTGTCACTTTTTAGACATGTTTGGATGTTCGTTTTTTAATAAAACACAATAAACAATTTACTAGTTAGCAAAGGTTTAAAATGTTGGTGTCAATTAGTAAATTGCTAAACATTTAGCGAATAATTGCTAACTAGTAAATTGTTAAACTCTTATCAATACGTTCTTTCTTTTGCGCCATTGTTTTAATATTTTGTAAAAATTTAAAAAGAAATCCAATTTTTGTGTAAAAAAATAAAAATGTACAAAAAAATACTACATAAAATTGATAAAAACTGATTTGAATATCTCGAGAATAAATGAAGGTTTTGGCTTCAAAATTATGTCATTTTATGGGAAATTTTGTTATTTCTTTGGAAAAATGCAATTGACAACTGTTCAAAAAAACAAAAACCTTATTATGAACCGATGATATATAGTTTTCGACACAAGTGTCTTAAGAACAAAGAAAGATATTGACTTCAAACTTTTCTTATCTTATGGACCGGTTATAGCTATTATTGGTTTTGATCATTGCAAATTTTGGTTCGAGACTTGAAGGCGAGCATTAGAGTCAAATTTATTATGTTTGGTTTCGAAATGAAGGTTATAAGTTGAGGATTTGATCTAATTTATTCAACCCAGAACTTTTCTTTTTGTTGCAATGATGCAATCGTTTTCAATGATTGTTGATTTTACGTTTTGAAACATATTCCAATCGAGAAATGCTTTATTTTTATCAGGAAACGTGTGTCCAATGACAAAAACTTTCAATGGAAGCTTTAACCAACCTGTCAAGAAAGTTCCAATGATTGGTCCATAATGAAAACCAAGGACAGCTATGAATGGCCTCTTTAGCAAAATGATATCAATATTTTGTTTAACTTTAAGAAATGTTGACGAATGGGAAGTTATCAGTGTGGGTCGGATCCCAGTTTCTTTTAAGTATAGTTTTTTTTTAAAGTTTTTATTTTTTGAAAAACAACTGTCAATTGGATTTATCTCTATAACATGAAAGTTCTTAAAAGTCTTTTACTTTTCCGAAGAATTTTGAGTCAGAAAACAATTTTTACCAATTTTTAGTAAAAGTCAATTCGAGTTGTCCATGAGTAAATAAAATTTTCTTTTCGAAAAATATTTAATATTTCCTTAGAAAACTTTAAAGCTAGATATTCAGGGGTGGAATCGGCTAAGGTGATAATTGACTATCAAATTTTTGATAGTCAAATCGACTATCACCGAGTTTCCCATCTGTGTAACCTGATTCAATTCAATTCAATTCGATTCAATTTCAGAATATAATTGTCACAATTCATTGTTGCCATGGTGAAATTTTAAAATGATTTCTATAAAATATCTAAATAAAAGTATTAAATTGTCTGTGTTTTAATAACATTCTTAATTTTCTTATGCTTTTTCGAATGTCGTAAGCTTTGTCCGTCACAAGAATGAGTTTTTGTACCTAAAAAAGGTAACTGACAAAATTTTCCATTCGTTTTTTGTAAGCGTCTGGTAGCTCTACTCAGAAACGACATGTTTGTAGGAAAACGACTATCAAATTTTTCTAGCGACAGGTTTTTAGGTATCAATTTGACTATCACCTTACACAGATCAAATTCGATTATTTTGACTGTCAACAATCAACAATCACCTTAGCCGATTCCACCAGATAAGTTTTATAGGAGCTCCCTTGAAGTATTCGCCTGTTTGATTATACGGGGCGTCCCTCAGTGTTGCGTATTGTTCTTGAATCCTTTCTTGAATTTGGCGCTGACTTAGAAAGACGGTTGTTTTTTGTGGAGAGGACTGTGGGATACTCTATTTAGTTTTCAAAGTTTTGTTAATTTTATCGTTATATGATAATTATGGGCTATGTACATTTTATGCATAATTATTTCTACATTTTATTCATTGAAGTATTTCTGAATCCATTAGTTTAATTTTAATTAACAACCTTAGTTTATCGTGTTTGAAAAAAATTTTGTTTCGACAAACAGAAAGTTTGCCGTTGATCTCCAATGCACGTGAAAATTATGCTCTCATACACATACAAATGTAATAGGAAATATAGTAAAAGCTGGAACAAGCTAACCAGATACCAAAGACGACGCTACGCTATAAAGCTATTACCGCAAAACCATATATATATTTGTTTAAGTCGGTATGTTCCCTGTTTTGTTTTAACACCACCATTTGTATCTCTTAGCTTAAAAAGTTCTGCCCTTAGATGGCGTTGGGTAATATTATGCTTTCGTCATTTTGTGTGAATAAAAAACACTCTCAGACCAAAAACCATTTATTTAATTTTTTTCTGGTCCTACTTCTAATGTCTACCAAAAATATACCTTATGTTGGTACGTATGTATGTACAATGTACATACATAAGATTGCTGAGAAAAAAGTTTTAAAACAAATTATTTTTCAAACAAAATTCCTCTGTTGACACAATATTAATTGGTTCTGAAATTCTGATGTATACGTACTATGTATGTACACATTTATACAAGTATGTTTTATATCCGCAAGGCTTGAAGCTTGATGTGAGGACTAATTGCATTCGTACGCGTTGCGAAATTTATATTTCGTTTTTGTTTTTTTTTTGATGTTGTGTTTTTGTTCCTTCAGGTACGTGATCATTTTCATAGAATATTGGCTTAATTAACCTCGTAATCAATCACGTTAGATAACCAAATATCAAGAGCAAGCATATACATAGGTACCTCGTTACCTATCTTTCTACTGGGGGTGTATAGTAGTTCAAAGAACAGCGTAGCGACTGCTAAAAGACTAAATCGTGTGTTTTGAAACACGAGAATCCTTTCAACAGATACATACATACATATACCCGTCTGTATGTTTAGGTATTTTCCATTAACAAAATGCAGACATGCCAACAGAAAACTCACGACTCGCAATTAAGATATCTTTGGCGGCGCTCCTTCCAGCCATACAAGAGAGGTCCTATCGATTACGTTGCGTTCTTCTATATACTTATACACCGTTTGCTTGTTATTATGATTATTTTTATACATACCTATATGTATGTATCTACCTACAAAGGTACTGTTGTCTTATGAAATTAGGCGACGACAACGACAACGATAGCGCCACCAACAACCGCATCGGTGTACATTGTCGTCGTGCGTCGCGTCGTCGGTCTTTGGTTTTGATTAAGTAATTGGTGGGGACCTTTGACATTTAATAAATTATAACGAACTTTGTTTTGTTTCAAAAGAAGCTATATACATACATACATACATACTAGTATATGGGCCTTGAGAAATTTATTAAGGAATTTTTATATACCTTCTTTTTCATTAAGTTTTTCCTATCGACGGGTTTTTTTTTGAAGAAATATGGCCTTAGAAATTCCATGCAATCAATTTTCGTTCGAATATATGTACCTAAGAGCTATACGAAAATATAGAAAGCCTATTTATAATAAAATGAAAAACTATATAAACATTGAATTTGCTCGTTCTGGGCGATTCCCAAAATAAAAGTTATGAAATGTCAGGACGTGCAGGCTTAGCCGAAATGATGTGAATTACCTAATTTAGTTATTTGATGGGTGTTGAATGTCTATTCAAGTCAACATTATCAAAATCTAGAAAAATTTACAAACATTTGTAATGCTAAAGAAGTTCAAGACAGTCAAATAGAGCATTGATTTGTTTTAGGGTTCTTAGGTTTTTGTTTAAAAAAAAAAAACAAACATATTTTTCTAAAAAAAAGGATTAAATAGTTTTATTTACACCAAAAACAATCGACTTAAAAATGTAAATTTGATGACTGTCAACAATTTCGTTTCCCAGTAGACTTTTTAAGCAATAAAAGTGTGGGTCAAGCTTCAATCAAAAACGAACACGAACATTCTTAAAATTCGGCAGATGTCCTTTTTTACCGATAAAAAGGACAAAGATTACAAAATAATGTTTTACCAATATCAAGAAAAACAATTATTCCTTAAAAAGATACACAATTGTTTTTTTTTTGTTTCCACAAAAAACATCTTCAAAAGATTCTTATCAACTTTAACCATTAAGAAGTTTTAGGTCTTTAAGGGATTTCGAATTTTGTGAAAAACCAATAAAATATTTGTCCTTGTTTTTTTTTTTCTAACCATGAACTTAGTAAATAATTTTAAAAAGAAAAGATTTTTTTACGACTTTATTATTTTTATTATTTCATACAAAATGTAATTAAATGTACACTGTGGCGTATGTGAAACATTATTGAGGAGAAAGTAGGTATAAGATTCTTATGAATTATTGTTTATAAAAAATATACACAACACATTTTATTAAGCTCTAGATAAAATACAAGGTGTCATTTATTTGAAGCATCATTCCTGGGATCAAAAGCTTTTGCGTCATATTGTTAGCCAGCCAACCCCACCACATTGGGGAAGTAGTAGTGTTTCTGTTTAACTCAGCGGATTTGTCCGTAACACAAAATACAAGGTCATTAATATTTCGGCTTCAAAAGTAAAGCTAAAAATGAGGCTGGCATGCGACCCACACTGATAACTTTTCATCAGTGTACCAACATTTAGCATATAATTGAATAAGTTTCATTTCAATACCGGTTTTTGTTCTAGAGATTTTTAGTCAAAAACTAATTTTTACCAATTTCAGTAAAATTTTTTGAAAGTTTTATCAATACCATTTGATTTTTTTGTATGTTAACAACAAAATTGTGCATGAAATGAAATAATCTTGAGTCAATTTATTCACATGATATCGAGAATCGAAAATCAAATCAATTTTGTGTATTAGTTTTTGGAGATGTTGAAAAAAATATCTTCTCGTACTATATAAAAATAAGTCGGGTTTTCCTTCCTGATGCTATAACTCCAGAACGCAAGAACCGATTTCCTCGTTTTTTTGCATTCGTTCGAAAGGTCTCGGGCTCCGTGAGGTTTATAGTAGACAAAATTCAGGAAAAAATTTAAGAGAAAAGCGGTGAACTCCGTTTAGCTTCCCATAGAGAGCTATTGTAAATGTTCCGATTTGTGGAATTGGAATTTTTAAATTTTTTGACGTTTCAAGGGCCCTATATTCTAAACCAAAACTTACTTTTGGGAACCTCTTTTAGTCAACCATATCTCTAGAAACGTCAGAGATATCGACTTCAAATAACGTATGAAATCTACAATGAAGGAATGATTCTGATTGAGGATCAATGCTTGACTATTACAAACAAGCTACTGATTGAAGTAGGAATGATTGTGCCAAATCGATCGATGCACGATGCATTGAACCAAGAATTAAATTGAGAGCTGGAGTACAATGTTGATACATTGCAGGAATTCGTTGAAAATAATGTGCCTTTGCTGAATGAACACCAAAAACAAGTATTCGAAATATTAATGCAAGCGGTGGACAATAATACTGGTTTGCTATTCTTGCTGGACGCACCTAGAGGAACAGGGAAAACATTTGTCATTTCATTGATTTTGGTCACTATTCGATCAAGATGTGACATAGCTTTGGCGTTAGCATCATCTGGAATTGCGGCAACTCTTCTAGATGACGGCCGTACTGCACATTCTGTGCTTAAGTTGCCATTCAATTTAAACACAATTGATACTCCAACATGCAATATTTCCCGATCCAGTGCAATGGGAAAATTGTTGATGCAATGCAAGCTCATTATTTGGGATGAGTGCACAATGGCACATAAGAAATCACTTGAAGCACTTAACTTCACACTGAAGGATCTCCGACGAAGTAACAACATCTTTTTTCAGTTATTATGATATTGAGTAATTTAAATCCACCGCGACTTTGCAACGGTACTCGACTTGCGGTGAAAAGACTTATGCCGAATTTGACTAAGGCAACCATTATTAACGGAAAGTACGTAGGTGAAAATCTATGTATTCCTCGAATACCAATGATTCCGACTGATCTTTCGTTTGACTTCAAACGATTGCAATTTCCGGTTCACCTTGCGTTGACAATTAACAAGTCGCAAGGCCAATCGCTTAGTGTTTGCGGGATGAATTTAGAAAATCATTATTTTTCACATGGACAGCTATACGTTGTTCACGAGTTGGGAAACCATTCGCTTTGTTTATGTTAACGTCAGACCAAATAACAAAAAATGTGGTTTACCAAAGAGCACTTCAATGAAACGGATAATTTGCGGAAAAGTATAACGCTTCGATTCAGTATGGACTTTGGATTCACTTTCATTTTTTACTTAGAGAAGTTCAACGAAATTACACTTCATTTTTGTATTCGAAATTAATTCATTACTGTTGTGAAATGAAATAAAATTTTTCCTTTTCAAATATAAAACAAAAAAAATAATTTTTCTTCATCTTTTAATCCCCAAACGAAATGTTACAAAAAACGAAGTCATCTGGTGGCGAAACGGAGTTCGCCGGGTTTGCTAGTTTTTATTAAGATGAAATTAGTTTGAAGAAAATATTTGAAATTTTGCCAAGATATTCAAGTCGAAATTGGATTTGAAGGGGTTGGTGGAGGTGTGTAATCTGAAAGACTGAAATTAAGTCTCTCATTCCGACTTCCCATTCAACTTTCGATTTTCGTATTTTCTCAGACAGTCAGGCCTCTATCAAATTTCTGGACCCTGTCTCTATAAATTCTATTACAGTCCATAATTTCTGATCATCTCTAATGGAGATGGCACAACAGTTTAACATTCACCTTTGCTGGGTGCCAGGCCATAGAGACATTCTAGAAAATTGTAATATAGATGTAAACTATTGGTAATGCAATACGCTATGAGAAGGCAAAAGTCAGGTCGAATAACATCACCACGAAACACATCTGGCCTACAGTGGATTCAAAGCGCTCAAAGTGTTTGCTATCTCTAAACAGATCGCATATAAGCTCAATAATTAATTTCATAACAGGGCACTGTCTAATAGGAAAGCACGACTCTTGGCTAGGCGTATTCTCAAATGACTTTTGCAGAACCTGTATGAATGAGCTCTAGCTCAAAAACGAAAGAATTACCTAAAAGAATTCTTCTATAACGATCTAAATATTATAAACATAATCAGCCCCTCACGTTTCGCAAGGGACTCAAACTAGTTTCATTATGCTTAGAAGAAAACCTCAAAATTCATGGGGTATCAAAAAGGCCCATTCAATTGGCCTAAGTATGCCCTACTCCAACACAGCCACTTTAACCTAACCTAATCTAACCGAGTCGGAGGTCAACTTTTAACAACTATTACTTTTAGGGGCCGGTTATAGCTATCAGTAAAATCCATCAGTAAAATTTGAAACAGGAGGAATCTGAAATGTTTTACTGATGAGCGTTGATAGCAATCAGTAAATTTACGTCATTAAATTAAATGTCACTTTGAGGCTTCGCACCTCAGACAATTTTTTTATTGTTGCTTTCATCAGTAAAATTTTTAATGATGTGATCGGAACAGTGAAAAATTGGAACACCAACAGTAAAACGAAATGGAATTTTTTTTGGCTTTTGGCAGTCAGCTGTTCAGTAAAATGAAATTTCATCATTAAAAAAATTAAAATGGATTTATAAATTTAAAAAAACTTTAAATGCATTGTTTCTTTTTGAAAAAAATACTTGAATATAGGATTCATCTTACTGCATCAATCTTTTGCTAAAAATAAATCTGTAACATGTGCAAACACTAAAAACAAAAATTTTACTGATGGATTTTACTGATAGCTATAACCGGCCCCTTACTAAAACAATTTTTTTTTTGTAAAAAAAATCGTTACCTACTTAAATTTTTCTCAAAATTGTGCCAGATGTCAAAAACGGTATTATTCGTTGCATACAATTATTTTGGAGATAAGATCATTTTTTTGTCCGTAAAATATTCAAGGTTTCAAATATTTTTATAATATTTTTTTGATTAAAAGAAAAAAGTTGATTGATTTTTTTTCCAAAATTATACTTGTTTAGCATCACGTCACGTTATATATGTAATAACAAAATTTATTGAAGTCGCAAACGGTATTAGTTCTTGAGATATTTTGAGTTTACCATCCTTTTTGTTTTATTATCTGTAAAACAACATTTTTTTTAAGTCGATATCAGTACTGGTTCTTGAGATATAGACGATAATGAATTGTATCTCGAACGTACGTACACACGCACACACAGACATCTTTCTAAAAATTTGTGATTTAAATTCTAAGGAACTTGAAGGGTCGAATGTCAAAATTTTCAAGTCGACAAGTCGGACCGATTATAATAACATCCTGTGGAAAGTAAATAAAACGCAAATCAATAATTTGACTTTGCCATCAACTACCGAAGCAATATCATTCAAATCGCTGAAGATTCTTAACCTCTTTCCACATTGTTGGCGGTATTTTATAACTTACGTTACCCTACGGATAAAATCGCATGATCTTGGTGGCCAAGTTGTTCTTCAAAACGTGAAATTACGCAACTTAAAATCATCTCGTGTTTTGTGTTTTGTTGTCCCGTCTTGTTGCAATCACACATAGTTTTAATCATCATCTGTAATCAGCCAAAAAGGTATTGGAGGTCAAATTCAACGCCGGAAAGTCCATAAAATTGGATCGTCACCATCACTTGCAGCAGCAATATTTTCGATGATGTACAGTCTATTCTAACTATTTCACCGATTACTTGCGTAGTAGTTACAACATTTGTAGTTAATTTTATGATATGAAACTTCAGTTGAAATTTGAGTTTGACAGCTGACAAATACCAACGCTGTCAAATTGAAACCACGAAATCAATGATTTTATGGTTGAAAAACCCTTACTCTTATTTTTGAAAACTGTGTGAGTTTTTTAGTTTTTCTAACTGTTAAATTTTCATTTTTCAAAACAAAATGTATGTATAAATATAAAGATTGGAATGTGTCGCTATTTAATGTTGTAAACCATGAAAAAAAAACGGTTCAACAGCTGATATCGAACCTAAATTGACTGAAAAACACGTTTCAGTATTATTCCGTATATTATTTAACCTCGCAACTATTAACATGTGACAATTTGTCACCATTCTCACGAAATTAAATTTAATAGAATATTTAATTTTTAGGGTGATCAAAAATCTCACACTTTTATATTTTATTCAATAAACACCGCTATACGCAAACTCAATTATTGTCCTTTTCCTTCCGATATTTTGAATCAATAGGATAATAGAATACGAGTTAGCCTTACTTACTGCCTATAAATTAACTATTACTCTATATTCGTATAATTAAGTGTACATGCAACAACTATTAGGACATCGTAAACAAAGCTTTATTAAGTCCGGATTTCAACCCCTATATAAACTATACTATTTAAAGCCTTATCTCTGTAACTTGTTTGCCAGGCCGACTAGGCCAAGAACTACCTATGGACACAGTGTACTCGAATTGTATATAAATTGTATAAATAGTTAGGTATACAACTATAGGTATAGCTAAATCTTGTGGGGCCACAAATTCCGATACTGATTGTCAACACCTTAACGATATGAGGCTTTTGGGGCCAAAATTACCATTGACACATAATGGAATTAGAATTCATCGGTCGCCAACCTAGAAGCAATCAAAACTAGCCACTGCGATGTCGATAGTGAGGATTCATATCACGCACTAGTACACATCATTATCCCCCATCCCCTACCGCATTTACACCCGTAAATACATATGTATGTATGTATATATAGGAATATTTGGAGTAATTTCATTATAGCAGTTAGTCAGCTGTACACGACTACATCACATCGTCGTCGTTGTATTATCGCTTCGGTGGGAACTATATTCAGAATTCAGACTATGTCAGCGGGTAGGAAAGCGGCTGGAAAAGGGGGTTGGGGTAGGGTAGTAGACAGTGGGGGTCGTTGTCATCCATATCGCTGCGCTCATCGTCGTTGTCGTCGATGGTCGTCAGTCGTTGTTAATGCAATGCAATGCAAATGCAATGAAAATGCGAATACCCTCCCCAAAGTGCACCCAAGTCCAAGAGATTCCATCATTATTTGCATTATCATAATATAATAGTGTAGGATTAATTTTCAGCTCACTTGACTCAGTTTCCAATCCAATATGCATGCTCTGCTCGTACGCAGTAAGTACTCATACAGAGAGTTTGTTCTGAGTTTGCTTCCAAAATAAGTTCAGTTCACTTTATGGGAAAGAAGGTACACAGATATGGACAGGGATCATCATAAAGATAAAGCAGCTTCTGCCGCATCAGCATCAGCATCAACAACAACATCAACATCTGGTCCCAATGCCCATTGCCCATTGACCAGCTCTCCGCAGTTCACTGGAATTGAAACTGCATGCTATAGTCAGATGACCACACAATAATATTCCGTATGAAGCTCCGTTGGAGATTTTCGCTCATAAGTCCAGATCCAGTATCCAGCATCCAGATGCAGAGACTAGGTCGTACCATGTGGAGAGATGTGCAGCTTGGTTGGTGCTGTGCTGCTGAATGCCCTATATGTGTGCCTGTGCAGTGCATGGTGCTCTTGGGGATGTGCACGGTCCATAGAGCATCATAGTTCGTGCATCTAATTGAATAAATTCTCAAAGTGCAATGATGAAACTCAATTTGTTTAGAAGCAATTTTGTTAAAAGGAAATAACACTCCAACATAGAGTCTCCAGCATCATCATACATAAACTGGAACTGTTGTTGGATGTGGGATGATATAAAACTCCGGCTGAAGGTGGATTCATCTTCCGATAAACGACCATATCTATAAAAATCCAGGTGAAACTTGAATGGGATTTTTAAATGAATTTTTAAATTTATTTAGTTTAATTTTTATCCTCCCCATCATACACTCATTGGTACACGGTTACGGTGAAGTTTTTAATTCAATTTTCATGTAAGCGATTAATATAAAATGAGTTTTAGGTTTTTTTTTCAAACAAAAATATTAAAGATGCAAGGCTAGTGAAACCTCAGCTTTATGAATTGATAACTTTTCCAATCAACTTCATTCAAACTGAAGCATATTAACACTGAGTTTGAATTAGCTCTTGAAGTGAAAAATTTTTAACTTTGCAGACAGTTTAAATATAACTATCTTCATAAATATTGCATATGTACTCGTTACGTCATTTCATATAAAATATTTTTAGTATTTTTGTTTTTGTTTACTCGCTCCCTGATGTTTTGGAGTAGGGGGTACACTCAACATATGAATCTTAAAAAAATTCGGTCCATAATGATACATCTTAGCCCTTTTGTATTTAGAAACAAATTAGGTGACGCAACAGTCTGTAGAGAACTAGGGCCAGCGAATTACAACTCTCAACCATTCCTGTGTGCGAGTAATGTTGTCAGGAATGGAGGGAACCTGAATTTTTTATGCCGAATTCGAACGGCTAATTTGAGAAAACTTTTCTTGACGGGACTTACTAATTGGAAAAAACTTTTGGTGACACAGGCAGGGATTAAACTCAAGACTTCTAGCATCCTATACGCACTAACAATCCCTAAGTAAAATTATCAATTCGCTAGTTAAAAAAACGAAAAGAAAGTTTTAAGACTTTGGAGTCACTAGTAAATTGCTGAATACTTAGAAAAATTTTAGACCTTTAACAACAGGTTGTTTAAAATTTTGCGCTAGGGAATTTCTGGAAAAAAAAATGTATCCAGTCAACTTATTTTTGCTTGATTAAAGCTTTATTAAACGTATCCCATTTATTTAAAAAAAAATCTTGTCCGGAAAATATGAGAAGATTTTTAGAGATATAGAAAATTGTTATGACTTCTGAACTGATAGATCAGTTTTAAAGATTTATTTCTGTTTTACCAGTTATCACTGCTTAGGCGTGTTTCCATATGTTCTTAATAAAACGGAACTAGTTTTTTTTGAATAATAAACGTTATAAAACGAAAAACGAAAAAAGCAGAAGATGTAATGTACTTATTAAGTACCATTAAGTACTATTTACTTAACCAAAAACTTTCTAATCGTTTTCGAGGTATTAAAAAAAATTAAAAATAGAAAAACAAATATAACCTTGTACCAAATTTAGGATGAGTTTCAAATTACCAAAAAATACATTCACTGACCGAACATTTGCATTATGAAGATTTAAATAGGTGATTGCTTATTGTCGTTAATTCGTTCGGAAAATTACAAATGTATCACTCAATATTTTCTATGTTCTTTATAGCTGCTTTGCGGAACGAAAAAAGTCATCCTATTGACTATTTTGGTAGTCAATATGACTATTTGGTAGTCAATATGACTATTTGGTAGTCAATATGACTATTTGGTAGTCAATTTTTAGCCGATAACCACGATAGTCAATGGAACAATTTTCGGTTGTTAATTTTGGGATCCGAAATTTTTTTTTCAATTTGGTAGTGAATATGACAACTGTAGTAGTCAATATGACACCTTTGGTTGAAGGAAATTGAAAATACGGTTGTCATATTGACTAATGTGGTAGTCAATACGACAATTGCGGTAGTCAATATGGCAACTGCGGTAGTCAATTTGACAACTGCGGTAGTCAATATGAAAACTGCAGTAGTCAATATGACAACTTTGGTTGAAAGAAATTGAAACTACGGTGTTCGTTTTGACTGCTGTGTTAGTCAATACGATAACTGCGGTAGTCAATATGACAACTGCGGTAGTCAATATGACAACTGCGGTAGTCAATATGACAACTGCGGTAGTCAAAACGACAATTTTTTGCTGTAAGCCGTAATCTAATTTGACTACCCGATAGTCCATATAACAATTCTCGAAAGTCAATTTCGGTAGTCAATATGACAACCACGGTAGTCAATATGACAACTGCGGTAGTCAATAGGACAATTGCGGTAGTCAATATGATAATTTTTGCTGTAAACCGTAATCTAATTTGACTACCTGATAGTAAATATAACAATCCTCGATAGTCAATTTTGGTAGTCAATATGACAACCAAAATGTCATATTGACTACCGAAGTTGTTCCATTGACTGCTTTTGTTGTCATATTAACTACCCAAAATTGACAATCGAAAATTGTTCTATTGACTATCCAGTAGTCAATTTTTTAAAATAAGGTTGTCATATTGACTATTTTGGTAGTCAATGCGACAATTTGGCCAAATTTCAAGTTGACTATCGACGATTGTTAATACGACAAATTTTTTTTTTCTGTGTACGTTTATACGTTCGGGATACCATTTTTGTTCATCCATATTTCAAAAAATAGTAGAGATATCAACTTCAAATACATTTTGTTTTACAGATAATAATATCAAAAGATGCAGAAAGGACTTTCAAAAAAATTAAGTAGGTGTTGTTTTTACTATAGCAATTTTAAACAAAATAAACATTTTGGTTGACTCCAAATATCTCACGAACCAATAATTCTATCGCCTTCAATTGAAAAAAATTTCACAAAAATATTTTTCACCACGAATATTTTATGACCTAAAAATGATATTACCTCCAGAATTATTTTATGCGACGAAAAACTATGTTTTTGACATCTAGTAAAGTTTTGAGAAAAATCGAAAAAACGTTTTTTTTTTTACAAAATATAAAAACTTAAAAAAAAAAACAGTACTAAAAGTTGGTAAACATTTACTTTCGACTCGAATATCTTTTCAAAAAATTAAAGATGTTAACTTCAAACTAATTTCATATGAAAAGAAAATATATTATTTTTAACCTCAGTCATTTTTGTATGAAAATTCAACTGTCAGTGAATAAATGAAGGTATTATGTAACTTCAAAATGATTTCATTCATTTTACAAAATTTTGTTGTTAACGTAGAATAATGAAATAAAACTTTCAAAAAATGCTGCCAAGATTTAAAAAAATGTCGGGAACAAAAACCGATATTGATGTGAAAATTTTGTTGTTGTTTTTTTAAATCAACTGACAAATTTTTTTATAGAACACGAAAACCTGCAAAAACAACAAAAAAACTGATAGGAAATGTTTTTAACTCAAGTATTTTGAGAACAAGGAAAGATATTGACTTTAAATTTTTTATATTTTTTAAAATTTTTTAAAAACAGACAGACGGGCACGAAAGGAAAGTTATCAGTGTGGGTCCGCATTCCAGCCTCTTTTTTTTTTTAATTATTTATCAAGACATGTTTTCTATGTTTTTTGGATCACTAAACTATATTGATATTATATTAATTTACCAAAACACATTCTTGAAACCGAATAAGAACATGATATTGATATTAATTTTTTCCGAAGAGGTCAAAAAGAAGCATTTATCGTACTCGTACCCAAAGACATTATTGCACAGCAAAGTTTAATCTGTAACTAATAACTAATAACTAATTAACTGTAAATTATCGACCTAACAAATTTTCGCCGCTAATAAACTAATAATTTAGAGGTAATCAGTCGTTTCGTTAAGAATACAACTTCGATGTTAAGTAAAAGGTATACCAATATCCTTATTCGTAATAATTTTAATTGAATTAAAACCATAAAATATTCTCCCAAAAAACTTTAACTTGTTATAATTTCCTTAATTCAATTAAAACCAACAGTTACAAATAAAAGGTATTTACCCTGTCTTAATTTATTTATGGATATAATTTCTAAGACAACAACTTTCCTAACCGTCTTAATTAACTGTAACATCGAGATTTATTTTTCTTTTAAAATTAAATTAGATACAAATTGTGTTGTCAAAGCAGTGTCCTGCACTATTAGAGCTTTTCTAAGAGTATAACAGTAGTATATCAAGTGAATTATATAAAATTCATTAATAAAAATAATGTCTTCCTCTCTTCAATGTCTTGACTTAAATTTCCTCCATTCATTCTTTCGTTGATGAACAGCAGTAAATTTTTTCCTTTTCTTCCCGTTTTCCCTCATCGAGTCCAAAGTTCTCAAGCAAAAGTCTTCTCCCACCTGGATTGACACAGTAGACAATTCTTGAGGCAGTTCTTCATACTTTTCAATATTAACGCTAACACACTGTGATGATGAAGACGCTTCACCATCATCGCCACGAACGTCCAGACTTTTCTTAACATAAATTGCAATGAAAGCTTCTTGATTACTGTCATCATTTATATCCCAGAAGCTTCCATCGATGCCAGTCCTTTGGGTAACGCCACCACGGTTTTGTCGTCGTTTTGATGTGATGCCAGTTGTCTTTTCTGAACTATTTTCTGAAAATTTCCAACTCGTGTCTGATGAAAAACATCCACTGTCATCATTGATGATTGTAATTGATGAATTATTTACTTCCAAATAAGTGGAGGGAGTTGGAGCAGCGGCGGCGGTGGTGGTGGTGGAGGAGATGTTGTTGTAGGAATCTTCTTGAGGAGACTCTTCTTCATTTACTTCGGCTATGTCATTTGCATTTTCATCATAAAAGAAAAGCTTTCGTTTAGGTGTTTTCTTAGCAAATTGTATTTTGAAATGGAATTTTGTTGTTTTCTTCGGAGTCATTTTATTTTAGTATTTAAATTTTATTTTTGAAATTAACTTTGACACTCCCAATCGTTGCGTTTAAAATAAAATGGCCAATCTATAAAAATTTAGTGTGTTCATTTAAAATTATTGGAGCAGATCAATTAAGCAACAATAGGTCGAGGAATGGGTTGTAGCAGTTACAACACTGATTTATTTTTTTTTAAACAAAAAACGATAAAATTAAATTACCAATCACACTTTAACGGAGACACAAATTAACAAAAGGTATAACCAAAAGAAAAACAATAGTCTCCAGTCTCTTTTTACAAATGAGATCAATATCAATGTCAAAGCATGCATCAAACTGGAACGAGTTACTGTATTTTTACAGTGAAGTCTGTTTAATGTGGCATCACATGCAATCAAAGTTTAATTTGAAAAGAATTCACGCTGGTTTTGTTTTTAATTGTTCGCTTAAAATTTGATGTGGAAATATTAAAGAAAACATACAACTTTGACGTAAGGGCTAATGAAAAGGTTTTGAGGATTCCTTGCCTTGAGCTTAGTGTAAACTATTAGTAGATAAGCTAAAAATAAAATTGTGTGTTTTTACACGGTTGTTAGAAAAAATAATAATCTCTTACAATTTACTGTCAGAAATTGGTTACCAAATAATAATAAATTGTAATAGATTGGTACTTTTTTTACCAACCGTGTAAAAACACAAATATCAGCTCATAAGTAGATAACAGTGGTCAACGAGGAAATGTAGCTGGCAGTGAAATAATAATTTTCTTTTTCTGAGGTTTTTGATGGGTCTAGTTCAACTCCGACTTCAAAATTTATCTATCACGTCAGGTTTTTGGGATACAATCTTATATTATTAGAGGTTAGGCTTTTTGAGGATGATATAGTTTTTTTTTCAATAAAAATCGGGATGATTTTCCAAATCTACAATTCGTTACTTCAATATTCTGTTTAAAAATTGTGTGTATCTCACTTGTTTTTCAAAAAAAAACTTCATTAGTTGCCACACATTAACCTTAAATGAACGCTAAAGCTTAAACGGTTCTTAAGCCAAAAACAAATATTCAAAAATCCCTTTATGAGTTCCTGAGCAAAATTTAAAACAAAATATTGGTTCTATGGGGGTATCCTTCTTAAGCAATACAAACATATTTTTTTTGCATTGAAAGAAGCCAAGTTAAGAAAGAACATTTTAGAGAACATCTTATAAAAATTTATCGGTTCGTTTTTGAGTAAATATGAATTTTCGATTTTTGACTACTGGAAAAAGTATGAAAAATAGCGCCTAACGTGAATCTGTTTAAAACCTTAGTTTCCAAGTTCTAACTCAACTGAACCAATAGTTTGGACTGTCGCAAGTAAAAACACAAACCAGTATAAAAGCAATTTTTAATTTTGGTACCAATTCGTAGTCTTAAGGTTATAACATCAAGTTCTTGGAATATATTGAAAAACAAAATATAAAATAATGTTAAAAAATTTTTGTATACTATACAAAATTATCAAATGCCTTACAATTTAATCGCCCTAGAATTGATAATCAAAGACACCTTCTTTAAGGACTATACGGTTCTTAGAAATTGTAAGTGTGTTTTTCTCTGACAATTCTGACAATATTTTAAAATCTATACGATGATGGCCAGAATTTTGACTTTAAATAAAATCGGGTTTTGTATTTACAACTTTTCAACACAAATACTTTTGATTGAAATTTGTTTAACCCTCCTTGAACATCAGCAGTATTTTTTCAACGTTATCCAGATCATAATATCATCTATTTATTTGCGTTACAACAACAAATCAAAATCCTAATTTATGCTTGGATCTATTTTTGTGATCCAAAAATAAGTTTTTCTATTTCACACCAGGTGACATTTCGTCTTGTAAAGTTTGGTATTACTTCCAACTGTATCAACAAAAACAATATTTCCACATTACCATATTTATTTATCTGGAAATTAAATATATCTTAATTACACAACAAAAAGATTAATATTTTTAATGAAATAATGAAAATATTTGACAAAACAAAATATAATTTCGTGAAATTAAAATGAATACATATGTAATTGCAAAAAAATTTATATTTGACAAAATACTCACGTATCATTTTTCCCTAAGAAAAAGAAAAACAAAACATAGTTGAATGAAATGGTCAAAGGGTAACTCAGCTATAAACGTCAAATAATATAATTTAAATATGATGATTAGAGCGGTGTTATTTTTTTGCTCTGATGATCATTTTTGTAATAAAACGCGGCTTTTATTTACTTACACAAAAAAAAAACACATAAAATAGAAGAAAAGTAATAAGATTTCTCTATGGTTTTCATCCAAGAAGAACGTCTTATTCCATAGAGAAAATCTTATCTTAATCTTATGTTCAATTTATAGGATACCCACATATTTTTGAGAAGATATCTTATTGCGTTCTAATAGAACTGCTTTATAAAACAATAAGAAACGTATTAAAAAGTATAATCCAATCTCTTAGAAACAATAAGAAGACATTATTAATAATATGAGAAGATCTTTTATTAACAATAAGAAGAACTGAATGGAAGAAAATGAAAAACGCTTTGAATACATGTGAAGAACTTATTAAAAGCATGTGCAAATCTTGTTGGAAGAATAAGAAGGTCTTATTATAACTCTCTTATAAACGATGAGACGAACTTACATATTAAAGGTTCATTTACCTATAGTTGAAAAATATAAAAAATAAATGCAAAATTTCTGCTAAATTCATTTAAATAAAAAGACGAAATAAATATATTTTTTCAAACAATTTATTGTTTTTTTTTTTTAATGAAATGTAGCTAACAAAATAGGAGTAATGATAATAGCAATAGGCCAATTCCTCCGTTTGGAATTGCAAAGTTGTTAGTTTTGTTGTTTTTTTCCAGTAATCTCTTACAGTTTCCCACGGGGAACAATTATGTTGAAGCCAACACTTTTTTTCAGAAAATTCCTCTGAAATATTTTAATATGAAATAATAACAATGTCTATTAGTCTTTTAAACATTTAATGAAAAGAAATGTACATATATATGTTACTGATATAAAAAATAAACAAACAAAAATTGTTAGACGGTTTTGTATATACCTTCCGAAATAAGATCTTGTTCTTCTTCAGCTTCAACAATTTTTTTTTTGTATTTTTATGTTTCACATCAACCAAACGTGAAAACAATTTGACAGTTGAATTTTGTTCCCCCAGTTTTCGAAATACAAAAAGTTTCCTAGAAATACAAAAAAAAATTATAATTTTAAAGAAAACTAAACAAAAGCAAATGTTACTATTTGTTAACTAGAATATCCATTAATAGAAGTAAAGCGATTGGATTCGCAAATATTGCAGGTTTTTCCCACTAAGTCATAAACTTGGTTTTTGCTTATAACCTCAAAATCTATGTCAAAACTCCGAGGTTTCTATATATTTTCCAATTTTCAACTTCAACTTATGACAATAACCTCAATCCAAATGTCCAATAACTGGGCATGATATGAAGTTATTTACGACTCAGTGGGAAAGTGAAGTGTAAAATTCAGTTCTTTTAACTTTTAATAATTGTTGAATACGTACTTTATTTTCTGTGGGAAAGATTCCTGTTATGGCATGAACCCACTGATTCATGTCTCTATAAGTCATTTTTGTAGCGTTTCCAATGAATCTTTCCAGAATACAATGAGTTAAGTCTTCTGTCTTTTGCTGTCAAAATGGCCGTTCATAAAATGCCAAAAGAAGTTGGCCTCTAACAGATGACTTCAGAAGACTAGTTAGATCTATTTCTATTAACTCAGAAACATGTGAATTGGTTGACACTCTTGAAGATGTGGCTGAATTTAAATTGTTGGAAATCTTTTCAAGCCATTCCAGAACCTTTCGGGTCGACGGACGGAGTTGATAGCGTACACTGATCACACAATAAAGGTGTATTCTAAAAATAAAATTAGAGCAAATGTTGCAAAAGTAACAAGAATTTGTTTATAAAGTTGTGTTCACACCAAGGTCAACACAGCTGCTATCGTAAATCTAAATCTTAAAAATAAAAAATAAAAAAAAAAAAATAAACAACTTTGTGGCACAGGTGGTCCACTTACTAAGATTTTATTGAATATCGAAATGTCACTTTCGTAGTCCAGCTTGAAATTTAGTTCGATCGCCAAAGTAGCCGGAACTGTCGAAATTGCTAAAAAATTTGTCGACGTCTTCCATCTCCATTTTTTCGAGAACATCCAAGAGAGAAAAATTTGCTGGGTCTCCTCAATTTCGTCATTAAATATGGAACACTGATTGCTTCACTCACAATTTCATCTTTACTTCCACTCGCGATTACATTGTCAATATTTTCATCCATTTTGATCAATTTAATACACTTAATTTTACTTTTTTTTTAAATTCACCAGCACGCAGACGTCTCTAGAATTGAAAAGAAAAATTATGTTTGGCAAAGCAAATTAAGAATCGGCATTAATGCTATAATGTGATAATGTGATAAGTTCTGTTCTGATTTTTTCTTTGCTCAAGTTTATGTTATTCGTAGACAATTTAAACCTTTTTATTTTTTATTTTAAAACGATAGCCTGGAGTTAAAAAATAAACACAACCGAACCTATGCTTAAGCTGTTTTCAAATCTATAAAACGTAAAAAGTAAACAAACTAATTGAGAAAATTACGTTGCGAGATATGTATTATTTGAAAATATAAAATCAAAACTTAAAATGTCAATAGACTTGAGCATCAATCAAGATTTTTATATTTAGCTGGATGTTGGAATGCTAACACCCAACGTAAAACGAAAGATCTGCTTAACTCGAATCGACCCGTTTTGAAATAAATGCGGGGATGATTTGTATGAAAGGTATCCATTCGATAGAAAAGTGCCAAGTTTATGATTGGCCTTCTAAATAGTTAGGATCGTAATTGAAATAAAGGTTTACCAATATCTGTGTGTTTTCATTTCCATTATTAACAGATCCACTTAAGTGACATAGGCACAATATCTAAACATTTTTTTCACAACAGGCGACTTATGTATGTAGGTACATGCAATTTCTTAACAAACAGAATAATTTCAAGGATTTCAAAGACTTTTAATAGGTTTAAGTGAAATTGTACTAGAACTGGAAAAAAAGGAGGAAAAGAAAGGAGACCAAAAATCATAATAATCATTAATATAAATATTATATTGACACATAAGTACTTTTTCGAATCCATGGTTAGCTAATAAAAAAAACTGAATGAAATAATAATTGCTTATGGCGCTCTATATCATTTTAAATAACTGCAAGATAATACAATTTAATTAAAGTAAAGCAAGGTTCGTTTTTTTTGAGTAACAATTTTGCGATAATTAAATTACATAAATAAGTAAAAGAAGACGTTTATCATGATAAATAGTGTTTGTCTTTCTAATATAAATCCTATAACCATTATTTAGAAAATAAAATAAAGCTGAACCGATATTAACTTAAGAATGACGATTTTAAATATGTCAATTTGCTATAGATGAATGTGTTTTCATTCATACTTATTACCTTTTTAATAATATGTACACTAAATAAACTTTTCAGGAGTTATTAAACAATGTGCTAAAGATATTTTTTTTTTTTTAAATTGTGACATCTTTCTCCAAATCTATGAATCCCTATTTTTAATTTTGACATATAGGAATAGGAAGTTTTGCATTCACAAAAAAATTTGAACTCGAGATTGTTATTAAAGATGACAGGTTTTGAGCCAATTTGCGTTAGGGTCCGGCCACGCAATGAGCGACGAGCGACTGAGCGACCGAGCGACGAGTCGCTGAGCGACCAATCTGAGCGATGGGTGGCCATTTACTAAACGACACATCGCTGAGCGATTAGTTGGAAAAAATAGATCTGTAATAAGATCGAGATTCCGTAGATTTGGTGTACACCCCATAAATCGTGAAAGGGAAAATTATGGTGAATTTCATCATTTATTTCTGAAACTTCGCAGATTTCCAGATCGATTTTGCAATATTGTCGTATGTCAGTATCATCTTTTGAACAAAAAACACTATTTGTAATTAAAGATTAAATAAATTAAAACTTAACAAAACAATTACAAATTTGTCCAACTTTTTCCCACTCGGTGACATTTTTATATTCCCATAGAAAGTTATTGTAATCGGTCCGATTTGTCGAATTAAAAATTTTGACATTTCTCGACGTTTCAAGGTCCCTAGAGTCTAAATAAAAGATTTTAAGAGAGATGTCTGTGTGTGTACGTACGTTTGTACGTCCGTACTTTTGCGTCGTTTACGTTTACGTACGTTTTTTTCGTCGTACATAGCTCAAGAAATAGTAGAGATATCGACTTCAAATACATTTTTTTATACAGATAATAATGCACAAAGGGCTTTCAAGAAAATTGAGTGGGTGGTTTTCTTACCATAGCAATTTAAAAAAAGGTGAACATTTTGGTTAACCCTTGAAATCAATTTTATATTATTTATTGTAACGTGATACCAAACAAATAAATTTTTGGAAAATATTTCAATAAACGGTTTTTTTTAAATAAAAAAAACTGAAAAAAAATGTGTCACCTCGAAAATTTTACGAGCAAAAAATGATTTTATCTCCAAAACAATTTTGTATAACGAAGAATAACGTTTTCAACATCTGGTAAAATTTTGAGAAAAATCGAACAGCTTTTGGACAGCTGAAATTTAACTTTCAGTGTTTATTGTACACATCTTTTTCCTACGTCGCTCAGCGATCGATTGAAAAATTAAAACAGATTTGATTACAGAGCGACGTCGCTCTGTCGCTTAATAAATCGCTCAGTCGCTTAGGATTTATGTGGCCGCCTCCATACGATCTCATGTGTTCTAATTTTTTTGCGTCGCTCAGCGACTCGTCGCTCGGTCGCTCAGTCGCTCGTCGCTCATTGCGTGGCCGGACCCTTAGGCTTTTTTTTTTTCATTTTTGTAAAGACTAAAAATTTCAGTACAGGTCAAAAATTGAAAATTCGAACTTTCTCAAAAATTAACCGATCAATTTTGTTTAATTATCACTAACATTATTTCTCTTAACTTGACTTCTTTTACAAAACATATTTTTGTATTGCTCCAGAAGGTTAACCCCATAGAATCGTTATTTTGTTTTTAAGTTTTTTTTTTTTAAAGAACTAATCAACCGATTTCAAAAGTTTTTTTTTCTGCACAAGCTCTTTTCTTGTTTTAATTATATTTGATGACCATGATGATTTGATGATTTTCGAAATGCGATATTTTGAAAATGAGTCATCATTTTTTTACGAAATTGGAATGTAAACCTTATAAGGTCAAAGTAACTGCATACTAAAAATACTTTTAAACTAAAATTGAAAAATTTTATAACTATACAAAATCAATTTGAAAAAAAAATCGCTCTAACGATTTTCAAATACAAATTTTCAAAAAAATTAAGTTTTTTTTTCGACGAATCAAATGACATTTAAATTTTTGAAAACAAAATTTTTTTTACAGATACAGACTGTTTTTATATACATGTGTGAGTTCGTGCGACCAGTCTTTTATTTTATTGTTTGCTCGATTTTAAATACAAAATAAAGAGGATTTTTCATGAAGTGTTAAAAATGTACAAAGGAAGCCCTATCTATCTCTTGGATTTGTTGGAATTTTTTCGAAGTGAATATTAAATTTCTTTAAACTAAAAATCATTTTTGAAAAAAAACAAGAACTTTGTGAAAAGTGACACACGGTTTTTAAAGTATCAATAAAAAGTGAATTCTTTGTTTGAAAAAAGCATTTCTCTAAGTTTCTCTTAATAATTTGGGTAATAGAAGTTGTTAATGGTTTTTTCTTCGTTTCAAATTTGAAATTTCTCATTGATTTCTTTTCTTTCTTTAATTTATTCCAAAATAACTAATAAACACCACAGTTCAAACAAAAACACTTAGCCCTCTATGTGAATTTAGAGGCATTAGTTTAGAAAAGATACAATACCTCATTAAAACAAAAAACCTTCACCAATGGGCCGGTTCTTAGAGAATTTCAACAATTGTGTTTTTTATATATATATATATGTATGTATATATAAATGCATGTTCTTTTATTGAGGTATATTTTCTTACGAAACAATATTCTTGATTCCTTTTATTACTTCCTGAAACAAAGAGGTTTCCCTTTTCCCTTGGTGTCTTAATCTCTTATCATTTATGCTTTTTTTTTTAAAAACAAAACTTGGGTCGCCTTTTATTTAAATTTATTCTCAAATTTATTCAGATTTTTCTCAAAGTAAAATAGAGTGTCAAAAAGAAAAACATAACATTGTCTTTATTAACCCAAACAATGACCTTACTCAAGCAAGAGTTATGTTAAGTATGAAGATGTTTATTATTTTAATAATTTTACAAAAAAAAATTAAAAATATACTTTTTTCCCTCAGTCTTTCCAATTTAAGGACCTTTGTACTTATTTTTCATCCTTCCATTAAAAAGACAAACAAAATTTTCACCAACTTTGGTCCTAAGAATATTTAAATTTGTTTAAACGAAACAAAAATAAATATCCAACAAGAAAAGGAAGAAACAAAAAACACATAAATTAGCATTTTAATTACAATTTTAAATAACTAATTTGACTTATGACCCAAAGCTTCCTCTTCTAATATTATTATCTGTAATTTCAATTCTCAAAAAACCGTTAATCACACTCAGTTTTAATTTAAGTTTTCCCTTAACTTTAAAAACAACGAGAACGAGTGTTGAGTGTCGAGTGGGTATGGTGTGGTGGCATTGGCATAGGTAAGTAGAATGAACTTTTTATAAACCAAACAACAACAAAAACAACAAGAGTCCCTCTTAAACATTTTTGAAATACCCACTGGGCTTACTGAACAGTGTACCTACAGTGTTCTTTATGCGAAACTTTAAAAAGCTGCTAAAAATACCATTAAGATTATGCTTGAGGATAAAACACCTAATTAGATAATCCGTTTTCAGTATTTCATCGAATATGAAATATAACTTACCAAAAAATGGGGGAAAATACAATTTGAATTTGGTATTTTGAAAGATTATTATTTTTATTTTTGTTTTTTTTTTGGCAAGTCCAAGGAGAGATAATAATTCTTGATTTAAATAAAAGTTTCAAGGGAGTCTAATTGTGTTGATTTTAATATGATCCTGATGGATATGTACCTACAACTCTCTGAGGTGGTTCTTAGAAAAAAGATGGAGGGTTAAAATACTTACCGCTGTTTTGATTAGAATTTAAATTTTTAAATAACCTCTTCACACCAGATACCTTATCTCCCCCTTATGACAGAAGCATATGTTTTTCGTTGTTGTTCGATGGCGCCAAAGTTAGGTATGTATACATACATATAAACTTCAATAAACGAACATGGAAGAAAACATAATTCTTAAAATTATCGATTTGGCCATTAGCAGTTTCAACACTTCATTCTTATTGTAGAACTTTCGAAAACAGTAGATACCTACCATTTATATTTTTGAACATTCGTGCTTCTGGCACAAGGGGGAACGATACGATACATTATGAACATACATACATATGTATAGAAAGGTACTGTGTATATTTCTTTTCAACTAAAATTTTTCTGGAAAATTTATATTGGTACAAAATATAGGTATGCACATTAAATTCAAATAAATGCTTATGTTGGCAAGTACCTAAGTTCCACGAAATAATTCCAAGTATTTTTCGATTCAATATTTTGTGTGAGTTTTTTTGTGAGGTTTTATTAAATTCAGTTAATAAGTTTACTAAGAAAAATAAGGAACTCAAAGACTGACTTAAGAACTAGATCCTTTGTGGCTTTATGCTTTTCTCTTTGATTATAATTAGAAATTTGCTTTGTGTTTTTTACTATTAAGTTTATTAGAGGATGAAATGGGTGAAAAACAGAAGTAACCGTCTTTATTTTCTTTTGTAAATAAAAGAGTATACAAAATAAAGATGCACTTATGTTTTCTCCTACAAATTTGAGGAGAAGAGTAGTAAACCTTAACGAAAAACAATAAACCCACGAAAAGCTGACAATATTTTATAAGTAGATACTAATTAAAAATTTAACTTTTTGAAACATTGAAATGTTATACAAAATTGAAGTCCTACCAAAATGTTTGTGTTTTTCAGACGTTTTTTTTCAATCTGGCAATACTTTTTCCAGAGCTGGTCTTGATTTATTCTCAATTTTGTTTGTTATTTTAAGCCTAGTACGCAGCTGAAGTGAAACGAATTTTTTCGGCGGTCTCCAAGTGCAGAGCGAAATGAAAACGAAAACCACAGCGGGAAAATATTTGTCTTCATCACTTCTTGCACATCACCAATAACATCCTGAGTTTCCGATTCAGAAATGCAATGTTGGAATACATTAGAAAAATCCATTTTATTTTAAATTTTAAATCAAAGATAAATCCAAATCAAAACACCGAAAGTCACGAGTAAACAATTTTTTTCTATTTATTTGTAAACATTTTTTTTCAATAAATAAATTAAACGTCAAAATTTCGCAAGCAATTAATGTGCTGGGCAATTAAATTGAGAACGAAAAGAGTGGAGAATTGTACTAAGAAATCTATTACAGCTCTCCACTAAAATGTCACTTTTCGTCGTCCAGCAGCGTATACTGCATAGAGGAAATATATTATCTAGAGTCCCGACTGGTACCCGTCTTGCCTGAAACACCCTCAAATTTTATTTGAGGTAACTCTCTTAAAAGCCCGTAACAACTACATAGAATCTGCATTTTCCCATAAGAAATGCACGGGACAACTAACACATGCTTATGCTAATGGGCAAAATTCGCTCAATTTAGTTTGTAGGCCGAAAGAGAGCAAACCCATTAAGTCGGGACTCTAGATAATATATTTCCTCTATGGTATACTGAAAAACGAAAAGCACAGTGAAATTTTTCGTTTACGATTTCGTCATGTCATTTTTGTATGGGAATTTTCGTTTCACATCAGCAGCGTACTAGGCTTTAGAATGAATAGACTTACTCCTGATTCCTGAACAACGTTTGCAAATCATTCAAATTTATTACCAAAACAGTTCGGTTCGCAATATTCGACCAGAAGAGTCGGTTATTCTAGCAACTATGGATCGGTTTGGCACCACGTGCGGCAATAATGCGCATTCTTACAGACACCGTACAGTGCCCACCGAAGACGCTATTGCTGCTTTGAAGCAGATATCAAAGAAATCTCAAATGAGTACATCACCATTCGCTACTTTGTTCAGCTGTAAAGCTCATTTTTTGTTAAATAGGTAAGTAAATAAGAAAAATTATTGTATTTGGAGTGGTCATAATCCACAAGCCATTTTTGAGACGCCGCGCCGCTGTTACATCCCCAAAAAGTAACAGTTTGGTGTGCTCTATATGGGCAGAGGAAATCATTTGTCGATATTTCTTTCATGGAGATGAAAAAAATGCTCGGGCCTCTCGGCTAGAATTTTTTCAAGCCAGCCGTTGCCGGAAATCATATTTATAACATAATGGCAAACCCTTATCGTTATAATTAAGCAAAATTCTTGGCCATAGCATTAAATAATATGCGTTTTAGTTCTTCTTAAAAAACACAAGCCTAAAAAATGTACCCTCATTTACAAAATATTGTTATTTAGTCTGATTAAAAAGTTGTTTTTTACAAAAGTTTCACGCTTGATATATTTGATTATTTTCTTATGTTACAAATATGTACAAAAGATCTGAGAAAGAACATTGGTTAAGCAATGTTCATTTAAGAAAGCTTCTGCATACGACAATTTATAAAAATCATGTAAGCTACGTTTGACATAAAATTAAAATAATGTGTACGTTTTTTTGCACGCAGAGGTTTCATGACCATTTTAAAAAATATTGAAAAACTGACGGGTACAGTTCGAAAATTTCGTAACTACAAACTATGTCGGTATAAAGAGTGGGACAGAAACAAATTTTCTTTTTAAAAAAAGGAATTAAATGGAAAAATTGTAATATGAATTTATTAGCAATAGCAAAATTAATTAAGGTGGAGCTAACAGTTCTTTGAAAACTAGGGCCTAGTGACTTACAACTCTCAACCAATCCTGAGTGCGAGTCATTTTACGGAATGGAGGCGACCAAAGAAGGCACTTTTCATGGCAAGAATTACTCTTTTTCACTCCCGTGAAAAAAAACTTTAGGTGACACAGGCAGGGATTGAACTCAAGACCTCTAGCAACTTTTTGATTTATTATTAAAGAGAACTTCGTTAAAGTAGCTGCTCCGGCAAACTTCTTAGTATAGGGCATACTGCCACTCCAATTTTCGATGACCATAATTGTCGGTTTCTGTGTTGTAGTTGATTATATCTGGCCTTGCTTGAATCATTACCGGATTGTTTTCATAACCTCATTCCTTTACGGTGCACACAAAAAGAGGTCCAAAGAGGAGCCAATTGATATCGGCAAATAAAAATTGTGAAAAGGTTGAGTGGCATAGTAACCCACTTTGCATTCCACGTCTTCTATTTCTGTAAAAAAAAGGGTTACATGGATCTTTAACGTCCACCGTTAACCGACAATTTGTTCCCAGCTTTATTTTCGATGCAAAATATTCCACTCCATAATCTGTCTCTCTCCGATAACATAGCCGCCGATATTAAAGTGCGCTTCGTAAAAAAACTTGATTTTTCGACCAATTCAAACTGACCCAAGGTCAAAACTGCAAAACTCAGGCAACAATGAAATGTCTAGTCGTGTGCTTTCATTTACTGAGTGAATTGGACCTTCTTAGCAAATAATGTGAGGTCTTTGTGTGGAATTGTCCTTAAACTAGTTTGTGAAATGTTGAGCTTCTGACATCGTAAATTAAGTTTCACGCTCCCGACTACAGCAGCCACATTACCGGCAACATTTCTTTTCAAAATTTGTTTTTGATAAACACCACTCACTTTGGAAACAAGTTTTTAATATTTCTCAGAGTTTTTCAAAAGAAGAGTGAGTCATTTGGCCAGTTCACGTTTCCAAGATTTCTGAGAATTTTTTCAGTCGGATTGACAAACATATTAACAGAATCCACTTTATAATCTCATCAATCCTTATCAATTATTGCACTTGATATTTCAAAAGCATTTGATAGAGTTTGGCATCAAGCTCTCTTATCGAAAATGCGTGCTTTTGGTATTGATGAATCTCTTCTTCGTTGGATTAGAAATTACTTTTCTAACCGTTCAATACAAGTTGTATTGGATGGTTTCAAGTCTGAAATTCATAAAATAAATGCTGGTGTCCATCAGGGCTCCGTTTTGTCTCCGACTCTCTTCCTTATATTCATAAATGATCTTTTGTCTGCCACTTCTAATCCATTAAACTGTTTCGCCGACGACACAGTACCCTCAGCTTTTCATATTCGTTTTTAGATTCACATCCTTGTCCTTCGGATGTGGAACTTCAACGGCAGTGTATGATAAGCTCATTAAATTCTGATCTTGACAGCATTGTTCAATAAGGAATCAAAAAACATGTAGAATTTAATGCTTCGAAAACTCAATGCTGTCTCCTGTCGTTAAAGCTTAACACCCCCCCGATGCTGCTATCTATGAGTGGCACTTGCATCCAGGAAACTAATCAACTGTCATTACTCGGTATGTGTATTACAGATCACCTTTTATGGAATGATCTCAAATTTGACATTGCCAAAAATGCTGCCAGGTGCTTAGGATTTATCCGACGGTGCAAGAAATTTGTCACCCCTTCTGATCTGGCTGTAGTTTACAAAGCCTTCACCCGTCCAAAGCTTGAATATAATTCGCATATCTGGGCAGGTGCCCCTAAAACAAGTTTAAAATCTCTTGGATAGAATACAAAAGAGGGCTTTAAAAATGATAGGCGATAGAACTATAATCGAAACATTTACATCGCTAGAACACCGCCGCAATGTTTCATGCCTTTCGTTGTTTTATCGATATTTTTACAAACAATGTTCTGTTGAATTAGCCAGTCACATTCCACCCCTTAAACGATTCAGCCGTAATACTCGCACTTCCAGGAATGCTCATCAGTTTACCCTTGAGCTCAATTTCGGGCGTACTGTCAAGTATAGAGATTCTTTCTTAAATCGCACATCGAGAATGTGGAATGCTTTGGCCAGCTCTGTTTTTCCCTCCCATTTTGATGTTCAGAACTTTAAGACCAATATGCACCGGTATCTCCTCTTAAATCCTTCCCTATTTTTCTAACGCTCGAACTGTGTTTTAATATAAACATATAAAGGGTACTAATAACCCCTTGAGTGCCTGTAAATAAAAAAAAAATAAATAAAAAAAGCTTTTTATTTCTTATTTTTTGAATTGTGCGATCGAAAATTTTCGAGAAATCGAATTGATAAAATTAAATTCCCAGATTTCCCAAAACAAAAGAAAATGCGATAGGAGAAATTTGTATCACAGAAGTTTTGTGTATATTTTAGAGAATACAGAAATCTCTATGTTCTTAGAAATATAAACTGGGCAATTTCGTTCTGCAGAGGTATATATAGTTTTCTGTTAAGATTTCAAGTGGGAAATAGCTGTCAGTGTCAAAATAACTTATGATTCAAAAAAGAAACCACTAGATGTCTCACCCTGTACACATTTTGTCTGGCTTTACGTATACTGCGTCGCTTTAACACCTCTTAGAGCATAGGGCAGCTATGAAATCATTTCATCTTAGGATTCCATTCGAAATATTTTGCCTGGTCTTGATCATCAAATTTTACGTTTAATACGATTTGCGGCACCGGATCTTCAGAATGAATCGCAGACAACGATTAGCGAATACCTGATAGAGGACTTTCATGTTTCAGATGCACTTAAAATCACAAATTTATCGTTGGTTTCAAAGAGTTTCAACTTTACGCGGGATAAATTGGTTAAGTTCCGCAAAGAGAAAGATTCGCAAAGAAGAAAAGATTCAAATGTCAAAGTCTTCGTATACATCAGCAGCCTAAATTTAGTGTTTTTTTGAAAAAAAAGTACAAGGAATAAATGTAAAAACCAAAATGGTAACATTGAAAGAAATTTAGTTTCCACCTTCACCTTTTTACCAAATTAAAAAAAATTGTGATTGCTTTTTTCAAAATTCTTGTTGTTAATATATGTTTTGCTGTAGTAAATACTTATCTCAGAATCAACAAAAAGAAAGCTGCTGTACGGAGACTTTTTGGACTATGTGTATGTACATATGTATATGGTCAAGAATATTTATTTAAATTCATATGGGAAGAGAATAATTGAAGCGTTTGGATGAAGAAGGGGGTAAGTGACATTTTTTCGATTTTCGTTTTTTTTCTCGAAATATGAGGATGCCTTGCGAAAACTTAAATTTCTGTCCAATCTACGTTGCGCTACGATTCGTATTTTCTTATTTAGCGCTTTTATTTTTGGTATAAAAGGGTTACTAACAACTAAAAATCGTATAATATGAGTGGAAGAATGGGCTAACAGCACTTAACTCCTTTTTGGGTAAAATAAAAAAAAACTTTAAAAAAATGTATTTTGCATGAAGGGGTTAAGTGCTTACTTACCTCCTTCTTGCAGACAAATTAAAACCCATATTTAAAGTGGTTATAGTAACGATGAAGGTACTAAGCGAGTATATTGTACTACAATGTATTTAGTAGGCTGTGGTAGCGAAACCGTTTTTTTTTTGTTTGATATTCCTTTTATGCTAACGCTATTTCAGCATCAGCATTTCAACCGACCAAACAAAATATCCGATCATGTAGTCGACTATATTTTGGAGCATATTAACGAATTTCCAGCCGAAGAATCGCACTACTCAAGGAACAAAAACCCAAATAAACTTTATCTTTCACCTTTGTTAAATATATCTAAATTATATAGCCTTTACATTGAAAAATGCACCGAACAAGAGAAAAATGTCCAATATTTTGTTAGCCGACATTTTTACCGACAAATTTTCAACACGAAATTCAATCTGTCTTTCCGCCTACCAAGAAGTGACACTTGTAGCATTTGTGACTCTGGCAAAAACTCAGCTAAACACCAAAACAACTATAAGTCCGGATTCCAAAGTCAAAAAATTGACAGCGAAAAAGCTCGATCCGATCCTAACGTCTTATATATTACATTTGACCTCCAGCAAACAATGCCCTTACCAAAATTAACCACGTCTAAGGCATTTTACTTGAGGCAGATGTGGTTTTATAATCTAGGAATCCATGTCATTACTTCCGATGTGAAGATGTCGTATATGTTAACCTGGACCGAAGATGTTGCAGACAGAGGAAGCACCGAGGTAATGAGTGCAATCTATACATTCTTCCAAGAATGTGAAATTGCCAAAAAGAGGAAACATTTGATTGCATGGACCGATTCTTGCCCTGGACAAAACAAAAACTTCTGTTTATTGTGTCTATACCAAGTCCTTTTTTGACGGAATATTTTGATCTAATTGACCACAAATTTCCTGAAGTTGGCCATACTTATCTTGACAGTGACAGGGATTTTGGAAGAATCGAAAAAGAGTTACGAAAAAACGAAACCATTTACACTGCTGAGCAATACCGACATATAATAAAAAGTGCTAGCAAAAAAAATACCGTTATAATTGACATGGAGAACCACTTTCGATCATTAGAAAATCTTCCAGCAAAATTAAACGTTAAAAATGTTACAAAAACATATCGAATGAAAAAATCATTTTCCGTGATAGCGTCAAATGGCTTAGAATAAACAAATATGGATCCTATTTTTATAAGGAATGCTACGAGGAAGGTGCTTTATTCAATTAAGCTGTTATAGCAAAAAACATCCGAATAGTTCCAGACAAAAACCAAGACTTTTTCGTCCGAGAAAAAAAGATAAAGCAGATTTCTGTTGAGAAAATAAATAGTTTAAAGGAACAAATGATGTTCATACCAAGGGAACACCACTGGTCTTATGAAAAAGCTTTATCGGAACCATGCAAACAGAAAACAACATTTCAAAATAAAAAAAACAAACAATGAATTTTGTTACTTAACCCCTTTGTATTCTTAAAAATTCAAAATACTAATAAGCTTTTTGTGCAAGAAAGAGTTAAGTGCTCTTTTTCTGAAAAATTTTGTTTTTTTAAATATACCAAGCTACTGTAATGAAATAAAAGTAACATTGTTAAAAAGCTATTATTTTTAAGGGGGTTTTTGTATGAAATTTTTATACTCGCAGTTTAGGCAGCTGCTTGCCGAATTAACAATTGAAAATTTAGAATGAAACAACAACAACTTGTGTGTGCTACCACCAAGTTCATAGGCTGGAGTTATAGCTATTTCACGGGGACCAACCCGATCATCAGACTCCTTTAGTGGTGCTCAATCGCTTTTATGTTCAATTTAATTTTTGAAGAACTTTTTCCCGAGCTGGGCTTGAACAAGCAACCTAGCGTGTGAGGAGCTAGTATTATTTTCTTGTTTTATTAGTTTATTCAATTTTATTTAGATTGGAATACGAAAAAAGTTCTCAACAAAAAACTTTAATGTTGCAAATGTCATTTACCCCCTTCTTCATCCAAACGCTTCAATTGTACCTATCTAGGTAAGAAAATAAAAATCTAAGAATAGCTTTAAAAACTCAAACATTTCAATAGATACATTTCAGTGCTGAGTATTGACTATCATCACATCTGTTTAACTTTTAATCAAATTGCTCCTTAAGGAAATTATATACCCCATTTGAGCAATCTAGAGAAAAAAATCAAATAAACTTAGTATAATTAACATTTATCTTTCATCCTTCCAATTATCCTATTGCCTATTTATTAAGTTCCACTGACAACAACAACACAAAAAAAAAAACAGAAAATATTCTCGTGTATAGCCAATTATTGCAAAACATGATATGTATACATACATATATCCTATCTTAATTGTTAATCTCCTGATGTCTTTTATTCTTAATTAGGATTCTACACAAAAACGAACCCTGAAATAACTCAAAATATTCTTATTGTGTCCTTTTACGCATGAGATACAATGAAATATACATTTCATGATAAAACAAAAAAAAATAAAATATAATCAAATGTATCTTGTGCGCATATATGTACATGCACATATATGTAAGTATAGAGTATGTATATACATATATATCAAAAATAAGTTCGTGTTTGATTTTGATATTATAACCCTCCTCCAACCCCATCAAACTCTGTCTAAAGTTACATATAAGGTTTCCAAAAGATAAGAGATAGATTTCAAGTGCGATTAAATTTCAAGAGGATCGTACTTGTCTGTTGTAATTATAAAATCATTATTTCAGCTTCCTATATCTCTGTTGGTTTGGTTTGGTTTACTTTTATGTAAAATTAATAATGAAATCTCAAAATTTCAAATACAAACAAAAAACACCACCTACAACATACATTATGTTTATAGAGGATATAAAAGGGTACAAAAAGGATATCTAAAGTTCGAGAAATCCAAGTGTCCTTAGCACAGCTTTTTGCCTATTGAATTTCAAATCATAACGCATATTGAATGTTGTATATTCTGAGTATCCTTTGGGTTTTGTGCCGAACCAAATAATCTACAATGCTTGTCCTTTAAGTTCGAATTGAATTCGAATTTATATGTGGAAAGGGGAAAACATTTTGAAATATTCACTTCACTTCTTCCTCGACGTGTCGCGTTGTTGTTGTCGTCGGTCGTTGCCGAAACCATCGCCACAGCCACCTACATCATCGCCCGCCGACCGCTCGGCTCGCTCGTTGGCTGGTGTTATACAATCTGAAGAATAGCTTCATTGGAAAAGCCTTACACATAACACTCGCATATACTACACAGAGTTACATTCATCCGGCAGCTCCTGTTTTGTGTTTCTGGGATAAAATGGGAAAAAGCCATAGTTACAAATGGCTAGGCTATACTCTAGATACACAATGTACACAAAAGACCACGTTTTGGTCTATCATATATACCAATACCATAGATACTATGTAGGCGAGAGCAAGTCATCTCTGCAATGAATGACCGGGTTTCTGGTATAAGAATATCCTTTTTGGAACAAAACTCGATATAGGAAGGTATAATAGATATAAAGAATAATGGAAGCTGGTTAGGTTATTTTGTTTGGCTCTACACCTGAATACGTTTTCATTTACTAAAGGTACCTTTACCTATAGCTACATATACATATAACTATACCCACAAACTATATACAATTCAACAATGAATAAAGAAGGTTTTTCAAAATGATGACTGGCCCAATGGTTTTCGTTCAATTAAACCTAAAGTCATTTATTCGACAAATAACATTTGTCGTTGTTGTTGTTGTTGCTATTTGGGCAAATTTATGGGTTTCCTTTATCGATTTGTTGTTGCTTTAAATCAGCTCAAATGTATTTATATCTAGATATATAGTATATCTATAATTCCTTTTTCTTTTTAATTTTATTTGGGAACACAAAATTAAACGTAGATTTATTTAACATCAATATTGAAATGCTAATGGTCGTAAAACAGTTATTTATATTCTCTGATGAGTTCAATATAATTCATGAGGAGGTAGAAATTTGTATATGTATATGTATCTGCCTCCTAAAGCAAAAGCAGATGTACATATACATATATGTAGGCATAGTTTTTTGAAGCTTTCACACATTTGAAAACAAGATCACGTACAAAACGAGCCAGGTGTCACACATCGCTTTTACCTGTCATATGTATGTATATTCTATAAGCTTCAATACCTATAAGTTTGAAATGTAATTTGTATTGAACATTAATTTTTTGTTTGCTCTTGGAAAGTGTATACCTAAGTATTAAAATAGTATTTATGTACAAAGTTGTGTAGTTGGGAGTTCGGAAGAAATCTATTTGGATCTAAAGACCAATTAGTGAATCAACACTTGACACTTTTTTCCCACATTAATAGAGTAAATCCCCGATTTTTGATTATTTTCTTTTATATATTTTTCAGATCTCAAACTCATGTAATCATATTTATGACATTTCAAAAAAGTGTCTGGGATACGACTCACTCCGATAACTTCTCACTCCGTCTGTCAATTTTTCTAAAAGCTTAACAAAATATTATTTTTATTACCAATATTTTGTAGAAGACGAGGAAATTTGAAGTCAATATCTTTTTTTGTTCTCAAGTCGAAAACCATTTTTTACAGTGTTTTGGTGTTCTTGTAGGCTTTCATGTCTTGTAAAAAAAGTTGTCAATAAAAGTTAGCAACAATATTTTACATATGATTAAATAAGTTAAATTTCAAAATCTGTTTTTGTTAACTAGATTTTTAGTCGAAAACCACTTTTGACTAACTTTAGAAGCGGTTTTTAAAAATTTTTATTTCTTATATAAAAAAATACAAATTGGATTTTTCTAAAACTTTTATATTACGTTAACAATAAAATTTAGCCGAAAATGAAATCATTTTGAAGTCAATACCTTCATTTATTCACGAGATATCGAGAGTCGAACCACAATTCTTACCAATTTTGTGTAGTATTTCTTGTAGATTTTGGATGTTTGTTAAAACTTTAGTGAATATAGAAAACAGTTTTTTTAATAAGATAAAATTAGTTTTAATTTTTAATAATTTGTTTTAATAATATTTTTTGTATTTTTTGTATGAACATTTTTGCTTAGATTTGTCTCAAATATCTAAGTCTTTTGAATGTAGAATAAAACATTTAAGAACGTTTCTCTCGAAACGACCCAAGGTGCTTTCATCCGCTTTTGTCATAGTCCATGCTTCCGCACCTAATAGCAGGACGGGATGATGTTCTTGGTTTGATTTCAGCGCTGGTGTTGTTTTCTGTGTTCATAGCGGAGCCTAGTTAGACAAAGTCTTTAACTATAGCTCAAAGTTACGTCTGTCGATGGTGACGTTTTGACCGAGATGTCGGTGTTGTAGGTCCTTTCTTGATGACAGCATGTACTTTGTTATACCCTCATTAACTGCCAAACCCATTTTTGCCGCCTCTGCCTCAATACTCAAAAAAGACAGGAGGAAATCTTCAAAAGACACTTGGCAGTATTCGACACCAAGTAGTGTGGGACTCTTAACCACTAAAACCACCTCTTCATCCGGACCAATCTTGAAGGATCGACATCAGGTTTTTCTTTCTTAACTTTTTACAATCACTTTGGGGGAAGTTTAAACTTTTAATACTTTCCCATGTTTTTTTTAGACCATAAGCTCATGAGGCTTGGTTCTTCTTAATCTCCGATCCGAACATGGTTTCTTATATTCAAGACGGACTGCATTTCAGAATTAGTATGACTTTGCAGTCTCTGGTTGTGCGATACAGCGTATTTTTTAACAACTTCTGTAACCATTTCTATTTGTAAGTCACGGTGTAGATCGGTATTTCTTATGTACCAAGGTGCATTAACTATTCCACGAAGGACTTTGTTTTGGAATTTTTGGATGATTTCGGTATTTGTTTTCTTTGTACAGCCCCATAATTGGATTCCATAGGTCCAAACAGGCTTTAGTACTTGATTATACAGCATTATTTTGTTTTGGATTGATAAATCAGAGTTGTTACCAAGTAACCAGTACATTTTTCTATATTTCAAGTTTAGTTCTTCTCTTTTCTTTTTGATGTGCTCTTCCCACTTTAGCTTTGCATTCAAAGGTATTTGGCCATATTGGCGTAAGGTACAGCTTGATTATTAATGAATATTGGAATATTGTTTATCTTTTTATTTGTAAAGTTTATATGTGAAGATTTTGCTTCATTGAGTTTGATACGCCATTTTTCGGTCCAATCTCTCACAGTGTCGACGGCATTTTGCAGTTTTACTGCTGCCTTAGAGACACATTTATCGGGTACCAGAGTTGCGGTTTCATCTGCAAAAGTAGCCATTATGGTGTGATTACCAACTGGAATATCCCTTGTGTATAGTAAATACAGAGTAGGACCTAGGACACTTCCTTGTGGTACACCGGCTTCTATTTTCTTCAATTCCGAGTATTCTTGATCGTACCTTACTCTAAACAATCGGTCTGAGATGTACGATTTTAATATTTCAAAGTACTGCCTGGGAAGATCCCTTTGCAGTTTGTACTCATGTCCCTCATGCCAAACCTTGTCAAAAGCTTGAGCAACATCTAAAGCAATAGCTGAACATACTTGTTTTTCTTCTAATGCTTTTTCTATTACATCCGATATTCTATGAACTTGGTCTATCGTGGAATGTTTATTTCTAAAGCCATACTGATGGTTTGGGATTAACCTTCTTTCTTCTATGATTTTGCTAAGTCTCTTCAGAAGCAGTTTTTCAAAAACTTTTGCCATAATTGGTATAAGCGATATTGGTCTGTAAGACGTCACTTCTGTAGGTGGTTTACCTTGCTTTGGTATGACAATTACTTCAGCAATTTTCCAATGGTGCGAGACATACCGGTGCTTAAGGCATGCATTTATTATATATTGCAGTTTTATGAAGGCTTTCAATGGCATTTCTTTCATAACCTGAGCAGTAATTAGATCGTAACCTGGTGATTTTTTATTTGATAGTTGATGTAAACACATACTTTTTATTTCTTTAAGTCTTACAATTGGTATTTCACTTTCATCTATCTTATCAACAAACTGTAAGCTATTTTCAGCCGCGTTTGATGAGTATGGCTTAAAAACATTCGCAAGATGTTCAGCGAAAAGGTTAGCTTTTTCTTTCAGGTTACCGATCCATTTCTCATCTTGAGATTTCAAGGGCGAGTTTTGTAACTGCGGTCTTTTCAGGCGCTTGGCTGCTTTCCATAGCGAAAAATCGGTTGAAGCATCAGTCGTTAAATTCCTTAGGAATGTACTGAGTGAATCATTTTTGAATTTGAAAATTTGTTTTTTAAGATTGTTGCTTATACGGTTAAACGTTGTTTTATCATCTGGAAATCTAGTATTTTGCCATTTTCTTCGAGCTCTTCTTTTCTCTATTATCAACTCTCTTATCTCTAAAGGATATTTTGTTTCATTTTGTCTTCTATTAGAAAAAAAGCCCCATTGACATCACGTTGAGTTCTTCCGATTGTGTCAATGTCATCAGCATATGCTAGTAATTGGACATACTTTTGAATGATAGTGCCTCTAGTGTTCACGTGGGAGCTCTGCACTATTATTTCAAGAACGATGTTAAATAAATTGCTTGCGACAGCACATCAACTTGTCTAAAGCCGTTTTTAACATTAAAAGGTTCGGTTAAGTTGTTATCTTTATGGAGCAGGGCGAATTCTTCATGGTCATCCTGCACAAACGCACGAGTTTGGCAGGGATGCCAAAACTAGACATGGCTCTATACAGTTCGTCTCTGAACCACTTTTTTGTTTGTTTTTAAGGGCTTTCTCGGGAACTTCAAAAATCAGAGTCTAAGCCGCAAATATCCCACTACCGTCCGATTTCTATACTGTCGTGTATACCAAAACTCTTGGAGAAGTTGATATATGAAAAGCTGACGCTTTTAGTTAGAGAATACATTGAAATGGTTGGACCCTATCTCAAGGGTCGGGTTTAATTATGGTATTGACGAAGTTCTATCTAAACCTGTTTTGGTTTCATCGTTTATGCCCCACGTTAGCCATCTTGAACCTCTTCTTTTCCGAATTTTTATAAATGACTTACCTAGTATTTTTCGTAATTCTAGTTAAATTCTTAAAGTGACTTAAAGTTTTTTTCGGTGCATAAAATCTATTGATGACTGCCATTTTTTACAAGATGATATTTCTAAATTATCTCAATTATATGTACCAAAAAGCAAATATATTTAAATGTCGCTAACTGTCATTATTTTTCTTTTTGTGGCATATTTTCTGACATTTTCTTTTACTACAAAATAGAGAACTCAGAACTTAACTTTTTGAAGCTCATTGATTTTATTGTATCCAAAGTAAGTTCCATGCTCGGTTTTATCAACCGTAATAGCATGGACTTTGAAGACCCTTTTGCTCTCAAATCGATTTTTACCTCATATGTAAGACCAGTCTTGAAATAATGCTGTATCGAACGCTATGTAATATTTCATTTGTATTTGTGAAAATACTCCTCTTGCGAGGAATTGACAAATCCTCCAAGAGTAATTCTTGTCATGAAAAGTGCTTTCTCAAATTAACCGTTCGGATTCGGCATATAACCTGTAGGTCCCTTCCATCTCTGACAACATTACTCGCACACAGGAATGGTTGAGAGTTGTAAGTCACTAGGCCCTGGTTCTCTACGGACTGTTGCGCCACCTACAAAAAAAAAAAAAAATAATTGTGAAAATACTAATATATTGTAAATGTATGAGTCTTATATACTCTATAGTTTATTGGTTAGACCGGTCGCCTTTGAGCAACCGTGAGTAAGTTCAATTTGTACAGTCTTTTAGATGGGTTATGGGTTTTGAGCTCCTTCTGAGCGAAAGTACAGCAGTACAGTTCGGTGGTTCCTTCAGAACCACCTAGTATTAAGCGTTTGAGTTAGTTTAACTCACTTAAAGAAATAGTGCAATAAAATGTTCCTATAGTCGAGTTTTCATAGTTTTCCCGACTTTAAATAAATCAGTGTTTCATTTATCTATTTATTTCCTATAGTTTACAGTTCGCTAAATACAAATGCTGTGTAATCTGGAGCCCTTTTTATAACATTCATTCTTAGAGAGTATATCGTTGGTATGTCGAAACTTCATCATACTTGATGACAACTTTTAGGAATTCAATCATTTGAAAACAGAAGCAAAATGTATTCTGTAATGTTTATAAGTGCTATTTTATCTTTCATACCATAAATACCCTTTTTTGTTGTATTTTATAAATTTGTTTTCTAAATCGCTAACTTCGAGTATGTTGTGTGCTTCGAGAAAACCTAATTACAAGACAAATTAACCAATAACTCGCTATGTCAAAGAAACAAACTTAATTTTAAATTTTATTGATTTTGATTTTCTTTGAGAAATGAATTATTAATTCATTTTCAATTTAATCGATTTTTTAAATTTGGATTTTGTTTTTAGAATTATTTTTTCCTCGAAATTTATAAGCTTTTAACTAGTTGTCTAATCTTTCACCAAAAGTACAGCATTCCATCAGCATATTAACCGTTTCTATTTTCAAAAAACAAGCATAGTTAGGACATGATTTAGAACTCCTGGAACTTTTTGGAGTGCTACAAAATGAATTCCTCAATACTTAATGTCTATTGTAAACCATTTTTCTTCAAGCACAGCACATCTATTCTTCCAATTACAAAACATCATTTCAAGTTATTCATCTGGAGCTAATGATAATATTTTTGTAATTATTGGCTCTAGAAATACAAATTTAAGTACCCTGTCCAATTACTGGGGTTTTAAATCATGCCCTGATTATTATTGTATTTGATAATAGACACGGTTTAGATTAGATAACTAGTAAAGCATTCACATTTTCAAAAAAAGTACTCTTTTTCAGAATCAATTTAATTTCGAAGAATTGCTAAGCGGTGCGTACTTTCTGATACATATGTATGAAAAAATGATTAAGACAAACATTTTAGATACTTAGGTGTCAACATCTAAAAGTCACAAAAACGCGAATTTCGTGAAGTTTGGAGATCTTTAACTTACGAAGTGGATACGATTTTATGATAATTTTTAAAAAGTGATTAGAACACCAAAACGATCGATGGTATGAACAAATTTTCAGTTTACCATTTTTCAATTCGGCTTGAAATTCTTATTTCACTGGACTGTTCCTTAATAACTTGAAGCAAATACTTACTTACTTACTTACTTACTTACTTACTTGAAGCAAATACTAAGACAAAAAAAGGTCAGCAGTATAAAGATGTAGTATAATACTGGAGAAATGGCGTACACCCTAATAATCCTAAGCCTTGGAGTGTGCAATTGGATGTTGTGCATCGGTTTGGGGAATCGTTTTAAATAAATACTCTAAATAATTCTTTTTGACAAAAAGTAAACAAACAAATTAATTTAGAGACAAGAGAAAAAAAGAAGGGTTTAGTTTTCAGATAACTGGTTAACATAACTTAAGGAAACATTGTTTTTAAAACGTTCTGAAATGTTTTCCGTTTGTTTAAAAATCATTTCAGAAACTTTACAGAAACATTTCGTAAACGTTTTTGGTAACATTTCTGAAAAGTTTCTTTGATTCTCATCTTCAGCAGTTTTAACTTCCCATAGGAAGTTATTGTAATCGGTCCGATTTGTCGAATTGAATATTTTGACATTTGTCGAAATAAAAGATATTTAGAGAGATGTCTGTGCGTGCGTGTGTACGTACGTTCGTACGTCCGTACGTTCGCGAAGTTTTTTTCCCCGTCCATAGCTCAAGAACCAGGAGAGATATCGACATCAAATAAATTTTGTTATACAGATAATAATGCAGAAAGATGTAGAAAGGACTCTCAAAAAATCGAGTGGGTGGTTTTTTTACCATAGCAATTTGAAAAAAGGTGACAATTTTGGTTAACCCTAAATATCTCACGAACCAATAACGCTAGACACTTGAATTCAATTTTTGTATTATATATTGTATCGCGATAGCAAACAATTTTATTTTTGGAAAAAATCCAATTAACGGTTTTTTATAAATCAAAGAAAAAACTGAAACAAAAATTTGTCACCTCGAAAATTTTACGAATAAAAAATGGTTTTATCTCCAACACAATTTTGTGCAACGAAAAATAACGTTTTTGATATCACGTAAAATTTTAATAAAAATCGAATTGACAGTTTTTTTTATAAAAAATAAAAACCTAAGAAAAAACATTACTCAAAATTGGTAAAAATTGATTTTCGACTCAAATATCTTTTCAAAAACTTGAGATTATGGCTTCAAAATAAATTATTCTTATAAGAAATATTGTTTTCAACATCCGAAAAAATTTTGAGAAAAATCGAATCGACAGGTTTTTTACAAAAAAATTTGAAACCTAAAAAAAAATTAATAAAACTTGGTAAAAATTGATTTTCGACTCAAATGTTTTTTCAAGACTTTAAAATATTGGCTTAACATTAATTTTATGTTGTCAAAATTCAGTAAAATATTGACAAAATCGGATTGACAGTTTTCTTACAAAAAATAAAAAAACTAAAAAAAACAATATACTAAAACTTGGTAAAAAATTACTTACGACTCAAATAGCTTTTCAAAAATTAAAAATATTGGCTTCAAACTTATTTTATCTCACAGAAAATCTTGTTTTCGATATTCAGTAATTTTTATAAGAATCCAACAATCCGTTTTTTCATGAAAAAAAATCTAAAAAAAAATTGGTAAAAACTGATGTTCGGTTCTCGATATCTTGTGAATAATTATAATAATTAATTGACTTCAAACAATTTCTCATTCATTCAATTTGTATTTGTTTATATAAGGAATAAAAACTTTCAAGAAATGCTATTAAAATTGGTAAAAATTTGTTTTCGACTAAAAATCTCGTTAATAAAACTAGATTTTGAAATAAAACTATATCATTATATGCAAAATATTGTTGGTAATTTTGAAATTTTTAAGAATAATTCAACTGACAACTTTTTTAACACAATACGAAAACCTACAAACTTTTAAGCAAAACAAATCGACAGACGGGATGGGAAGTTAACAGTGTGGGTCGCATCCCAGCCTCTTTTTGATTTTATTTTTAAAATGTTCGTCAAGTGGATCAAACAAATCTTTTATATTTCGTACATTTTCATCAATTAGATGAAATTCTCGTTGCTACACAGCGAGCCCTTCCCGCCAATTTATCGTAAGCGCCAAAATAAATTTTATCGTAAACGACAAATCAAAAGCTTATTGCTGGTCCTTGAAACAACTTTTACCCATAGTCAGTATTAAAAATTATTAATTATGCTTAAGTTAACACATGACAAAAGTTTTCAAGGCTCTATGTGTTACTAGAAAATTTTAATAATTAAGTTGTCTTTTTTATTGAAAATGTCGCTTACGATAAAATGGCAGGAAGGGCTCGACAGTTTTCGTGACATTTGATATTTATATTAAAACCACTTACGAGCTTTCTACCTATATGTTAATGATTGGGGCACAAATAAAGTTTCCCATTCGGAATTAGAAACAGAGAAACATTTAAGAAATGTTTCCCGATAGTTCAGACCAGAGAAAACAGAAAAAAATATCTCATATGTTTCATAAATATTTGTGAAATGTTTCCGAAATGTTCCTGAAATTTTTTAAAAATATTTCTTTCGTCTGGAAGCACCTTAAGAGGTTTCATTTTAAAGAACCTTCTTAGAGAAATCATTGAATGTTTAATTCTTTACAAAGAAGAAGGTATGACAATACCAAGTGGAAAACGATATCAACTAAATGGCCTCCACGCCTAAGGTTGCAGCACCATATTCTTTCGAGAAAAGTTGCACATCTTCTGGAAATAATGCGGCCATGAAACTTTTCTTGTAAAATTGCTATTGCTTCGTGCGTCGTGACTGAAAAATTTTCTTCATTTTTTACTACATTTTAACAATTTCATAGTATTGTTGAAGCGTGTATCGTTTCATTTTTAGAAGTGGCGTAGTTTTTAAAGTCAAAAGATGACATCTTCAAAAGTGACAGCAACACAATATGTCTCAGAATCCTTCTTTTTTTTTCAGTTATTGGCAATTTGTTACCTGAAGAAAAACTGCACTTAAAAAATATAAGATACTTAATTTTTTTTAAATTGAGCCTATTAAAAACAATATAATGTGTCTAATATACATTTTCAAAGCAAAGTAAAATTTAAGTAATAATAAATCGTAAGCCTAGGACACCGTTTAATTTAAATAAATTTTAAGCAAGATGTTTACGATGATATTAGGCATGAAATTGTGCCTTAAAGTTTCATAATGTATTTTTTTAGAAGACTATCGCTCAAGGTACTTGCGTAATACTTACGCAGTAATATTTTGAATACTTGATTCTTTTGTTACCATATTAAATTTGTATGTTGAAATCTATGTAAATATACATACTTAAAACATGAGGTATAGCAGGTAGACAAGTCCGTAACAAAAAACGATTTGATTATATCTAAATAGGTTACAAGTGCCTGTTTTGCTGTTGTAATAGCTTTTGCAAACGGTCGCTCATTTCTATCGACTTAGGTTAGCTATATTGGCTACATTTAGGGTCGTTAATCAAAATACAGATTTTTTTCAAGGTGCTATTCCGCACCAGGAGAATATAAAAATGCCACAACAAATTTAATTGACGTACCTTCCAGCCCATTCAAGTCAACATAAAGTTTTATTATTGCTCAAATTGATGCGAGAATCTGTAACATAATTACGTTCTTTTATTGCAACAGACGGACACAAAAAATAACAAGTTCCACCATTGCCCCAAATTAAATTCCTTCAAAAACCAATTTGGGCAAAGCTATTGACTTTATTTGTTAAGGTCTTATTGTATTCTCTGTTATTGGAATAATATTACCCTATGGCTGATAAATAAATGCAGGTACACAGACACACATACCTACATATTTCCAGTCCTAAACAAAATTTGACATCATCCAATAATTTTGTGTAAAGACAAAAGACTCAATTTGACTCCTTTGTCGTCTTCATAGTCAACCTTATGAATGAGTCATCACACTGTTTTCGCAGAATTTCTATGCAGCCAAAATACTCGTTCGGCGTTCCTTGATAACAATGATGGGATGGGCCTGACCCATCAACTTCAACATGGCTCATCCGCAATGAAATCGGAATACTATCTTGATGTACATATGTATGTAAATATGTATTTGTGGTAGTTTGCTGATGGGGGTTACGCCAGGTCTTTGTCAACCCCTCGGATATCGACTAGATATAGGATTTCGAATTGCTTGCAAGTGCTTTTCGGTTGAACTGATGAAATAACAAACAGGTTGCCAAACGATTGTCCAAATCGATTGAAGTCTTTATATAGTGATGTCCCATACATCCTCTTCATCCCCTCAAGCTAAAGCTTCATTATATTGTTTCTTTTCAAACAAGAACGTTCGAAAGACTATAGGAAACCTGGGTTAATTAGTAAACTCAGTACACATTGTCTTGAGATAAGATCCTTTGTATATTTGCTTTCTTGCACGAAATAACATTGATTTGCCGAAGGGGAGTCCTAGCTAGCTGATGTGCTCACTCTGTTTTCTTCAGGAGAGAGTATACGAACCCACCGAAATGAGTTTGATCACGGAATCTTAAACAATATGGGACTTTAATTATTCCACCATCCAAGAAGACGTAAGATTCAGAAGGACTGGAAGGCTGAAGGAGGGTGGTAGATTAAATAATATAAATATTATAGATCCGTCCATTCCTACCTTCTTCCTTAATTCATATACCGACGCTGCTGTGTGCCATCATCTATAGGGTCGGCCGCTTCGGTGTGGTGGATAGCGTCGCCGTCGGGTCGGTCTTCATTCCTTAACAACAGAAATAGTGCTCGTAATTTATTTACAGTTGTTAAACCGTCTTCAGTTCTTCATTTATTCAGAAGAACTCAATATTGTAAGAAAGGCTGTTATTCTCGGATGTTTTCTTTTTTGTCTCCGTCCATTTCATTATTTTATCCCAATGATGACGATGACGTCATCAGAACAAGGCTGGCTTGTAATTTGTAAGGAACTACTGTCCTTGGGCATGGGCATTTATTTAACGACAGCACAAGGTGATTGTATTGTATGTAGGAGCTTTTTCTCTTTCTGTTTTATTGTAAGTTAGTCAGTGATACAAAAATGGAGAGACAATTTAAAGGAGTTATTCTTCTTCTTCTTCTTTTGTTTTGTTTATTGTTTCCTTTTCGTGCTTTGGTGCCATTTTCACCATCCACCATCAGATCTGGAAGGAAACATTAAATTACTGCAGTGCAATTTTTAAAGTTTTGGTTATGAGCAAAACGTGTTTGTTACTTATGGTTCTTTTTTATGTAACCTACCCTGAACACTGGATGTAATAAATTTGAAAGTATCAAGTTTTTGTTAAAAGTTTCTTCTTTCAGCTATAAAATGTATCTGTGCCCGAGTACATCCATGTTGACAGGAGTGTCTTGTTTTGGTTATAAAAAGTAGCATCTTCATAAACAAAAATAATAGGTATCTAAAAATATGTGGGCATCGTCGTTAACTACATTATATACGATTTCCTTTTTACTTATACATGGTTTTCCAATAAGGACTTTAAAACTTTCCCAACCGGAGAACCTATGTTGCTTTAAATAGTCCATCGGCATCCTGTATGGGCGCATACCAAGATCCTTATGCAAAATATTCCGTAATGTGTGGTGTGTGTGTGGACCAACGAATGAACGAATATTCGTCGATTTTGACATTTCTTTCACATGAGAGTTTTTGAATTCGTCGCGAATGAAGTTTGACTTTGATAATTGTTTTTTTTTTGTGATTATCATTATTGTGTTTTGTTTTGAAAACAAACGGTTGAGAAAATGAATTCGAAGCTATATTTGTTTAAAAAAAAGTAATCGGTGTCCTTGTTAATAAACAAAACAAGAAAAAGATTTCATGTGCATCCATTTAATTTAATTTAATCAAGGAGCCACAGCCGAACACCATTCACCACCGAAACCAAAACAAGAATGATTTTTTTAGGTTAAATACGCGCGATTATTTATTCGTTGGATAATGTGAAACGCGAATAAAGTTTGACAGTTCGTATCAACTACAATTTTTTTTCGACTTACTAACGAGCAACGCTTGCAAATCATTGAATTTTATTACCAAAATCAGTGTTCGGTTCGAAATGTGTTTATCGACAAATTTTGTTCAGCGATGAGGCTCATTTCTGGTTGAATGGCTACGTAAATAAGCAAAATTGCCGCATTTGGAGTGAAGAGCAACCAGAAGCCGTTCAAGAACTGCCCATGCATCCCGAAAAATGCACTGTTTGGTGTGGTTTGTACGCTGGTGGAATCATTGGACCGTATTTTTTCAAAGATGCTGTTGGACGCAACGTTACGGTGAATGGCGATCGCTATCATTCAATGCTAACAAACTTTTTGTTGCCAAAAATGGAAGAACTGAACTTGGTTGACATGTGGTTTCAACAAGATGGCGCTACATGCCACACAGCTCGCGATTCTATGTCCATTTTGAGGGAAAACTTCGGAGAACAATTCATCTCAAGGAATGGACCGGTAAGTTGGCCACCAAGATCATGCGATTTGACGCCTTTAGACTATTTTTTGTGGGGCTACGTCAAGTCTAAAGTCTACACAAATAAGCCAGCAACTATTCCAGCTTTGGAAGACAACATTTCCGAAGAAATTCGGGCTATTCCGGCCGAAATGCTCGAAAAAGTTACCCAAAATTGGACTTTCCGAATGGACCACCTAAGACGCAGCTGCGGTCAACATTTAAATGAAATTATCTTCAAAAAGTAAATGTCATGGACCAATCTAACGTTTTAAATAAAGAATCGATGAGATTTTGCAAATTTTATGCGTTTTTTTTTTTTTAAAAAAGTTCTCAAGCTCTTAAAAAATCACCCGATATATTGCTATCGTTTTGTTAAGAATTTGTGTGGAAATATGTCTTTAAACGTATATGTACACACATTTTGTAATTCATTCGTCGTTCGTTGGTCGCGCTCATGCGAATACTGCTTAACTGAGCATTAATCAAGTAACAACTGTCAAAAAGAACAACTCCGTAAAAAGTATTGCCAGATTTAAAAAGCATACGTCAAAAAAACAACCGTTAGAATTTCTAAGAAAACAGAAATCTACCATGTCACAGAGAAGAGGCTTTATTCTTATCCACTTATTAATTACATTCTAGAAGTAGAAACAAATCCATTAATATTAAAAGATTTAAAGATTCTTGTTGAAACATTCACAAGATGCATAAATAGAGTGCCTATGTAGATATATTTTTTTTCTTAAAATCACTTCTAAAGCCAATAAAGAAAAATTAAAACATTTTTATTCATTTATGCATTTTTTTTTCTTGTTGTTGTATGTATTCTGCCAACACATGAAGATAAATCCACCACAAATGCAATTCTTATTTGCATCCATCAGCACTCAAATCAAATTGTGCCTTGTACCAAAACCACAAAGTATATGCCTCATTCTAAATTTCTGAATCCACTTTTCTATATACCAGTTCCATAGGTAGGTAGGTAGGTATGTATATCACTTTAAGTGTTAAGGGTGGCAAAAACGCTCCCCATCTATTATATTTATTCGTTACGTAGTAGTCTACGCGACTATGATGGAGTTAAGGCAAGTGGCTGGAAAAATCGATACCCAAGGTGCGGCCTACGAGTATGTCAATGAAAACAAAAAGAAAAAACAAATCGGCGCTTTGGGGCAACACCCGCTTGTGCTATTTTTGGAAGTATGTATACGTAAAACATATGTGAGTCTGGCATGAATTTATATAAACCCAAGAGCAAGCAGCATATTACAGAACTCCAAGGGCTTACCAAACCAATTGGTTTACACACGAATTGGCCCAAATTTATTATTAATTTAATCAAATCAAGTCCCCGCACCTTTCCGCTCAAACTTTCCAAGAGAAACGAAACATATACCAACAATTCCTACCTCAACCTCAACCCCCGCCCCGGCATGCACACTCGACTTACTTACAGTAATTGCTTTTATATGTAGTTTTCTTCAATATCCTTTTCTTTTCGTGTATATTTTTATAAATGCAGTCGTTATTGCCGATTAGAGTACAAAAATAAGCCATTTTGAACAACGCATCCTTAAAGTTGTTTCTTCAGCACAGAGCAGCGCAGCACTATCACCAGCACTAGCGCCAGCGCCATGCCAGCGCTTCAAATATTTAAAAGTCTTTTTCTTATCAATTTTGTCTTCAATATAATTGCATTCAATTCTAGTGCGCTTCTTCGTCGTCTTCTTCAATTCAGTTCTTCTTTTTCGTTTGGTTCAATTCTCCTCTTCAATACGCCCACTCGAACGCATTTTGATTTGAAGTATTTTTCTTTCGTTCGATTTGGATTCTCCCCAAAAGGATAATGGAAACGTCCTATCTTATTTTCTATATGCAACTGGAATTCTTCTTTTATTCAGGATTTTTTGTTGTTGTTGCAACACATCGCGGAGCTGAGCTATTCTTGGTTTTTGTCGGTCGTTGTCGTAGTCAGGACTCAGGAAAAAGGAATTATTAGTTATACAGTGTACATTCGTTTATATATAATGAATGTAGATTCTCAGGATATACGCTGAATGAGGATTTTCTTTTACTGTGCCGGAAGCACGTACTCAATACGCGTCCCTCGCGTTCTAGGTAGGTAGGTTCATGTATAGGAGGTATACATACCTTTATTAAATTTTATGAAGAAAATTGGAGGAAATGTTGAAAGAACAGCAAGAGACATACATTTCTAGATGGAAATTCCATGCATAATTCAATGCTATAAAGTCGAGAACCGGCATACTATTTCGAGAAGAAGATTCCTTTGGGTATGTTTGTTATTTGCAGGGAAGGATTGAGTGTCATAGATGCCTGAGGAGGTAGCTCTTCGGGGCAGAAAATTCTCCGATTTTATATGATTTAAAGGATTTCTGCTCCTAGAGATTCTTCTAATCTGCTGTTCGGATTTTTTTTCTGATATTTTTTAACGCAACCAATAAAATTGAATTAAAGTGCAATTAAGTGTTTTTTTTGGGAAGTTTTTGACAGTAAAGTTTGTCTGTTTTCCCGATTTTCTTTGACACAAATCCTTCTTTAAAAAAAAACTATGGAAACTACCTTGTGATTGTAAGGTAATCGTAGAAAACTGGTGAGCCAAATTGACACTAGAATCCAAAGCATTTTTATCATGTTATCGATGGCAGATACCTCGAGAGTAACTTTAATCTTCGATTAAGTATGCGTTGCGGACAATTATCCGGATACCTAGCTTGGACCGATAAGAAAAATATTAGTGCACTTCAGCAGTTAGACGAATAACATTAAAGAAAGTAAAACTGGAAGCAGTATCAAGTTTTTCTTAACGAATAGTCCTGCAGTTCGAACGTTTTTTAAGAGTACGGCCTAGAATTAGAAGGGAAAGTGCTCTGGGTTGGATCAATACTTTGGATACTTTGATTCACAGGAAATGAACTGCATATAATAGGTGGGGGACCAAATTATTAAGAATTTGTACAACAGTCTTAGCAGTATTTATTGGAAAAAGTATTGTTTTTACCATTTCTTCGAGTAAGGGCGACCAAACGAGTCTTAAGGTGTTGAATCACAAGATATCAGTGGCTAATATTGTTACCAACTCTTCGAGAAATAACACAAACAAAAAATTTTCCTTGCTTGTGTGCCTCAATGATTCTCAAATGTCACAAGTTCTAAAGTGACAGTTGTCTAAATACCAGACTGTTCAAATCATTTTTTTGAACATGATAGCGAATTATACCATAAATACAGGGTTATCCATTTTGGGGTTTTAAAATTTCTTCATAGTTTTGCCAATTTCTTGCGTAGTTGGACGATTATGTAAACCATTATCACCTCTTAAAGCACGCTATGTGGCTGTGGCAGAATCACCATTTTTGTAGTAGGTTTTAACAATTTGTATGCGTTGTGCGATAGTTAGGCGATCCATTTTCGTAAATGTCATACTTTTAACTTTAAAACAAAATTGGTTTAACAACTTAGTTTGACAGATGTCGAGTTCCAGTCCTATACTTTTGGAACCACAAAATGGATAATAATAAACCGCACCAAACTGTGACTTTTACTGGATGCATTGGTAGCTCTTGCAATGCTTCTGGCTGATATTCACTCCAAAATCAACAATTCTGCTTATTTACGTACCCATTGAGACAAAAATGAGCTTCGTCGCTGAACACAATTTTTCGGTAAAAAAGTGGATCTGCGGCCAACTTTCCAAGAGCCCATTCACCAAAAATTGTACATTGCAATGGGTCGGCTTGAATTCTTGCACCAGCTGTATTTTGAAAGGCATCACACCTAAATCCTTCCGCAAAATTTTCCACGTTGTTGAGTAACAGGGGCCCAATTGCTGCGAACGGCGACAAATCGATAATTGATGGTCATCAATTACACTGGCCGATACAGCTGCGATATTTTCTTCAGTTCGCACTCTACGTAAGCGTGTTGATGGTTTAATGTCCAACAATGTAAATTTGGTGCGAAATTTAGTCACAATAGCCCGAATAGCCGCTTCAGTGGGTCGATTAAACTGACCATAAAATGGAAGAAGCGCGCGATGAACTTTCTTACCAGAGCACGCATTTTTATAACAAAATTCAATGATTTGCAAGCATTGTTCGTTTGTAAGACGATTCATGGTTAAATTATAGACCAAATTGAAGATGTTTGACAGTGAAACAAAACACGAAACGTGCGTCAGCTGTTTAAACCAGTGTTGGTAAAAAGATAATAGCTAAAAAATCACCCTTTATAAACTGTCAAAGCAAAATGTTCAATCGTTTTTGATTAGAAGTGCATTTTGGTTTTGACAATTAAAGGAACATAAAAAGGGTATAGAACCTTTAAGATAATAGAATAGACCGAAATAAATATTTCTAATAAATTTTCGAATTCTCAATATTTCACTTTCTCCACATATAAAAACGGAAGGCAGAGCCTAGGCGTTATTGGCCTACTTTCTCTAGAATATTTAAAAATAAATAATCCGGACCAGGATGTACTTATGTGTGTATATATATAGCAAATTATATAAATTATATGTCAGACACATGTATATGTACTTATATATGTATACATACATAGATACATAAAATCTATGCAGATACATGGTTATAAATTTGGCAAAATGAAAAAAGAAAAATAATATATTTCTGTATAATGATAACAAAACATGTCATAAAGTGCAACATTGTGTGTGAAAAATGGCGGAATGAAATATGATACTAACTTCCATATCCATTCCATACCCGCTCCCAACAAACCGTCATAGATAAATTATTGTTTTTTTTTTTTTTCAAAAAAAAAAAATTGTTCATTTTTATAGCAAAAGTCCTAAATTCCTATCTTCATTGAGTAAAATGGAGCTGCTTCTGCTTCTGCTTCTGTTCGTGAATGGGAAGGGTATAGAAGAAGTAGAAGATGTTTATGATATAATATAATATTTAGGCTTTGAATATTTGATGAAAGCATGATCTGGAGTCATTTTGAAAGCATTAAAAAGAAAACACAACTTTTTTTTCTTGTAGGTGGAATTGCTAGTGTAGATATAACATAATACGCAAATGTATGTACGAGTACTTGTAGGCACTTAGCTTATTTTTCAATTTATTTTTAAAAAAAAATTTAACGTTAGATACATAAGTAGACTTTGGGTTGAAATAAGTACATTGAACTATTTTTTGTTGGCGATTGCAATTGGGTAAGTGTAAATGGGTTGTATTTGGACATGTTCTTGACTTTTTATTCAGATAAGAAAGTATCTTCTAAAATATTGAAAACATAAAATATTTTTAAAAAATATGTCTTGTTGAAAGAAACCGGAAAGGGTAAAGCTTAATAAAAGTAATCAATTGAAACACTATATGAAAGCATGCAAACAAGATTTCGAAAAGTTCTACAATGTATGAATTAATGGAACTTTTTTAAAAGTTATTCTCATGGAAATAATTTGCCGGATACCAAACGCATCTCTTAGTCCATCGGGCAATATTTAACTTCCCATAGGAAGTTATTGTAATGGGCCCGATTTGTCAAATTGAAAATTTTGACATTTCTCGACGTTTCAAGGTCCCTAGAGTCGAAATAAAAGATTTTTAGAGAGATGTCTGTGCGTGCGTGTGTCCGTACGTTCGTACGTCCGTATGTTCGCGACGTTTTTTCGTTGTCCATAGCCCAAGAACCAGAAGAGATATCGACTTCAAATAAATTTTGTTATACAGATAATAAGGCAGAAAGGTGCAGAAAGGGCTCTCATAGCAGTTTAAAAAAAAGGTGACAATTTTGGTTAACCCTAAATATCTCATGAACCAATGACGCTAGATACTTGAATTAAATTTTATATTATATATTGTAACGTGATACAAAACAAACATATTTTTGGAAAAAAATCCAATTAACGGTTTTTTTATAAATCAAAAAAACTGAAAAAAATAAATTTGTCACCTCGAAAATTTTACGACTAAAATTTAATTTCATCTCCAAAACAATTTTGTGCAACCAAGAATAATATTTTTGACATCTGATAAGATCTTGAGAAAAATCTTGAATGTTATTTTTTATAAAAAATAAAAACCTTAAAAAAAAAACATTACTCAAAGTTGGTAAAAAATGAATTTCGACTCAAATATCTTTTCAAAAACTTGAGATTAAGGCTTCAAACTTATTTTATCTTATAAGAAATATTGTTTTCAACATTCTGAAAAATGTTGAGAAAAATCGAATTAACAGTTTTTTTTACAAAAAATAAAAACCTAAAAAAATATATAAAAGGTGGTAAAAATTGATTTTCGACTCAAATATCTTTTCAACACTTTGAGATATTGGCTTTAAACTACATTTATCTTTCAAAAAATATTGTTTTCAACATTGAGTAAAATTTTGAAAAAATCGAATTGACAGTTTTTTAACAAAAAATTAAAAACCGAAAAAAAAATGTATAAAAGTTGGTAAAAAATTGATTTTCGACTCAAATATCTTTTCAAAAATTTAAGATAATGGCTTTTAACTAATTTTAACTTATAGGAAATATTATTTGCAACATTAGGAAAAATTTTGAGAAAAATCGAATGGATAGTTTATTTACAAAAAATAAAAACCTAAAAAAAAACAATACTAAAACTTGGTAAGAATTTATTTTCGACTCAAATAGCTTTTTAAAAATTAAAAATATTATCTTCAAACTTATTTTATTTCACAGAAAATATTGTTTTCTATATTCAGTAATTTTTTTTATAAAAATCCAACAGTCCGTTTTTTCATAAAAAATTAAAATCTACAAAAAATAGTACGCAAATTTGGTAAAAATTGATACATATAGACAAACTTTTAAGCATGACAAATACACAGACGGGATGGGAAGTAATCAGTGTGGGAAACTTTAGGTACATATACGTTGGGCAGGTCCAGACAACATAAAGGACTACTGAACTCTTTGAACGCAAAATAAGACCAAAGCAGCTAGTTAACTTTTCAGATATCATTAATTTAAGATTTGGAACTTTAATTGACTCTATTTTACTTGCAGAAAGTACCAACAACATTATTATCTACAATAAACACAGGCATTGTATTGCAACGAAAAAGTGATTATTCCATTTCCAATATGACAAGGAACCCGTTTACATTAAACTTTGAATAAAGTTGTGCACTTAATAAATAAATTCCAGAGTTATGAAGTTCAGCTCCCAGTTGAATGGAAAAAAAACATGATCACTTGATATTTTGACATAAGAAGACTTGACTTGAAAGCCAAGGAGGTTTTTCTTGACCAACTTTCCAATAAAGTTACTTTAGTTGAAAGGCAATTTTTTGCAGTAATTTAAACTTGCCTTACCTTTAAGTACCTTATAAAGTCTGAACCTGACACTTGTTTGTGCTGTCAGAAAAAGGTACCGTAATGACACTACCATTGTCCATTATAAAGTAGTTTTCCCATCTAGCTTCTATATATTTTCGTTGCTCTATTTTCTTGTGAATTTTGGCTATATATTAAATTGATATAGTGACATTTTGAGGATTAATAAGATTTAAAAATTATATCTGCATACAACTTGAAGTTTTTGCTGCTACTTCTCACTTAATTACTTACTTAAGGTGGCGCTACAATCCTGTGTGAACTAGGGCCTCACGCAACAAACTTCTCCATCTAGCTCGGTCCCTAGTAAAGAGTTACTTTACTTGGATGCATATGGATTGGTTTTCCTTCCAAATTTTCCTAATTTTGCTTATTCACGTACCCATTTGTCCAAAAATGGGCCTCATCGCTAAATATGATTTTTCGACAAAAATTGGGATCAACTTCCAACAGCTCCAAGATCCAACACAGCGAATACACGACACAGTTGAAAAATTCGCCATCTTGTTTTTTCCGACAGGCCAAGTTCTTGTAAACGACGCGGAATTTCCTGCCTCGAATTCTGCTTGGAAGTCCACGACCATGTGTATATCACATTAATATAAAGTTTTAGCATTTGCACGTGAGGACAGAAGTATTATGTACTACATATACTAATGTATCTATATTATTATACATATTTATTCTTAAAACTTGGAATCTATTCAATGATAACTAGGTTTGTTTTGTGATACAGAATTTATTGATGTGACTTATCATACCAGATTTAATTACTTGTTGAAATTAAAACAAAAGTTGGATCACTGTTCTCTAGAATATTAAGACATAAAATACATGTACTTATTTATTAATATTTTAAGACTTTACTTATTTTTGTAACCACTCCACAGAATTCATGGTAATTCAATTAAACAAAAATAATATCACAATCAAAAAGTAGAATTTCCTTTAAAACTGTATATGATGAATTTAAACTTTTGAATTTACAAAATATGCACTCAAGGGTAAAATCTTAGATTCAAAGAAATTCTATAGAAAATTCATTGTACATATTTATTTGAATATGTACAATTGGAACCTCCATATACATAGGTAGCTTATTCCTAGAGAAGTTTTCACAATAAGTTCCTTCAAAAGTTTTCCTATTGAAACAATAGAATATTGAGATAAAAATATATAAAGGTATAGTTATCCATTAGTTTTAGTTTTTGATTGAGGAACAACTCTGACCAGCATTCTATTACCTGACCTACCTAAATTAAAATCAATTTTCCATAGCAAAAACCTTCTCCGAATAACGTATGTTTATCACATCTTGAAATCTCTTAACTCTGATGTCAAGTAATAGCTTTGACATTAAATTTCTAGTACTGAACCTACCTTCCTATCTATATACGATACGAACCAACTTCGTTTTAATCTATGTAATGCGGTCAAGTGACTCACTTCAAATTGTGCTCCAAAGACCAACAGAAGCGAAGAAGAAAGATGATAATAAATCCTTTTTACTGCGCTAACAATGTGCAGATTTCTTTGAATAACCACTTGTCAACCTTCTGTGCTATTGCTACTACCTACTATACTTCTGCTGCTGCTCCTGCTGCTTTTACTACGGATGATGATGATGATGGTGATTTGATCTACTGGTGATGACGATGGTTGTAGATGAGGGATGAGTTGAAGGGGAGAGGATATATAGAGTAGAAAAGGGGACAACCCATTTCAACTACCCTTCAGGTGAGGGTGAACAAGAACAAACAAACGTAAAAGTCCTTACGGCAAAAATAAGAACTACCCAATGTCTGCTTTCCATATTCTCATATAGGATATAGGAACATACATATTATCTGAGCATATGTTTTGGGCCGACTCGACCCAAATGAACGGGCCGGAACGACCCTACTATATATGGTGATGATGGTGCCTCTGTTTATGACTAAAGCTAAGAAATGAGCAAAAAACAACGAGGTTAGTTTGAGAGAGGGTTAAGTATTCTTGAGGCTCAATCTTAATGTAGGTATATACGGTATACCACATATGCCCTATACAACAAAAGGAGAAAAAAAGACATCACCCTCTACTTCTTTAGTTGTGTGTAGGTATATTTGTATGTATGTATTTATTTTTGTTCACAAAGGTAAACGAACAAAAATTAAAATAAAAAAGAATTTGTGTTCAAAGGCATATACAATAAGAACATAGGTTAAGACCACATTCATTCAACTGGTTACCACTTGTGACAGAAGCATCTGGAGGGTGACACTTTTATCAAACAACTAAGGAGGCACAACTTGCCAAAGAACATATCAACCATGCGGAGGTTGATGATAATATGTAAGGGATGTGACATGGTTACCATGTTCTTTTTTTTAAGAGACGGGTTAAATGTTATAGGCTTTGGAACCGATATAACTGGCGAAGGTTCAAATCCATCCAAAAAAGAGATTGCAAATAAATTGATATAGGCAGGATTGTAACCGACCCTAAAACAAATTGTTGTTGTTTTACCAATATTTTTTTATATATGTACTAGCGGCCCGTCCCGGCTTCGCACGGTTAGACATAAAAAAATACAGATATTTAAGTGTATGACAATGAATCACTTAATTAGAAAACATTTTTTTGTCCTATCATTGATACTCTTCGCAGCGTATGCGATGAAAGACATTTTATGGCTAATTTTTGTACACCTTCGGTTGGTTTTAATAAGAATTTCTAGAGATTTCTATAGTAATCTAGTACCAAATATAGCCTATGCTACTCAGTAATAATGTAGCTTTCTAATGAAAAAAGAATTATTAAATTCGGTTCATTACTTTTTGAGTTAATTCGTTACATACAAAAATACAAATCTTTCCTCTTTATAATATTAGTGTATATAACATCTTAAACAATGCGTCTATGTTGATTATTACCATCGAACGTTAACTTTTTGTCATTACGAATCATCAAACATTACTGACAATTCAGTCCCATCGACGGCTCTGCTTTTCATTTTACTCACTCTTTTTCTCTGTATCTACCGTTGCAAAAGAAAGGAAAAAAACCTAAAAGAGGCGCCAAAAATTTCATTTTGTTTAAGCAAAACAATAAGTGGAAAAAAAACAACTACAACGATTTCGGTGCAAAGCGAATGTGGATAAATGTGAAACAACTCAAAACAAAAATATAATATGATTGCGGTAACAGGGTTCATCAGTTCATATTTACATAAAAACTGTCGGATCCAATGTAAAACATTCCAAAATCAACAACTACTAATAAATTAAAAATTAATTAAAAAAACATTGTTCAGCGGACAAAATTGTCGGTCCAGTCGTTTAAGAGAAGTTCAGTGACATACACACTCACAGAAGAATTATATATATTAAGAAAGATAAACAACTTTCTGTTGAAATAACTAGTCTCATTCACCTCCTAGAACAATTCAGCAGTAATACTAGCACTTCCAGAAATACACATTGGTTTAAACGAGTTTAATTTCGGACGTACTGTCAACTATGTAGAGATTGTTTTTTCAGCCGCACATAAAGAATGTGGAATTTTCGCCCTAATTTTTACATAAAAAAACTTTAATACCAATGAGCTGACTATTGTTTCCACTGTTTAAACTGTAAACATGTGAAGGGTAGTCAAAACCCCTTTTCTATGAGCCAAGTAAAAAAAAAATTCTGCTGATTTGCTTTCGCTAATGAAACATATTAAAAAAACATAGAAAGTAAAGATCGACTCATTCGAAATTTCCACAAATAAGTCTTGAATCATGAACGGCACAAGCTATATTAAATATAAGAAGTGTTTACCATTTGTGAAAGGTTACCTTAGATGATAAAAAGTTGTAAAAAAAAAACATAGAAAATATGACATTATGACATATCTCCGGAACGTATAGGTTCTGCTATGATTTGAACCAGTAACGATGATAGTTAAAAATTGTGGAATTGAGTTTCAAGAACTTTAAATCCCTGAAAATGCATGTGCTTCTGTTAATTCATATGAGTTAATAAAGAATATAATTATGAAAAAAATTCAAAGAATGTGCATAAGGAAGGACTGGGTGGAAAACGGGGTCATAAAAATAAATCAGGTATCTGTCTTTATGGATGGTTCCAAAACGGGGGAGGTTTCATGCAATCCTCTCCTAGAAAGATCAATATAGCTTCCAGATTACTGTAGTGTCTTTCAAGCAAAAGTATTACCGGTTTCTGAAGCTGCTAATGATCTTTATTCCCACAATTTGGAAGACAAATGCATAGACATATTTATACACAGCCAAGCAGTAATCAAGGCCATATCTGCCACTGTCAAGACTGGTATAGCAATGCAGTAGGGAGCTTCATTTACTCAGCGAAACCAACACGTTTACCCTCTGTTGGGTCCCATTACATTTTGACATTGACGGTAATGAAAAGGCAGAAAAATTAGCCAAAAACGGATCAATGCTCAGTTAGATCAGGTAATCGAACAAATCCAACAAAATTTTATTGAAACAGGTGGCCAGCTCTCGAAACTTGCAGAGTTTCTAGAAACCTATGAACAAAGATTTCCAACGTTAAAACAACTAGGCTGGCCTCAGCTGTCCTTACTAATAGGTATCCTAACGTGTCACAACTTATTGGGCACCCACATGAACACAATCGGTATTGACTCATCTGATTTATATGTAGAGGATGTAAGGACTAGGCCCATGCCTAGCCAAAAGAAGAATGACAATATTAGGAAATTACTTTTTCGACGATTTATGCGACGTCTTGTCCTTGCTATCTAGAGACATTCTTAAATATTCCCAGTAATCAGGAGGGTCCCTCAAGTTAAATCCTCACCAACCTTCCAATACCCTACCCAATCCTTTTCCTTTTCTTGGGAGCACAATGGATCCAAGGAGTTTCAAGTGATATGTTAGTAGTACCCGCAGCGTGATGGTTAGTGCGTTGGATGACAGTCCAACAAGAGGTCTTGGGTTCGATTCCCGCCTGTGCCACCCAAAGTTTTTTTGCACGGGTATTGCCTCTTGCGAGGAATTGACAAATCCTCCAAGAGTAATTCTTGTCATGAAAAGTGCTTTCTCAAATAAGCCGTTCGGATTCGGCTTAAAACTGTAGGTCCCCTCCATCCCTGAAAACATTACTCGAACACAGGAATGGTTAAGAGATGTAAGTCCCTAGGCCCTAGTTATCAACGGACTGTTGCGCAACCTAATTTATTGTTTTATTTAAGAATATAAATATAAAAATTATACTCAATTTAATTTAAATTCAAAGTCGTACCCGTGGCATGATGGTTAGTGCGTTGGACTGTCATGCCAGAGGTCTTGGGTTCGATCCCTTCCTATGCCATCTAAAGTTTTGTTTCACGGGTAGTGCCTCTTGCGAGGAATTGACAAATTCTCCAAGAGTAATTCTTGTCATGAAAAGTGCTTTCTCAAATTGGCCGTTCGGATTCGGCTTAAAACTGTAGGACCCCTCCATTCCTGACAACAGTACTCGCACACAGGAATGGTTGAGAGTCACTAGGCCCTAGTTCTCAACGGACTGTTGCGCCACCCAATGTATTTATTTTTAAGTCAAAATTTACCAAAATTGAAATATGAAAGAATTTTATTGTTAGATTTGTACTTGAGAAATTTGGTTTTGTGGATTTTTAAGTTTGGCGATTTAAATCTTATACAATTTACATGTAAGCGATTTAAGTTAAGAATTAGAGAAGTGTTTTGTAACTTGAACTTAAGATGTTTGGATTTAAAGCTCTTATACCTTCCTAGCAGAATTTGGCAACAATGTTTAAAATAATATAGAAGACCTTAGGCTTGAAAATTGAAAATAAAAGGTGGACCGTTTTTTTTTTTGTCATTCTTTCGTCACATGCATACATAAATATATAATATGTACCTATGTAGAAAGGAAAACAAGGTGCCCTTGTCCTGCTTCTAAAAGTCCTATGCATAGCTCATAGCCTATAGAGCTAAAGAGGCCACCGGAGGAGGGTAGTTAGAACGTTTTAAACAACAACAATTCACAAAGAGAGAGAGCGAGCAAGAAAGATATAGAAATACAGTAGCGAGATAAACACAAAAAAAAATAAAAAGTGGGCTTCTCTAATCGTATGCCTTCAGGGTGGTTTTTCATTATCGCTGAACTTGTTCGTTATGTTTGTTTGCTTATGCTCCAAAAAGGGTTTAAGGCGATCAAGGTAAAGTTGTGGAGAACGAGTATAGGGAGCTTGAACTATGAATCCCGCTTGGCAGTATCCGCATATTATGGCATATTTTGTATCTGCTGCTGCTTCTAATGCTGCTGCTGCGTTGTACTACTTTTATTCTTTTTGTGGCCTTTTTATTGCATGTACAGTGTATACACTGTACACTCTTACATATCAACCCGTTCATCGTCATCGTCGTCGTCGCAATAACAGCAAGAGCAGTAGCATATTTGTTGCCCCTGGCTATTGGATCAACCAGCCAAGCCAGCAATATACTACCCAGTTGTATATGCATCCATATATACAATTCCTACCTACATCAGCAACAAGGGGTTAAGTGGAATCCAACAGCTGAGGGTATGCAAAGGACTACTAGGGGCTGACATTCCTTTGGAAAGTTTATTGGGTGTGCCTTTTGTTGAAGAGAAATTGCCTGCTTTGGCTCATGAAGCACATCACAGTCACAGCAGACGCACCAAAATGGAACAGCGCACAACAGTATAGAAAACAGACCGGCGGCGGTGGCGGCAACATTCACATATACATAAACAGAAACATATACATACATACATAAAGCAACCACATCCTTGCAACGTTGTTGTAGATATATACGATAGAAAACAATAGAATGGTGGCAAGCTAATATTTCTTAAAAAGGATTCTCAATTGAAAATATTTTTGTTCTTCGTCCTTCTTGAGACGAATACCAACGACGACGACGACTACGAACGAACTTATCGTGAACGGGACGAAAAGAACAATCTCTGCGGCATGGCATTCTTTTAGAATCCAATAAGAACGAGAACCATCCAGAACAATGCATGATGATGCGGACGTCCATATACTATATACCTATACATGGTACACTGTACAAACCCCCCTCCCTCTTTGAACGAGTATAATAATATATTTTTCAAAGAAACAAGCTGCTGTTGATGGTAGCAGAGAGATACGGTAATTTAATATTATTTTATTTTGTCATTATTTTTAAAAGAGGTTGCATGACAAATTCCCATTGTTTTCGTGTGACATGGCAGCACAATGGCGCCCAATGCGAAGCACCATAGTAATTTGATATTCGTATTGGAAAAGTTCTTTTTCGCGTGGCACCAGAAAACAACGACGACGACGACGACGATGCCGATGCCGACAACGAAAGACGCTGACGACAACAACGACGCACGTAGGCAGCCACAAAAAGGGTATTGTTATTGTTCGTTTTGTTTGTTGGTATAGGTATAGGTATTATTGCCGTTACTGTTTGCAAACACTATAGCAAATAGGGTTTTTCTTAGGAGCTACGTAGGTAGGTATAACAGGAGATTGTTGTTAACTTTGGGCGGATTCTCTAGAAGAAGAAAGTTTTCTTGATGGAAGATTCGAAATTCAATTTCTGTCAGTTTCAGTTTTGCCAGATGAGAACGTTGTAAATTAAAAATAATAAAACTGAAAATTTCAGCTCATAATGTATACGCATTTATGAAAATTTGTATATATTGTATACCTATCCTATACGTATAAACGCTGACATATAGCTTTGTTATAAATTTGAAACCACCATTTATATTTACTTTCAAAGCAAAGAAGGGTTAAAGCAATTTTTGTTATTTATATACATATATCTAGACATTTTAAAGAAGAAGATACTTATACATAAAAACAAAGAATATGAACCTTGCAAAATAAGTTTTGTTCGGTGGAAATATAATAAAAGCTCAGGTGTTTTGGTGGTGGTAGGGTTTCTATATTTTGAACTATATGATTTAAAATACTGGTGAAACGCTATCTATAAACTAAAAGAAGATTTGGGTAAAGAATTCCATATTCTTGATGTGAAACTGATATACCTGACAGTACCTCCGAAATCGTACTAAAGGTCAACCTGATGAACTGAAGAGGTTATTTGTTTTAGGGGCGGAATGCAACTTAGTATTTCAAAAAAGAACTGAAGCGATGAAAGAGTTTCGCCTATGGTCTTCAAGGTTTTTATAATAGCACTTGGCCAAATTTACATATGTCGAATGTGATCTTTCATACAAATACAGAAAACTGAAAAGTGAAAGTTGATTAGTTTTCTAGATACAATTGCCAGAATTGATGGTCTTTCTTTTGATGTTAGTCCTAACACTGGCTTACCTGTCTCAAAAATTGTTAATTAATTGTTAATCTACACTGATAACTTCCCATCCCGTCTGTCGATTTGTTTTGCTTAAAAGTTTGTAGGCTTTTGTATTGTGTTAAAAAAGTTGTCAGTTGAATTATTCTTAAAAATTTCAAAATTACCAACAATATTTTGCATATAATGAAATAGTTTTATTTCAAAATCTAGTTTTATTAACGAGATTTTTAGTCGAAAACAAATTTTTACCAATTTTAGTAGCATTTCTTGAAAGTTTTTATTCCTTATATAAACAAATACAAATTGGATGAATGAGAAATTGTTTGAAGTCAATTAATTATTATACTTATTCACGAAATATCGAGAACCGAACATCAGTTTTTAACAAATTTGAGTAGCTACTATTTTTCGTGGATTTTTTTAATGAAAAGACGGACTGTTGGATTCTTATAAAAAATTATTGAATATCGAAAACAACATTTTCTGTGAGATAAAATAAGTTTAAAGCCAATATTTTTAATTTTTGAAAAACTATTTGAGCCGAAGTTTTAGTATTGTTGTCAATTCGATTTTTCTCAATATTTTACTAAATGTTGATTACATAAAATTAATTTAAAGCCAATATCTTAGGGTCTTGAAAAACCATTTGAGTCGAAAATCAATTGTTACCAACTTATGTTAATTTAGTTTTTGTTTTTTATTTGTTTTTATAGGAAAACTGTCAATTCGATTTTTTTCAAAATGTTACTGAATGTTGACAACAATATTTTTTTAAAGATAAAATTAGTTTGAAGTCAATATCTCAAAGTTTTATAAAGATATTTGAGTCAAAAATCAATTTTTACCAGCTTTTATTAATTTTTTTTAGGTTTTCATTTTTTATAAAAAAAAACAGTCAATTCGATGTTTCTTAAAATTTTACCAGACGTTAGAAACGTTATTTTCCGTTGCACAAAATTATTTTGGAGATAAAATCATTTTTTATTCATACAATTTTCGAGGTGACAAATATTTTTTTTTCCGTTTCTTTGATTTATAAAAAAAAATAAATGGTAGTTTTTTCTAAAAATATATTTGTTTGGTATCGCGCTACCATACATAATATAAAATTTAATTTAAAAATTCAAGTCTCTAGCGATATTGGTTTGTGAGATATTTTGGATTAACCAAAATTTTCACCTTTTTTTAAATTCAATTTGCTATGGTAAACCACCTACTCAATTTTCTTGAGAGTCGTTTCTGCATCTTTTTGCATTATTATCAGTATAACAAAATGTATTTGAAGTCGATATTTCTACTGGTTCTTGAGCTATGGACGACGAAAAAACGTACGAACCGGACGTACGAACGTACGTACACACGCACGCACATACATACATCTCTCTAAATATCTTTTATTTCGACTCTAGGGACCTAAAACGTCGAGAAATGTCAAAACTTTCAATTCGACAAATCGGACCGATTACAATAACTTCCTATGGGAAGTGAAAAAGTGAATCTCTGTCAATAAGACATATTTAGATACCTAATTAAGACTTCTAAAAAATTGTCTTTTAAGGAAACACGACGAAAATGGCCAGAATGAAGCTCTACTCTATCTGAAAAATATTTTTATTTTTTCTTCCGTTAACTTTTTCTTTGCAATTTCACATTTTTAGAAGATTGTGCCTAAAGAACAGTCTCTTGCACGATTTACCATATGAATTTTCACGATGGCAATTTGGATATACATACCGCAATTATTTATGCAGTGTAGAGTTTCGCTCTAACTATAACTCTGTACCAATTGTAATTTTTAGGTTAGTATCATAAATTTGGAATTTTTCGATGAAAATTGAATATGATTTTTATTAGTTGCTGACATTAGCCTCTCTCAAGGCCGCAAATATGTCTTAATTTTTTGTAACATTGTACCAACTTTCGTTTATTTGAAAAAGATTGTTGCTCCGTCGCTTGTTCGGTCGTCCTGTTGGTCTCTTTCCGATCTCCATTTTGTTGCCATTTTTGATACTGAAGTCTTGAAATTATGTCCTGCCTAACTCCATTTAAGTCTTTTCCTTCAATCTTTTACATAGTTATTCGGGTAGTGTTGTGGATTTCTTCATTTCTTATCCTTTCGCTGGGTCATAAATTTAAGATTTTTCTTTCCCTTTTTGTCTGACACAACCTTAGCAGGTCAAGTGATTTTGTAGTCATGCTCAGGGTTTTCACAGGTAGAATAACATAGTCGAAGAGATATTTTCGTATTTCTATCCTTTGGTCCAGCTCTAAAATTGTTTTGAGGCTCCCGAATTATTTCCAGCTATTTTTTACGCGTCTGTTAATTTCTTTCTTTCCTAAGTCTTTAAAAGATGTTGTTCTTGTCTTCCAGTTCATCTTTTAAAAAATATACTCTAAAACTGCCCCAAAAAACCAATGGCGGATACTTCGAAAAAAGGTACGTTTCAACACATTTTCTAACATTTCTCCGTGAAATGCACAAAAACCCTTTAAACAAATGTCATTTATCTTTTAAATATGGCATATTTAGAATACTTTTAGAATCTTGGAATGCATTCATATGAAGGCAGTCGTCTAAATTAAATAGTTAGACCAGACTAGACAACAGTGTTCTAAAATAATCTAAAAATTAAATTTGTCACTATAGCCCTTGAAATATGTAAATGTTAGGTTAAGATATTATTTAAATTTTATCAGCCTGCTTTACAGAACATTAAAGAACATTTTTAAGCGGTTTTAAAAAACTAGTATTTGTGTTAAGTGTGTGACCCCACATGAAAAAAATTCTGGATCAGCCCTAGTAAAGAGCGGTGCGTGGTGAAAGTGGGTCCCCTTGTGTTACTTAATTTGTTATTCTAAATTTACGTCCTGTACTCTCTGTTTTTATTTGTGCAACCTTGTTTTTGGATAATTGTTTTTGATAGTTTTAATAACTTTTGGATTCATATTTAGCTTTTTTATGGATGTTCATATTTTATGGTGTTCAGATCCCTAAACATAAAATGTATACTAGAGTTGTTGAAATTCATTGCATTTTTCTATTAACTAATGCATGGTCTGTAGGTGGTCTGTTGTTGAGAAACCTTCTCTAAATCCAGCCTATTCCTTAGGTTGTTTCTTGTTTAAATCTTTTTTAAAGTTCTTATAGAGTGTTTTTGAAAACAACTTATGGGTATGTTAGTTATTTAAATCGTATTGTTTTCCTTTTTTATGTACATATATGCGTTATGGTTGTTTCTATCCATTGTTTAGGGATTTGTTGATTTTGTATTATTTTGTTGAATAAAGATGCTTCATATTGCTATTCTTTTCCGTAGATTACCATTTCTGCAGAGATTCCATCATTTCTAGTGCATTTGTCCTTTTACAAATCGTCTATGGTCCTTTCAATATTTTCATTACTTTAATTCTAAAATGTATAAATTACGTGTCACGATGTTTGTCCGTGATGGACTCCTAAACTACTTAACAGATTTTAATCAAATTTGTACATCGTGTGCAGTTTGATCCAACTTGAAAGATGGGATAGCTTACATCTCAATTTATTATCGAAATATTATTTTATTGCCAAATTATTTGTCTATTATTTGACAGTCACAATTATCTGTTAGCTCGAAACGATTCTAACAGATGGCGAAATCTGTTGACTGGAGTGAGTAAGTATTCAATAGATGGCGCTATGTCAAACTTCCAAACGTTTCATATAAGCATACAATTTAAAAGTATAACCACCACATGTTGCTGAAGCTTAAGTATAGGTTAAATTTATTTTGGTGTTAGACTAAAATATAAATTAAATACATATTATCGTAATACATATAAATTACTGGATATAGATGGAATGTCATCACAATATTATGCACATGTTTGGTCATCAAAAAGATGACCGGAAATATTCTTGAAGCAACCATTTTAACTGGAAAGTTTAAAGGAAAAGTAGTCCTGTTGCCATGTATTCCAATGATACCGTCAGATTCTACAATACCCTTCAGAAAGTTACAGTTATGAATTCGTTTAGCTTTTACTACTTCTATGAATAAGTCTCAAGGCCAAACAATGTCCATGTGTGATTTAGATTTGGAAAATCCATGTTTTTCTTATGGATTGTTATATGTTGCATGTTAACGTGTAGGAAAACCGTCGAACCTATTTGTGTTAGCGAAAGACAGGGTAGCCAAAAATATTGTGCACCAATTAGTGCTAAATTAAAAGGATTTATAATTCAAAATGTAGTACCCGTGGCATGATGGTTAGTGCGTTGGACTGTCATGCGAAAGGTCTTGGGTTCGATCCCTGCCTGTGCCACCTTAATTTAAAAAATAAACGGGTACTGCCTCTTGCGAGGAATTGACAAATTCTCCAAGAGTAATGCTTGTCATGAAAAAGTGCTTTCTCAAATTAGCCGTTCGGATTCGGCATTAAACTGTAGGTCCCCTCCATCCCTGACAACAGTACTCGCACACAGGAATGGTTGAGAGTTGTAAGTCACTAGGCCCTGGTTCTCTACGGACTGTTGCGCCACCTAATTTATTTATTTATTTATAATTCAAAATAATAAATATTATTGTTAGAATATTTTAAACTATTCGCCCTACCTACCTCTTTTATTAGTTAAACTGTCACATGGTATTACTAAAAACTTTGTTATATACTCATTTGTATATACAGTGCATTCTCGATTATCGCAACTAATTAAAATAAGGGTGGTTGCAATAACCGAGTTAATATTTGTTTATACGTTTCTTCATTCGAAATGGACTCGTTGACGGAAATTTCATTGAAGAGAGTTGATATGGAATCTACGACCGCGTGTTCATTGATAATTTGGGCTCCAACTGTGCTCAAAGGTAGCTCATCCTCATCTTCCCAATCATTATGAGAGGCCCTCAACACATTCTAACATTTTTTGATTGGATCTGCCTGCAATCCATTCCATGCGTTGGATAGAAGGCAAATTGCACTTCGAAGGTTAAATGCTTTAATTTTTAATTCACGATCTGATCCTTCACATCCAACTAAGAACGCCAATAGACTTTTTTGTAGTGCAATTTTGTTAAATTTATAACGTTCTGGCCCTTTGGCTTAAGAATAGCAATACAATTTGACGGGAAACCCATAGCTAAGTTGCACTTATTAAGTCAATTTTTTTGAAGAGTTGCGATTACCGCGTCAATAATAATAAAAATTTAGCTGTTACAAAACTCGAGGAGCTGCGTTAATCGAGAACGTACTGTATTTGTATCAAAATAATTGTAAATTTTACATTGAATTCTTTTGTATTGCTTTTTGCTTTACATAAACTGTACGAAAATTTTGATCAATTGTGTTCAATGTATTTCCCCTTCAAATCCCAAACCAGTAATTTTGTATACTAGCTTTAACGTTTCCGTCTTCGTTCGTAGATAATAATTGCATTGTAGTAAAGGGTTACGGTAGTAGAAAATCAGTCATTAAGTTCGACATGTTTTTTTTATAAATGTCATCTATATAAAATAGCTTGATTTAGCGCCCATGCCTGATGTTCTCCTACCGTTTCGTTTAAATAGTTTACAACAATGTAATATAACCAAAAAACGTTAGCGACAACAACGCGTGGCCGGGTCAGCTAGTAGAGTATAAAAAAAAACAAAACAAATTCTTTTTAGCTGCAGAATAAAATTGTTTACACAGTTCTACATCAATAACTTATACACCAGCTGTAAAAAAAAAAAACAGTCATTAAAATACATATTACCAAACTTTAATAAAAACGGTAAGCATACGTCCCAAGTGAATCATAAGCACATTAGATATAACAAAAACCGCATTATTAATCTTTATTTAAAATAATGACTGTTGAAATGTAAATTTTGTCTACAAAAAGCTCTAACTGAGCACTAAAACCAATACAAATTTACATTGTGTATTTATTAAAATCTCATTATTATTTCTAGATTCATATTATATACAAACATAGAAAACAAAATTATTCCATTTTTTGTACTTAGTTGACTGCGTTTTTAAAACACTCATACTCAAACCTAAATACACATGTACAGTATACATGTTATTACGAGTATGTTAAAGCAAAACTTCAATTTGAATTCTGTTCTTTTCTACTTTTTTTTAAAGTCAATCTGCTTGGTACAATTTAATCTAAAAAGTTATTTCATTTATGCATACATTTTGTCTTTTTATTTGCAATTTAAAAAAACCCAAAAACTGGACCACGAAAATTCAAATCGAATTTCAAATCATATGAAATACGAGTACAAAAATAGTATGGAACGGATATTGCTCTTGCTTGTCACCCCAAAGGATTAAAAACTAATTTATCCTAAAAACAACACAATAAACTCAAAAAAAAAAATGTTTTTATTTTTGTATGATAGTTTTTTGAAACATGCAAATCCCCAATTGTACTGAAAGGATATTGCATTCCCCAAGTCTAATTTTACTGCATGTCATAAAAAGAAAATAGATAAAAATATACATTCATACATAATAGAGATGAGATGCATTCATACATAGACATACATATGGTATTCACATCATATGTATGCATTCATGACACACACACAAAAAAAAATCCACATGCACTTTGGCTTTGGTAAGAAAAAAGTAAACAAAATAATCCATAGGATATTTCCAGGATCATTTGGGATGAATTTTTGATAGCGAGTAGAGCGTGTATAGCTATTTGGATGATGTATACTTCTTGTATAAAGTATTTTTAGGTCCTATAGCATCGCAGACACATTTCAAGCACAGAAACCGTTCACACATTTTTCATAAAATACTCCGCCAGATGAATTCAATTCTTTATATTTTGTAGAATTGTTTAGAACAAAAAATAAAGGACCTATGTACCAATCTAAACTTACCCATTTGGGAGTACTTTTTGTTTTGTTTGCTGTTATTGTACCATCGTTCAAAAGAATACTTCAAAGAGAGCATAAAATGCAGGAAATATTCACTGGGTAATCCTTATTTTTTTCATGTCCTTCAATGGCACACTTTTCAAAAATGATTTTCCTGTTTTTTTTTCTCTGTCTCCCTGTTCCTACCTATATTCCAAACTACTGACTCATCCCTTCCTCATCATCGAGCGGGTGTCCTTTTATCCTGCTTCTTGATTTCGGGTCATGGGAGCATGCTACGACTATTTCATTATTTCCATCATCGAATATGTATTCAGCTCACAGGACGGACACTCTGATGTAGGTCCGGTGCCGGTCATTATCCTTGACATCATTTATTTCCTCTTGTTTTTTTCCCGGGCATACATTTATATGTATGTTTTGGTGTGACCACATTTTTGTGGATAGTCATTGGTACATATTGCCCGAGGAAAGAACAAACAACAAGAACAAAAAAGAAAGAAATACCTCGACTTTCAGAAAATCCTTCAGTTTTTCCAAAATTGGGCGTCAATGGCATTGCTTCCAGAATTCCTAAAAGGCTTTCATCCTTTAAATTCCATATACGTAGATATAGAAATTGTCATCGGAGAACAACGAGAGGAATCATCACGTTCGGATTGGATTTGAAGTCGCGGTTCGCCATTGTTTTCAATTTCCGGTTTAATAAAGAAGAGATCGAAATTTAATTTAATTTTCCCATAGAAATAGTATCGTATGTTTTGTGAGCTTCTTTTGTTTGGGAGGGGGGTGGGGGTTAACTTAATTCCGAATTCTAAGCTCCTCCACGTGCGTTCCAACGAACAACGTTACGCCTGCTATACTATCTATAACTATATACTCGTACACATTGCTGGTGATGCGCTGTCGGAATTCGGATGTAATTCTATTTTTGTTTGAGTTATAAGGACTTCCGATAGAACAATATATCTATGTATAGTATATCATTGTACATATGTATCCACATTCATCGATAACAATTGATATGCGAAATGGGTCGTGTCGGTCGGTCGATGGAATGAATTAAAAACGGAAATTCGTAATCAGAACTCGATGCGGAAGTTGAATACACAAAAAGGATAGCTACCTAGGGATATATTCATGATGTCGATATACATATGTATGTGTTTATTATGTGCCTGCGTGCATTTGTGTAGGTGAAGGATGTGCCAATGAATATAGAAATTTATAAAAATAGACTTTCAATAATTATTTTATATTGTGCGTTGTATACTGTTATAAACTATAATTAGGTATAATTGCATCAGAGCGATGTTGATTAATGCAAAATAACGTTTGCTGTTTCCTGTTTATATGTTTATACATTTTCATGTGTGTGTGTAAATTTATAAATAACATCGTACCTTAATCCGGTTGATTTGTTAGATTATATCGCTGCCCCATTAGTGCCTTGTTTTATGCAATTTTAATTTTTAATTTTTGACTAAATGCAATAAAAAAAAATCTGACAATAAATTATAAAATTATCATACATTTTTATATACATTTATAAATATATATTTGTTTTTACTTATTTTCCATATGTATGTATGCTCATATTTACAGTTGTGGTCATATAATTAAGACACAAAACTATAGCAAACAATTTTGTTCCCAATATTTTGCTTCATAAACTTAAAGTTATCTTCTTTAACGACCGTTACCTTATCCATGTAAGAAAACTCATGTGAATCTAAGAAGAATATTGATTTGTTATTAAATTGATGAGAATTATTTTTCATACGGACATAATGTAGGTACGTAAAAGAAGAGAGAGATTAACAACATTATTTTGCATATGATAAAATAAGATTGATTTTAAAATCATTTTTTGTTCCAGAGACATTTTAGTCGGAAATCAATTTTAGTAGAACTTTTTTTTCAGTTTTTATTTCTTATAAAAAAAATACTGACTGGATTTTTCTAAGTAAATTATCAGTGAAAGTTAAAAACAATGGTTTGAATAAGATACAATTAGTTTGAAGCCAAAACCTGTATCTGATGCTGAGATATTCGATATTTTTTCAGTTTGTTTGATTTATAAAAAACTTTTTAAATTTATAGCTATACCAATTTTTTATCACGTTGAAATGTATAATACAGGGTTTATCAACAGGGACGAAAGTAGAGCGACAGCAAACGACGCCATATTTCTTGCCGCTCTTTTGACATTTCTCCTTAGTAAAGTAGCATTCACATGAGCGCGACCAACGACCAACGAATGAACGAATATTCGTCGATTTTGACATTTCTTTCACATGAGAGTTTTTAATTCGTCGCGAATGAAGTTTGACAGCCGAACACCATTCACCACCGAAACCAAAACAAGAATGATTTTTTAGGTTAAGTACGCGCGATTATTTTATTCGTTGCGAGTGTGGATAATGTGGAACGCGAATAAAGTTTGGCAGTTCGTATCAACTACAATTTTGTTCGCGACGAATAAATTTGTTTTCTTAAATTTATTAATATATGATATTGAAAAGTAAAAGTATGCATCATAAATCAAATAGAAACTATATTTCTATCGTTTTGTTAAGAATTTGTGTGGAAATATGTCTTCAAACGTATATAAACTCACATTTTGTAATTCATTCGTCGTTCGTTGGTCGCGCTCATCTGAATGCTTCTTAAGGTTTGCCATTTCATAATGGAAAGATATATGAGCCAACAAAGAGTCAAAATTATTAAAATTTACTACCGAAATTCGGAGTCAGTGGCCTAAATGTTAAGAGCGCTACGTCCAATTTATGGTCGTCATAATCGGTCTAGCAGATCAACAATAGAGCGTCTAGTGGAAAATTTGAATCCACAGGTACAGTAAAACATGTTCCCGTTCCAGTGAGTTAAAAAAGTGCCCGTAGTGTCGAGAATATTCTGCCGATGAGGCTTCAGTTGCAGAAAGCCCAAATCCTTGACCACCAGAAGCGTGCGTCGTGTGTTCGTAAATTGGGCTGAGCAACAACTTGAAAATGATTCGGGTTTTCATCGAAAAATCATCTTCAGCGATGAGGCTTATTTCTGGCTGACTGGCTTCGTAAATAAATAAAATATGCGGTATTGATCAGGCAGCAATCCACACGTACTCCATGAGTCATCTTTGTCTCCCGAAAAAGTTACCGTTTGGTGTGGTTTATGGGCCGGCGCGTCATTGGGCCGTACTTCTTCCGTGATGATCAAGACTGGCAACTTACTGTGAATGAGGATCGCTGCCGTTCAATGATAACCAAATATTGTTGGCCCAATTGGATGATATGGACTTGGAGGATATGTGGTTCCAACAGGACGGTGGCGGCGCCACAAGCCACACAGCGAATGTCACAATCAATTTATTGGCAACCAAATTTGGAAAACGTGTTATCTCACGAAATTGTCCAGTCGTCTAGCCGCCTCGGTTGTGCGATTTGACGCCGTTAGACTATTTCCTGTAAGGCTACGTCAAGTCTTTGGTCTATGCCAACAAGCCAGTGACGATTGATGAACTTCGTACGAATATCGAACGTAAAATTGCAGCAGTATGGGCCAATTTATACTTGAAACCCGTCGAAAATTGGGTTCAGCTTCTGGACTTCTGCAAGCGTGCCTGGGGTGGCCATGCAAAAGAAATGGAGTACCATACATAATGGCATCGAACGTACTTTCATAGGAATAAAGAATTCATTGATATCCAACAACGTTTTTGTTTTATTTAAAAAAAACTTTTGTAACGCTCTTATTGGAAACCCCAAAATAAAATTTGTTTCGAATTAAATAATATTTCTTCGAGAAATATTTGTGAACAACTAAATTTTCACTTTTTTTTAAATAGCTATAGCAAAAACACCCATGATTTTAATCCCTCCTTATTTGGATTTAAATCTATCAATGAACAATTTAGGTTATATAAAATGCTCATTCGACTTAAAAATTCATTCTTCCAATAAAATCAAATTTACGCAGGTGATGAGTTCCGCCTCAGTAATTCAAATGTACACAAGATACCAAATAAGGTGCATCAGTTTTGCCATTAATGAGTTGATGAAGAAATATTAGGTCATTATTAAAACGCCTTTGATGGAGAGATTTCATTTGAAGAAGCTGAATACGATGTTCATAGGAAGGCAGATCATAAGGATCATCCCAAGGAAGACCTTTAAGGGCAAAACGATATACAATAATCAAATACACAACTGATTCGTTTTTTAGTAAAAGTTTTAGTCTGGCATTTTAAAGGGTTGAGGGCAAGGCTATTTTTTCCACACCAAAATGTAAAACTATCAATGTCGGCTTGTAAAAGAATACGATCATGGGTGGACTTTATTGTTTTTAACATATTCATGTCATCAGCAGTAATGATAACTTCACTTGCACGCAGACATGACGTTACGTCGTTAATAGACAGGATAAACAACACCAGATTAAGCAACAAATGGTTTTGAGCTTTAGAAAAGTCAGTATACACGCAGTCAACTTCATAACCTTGTTCTATGTTTGAGAACATGAGGAGATTTTTAACATTTGATCTTTTTTTCACAAAACCATGTTGATGTTCGCAAATGAGATTCTTACTAAAAAATCCTACACTCTCACAAGCAACTTGTTCCTGTAGTTAGCTTTTTACCTTTCTTGAAAACTGGTGTAAGAAATGACTTCTTCCTTATACTATTAAATTTGCCTGTTTTTAGGGAAAGTTAAGCAAGAATTAGAGGGAATCCCATCGGGACTGGCTGAAGATGAAGGAACTTATTCTGTAGCACAGTGATATGACTACAGCTAGTTTGCGAAGTGAAAATTATGAAAATATACTTCATCAACTACGTAAGGGCTATTAACGTGACAAATATCAAAAGTTTTATCTAATGAAAGGTTCTTGTAAATGAAGTTAACTGGAAAGCCATCTGATTTTTTTCTTAAAGTTATAACTAGCATTATGAAGAGACTTAAATTCATTAAAGAGTTTAAAATAAAAGAAGAAGTTGGAGACAAAGTTTTAAGGTAAGTTTGTCATGCCTTATTTTCTTTGTTACGCAGTGAACGCAATTCTTTGTTTTCTCTTGCGGGGAATTGACAATTCTCCAAGAGTAATTCTTGTCATGAAAAGTGCTTTCTCAAATTAGCCGTTCGGATTCTTCTTAAAACTGTAGGTCCCCTCCGTCACTGATAACAGTACTCGCACACAGGAATGGTTAAAAGTTGTAAGTCACTCAACGGACTGTTGCGCCTTATTTATTTATTTTCTTTAAGTAAAATATTGGTGTTAGAGCAAATTGACAAATTGATAACAAAGTTAAATGCCAAGGAGAGTTCGCTATAAGTAGACTCTAAACTGTTTGTAGGAATGTGAAGTAAACTATAAGAATAAAAATAGTCTTAGTCTGTACCATTAACTTTACACATCCCAATTCATTTGATATTTGAATTGGAAAAGATACAAACGAAATTAAATGTGTATTTTTTAACGATATGAGAATACCTCCACCTAAATCCTTTGCATTACCAACCAGTTGATCTTTTCTGTAAACTTCGAAAACTCTTGACTGAAATGTTCTGTATCGGAAAATCTTGAATTGAGCCAAATTTCTGTCAAAACGAATGCGTCATGTGGGAATGATTGCGAGTTAAACTTCGTTTCAATGTTTCAATGTTAAATTATGTTTAAAAATACATAAATTATGAATAGGAAATATTTATTTACTTGAATAATTTAGTTGATTTTTCAATGGCTTTTAAATTTCTGTTATAACTCCTTTGATTGATTTTAAACCACAGAGTTTTTCAAAACTTAAAAGAAATTGATGTGTCAAAAAAACCTGGCTTTGATATGATTTCTCATATTCTTTTGTCAAAATGTTCATATTCACTTTGTAGTGTTTTAACCTTTATTTTTAATAAATCTTTACAAACTGATGTTTTTTCTAAATGAATGGAAAATATCTTATATAGATCCCATTTGTAAGAGTGGTCTTAAGCACTTAGGGGCCGGTTATAGCTATCAGTAAAATCCATCAGTAAAATTTTTGTTTTTAGTTTTCGAACATGTTACAGATTTATTTCTAGCAAAAGATTGATGCAATAAGATGAATCCTATATTCAAGTATTTTTTTTCAAAAAGAAATAATGCATTTAAAGTTTTATTTAATTTATAAATCCATTTTAATTTTTTTAATGATGAAATTTCATTTAACTGAACAGCTGACTGCCAAGAGCCAAACAAAATTCCATTTCGTTTTACTGTTGGTGTTCCAATTTTTTACTGTTCAGATCACATCATTAAAAATTTTACTGATGAAATCAACAGTAAAATAATTGTCTAAAGCGCGAAGCCTCAAAGTGACATTAAATTTAATGACGTAAATTTACTGATTGATATAAACGCTCATCAGTAAAACATTTCCGATTCCTCCTGTTTCAAATTTAACTGATGGATTTTACTGATAGCTATAACCGGCCCCTTAGTGAAGAACTATAGACCAATCTTAAAACTTTGAGTTATTCCCAAACTTTTTGAAAAAATGGTCACCCAAAGACTTTATTTTGCTGTCAAGAATTTCTTCTCTCAAAAACAACAACAACCATGGTCTTCTCCTACAAAAGCTAAAGATGTTAGGATTGAATGCTTCATTTTTACAGTGGTTAGATTCATACCTTTCTGATAGAAAACAAGCTGTTAAAATAGATGATTGTGTTTCAAATCCTATAGACGTGGTGTCGGGTCTTCCACAAGGCAGTCATTTGGGTCCACTTCTTTTTATAATCTTTGTAACTGCTTGATGTACGCCTATACTGTGAAAGTATTTACAGCAACATCTTCACTTGAATATTGCTTAATAATGCAGTTGAATACAAACAATTTTCTTAAATGGTGCGACTGACTACAATCATCTTCAGCTGAATTACTCAAAGTGTAAAATTTTTAGTGTATCTAAATCTTCATTCCTTATTGACTTTGAATATAAATTCTATGAAGTCTTCTGAGGGTTATTGTAGTAAATGATCTTGGGGTGATTTTTGATTCAAAGATTGACTTTAGATTTTATGTTGATTTCATTGTACACGTATCCAAAGGTAATTCACTTTTAGGTTTCTTGAAGCGGAACTCCAAAGATTTTAAGGATGCCTATACTTTGAAGACCTTATTTATGTGTATAGTTCTACCTGTTTTACAATATTGTTGTATCGTCTGGTCTACTTTTTATGTAAATAATATTTTGAGAATCAAAAGAGTTCAGAAAAGATTCACTCTTTATGCACTTCGAAAACTTAGCTGGGTTGGGTCTTTACCAGATTATAAATCAAGGTGCGCTCTTATTCTCTTAAAAGTGTTTTGTTCATTAAAGATATTATTGATAACAGAATAACCTCTTTTGATTTGCTTTCATTAATTCCATTCCGAGTTTTTCGCAACATAAATGAATTATTTTATCCTCCTCTTCATAGAACTAACTATGGTCTAAATGAACCAATAACACGTTCTCTGTATCTTTTTCATATGGTTTATAATGAAATTGACCTTTTTATGAATAGAGATTGTTTTATGAAAAAAAAATCTTGAAATATGTAACTGATTAATTATTTAATTAAATTTAAACTAAAATTCCTTGTAAATATGTATACATATACATATCTTATTAGCTTTATTATTTTGTAGTAATTTTGTAATCAGCAGATCTTTGATGAAATAAATAAATAAATCTAAAAACGATGACTTTGTTAATAATGGGTTCATTACATGACCACAACTGTATGTACTGCTCTAAACTTTTTTTTTTAACTTTTTGATTGCTGAACAATTTTGGGGAGTCTATTTATAAATACATACATAGATGCTTAGAGTATTATAATTTAATTTAATTGGAATTCACGGTTGGGGCTGAGGGAACGAGGTGTCATCGTGGTTGTTGTGCGAAATAGTACTTTATTTTATTTGTCAATTGAAGTGTGCTTATGGATTCGTTTTATAATTTGTGTACCTTATCTACCTTATAGCGGAAATAAACAGATGGACGCTTAAACGGACTAATTTATTGAAAGGATATTTTTAAAGAGATATAGATTGCGTTAGCGTTTGCGTTTATTGTTTTTCTCACTTTATTTTGGTCAGTCCTCATTAAAATAATGTTATTTTGACAGTATATTGTTTATAGATAGTGTCTATTTTTGCCTAACCTAAATTTTGACATCCGGTTGGTTGGATATGAAAAAGATAAATTTAATTGATATATAAATAAGTGCGGGATATGGGGAAATACGAGTTGGTGTTATTAATAATGTAATTAGATTAGGAAGCGTTTAAATATAATTTTCAATTTTAGCCCAAAGCTAAAGGAATGCTCTTCGCTTAGAAAAGTATTTAAAGTTTGTTTTATATCAAAAATATGAAGCAAGAAACACACAAAATGAACATTTCAAACGAAAACGTGAAGTTAATGAATTACGAGTTAGGTGATTTATATTAAAACTGTTTTTATTTTTTTGTGTTACAGGGGGGACAGAACTAACTTATATACTTTTACTAAAGCAAACAATTCTGAAAATTTTGGAGTCGTTTCTGTGACTTGTAAAGTATGCATTATACTTTCGATTCTTACAAATTCACTCTTCGTGGAAAAAATATATGTGTATAGTATTTTCGAACAAAAAATATGTCATATCGACCATTTTGCATTGGGTTATTTTAACAACTTGATGATGTAAAATATGCTTTAAAATCAAAACGACATAAAAAAAGAATTTCAAAATTTCCTCTTATATTAATTAAATCAAACAGAGTTTTCCAATGAAAGGTTTCATTTTAATATTTAAAAAAGAACAGTGTTGTTAAAAGAAATCAATGAATGTTTATTTGAATGTAAATAAAAAGTAAGGCCATTAACAATATAAGACCAGTATAACCACCACGGTTACAGCCTAATAGCTTTTTCATAAAATGTCTTTCTTTTTTACCAAAAGAGTTGCCAGCAGAGGTACGCTTCAAGGCGGTCTACTGTGTCCTCTTCTTTGGAACCTGGTATACAATGGGATTCTAAAATTCTGGATATGGAGGGTTTAAGCATCTTAATATCCTCAAACAAATTTTACAAAATGCTATAAATAAACTTATAGAATGGGCACATCGGTGTGGCTGAGATGTAAGGCCACGGAAGAATTGATTGAATTCCAAGGCACACTGCAGACTACACCATATTCAAGCTACCTTCCATATCTTTCTGGGAAGATAGAGCATTTCTGGAATACGAGACAATTCACTTCAATACAGATGATGATACAAAACTAATGAGGATTGGTGAAGGCGTGTACTAAACTAAGCCTCTTATTCCGCCCTTTCCAATCATTGTAGTGTGTTCCAACAAAACTTTTGACGATTAAAGAAGCATTGTCCTAGCTTAAAAAAAAACCTGATTTCAACATCTGATATTCAGATTTTCTCAAACAGTCAATCTTTGAATTCTGTCTCTACAAACTCTGTAACAGTCCATAACAGTCGATCGCCTCTAATGGAAATGGCACAACAGTTTAACATTCACCTGGCCATTGAGACTTCCCAGGAAATTGCAAAGCAGATGAACTTGCCAAAAATGGTACAATACTACACATTTTATCACGTTCGGCTAATGCTGGCATACCAATCGCTACGTGTAAGCTTTTGCTAAAACAAGACGCTACAAAGAAATCCAATATCACCACCTTTCAGGCCACGAAAAAAACTGGCCTATCCTAGATTTAAAGCGCTCAAGGTGCTTGATATCTCTAAGCAGATTGCATATAAACTCGATAATTGGTATCATAACCGGACCCTGCCTAATAGGAAAGAACGCCACACGGCTAGGTGTATTCTCAAATGACTTGCAAAAGCTGTATGGACGAGGAAGAATTTCCATACTACGCGTTCGCTTCTTCGATTAATAACAAGGTCAGCTAACTTTTTTTAACAAATTTACGATTATTTTAATCCTTGATCTTTTCTTAGAGGCTTTTTCCCATTCATGTCTTAAAAAATAATTCATTATTGCTCGAAATCCATTCACCTTAACAGTTGCACCAGCCTCATTTTCGAATAAGTAAAGTCAAGTAATCACATAGTTAGCCCAAGAAAACCGAACCAAGCAATTAAGGATGGAGAGGCTTTGTTTCAAAACTACCAAAAAGTGCTTTTTCGTTTCGCGAATTAATGCTGGAAAAATGTTTGCATTATTTTTACTGTAAATTTTAATCACGAACGGAACGGAGCGTGTTTCTTTGCATTTTTAATAAAAGCGTAGTTTATACTTTTCAAATGTCAAACAAATTACAACTTTAAAGGTTGTTAAGATAGCTCAAAACCTTTCTTGTGACCCATAAAATAGGTTTTTCCACCCCAATCCACAATTAACTTATACATTTCTTAAATTTTAAACATTCATTGATTTATGTTCTGACTTTTCTACTTGTTTTTAACAGCACCACCGAAAAAATCAGATCCAAGGTCAGTAGTAACGTTTTATATTTTGTGATACTACTTAATTAACTTTTTTAAACTGAAGTAGGATAAGAATGTTCTGACACATCGAAAATTAAAGACTTATAAAACACATAAATAGTACATACATAATTCAAAACCGTAATGTACGAAACATCTTCAAAATTTAATAATAATACCCACATCAAAGTATGAGGGGTAAGGTAGAAAAAGCACTTCAAAACTTAATCCAATTGATGAACGACAAAATAAAGAGAAATACCTAGTTTAAGTGACAGAACTTTTATTAATGGTAGGTAGGTAAGGTAGGTAAGGTAGGTACGGGTACTCTATGCTCACAAAACCTGTGTCTATAGGTATTTAACCTCTCTTCTCAGCTAGACTTGAAAACACACACAAAGCTAACCAAAAAGTTATTAAATTACAAAAATATCTATATGTATCTATAGGTATATCAACCTAACGCTGGCTGCTAACCCTTACCCTTACACTTCTGGTAATAATTGAACAAGCAACCTTTTTGCTGCTTTTTTCAAGTATTCTGTTCAACTTTCATAACTTTATTTTGTTTTATGTGTCCTTTTTTCTGTTTCCAATCAAAGACACTTAAACTAAGGGCACTTCCGTTACTGTTATAATAGTTATATGGTATGTACCTATGTTTATATATGATCCTGAGAAGGGAATGTTCGTAATATGGAATTTTGTTGTTTTTGTTAGACCAAACTAAGTCAAAAACAGGGTTGATGAATTTAATACTATGGGAGTGTTATTACTCTATTCTTTACAACAGAAAAAGAAGGAACTTAACTGAAGGCTTACAACAAAATAAAAAAACACATTCTCATACAAACTATTTTAATACTATTTTTATAAGAGATTCACTTTTTAAATTCTTATCTCAGTCCGATCTTTCTAAAATAGCTAAATGGTTTAGATATGTCAAAGTTTTCAAACGACAGCCCTGGTCAATGCCCAGACATCCTGTAACGTTATCAAAATGCGATTACTCTTACTGACTGTATGTCCTGAAACCTGAATGTCAGAAAATCTATGTTCACATCGTGGCAGACAAAACTTTCCTTCCAGCTTTTCATAGAGACAGAGACTCACTATAGAAATAGATGGATACTTTTAACGGAGAATCCATTTTTATTAATTTTTTTTTTCTGACGCGCCAGATGTTTCCGTTGTCAACGTAAAGTCGAGTTGGGTTCAGTTTAAAGTTGAGTCGAATTCACTTGTATGTACGGCTATTTTAAATAAAAAAGGAAGTGATTGTTTTATTGTTTTATTTTTTGTTCAGACTTGTGTCTTCCTGATGCTGTACCAAACTCAGATAGACATCCGGAACGGACTTGTGAGATAGCAAAAAAGGTACATCCTCAACATCAGTCCACATAAAATAAAGAACATAGACTAGACACACACACATACTCACATACACACACATGTCCACCATCCATACACAAGATAACACGAACGAAGGATATGACTTTTCCGATTCTGTGTTTCAAATGATTTATGAAAAAGGTGTTCCTCCAGCACTTTGTGAAAACTGACTGCTTACATCCTTTCGAGGTATCCTCTTGTTGTTTTTTTCTTTCTTTTTTGTTATTTAACCAGAAATGTGAATGCTTTTAAGAACCATCTCCGGTCTTATCCTCTTTTCTCTAGAACAGCAATATCTATAGGTACCTTACCTACCTACCTATATGGAAAATCTGCAAGTGCAACACATTACTTCCATTTAGAAGTCCAATTTTTTTTTTACTTTTGCTATATTCTATTTTCCAGTAGCTTCTGCATTTTAACTTAAGTTGATCTAGTCGAGAAAAACGTCGAACAGTAGGACAGTTTGAGTGACTTTTTGAAAAATTTGGCGTCACAGAATTACAGAAATAATTTTAATAAATTATTTAAAAATTTGTTGCAATTTGTGTAACGTAGGGTCAGTGGTTATTCGGTTTTGAAATTTAAACTAAAAAAAAGGATTTTTATTAAAAAAAAATACCGATTAGATGATTCTGGGAACATTCAGCCCTATCATGAATTTCATCGTAATCGGGAATTTTTACGAATCCCGAAAAACTGTATCATGAAATGCAAAATTGTATGAGATTTTCCACTACGAACGGATTTCATGATACAGTTTTTCGGGATTCGTAAAAATTTCCGATTACGATGGAATTCATAATAGGGCTGATTATCTTCGGGAAGATTCGCAGCATGCGATTATTTTTAACCACCCACACATTTTGGGCACTATTCGAGCTAATACGTTTTTTGTTCGTAGTTGTCAAATAACATAATCTTTATGTACAATTAAAGCCGCTAAAACATGAAATTAAAGAATCATGTAACTTGGTGGTTGCGACGTTGTGTGGCTTGTTGGCCAAATTTGGTTGAAACCCACATATTGACCACTTCATGATCTTCAATCGCCGTCCAAAAAATTGTTGTTAAATACTTTCGAATGCTGTGAAGACAAACCATAAAAATGATAATTGACAAGACTCGCCAAGACTTGTACTTGCAGTTATGTTTTCAACTTAACCTGCTTTACGATAATGTAGAGATCTTAAGACATCAGTAAAGCTTTCGCTCTCTTCGAAGTTCTTTATGATTTTAGCAATTGCTTTTGTAGTCGGCTGACTATTGCAGCCATAATTTAAATGGTAGACATTAGGTCTATTCTCAAGCTTGACCAATACTGCCAATTGTCAACAATTGTTGTCTAAATGTTGCTCCATACCACACAATTTTGGGCAGAAGAAAGCGCTCACTAGAAAGTCAAATAAATTCCCCTCCTGAAAAATTCTGCCCAAGAAATTTCTTTGTGCAGAAATTGTTGCTATTCGTTCGTTTTGCTTCGTATTGATAGACTGACAGACAACTTTTTCCAAGAAACCGTTCCTTGCTTTTTTTGCAGTTTTCCTCCCTATGAGAGGATTTCATCCCCACTCTTCAAAATTTGACAGATCAACAATTTCTGCCCAAAATTCTTTAGGAACAAATCTATTCAACTAATATATTTGGTGTTTTTCTTTTTTAGTTCAGAGCAGAGCTTGAACTGTCAAAAAAATAATTGTGTTTCTTTTTGAGCTTTCATCGTTCAGAGCTTCAAATTCGTGTTTCTTTTTTAGTTCTGAACATGTTCAGAGCGCGCTTTGTCAGCTCAGAATAAAATACCAGAGTAAACGGAACTGAACATACTCTGCTCAGAACTCTACTCTACTCTACTCTGTTCGCTTAGACTCTGCTCAGTGCTCAGCTCTAAACTAAAAAAAAAAAACACCAATTGACACTTCAGTTAAGATGCCAAATGACAGCGTTACCAACTTGAAACCACAAAATAAATTTCCCTTTATAATGAGGAATTTGCACTTCAAAAAACAAAACATAATTTGACAGTTGCAACAACAATATTTATCGAAAAATTTAAATACACTTTAAAATGCTTTAACTTCGTCTAACAGTGTATTTGGAAAATTCAAGAAGCATCCCAAGAAAATGTCAACATCGATTTAGAGCGTGACAGTATCAGCTGTCAGTTTGTACAAAACATTACTACTACAAAGGTAAATCCCTTATGTTTGAATAGATTATTGTTTTAATACGAGTAGTTGATTAAACTTCAGTTAATATAAAATTTTACTTAAATTAAGTCATTTGAGTATATTTTCAATAAAATCATTTTGAATAAAATGGTTTATATCATATTCTATTACATTTATATCCCACTGTACTTTACATTTACATACTTACTCTGAGCTGTCATCTTAATGTTTGGAGCATCAGTATAGTTCTTGATGTACTTCTCCAGAATTCTGAGGTTGGCTTAAAATGCTTTTGGCGTTATTGCCGAACATGACAACAATGAAAATTCATGTTTGAGTTCTATAGAGTTACTATATTTTGAATATTTTTGTTACTCCTGTATACGATTGTGATGCTGCTCATGTTAAAAACTGTAGGTACTGTTGCTGCCTGCATGCTGCATCACACATCACCTGGAGGGAGGTGGAATTTGCATTTTTCAGTGGTTTGGTGGCAGGAAAGTATTTTGAAAGGCAGCGACGCTAGGCGGCACTATGGCGTTTGCTTGAAATATGTCAACTTCGCATGCATATATAAATATAGGCACCATGCAGGGGATATTAATTAAAGAATTTTGACATACGACGGTGACATTTTTGTGCATGGTGACAATAATGCATTTTTCAAGGCAAATAACTCCCATTTTATACTTTTGGAGCAACAAATGTAGCGTGATGGAAACGTCGTCATCGTCATCGTCTCCGTTATCGTTGTCGTTGACGTCATTGTCGACAACAGAAGGATGATATTTGAACGATTGAAATTATATGAATTTTTGAAATATTGCTCACAAATGTTGTGTTACTTTAAGTATGAATGATGGGTTCATAATGTGTTGAAATAAGAATGTTGAATGGAAGAAAATAGGTTGATGATTCTCCTTACAAAAATTATTATTGTTTCATGACTTTTGTCAAAATCAAATATGTACACATGAAGTGCTCTTTTGGGAAAAGGCAAATGTTTTTGTTTTACTAAAGAGGAAGATAAATATGAAATTTCGTTTTTACGTAGCTATAGTGCTTTCAGAACTTTTCTTTTTTTTAAGCTTTTACGGCACAATTCTATTAATAATTATACTTTGAGACATTTGAGTGTTGGTTAAGTATTCTTCCTTGTTTTATTTTTGTTGCCACTACTTGTTGTACTTAGTGATAAATTATGACACAAACTGAGAAAAGGATAACATAAACTAAAGATGATATGAATAAATCGCGATATCATCACCTACTGTAGAACAAGTTCTCTGTATACATAAATAGCGATTTTCAATGAAAAGCAGCTACTGACGTTTTATGTTACAATATTTGTAACCAAAAGGGTAGAGGATTATTGATTGTTTTAATTAAAAAAATATCTAGAATTGTATGTTCCAGAATTCGATCAGTATTGTGTTTAAAGAGGGCAAGTTTTGTAAAGAAAAAATGCATCAAATTTGTAAATTGACAAATTTGTAACACTGCACATTTTCCAATATTCAGTGTTGTTTAAATGTTTTAGATTGTTAAACACATCCGAATAAACTACTGAATTGGTTAAATTTTTAACATTTAGAAACAAAAAACTAAATTCACTTTGCGCTTCGGCGTACTCCAACATCTTTCTTTATTTTATTTTAAAAGCTAACAATTTCTGCGTTTTAAGCAGTTGCTTAAAACCTTTTTCACTCCTATTACTCTTACGACCAATTTCTTCACATTCTTCGTAAGCTGTCCTAGTACCCAGTCTAGGTAGGCCAGGTACTACGCCAATGCCTGATACGAACACATGTACGTAGTCATAATAAAAAACTAGTACCCCTACATTTCTTCACATCACTAGTATTCGATCTAATTTCACATCTCAATCCTAGGAGGTATTACGTCTCATTTTGATTTTAAAACCTAATTGTTATTTCAAATATTATTTTGATATTTGCAGCTATAAAATGTCAAAATTTATAAATTAAAATTAAAAGTTTTCAATTAAAAGGACACTCCACAGTGGATAATATCTTTGTGTTTCGTTCACTTGCGCAGTGGAAACTGGACCAAAATAAAAAACTGTACGCCTTCTTTGTCGATTTCAAAGCAGCTTTTGATTCCATCAATAGAAACGCTTTTCTATACAAGAATACAAGCTATTTAACCTACTAGGTGTGTCAAATAATTTTTTCAACATTATTAAAAACTGTACCAAAACACCATAGCATACATTTATAATGGAAAAGAAAAATCGGAGAGGATTGAAGTGAACCAAGGAGTAAGACAGGGCTGTAATCTAAGCACCTTGTTATTTGCACTTTTTCTAGATGATTTCGTTGAGTATCTCAATTGTGGAGTGGAGTTTGCTGACAAACGGATCAAAGTGATCATGTATGCCGATGACATTGTCATTCTTGCGGAGTCACCGACTTCCTACAGTTAATGATCAATAAACTGGAAGAATATTGCCAAGTGTGGAATCTAGAAGTAAATCCGGAAAAATCAAAAGTTCTGATTTTTAAGAATGGATCTGGCAAAACGGCGAGAGACGAGCACTGGAAATATGGCGAAAAAACTTTATGCGTAGGCGTAGTTAAGTCTTAGGAACGGAGTTCACTTTCTATTTAAAATTAGAAAAACATCTCAAAAGCAAACTAAATAAGGCTAAATCGGCAATATGTGTAAATTAGAAAAAAATCTATAATAACAAGCTAATAGCGACTAACTTAAAATATAAAGTGTATAATGCTACTGCCCAAGCTGTTTTATGGTGCGCAGGTATGTGGAGTACAGAAGTATGAGCTAGTTGAAAGCCTATTATGCTTTTTCTTAAGAAAAATATTCTTTTTGCCGATAAACGCCCCACAATATATGTATTATTTGGAAACTGGTCTTCCGCCTCTGTTTATTTCAACCCTTAGGCTGAATGCTGACTACATTGTGAGAGTGCTAAATATGAAGGATCATAGGCTACCGAGAAAGATAATGGAGTAAGCGATTCAAACAAAAAATCTGGTTGTACAAGATTGTAACTTGTTAGCCGTTGACTGTGGCTTAAGACTACGTTCAGACGGCTACTATTCGATTCGATTTTTTCACGTATGCGGTTTTATCGAATACGAGACGGCGTTTCACACGAGAAATATTCGATTCGATTTTTTCACGTACGGGTTTTTAGGCGTGGCAGGGAACACAGCACTGTCGGCAGTCAACCGACCATCGTCATCATGGATCACCATCCGAAAATCGAAAACACGACGTAATGAACGAATTCGATAAAATTTTGTTTGTGTGAACGACATAATATAAAGATAAGCACTACTAATCATGTATACGATAAAATACATTCGAGATTTATCGAATAGAAGTGACAAGTTCGTACGGTATACGGAAAAAATTATTTCACGAATACGGGATTTTGCCGCATGGGCTTTGTGTGAACGCACAAATATAACACTTGCTGCCACTACTCTATTCGATAAAATCCCTTATACGGTATACGAGAAAAATATGGTCGTCTGAACGTAGCCTGACCCTGAATTGGAGTATGAATGCGGTTCAATTGAAGAAGAGGCTTTACCAAGTAATATCCGTCACTGATGAGAATGAAATGTATGCGCATATTGAAAAAGCTCGCTCATCAACGGAAAGGCAATATTAGCGAGGTTAGCGATCGTTGCACACACTGTAATCAGCATGAGAGAGAGGATGTATTATACTTCATAGGCGTTTGTCCAATGCTGACGGAGATAAGGCGTGTTTACTTTGAAAAAAGCTTTCTGCAAGTTGAAGAAGTTATAAACTATCTGAATGGTGCGAACTGGATGCGCCTTTACGAATTCTACAGAGAAGCGATAAAATACAGAACATATTATTTTCAAAACACAAATTTGATATAACTTTTTTATTACGGACTCGCAATAGGTTTTCTTCACAAAATAATCAACTTGTTGTTTTAAATAGTTATGTCTCAGAACAATTAGGGAAAAGTTCTTACATACTGTTTCTAGTCCTGCACTTTTTGTATGTAACAAAAATTAAACTACATACATTTCTTTATTACTTGCGATACATAAGAACTTCATATGTACGAGTATATGGCAAGTTTTCCATTCGTACAAAATTTCAATCTCGAGATTTTAATCAAACATTACATTACGATGGTAGAGAAGTAGAAAAAAATGGGTCCCCCCATTCCGTCCGCCTGCCTGTCTGTCCTGGCATCTTTCGTCTAAAGTATTGGGTCGATTGACTTCAAATTTATGTATAAATTAATGTTTTGAGCCGATTTGTGTTAGGCGAAGTCAATTTATCATTTGAGTTTTCATGTACTCGTAAGTCTACGGTGGAATGATATTGTGGAAGGTTTAGCATCATTTTTAGAAGCTTGTTTTGTGATACTTGCAGTTTTTTAAGATGATATTTTGCACATTTCCTCCAAACCTGGCATCCATACAGAAGTATTGCTTGAAATACTGCTTTTTAAATAATCATTTTATTGTCTTTGCTAAGAATTCCTATATATAAAAGGATTTAAAATATTTATAGCAATTCTTACTTTTTGCAGAGTTCTGGCAATATGTTATCTGAAAGTGAGTTTATGATCTAAATAAATACCAAGATATTTCACACTTGGATCCCATTTAACATTTACAACAAGATTTTCTTTTTCTAAAAGATAGCTTGTAGTTTGTCAGCATTCAGTTTTATTTTCAATTTTGTGTAGTAATTTGTTATCAATTCTATCGCATTTTTCAAATTTGTTAAGACTAAATTCATGCGATGAAAAGATGCCTGCATCATCCGCAAATATGGCAATCTGGCAACCTGGTAATCTAGGAATATCAGAAGTATAAATATTGTACAGTAAAGGACCTAGTATACTGAACCTTGCGGGACACCATAGTTGACTTAGTAACAATTAGACAAACATTTGTTGACGAAAGTACTAAAGTAACGATTGGAGAAAAAACTTTGGATAATTTTTACAAGATACGAAGGAAACCTGAAATACGAGGTGTGTTCAAAAAGTTCCCGGAATTTTCGTTTTTTCAAAAAAATGTTTATTTATTCTTTTACATCAATGTGGTTCCCTTCAAAGTAGTCCCCCTCAGATATAATACACTTATGCCAGCGTTTTTTCCAATCTTGGAAGGACTCTTGATATTCACTTTTTGATATGTCCTTGAGCATTCTCAGCGATTCGGCCTTTATTTCTTCAATCGAGGAAAAACGCAGTCCTTTCATGGGTCTCTTCAACTTTGGAAACAGGAAAAAGTCACACGGAGCCATATCTGGTGAATATGGAGGTTGGGGCATGACTACGGTATTGTTTTTGGCCAAAAAATTAAATTACGAACAAGCAACGACGAGTGAGCAGGTGCGTTATCGTGGTACAAAAGCCATGAATTGTTTTTCCATAAATCTGAGCGTTTTTTCGGATTGCTTCACGCAAACGTAGCATAACTTCAAGGTAATACTCCTTATTAACCGTACGACCTTGTGGTAAGAACTCTTGATGCACTTTGCCATTATAATCGAAGAAAACAGTAAGCAAAACCTTCACATTTGATCGACCTTGACGTGTTTTTTTCGTTCTTGACGTTAGATGCTTCCAGGTGAACGATAGTGCTTTGGTTTCGACATCATAACCGTACACCCATGTTTCATAACCAGTTATGACCCTTTCAAGTAAACTTGGATCGTCGTTGACGTCATTTAACAGCTCTTGAGCGATGTTCATGCGATTGTTTTTTTGGTCAAAATTCAGCAGTTTCAGCAAAAATCGCCGAGCTCATAAAAACACCTCGAACCTTAGCAACTACCACAGACAAAGTAAACAGTGAATATAGCTGAAAATTGCATCATACTTTAGGGACATGTATATCAACACAATACAAGAACAAATTTGACCTTCGGACTCTCCAGACCCGCGAAATTTAAAAATTCCGGTTACTTTTTGAACACACATTGTATACCATCTTGTGCACAATTCCATCGTGTTAAACTGAGTCAAATGCCTTTTCTACAAATATCAAGTAAAATAAGCCCAGTCGATTTTTCTTAATCTGTTGACAGACTCTAGTACTGTGATGCGTTCTGAGACGAAATTGTTCATTGGGAAATATCTGAAGCTCATCAACAATGCGTAATATTTTACATTTCAGAATTTATTTTCGAAAACTTTGCTTATAACCGCTTGCACTGAAAACCGCTCTAACGATTTTCAAATAAAATTTTTGAAAAATTTATATTTTTCCATAAATTAAATGTCATTTAAACTTTTGAAAACAAACTTTTTTTGTACGAACATTTCAAAATCTTAAAATACAAGAAATAATTCTTAACACACTCTTTGTATACATAAGCAAGTTCATGCAACGCATTTTATTTTTCTTTGAACAAAGATCACTTTGAGTCCTGCACTCAGTATTTATAAAATCAAATTAAATAAAAAACAGTTTTCAAAATTCATAATAATTAATTTTTGTGTTTTCACAGAACTCTAAATTAAGTTCAATTTTCTGAAGAATATTGGTGATTTCCATTTAAGTCTTTTCTTTTAATTATTTGAAGCAAATATAACTAAGCTAAAAGTATTTCATAATAATCTAGCGATCGAAGCCGAATAATCAGCTAGCATGAACAAAACAGTACTAAGTCTTCAATCAAACAAAATCATAATTGAAATTGATCCAGAAAAAGAAGAAACCGCGTATGTACATACATATGTTATGTGATTTTAAAACTGTCTCAATTTATATTCTAAAAATTCCCCCTCTTGCCCTTCACCGGGCGCCTATACTGATAAACGTATTGTTAAACTTCCATTTTTAAGACCAATGCGTACCGGTATATTTTCATAAATCCTTCCCTTTTTGTTACGATGCGTTTAAACATTAAAAAATTGAAGGGTAGTCAAACCCCCTTTAGTGAGCGTTAAATTAAAAATTGAAATAAAACCAAATTTTGTTAAGACTTTCTGGAAACAGATTTGTTGTTAACAAAACCCATAATGGATTAAAGCTCGAAACTAAATCTTGTACTCCATTGCAATTATCTTTTATAAGATTTTTGTAACTTTCCTGAAGAGGAAATCATGTATGTATATGTATATCTGCATATCGTCCCCTCAGAAGCAAACTGTCGCAACTCAAAATTCTTAGTTTTCCAGAAAAGCGATTTGAATAATTTTGAATCTTAAAAAATGATTTTTTATCTGGATTTATCTGAGGAGCTTAAAGTGGTAGAACAAAACAAATTTAATTTTTTGTCCTCTATCAAATGGTATAATTAAATTTTTAAAAATATTTAAAAAAAAACAAAAAATTGCAAGACTTATGACGTTTGGATTAAAAATAATTACGGTTTTGGTGTGAGAAATGACGTATAACGAAAAGTGTCACTTTTCCTAAAACTTAATTTTCATACTTCAATAATATTTTTTTAGATAAGTGTCACAAATAACAAAGTGTCACTTTTCCTAAAAATTAATTATCATACTTCAATAATATTTTGTAAGATAAGTGCCACAAATAAAAAAGTGTCGAAAATAAAACTTACCTCTTCGTTTCAGTGTAGTCCGACATTTTCCGATAAAAACTTTTTCTGCCTCAAACGACACAACAACTCACTATGACGGCTGACATGAAGCTGAAAATGTCATTTTACTGATGAATAGTTCAGGGACGTTATTAAAAATGCACAACGACACTTTCGCCCTCACGCCTTCAGTTTAAGAAGTAATTTTATGACAGTTTGACCAAAAGATAGCATTTTTTTTACTGATTTTTTCTGTATACTTAACTCAAAATCGCCAATTTTTGAGTTACGACAGTTTGCTTCTGAGGGGACGATATATTCAAATTCATGAGTAAAAATGTATAAAAAGAAAAGTTAAATTTTGAATTGTAACATTATCCAAACCTTTTTAGTATTTCCATGCTAAATTTGCTATACCTGTTCTTGCAACAAACTAGAAGTATCTACTTCACTTCAATAAAGGAAGGTTACATTTTAAATATTTATACTATAATTTTTTAACTCAAAAACATAAACTTATGTATATATGTATATTTGTTTGTATATATCTAAAACATAGTTGTTATTTATTCCATAATATGTATTTCCCTCCAAAAAAGGATAAACTTGAATCACTGCAAATAAATCATCCCTCATGCTATTCGGCCTTAAACTATGAACATGTATACGAATATCGTAAAATCTATGTAGGAAAATGTATAAAAAAGTAATATGAAAATAAAATATATCTACAATAAGCATATTTCAAAATAAAGAAAAAGAATAATGAAGTGGAAAAATAGCACTTTCTCGCCACCAACCCTTTTTTCCTGTATATCCAAATACCGAAATATTTATACTACATACAAATGTATATCCAAATTCAAATTTATTCAAATCAAAAAATAAAAATATACAGTCTGCTTCGAGAACCCCCTTTTTGAAGAATGGTACAAAATAAAATATTTTTCATAAAATAATCACACATTCATTTTGGGTACCGGTAGAATTTATCTAGAAACGATCTTTTATATGGGTTTGGAATAAATTGCGCATAAACCAATTTGCTATACGAGTAGTATATGAAAGGATTTCATTCGAAATTCCATTCATTAGTGAAATTATGATTAAGTAACGGTTGATGGTTTGTAAAGTGGAATGTTATGTGATGAGTGACAATACCTTTACATATATTAAACCACACCACACAGTCAGGTATAGAGGTTATATAAAGGGAGGGAAAAAAGTCACAGCCGCGAAACCACATAAAGCAACCCTTTTCCTTTGGTTTAACCCCAAATAGAAATCCAAGAAATTGCCTATTTGTCGCACTCGTACTGAATTCATTCGAAACACCCCCAAAAATTTGAAATTGTAAACTACACTTAAAAAAAAAACATTATAAATAAAACTCTGAGTTCGATTTTGATTCTATAATAAGTCATAAGTTAAGGCTTAAAGAAACCAAAGAACAACCAAATATTCAGTAGCTAATTGACGGCTCCATAACGTGAAATTATTTGTCGTGTCGTTTGGCTTGTTTGACCTTCGTTCAAAAATTGAGTGTACCATACATTTTATTCGCTCCGAAAGTCGGTGTCCGCTGAAAACTTATTAAGTTATAACCATCAGAAACACTTGCATTTGCAGAAACAATATTTTCACATGCATTGCTTAAGTTTCAAGAAATTAGTAACGCTTCTCTAGTTCTCTTCAAATTTCTTCACAATTTTATAGATAACGTTTGAATCAATACGTTCAAACGGTCCATTATTGTAAATGGTAAATATTTAACCATGTCTATGGTCTTCAATTTTTGGTCCAGAACAATCCTAAACAAATCGAAGTCGCAAAATAAATAGTATACATAAATAAACTTTCTGGCGATGCTCAATTTAGATGAAAGATACCCAATTGACATTTCTGAGGTTTCCCTCAGGTCTTAAAAAGGGCATTTACATTTAAAATGTTTCATGGCGGCGCGTGGCGTGAAAAATGTTGCCCTTGATAGTTTCAAGAGGAATATTTACCCTTTCCGCAAGTGAGCTATGAATTGCCGATCCTTGTCGGGCCAACTCATCCAGACGTTCATTTTCAAAAATGTTTGTTGTTGGGCCAGTATAGAGGATCTTGTGGCCGAATTTAAAAACATAAAAGCCGCCTGGCTATCAGTGAGCTACTAGCCCTGTTTATTTTTTGGTTTAAGTTTGATTTAAGCATGTTGCTAGTAATTGTGCTTAAAATACACTGGCACAATCAGGTAGCCGAGAAGTCTAAAAGACATTTAAGGACTCAGAGAAGATTCCCGACCCAAATCCAAACTCTATCTTTGATCCGTCAATAAAGATAGTGGTATCGAAGTCTTTCGTAACTATGCCATCCTCCTAGTACTTTCTCTCAGCAAAGATGACTTAAAAGTCTTTACTGAGGTTCAAGGCAAAGGTGCAGTAGTCGGTGTCCGTTGCAAAAATATCCGCTGTAAACAGTTCGTTAGTGTTGCCCATAGGGTACAGAAATCCAACAGTTTGAGCCTAAGCGCGCTGCACTATACTAAATATTTAATGTGTAAGTCTACTGATAGGAGGTACAGAATAACATTTAAAGCATCTGTTGGGCAGAATCGAAGGGCCTCTATCCTTCCTCAGGTTCTCAATATTGTATTTCGTGTTAAGCGTAGGTCACCAAAAAATTGATCAATAGGTCTTATGTCTATTTCGCGCTGTAGGATAAAGACAGGATTTGACCGTTCGGTATGCGAAGGGTGAAGGCAGGTATTTTAGTTTTGGTCGTAAAGAGCATCAATACTTACTTACTTAAGGTGGCGCTACAGTCCTGTGTGAACTAGGGCCTCACCCAACAAACATCTTCCCTAGCTAGATGTCTCCAGTTTCGCGCTCCAAGTTGGGTGAGGTCACTTTCCACTTGTGCCCGCCACCTGATCCGCGGTCTTCCTCTACTGCGCTGTCCTGTGGGTGTGGATTCAAAGACTTTCCGGTCCGGAGCATTGGTTTCCATGCGCTCTACGTGACCCAGCCATCTTAGTCGATGGACTTTTACCCTTCTGGCTAAGTCTACGTCGCTGTACAGCCCGTACAGCTCGTCGTTCCATTTTCTCCTCCACTCCCCTTCGATGCATACGGGACCGTAGATCACACGAAGAACTTTTCTCTCGAAACGACCCAAGGTGCTTTCATCCGCTTTTGTCATAGTCCATGCTTCTGCACCCTATATAGGGACGGTGATGATAAGGGTCTTATATAGCGACACTTTGGTCCTTCGAGAGAGGACTTTTCCACTCAATTGCTTTCTCAATTATCAGTATTCGGTATTATTTCCACAAGTTCTTCAAGACTGAAACATTGCATGATAAAACTTTTTTTATTATATTTTGACAGCTGGAGTTCATTGGTAACTTTGACAGTTCCCACTTGGACGCCCACTAATCTCGGCTACTCACTCAATCTTGAACATAATTTACTCTAACATTTCTTCACTTCGAAATAAAGTAAGTAAAAACTTGAAGAATATCTAATTTTCGATAAACAGAATTATTCGTGTACGAAAAAATTTGCACAGAAGTCAAACAAATAAGCTTGATTTTTTTTGGATAACTTCATAGATACTTTGCGTAGGACTTATAGAGTTCTGTGTTCAATATTTGCCTGTACTACCTTTACGGTTTTTTCTCTCTATTACTGCAGCTTTCAAAAAATCCTCTTGTCATAAAATGTGCTTCTCTAATTAGCCGCTTGAATTTGGTATGAAACTGTATGTCACGTCAATACCTCACATTTATAGCACTAATAGTTAATTTTAATTTAATCTAAAGATATTTTACAAACCAATTATATATAAACATGTGCAAATTTCTATAAAATATCAATTTGACAGTCATCCCAAAATCCTAAGTCTTAAAATTTTCTTTCAATGTAACGCATAACCGCATGCTTCTTACAAATATTTTATATAAACACTTTATAAGGCTATACATACTTACATACATATTTACAAAAACCTATGAAGTTGTTATAATGGTTTGTCACGAACATCAAGCTCCCCCAAAAAATAACTCCAAAATCTATATAAGTAGGAATATATTGTGTTAGTTGTTAGTACATTATCCCACGTGCCTATCCCTTTTCAGCGAAGATAATATCATTTTGAAAATTTGTCAAAATGCCAGTATCTCTCACTACATAAAAAGTCTCTAATTCGATGGCACCATCTGAAATCGATTGAGAGGATCATTTTCTAGAATCGTGTCCTGATGTCCTGCCTGCCTGCCTGCCTGCCTTCCTGTCTGCTTTTTGGATGCCTCGTTTCATTCTATATTCGAATATCCATTAGATATATTGTATAGAAGCTTTTTGAAATATTTTCCTACTATAGTGTGTGTGTATAAACACTTTGAAAACAAAGTTCTGTCACTCGCATTTTCTCGAATAGGTATATATATATATGTGTATGTATATAATATAGGTTGGTTGGTATATTTGAATTGGACATATTTCAAGGAAGAAACTGTTCACAAGGGAGCCGTTGAGTGAGGACCTACATTTCCTTTTGACCCAAATGCATTTTTTTCTATCCTTCTTTCTTTCTTTCAATTTGTTTGTTGTCAACAAGAAACTTTAATATAAAGATTATGTAAATACAAACAAATATACTTATGTATGTATGTACGCATAGATACTAGGAATAATCCAGAATTTGTATTCATAATATCTACATGGGAAAAAAATGATTTTTTCTTGTGAAGGGGGTTGTTTCATCCCTTTATGGAGATGTTCTTTTATATCAGTTGGTTTGTAGGCATTAACAATTTTAACAATTGGATTGTATTACAAAAAAAGCACGTTCAACATTCATGTTTAAATAAAATATAAAATAGAAATATGTTTTGGTAAATATCAATGTCAAAAAATGTGAAAAGATATTAAATACTTACGAGTATCTTTTGTAGACATAAGACCTACTGATGCTGTATATCATTTCGTATTTAAGACATATTTTTAATATAAAGTTTTTTTTTATCTTAGAGGTAGAGAGGTTTGAAATAAAATAAATTATATATTGATTTTATTAAATTACCTTTGAATTGTCTTTACTTGTAAAATTTAAGCTGTAAGAAGATGTAGGTTTGCCCATTTAAAAAGCCAATCCCATTGAGGAAAACCAGAATAAGTTCAATGAAGCTAGAAAGACCTTTAACGGACATATTCGAGGAACTTAATTTTTGCATGACCAAAAATTCCGGCAAAAATTACTACAATGTTGTCTCAAAAGTAGTACAACATTTCTGATAATTTAAAAAAATGTGCGCAATAATACGTTATCTTCGGTTCCTAAGCTCGTTTCCAATGACACTCATCTTGTAAGGTCGATTGATAAAGCCAATTTGCTTGCAGCACAGTTTTCTGCTTATTCAATAGTGCCAATGACCAACACGACTCCCCTGGTACTCAAACGCGTACATGAATCTATGGGAGGAATCTTCTTTCGAACTCATACAGTTGATAGAGTAATTGAAGATCTTGACATTCCCAAATCAGCTGGCACGGAAATTACCCCTTCCATTGTTTTCTTACGCTGAAAAATCACTGCGTAAGCTTTCCCATGATAGAAAACAGCATTAGTCCAGCCTGTCCATAAAAAAAGTGAAACCTCCCCCCCCCCCCTCTTACTATCTTTAAATTCCACTTACGTCCCTCCCTCCCAAGGTTATGGAAATGCTGATCAATTTAAAGCTTAAGAAATATCTTGAAAAACGAAAGCTTCCTAATAACCGGCAGTATGGCTTTTGCAACAATAGGTCATCATAGAACAAATCTTTACATCGTTTTGGAGAAAGTAAGATTATTGCACTTTACATTTCAATGGTGTTTGATAAAGTTTGGCATCAAGCTCTATTATCGAAAATGCGTGCTTTTGGTATTGATGATATTGATTAGACAATATCTTTCGGACAGTTCAATTAAAATCTGATATCCACACAATGAACGCTGGTGTGCCCCAGGACTACGTATTTTCTCCGACAATCTTCCTTATTTTTATAAATGATCTTTTGTCTGAAACTTCAGTAAATTGTTTCACTGATGACAGTTCCCTCCTTGTTTTATATATATATTTTCACAAACAATACTCTAGTAAAATAGCCAGTTGTATTTCTCCACTCAAACAATTCAACCGTAGATGATTCTAGGAATGCTCATCAGTTTACCCTCTAGCCCAATTTCGGACGTAATGGGATTCTTTCTTTAGCCACACTACACGAATGTGCAGACATTCAATAATACTATCATCCCTTCCTAGTCAATTGCTCGCTCTTTGTTTTATCATTACATAAGAAGTCATGAGCTTTCGAATGCGAAAAAGTGGATTTTTGGCGACGCGACGCCTGTTGGGAAATTCCGGCCACCTAGACGTCTGTCATGTTTATATTTGCAATTAAGAGTCGAGGCGACCTCTGCTGGACGAATAAGGCACGACAGACACGTCAGTTGAAACCATACTTGAAATCATCGAGCCGAAGCCATCAAAATTCAATGCATCTAAAGTGGTTATCTCCTTATTTCAATTTTCAGAAAAATTGTACTTTTGATGCATTTTTTCATGGAAACGCGGCGACTACGTGTTTTCAAACGAACGTTTCTGTTATCAGTTTACCACCTTTACTAAAACTGCCTGTAACTTTAATATCAACTGGTTCCCTTTCTTAATATTTTAGTACATGTTTTTCAGTTTGTTTAAATATTTTCAAATATAGCTATAAAAAAGTTTTTCAAGGTTTAAGGTAGTTTTTTTTTTTTTTTTGATTTTATTTATTTTAACATGCACAAGTTACTTTTAAAAAAGTTGGCCATTCGTGCTTTCAAACATGAATTAAGGACATTTTCACCTATAATTGATTTGAGCTAAGTATTGATTTGAAAAATTCACAACAAATTACCCAAAGTGCTAAAATTATATTAATATACATAACTTGTATTAATTTTTATATCACTTCTTAATAAGTAAATAAATCGATTGAGGATTTCTTAAATGTCATGTATCAATAGTCCCTTTTAGGAATTGTTTGTCCCTAAAATCCCAAATATATGTAGAAGAGGATTGTACTCGTATATCCCCCATGAGGAATCTTATCACTCACTTTTTAGGAATCTTAAGAGTCAACCGAATGAAAAAAGTAAGCCAAAGGCTATTTAACTTATTAAAGATACAATATTGTGTCAACCGCATATTTTATTCTCTATACAAATTAGGCATATTTAAAGAGTGTTTTTTTTTGGGTATGATGGCTAAGAATTTAGCTTTATTATAAGGATAAGGCTGGATACTATAAATTTAACCCCAGATTTGGGGGGTTGGCCCAATTTTGGACCAATTGCTGCAGCTATTGAGCTGTATGTTTAGAATAACGCACCGAATGTTCTCTTTGAGGCGTCAATATTCTCGGACTTATCTGCTTAGACAGGTGATTTCAAATATCCCCACAAAAATAGTCCAGCGGCGTTAAATTATACGATCTTTTAGACCACGTCACTGCCACAGCAGGCACCTGATGCAAAGTAATGCGCTCTCCAAAAGTTTCCTTTGATAAATTGATGTTTCGTTAGATAATAAATCAAGTAACAGCTTTTTAAAAGAACAACTCAGAAAAAAGTATTGCCAGGTTAAAAACCACACGTCTAAGAGAAACACCCGTTATGTAACTAAAGGCAATTAAATTACTTTGTTTTTTTTGTACCTTCCGGCATCATATTTCTGAAGAAAATCAAGTGTGAACTTAAAATGTTTAAATTGCAAAATTATACGGAATTTTAATTTAAAAATGCTAACAATTTGGAATATAGAAATTAATTGAGGGATTAATTTATTTTTTTTCAATGCCTTAAATTGTGCTATTGTGTTTTTTTACAGGCAAAATTAGACGAGTAGGCAAGGTTTTTTTTTCTGGGCAATAAAATTGCAATTTTCCAATGAGTACTGATGGCATTAATTCAAATGTATGTAAGGTTTTTGAGATATTACTTTTTAAAATTCGAAAAAACACGTATGTATAGGGCTTTTTAAGGCTATCTTAATTAATGCAATAGCTTTTTTTTTAATAAAGCTAGTGACTGTTTTCCAAATCTATTTTTATTTTCTTCAATACATATTCAGTTGAAAAAAATCTGCATAAGTTGTTAGGTTTAACGCTAAAACGCTAAACCGGTTTCAACAGACAAATGCAAACGATATATTAAAAAATATAAAAATAATGTTGAAAATGGGTGTATGTAAGACTTAGTTAAATAGTTAAAATTAAAGTTTGGATTTGAAATCAGCACAAAATATTAAATCAAAAACTTTATAAGTACCAAATTGAAGGTTTTCTCAAAACTACATTTAGAGTCAAATAAAGACTTATAACTTATGAGAATTTTTAGTAACTAAGTTAGATAGTCAAATAATTAAAATTGAATCTAGAAGAGAAAGATTTGTACTTTGCAAAACCATCAAAGAAATAATTGTTAAGAGATATTTTAAGTTTTAACTTAGGATTAAAAACCTTGTTTTTCGTTGTTCTTAGCATTTTTAAAGAGGCGTAATTTAAAATCCTGATGTGATGGAAAAATTTAAAGGCGATATTCGAATTAAGGACATTCTACTCATTTAAAGTATTGTTTTGTTTCTAGGACAGAAATAAAATGCTATTTTGTCGACCATTGTTATAAATATACATGCATAGATGGGAGCCCAGAAACTTTACGTTGTTAAGCCAAGTTGTTGCCAACCCACCTGGTAATTTGTATTTCCAGAAACGTTTCCTTTGTTTTAAGATGAAAGTATGGCATTTCGAGTTTGGCTTTAAGATGTCAAAACAGCTTTTCAATCTGTTCTTGTGTGACTTTTTCTATTGATGTTTTGTTAATTTATTTTAAGATTGAAAATTGTATAATGGGGATACTTGTTAAAATGCCAACTTAAAATCTACAAAAAAAATTTACACAAATAGGGAATTTCAAAAGATATTCAAAGTGGGCGATAGAAATCACGTCATTTTCTCGCAATTGTCGGCAACTAAGAGCAACTCTCAACTACTTCCGGGCATTTTAAGTTGCTGGCAGTGATCGGTGTGTCCGATGTGGTGATTTATCGAATTCACATTCATAAGCACCCAAACAAGGTTATACAAAAATACTTACTAAAAATTTTGTCAAGACGTTTAAACAAATTTTTAGAGCAAATCAAAGCTTACTGCACAAACAAAAATTGCTTATTTTGGTTTTTCTATACAATTTATACGAAGAAACAAAACACGTCATACCGAACTCAATAACTAAACAACTGATTTACTATTCATATATTTTCATTTTAATCGTTTTATCTAAATTGAAAACAAAATTAAGTACATTTCTCAACTTCTCAATTTTATTTTTTGAGACGGAAACATATCTTTATTTTGCTTAATTTAATGGTATTTTTTCCAACCCCAAAAAGTGACCCAAATAAAAAATTAAAAAAGGGTACATTTTTTTAAAATTACTTTACAAAATTCAATATAAAACTTTTGAACATCAATCTCTTTAGCTTCATTGCAACTTTCTCATTATTCAAAAATGTCATCCTTAAAACAAAACCAAACATAAAAAAACACAAAGATAAAAATTGAAAAACTCACCATAATCAATATTCATAAATACAAACTTCGAAACATGCGAATAAAATTTTAATCATTCAATACTGAAATTGAAATTCAAATGTATTCAAAATGTATCCTTTTTTTTGTGTTATTTTACTTTTTTTCGCTTTTCAATCAAGAAGACTTGAAATTAAATAAAAAAAAATGTTCTAATTCATTAACAAAAAAAACACACAACTTTTTTTTAAATTATGCTCTTTGAGGAAAAAATATACATATTCCAGTAGCATAGGAAGAACAAAACTTATATTAAGCTCAATGCAGAGTAAAAACGGAACAAAAGCAAAACGGAAAGATAAAATTTCTTAATTTTTTAGTGCTTTTATTTTAAATTTTAATTAAACTAGTTTGCTCGCCTTTCCAATAATAATAATTGCTAGACATGAGAGAGATTTCATTCAACACAATTTGCGTATATAAACTGCAGTCCAACCAGTCCGACAAACCGACCGACCGACAAACGCCAGGCCTTGGCATCGCGCTATACGAGTCTACTTGTTATAGGGAACTGAACTAGTGAGTGAATACAGGAAAAAAAAGGACATTTTTCTCACCATTTGTTCAAGAGGACGAAGAAATTCTACATACATCCATATTTATATCCTTTTTTTTTATTGTGTATTTTAATTTATTCTGAATGGACAGAAGTAGTCTTGGAGGGAAGAAAAAGAAATTGACTTGGCACATAATGTCATTCTGTTTCGTATAATCTAGTTTTTGAATAATTTGTAGTTTCATTAAAAAAAGAGAAAAATTAATGAATTCCAAGAAGATGTTTGTTTTTTTTTCTGCTGCTTCCTTTTTAAACTGAACTACTATAGTTATTCAGAGTAGTGCTAATGACAAGGAGGAGGACATTTTTTAAGAACTTGGCTCTAGGAGTATCATAGGGATTTTTTTGTTTTAAAAAAAGTTAAGTTTAAAGTTTGTTCGTATCTTTTAATTCTGAAAATGATAAAAAAGATAAATGGAGTAAGGATAGTGATATTATTTTGTTTAATCGGACTTTAAAATACTAAAACTGTCGCTGTTAAAGTTTTTTTTTCCAGAAAATGTTCACCAATTAAGAGAACGAAATTAGACAACTTGTAACTAATTTCCTATTGGACATTATTGTCATAGTTTTAATTTGTGAACAAGAAATTTTGAAAGATTTACATTTTTAAAAGTCACTGAATCTTCATATTTTTTAGATACATTTCTGTGTGTACTTCGTACGATTGAGTAAACTTTTTAAATCGATTATTATCTGAAGAACTTATAGCAAAGATAACGATTTCAAATAAGTTTTGTATGCTATCAACTTAATTTAATTTTATTTTACACGTCTTGACTCCGAATTCGAGGAAAAAAGTTGAGGGAAAGAGAATTTTTCTTTTAACTTTATATTTTACTAGCTGACCCGGCCACTCGTTGCTGTCGCTAACATTTTTTTGTCATATTACATTGTTGTAAACCGTTTAAGGGGAACAGTAAGAGAACATCAGATATGCGGGCACCACCATGTTATTTTTTACATATATGCCAATTGTATAAAAACATGGAGACCTTCATGCCTGATTTTCTACTACCGTTACCCCTTATTACAATTAAATTATTATTATCAACATTTTCGTAAAGCAAAAATCAATACAAAAGAATTAAATTTAAAATGTTGTGTTATTTTTATTCAAGTTTGTAACATATGAGTATATTACAAAGTTTTGAGTACCTAAATAACATGTGACAGTTAAACTTATAAATGATGTATCTAGGTATAATTTAAATCTTCTAACAATAATATTTATTATTTTGAATTGAAAATACTTTAAATTTTAGTTTAATTTAGCATTAATCGGTGCACAATATTTTTGGTTAACCTGTCTTTCGCTAACACAAATAGGTTCGACGGTTTTCCTACACGTGAACATGCAACCTAAAGCTGCTCATGAGAAAAACATGGAGTTTCTAAATCCAAACCAAATGGAAATTGTTTGGCCTTGAGACTTACTAAGAAACGTGGCAAAAGCTAAGCGAATTGGAAACTGAAACCTTGTGAAGGCTATGGTAGAATCTGATGGTATCATTGTAATACATATGGCAACAGGACAACTTTTTCTATTTAAACTTTCCAGTTAAAATGGTTGCTCAAGAATATTTTCGGTGATCTTTTTGATGACCAAACGTGTACCGTTGCATAATTGAGGTGAATTCAAATTACGCAGGAGAATAATAGGTGAACCAATCTTTAATCGAAGATTATGTGGTGGTGTTCCAGGTATATCTAGTGAATGTAAAAATGCAATTGGAAAATGTACACTATCATTTTCATTAACAACAGTTTCGATTGATTAAAAAGACATCAGATCGCCTGGTAAGAACTGTTTTATTTGAAAGTTAATTTCGTCCACTTCAAAATTTTTGGCTGCCAAAATAGTCCGATAACTGAGCCAGTTATGATTCAAGTAATTTCTCTGCATATTCAAAAAAATACTCTGAATCAATTCATTTTTTTCTTGAAGAACAGTGCAAAAATTGTCAGGCAGTTTAATGCATTGCGTATTTGGTTGTATTATATTTTCTATAATATGAATTTATTGTATACTTCAGAAAAAGTAAAATTCACTGTATTTCGTTTACGAAATAAATTTAACCTATACTTTAGCCTCAGCAATATGCAGCTTATATGAAACGTTTGGAAGTTTGACATAAATTCTATTTTAAAGATTTTGAATCCTGTGTGAAACATTGGCATATACCTTATTTAACGTGATTTTTAAGAAAAGAGTCAAATCACAAGGTCTCCGAGAAATAACATGGTGACGAAAATTTGATTGCATCAAGATTAAAAACTGCCAACTTTGACTATTCCACTACTTAGGTAGTGTATTTTAGCAACTTCAGAAGTTGCTGAAGCATACATCGTTATAATTTTAATATTGGTGTTGTTTTTAACTGTGTAATGTAAAAATTGACATCTGGCTACATAACGGGCAATTCAATATATAATTGAGAAAGCCGCATTTTGCAGACTACTATTGTTTAAATGTTTAGGTAATTTTTGTAAAAAAACAATCTTCAATGCCAAAAATAACTAAAAAATAAATGTTTCTCCATCCAAAAATAAAATGTTATTATATTCTCAAATGTTTTGGACAGTGTTTCTCCAAAAATTATCAATTGGAAGAAAGAAAGTAGTAGTTTAAAGTTATAGAATGAAACAAGCAATAATGTGTGACCACTTGTTTCAAAAAAAAAAAAAACTTTCACCCCCAAATATGTTTGATCCATCAAACTAGAAAAAAGAAGCTCGCCAGAAAAGCCTACCTTTAAATGAATTTTTCGAAGGCAATGTCTTATTATCTTACACTTTTATATAGTTCGGAAACAATACTTTAAATATGACTACAAAAACATCCAAACAATTAATTTATAAGATTTCGTCGTTGAAAACGGCGCCATCGTAGCAGTTAACGCTTAATAGCGTATTCAAAATTCCTTAATTTTACATTTCATTCCTTGAGGGTTAAAAATACCTTCCCTTTCAGGCAATATTTAAGTATTAGAAAGACCCCAACAAATGTGTAGTGTTTCTTAAGCAAACTTGACTGTTTATCTCAGCTCTAAACGAGCACACAAATTTTCCTTAAAAAAAACATCCTCTAACAGTAAATATCTGTGTGACTTCTTTTAATCAACTTTCATAGAGATGTCATATTTTTGGGAGTGGGTTTGCGGTAGAATTTTAACCATTTTCCCTGCAACATTAAGGCTATTACTTTGATCTTATATTCATTCAACAACATTCAAAATTGAACAGTATTTTAAAAGGTGTTCCAATACTATTTACAAAAAATTGATCTTGATTCATAAAAAAACTTATCAGCTAGGTTCTAAACATCTGAATTTTACTCGAAATAAAATTAAGATCCATTAAAAATATAAATTGGAGTTCTGAAATTCACTTTTACCGATCCTAATTTTATTTTTTTCGAACTTTAAAAATTGTTAAAAAACGGTAATAGTTTCACTTAAAGAAAATAAACATTAATATTTCTTTTAGAAGTAGTACCCGTGGCATGATGGTTAGTGCGTTGGACCCTAAAATCAACAAGATATTTAGGAAAAAGAACGACAATGACCTTCCGTGTCTGAAACTTCAAAGAACTGAAGAGAACAGAGACGTACTCATGACAGCGCAAATAGATCCAGAAGAAGCCATCTTTGACGATGACTTTTATATAATTGAAGATCCGAAGGAAAAAGTGGAGGCGGTGGGAGCTGCTTTCCAGCAAGTGTACAAGGTGAATGCTTGCATTCGCCCCAACCACGACCTGGAAAGCAGAGCCCTACTTAATCACTTTTACCTTCGAAATGATATAACACAATGGCGATCTGAGAACCACGGTTTCATGCGGTTCAATGACGATTCCTTGGCAAATGCCATAATCGCCGACCAAACGGGACCAAGTCCCTTGTTAGTAACGAAGGTGGAGCTTCAGCTCATCTTCAACTCAATAAAAAATAAAAAGTCAGCAGGTGTCGATGGTATATCCAACGTTGTACTAAGACATTTACCGATGGAGGCAATTGACATTTACACCACACTCTTCAACAATGCACTGAATAATGCATATTATCCAGTGCATTGGAAGACCGCTGTGGTTCATCCTCTCCCGAAAAAGGGAAAGGACAACTCCAACCCGTCAAATCTTCGGTCGATAAGTCTTCTTCCGAGCATCAGCAAAGTTTTCGAAAAAATCATTAATAGGGCTCTGACTAAGTGGGCTGCGGACAACAAAATAATTCCGGATAAACAGTTCGGGTTCAAGGCGGGTCATGACACAATTCATGCTGCGTCTAAACTCGTTTCTGATATCCAATGGAATAAAACAAAACAACAATGCACAGGTGCTGTTCTGGTTGATTTGGAAAAGGCCTTTGACACCGTATGGTTAGAGGGTCTTTACCTAAAACTGAGCAGGCTTGGAATTAGCAAGCCATTGTTGTATATACTTTATGATATACTTAACGGTAGAAAGTTTGTTGTCAAAAGTGGCAATGTAACTTCTACCACAACATTCTTAATTAAAAATGGTCTTCAACAGGGAGCGGTGAATTCGACGATTCTCTTCAGCATTTACACCAGCGATCTGATAGGTAGTCTTACAAAGGCAATTGCGTACGCCAACGATCTTATTGCGTACAGAACGGCCCGAAAGGTTGAGGTTATTAGAATTCTCTTGCAGCGTGATTTCGACAAGATTCAGCGATATTGCGACGACTGGAAACTGAAAATAAATGTCCAGAAGTCGGAGACAATTCTGTTCCGGACTCCGTTGGCTAGGGCCACGAGGGATACGTGCAAGAATTGGCGCAAGATGGTTATCGTTGATCTTCACGGGCAGCCATTGGCGAGCAAAAGTTTAGTGAAGTACCTCGGTATCTGGTTAGATCAGTATTTATATTTCGACAGACATATAAATGCTGTTCTGACCAGGGCCAGAGGAGCCTTCGCTCTGACGAAACGGCTGTTTTTTAGCAGTCGGCTTGACCCCAGAGTGAAGGTAATTTGCTACATGGCCCTCATACGGCCGATGAGAGAGGTCTTGGGTTCGATCCCTGCCTGTGCCACCTTAATTTAAAAAAAAAAAAAAAAAAAAAAAAAAAACGGGTACTGCCTCTTGCGAGGAATTGACAAATTCTCCAAGACTAATGCTTGTCATGAAAAAGTGCTTTCTCAAATTAGCCGTTCGGATCCGGCATTAAACTGTAGGTCCCCTCCATCCCTGACAACAGTACTCGCACACAGGAATGGTTGAGAGTTGTAAGTCACTAGGCCCTGGTTCTCTAAGGACTGTTGCGCCACCTAATTTATTTTTTATTTCTTTTAGAATGCACTTGATTTGCAAAGAAGTTGCAGCTTCTACTTTGTACTTGAGAGTTGAGACAAAGCATTTAAATCGTTTTTCAACACACCAAATGTCTTCTCTATACCGAAAACAACGTTCTTTCAAAAACTTTCAAGTCACATTCAAAACTACACTTCGATTTTGGGAACCGAATCTCCGATTTTGGGAACCTAGCTGCATATCTTAACTAAACAGTGTGTTTTTTAGACGTGTAGTTTTTAAGAGGAAATAAAACGCTCGAATAAATTCTAGTCGTATGTCAGCAATATCGTGCAGAATATTCTCTTTCAAAATCGTCTGGGATGTAACTGCGTTGACAAGCGATTTTGCATACCCTTACAAAAAATAGTCTAGCGTTGTTAAATTGGCTTGGAGGCCACCCCAAGCCCACGAGTCGAGATAATGCGCTAAAATAAAAGTTTCCTTCATGTGTATTCATTATGAAATGGCCAACCAAATTGAGCACAAGTTAAGAAACTTAACTTTTTTGTCAAAAAGACCAACTCCCTAAAAAGTATTGGCAGATTGAAAACCACACATCTAAGAAAACACCCGTTATATAACTGCTGCATCGATCCCAATAATTACATATATTAATAATTTCTACCTCTTATACTGTCTTTTATAACTTGTAAAAGCTTCTCCCAAAAATTAACTGTGAAATTTTCAGAATCGCTTATTAAATAGCGTACTTCAAAACAAAATATATAATTAATGATTTAGGCGCCAGTTATAGCTATCATTGAAATCGATACGGACAAATTTTTGAATCGATATTTGACGGTGTTTCCCTTTGATTAGAAATGAAAATTATATACTGATCGGTCGGAAATCACACAAAGAATTTTTTTTGAGAAAAAAAAGTGTAATTACGCATTTATTTTTCTCTAAAAATGTATTTTTCTATTTTCTGGACGGAAATTCATTTTCCTGAACAGCTGATACTTTTATGTTCAAAAGTGAAACGAATCGTTTCACTGATTTGTGTTCCAATTTCACACAATTCCAATGACAGATTTCTGTCAGTAAAAATTTTTCGGTGGCTTTCAATCAGGAAATTTTTTTCAATGACAGAAATTTTTAATGAAAGCTATAAACGACCTGCCAAAAAAATTCCAATGTTTGTTTTCAATGATGAAAACCAATGATAGCTATAACTGGCGCCTTAGTTTTACAACCAAGGTGTCAAAATAAGAAGTTGGCTTTAATTAAACTGATATTTAAAGTGAAAGAAGATACATACATATTTTACATTACATGTACCTACATACATATGTCAAAAGAAGGACACGAGAACGCCCATTAGGTTCTTTTTCTTAGCTGAAGCTTTAACCGAATTCAACGTCATAAAAACATACATCTGCAACTTCAAGCACCATATAGTTTCCAAAAGACACGAAAATGTTCAAAGCTTTTTATAAATATTTAACTTCAAGTTCTATTTCTTCTTTAAAAAAAAATGCTGCTATATTGTTATTGTTAGTCTTTTGTGTAACTCCTTTGCACTCCTTAGCCTTAAGATCTCTTCAAAATATAATCGTTATTATTTTTCTATATATTGTGTGTAAATACCTTAAAAGTTTCTGCATTATAAACGAACAAGAAATATATTTTCATAATTTAACTTCTTTGTGTTTGTGTTGGTTGAAAGGGTATATATACATATATATATATGTACATATTTATAAATGTATATTCATAGGAAGGTACTTGAGTAATTGAAGTATATATAAATTGCGTTTTCATGGCACATTTACGAAACAAAACAACACGAATCCTCTTCTTGTGCGAATAATATTTTCATGTCATCCTTGACTTAAGGCGCCTTGCCATACCTTCCTCGTCTTCATGCCACCCGCCAACCACCACGACAAACCACTTAGCTTTGTGGAAGCATCCAAGGTACCATAAAACAATTATAAAATAAATTTATATAAAATGTCTTGTAAAAGGAGTTTAGCTTGTGTTTTAACATGACGTTTTATAGAGGCAAATATATGAGAGTATAATGTTTTTGTTTAGGTTTTCTTCCTATTTCTTATATACATATATTTATTTATTTTAATGATGAGGTATTGGTTAGAATAATGCTTCGTTTAAGTTACCCAAGAAGAAATTCCTCAAGATAGAAGATTGTAATATCCTTGTTGCTCTTTTTATTTTCAATTAATGTAGCTTAATAATGAATTTGTGAAATTTAAACTTATTTGGCAGGTATTTAAGTGAATTATGAATTGTATGTTATACCAATTATTAAAGGAGATTTCTAACTTATTTTTTTCTTTTTTTTTTCAGAAGCTGTTCATGTTCAATGCAAGAGTCATTATTATTCTCTAAGTAAGTATCATACAAATATAGACTTCACATAAAGTTTAAGCTGGTTAAATGTTTAAAAAAAATTATAACAGATACGTTGCTTATAAATCCCCCAATTAATCAAATTTTATGGGGTTTTGAAGTCTTTTAAAATGACATAAAGGGTTTGCCCTTCACAAACACGGTTGCGAAAAAGATTCCATTTAATGACCAATTCGCATATTTGAGACTTTAGTTGCACGATAACTTCAATCAATTTTGAAACATTGCAAGCCCCCCACTAGGAGAGTATTTTTTTAAATTTTCGTAGGAATTCCCTTGAATTCTAATCTAATCGTATTGCGTTAATTGATATGACTCCCTCTTGTATTTTAAATTGTTTTTTTCTTATAAATACAAATAAAATTTGTATTTTAGTGTTTTCCACTTTGTGGCTAAAAGTGCTACTTTTAACTGAGGACTGGACCAAGAAAATAATATAAATAGGAAATCCAGGTCTATTCCAATCGCGCCGCATAAATTCAAATAAGCTTCTAACCAATGAAGGATCCAGGGGAGTCATATGAGCTATAAAGTTCATACAGTTAAGTTGTGTGAGCAAAGATCCTATCTACAGATTTGTTAGTAATTAAACAATATGAAATATCTTAAAGGTTGATATGAAATGTTACGATGTCTCTTATAAACATTACTGAAAAATAAGCCCTACGATCATAAAGAGATTGCATACCAAATAATAAGCATCGCGTATAATAAGAAGGCCTTACAATCCTCCAGTTTAGCTTATAAAATGCATACCTTGTAAAATATTTCTGAACTTTTTCAATTCTGTCTATTAAATTATTGTAATAAAGGTTCCAAATAATGCTACAGTATTCAAGAACTGACCTTACCAGTGAATTGTACAGAGATTTTAAGGTATATGAATCTGAAAATTCCTTGGTGTTTCGTTTTAAGAAACCAAGCATTTGATTTGCTCTGTTTATGATATAATCATAGTGCGGTAAGAAGGAAAGTTTTGTATCTAAAATCACTCCTGGATCCTTCTTTCTTGTTACACGCTCTAAATTTACATGGTTGATAGTATAATCAAACACTATAGGATTAGAACTTCGGAAACACGACAAGACTTGACATTTAGAAGCAATTAACAGTAGGTGATTTAGCTTGCTCCAATTATGGAGCCTTAATAGATCTTCCAAAAGCAGAACACAGCCGGCTTGACAAGAAATCTTACGATAAAGTTTGAGATCATCCGCGAAAAGAAGGCAGTTTGAATTATGAAAAATATCAGTTATATCATTTACAAACAACAAGAATAATATTGGACCCAAATGGCTTCCTTGTGGAACACCAGATAGGACCGAGATATATTTCGAGAGCGAGGTATCAACTTTTACTATATTTGAATTCTACCAGCTAAATATGATTCAAGCCACTTTAGTAAGGAAGAGTGAATACCTAGAGAAGTTAGTTTGTTTATTAATGCCTTTGCAAAATCTATAAAAATGAAATTTGTTTGCAACCCTTTTTCCATATTTGTAATAATGTTATTGCTTATTAATGCTAAGTTTGTTGCGGTTGATTTCCCTGCTACAAACCCATGTTGAGAAACCGAAATATGGTTCTGAAATAACACAGTTTACCTGTTGCAAACTAACTTTTCAAATACTTTTGGAATACAAGAAATGTTATAAAAGGGTCTGTAATTGGTTACATCCTGCTTCGAGTCCGATTTGAAAATTGGCGATAAGAATGAAACCTTCCAGCAATCCAAGAATTGCCCTATGGCTATTGAAAGATTAAAAATCAACGAAACTGGTTGAGCTTTTGCAATACCACATTTTTTTAACAAAAGAACAGGAATCCCATCAGGCCCTTTACTTTTATTAGCATCCAATTTAGATAAATCCTCTTCTACTTCAAAAGGACTAAAAACTAAAGAACCTATATTGACCAATCTACTCATATAATATAGTTTCTGGATAGGGGGAGTATCTATATAGAGTAAACCGATTGAAAATAGTCTGCGAATAAATTACAAATTGTAGGTATAACACTAGTAATTGTATTTTGATACCTCATACAACTAGGTAATCCGCTCGATTTACGCCTTGAGTTTATAAAATTCCAAAAACAATTGGCATTTAATTTAAGGTCACATTCAATAGAAAAAATGTAATTTCGGTATAAGTATTTATTGAGAATATCGAATTCTCGTTGAAGATTTAGATAGTTTGCGCGAAGTTCAGAATTATTCATAAATATTCAGATTCTTAAGAAGAAACCTTAAATAATATTTTATTTGGAGAAAACAACATATTTTAAAATCTTAACAAAAACTGAAGTTCCTATAAACATCGTGCATAAACAGTTTTAGGCTTTCTTAAAGTGTTAAAAATTTGTTATCTATTAAATACAATAACTTTAAATTTGAAAATATGAATTTCAAAATATTATTGTCCTAAAATCAGCAAAAGTGACCCTTTCGTTAAACTAATGACTAATTGAAATACATAATGTACGTTTTGTAACTATTAATTAAATATAAAGGTTTAAATTTGTCGAGAACTGAAGTGAGAAGAGATTCTGCAACGTATAATTTGTGATTGTCTTTGTCACACTATAGTTTTTTCTCAACATATTTTTTTGCCTAAGTTTGATTGTTCTTAATTTTTAGAGAAATTATATAAATGAATTCACCTTATTTCTTAGAATTAGTCTTTTAGCATCAGCTTCAGCTTCAATCTACGGGTAAGCAGACTGAAAATGATAGTAATCATTCATAGACTCCTGGAAATTGCGCCGGTAGAAAATACGCGAAAGCCAGAATTTAATTTCATACATAATTTTGTAGCGTTTTTCGTATTTATAAAAATGGCAACAACAATAGAATATATTATTTTTGGAAAAAAAGCTACGTTTTAACATTATTTCTAACATATCTGCATGAAATGCACCCCAAAACCAAAAGCATTCCAAGATTCGTCCAAATTGAATAATTAGACCAATCCTTGCTGGGAAACAGTATTCTTAAAAAAACTAAAAACTAAAGTTGTCACTCTAAGCCTTGAAATATGTAAATTTAAAAGTAAATTATACATTATGTTATTTATTCTGGCAGCCTCCTTAACATAGAATTAAAGAACATTTTTATGCGGTGCCCAAAAACTCGTCTTTATTCGACCTACCCGCATTAAAAGTCTGCATCCGCCCCTGCTTATCACTGAAGATGATTTTCCAAAGTAAATCCGGATCAGTTTTCAAGGACTGACTTGAGTTCTTGTGTTTACTTAAGTTTTAGAACCTCAGTCTTGTGCATCGTATTGTGGAATACCTACATCCAAACGTGGGGAATCGACAAACCTTGGTTATCGTCAACACTACGGGCTACAGTAGCAATGTTCTCAGTTGTTCTTAAGCGACGCACACAGTATCGATCCTTAATATTACTAACTTGTCACAACAACAGCTCAACCACTATTTTATTATTGCCGGCCGATTAGATACTTACAACGACCCAAACGTTTTAGGTTTGTGAACTGTGGATATGAATTTTAACAATTTCAATGCGTTTTTAAAACGTGTATAGCCACATTTTTAGAAATGGTGTAGTTTTTACTTGTAAAATATCAAAATATGTATTATTCAAAAGTAAAAAATAAAATAAAACATCTTATTGGAGAACCCTCTACATTTTTACACTCTTTCACTTAAAAAAAAGGAGATATTGTTTAGTATCTAAAATGGTGTATTGTTTCAAGACATTTGGATAGAGGTTACATCTAAAAATACCAACCACTAGGATGAATCCCCAAACTTTGGAAGAAATTTTCGTGTTTTATATCTGGTTGAAGTTTTGTACGCCAAAACGTATCTCCCAATTTTAAATCTATAAAATTAAAGGGTCAATTGGAAAATCATTGGAATCAAAGGAAATTTGGGCCCAACCATCACGAAAATTTTCAATTAGTGTGTCCTTGTCTTCAAACCTTCATAAAGTTTACGAGATAGCCATCACCAATTGTTTTCAATAATGATAAAGTTCAGTGAATAATAGGGCCATGGCAAAAGTTCTTCTAATTGAATCCATCTTCTAACAACCCTGGAAGTGTGAAGTGGATGGGGGCATTGTCTTGTTGGATAGTCTAAGGCGAAATGTTTATTTAATTTCAGAAAACCTTTCATTATTGCGAATGAAAACTATAAGTGCCAAAGTTCACCACACCACTATGATATCTTGCCAAAATAAGCTCGTCCTTTCTCAGATCATGGAAATACAAGTTGTAACCATACATCGGGGCCATCAAGGTTAAACTATTTTGCTCTCTTTTTTTTATATTGTGCGCTCACTAAAGGGGTTATGAATACCCTTATAATGATTTAACACAGTGCGAGCAATTATAGGAAAGGAGGATAGGATTAGAAAGGAGAACCCGATGCACTTTGGTTTTGAATGTCTGCACATTGTAATGAGTAGGAAATATTGAGCCTGGTAAAGCATTCCACATTCGTTTAGTGCAGCTAAAGAAAGAATCTCTGTACTTAACAGTAGGTCCGAAATTGGGCTCAAGGGTAAGCTGATGGGCATTCCAAGCAGTACGGTCATAATGGTTGAATTGTTTAAGGGGGAGGAATGCAACTGGCTATTTCACTAGAGCATTGTTTATAAAAATAACAATAAAATAATGACAGGCATGATACCTTGCGGCGGTGTTCAAGAGAAGCAAAAATCTCGGTAAGAGAACGATCTCCTATCATTTTTAGAGCTCTTTTTTCAATTCTATCCAGAAGACTCAAGTACATTATTGGGGCACCAGCCCAAATGTGAGAATTACATATACTCGAGTTTTGGACGAATAAAAGCTTTGTAAATTATAGCCAGATCAGAAGGGGTGAAAAACTTTTTGCATTGTCGAAGAAAACCTAAACACTTGCAGCATTTTTGGCGATGTCAAATATATGATCACTCCACAACAAGTGGTTTGTAATTCACATACCTAGGACTGATAGTTGTTCAGTCTCCTCGATGCAAGTACCACTCATGGAAAGTGGCATTGGGGTAGGGTTATGCTTTTGCGACAGTAGACAGCATTGAGTTTTCGAAGCCTTAAATTCTACACGGTTTTTGATTCCCCATTGGACAATGCTGTCAAGATCAGAATTTAATGAGCTTATCATACGCTGCCGTAAGTAGTCCACATCCGAAGAGCAAGGATGAGAATCTAAAAACGAGGGTACTGCCATCAGCGAAATAATTTAGTGGGTTAGAAGTTCCAGAGAAAAGGTTTCAGGAAGAGTGTCGGAGACAAACGGAGCCCTGGGGCACACTAGAGTTTATTTTGTGGATATCAGATTTAAACCCGTTAAATACTACTTAAATTGAACGTTCCGAAAGGTATTTTCTAACCCAACAAAGAAGATATTCATCAATACCAAAAGCACGTATTTTCGATAAGAGAGCTTTATGACAAACTCTATCAAATACCTTAGAAATATCAAGTGCAATAATTTACTTTGTCCAAAACAATGTAAAGATTTTTTCCACTGTTCGGTGAGGTAAACCATAAGATTACCAGTGGATTTATTGCAACGAAAGCCAGGTCTTGCAAAATTCATCCTATGTTCCTTATGTACTTGCCTTAAAACAGCTTTATTTTTTAGTTTTCTTCTCTGGATGTTATCACTTTTGTGTATTATCCTTCGAACAGTTGTGATTCTGGCTGATACCCCACTTTTGGCCCATATTTTAGTCGCTGATATAATGGAATTTGAAGCAATCCGTTGAATTGACCACTTTTCTCTTGCTGTTGTTACTTCTGCCATGCGGCCTTTTTAATGTGGCCTATATTTTTGTGGATCAGCATGATAATCGCTTACAACTGTCTTGCTTCTATTAAGTCTCCTTGCTATTTCACGTCCTGAGAATCCTAAATCGTTGATAAAATCTTTTTTAGCTCTTTCTGTAACTGTCAAAGTCTTCCCAGAACCCATTTGTGTTTCAAATTTAATCAAAACCGTTGTTTTCAATACTGTCTTACAAAAAATTTTAAAAAGTTAGCACATGTAAACTCCTGCACAGAAATATTCAAAATGACCTCACCCTAGTGAAGCTTTTTTAGTACTTCATTATTTGATCTCAGAAAATTCCAACGCCCGTTTCCGATTTGACCTTTAATTTTATACTACCAACAAGTAGTAAACGTTTCCAGGCACAAAACTTCCACCAGGTATAAAAATCGAAAATTGTTTACAAAATGTGTGTCCTTGTCCCGGTGGATAGTCCATTCCTGACTACATTACTCGCACACAGGAACGGTTGAGAGTCGTAAGTCACTAAACCCTAGTTCTCAATGGACGGTTGCGCAACCTAATTTATTTGTATCCCACTGGTTGGCGGTGTATCTACGAACCTTGAACACGTCTAATTTGACATTTAACAAACAGTGGATTACACAGCATTTTGTATCCAAATATATATAAAGTTCTTTCATGATAACTTCTTCTTAATCGATTCTTTTTAATCAATTGGTTAACTTACAACGTTGCTAGAAATATATAATTCACTACGTATTAAATTTATAATTTAAAAGATTCTTAACTTCCTGGTTGAACGTATATACATACATATACATATATATATATTTAAAATAACTTTATTCGTCTTAGATTGAAAATTGAAATAAATACGACTCCTAATTTAAATGTAAGGCAATACTACCAGTTCATTTATTTAAAATGCCTTTATCATCTACACTAAACTAATCTTATACGAGTTTAAACCATGGAATCAGGGGACTCTATATGATATCAAGCAATTTTAAAAGTAAATGCCACACATCAATCATGTCTTATCCCATCAATATTATCTCCACACACCCAGAGATACTTTTTTTCTTTAAGTTATACAATATAAGTATACCATTCATGCGAGTACTCTATTATTATACTCCCTTTTTCAAACTTAAAAAAGAACAAAGTATTTTTATCAAAAAAGAAAAGTTTCTTGAAAAGACTGACTGACATTTGATTTAGATGTATATTTAACGAGAGTTCAATTTTTATGTCTTTTTTTAAAAAAAAATCAATTTATTTTATCTGTAATATTCAAGTAACAGGTTAACATACATACTTTATTTTAATAGTACCTTATATTTTTTAACGATAGCGAGAGAGAAATGATTCTTTGAAAAGTTTCATTTGAAATGAATACGAATATGAGGTATGTATGTTCATTTACATAAGTAACAACTTCTCAAAACTCTCGTTATTACTTCAATTCTGTTTTATATGCATGTACATTGTACATATGTATGTTTGAAATTCGTCAAAATGAAAAAAAAACAGATAAATTTTCAGATTAAAATTGTCGATTTGCAGTTTTTGGAAATAAACGAAAAGAGATAAAATTATTTTAAATTTTATTTTAAGGGTAACATCATAAAAAACATACATGTATGGATACACTATTTTCTCAGTTATTTGAAATTTATAATTTCATAGATTTTTATTATAACTCGGTAATATTATTTCTAAAAATAATTTCCACTGAACAAAAAGTAAATTAAAATGAAATTAGAATGAATTTCTCAGTTAAAGAAATCCCGATTTTAAAATGTTCGTCGGTATTCAAAATCCAAGCCAGTAAGCATTATCAAGACTACATTTTTTTCAGCAAAGATACAGAGAAAAAAGAAGTATAGAAGAAGTGTTTGCGTAACCTCTAGACTCGATCGCTGTATGCTTCTTATGTGCTGTGTATTTAATAATGGAAAAAGAAAAAAATAAGTTTAAAAAATATCTTTTTTAATAATTTATTTAATTAGTTATTTCTTATAATTAATCATATTCAATAAGTAGTTTTAAAAGTGTTTCCTTTCTTTGTAGATACAATTTTAGACATAGAATACAATCAAACATTTTAAATTAAATCAAATTAAGGATCTTTTTGATCGAACTGCAGTTTGTTTTTTTTATATTAAATGTTCATAAATATTTCTTGGATGATAAGTTAGTCTGTTGCCAGTAATTGCTTGAGTCGAGTAATTAGCTTTGGGTAAACTTACACAAAAACTGAAAATGGAAGTATACTCATATTTTATTTTGTATTTTTAAAAATAAATCCAAATTTCCCTCTCTGATATCTCCTGTAAGGCCCACAGACATAACGTCTATTACATACTTTTGTTGAGTCAAAAAATACAAGAATTTATTTTTATAGAAATGTTGTGTACTTTTTCTCATAACTCAGTATGGTCACTTATTTTATTCCAATCTTCACTTATGAACTCAGCTGCTCTTTCCCCGATCATAATGGTTGGACCGTTTGTATTTCCACTTACAATGCTTGGCATTATACTGGTGTCTGCAACTCTTAACCCTTTAACACCTTTTACCCTTAGACGCCAATCTAGAACAGCACCTGAGTCTGTATCGGGACCCATTTTAACAGATCCTGCCATATGATAAACTGTATTTCCCATATATTTCATGTAGCACTTCCAATAGTTGTCACTTCTAAACTCAAATTTATCACATTCAGGAATGTCAAGTTTTACAATTTTTGCATTTTGTTCTCTAAAAGCTGTCGTTTTTTCCATTTTCATTTGGAATTTAATTCCCCTCAGAAGTGTTTCTATGTCTTCGGGATCGTCTAAGTAGTTGGCGAACATTTTTGGGGGATCTTTTGGATCAGCGCTATGTAAACGAATTTGTCCAATTGACTTGGGTTTGAGAAGTTTTATAAAAATCTGAAGTAAGTGACCATCTCTATGAGCCTCTCGCAAACTTTCAGCTATACCACGGCTTTCATCCAAGTTTCCAATGCTGCAGTTCCACGTTGCATAAACAAGTTATGATACAAGATATCCGGATAAGGACTGCTGGAACTATCATCGGAATTCAGAAAACCAGTGATTGGAACAGTCCCGATTGAAGCCAATGGCCCTGTTTGATTAACAAGGTAGGTATAAATAGCATCGAGTTGATCTCTCATACTTTCAGTTCTGATTTTGCTTTCGTCTAATTTGAAGAACAATGGAATCATCAGATGGTCTTGAAGATTATCACCAACATTTAAATTCTTTAAAACAGGAATGCCTAAATTTGTAAGGTGTTCTTTGGGCCCAATTCCCGACAGCATTAGAAGTTTTGGAGAGTCTAAGCTACCAGCTGAGAGAATAAGCTCTTTGTTGATTTTAACTGATAGCTTTTGATGATCATTGTAGGTAAATTCAACTCCTGTTACCTGTGTGCCTTGTTCGTTAAGATTGATTTTCGTAGCTACGGCATTTTTGATGACATGCAGATTTGGCCTATCTTTGCCTTTTGCTAGAAAGGTACGTCCTGTACTTCCACGAATGCCATTTTTAACATTTCCTCTTACTGCAGTATATCCGATGTGAGTATCTCCTTTTGCTAGATCAAATTCAGGCAGACCCAGTTCATTAGCTCCGCTAAACAACATCCGCCTAATTTCAGGGTAGTGTTCGTCGAAGTGATTAACACAAGCCGAACCTTTCGAATCTGAATCATTGGTCTGAAGGGATTTTTCAAAAGCTCTTCGAACGTCTTTCCAAGCCCAATTGAGATTGCCCATTCGCTCCCAGTTATCGTAGTCTTCATTATTACCCCGAACATATAACATAGCATTAATAGCCCCACTGCCACCGATCATTTTTCCTCTGGCCCAATAACACATTTGATTCTTGTATCCCAAGCAGCTTTTACCATCGCGCTCGGTATAGTAATCCCAATTATACTTTGAATGCTGAACTTCAAAAAATATAGCAGGAATCTGTAAACAAACATAGAAAAGTTACTTTAATAATTGCAATATTTAGTCCACAACTAATCACTACTTGCCATTGACTCAATCGGTGGATCTCCACCTGCTTCCAATACCAAGACTCTCCATTTGGGATTCTCACTAAGTCTACTGGCAACCACCGAACCAGCAGTTCCAGCTCCAATTACCACAAAGTCGTAGGTGTCTAAACCTTTTTCCATGTAAGTAGGTCCATAGTCCTTTGGCCAAATTTCTGGTGGCGATAGACTACATTGAGCAGCGAGTAAAGTATGCAGAAGGGTTGACACCAAAGTGTTTCCAATGCCCAAACTTTGTTGCACACATTGACCAGGAAAATCTGTCATCGTTATTGTTATAATTGTGTCTGATAACTGAACGCACGCTATTGAGTAAACATATTTATATATGAAAAGCTATTCTTATCACGGTATATTACTGATAAAGTGCACACACGTTCAGAAATATGTAAGTGGCAATAAAAATCAGTGCCGGATGCAAAGGAAGGCTGTAGGGGTTGAGCCCTTATAACTGGTGTCTAAACTGAGAAGAATTTGTATTTTTTTTCTGCTTTGAATCTGAGATTTTATTACGGCTTGATAAAGAAAACTGAACAAATTAGTATAACATTTGAAATCAGTCTAATCAGATTTGAATACGGTGCACTAATTGTACGTCTTTGAGTCTTAAGCCCCCTCTTTTAGACACGCTACTGGTATGATTGCTATTGAGTGTGCAAATATTATTCTCGCATATTATAATCGCATAACTGAAGAGATAAACCTTAATTTTCGTATTATTTGTTTTGTAAAAAATAAAACTCTACTAAAGTGCTTAAAGGAAAATGTTATCGAAAAACGTCGATTCCATATTTCTCTAATAGACTTTGGGCTTCAAAGTTAAAAACTATCATGATTTTCAAAATTTAAATAAAAAAAACATAGAAATTAAGCTTTTAAATACCTGTATAGAAACTTCCAATAACAGAATTCATTTTAAACAACTCGCTTTTATTGCATCTGTGATCTTTTAACTTTTAACAAGTCAAAACTACATTATTACTAAATATGGTATGATATGCTCGTATGCTTAAACAATGCACTAAAATTGTTAATTTTCAATACAAAAGTTGTGAAAATTCTGCAGTAACAATAAGCAAATTGCTGGCCACCGCGATTTTGTTGTTTAACGCCTTTAAACTTTTTTCTTTAAGCCCATATTTAAAATATAAAGTCATGCCAATGATTCAAAATTAATTCTAGACCTGGAATTTGCGGAGTAATCAAAGGCATAAAGTGGTAAATGTGCAAATTTTTCATGTAGAATGTCATACAAAATTCTCATTTTATTTTAATATCAAAATGAAAACTCTTATTGAATTTTTTTAAAAAGGCACCATAGTTTAAAGTCCCATTAATTCCATAGTTAAAAATACCTTTCCTCAAAATTCTACTACCATCGTCTTTTGAATAAGTTACCGTACTCTCCGCCATTTGTTTTGCTATGTCCATATATTTTCTAAAACGCTTCAATAAAATCCATTGAAATTTAAAACACAGCAACATTTAAGATTTTCAAAAAATGTTTACATTTTAGTTTTGTTTCTTAATTTACTTTTAATTGAAGATCTTAGATCGAAATTATGCAACCTTACATTACATTACATACTACTCAGCACATAAATGTACAGAGTAGAGAACACAGTACCTTGAGCGACTAGACTATGTAAGGTGATAACAACACAAGACATTAATACAAGACAGAAGGACAGAAGAGAAAGAATAACAGACAGAAAGAACACATGACAACAGCACGCGGACGCGACGGTCTCCCATCTGTCTACTAACCACGCTCACTGATGCTTGATTTCGGTGATCGATAGGAACCGAAGCTTTATCAGTGACTAGGTCGTTGCCATTTATGCAACCTTTTTCGAGGTCTTAAAAACTAAATTTCCAAAATCATGAAATTGCTTTAAACAAACAAATAATACTTTTTCAAATAAGCTAAGTGATTTCCACTTTTTAACTTAATTAAAAATCCTGGAATTGCAAAGAAAATATAATTATTTTCATAAGAATTGCATTTAATTTATTGCTGGTCATCAAAATTAAGTTGTAAAAAGTAATATAACGAATTAAATTCAAAATTTTGTACCTATACCGAAATGGTTAGGTAAAAAATAGTGTTCCAAAGTTTTTCTAAATTTGTTTAACTTTATGTAAAAAAAAGTCTTAAGAATGAAGTGAAGAAGAAAACCATTTTTCCTAAAAAAATACCCTTGAAAAATATTGGATCTAGGATTAAGCAGTTCGGGATGGAAACTTGATACTCATTGACATACATAAACTATACCACATTCTTTTAAGGAGATTTTAAATGGCGTCATATTATTGTTGACGATGGCTTGTAATAGTTCAGTAACTATATAGATCAGACCATGCTTTAAAACCGGTATTGCGAGTTTTTGGTTTATGATGTTGGTCTAATTAATAATCCAAGTTTCAGACCTCGAGCGAAGAAAGCATGATGTCCAAAACTCAGAAAAACAGCGATACAATCATGTTCTACGATTTTAAAGCAAAAAAGAGGCTGGGATACGACCCACACTGATAACTTCCCATCCCGTCTGTCAATTTGTTTTGCTTAAAAGTTTGTAGGTTTTTATTTTTTGTAAAAAACTGTCAATTCGATTTTTCTCAAAATTTTATCGAATGTTGAAAACAATATTTCTTATAAGAAACAATTAATTTGAAGACAATATTTTTAATTTTTGAAAAGATATTTGGGCCGAAAATCAATATTTACCAATTTTTTTTAATGTTTTTGGAGGTTTCTATTTCTTATAAAAAAAACTGTAAATTCGATTTTTCTCAAAATTTTACCAGAAGTTAAAAACGTTATTCTTCTTTGCCCAAAATTGTTTTGGATATAAAGTCATTTTTTGTTCATACAATTTTCGAGGTGGCAAATATTTTTTTTTTCAGTTTTTTTGATTTATAAAAAAACCGTTAATTGGATTTTTTTCCACAAATATGTTTGGTATCGCATTACAATTTATAATACAAAATTTAATTCAACTCTCTAGCGTTATTGGTTCGTGAGATTTTTAGGGTTAACCAAAATGTTCACCTTTTTTTTAAATTGCTGTGGTAAAAAAAAACCAGCCACACAATTTTTTTGAGAGTACTTTCTGCATCTTTTTGCATTATTACCTGTATAACAAAATGTATTTGAAGTCGATATCTCTACTGGTTCTTGAGCTACGGATGACAAAAAAAACGTCGCGTACGAACGTACGTACGCACGCACGCACAGACATCTCTCTAAAAATCTTTTATTTCGACTTTAGGGACCTTGAAAAATCGAGAAATGTCAAAATTTTGAATTCCACAAATCGGACCGATTACAATAACTTTCTATTGGAAGTTAATAAATATAACTTCAATTTGTTCAAACTAAAATAATTTGTTTACAAAAAATCAAAGAATTAATACTAAAATAACAAAAATATACAAAGCCTGATTTGTGTTCTAATTTCACACAATTCTAATAACAGATTTCTATAAACGACCTGTCAAAATAATTCCAATGATTGATTTCAATGATGAAAACCAGTGATATAACTGGCCCCTTAAGGTAAGAGTTAATCATTGAAAGGAAATCTCACAGATGTTTTTTTTTTTTTTTTTTGTTGTAAATTCATTTTTTTTTTGTAGTGCCCGTAGCGTGATGGTTAGTGCGTTGGACTGTCATGCAAGGGGTCTTGGGTTCAATCCCTGCCTGTTCCACCTTAATTAAAAAAAAAAAAAAAATTCACGGGTACTGCCTCTTGCGAGGAATTGACAAATCCTCCAAGAGTAATTCTTGTCATGAAAAAGTGCTTTCTCAAAATTAGCCGTTCGGATTCGGCATATAAACTGTAGGTCCCTTCCATCTCTGACAACATTACTCGCACACAGGAATGGTTGAGAGTTGTAAGTCACTAGGCCCTGGTTCTTCATGGACTGTTGCGCCGCCTAATTTATTTTATTAAATTAATTTTTTTATTAATTCATTCTTAAGACTATCTTAAAGCTAGACAAAAATTCATAAAACTAGCCTAAATTAACCATAACTTACAACTAACTTACTGGTCCCATACGGACACTCTAAGTTAAACAATAATACTTAATGCTAATGCCTTTCGGCCCTAAGATCTATTTAACTTTAATTCATTTTATTTATTTTTGTATTCATTAGAAAATTTCAAAAAAACTAATATCAATATCCTTTTTTATTTTTACTTAAAAACTACTTAAAATAAGGTCCTTAATATAAAACTTAAAGCTAACTAAAACTACCTATTCTACCTATAACCTACTTAAAACTAGAACAACCACAGCAGCAAATCTAACTATCTAACGTTTTTTGTTTTTCATATTTTGTTGTCTTTTTTTTTATTATTTTTTTTTTATTCCATGTTTTTTTTTTTTTTTTAATTTTTTTTTATTTTTTTTTTTTTTTGTTTGTTTTTTTTTTTGTTTTTTTACTTTTTTTTATATTTTTTTTTTTGTGCCACCATGCCTATTCTACTTAAAACTAAACCCTAAAACTATAAAACAAGTATGTAAGCCGGCCAAGGCTTAAAACCCCATCCCGACTACTCACTATCAAGTGCCGATTGAAGCCACCAAAACTGGTTCTCCTGCTTCACCCTATCAGTTCGGTCCCGTTCGGACACAGCCCTACTGAACCGAAGGAGCTCTGCTCCGCCTTGTGCCATGACGTCCCGATTGTACAGGAGTCGCCTATCCACGGTTCGACGTCTGACGTGGTAGATTAACAGAACTGCCAATCTATCCTGTATCAGACCGCATCTATCTAAAAAGAGGAATGCCTCTGGTGGAATGAAGCCGCTCAAGCGTGCACTTTCAAAATACTCGTCGTTCGGATAGAACGCCCCGAAAATTAAATTGTTGGTCGAAGACATAGCTCTTGCAATGTGACCTCGAACGAGTTTTATCACGAAATTGTCAATTCTGTTGATTCGAGCCCCGTTGTATAGGACCTCGTTGGAATAGTAGTGCACGTAAGAAGATTCGGCTGTTCGATATAAGCCGGTACAGCGTCGTAAACACTGCCGCTCGAACACCCGAAACTTCTCCATCTGGGAAGGGGCAACGTTGAACCACACAGGACAACCATAAACGATCATCGGCCGTATGAGGGCCATGTAGCAAATTACCTTCACTCTGGAGTCAAGCCGACTGCTAAAAAACAGCCGTTTCGTCAGAGCGAAGGCTCCTCTGGCCCTGGTCAGAGCAGCATTTATATGTCTATCGAAATATAAATACTGATCTAACCAGATACCGAGGTACTTCACTACACTTTTGCTCGCTAATCGCTGCCCGTGAAGATCAACGATAACCATCTTGCGCCAATTCTTGCACGTATCCCTCGTGGCCCTAGCCAACGGAGTTCGGAACAGAATTGTCTCCGACTTCTGGACATTTATTTTCAGTTTCCAGTCGTCGCAATATCGCTGAATCTTGTCGAAATCACGCTGCAAGAGAATTCTAATAACCTCAACCTTTCGGGCCGTTCTGTACGCAATTAGATCGTCGGCGTACGCAATTGCCTTTGTAAGACTACCTATCTCACAGATGTGAACACAAAGAAAATGCAACGCTTTCAGTAGAACGATTTTGTTCCCAATTGTGAAATTTAAAACCAGCTGAAAGAGATGTCAGCATTAAAAATATACAAATCATCTAAAAGAAAGGTTCTGGGTTAATTAAGGTAATTTTTTCAGTAAAAATTTTACAAATCATGAGCTTCATTTTTATACCAAACATTACAAATTTGACTCTCTCAATCACTTTTTAATCTCGAAGCAAAATTTTCAGTAATGAAAACGAACGATAGCTATAACTGGCCCCTTACGGAAATTTCAAGGTTATGTTATTTGTTTTTGCTTGTGCTCGCTACCAGCTCCAATTTTTGTTTAATTCATTTTAAAAAACCAACGAATTTGTTTGTCAACGGATGTTTTTAACAAGTTCTCTAAAATAACTCTCAGCATACCACTAGAATTCAAAGACAGAAGAAGTTTAATATTTTTGTTGTAAACGTTCCTGACACTGTTGACACAATAGCAGCGTTTTTTTGAAATTTCTTTTAAAGTACCGTGAGAAATTACTTAAAACCATCCGCAGTAGTCCTTTTTATATTTGAAAGTTGATATAATTTAACATTTTTTGAGAATAATCAAAACAAAATTGCGAAAAAGTGAAAAATTCCGACGAAACATAATTTTAAGTTAATACAATGGATAATTTTCAAGAGGAAAATTCCTAGATTATGGTCTAACTACATATGTTCGCGTGGAACAGATGTGACTATATTTGCTGACACTAATGTTTTGCAAAATAACAAACAAATACACCTTAATGTCTGTTTCCGTATAATTAAACAACTTAGTCGAGTCGACTTAGGAAAAATAAAACTAGGCTTTTATTAACATTAAATAAAAGTTGAGTCGCCAGCTCATTAGAAAAACACACAAGTTATTAAATTAGCAAACATTAATTGAAATAAATTGAAAAGAAATTCTCCCGAAATGTCAGAGTTCATCTAGAATTTTTAAATTACGTCATAGTGTTTTGTATGTTAGACACTACTCTACGAACACATTCATCGACCCTCAAGAAAGTATCAAACGTCCACAAATGAAAAACCTCTATCCACAGCAAGGTTTCAATTTACCTTTTATGTGCAGTGATTCCACTGGGGACAGGCCCGTAGCCAGGATTTCGGTTCGGGGGGGGGGGGTTATTCAATTTCGAAGAAGTAATTCTATATACAAAAATTAAAAAAAACTACATAATGTAAATGTTTTATTTTTGTTTGTATTTTTTTTTTTATTTAATTAAATAAATAGTTTGGATTTTTACAGCAATAAATGCCTTGTTTTTTTTTAGACATAATGTCGATCACTTCATCTGGATCCACATCAATACCTGAGTGAACAGACAGCATTGCAAGTGCGCTTAGTCTGGGATGGCCCATAACGCTTCGGGATACTGTTTTGATCCTTTTCATCGTTGAAAAGGTTCTTTCAACGCTAGCTGTTGTAACTGGTAGTGTGGCCAAAATTGTAAGCAAGTAGCTTATGCTCCTGAAGTAGGTCTTGTCACATATATCTAGCAGTTTCAGAACATCGGAAGAGGGATCCATCGATGAAATTTTTTCGCACCAGAGTATGTACTCCGCTTTAACAGCTGACAAATTGCGTTATCGAAGTAGAGTGTTAGATTTTCCATTTCATTTACTCGATTGGCGGCAGCAAAACCTGGAAGCAGAGCTTGAAACGATAGTAAACCGTCTTCGTTGACCATAAATCTGTCAGTAAGATTTTGTATAAGAGAATCTAGACAGGGAATAAGTATAGAAACTCTAAAATAGTCTTCTGGACATGATGTTTCTGGATTAGAGCGAGTTGTTTGTTTCAAAGAAAGCCTTGGAATTGTTATGCTGACTTCAAGTAAATCCCTGGCAAGTTGTGATGCGGATTGAAAAGCGTCTCTGAAAAAGTCTCTGGCAGTTTCTCTTATGTTCTTAAGAGAACTTAAGACTTGTTTCGTGTGATTTATTGCAGACACAAAATTTAAAGATTCATTTTGAAGGAAAATTGATAAGGGTAGCGTTAAACTAAAAAGTTTTTCGCATACCATGAGGCTTACCAGAAAATCACTTCTTTGAATTGCTGCTAACAGAGTTGATGCTTTTGAAGACATTGCCACGTCTTGGTGGATACTTCTTCAAGACTAATAGCAATACATTTGAAGAGCTCTACAAATGAAAGAATGCTGTCACGCCTTTCAATAAACCTTGTTTCACAAAGGCGCAAAAGTCGTTTTTTTCTGCTTTCTGGTGCGTATTTTTAGATGGCGATTTGGAAAGTCTTATTTGCATTTGAATGGTTTCGGAAGAAATTAGCTATTTCGCTTACTACACCAAGACAATTGCGAATCGAGTATGTTGACATGGCATTAGACAGAGCCAGGTTCAAGCGAAGTGCACAGTGAACATATCTGGCATTTGGATACTGTTGCCTTATCCTACTCTGTACTCCACTTAAGTGGCCTGACATATTTGCCGCTCCGTCATAACCTTGGCCAACACACTTGTTCATATATAGATGTAGTTCCTGACATCGCTGCAATATGGTTTTAGTCAGGTTTTCAGAAGTTTGGTCATCAACAGGAATAAAACCTACAAAATCTTCCCTAAGCATACTTTTCGTGGGCTCTGTACAGCAGTCAACATATCGGACACATATTGAAAGTTCCTCAGTGCCAGAAACATCCATTGTTTCATCAGCCAGAATGCTAAAACAACTCGATCTTATAACCCGGTTAGATATTTTTCTGGTGACAATATCAGAGCATATATCCAAGATTTCGTTTTGGATATCTGGGCTTATATAGGTTGCATTTTTTGAACTGGCTACGATGTGGTGTTTTAAATTCGTATCCCCAGACTCAATGCTAAAACGCAGAAGTGCTCTTAATTTTCCATCCTTTTTTGTAGGCCGAGTTAAGGATAGAGCCCCACTATCTGCTTTTCTGATGTGGAACTAATAAGAGAATATACAAACTTTTTTTTAAATATTTTTTTAAAAATCATTTCGGGGGGGGGGGGGCTTGAGCCCCTCTAGCCCCCCCCCCTGGCTACGTGCCTGGCTGGGGATATTGCATTCGTTATTCTCATACATTTCTACTGTACTACGGATAGTTCTAACAAAAAAATACTCCTAATCTTATAAATAAGTTTCCAGCTTACTTTTCCTCATTCAGATTTTGACTCCTTCTTTGACGTTATTTTATTGGGTTTAAACTTAAAATTTTAAATTATATAAAATCTGTATTAAAGATATTAATCAGAAAACATAATTAGTTAAATTACATTTAACTTCACTTAGTTATTTCGTAATTAAATATTATACATTTGTTGAAAATTTAGCTCCAACACGAATAGTGTATTATGTATAGAAAGTACAAACATATCATTAACGAATTACAAATAATTTATTATTTAAAGTATTAATGAATGAACATAATACGTAATATGCGTGTAGTTAAATTTAAAAAAAAATTATTACTGATTTAGTTTAAAATTTAAAATTCCTAAAGTTAAATTTTAAGCCATCGAAAAAAAATGTTCGACCTCTTTTTGTATTATTAAATACATATTATTGAATAATAAAAACTATCTATTGGAAATACCAACAATATTTTAACTATAAACACATATTATATAAATACAAGCGTTAATGACTTCACTATCTATCGGAATTATTTAATGAAAAAATAAATTGACGCCTTAATTGACTCCTGATAAAAAAGTTCACAACAATGTTCATTGTAAATATATGTAGTATGTACATATATGCATAGTTTATATATTATAGAGAGTTCAATGAATATGTAATTCTACTGACATAATGTACGTATTATATAAAACACATTTAATATTTATCTCCCTGTTATGGTATATTAATAGAATATTTAAATTTGTTCAATGTGATTGGACATTGGTATTGTGGTAATTGAAAGTTCACATTGATCTTAGCGTTATAACATCAGCAACGTCGTCGTCGCGCGTCGTACAAAATTATTTTTTTTCTAAAAAAAGAATAATTCTTTTATAATTTTATTTCTAAGTGAGAAATCACAAAATCATTATCAATTATAGATTGATTGACATTGGCTGTCATAACAATTTTAAAATATTTATTTTTGATGCACTTTGGTTTTTATGTACATATATCTTCTATTTTATAAACTTTTGCGACCAATTTATTGACTTCTTGGATTAGTTTTCAATTTTAAAGCGGTTGCAAGTTTCTGTTGTTTCTCTAAGCAAATTAATGTTGTTATCATTTTTTTTGATATTTGAAATAGTGCTTCAAAATACATATCTATGTATGTTTGGATAGTCTAAAAGTTGAGGGCTTATTTTTGGCGTGAAAGAAAACCAGTTGATATTAAAGTTGCAGGTAGTCTTAGTAAGAGTGATAACAAAAACGTTCGTCTGCCTTCACGTAGATTAGCTCACTCCAACTTCTGCTGCTATTTTTTTAAAATATTATTGGAGTTTATATATTTCTTTTAACCTATAACAGAAGTGGTTTCCACTCGGTTTCGAGATTTATTTGCAACCTGGGTCCTGTTTCACTAAACACTTTTCACTTTGCATCTTTACACTTTTATTTTGCAAATTAAGTTTCACCAACCGCAAATTTGCAAAAGAAGTAAATTATTGAATTGAAAAGATTTCCTGTTTGCAAAATACGTTTCACCAAACTTAAATTTGCAAATTACACAAATATTTTCTTAAAAGTGAAAAGCTTTGTTCCCATAGAAAGTTATTATAATCGGTCCGATTTGTCGAATTGAAAATTTTGACATTTCGCGACGTTTCAAGGTCCCTAGAGTCTAAATAAAAGATTTTTAGAGAGATGTCTATGCGTACGTACGTTGTTATATAATGCAGAAAGATGCAGAAAGGACTCTCAAAAAAAATTGAGTCACGAACCAATAACGCTAGCGACTTGAATTAAATTTAATATCATTTATTGTAACGTGATACCAAACAAATATGTTTTTGGAAAATAAATTCAATTAACGGTTTTTTGTAAATCAAAAAAACTGAAAAAAAATAATTGTGACCTCGAATATTTTACGAAAAAAAAATTATTTTATCTCCAAAATAATTTTTTGCAGGGAAGAATAACGTTTTTGATATCTGGTAAAAATGCTTTCTCAAATTAGCCGTTCAGATTCGGCTTAAAACTGCAGATCCCCTTCATCTCTCACAACAGTACTCGCACACAGGAATGGTTGAGAGTTGTAAGTCACTAGGTAGTAGTTCTCAACAGACTGTTGCTCCACCTAATTTATTTATTTATCGTAGATATCCTTCAATGGATTTTGACAGTTTATAGTTTCCTTTGAAAAGCTGGTTGTAAGATAATTTATTTAAATTTTTTGATTCGGTTTCGGGGAACCGAAAAATCCTACGCAAACGTTTTTCAATTGTAATATTAATTAATTAATATTTTGAATAAATTGTTTACGATTTGAAGGATATCAAGTCAATTCAAAGTGTGTATATTAAACCAGCCATACAAAAATAGCAAGGAATTCTATATAGAATATTGGACACCATTTTCTTTCTTGGCGCAAGGGGACTAGGACTACGAGGCGATAGCAATTTTATCGGAGAGCCAAATAATGGACAGTTTTTGGGCATTTTGGAATTAATTAGTCATTATGACCCTTTACGTCAGGAGCACTTTTAAAAAGTAAGAATTTCACAACAAGAGCACAAACGTTTCCAAGTCCACTACCTTGCCGTTGAGATTCAAAATGAATTCATTAAAATTTGTGCCCAACATGTGAATTCAGCTATCTTGAAGGAGAGAGAAAACGCCAAATAATTCGCTATAATTGTCGATGCAACACCCGATTCAAGTGATGTGGAACGAAACACATTTATTTTGCGATATCTGTGTTCACCATCGAAGAACGGTTTTTGGAATTTGTCGATTGCAACAAAAAAAATTGGTACCGCAATAGCTGATTTGATCTGCGAAACATTGGCAAAGAACGAAATCCCTTTAGACTGTTGTGCACAAGGCTATGAAAATGGAAGCAATATGAAAGAACAATATAATGGTGCACAAAGGCATATATTAAACAAAAATCCGAATGCCGTGTATTCACCATGTGCAGCTCACAGCCTTAACTTGTATGGAGTCGATTCAGCGAAATGTTGTACTGCCGCAATAACATTTTTTGGAGTTGTTCAAAAGTGTTTCAAATTGTTTAGCAGCAGTGCCCAACGTTGGGAAATTCTTAAGAAAAATGTGCCCGGATCCCTTCACAATATTTCCGATACAAGATGGTCAGCTAGAATTGAGGCAGTGAAACCATCTGAAAAACCTTAGAACATCATTAGAAGCCTTAAGTGATATTAATTTAACTGAAACTGAAACTCGAAGAGATGTAAATGGCGTTTTAAAATATATGCACAAATTTGAATGCGTCCTGATGTCTTCGATTTGGTGCAAGGTTCTTAGCGCTATAAATGAAAGAAGTTTCCTTCTTCGAGCCAGAAACAGTACTATTGCATTGAAATTCAAGATCTCGACAACTTGATCTTCGATTTGAACATTATTTAAAACGGATGAGATCAATTTTTATCTGAATGCAAAGCAGTTTGGATTGGGGGATGTTCCAGAATCGAACCGAAAAAGGCAATTAAAGAGACATTTTGAAGAAAACCGAGAAGCTGGAAAGCAAATTGAAACAGATGAAGAAATAAATTTCAAGAGAAACACCTTTTACGTCATAGTTGATTCAATTATAACTGGAATTTATCGTCGGTTCGATACGATGAAAAATTCGAATGCTACGTTCTCATTTTTATGGCAGTTTTCAACAATGGACGAAATTGAGATTAAAAACTCTGCTATAAGGTTCATCCAAAAGTATAACTCGCATGTGTCTCAAGAGTTGAAAGAAGAAATAATTCATCTGAAACACATTTATGAAGCCAATTTTGAAGCAGGACTTCCGCCATGAGTTTGCTCAATGCTATTTATTGCCAGAACTTGGAGACGATTTTCCCCAACATTTGTGTTGCTCTCCGTGTGTTTTCCACCATACCTTTAACCGCAGCTAGTGCCGAACGTTCGTTTAGCGTCCTTGCCAGAACAAAGAAGTTTCATCGTTCGTGCTCATCACAAAATCCTGTTTCCAGACTTGCTACACTATACATCGAAGCACCTTTGGCAAGGAAATTGAATTTCGACGCAATTATAAGTTGTTTTGCTGCTCAGAAAGCTAGGAAAGATTGTTTGCCAAAAGAAAATATTTCATTGAATGCAAACTAACTCTAATAAAACATTGTAATAATATTTTAATATAAAGAAAAACAATAAAGAGTATTTAATGTAAAACTTTTAAAATACTTAGTTTTTTTTAAAGACAAATTTCAAATACTTTTACTTTGCTCTATTTTATTTTCATAGTAGGTAATATATCTTCATGCTATTTTTTTTAATAGTTAATCGACCGTATTGTCAGTTACTAACATGTCGTTGGCAATATCGAATTGAATGTATGATTCTGTTCGGATTCTGATCTTATCGCATGTAGAATTATTTTCTATCCATCTTCCATTTCAACTAAACTGGACGATACCCGTAAGATTGATTTGATGATTAATACTTTTTTCGGTTCATTTTGCAAACAAAAAATGATTATATCCGTTAATTCCAACCAATTTCATGCTATTCGTAATTGAAATTACAACGTACCATATCAGTAGGCATGAACTTTAAAAAAAAAAATGGTAAATATGGGGGGGGCCGAGATTTTTCCGTCCCGGGCCCGGAATTCCTCTCGACGGCCCTGCCCTTGTGACTACTTTTGTGTGCACTAAATTGGGCTGGGAATAGATCATAATATCAAGGTGTTGCATCAATGCACGGAATAAGTAATTCCGACATTGTTCTCAAGAAGAATTTCCATAGGTAGCTTTTAATTTTTCACAACCTTTAAGACGGTTAACTTTTCATTATTTTTGTCCGATCGACTCATTTTGCATTATTTACGCTAAATAGATACAAACACACAATTTTTTATGTTTTTTTCTGAATTAAATGCAAAGTTGTATTTTAAATTGGTGAAACACTTTTACTTTACTTACTTTTCAAATAAAGTTTGCAAAATTAAAAAGTGAAAATAATTTCCATTTTGCAAATTTTGCGAAACACTTAATTTTTACTTTGCAGTATATTATTTTTTTGCAAAGTGAAAAGTGTTTGATAAAATATGCTTCTGGTTTTTTATAAAACCAATATCAAGCAATTTATTGTTTAAGCATTTAAAGCCTCATTGAAACCTGTGTTAATTTACCAAATTTTTTTGTATGCAATATATTTCAATTTTATCTTGATTAAATTCTTATTCTGTTCGGTCCGATTTCTCAAATTAAAAATGTTGACCTTTCAAAGTAAGTTCATAACAGTCAAATAAATTTTGTTTAATAGATCTTAACTTAAAAATGAGCAGATTTACCTTTCAAACACATCCGTTAAATAGTTTTTTTTTTAAATTATAAGTATAAAAGAAACAATGATGAATTAGCTTGAGTCAAAATATCTCACGATTCAATACTTTCGACTTCAATTAAATTTTATTTTACACGACACAACGTCTTATACAATTAGTACAAATGGGAAAATAAGATGTTTCACAAATAAAGCCCAAATATTCCAAACCCTAATGTAGTAAAGCAAAAATTGAGTATACGCTCGAGTGCAACACACTTTGGTCTTAAAGAGAAAAGAATTATGCCAAATAAATTTCATCGTCTTTATTTTAAATGAAATTTGTGTGAATTCGTTTTCATTTAAATAATCATTTTATGGCACTTGAAATTAATCGACCAAGAAAGACAGACAAAAATTGAAAAATGCTATTTTTCAACTCTCAGTAATTTACTGCAGCAAATCATAAAATGAAACTCCATTGAGAGACATTTTTATCCTTCAAAAAAACAGGTCACTTAATAAAATATGACTCATCAAAAGATGAAAATAATAAAAAAAAAAAAGAACTTCAAAAGCATTTTAAAATCTTTCAATCGTAAATTTTTATTTGCTCGTCCTCCCTGTGGTAGGTACAAGAAAAATTATAGGTACCAATTTTGCAATAAAAAAGAAAAGGTATCTACGTTAAAAATAGCTTTCTTAGAATTTTATACACTTGAAATCCAAGAAGTACATTCTTCGCGTAGGAGAACATAATTCTTAATATTTCTTGAGGGAAACATAAATAAATGACTCGAGAGATCCTGACAAATCAACAGGAAATAGTAAGCTGTAAAATTAAATGACTTTCTCGTCCTTTATTTGACGCAGAGTAGGTACCTAGAACTCCCACACGACAATGACAACGACAATGGCAACGACATTGGCAACTCTCATTTTGCACAGCAAGGACAGTTTTCGACAACCACGCAATTGTACACTGCGCATGTTTTCGACTTCTCCATCGTCATCCCCTTAAAACAAAAGAGCAGGTGTTGCATGCCCTTTTACCATCAACACCGACCTTCACAACCAACAACACTATAAAAAGCTTCAAAATTTTTCCCCAACACTTTCTAAGTTCGAAAAGAAACGAAACGAAAGACAAAAGAAATTTTTAGTGACGTAAAACCTTTATAACGTTAAGCCTCCCAAGGCGAGGCAACTTGTGTTAGTCGGGTCTCGGGTAAGTGGAATGAAATCCAGTGAGAGGAACAACAACAACAACAAAATATCGTTTGCAGTGAGAGATTTTCTTGGTCGCATTGAGAGCGCACATCTCTAGCGGAAATATGTAGGTACCCCCAAAGTCCCAATCCCAATCACCCATCAGCCAACCCCCAAAAGCAGCTCCAATACTCACACACATAAAGAAACAAGCGCTATAGGATGTTCTAAAGCTATAACTATACTAGTGTCCTTTCTTCTTGTTGTTCTTCTTCTTCCATGAATGGATCAGGATTCAGGACGAAAAGAAAATATGTCCTCACGAATTTATCCGACATCTATATTTCCTCGTTACGTGCTAATGTACTTCTGCTCAAAGTCCCATGACGTCGACGTGTGGCACACTGGCACACGATTTCAGCTTCTAACGCGGCCCTGTACGGTGAGGTGCGGTGTGGCGTAGTGCGGAGAGCGGTGGCAGGCGCGGTGTCAATCTGTGTATACAAAATACTTATATGTTTGCATGTGATGTGCTCTGATGACATAAATTTGTATCTTTTCAGATAGAAGAGGACCCGTGTTGTTGTTGTTTTTGTTTCTGTTGATGTTGTCGGTAGCTGTTTGTGCTCTTATAGTCCTCATCGTAGCTTGTACTAACGCAAATAAAGTGCTCTTTATTGCATTTCTTGCGATGTTTTGTGTACATGTACATTGTACAGTGTTGCCAGGACTGCAATATAATTTTATTTATATTCATGCGAGGTCTTAAAGAGTTTAACCAGGAAAAATGAATATTTGACATGAAATCCAAATAGAACTGACACTAAACTGAATAATTTAGAGAAAGTCAATTCTACCCTTATCGAAGTTAAGCAAGGTTTTACCATTTAAAATGTTGACTAAGCCTACATTACGATGATGCTTGCGTCGCGTCCGTCGTCCTGGTTACGATTGAAACAGCATCTTAAGTTAGTTTTAATTATTTTGAACGCTTTGCGCTGTTCGATTTACGAGTAACTAATATTCTGACACTTTAAATGACAGCTCAGCTTGATATATGTCAATTGCCAGCGCTGCCAACTTGAAACCACGAATTGAATAACTCTATATTCAATAGTGTTAAAAAATACCTATTTTTGAACTGGCTCTAATATACAAAGCCTTCATACAATATAATCCAAAAACAGAGCCTTAAAGGACTATTCACATGAGAGCGACCAACGACCTACGAATAAAAGAATATTCGTCCATTATGACATTCCTTTCACATGGCTCGTTTTTATGTGTCACTACATTTGCACACCAAAGACCAGAATGAAATGTTTAGGTTAAGACGCGAGCGAACATTTTATTTGTGGATCGTATGTGGAATGCGAATATGACAGTTCGTTACAATTAAGCATTTTGCACATGAGCTACGAACTGCGAACTGCGAACTGTGGATGTTCGCATATTTTGACTTTTCTTTCATATGAGCTTTATTTCTATTCGCAGACAGCGACGAATTGTCAACCCTTTTCTCTATATTTTCCTCAGCCATGATCTTTCACACAAAAAACAAAACAAGAGTGGTATAATTTTGAGGTTAAGTTGAGCGCGAACAATTTATTCGTTGCAGTGTGGATGGTATGTGGAACGCGAATAGAGTTTGACAGTTCGTAGCAACCACACTGCAATTCGTTACTAACAAATTGTTTTTACAAAATTGTCTTGTTTTAGAGAACAAAATGAAAATTTTATTATCATAATATTATTGTCAATTGATTTCTTATAGTTTAAATGTGTTTTTGTTTGGAATTGACTTTTTGAAATATGTAAAATCACGTTTGTTCGTCCATTCGTTCATTCGTTGTTCGCTCTCATGTGCAAGGCATTTTAGATGGCAATTCACAACAACCAATTTCTTTTCTTAAATGTCTCTTATATATTGAAAAAGCTACTTGTATTATCTTAAGCTATATTTCTACGTTTTTGTTTATAGAATTTAGGCTTACACATTTTTTTAAATAATATTAATTCATTTATTTGTCAGTCATTGGTCGCTCTCATTTCCTTAATAATGATAGGTGATGTATGTACCTATCACCGAAGCTTTTAGACTTTAACTCCCCCAGAATGTTTTATTTTCTTTTTTTTTACCGAATCTTCAACACAAGTCGCAGGATTGAATTCTGATGTAATATCCACACTTCCAGGAATGACCACTAGTTCAACCTTGAGCCCAATTTCAGACGTACTTTCAAGTAGAAATATTACATTTTTAGCCGCACATCAAGAATGTGGAATGCTTTGCATCCTTATATGATCTTAAATCCTTCACTATGTATCTAACAATCCAACGTGCCTTAAACAACCATTTTGTGTGCTCTAAATATAGAAAAAAAAATCACTGTACTCAAATAAAGTGAAATGAAATATAAACAACTTCAAATTAGTTTTGGCAACACTGGTTATGCTGTTGATTCAATGTTGCTGATGCTAATGCTAATGCTTAAAGAATACAAGATAAAGGCAGTTGCAGTTGAATTTGTGTGTATACTGTATAAGTATGTTGAATTAAACGCAAAAACAAGGATATTTTAGTCGTCCTTTAAACAAAACAAAAAATACAAATCCAAACAAATATTATGTACGTTGGTACCTACAGACATATGTTCAAAAATACAGAAGAGCAAGCACGTTCAAGGTAAGCGTTGCGGCACCACTTTGTTTTCAAAAGATAAAAGTAGATGAAAGCACACGATGAGGTATAGATGCAAAGCAACGCAACGCGAGACGAATTTCAGCACCACACGAACACGAATGGCGATGGAGAGGAAGCTTAATGCCACTGCTGCATTGCAATATGAATGCATAATTGACAAGTACATGCTCTATAAAAGCAAAATAAGAAAATAAAAACCGCTTTTCGTGTATTTAATGAGGATGTCAAGCGGTACATGTTGGTATCTCGATAGAAATAACTGAGCTTGAAAAGAATCAGATTTTCTTCTTTTTTTTTGTTAGATTCTATAGAAGTTGACATCTGTCAAATAAGAATATCTACATAATGTCAGTACTATACCTATACGCTACGTAATATAGTAAAATAGAGAAGATGAATTCTTGTGAGGGTTTATTTTTATTTAATTCAATTCGTGTCGACACTTATGTAGGTAAATTGACTTTTGACAACCCTCATCATCGTCATCAGTATCGGTGTAGGTTAAGCAAGTATCCAAATATCTAAAGTCTAACCTATAACGTGTGTTACATTTGTATTATTCTTGTGAGTTAATAAAATATAAACAACATATGAATAGAGGTACGTTACGACTTACGTACAACGTATAATATGTACCTTACCTTACGATGATTTCTGTCATATATTTACTGTAGCTGACGCTTTGTGTCGGTATAAAGTTGTTTGTTGTATTTACACAGAATGTCAAATAGCAATATGTCAACTCCTGATGGTGAATTTTGATGGGAATAAAGCTCCAACAGAATGTTTAAGTGGCGTTTATTATTAGAAATTATACATTCTATTTGTTGGGATAGGAAAGTTGTTTTTCTTATTTTCATTTATTTCTTTTTTTATTGTTATCATTCCTTTTCAGGTTTATTTACATTTGTCTATGTTTACACGTGTAGGTATGGTATGGACTTAATGTAAAAATGGTTTATTTGCACTTACTTTAACTTGTTTTGTGAGGGCGAGAGTGTTATTTTTGTGTTATTTTTGTGAGTTTTTATCAGATCATTGAATTATATTATAGTTTTATGAAAGTTTGTCTAGACGTCTGTCTATCTGTCTGCCTGAACCTTTATGATCTGGTCATGAATGTCAAAGTTAAAGAATAATAGTGTGGTTTATGACTTTACGTAGCTTTACCATTGACAATCAAATTAGATCAAATAATGAGGTATTGTGTCAATAGATAAAATTATTATTATTAGTGAATTAGTTTGAATTATTTAGACACAAAGTATTCAGTGATAAGTATGTGTCATATAATTATAGGTAGATAATTTAAGAAGTTTTAACAATATTAAATTGAATTATATTTACGAAAAAATTAGTTTAGCACATTCTTTTATAATAAAGGATATTTTTTTACTGATAACTTTTTGAATCCTTAATTTTTTTTTTTCAACTAAGAACAGTTTTTCTTGTAGGTTAAAGCCATAGTATAAAGATTAGATGAAAGTAGCTTATGCGTATATTCAGTTTAAAAAATTGCTCTGTATTAAAGCTGAGTTTTGAACACACTTTGAAGTAAGCAATCATTTTAAGTAAGGTAGAAATGAAGCTAAGAAAATTTTAAAATTGATTACTAACAAAAAAATATCAAATCTTAAGTCAGAGCCGTTCTTTCTATCTCTAACCTTACACTTTCCACTTTATATTAACTATATCCGTGTAAAAGTGTCATCACTAGCGTCCCTAGCCTAGAAGATTAAGATTAATCTAAGGCCTTATTAAACATGAAATATATTTCACTCAGATTATAAACCAGAAGTTTATGTAGAATTGATATTTGATTCAGATTAAATTCGTTTATGATACGCATACACTGGCACTGTCATTATTTACACATATCAAATGCTTTAATTTTGCAACTGTAATACAAAAATAGAGGCATGAATGTGATCCACACTGATAACTTTCCATCCATGCCATTGCTGATTTTTCTAAAAAATTCCACAGAATTTTAATAACAATGTTTTGTGTGCGATAAAAACATTTGAAGTCAATATCATTCTTGTTCTCATAGTACTTGGGTTAAAAACCATTTCTTATCAGGTTTTTCTTGTTTTTGTAGATTTTTGTGTTTTTTAAACAAGTTTTCAATTAAATTTTTCAAAAAATATAACTAAAATCTAGAACAATATTTTGCGTATGACAAAATAAGTTTCATTTTAATACGTGTTTTAAACATTTTTAGTCGACAACCAATTTTTATCAATTTTAAGAGCATTTTTTTAAATTTGTATCTTATAAAAAATATACTGAATAGATTATCCTACGTAAGTACAAAATATTGCATAAAACAAAATAGTTTTGAAGTCAATACCTTCATTTTTAGGGTGATATTCGAATCCAACATAAGTTTTTTTTTCAATTTGTGTAGATACTCTTTTTTGCAGATTACTATTTTTATAAAAAAAAAACTGAGTACCTATTTGATTTTTCTAAAAGTGTCACCAAATGTTAGAAACAATATTCTTTAATAAATAAAATTAATTTTAAGCCAATGTAATTAATTTTTGCCAAGAAATTCAAGTCGAAAATACATTTTTACCAACTTTTAGTTGTGCTTTTTTAGGTTTTTACTTTATATACAAAAATCATAACATCGATTTTTCTCAAAATATTACCATACGTCAAAAACGTAATTTTTCGTTACATAAAATAATTCATTATCATTTTTGCTTCGTAAAATATTCAAGGTGACAGATTTTTTTTCAGTTTTTTTTTGAATATAGAGAAAATATTACCTACTTTATTTGTTTTCAAAACTATACAAATTTGGAATCACGTCACATTATATGTATAATACCATTATTGGTTCGTAAGGTATTTGAAGTCACTCAACATCTTGCCCTTTTTTTAAAATTGATATAGTAACCACAAATTCAATTTTTTTGAAATTCCTTTCGCATCTTTCAATGTAATTATCTGTATGACAAATTATTTGAAGTCTATATCTCCACTGGTTCTTGAACTGTGGACGACTTGCTTTCGGTTTTCATGGAAACCTTCTTCATTGGATTAGTAATTACATTTCGAATCGTTCAATACAAGTTGTATTGGATGGATTCAAGTCTAAAAACCACAAAATAAATGCTGGTGTGCCCCAGGGCTCTGTTCTATCTCCAACACTCTTTCTTTTTTTATTAATGATCTTCTGTCTGCAACTTCTAATCCAATACATTGTTTCGCTGACGATAGTTCTCTTAGCTTTTCATATTCGTTTTCAGATTCACATCCCTCTTCTTCGGATGTGGATATGATATGCTCATTTAATTCCGACCTAAACAGCAATGTACAATGCCCCCCTAGCCATTATCCATAAATGGCACTTGCATCGAGGAGATTGAACATCTCGATATTCTCGGTATGTGTCTCACCAACCACCTTTTGTGGAACGATCACATACGCGATGATGCAAGAAGTTTTTCTCCCCCTCTGATCTGGCTGTTATCTACAAGACTTATATACGTCCAAAGCTTGTGTATAACTCCCATATCTGGGCTGGTGCTCCTGCAACTAACTTAAGCCTCTTGGACAGTATAGAACGTAGGGCATTTAAATTGATTGGTGATATAACCATCATAAGATCATTTACGTCGCTTGAACATCGTCAAAATGTTTCTTGTCTCACCCTCTTTTACCGTTATTTTAACGGTTTATGCTTTAGAGAAATAGCCAGTTGTATTCCTCCCCTTAAACAATTCAACCGTAATTCTCGCTATTCTAGGAATGCTCGCACCAATATACCCTCGAGCCCAACTTCGGTCGTACTGTCAAGTACAGAGAATCGTTCTTTAGCCGTACTACGTGAATGTGCAATGCCTTGCCACACTCTGTCTTTCCCAGCCATTGCAATATTCAGGAATTTAAAAGCAATGTGCACCGACACCTCCTTTCAACCCCTCTCTCTCATTCATAGTGCTCACACTGTGTGTACATAATAAGGGTAGTATTATCCCCTTGAGTGTGCGCTTATTATAAAAAAAAGAAAACGTCCCGAACGTACGGACGTACGTACACACACATGCACTGATATCTCTCTAAAAATCTTTTATGAAGATTCTAAGAACCTTGAAACGTGGAGAAATGTCAAAATTTTTAACTTCCCGAAGGAAGTTATTGTAATCGGTCAGATTTGTCGAATTGAAAATGTTGACATTTCTCCAGTTTTCAAGGTCTCTAGAATCTAAACAAAAGATTTTTAGAGAGATGTTTGTGCGTGTGTGTGTACTAAGGTTCGTTCAATACCAACTTCAAATACATTTTGCTTTACAGATAATAACACAGAAAGATACAGAAAAGCCTCTCAAAAAAATTTAATGATTTTTTTACCGTACCTAGCAATTTTTCAAAAATTGTGGAAATTTTGGTTTCCAAAAATATCTCACGAACCAATTACGCTAGTGACTTGAATTTATGTAATTTAATATTATATAATGTGACGTAATACCAAACTTCTATAATTTTTAAAAATATGCAATTAACGGTTTTGTTATAAATAAAAACAACTGAAAAAAAATATTTGTCAACTCGAATATTTTACGAACAAAAACATGATTTTATGAATAAAACCACATTATTATTAGTTAATACTTTATATGTAACCAAAACAATAACTTTCGTAAATTCACATTGATGTCACTATTCCACACACGCTCCGCTTAGAGTATGTTCAGTCATCCATTCACTTGAATCGTTGAAAAGAAATGGTCCCACTGCAACAACGTTTCACAATGTTACATTTTGCTTTTAAAAATTCAATTTTCCCAACACCTTATGTTTTGTATACGAAGTCTTAAGGTCTCGATTCATGAATTATAAATAAGTGTTTCCGTTTTATTTATAATGCTGAAGCTAACAAGATGTAAATGTTTTTGAAATGTCCTTTACTTAAAACTTTCAATTTTCCTTAAAGTTTTGTTTGTTTTTTTTTATTCTGCTCACATCCATTCGCATTGGTGATTTTTCCTTAATTTACACATTGGTATATGAACCAGTTTTAATCAAGTACTATGTATTTTATGTAACACCTACAATAAATTTGTTACTGATACATATATTGACTAAAATATTAAAATAAAACTGATGACCTTTGAAAAATTAGTTTGACCTTTTCAAATGTCGGTTGTGTTGAATTAATAGGTTCATAAATCACTTTTTCTAACAACTTTTCACCCTTATACGATTTCTTATCCATGAAAAGTAAACTCCATAACTCTTATAAAAGTTATTTTCAAACTCAATCATGTCAGCAATAATAACACACAACACCAAAAAAAAAAAAAAACACCCTTAAAAATATAATCAAGCAATAAACATGAGTACAGGTTCACAATTCGTATATTGTACATTATGCAGATTTATTTAGAAAAACATCAGTTAAGCATTTACTTAATTTATTTAAGTTTCTCTTCGCGTCGTCGTCGTCATGTCGTTGTCATCTTAAAGAAACATGCATATTCGTATAGCAGAATTATGTAGAACAAAATGCCATTACAACCACTGTCATCATCATCACATCACCATAGCGAGCTGTCACATTATAACAAGTAATAACCATGCAAATTACATAATTCCACCCCTGCCATTAAGGGGTGCCAAAAATTACATCTTCCGGCGAGGCGCCATCACATCCCAGGCCAGGAACCCACATAAACTTCTATCCATCTATATTTATGGTATGCTTTTTTATCTCTATACTTTAGTGGATACATCTCGTGAGGTTTGAGTCTTTCGAAGTTCGAACACCCGTTTTCGTTGTCGTGCTTAAAAAAAATGTCTGACATTTTCCGGGTTATTACTCAGGCAAAAACGCAATCTCGTGCTCAAGTCTATAATATTCAAAATCGCTTTCATTTTAATTCAACAATGTGTATACTCAGACACACTTCGTTCATTCTGTGGGGGGGAGGGGGGTGCGTGGGCGTTGCCATGAGTGTTGGACGATTCTATGAGATAAAATATACAACAATCTTTTCCATGACCTATGTTTTATAGACGAATAATTCAATTTGTCAATGTCAGAAAAGGGGTACACTGATTTGTGAGCGAGGACAGACTTATTCAATTAATATTTTCTGTTTTGTCGCTGCTGCTGCTGCTGTAGCTGGTTGCTACTACTTTTCTCCCATTGCACCCCACCCCACCACACCGTACTGAACCACACACCAAATGGACGGACAATTTATTATGATGAATACAATTACACAAAGGATGCCTTTTTGCATAGTGCATGTTTTGCGGTTGAATTCTTCTCGCGACAGATGGGAATTCTGCATAGTATCCTGATGTATGGACTCAAACCAAAAAGAGTCAGTGGCGGATTTACTATATAAATATATATGACATAAGCTAAGTATTTAACTTTTTAACTCCATGTGACAAAGTTATGTCACAAGTTATTACAACTTCAACTCTTGTTAGTGATTTGGTGCATGATGTATATGTTTATTTCAAAAAAGGGTGGGTTAAGTACAAGTTGTAAATAGAAATGCAATAACATGAAGAAAATTTAATTTGTTCCCTGTATAATAGCAAAGATTTCCATTAATCATGTAATACAACGTTGTTGAAGTGGCCGCCAAGGCTGGCTTCTGGCTGGTATTCTGTCATTCCAATTTGCCAAGATCTTGTTTATGGTGGTGTAGGGCCAGGGTTCGAACCTCAGTAACAAAATTTCGGAGCAGATTTGCAGCAAAAGTGAAGTAAATCAAAAATTTCCGAAGTAGATTTGAAAATGAAAGAAAAACTCAAGTTTTCAAAAACTGTATTTTTAACAAAAATTTATTTCACGGAAATAAATAGGTATTTTTAACAAAAAAATCACATAAATTCATTCAGACTTGAATACCTTAAACTTAATATCTTATACACTAAATTCAATAAGAAATTAGAGTTGAAAACAAAAAAACTATAGTTTTCAAAAACTATATTTTTAACAAAAATATTAATTTTTTTAAACAAAAAATGAATCACAAACGGTTTTAGACTTCAGAAACTAAAAACTATTCATAATACATACTATAAATATTTTTGTTTTTTATTGATTTTATTTTAGAATGTCTGGACAAATACACCATACATGCCTTGGACAAATTTAAATTCTCTTACAAATTTAATCAATTCTAGCGGTGATTCAAAAATTTGTTTTCTATTAATGATCGTGAAAACATTAAATTTTCAATTGTATTGACATGCAAACGATTTCTTATTTTAGTTTTCAATAAATTCATTTCAGAAAACTTTATCTCAGCTGCTGCGCTGCTGTGTGGTAAAACGGCTAGAGTTAACATATAGTCAGATAAGTTTTGGAACATAAGTTCTTCCATTTTTTTAGTGGTTGTTTTTAAGTACCAAAAGCTAACTAAATCTTGCTGATCTATGTTGCTTATATTAAGTAAGAAAAATTATGATTCCGTTCAGAGACGGAGAGTCAGAGCAGAGTTGTTTGGAGAATACACAGTGCTGTCATTTAATTTCATTTGGTTTGGCTTAACAATTTTTTAGTGTGGAAAAAAGGAGCAGATCTGAAAAAAGCGGAGTGGCGAAGTAGATTTGTTTTCTGCCTCAAAACTGGAGTAGATCGAAGTGAGGTTTGAACCCTGTGTAGGGCCGCAGCTTGAATCATTTTCATATATTTTTGGCATAACATCAGTCCTTCGAACGGTTCACCAAAAATACAAGTTCAATCGCAGCTCCGAGTCGGCCAATTGACATTGCCAAGACGAAGGCCTGATTTGGGAATTTGGTGCGGAGAAGATAGATTTTGGCATGAGATGTGTGGCATGGCGGGCCAACCTGCATGAATCGTAAAAGTCGTCCAAATTCTTGTTTTCAATTTCAGCAACAAAACTTGACTGGGTAATGCCCACCGTTGACTGAAACATTGTTATAAGCCCCATTTTCAAAGAAAAATAGTCCATTTTACAATCTGCACAAACCTGTCATTAGCTGAGGATGCCTTAGCTTCTTGACAATAACCTACGGGCTTACCAAGCACCAGATATGGCAGATTTTTTGCTAAAATGCGTCAGAAAGATCTCCAATTCAAGATGCTCTAATGCCACAAATTTGAAAGTGGTTGATTCTGAGTTAAATGGACCTTTTAAGCGAATAATCCGAGATATTTGTGCAGAATTCTGCTGAGCCTAGTGCGAAAATTGTTGAACTGTTCGAGTTGGTTTTCGTGATGAGGCTCACAACCTGATCTACAGCAGTCTCATTCTTGTCTGTTTACACAGTACGACACTACGACGAAGCTTGGAGCCATGGGTATTGTCCACTGGCATGCCAGTCTCACGAATTTATAATGACTTTCTATAAACATTTCTAAGGGAAAACAGCTGCCCTTATCAAAAAAAACACCTATGATTTAAAGCGAAACCACTAGATGGCAGCCCTGTAGATATAACACTGGGATTAGGCTTGAATGAATCCAGTTACAGTTTCATAGCATCAATTAACATAGGGTAAAGTATAGTCGGTTCAAGCCATACACATTTAGGCTATGTATTGCAAAAGAATTGAGAAATATAAAACAAAATTTATATCAAAGCATAAAAATGAGTTTCGTTAAATGATGTTTCAACTAAAATATTCCAATTATGTTACCACATTAATAAGCCATTCTTAAACCATTATTGGACTATTTTCATGTATATGGAGTTGTTCTGTTGTTAAGTTTTGCCGAGTGTGCTCAAAAAATGTTGGCCCTCGAATTTACTAAGGCCATGAAATGCTGTTAATCCGCTACTGACTTGCAAATTGTTAGCAAAAAACATTCGTCAACAGATAGTAGATGGATAGATAGATAGATAGATAGTTGATGCATTCATTAAAAGTTACAAAATTTTGCAGTTACACAAACTTGGAAAGTATCTGCATTTTTGGGTGTATTTCCCGGAAGTCGAATAATTTGAATATATAAAATAAAATAAATGCACCGGATATTTTAACTGTTTTAATGATTAATACTATTCTGACAATATTTTTGTTTTCATTTTTTTTTTTCACAGCATCAGTTTATATATTTAATAGTGGAGGTTTAAAATAATTATATAAATGGTTATGATTGGAAGAATCCGTAAATATACAAAAAAAATATCCTGCTAAATAAAATTTAACATTGAATTCGCTCATTTAAAATAACTCATTTAAATGTACATACATTTACTTAAATGACTCTATTTATATTCCCTTATTATAATATTGTATTGAAATCAATATAAAAATGGGATAAAATATTAAATGGTTCAAAATTTTAAAATAAATAATTTTTCATTTTATAAAATTGATCATTAAAAAAGAATATGATTGGAAATAAAATGATGCCTTAGAAATGCTTGTAAACGAGGTTTTTTAATATTGAAATCTGCACTAATATTATAACTACGAAAATTAATTTGTCTGTTTGTTTACCCGTCCTTCACGTCTCAACGAAGCAATATTATGGCATGATTTTTTGTGTAGAGGTAGTTGAAGGCTCGAGAGTATTTTAAGTTCCTTTTTTACTGCCGTAAAATATTTCATTTACAGCTCTTTCTAACAAATTCTATGGTAAGACTTATAATTAGATACTTAATATATTCTTTTTTTTTAATACACTAATTAGTACCATATCATTAGGTACTCCCTGCTTAACGATTTGGTAACTTTCAGCGTTGCATAAAAATAGAAGATGGGCGGTTTAAAACCTACGCCGAGGGCTACGTGACACTAATGGAAGATTTTTGTAATTTAGTACAGAGTAATTCTAAATTTTGTTGCAGTTGCTTACCCTGATTTACAAAATAACATGCATGACCATCAATTTCTCAGTCAAATAGCTATTCTAGCACCGATCTAGAAACGATCTTGTTTTGAAAATAAATTCAAACATATTGGGTGAAGTCGCCGAAGATACGAGGAAGTATTTGTCAACAGACACTGTCATGGACTCAGAACATAGCACTTCATACCCAGTACGTTTCTTAACTAATGTAATAAGTAATGCTTATATGTGAAATTTAGATGCCCCTCGATTATGTAACGGTACAAGACTTCGTGTCACACACAACGTGATTACATCTTAACCGGCGGCGTTGGAAAGGTTGAAAATATAAGTATTCCTCGAATCCCAATAATTTCTACAGAATTACAATTCCATTTCAAAAGCCTCCAATTCCCCATTACCTAAAGATATTTTCGGTAGGACAATAAATAAGGCCCAAGGGCAAACGCCAAAATTAGTGGGCAATGAACCCAAGCAATCCGTGATGTATCACTTGAACAATAGACTGCGTTTCTTTTGGTTCCTCCTTTTCTTTTACCACTCGGGCAAGGCCGAAGATAACAGCTAGTTATAAATAAACTAGACTTTTTCACAAGTCTCGCGTCGTTTGGTAACAATGCATTCTTAAGTTAAAGCTGTCCACAACTAATTTTTTTGGGAATCAAAATATCTCATTGGTATCACACTTTTCTTAGATCATTTAAGTAAACAAAAATCTCAGGAGTTATTGAAAAAATTATGAAAAGTCGTTTTCAAAATGGCTGCATTTTCTCCCAATAATATTTTCCGTATCGAGAAAGCAAAGACTGATGCGTTTCGGAATGTTGTCCTATATTAAGAAGAACGACTCTCTCAGCTTAAATACTCGTACAAAGCTACGGCTGCTCAGTAACAGCTGTCATGAACTGATTTACTGACTGCATTATATGTAGGACATGTAGTAGAATTATTTCAATCTAAAAGGCGTTAAAGTTGAATTTTGACTTCTAAATTATAAATCCTTGCAATGCAGCAGAATTCTTTCAATCTAGAAGGCATTAAGTTAAATTTTGACTTCAAAATTATAAATTGCTGATGGTTTATCAGTAAACACCAGTGTTTTGACATATCCTTAGGCCGCGTTTCCATTTGCAAGAAAACTTCTGCAATAAATGTCCGATAGTCTGTCCAACAGTGAATTGCAAGTGGAAAATAACAAGCAAGTTCTATCGCGACAGTACTTTCATAACTTCTTGCGAGTATTTGCAAGTGCAATTAGTTGCTAGTTTAAACACTTTTGCATCGACTCGCGATAGTTCTTGCAGCTTATCGAAACAGTTTCGTATATCTCGCGCAAGTGGCTGGTTATTATATGTACATACCAGATGCTAAGAATTGCAGAGTCAACAGGAGTCTTTCCTTCGGTGATATTGACTCACGGAATCGAGTGTCTTGTTTTTTTTTTATAATAGGACCCACTTTCAATATCAAAACTTCCAAATCAATTGCGGTCATGCAAGTAAAATTGAAGTATTGCTGAGCATCTTCTATATTTAATTAGTTTAATAAATTATAGAAGAGGCACCAGCTTCCCGTCTTTTCAAAATCCCATCTCGAACCCAAGTTGATCTTTTTTTCTTTTTTAATAATAAAATTATCATCGCAGCTGCTAATCGTTGACGTTTTCTCGTCATGACTTCACAATTTTAAGTAAACAACCAGATTTCTTGCGACAGTAATTGTTCTCCTGGTGTAAATACATCTGCAATAAATTGCGACAGTATGATGCGCGAGCTTCTTGCAAGACATTTATTGCAGAAGAAATTGCAAGAATTCACATGACAATGTAAATGCGACTGCAAGAAACTTCTGCAAGACTTCCGCGAGTTGACTTGCAAATGGAAACGCGGCTTAAATAAAGTAATTCAAATCTTTTAAATCTCACCAACTACAATTTGCCCAATTTACAAGTCAATTTCTTGAATTTTGATAGTTGAATGCGTTGTATGCCATATTGCACCGTCTTGTTGGAAACATTTCTCCCCCCCTTAATGAAATGGTTATCGTCGCTGAAGATGATGGATGACCATTCCAAAGTAAGTTTAACGAACGGAACTTGAATTTTGAAAATATATTTATACGATTTGTAAACGTTATTCTGGTGTAAGTTGTAACATGGCAATTTACCAAATATACTGAAAAAGAAAGCTTAACACACTCAATGAGTCCGACAGCAAGTTTAACACTTATGCCTATTGAAAATTGTTTATCTTAAGAAACACATCGATATATTTTTGCCCGTGAGTATAAAACTGATGAAACTGACCATTGTCAATTATTTTACAAAAAATACATCCCTATATATAAGACATTTCATTTAGTCAATTTTCAATATGACAAAATTTTAAAATTTTGATTTATCAATAAAGTCAAAATATTCTTGGCTCTTATTTCTACTTTGTTCAAAAAGCCATAATCAAATGCGTTCCCTCATCAATGCTATATGACATCAATCTATCAAATTCATTTTGGATCCTATAGAAGCTTTCAAAGATAAAATTGCCGCAAGCGTTGACCCATCAAAGGTTTATCTGTCAATAACCCTATTCGTGTCCCCATTTCCTATATTGACCAGTTGTTTCATTCCTAAAAAGAATATAGACTGTGATATGTTTTTTTTTTTTAAGTCATTCAAGCGGTGAAACAAAAGAGGATATAGGAAAAGGAAATGGAAGTCACATAAATACGATATTATACAGAGAAGGAAAATTGAGAAAAATGAAAACATAGACAGTCATTTAGATATCGTCCTTCGTATTACCTATACTCGAATTGGAACATTTGAACTTTTCATCTTAATTTGTCAGGTTTTATAAAGGTTATATAAATAAATATTTTAATAGACCAATAGGATACCCACACAAGTTTGGGATAAGTTGTTTTCAGTCGGTTTCCTTTTGAAGAACCTTTCTCATAATAGCAGACTTTGACTATGCCAGAGGTCGCATCCTCCTTAGGTAGGGTCTATTGTTTTCTCGTTTATAAACATAAATATAGAAACTCACATCTTTTGGAAGCAAATCATTTTACTCACCAGTCACCATGTCTACAAAAGATTGGGTACCGTTACGTTTCCTATAACCTATACTTATTTTAGTTGATATCAGATGTGTGGTTCCATCGAAAAGACCTTGTTTGATGTTTTATAATCTCCAACCTAAGTCGTCGTCAATATCAAAATGGGAATTATCAAACGACAAACGGACCCAACCACCCATCACCATATCATTCCATTATAATCCAGCACGCATGACATAATACACTCATTGTGTTCGTTCATTCAGTTTTAATTTATTTGTCTTGTAGCTACAGTTGCAGTAAAAAAAAAAATACCACTGACGTGTAAGTCGAAAATTTTTAAAGATTAAAATGTTTGTGGGATAGAGGTTAATTGGAATACTTTTGAAGTCCTCCAAATTCCGAACTCAAGTCCTAATTCAGTTCAAAAACTCTCTCTCTAGTAACTGGTTTGCTAATAGGGACTTGACAATTCTAATTTGTGAACGCACCCTTTCACTTATAAACGAACTGTCATTTTCCAATTTATTTCAGTAAACTCAACATTTTCATCTTGGTAAATTATACACGAACGCGCAACAACTTCTGCAAAAATGTTCTATCGAAACTTTAAGAGCAATTTTCGGTCGTAATTCTCGCTCTCGTAGACAGGCAACACAGAGCTTTTTTGCAAACATTTTAGTCTACATATTCGTTGTGTGATGTTTCCGTGTCAGTTCAGTGGGACAAAGAGTTGGTAAAAGTGTCAAAATATAGCAAACGATCAAAATCACTCAATAGCACGGCGTCGTTCTCAAAAATTGAACATCGCTCAGACGTCAGACCACATTATGGTTTATTTTTCGTAAGGATCTTGGTTTACAAGTTCAAGTTGAATCAAGAATTGAATCCGATGGACCACTTGAAGCGAGCTACATTCTCCTTTTGGGCAACTTGTCAAGTCTTTATTGGAAAACTTTTTAAAACATTGGGGGCAATTTTTCATACTTCTGAGATGTTTCGCCTTATGCATCTGACAAAATGCCGCAGAAATGGGTCTCTCACTTCGAAAATGCCCAACATTTTACCAACAAAGGAGGCAAGATTAAAACCCATTGAAAATATTTGAGCTGCGTTAATGACTGAAGTGTCTGGGTGGAAGATAAGTAACGATAATGAACCCTGGTCTACCGTTAACAAAAATATCATATTAAATGTCAACGGCTTGTAAACTCTATGGAAAAGTTCTGTTGCAGAAAATAAGGGACATACTACTAAATATTGATATGAACCAAAAATTCAACAAATGTTGTTATTTGGCTAAGGTCCCATTTTTTTGACTGTCAAAATTTTGAAAATTTGTCATTTCTTAGAAAATGGATTGAATGTAAAATCTTTTTTCGCATTATAATTAAAATACTTAAAAGCTAAGAGGAGGCAACTGTATTCGAAGTACCAAATCAGATTTTGTTCAATTCATAAAGTTGATGATGTTCTGCGGTGGTATTTTTTTTAACCACAGCTGTATATCTATTCATATGTAATATGTGTTTGTATTCCGACTGATGTCGACTGTCGAGTGAACTATAAGAAGAAGAAGTGCCTTTTATTATAATAAAATGGAAGAGGATTGTTTTGAACTTTTGAACTCGTAATTTTATTTGGAATTGAACTTTATTCTTTGGCCAAAGTCGACTATTTATTCGAAGACCTATATATGTATATGTTCTTTTAGAAAACATCACCCATATAAGGATATGTATAGGTATACTATACTATATAAAGCTGTTTGACACTCGTGTATAACATTGATGTTCTCCATTTGAACATTAGAGGGTTGAAGTGGAGACAATTTTCTATTTTATTTCTCTCAATAATTCGGAATAGCAGATCCTTTCAATGGGATAATAATTGTCTCGTGTATAGAAAAATATAGGTATACTTTGGTGTTCCTTACCTACCATTTATGACATTGGATTTGAAATGAAGAAAATAAAGTTTGAATTTCGAGAAAATCGATTCAAGATTTTGTTGACAATTTATTTTACAGTAGTGATGGGATATGAGAGAACTTTTTAATGTTTTAGTAAATTGTTGCCAGTCATTGTCACCTATAGTTTAAAAATAAAGGTTCCACAGTGGAAGAAGAATGTCCACTTCTTGTTATTTTTAAAATTAAAGTAAAGGTACTTTAAATATATAGACATGGGAGGTTGAAGCTTAAAGGATATAAAATATATAAAATTTGTTATCCAGTAAAATGTGCAAGTCTATTTTTATTAAACAAAAAACAAACATTGTATTTTGTTTTGTGTTATAGCTAAAGTCCTGCCTAGGATCACAACAGGTTTAAGAAAAATAGAATATTTTTCACAACTTTTGTCTATTAACAAGATTATATTTTAAGAAGCTTTTCACACAACCTTAGTTCCATTTCCAAACAATAGGAAAACAAAAGTTCTAGAATCCAGATTAGAAAATTAGAGCTAAAAGTAAATTTTTATAAAGATAAGCTTTATGGGTAACTGATAAAAACAATTTTTTGTTTAAAATAACCTCTTAAAGGTACAATTGTTGGTATCGAATATAAGCTACTGGTTTAATAAAGGTCTAAAGTTCAAACAAATTGTTAACAGATTCAACATGAGCACCTTCAGTGAAGTAAAGAATGAAATTACGGAAACAGATAGTTTTATGACATTTTTTGCACTAATTTTTGAAGTCCTGTTTGTAATTTATCATCCCACTTAGACTTGATCTATTTTAAGTAACAGCATTATTTGCAGTACCCGTGGCATGATGGTTAGTGCGTCATGCCAATAGTCTTGGGTTCGATCCCTGCCTGTGCCATCTAAAGTTTTTTTTACATGGGTACTGCCTCTTGCGAGGAATTGACAAATTCTCCAAGAGTAATTCTTGTCATGAAAAGTGCTTTCTCAAATTAGCCGTTCGCATTCGGCTTTAAACTGTAGGTCCCCTCCATCCCTGACAACAGTACTAGCACACAGGAATGGTTGAGAGTTGTGTTGTAAGTCACTAGGCCTTAGTTCTCAAGGGACTGTTGCGCCGCCCAATAATATATTATTTGCAGTGTTGTAAAAGCTAAAGTCACTTTCTAATTTCAGCTTGACTTACTTTTATTCACAAGCTAGTTAAAAACTTACTTGTTCATAACTCACATTCTTTTTAATTTATAACCTTGTACATATATTTTTTTATTTCATAGTTTAACTTATGAATTAAATTTTTCTCAATTCACAATTCGTCTACAGACTTGTGATTTTTTAATTCAAACATTTGCAACCCTGTTCTTTTGTGGTAAGATTTTTGGAAATTGAATTAAAGTATCACTCGCACCTTCTTTAGATCTCGGTATGATGAAAAAAATGTTATAGCGATTTTGTTTGCACATAGTTCAAGCTTTTGGGTTTTGTCAATTTTAATACTTGCAAAAATTTTGTTTTTCTTTATTTTATAAAATGCTTTATATTTTTTCGTTATTAATTTTATAAAATAGGAAAGAATATTATGAAAAAGAATAAAAGAACTTTACTTATCGACTTCTACTTTAAGAGTGAGCCAGTCGTTATTTTATTTTTATTCAAATCAAATACAACGAGCAATCCTATTGGGCGATAGTACGAGCGATCTCATTGGTTGAATAATTCGGGTTCTTTTTGACAGCTCGAGACGAAAAATAATAGGACGTTTACATTTTTCATTTTACATGAGTCAATTTTCATATCATATTAATTGTTATGATATACATAGTAAATATTAAAGCAATTATTGTAATTGTCGACGATAAGTTGACACTTCAGAAGCAGTCTCTTGGATGTCAGAAATAGAAGAGGTGATCACCACCTTATGGTAGCTATCGTAAGGTTGCGTACAGCTGCAATTTGGAGATCAGATTTCAACATCAGAATGCCCAAGTTTAACACGGACAGACTAAAGAACCCTGCAGCTCGCCAAAAATTCAGGGACTACTTTTTGCAACATATGTGAACAGTAAACAGCACGGGACCCGAAACCATAGAAAGCAATTGGAGTGCTGTGGAGAATGTTTTCATATCAGGTGCTGTAAGTCGGTCATGTGCAGGGAAAAAACGACCTTTCCTGGCTTAAGGAAGAGACTTGGGCAAAGTTTAACAAAGGGAGACAGTTAAAAGCTCATTAAGTAGCTGCTCGAGATGCAGAAAGAAACGAGCTAGAATCCTCAAACCACATGAAGAGGTTTAACGTAGCGTAAAACGTGATAAACGCAATTACATAAACGCTTTTGCTCAAGAAGCAGAAAAAGTGCTACAGCAGAACCCTCTATCGGATAACTTAAGAGCTCGCTAACGTTCGGAGCTCAAAACAAAAAAAAAATATAGATGATTAGATGGTGGAAAGCACATTTTGTTTTGGTTTAAGACCATGTATTGCACAGCAACATGCAACATCTTCTGAGCTGCTCGATGCAAAAAATTCCCAAATACTCACCACAACCCTCAGAAAGAGATATGTACCGCGCTCAAATCACTGAAAAACTACAAAGCGATAGGGGTAAATGGCATTTCCATAGAACAGTTGTAAGCAGCTCTAATTTCATCGAGCGATTTCCCGAAGTGTGGAAAAAGTGAATGATTGTTAAGCCCCTTAAAAAAAAAGTAGACAAATGAAGTTCGAAAACTGAAGACGCATTTCCGTTTTGCCAAAAAAGTAGCAAAGATTATCTTAGAATGTGTAAGAGAGTTTAGAGAGAGAGTTTAAACAACACTTTACGCTGAACAAGCAGGATTCCTCACTAGATTCATCTGCATTGATCATCAGCACCTTGCGGATCGTCATCGAACAGTGCCTCAAATATCGATCACCACTTCATCTGCTGTTCGTCGATTTTGAGAAGACTTTTGACAGCGTTAAAAGAGTGTTTATCTGGCTGGCTTTGCGGATAAGGGCATCCCGGATAAGCTCATTTCTGTTATCAAGGCGACTTATGATGAGTCTTTATGTCACGTCTTACACGGAGGTAGGTTATCAGAGAAGTTTAAAGTCCAAAGTGGAGTCCCACAGGCCTGCATACTGTCACCAATGCTTTTTTAATTGGCGATCAGTAATGTGCTGCTGACGGCGGCGTTGGAATAAAGCGGAGGAATAAGATGGACTCTGACAACATACATAACTGCAGACGAAGTATGATTGCTATCTTTAATATGTTTTAGAATTACAACTTTTTTACGTGTGATTTTTTGAAATTTGTTCTTATTAAAAACCGAATATAGTTAAAAATCGACAAAACATGGAAAAACACTATTTTTTCCGTAGTTTGCGATTTTCAAACTATTGGGTTAATCTTTGGATCATAATTTTCCTCTACGAAAAACTACAATCTTCTTTTAGAAGGTAATATTGAAATATAAAAGTTTGATTGTTAATTTCCAAAAACTACACATTTTATAATAATTTTGTCGACTGAAAGTGGAGGCTTTATTATTGTTTACCTTTGACTTTGCTTAATTTAACACATGATCTCTTTAAATAAAATCTAAATTTATGAAAAATCAAATTGAAAAATAAAAAAATATTTAAGTTCTACTTATTTCGAATTCAGACCTTAAAACTTAAATTTTCTAAAACTCAAGAACTGAGTGATAATGTTCTAGTCTCACAATATATGTACATACTAATACCAAAGTGCTTTCGATAAATTTACGTAAAGGGTTCGGTATATAAGTTAAGATACTTTTTTTTTTCAAATCAGCGTCCCAATTTTAAAATCTGAAAGAATTGAATTAGTGCTGTAACTTTTTTCAAAAATTCAAACTTTTTTCTAAAGCAGTAAAAATTGTCTTTCGCATTAATTTTTCGGGAAATTTACAAATTTTTAAAGTAAAAAAATTGATTTGAAATACAAATCATTCGAAAATGACGTTGCTAACTTTTCGCCAAATTACTAAAATTCCAACCAAAATTCAAACCCTTAAAACGATAATGATGCTTAAAAGAAATTTGAGAAAGAATTTAGGAATTCCCAAAAAAGGAGCTACACAAAGATAATCCCCAATTTCAACTTAGGTATGTATATATAGTATATAATTTATAATATACATAGATCCTTCCAAGAATAGCATTCATCTTGTACTTCAACGTCTCTCAAGCTCAACATGAAATTATACTATAATAACATATAAATTCTAATACCTTTGTAGATAAGATATTTATTTCCGTAATTGCCCCTCTTTGTTTTTTGGCATGTGCGGTGCGTGTGAGGATTGAATGAGGATGAGGATGAGAATGAGATTATATACAATGTTATGTTTTTTTCTTTCAGGAAGGTTAGGAAGGCGAAATGACAGGGTTTTGGGAAGAACAGAAGATAAGACATATGGAAATGAAATGACTCTAAATAAATTTAATATGCAAAGTTTATAGGTACCTACATACCTACAGTGTTCTAAACACATCACGACAGATACCAGATGTTGAGAATTGAAGTACCATTTGCATTTGCAGATTAATATACAAGTACGTGTTTCCTATTTTAGAAGGACCATGTAAAATTTTATGAATCCTTCAAGGACTTTTCAAAACAACTACATGGCATGTATTTATTTAATATATGTAACTTAAGAACATCAAGGGAATAACATAACAATTTTCTAAATAGTTACAGAGGGTTATTAGTTTAAGAGCTTTTTGTAAAATTATATATGATTATTCTAAACCTTACCTACCCTATCTGGCCTTCATTTTAATTGTATACTTTGATAAATAATTTAACTTGAATTAAATTTGAAAACATATACAATGACTTTCAGAGGAAACGGAAGTCTATAATTTTTGTTTGATGTTAATTTTTTCCTAGACTAGACTTAGGTTCAGTTGACTTAAATTATGCATGAGACTTATGCCATAACTCATGCAAACTTGTACCCTCATTTTACCCCCATCATTTCGACATCTTCTTCTATACCATATACTCTTTTTTTTATATATCTAATTTAGCCTATGGGGGTAGAAAAAAGTTGATAAAACTTTGCTGAAAACCAAAATAATAACTATAATTAACTTTATGTGATAAAAAGCCTATCAAGTGATGAGTTTGCTTTGAGATATACGAGTATGTACGTATGTATGTATACATAATGTCCTTTGAACTGTCAGAGCAATTATTTCATTTTCGTGATGTCGAGGACTTCAAGTTCATATCATCCCCATGTCATCACATATTTAATTATATTTATTATCTCAAATTTATAATTTCGAGTTTTCCCTCTTTTATGGAACGTATACTTTTTTAAATATAGGGTCATTCATGTTTTGGTTTCTAAAATAAATGAAAATGTTATTTCATGTTATGGTTTGGACTTTGTCTTTAAGCATTAAAAGAAGAAGATAATTTGCTGCATGCAGCATTCTTTTGAGGTAATTTTTAAACTTTTGGTGGCAGATTTCGGGCGTTATCTCGGGCAGAACTTGCATAATTTTGATAAATTAATCCATCTTTTGAGATTAGAAGACCCACAAAAACAAAATTGAAGGCGTCCAATTTAAATTGAAATATAACACTTGTAATTAAAATTAAGTAAAATAATTCAAACTTTATTTATATATTTTGCCTCTATTCCTTGGTTAACCTCGCGTGGGTTGGTGTCGTCCCATATACGGCAATTTTGCTAGTTAACATAGCCATTCATCCAAAAATGCGCCTCGTCACTAATGATGATTTTTCGGCCAAAATTGGGGTCCTCTTCCAAACGATTCGAAGCCCAGTCAGCGAACAAACGTGCGTCGTTGTCTATGGTCATGAACTTTGAGCTCCTGGATCAGTTGGATCTTGTACGGGTGTATGCCCAAGTCCCGACGCAAAATTCGCCAAGTTGAAGTCTGTGAAAGACCGAGTTCTTGTTCTGCTGTACACTTTCACGGACCGCGGCGATGTTCTCGACCGATCTTGCGTTCCTTAAACGCACGGGTGTTGGCTGATTCTTTACTGAACCGGTCGTCTCAAATTTGGCCACCGTAAAATGGGCGCAACACGCGCAACGTTTGTGTTAACAAACACTCATTTTTATAATAAAGCCTTATCATTTAAACGTGCTGTTCAATCGTGTATCGTGCCATGATGGTTTGGCATAAGCAACTGAATAATAAACAAAAGATTTGACAGATGTTACCAAAACAAAATGGCCGCCACGGGACGCCAAAATCTACCTGCGTCAATTTAAAAACCCTATAGAAACAATTTCATTTCATTTAGGACGTGTTTTAAGCGAGATATTTGCATTTTAAGTTTGAACATGAACGTCTCGTCACTAAAGATGATTTTTCCGCTAAAATTGGGGTCCTCTTCCAAACGATTCGAAGTACAGTCAGCGAACAAACGGCGTTGTTTATGGTCATGAACTTTGAGCTGCTGTCAGTTGGATCTTGTTCGGGTGTAGGCCTAAGCCTACTTGATGCAAAGTTGAAGTCTGCGGAAGGCCGAGTTCTTGTGCACGGTGGGGAATAGACTGCCTCGGGTTCTGCTGGACACTTTCACGGTCCGCGGCGATGTCCTCGGCCGATTTTGCGTTCCTTGAACGTACGGGTGTTGGCTGATTGTTTAATGAACCGGTCGTCTTAAATTTGGCCACCAAACGTGGGAGAGACGACTCCACGTCTACCGTAAAATGGGCGCAATGTGCAATCATCATAGCATAAACAACTGTGTGTATAATTAACAAAAGATTTGAGAGATGTCACAAAAACAAAATGGCCACCACGGGACGCAAAAGTCTACCCGCACCAATTGAAAAATCCTTTACTTATCTTAGCTGTACTTTTTTGTTTTTCCCAATAATCTTGTTCCATTTAAAATTGAAATAAATGTATACCCCCTAATTAAGTATGTATTGATGCACTTTTCTCAGTATTTAAATAAAATTTATTTATAATTTAACCTTCCGACCACAACACTTTTAAAATATACATACACCACAACAGGGGTGGCATAACACCCCAGCCAAGAAAATATATTAAAAAAAAGTACTTTAAAGGACAACATACAATTTTTATTTAAACATAACAATTAATATGATTTATTAAAAACATAAAAAAACTTAATTCATAAAAAAGTAAATATTTTTACGAAAAACGGTAGAAAAAAAAATGAACCAAAATCAAAATTACATTTAAAATAAAAATGCCTGGGGTGTTATAGCACCCCTGTTGTGGTCGGAAGGTTAACACAATATTTATAACTACGAAAATTATTCCCAATGCATGAACTTGTTGTATATATCAACAGAAAACTGCTATTTTTATTAAACACTTTTGTTAAAAAAATTTAAAGAGAAATAAAGTTACTTACCCATTTAAAGAATTCATTTTCAAATACCGCCAACCAACCGACATTAAAAATGCACTACCGAACCCGATCGCGAGACACGAATTAACGAAAACACTTATTTCCAATCACTACATACTTGAGACCTTTCTTCTCTTAAAAAGTTATCTTTTATTATATTTTATTTCACTTTTTTACTACACAATGGAAAAAATAATAAAATAATCACTTAATAGACAGAATTCAAATTTTCAAATAAACCGCCAATACAAAATTACCAACGAACACAACCGAACCGAATACCCACCCGACCGAATGAGCTACACGATGAATGAAAAGAAAACGAATTGCATTCTATTTCACATTTTACAGAAAAATACTTTAAATAAAATTAAACCTTATAACTTTCTTAACATTTTGTTGGAATTTATTTAAACGCACATTTAAAGTAAACATTTTAATTAATTATTTTATTTTCGATTTGAGACGATCGCAAGCACATAGCACAAGAATTTACAAACTACATAAATTAACTGTTGCTGTTGCTGTCAATTTCCATAGACTAAAGATAAAGAAGATGAACTATGTAGCTGAATGAAACACTTCGAATTATGGTGAACTAACACTGTTTAGTTTACAAGAGTGGTTTGCGGGATCGAATCGAATCTGAATGTAAATTTTGATTCAGGTGTATGGGTATGCTGCACTGGATGAATCAAAAATTGAATTCGAATGGAATCGTAGTGAACTCCATTATTATAATAATAAATACCTATATGCAAATATTTTATAATTTTAAAAAATTTTTCATCTAAGGAACTTCGAAAAGCAATCAACAATTCTGTGGCAACAAGGAAAAACGACATAAGTCAGTTCTTGCTACTTTTCAGGAGAGCGATTTGAATGTTTGGTTTGCATTTACAAATCAGGTACAAGACGTATTGACAAAGTTTAAACGCGAAAATGACTGAAATAACTGTAAGATCTTAAATGAATTTAAAAAGAATTGATTTTATGTCAATTTATAACTGATTTTGATAAAAATATGACTTATGTCGTTGTTCCTCTTTTAAACTTTAACTTAGCTGTCGGTTAAGTCGACTTGTGGCTTTTTTCCAAAATGAGTACAACGAAATAATTTTGTTCAAGTTAAGTTGTGTAATTTTTCCAAACACAAAATAAAATAATACACTAAAATAAATTGATTTAACTCCTTTTTCTAAAACAAATTGTTGAAATTTGCATGAATGATTCAAAATCGTAGAAGGATAAAAATAATTACTCACATTCAATGGAGGCTCTAAAAGACACAGAATTTCTTCTTTTTCATCATAGTTATAAAAAATCAATAATTAATAAAAGTGTTGAGTTATAAAATATTAGGTATAAAGAAGCAGAATTGTATTTTATTTGGTACAAAAATTCACGAATATTTCTTAAAAATGTATCATTTTTTAATCATCTTCTTCATCGCTGTCGCATAATCCGGATGAACGTTTTCTTTTGTAAAAAAAACTTTTGGAACTTAGCACAAACAAAATACTTAGTCCACGCGTTTAACGACAGAAAAAAGTTGGCCTAACCTAACTAACCTGTCTTAAACATTGAGTGGCGTCACTTTTGTTTTTATTAACAGCCGCAATCCGACTTGGGAGTATTTGCACAAGGTTATATCTAAATTCAGGGGTTATGTCATTCCAAACTTCCTGGATTTGTTGCTTTAACTCGCCTAAGTTATCAGCTGGACATGTCTTCAATTCGTTTTTCATTTTCCTCCACAAAGTCTCAATGGGAGACAAACACTGAAATGTTGTGTTATCGAAGTGTGAAAATGTTTATACCATTTTCTTCATTTCTTTAATACCTACTTGTGCCGCTAGAAACTTTTTTTTTGTGGCATTTGTTCACTCTAAGGTGATATTTACAGTCAAGCTCGGGGCGATACTTTTAAGGAATCTTTCTTTAAATTCTCTTGTCACGACCGGATGTAATTGGTGGCCATCCATGTTTCCTGACAAGTATTCGCCATGCGCCATGATGAATTTTGGCTGCGGTTTAAATCAAAGCATGCTACACTTACGACGCCAGTAATTTAATAACTCAAAAAAAGTGGTAAAATTCAAGAAAAAGAGACATAACCAAACTTAGGTCAATTTTTTTGAGATAAGAAACTTCTGGGTCAACTATTTTGCAAAACAAAATAAATAAGTTTACATTAATAAAGTAAAGTCTTTTTGAAGAAACATTGTAATCCATCTTTTCTGAAAACAAAAAAAAACTGATAGATTGTGGACATCTCCAGCTGAGTCCTTGGAAGTACTGTGTGCGACACATTTTCCGGGCTACGAAAATTGCAACCTCGAAACGCTTAGAACTCCAAAAACTAATCTAGTTCATGTCGAACAAATTAATTCTATTATTACAAGAGAAAGTATTTCCTAAGCTACTTATATTTTCCCTCCCTTTAAATCTTGAGGTTTGGATGGTATACAGGCAGTAATGCTACAAAAACTGCAAGACATAGCATAGCATAGTAACATGGCTGGTGACCATCTTCAAAGGATGCCTCTATCTCAATCATGTATTGGAGACATGGAGACAGGTTAGAGTAGTTTTTATCCCGAACGTGAGTAGGCCTGGCCATGAATACGCGAATAATTTTCGGCCAAACAGCTTAACCTCTTTTGCGCTTAAAACACTGGAACGCATCCTAGATGCCCATACCAGGGCTATTCTCGTAAAATATCTGCTAGAAGAATCTCAGCACGCATATCTTAAATGCAAGTCTATTGAGACGGCCCTGCATGAGGTAGTGCGTACCATTATAAAGAATTTGCTCTGGCAACCTTCCTAGACGTATAGAAGATGCGTTCAATAGCGTCCTTACTGAACCGTTTTACGAATCACTTAGCCACTTCGGCGTAGAGGTTTTTATTCAAGAATAGATTAATGGTATGCTAAGGATTTAAGCTTCGTTAGGTAACACCAGCTCTTCCAAACATATGAGTAGAAGAACACTCCAGGGCTGTGTTCTCTCCCCGCTCTTATGAATTTTATTCATGAATAATGATTTTATAGATGTATACACTATACAGAAGTGAATCATGGGATTAAATTGCGCGCGCAATTTAATCACATGATTCACTACTTGAACATAATTTTTTTGGGGATATTCACTTGGGGATTTTCGCTCTGGGTATTTTCTCTTTGGGAATTTTGCTGCTGGGGATTTCGTTTTGGGGATTATGGATTTGGGGATTTTCCTTTAGGGATTATATCTTGGGGGATATTATCACCAACCCATTTTGTACCTTTATTAACATTAATATTTTTATGGTCATAGGATGACTTTTTTGTTATTGTTTTTTTTACCATTTTTAATCAAGTTGATTTTTTCACACCAAGATTGCCTTTAAACAAAGACTCAATAAATGTGATGTACAGTATCCTGGCTATATTATTAGACGCACTTTAGATTTTATGCAAAATCTTAATTTCCAGCTATTTTAATCAGGTTTTCGAATATTGTAATGCATTTGAATTATTTTGTATGCAGAATATAAACTACTTCCTAGAAATAAAGCAACAGATTTAAAGATTTTTTTTTTTAAATTAATATTTTCAGTTTTGTTGTTGTTATTTTTGTAATTTTGTTCAATATTTTGTTGAACCTCCTTTTGCTTTAATAAGAGCCTCAATTCTGCGCGGCATACTGTCAATGCATGATTTGACTGTTTCCTACATTTGTGGGTGGTGATTCGACACGTGAATCACTCTTTCAATAAGTGACCACATTTTTAGCTACTTCCCTCTTCATCAGCTCACACACGTTTTCAATTGGGTTCATATCAGGGCTGTTTCTAGCCAGTCCAACAGAGGGATGTTTTCTTCCCTCAAATAAGTTTTTATGGACCGGGCTGTGTGGCATGGAGCCCTATCTTGCATAAAAATGTAACCATACATCCATTCTTGAACGTTAAAAATATTGCGTATAATCTAATAATTATAAAAATTCTGCAGTGCGTCTAATAATATGGCCAGGGACTGTATGTATTGCTATATTAACCTTTATAAAATAAATAAAATTTAATTGTTATCATTGGAAATTGACTTTTTTTAATTGGTTCTCATACTAATCCCTATTGAAATAAACACGACGCTTGAATATTGAAATGTCGTACGTGCGTTTACTTTGTCGTACGTGTATAGGATGGAAACAAAAGCTTATTTTGGTGGCGTATACGACAAACTCATTTTGGGGAAAAAGCTTTATAATTTGAAAACCAAAATAGCTAGGACAGTTTTAAATACATAAATCAAAAGAAGATACTCCACACAATATATTCTAATAAAAAAACAAAAAACTTAATCGCTTAGTTTTTTTTTATAGTAACGGAAACCTTTAAATGCGATTTCTCAAAATCGTGTTTTTGGGAGATACAACAAAACAATTCTCGGGCGACGAGGTGTCAAATACCTTCGCTACCAACTGAAACCACAAAACGAATGACCCAATACTTTAATTTAAAGTTGATAGTTCTACTCAAATGTCAATATTTGAACTTTTTGTTATACTTACAGTTAAGTAGCATGACTATATACTCTAATCATTTCCGTTTCCACTGTTTTAGCAAACAACAACTTTTAAGCTGTTTAACTTTTCTTGTTTAGTTTATTTTTATATTTTTTGTTTTCAAGAATTTTTCCCTCGTTTTTTTTTTTTAGTGAATTAGTCTTACCAATCTCTCGAAGGCTCCAAAAAATGTGTATATGCAAAATACTTAAGATACTTTATTTCACCCAAACATTTGTTGGCAAAAACTTTTCCAACTACAGTCATTTCAAGTTGCCAAAGTATATAGGTTGGTAGTTGGTACACATATATCTTCTATGCACCTGTTTTGATCAAAAACTTTCCTTATCTATACTTATTTACATCTATTTTTGTATTTAGACCTCTTCTATTAAGGTAGGTTCACTATAGGTATAGTTGATGTGCGTTTATACAAATCTTGGTGTGGTGGTGATAATTTAGCTTGCAAATTTACTTCAATTAAAAAGTTGTTGATGCTCATCACGAACAACAAGTTTTTGTTTTTTTTTCAGCTATTTTGTGCCTTTTTTGTAAGTTAACAGCGGTTTAGTGAAGCACAAACTAAACTGAAACTGAAACTGAAGCTTAAGACGCAAATGTTTCTATGGCAATATCCCAGAGACGAAGACCAAAACTCCGACTGAACCGCGCTCAGCACTGAGCTGAAACCTTTTGGCCTAACCCCACATTTTATATAGTTAAACCACTCAAGATTTCTCTTTGGACATTCTTGTGCCTGGTTCTGGTGGATATTTATTTTTTCTTAATTTAATTTTTTCTTCTTTATAGTTGAAACTAATTCAAGGAAAAGTTTTTGAGAAAAGCGTCTTTTCAATCGCATTAAATTGAAAATTAATTAAACCACCACCGCTCATTCTTTTCTTTTTCATCGTGCACTGAAGTTGATGCATCGGAATGTGGGTTAAGTTTTTTTTGGAGTTAAGTTTAAACTTAAGAACTTGTTCAGGACCTGAAGGCGATCCTGACTCGATAATAATAAGGCAATAACTTGGAACGATGATGATGATGATGATGCGCGATGAAAAGGCGAAGAAAACTTAGTGTTAGTTGGTCGAATAACATGCAACCGGAAGTGGTTGAGCAGAACTGAAATTTAATGAAACGCCATATAATGATTGGAATCAGTTCAATGTCCGATTAAGAAGTTTCTCTGGTGATGATGTTCGCCGTCCATCGCTGTCGTTGTCGTCGTCCTCGTCGTGTCATTTTCAATAGACACGAGCATATCGACTTCTTTCAACATTCCCGGAAATATGTATAGAGAAGCTGTCTATCAGTATTGAATTTTGTTTTTGACAGTTTGTAGTAGGAAGGGGTGTTAGTGGGTGTTGAAATGATGACAAGTGTTAAAGTGCCAATATAAGCTTCCAATGCAATTTGAAGTTGGATTTTGTGTGTGATGTGGAAAAGAATTGTCGAGTGTTGATGTTCATCGTTTCACATGAATGTTTTTGTTGGAGTTTAATTGATGAATTCAGTAGATTGCTTGAGGCCAATTGTATAGTAAGTTAAGTTGTTAAGTTAGTTCTAAGCTGAGAAGTTTCGAAGCAGAAGCACTTCCTGTTTGTATTATCTAAAGTACATTATCAGGAATGCTTTTTGAAAAACATTTTAATTTAATACAAAATTTGGACAATAGACTATAGACTACAGGACGTCGAACATATACATAAAATTTGGTTTTTACTTATCCCTTATTTCCAACTGTTTATGTTTTTTTTCAAAACTAGACGTATACTTCCAGACCAGACGCTATGTTTTCTTATGAAAAGTATGTAATATTTTAGTTTTACTTGAAAAATTAACAATAAAAAAGTTAATTCCAATTCGATATCGGATTTTAATTGAGTTCGTTCAATTCAAGGTTAGAAGACTTAAGTGTTAAGTATCTATACTTTTTTACTAAAAACTAAATTCAAAGGTTCGCCACCTTTCAGGGTATAGGGGTATGCGGTGAATATTAAAAAGTTATTAGAAAATCACGTGTTGGAAATGTTTGTATCTCAAATAAAAAAAAAAACAAATTTCTGCAGTATACTGATGCCTTTTTACTTGGTTCTATTTATTGATTATACTTTTATTTATCTAAAAACAAAAATAGTAGAAATATTCTTTAATTTTTATATCTGTATACTCAAAAATTGTATAGTTTTTCTCGGCGGCGTCTAAGTCAATTGAAGTATCTTGTATCTTTTCTCTTCTTCTTGATTTTTCACGAGCAGTTGGATACAAAAATTCTTCTTCATGCCTCGTACGCAATCTGGTGTTGTTTTGATGTTTAGTAGTAAGTTAAAGACGTTGCCAGCAGTTCTTTTTTCGTAACACCACGCATAGTTTCATTATATTTTATTACTTCATTCTAGTAAAAATTGTATAGCCCAATCTTACTAAATAATAAGGATTGCCGCCGGTATGTGAAGCTAGCAGCCATCTAAATCGTTGGACTTTTATTCTTTTGACTAGATGGGATTTGCTGTGTAGATCGTCGTTGTATCTTCTCCTCCACTCTCCATCTATGCAGACGGGACCAAAAATAACCCCTAGAATTTTTTACTCGAAGCATCCTAAGACGATCTCGTCTTACGTTGATAAGGACTTAGCCTCAGCGCCATTAATGTGAGTCGGAATAGTTATGTTTCAGTTGCTTGAGAGATTACTTTACTACTCAATTGATTTCCAAGTCTAAAAAAGCAGCGATTTGCAAGAGTTATTCTCCTTTTCATTCCAGTGCTGGTGTGGTTGTCTGAATTTGTAGCGGTGTCTAGGTAGACAAAGTCCTCAAGTACCTCAAAGTTATAGCTGCCCATGGTGACGTTTTTAGGAAGATGACGTCGTTCAATGTCCTTTCTTGATGACATTATATACTTGGAATTGCCCTCATTGATCACTAATTATGACGTCTCCTTCGCTTCCATCACAATGCTCAAAAACGCGCCAGTGACATCAAGTCTTGTCATAATATCGCCGGCGCGGCGGCTGGCTCATCCGAATAATTGGACAGACGTTTGGAAGATTGGGTGTTAATGATTAAGTTTTACACAATTCTTTTCAAAGTGATGTTGCAGAAACTCAATTACCCATCATCATTTTGCACAAACGGACAAATTCGACAGGTATGCCAAAACTATGCATTGACCTTATTGTCATACGCGGCCTTGAAATCGATGAATATAGATGGTGGGTATCGATTTAAAGCTCTTGGGTTTCTTCCAAGTTGTGTTGTTATGTGAAAATTTGATCAATGGTGGGCTGTTCTCGTCTAAGGCCACAATTAGAATTAGAATTAGAACTTTATTCATTTCAATAACATTTTACTAAGAATACATATGTACATATATTTAGATTGGATTGAATTGAATAATTATTAAGGCATGACATATTCATGTCAATTATATGAACCTTTCAAGTTGTTGACGAACGGCTTCCGACGTTCAGATAATACGGCAGAAAGGATTTTATATACTTAAGCTTTGTTGGACTTCCGATTCAATTTAGCTATCTTTAGTTCGTCGAGGTCGGGTAAGAGAAATTGTTGTTTTGCATCGCCCGAGTAGAATGGTGCTGTTTCCCTTGCAGCGGAATTCGATTCGACATCTCCGTCATCCTTTGGATTTGTTCTTAACTTTTGCTAAGATTTACAAACCTCATTATTGTTGTGACATTACTTCTCTATCTCGATCTTTTTTTCCTTATGAGAAGCCGGTGTTCCTCTCTCCTCGTCGTCAAATCAGGGGTTTGGCTGTGGTGGCCATGTGAAACCCAGCATTTCAGAGGCGGAATCTCTGTTGGCTGTTAGGCAATGTTGTCACTGGCTTAATGCACGCAGCACAGGACTTCTTAAGGTGTTATTGAGACTTGATCGGTTTCCATCTCCCGAGGTATGTGAACTGTGTATTATAGCTACCAGCTACGGATTGTCATAATGCACTCGCTCACACTATTGAAGCAAAAAACTTTTTTCCATATTCTAGTTCCAAGAACAAATCCACATCCAAATAGTCGCTGCCTTTATTGTTTGACGATCAGTTCTTGGTCTAGCATAATTCAACTTTGTCTATATTGGATTGGTTATCACAAGCTTGCTAAACCCTATTAATAATTCGGCTTATTACCAATTTTTCTTTTCTTGAATAGAATTATTCACACAATTAACATTATTATATATGTAAATAAGCCGTTCGGATTCGGCGTAAAACTGTAGGTCCCCTCCATCCCTGACAACAGTACTCGCACACAGGAATGGTCAAGAGTTTTAAGTCACTAGGCCCTAGTTCTCAACGGACTGTTGCGCCACCCAATTTATTTATTTTTATATATGTAAATCTGTCCAACAATTCTCAAGTATCACAATCTTATTATTATTTAATGATTCGAAATAATACATAAACTGACATTTTTAAAAACACTTTATACTCTTGCTTATTTTTTGTATATATTTCCATTTTTTTCTTTTGAGAAAAATCAATTAACTTTATACTTATTATATCTTTTTAAGTTAAGATACATTCAATTTAGTTCTAAGTGTCCTTTAAATTCTTCTGTAGGACATCATCTGTAAATATCACAGCATTTTCCCACTAAAAGTTAAGTCAAGATTAGTTCACTTCAGTGAAGCGTTTTCTTTTTTCTTATTCTTTTTCTGTAATACTTACTTTATTCACTCGGGTAAACTGAATCAGCTCCAGTGACATTTTAAATCAAAAAAAAAGAAAAACAAAACTGAAAGAAAATAATTTATGTACATACCTACTTAAAAAAAAAAAAATAAAAAGGTAAAAAGGCAAAACTAAGAACAATTTGGAGAAAGAACAATCGGTCAAGGATTTTGAAATGGTGACATTTAAATAATTTTTGGTTTGATAATTTCATGTAGGTGGTGTAAGTAATTCCTTCAAAAAATGTTTACTTTTAGAGTTAAATATTATGAGTGGTGGAATTGGCAAAGGTGATAATTGATTGTTAATTTGTTTATAGGCGTTTTGACTATTTTCAAATTTCTCTTAGAGATACATAATATGTATGTAAATGTCTTTAAGGTTTATAGAACGATTGTTTGTTTTTTCAAGGATTTATCGGTTCATAAAACTTTTAAGTTAAAAAAGTTAGTACAAATACGTTTTCTAATAAGGGGTTTTAGTAGGTATTTAAAAAAAAAACAGAACTTGTAGTATTTTTTTAAAAGATGTTTATTTTATTATTGACAATGAAATTAAATATAGAAAAATCTGCAACAGCTGTAGCACGATATCCTTTGCATGATATTTTCCATGAAAAATTCCCACATTTTCGGCTGTTCGTCCTCAATGACTTCAGGTATTCAATCGATAGTAGATGATTGAATCACACTTAGATCAATACAGATACATTGTGATACCCGTGAGTATTGCTACTCAAGCTAATAAGAAAAACCTATGTGTTCAGTTAGTCAAGCCATTTAGAGGCTTTGACGAAGTTCAGAATGTTAGTACCTGGCGTACTAGAGAGTTCTTTTAAATCCCCGAAGAAAAATTTGCCAAGCAGTTTCTTCCTTTGATGGGAGAGTGCGGCACAGAAAGTGCGAAGTGTCTTCATGCACCTCCTCGTCACCGCATCCTCTGCATAGATCATCTGAACTGATTCTCATCTTTTTCATATGATAACCTAACAGATTATGTCCGGTGATTATGCTTACAAGAGATCGAAGTGATCCCTTTTGTAGCTGCATAATTCTTTCCGTTCTTTGTTTGTTAAAACAGGGCCAGATCTTTCTTGTAGTGCCGCAGGTGTCAAGAAGGTTCCATCTTTCATCGGCCTTTATAGTTATTCTGTTTGAGATTTCCTGTTTTAAATAACAGGTAGGGGTGCTAACTAGCTGAGCTTGGCTTACGTCAAGCATTGACCCCAATCTTGCTAATTCATCGGCTTTCTCGTTGCCTAGTATATCGCTGTGGCCTGGGACATAGCAGAGTCTAATGTTGTGCTGTGCGCCAAGAACCTTAAGCTCTTCACGGCAGCATGAAACAAGCTTTGATTTTACCTCAGTTGCAGTAATCGCTTTTATTGCCGCTTGGCTATCAATGTAAAACGTGATATCAGCTCGTGGTATCGCCATCATTGATACCTTTTTAGCAGCTGTTGTCACTGCCAGGACCTCCGCTTGGAAGACGCTGCTGTAGTTTGGATGTGGCAGAGCCAGAGCCAAATATCCACTAGTCAATTTAGAGTTTTGTATAAAGTTCACTTTGTCTTTCCAGAAAGTAGTTTGAACCCATTTGTTTGTCCAAACCGAAATAGCAGCGGTTCGCTAGGTAATTCTTCGTTAGATTTCCCCTAAGGTGTCGTTCGTGGAATTGAAATTTGTTCCGAGGTAGGTGAATGTTTTGACTACCTCATAATGACTGCTATCAACAGCGAAGTTTTGTCGTAGACGTTGATACAGATGAGGCTTTGTTTGTTAAAAGCATATACTTTGTTTTGTCCTCATTCACATCAAGACCAGCGCTTTACGCCTGTTCATCTATAGCTGTAACAGCTCGCTTGGAGCGGCCGATAATGTCAATGTCATCAGCATAGCTAAGCAATTTGGAAGACTTTTTAAAGATAGCGGCTTCCAGGTCAGGTTAACACCACTCTTGTGCAGTATCTGCTCCAGGACTATGTTAAAGAAATCACATGTTAGTGCATCTACTTACCTGAACCCTGCACATGCTAATGGAATAGCTCGAATGAGTTACCCATTTCCAATTTGCACTGGGTGTTTTGTAACATCATGCAGCAAAGCTGGATCAGTTTTTTCGGGATCCCGAGTTCAGATATCGCCAATAGAAGCTCTTGGCGACTAAAGGCCGTTAAATCTGATTACTTCACTGCGATAAACTCTTCGAGAAATAACACGGTCATGAAACTTTAATTGTTTCTTTGCTTGTGAGACACGTAGCACCGTCTATGAAAATACAAATTCGTAGCACAATCTATTCACCGTAACAATTTGAACTGCTTCAATTTGGAATAAGTAAGGTCCAATCACACTGCCATCCATCGCCAGTCTAAAAACACTGCACCAAATCAGTTACACGGTGAGAATGGAGTTTTAAAGCCCTAAATGTGACAACATTACTTAAAAAGCGGTGCGATTTGAAATTTTATTTAGCGACACGAAAATCGGTTTGGCGATCAACCCCAAAAAAGGCGATATTTTTAGTTTTTGACGATATTTATTTTCCCAATCGGAATTATAACATTCTTTTCTCAAATGTTCACTTAAACTTTGTATGTTTTTCTTCGCTGTTTACGCTGAATGTAGCCATCGAAACATTGAATTCTGAACGCACCCGAAAACCGAAATTCGATTTCGTTTCCATACCTAAAATAAATGACGTATATGTCAAAACAAACAACTGACTTCAATCGAAACAACATATTTAAAAAAGAAAGCATTGAATCTGAAGTTGATGGAAAAATAAAACAAGAAACATCAAGTAATTAAAATGAGCCAAATTAAAAAATGCCAAAAAGAAAGAATTTATAAATATAAACAAGAATGGGAGCAGTTAACTATATTCAAAATTAGCAACAAACTTATTATTATGATATTATTTTGCCAGATTCATCAGTTTAACTTTTTTTGGCCTAAAATAGTAGGATGGTTAATCAAATCAAAAAAAGATGGGTTAGTCCACTGCAAAATTTGTGACTGCGATCTACATTCCCAGAAAGCTGACTTGGAACGGCATGCTGCAAGGTCTAGCCATGTTGCAAAGGCAACAGAAATGAAAACAAAACCAATGGACAGTTAGGTATGGTAAATACATTTTTAAATTTGGCGATTTTTTGGCAATTTGTATTTTATTTTTGGCGATTTCACTTTTTTAAACCTGACAACCCTGTGCACATTAACTAAACTTTAAAGTTGAGTTCGGCGCGTCGCAAGTTGTTTCAATAAAAGCTTCATGTTCCAACGACACTCATTCTGATCTTTCCTCTTTGAGATCTCTTTGACAACCAATGTGTGTAGGATTTGGTGTGTCGTGTGTGGCGGAATGCCACACTGGGTGTCAGTGCGCTGGTGTGCACACAAGTGTGGTTTCTGTGGGCCGCTTAAGAGTAGCTTTCGAGTTAAAAATGAGCCTTATCTCTGATGATGATTTTCGATAAAAATCCAGATCACTTGATGTATGTTCAAGGACTCAAAATAGATACAACATTGCTGTCGTTTAAACTGAACTTTAAAATCCTTGCAACTCAAATCTTTATGCAAAAAAAAGGTTAAATATAGTATGTGGAATGTCTAATTCCAAAAATCGACGAGAATCCGACAAACCTGGGTTTTCGTCAAGACTATACAGGGTACAGCAGTAATATTCTCTGTTGTTCTAATTTATTTGCTTTTATAGGAATTAGTAATTATGATGTCCCATGTATATACGAGTCCACAGAATTTCTTTAACAAAAGCATTCGTTAAACCAACACATTTTTACTTAGAAATACGCCAAAATTCTTGGTACTAAAATTTATTCATTATGCCATTTATCCAGCCAGACAGGACAATTTTCAGATCTGGGTACTTTCATGAATATGGGACAAAGCCGAAGTAAGATATCTCAGGATTGGAATGACTTAACGCAAATCGAATCACAGATTCAGATTTAAAGAATACATTCTAAACTCAAAACCGTCAAAAGTGACGCTTGCAAAAACGGGAGCTTATCATAACATTCTTGTAAAAAAATAACAAACACGTTATCCTCAATGCGTACAAAAAATAAATTCTAGGAAAATAGGAAAGATAAAAATATGTTTTTTTTTTTAAAGTGTGTACAATTGTGATGCAAAAATAAAATAAAAGAACATTATGTACCTGTGTAGTAGTGTGCATATACTCAAAGCTATGTATATACAATCTGCATATCCGCTGCTGTTGAAAGTCGTTCAGTTTTCCTTTGCTCCATCACTTTGTCTCTCCCATGACTCATATCATGAGTCTCCTCTTGATAAATTATTTAAGCATGCAAAAGCATAAAAAAAAACTTGTAACTTGTTTCAAAAGGAAAAAAGAAAATTTCTAAAACAAATACAGAATGAAAAAATTATCATCATTTCCGTCAGTCAGTCACATAGTCTCAGTCTCTCAGTCTCTGTATACAAGGACATGCATCCATCAACACACAAGAGAAATTCAGGATGAAATTCGTAAACGGATATGTCAAACACAGATAGTACCTATACCTAGAACCTACCTTACCTACCTACCTGCAAACGGTACAGGGACATTCACAATCATATTCACATAAATTTCGACTTCAGTAGTTTTATGAATGTTCAGAGGCTCACAGAGTCCCGGAAAATGCAAACACACACACAAAAAAAGAAGTTATAAAAGAGACGCGCAAAGGTGCAAGCTCACTTTTGCTACCTAGGTAAGATACCTACTTAAAAAAAAAAAAAAGAATACAAAACTTACTCTTCCTCGAGGGATCCTTCAGTATGCATAGGTTGGCATAGGTAAACATAATCCTTTTGGGCCAAAAAAGTGCTCCCACAAGACTTACACAAAAAGTTAACCAAGGATCGAGATCGAGACCGAGCTTAACTTGTGGCAAACTGGATGAATTCAAATCTTTTGTAGGTCATCACATCACACCATACCATCACCACCACCACCACCACACCGCACCGTTGCCTGTTTGCATGTAAATGCAATGAAAATTCATTAAAAACACACAAATCCTTGGAGAGGTGTGTTATTTTTGTTGGTGCACGTTTGCAATGAAGAGGCAAAGGAAAGCAAAAGGATATGGATATGGATCACATGACCATCGCAGGCATTCAAGTAGATGCATAACGTTTTTATGTTAATGGTGTTCCCAGCTTCAGAATGATGATGCAAATTTGAAATGCAGATAGAAGACGAAATGGGGATTCGAGGATGTCTGATGTACATAGCTCTATATCTCTAAGGAGGTATGTAGGTAGGTATTACGTATAGGATGACAGCTCGACAGAGAGTGTGGAATGGAAGTTGAAGTTTAATTTGCATACTTGACCCCCAAGCAATTAATTGCAACCGTAGTGTGTGCATAGCGTTGGCATTGGCTTATGGCGTTGGCGTTGGCGTAGCGTTGGTGGACGGAATACAGTGGCTTAACATCAGAGCTCGATAGTTGATTTTCCTTCATAAAATTAATATTCCTTTTTTTTGTCTGTCTCACGTAGCCATACAAGGACATACATACAAACACTCTCAGACATTGTTTGGCGGCCTTTGGAATACGGAAAATGCAATTTTCTTATTTAAATTATTTAAACAAAAGACAAAAAAAAAAGAAAAACTCATTTTCCGGCCATGGTTGTGTGCGGTGGAGAGAGCTCAGTGGGTCGGTCGGTTGATGGAAATGAATCTTTTCTGGTGATGATATAAAATGGCAGCCAAAGAATATGAGAGGCATTTTTACCTTGTGAAACTGGCATTAATATAATTCACAAAATGAAGAACAAGTCACATGCGAAGAACAAAGTATAATTGACTACCAGAGGCTATAAATGCTTTTGAGAGTAGGTATAAGAAAATACTGGAAATTTTCAGTACCTACCTGAAATTATGAGAACGATGTAATCGTAATGAAGCTGGATGGTGATGGAGTTAATGTAAATTTATGCCATTGGTGTGTACCCAAGAAAATTTTTGAGAAAACATAAATAAAACACGGTAGATGGGGTTAAATTTGTCGTCCAGGAAATAAAAGTGCTGTTGAAATTATTAAGTAATTTAAATTTTTACACAAAAGATGAAGTTGTTAAGTCTCTACTTTGTCAGGTGGGAGATCTTTGACAAATGTAACTCAATAATTGAATTTATTACCTTAGGTTATTTAGGGTTAAGTGTTTAATCATTTTCATCGTCATTTAAAGAATTCCACGTTATAACATAAAACCAGTAAATTTTAATTTCAGAAATTTGTTAAAAATTATCGCTATTTTCAAGAAAATTATGCAACTTTATATACTAATTAAAAGTATAGTTGTTTTACAAACAACGAATTTAACGTTAAATAAATTCAAATTTTCCCAAAGATTATACATTTACATTTAATATTAAAACTCCTACTAAAACTAAACTTCTTACCTCTGCAATCTATAAGATATCATGTGATGCATGCGATTAAAATGATTTTCAAGAAATTTTGCTTTCAGTAGATTAAGCCAAAAAATGATGAGGCTAGAACTTTGTCAAGAAATTGACTGTAAAATTATATTTAAGCTGTGTACCTATATCATACAATTTTTTGTTAAGTGGCATGTTGTGCTTTACATGTAACCGTGTAAACTTTGCCAGTTTTTGAGTTTTTTTTACCGGGAAGGAATGAATTAATCTCTTTGAAATGTAGTATTATCTAATATATAAAATTCTCCTGTCACAGTTTTAGTTGCCAAACTCCTCCCAAATGGCTTAACCTATCGGGTGATTTTTTAAGAGCTTGAGAACTTTTTTTAAAAAAAAAACGCATAAAATTTTCAAAATCTCATCGATTCTTTATTTGAGACGTTAGATTGGTCCATGAAGATAATTTCATTTAAATGTTGACCGCGGCTGCGTCTTAGGTGGTCCATTCGGAAAGTCCAATTTTGGGTAACTTTTTCGAGCATTTCGGCCGGAATAGCCCGAATTTCTTCGGAAATGTTGTCTTCCAAAGCTGGAATAGTTGCTGGCTTATTTGTGTAGACTTTAGACTTGACGTAGCCCCACAAAAAATAGTCTAAAGGCGTCAAATCGCATGATCTTGGTGGCCAACTTACCGGTCCATTCCTTGAGATGAATTGTTCTCCGAAGTTTTCCCTCAAAATGGCCATAGAATCGCTAGCTGTGTGGCATGTAGCGCCATCTTGTTGAAACCACATGTCAACCAAGTTCAGTTCTTCCATTTTTGGCAACAAAAAGTTTGTTAGCATTGAACGATAGCGATCGCCATTCACCGTAACGTTGCGTCCAACAGCATCTTTGAAAAAATACGGTCCAATGATTCCACCAGCGTACAAACCACACCAAACAGTGCATTTTTCGGGATGCATGGGCAGTTCTTGAACGGTTTCTGGTTGCTCTTCACTCCAAATGCGGCAATTTTGCTTATTTACGTAGCCATTCAACCAGAAATGAGCCTCATCGCTGAACAAAATTTGTCGATAAAAAAGCGGATTTTCTGCCAACTTTTCTAGGGCCCATTCACTGAAAATTCGACGTTGTGGCAGATCGTTCGGCTTCAGTTCTTGAAATGTCAAAGCATACTATGCATCTTTCTGTTTGACACCATGTCTGAAATCCCGCGTGATCTGTCAAATACTAATGCATGAAAATCCTAACCTCAAAAAAATCACCCATTACTTCAATGAAATTTTGCTGAGAATAGTTTTTTATCTATTTTTTTTTTATGTTCCTAAGTGCTATTGTTTAATTGCATCAACATCGTATACGGTGCAACGATCTTACGATAGTATTTAGTGACGCTATGTACAATAGAGCATTGATTGCTATTGAAGATCTTTGCATTATCATTGCCAACTTACCAATCAGTCATTTCGGTATGCATTCACCAAATCGAAATGCATCTTATTTAATAGACACTGAATTGAATCGTGAACTACAATACAATACTGTAGAAATGTCAGCGATTGTCGTTCGCAATGTCCCACTAATGAATGAAGAACAAAGGACCATTTATGACCACATCATGCTCGCAGCTTCGGAAGGACAAGGTGGATTCTTTTTTTTGGATGCAACAGGTGGAACTGGCAAAACATTCCTTATTTCGCTAATTCTTGCTAAAATACGATCAAATAATGGTATCGCATTGGCTGTTGCATCTTCTGATATTGCTGCAACTTTATTGGATGGAGACAGAACAGCTCATTCAGTATTTGAACTGCCACTAAATATTCAAAATAACCCATTTCGTCTGGGTGCAATATAAGAAAACAATCATCCATGGTCACAGTGCTGAAACAGTGTAAAATTATCATGTGGGAAGAATGCACTGTGGCACACAAACATTCGCTTGAGGCGTTGAACAGGACATTGAAAGATATAAAAAACAATGACAGACTATTTGGCGGCACTCTGTTACTCCTTTCAGGTGATTCCAGACAAATACTTCCCATTATTCCGCGTTCAACGTACGCTGATGAGATCAAATGAGTGCTTAAAATCATCGCCACTGCGGCGGCGGCGTAATGTTGGAAAAGTACAACTGAAAGTAAATATGCGTGTTCAAATGCTTCAAGATCCATGCCACCGCATAATTTACAACTTAAGGTTTGATCTCCGGTAATTTTGCTTCGTTATTTGAACCCACCACGGTTGTGCAACGGCACGCGATTAGTAATTAAAGAAGAGGCTGGGATGCGACCCACACTGATAACTTCCCTCCCGTCTGTCGATTTGTCTTGCTTAAAAGTTTGTAGGTTTTCGTGTTGGGTTAAAAAAGAAATAGTTTCGTTTGAAAATCTAGTCTTATTAAATAGATTTTTAGTCGAAAACAAATGTTTACCAATTTAAGTAGCATTTCTAAAATTTTAACAAATTGGATGAATGAAATTAATTTGAGAGATATCAAGAACCGAACATCAATTTTTACCAAATTTGCGTACTATTTTTTGTAGATTTTATTTTTTTATGAAAAAACGGACTGTTGGATTTTTATAAAAAAAACCACTGAATATCGAAAACAATATTTACTGTGAAACAAAAAGAGTTCGAAGACAATATTTTTAATTTTTGAAAAGCTATTTGAGTCGTAAGTACATTTTTACCAAGTTTTTATTGTTTTTTTGTTAGGTTTTTATTTTTTGTAAAAAAATCTGTCAATTCGATTTTTCTCAAAATTTTTCAGAATGTTGAAAACAATATTTCTTATTAGATAAAATAAGTTTGAAGCCTTAATCTCAAGTTTTTGAAAAGATATTTGAGTCGAAAATCAATTTTTACCAACTTTTATTAATTTTTTTGTTTAGGTTTTTATTTTTTGTAAAAAAACTGTCAATTCGATTTTTCTCAAAATTTTACCAGATGTTGAAAACGTTATTTTTCTTTGCACAAAATTGATTAGGTGATAAAATCATTTTGTATTCGTAAAATTTTCGAGGTGACAAATTTTTTTTTAATTGGATTTTTTTTCAAAAAATATACTTGTTTGGTATCACGTTACAATATATTATATAAAATTTAATTGAAGTCTCTAGCGTTTTTGGTTTGTAAGATATTTAGGGTTAACCAAAATTTGCACCTTTTTTTTAAACTGCTTTGGTAAAAAAAACCGCCCACGCAATTTTCTTGAGAGCTCTTTCTGCATCTTTCTGCCTTATTATCTGTATAACAACATTTATTTGAAGTCGATATCTCTTCTGGTTCTTAAGCTATTGACGACGAAAAAACGCCGCGAACGTACGTACTTACGGACATACTGACGTACGTACACACGCACGCACAGACATCTTTCTAAAAATCTTTTATTTCGACTCTAGGGACCTTGAAACGTCGAGAAATGTCAAAATTTTCAATTTGACAAATCGGACCTATTACAATAACTTCCTGTGGGAAGTTAAGAATTGATGAAAAATGTTATCGAAGCCATAATTCTAAATGTCAAATTCCGAGGTGAAAATATATTATTACCGCGAATGCCTTGTATGCCTACAGATGTGCCAATTCAATTCAAAAGCCTTCAATTTATAATTAGATTGGCATTTGCAATGACTATCAATAAGTCTCAAGGCCAAACGATGACTGTCTGCGGTTTAGATTTGAGCAATTCATGTTTTCCACACGGACAGGTATACGTGGCTTGCTCTCGAGTGGGCAAACCATCCAGTTTGTTTGTATTATGGAAAGATGAGATCACAACAAATATTGTACACTCTGTTGCATTAAGGGATTGATATTGCATTTTTGTTGTATTGTCATTATAAGCGATATGTTTATAATTTTAAAGAATTAATTTTAATAAATTAAAAAAATTTGTTTGGTGATTTGTTATTTTAATATTTTGTCACCGTTTACAGTGCTCTATATCTCTCCCACTTATATACCACATCCTTACACACTTACAATAAGTTATTAATTTCTATCAAAATATTCTCTAGAAATTATTTATATGATAAAACAACGTGTGTCGGGTCAGCTAGTATATTGAATTTTACGGATTTAGCAGGCATTCTCTTCTCCTGATATCACGGTTGTTTACCAAGAATTAAAAAAAAACATTTTTGTTGATTATCTGCTGAATTTGATCGATCATACAATTGACCAGAAGAATATTAATTCGAAACACAAGTAACAATAATAGAACGCTCAGTTACAGACTTTAATTGCGCTCAAACGAAGAGTTGAGGCGGATCAATTAAATACATTTTCAATAGATTAATAACGACAATTTCATTCTGAAAATTAACAGATATATTTTTGAAACGTTAATTTAATAACTAATGACAAAAAAATTCGAAAAATGTATCTCCCCCCTTCAAAAAATTATTGTTTTGTTTGTATTTTTCTCCACCAGTGATATAAATAACCAAATAAAATAAAACTGCGTATACGCCTAGTGTAAGTCAGAATTAGACAATCTTTCGAAAAAATAATTGACAGAAAACTGATATTTAAGATAAATACTCAGAAGTCATCTCTTCATTTTAAACCCAGGCATAGGAATTTCATAATCAAAACACCTGTAATTAAAATCAAGGAATTTTCCTCTAAAGAATTGAATAATGATGTTCTACGCCAAATTCAAAGCAAATTTATTCATCCTCTTAGGGAATATCTAAAACACATGTAAAAATATAGATTGGGGATAATAACAATAACATTAGATCTTATTTCTGTATTTGGTATATTTAAACAAAATCAATACTTTCCCTAGATCTAAGAGGAAATTAAAAAGAAACATTTGTATTGAAAGTGTATGACAGCTTAAATGACACAGTCATTACCTAAATATTTACATATAGGAACAAAGGTAACCTATAAGGTTCATCTATCTCATGTGACTCATTTATCAAAAGTTACCACACAAATGGTTAGTTCAATAATGACAATACATTAGTAAAACCTCATGCCAAAAACACATATACACATAATGTATGTGCATATGTATGTACATAATTTTGAAATTCAACATTTTCGAAAACTATTTATATTATGTAAGCCTCAATCATTAACCTCTGTATAAAGTATAACTTACCATCAGGGGGGTATTATAACATAATATTCTATAAGACATAAGTCGCAACCTGAAAATGCTTTTATCATTCAGCTGGGAGTTTCACCTGCAAAAACCGCACTACACCACACCACACCATACCACAAACCTTCGTTTAAAATAGAAACACTTTCAAAACCACAAATATGTACATTAGACTGATTCAAAATAAAAACTAAAATGTCTTCGAGTTTCAATGCAAATAGCTTTTTGGATAGGGCTTGGTGAAATGATATTCCTATCCATATCTAAGCCTTTTAGATTAAATATTGATATCAGGCTTGTAAAATAATACAATTTTTTGGAAACGCAATCTTTATAAATAATTTATTGAATTTAAATTAGAGAAATGCATTCATTGATTTTGCCTAAAGATTAAGACTTCAAATTTTGCAATCTCCAATCATTTGACCTTAAAAAGACTACAATCATTTTTTTCCAATCATTTGGCTATTAAAAAGACTACAGTTTCCCATTCTTTTAGCTTTTGCTATGACTATAAACAAATCTCAAGGCCATTTGCGAATAAGACTTAGAAAATCCGTGTTTCTCCCATTTTCAATAATAAAGGATGATTTTTTAGCTATTATTTTTTTGGCAACACTGGTTTAAACAGCTGACGCACGTTTCGTGTTTTGTTTCACTATCAAACATCTTCAGTTTGATCTATAATTTAACCATGAATCGTCTTACAAACGAACAACGCTTGCAAATTATTGAATTTATAATTATCAAAATGCGTGCTCTGTTTAGAAGAAAGTTCATCGCGCTCTTCTTCCATTTTATGGTTAGTTTAATCGACCCACTGAAGCGGCTATTCGGGTTATTGTGACTAAATTTCGCACCAAATTTACATTGTTGGACATTAAACCACCAACACACTTACGCAGAGTGCGAACTGAAGAAAATATTACAGCCAGTGTTAATTATGACCATCAATTATCGATTCGTCGCCGTTCGCAGCAATTGGGCCTCTGTTACTCAACAACGTGGAAAATTTTGCGGAAGGATTTAGGTGTGATGACTTTCAAAATACAGCTGGTGTAAGAATTGAAGCCGAACGATCTACTGCAACGTAAAATTTTTGGTGAATGGGCTCTTGGAAAGTTGACCGAAGATCCACTTTTTTACCGAAAAATTGTGTTCAGCGACGAAATAAGCAGAATTATCGATTTTGGAGTGAATATCAGCCAGAAAAATTGCAAGAGCTATCAATGCATTCAGAAAAAGTCACAGTTCGGTGCGGTTTATGGGCTGGTGGCATCACCGTACTTCTTCAAAGATGATGCGAACCGTTACGTAACTGTGAATGGTGAGCGCTACCGTGAGATGATATCCAACTTTTGTTTGCCCAAAATGCAGGAGCTTGACTTGCATGACATGTGGTTTCAACAAGACCGTACCACATGCCGTTCACGTTCGGGACCGGTCAATTGGCCGCCTATATCGTGCGATTTAACGACATTAGACTATTTTTTGTGGGGCTATGTTAAAGCGTGGGCGGGTCTTCTAGTTTTGGTATAATAAACAGTGGAGTTAACCTTGATTTTAAATACCCTTAATAACATTAACAAAAATCACACTAATTAGAAAATATGTTAGGATAAGTTTTTGAAAACCATTAGCATTTCTTTAAAAAATGATAACACCCATGATAAAAATATAAATCGTGCTCTCGACCTCTGGCATGACAGTAATACGGGTACTACCAAAGTCTATAGTTGCATTGAAGAATCGAAGATATTTTAGTAATTTTTTGAGTCAGTCTAATGTCCATGTACACATGCACCCACACCCTAACACATGTATAACTCTTTCTCTCTTGTGTATGTATTTATATAAATTCACCAATTAATTCTAAATGACTATGAATTTCACCAAAATAGTCCTTAATATTCATTCAATGATGATGTATGGTTTTGAGGAAAATGCGAAGAACCTTCTGTTGCCACTGCCATATAGTCTTCGTCTATACTCTACATAAACCACACGCCCTAGACCAATCGGGAATAGAAAAAGAGGGTCAGAACGGAATATCCATTTTATACTTAACCCAAATAAAAATTATGAAATATTTTCGTTTAAAATAAAATGCGAGTATTTTGAGGAAGAAGAAGAAATACTAAAAAAAAGGATATGTGACAGCTTTTGGGTGTAAACATGTACAAGTGTACATACTTAACGGTACATGGGTTGATAATAACTCACCAAAATCGATTTGTATTTAAATTAATTGACACAGTTCTCATTCCCGACGACGACGACGTATAAGCCCAAAACCGAATCTGGAGCTGAAGCCTCAATTCATATCCACTCCACACCAGATTGACTCATAATTCATAGATTATCTTTCATGTCACACATATGTGCCATCATCACATCCAATAATATGTACATGTACAAGCGATAAGATATATGTAGTCACCGTTATGTGACTTTTTAAGGATACGGATATATCAATATGCAGTCAATCCCAATCCCATGCATCGATTGTGCGCGATATATAGGAAATTAATTCGTTATGAGTCTTGCAGCGTTGCGTTGTTTTAAAATTGATATCATCTGCTACTGCAGCGGGCGGCAGGTTAGGTTGTTGTTTTGAGTTGCCTTTGCCTTGCGTCTGATGTCAGGCTTTTATAATCACTAGGTGACCCAAATAAGTATACAATATATGAACCTACCCAGTGCCAGCAATCAGTTACCAGTTCAGTTGGTCAAGTGGTGATGAACAGAGTTATATGTAGACCCTCCCCCCCTCCACCTTTTGTGACGCAGAATTTGACAAAAGGGCTTTACATTGCACGTCAGACAGTCAGTGAGGGAGGAAATGGGAAAAATCATTTTGAATTTTAAAGCAATATCACACACATAAGAGCACATCATCCCACACCACTTTGAATATTGGGGAAATTGAAAATCACGTTGTTTTAAGTACTTTTGACTTTGGCTCTTTGGTATTTCTGCAGACAAAAATATAGTAAAATAGTTAATTAAAGTTTTATTTTCAGAGCTATCTGAATTCCGTTTATAGATCTTTTATGTATAAAATACACGACTGAACCTTAAGTTATCACTACAATATATTGGAAAGCATTTGAGTGATTTGAGTATTAAATTTTACCAATAAAGTAATTCCTGTTTTGAAAATATTTAAAAGTTATTTCTTTGAATTTTTAATGTGATACTCGTATAAATTTTTGCAATATACATACATCTATCTTTCTACACTAAAAAAAATAACCGTCATTATATTAGCTGTGTTCACTGACGCTGTGCTGGACTGTTCTAGACAGAAAAGTACAGCTTTTTGCTGTTCATTGAGGTTTTTTCTGTGCTGAACTGTTCTACTTTCCTGTTCATTGACAAACCTAGAACAGTTTAGAACAGGATTTTCTGTTCTTGCTTTTGAGTCAGATCAGGTTAGAACAGACTCGTGAGAAATGTCAAAATCGAAGTTGTCATTTTTTTTGTTTACGTTTTGATTTGGCTGTGCTTTGTGCTTTTTTTCTCGTGATTTAAAAAAATTAAAATAAAGTTATTTTGCCAATTTGTTTAATTAAATAATTATAAAATAAATTGATAAAAAAAATGCATCAAATTGAATTGACATCCGAGGAAGGAAAGACTGTGAAGACTGTGAATCTGAAGAGGAATCCGACGAAAAATCACTATCGGTGTATCTTAGTGATAATTTCAATAATTTTTAATAATATTTTTCACAGTAAAAACACAAAATATGAAAAAAAAATAAGAGAGAAACGAAAAATTCACACAATTTCCAATTAGTTTTTTTTTTTTTGACAACTGACGTTTAACTGACTGTTCTAACTTGATCTGACATTTCTCACGAAACTGTGCTGTCCTGTGCTGTTCTGATCTAGACAAAACCTCGGTGAACAAAACTATTGATAAATTGAGTTCCTCAATGATAGATGAAAAAAAAATTGTTGCGAGGCAAGATGATGCGTAGGAAGCAGGGCCGCATTTAGAGGTCCAGAGGCCTCGGGGCAATTAAGGAGCGGAGGCCCCCTCGCCCCAAATTATTTTTAAAATTAAGTAAACCATTTTTTTTCACTCGAGTTTTTCAATAAACAATTGGTTGTGAAACCAAGTAGATTCTTTTAATATTGAACAAACCCATATAAATATAAACGGATTATCTGAAATTAAATTGTAGGGTTACCGAACGGAACCTTTCGAGCTTTTTTCGCCGAATAATCGTTGATGATTTCTTTGAAATCCAGTTCTCGGAGTATATCGCTTCGATAGACGGTTTTGTCCCATCGTGGTTCGAAGTCTATTTTTTATAATTTTCATTTTTAAAAAAGGAGCGCTCTCCAGTGCAATTTGTTACCATCAAAACCAAATACATTCTCAATGCAATTCCGAGGTTTGGGAATGTAGCTCTGAAATTTTGATTTTCGAGAATTTGGTAGTAAAATAGTTCCAGCGATTGATCTGTTCCATATAGTCCTTTTCCTTTTTGTATGAGTCAATCAATGACTCAAATTGAACCAACTCATTACTAAGACTAGGCTCTAAATCATCCGGATACACTTTCACCAATGCCTCTGCTGCAGCGTGCAAATTTTCAGCATCCATCTTTTCGATGTGATTCAGAAATCCAAATCTCGAACGTACAGCTTCTTAGGCATCCAATCTTTCAGTAAGAGAAACGGATAGTAAATCACTGGGATGAAGACGGATACTTTGTATTTTTCCTTGGGTAACAGATTTGCGTCTTGGGCTTTCCCGTAATCGAGCGGATTCAACCTCACATTTCTCGTTCTGGTGCGGGTGCGTGATTGTACATATTTATCAGTATATAGGATATTTTTTTGGCTGCTTCCTCGTATTTATCAAAATCATTTCGTTTGGATTCCACGAATGATTTCAATGATTCTAGTGCGCGCATTGCCGATTCAAGAATCATTTTCGGGTCTTGCAACATCTTGTTTGTAGTATTGAATCGCTCCAAGATATCGTTACAAAATGTTGCAAACAAAGTGGTTTCGAGACCACTCATCTTCTGTAGAAGGTGCGTTGCTTCATTCCTCACGATATCTTTTTACTCTTTATTGGAAGATATGCTGGTTGGAGCTTCTTCGATTTCCGAATAGCCGTTGACTAAGGCTTTTGTAGCTTTAGCTCGACAGGACCAACGAGTGTCGCTGAGCTTTTTAAAGACTAAAAACTCTCAATCAGAATTTAGTGCCGCTCTGTACTGGCTTTGAAAAACGTGTACAAATTCTGCACGAAATCAAAGAATTGAACAGCCGATGGACAAGAGTTAGCAGCTGCCTTTCTCACTAAATTCAGAGAATGACCACAACGGTACGACCACCGATAAATGATTTTTCTCCAAAATAAGAGCCTGCATCCCCTTGCAGTGTTACCGCTATGAGACTTTAGTCGCATTTTGACCCTTTTTTGTGCATGAGGCACATGATACGACTTTTTAAAGAATTGTCTATTTTGACCCTTTTTAAAAAATTATGCGACTTTTTTGACCCCATCTCTAGAAAAATACATTGAAAAAATAAGTTATTTTCTTAACATACCAATTTTCCAAACTTCCATTGAAATAAGAATATAACTAACACTGTCACACATAATTTAAATCTATAAAATGGAATCAAGTTGAAATTGTTTGGGTCGACTCGATCACGTTCGCTCAGAATCGAAATCTTGCTATTCTAGCATAAAAATTAATTTCAACCTTTCGACTCTGCATATAAATGTAGTTAATAGTTAACAATTTTAAGTTTGTATGAGTAATTTTGGTTATTTCACCACTCCGTTCCTCTTTAACAAAGTTTCCCAATTATTTCTATGTGTTTGTTCGACTGTGGTGAAATTTGAATAAATTCATGAATTCGCAACAAAAATTATCTCTGTCAAGATTTACCTACTATTTTGTTGTCTTTTGTGTTTTTGTGTTTCGACCGGGCGTTCATTTGTTTGGAGCTCATTCTCGATATTGTTTGTCTTTTTTATAAAATGGATAGGTAAGTTTGTATGAAATATATCTAAAAAATGTATCACTCCTATTTATAAAGAAAAAATAGTTATTTCAACCCTGGAAGTAATTGTGTGTGTTTAAAAAAAACTACGTGTTTAGGAAAACTACGCCATGGAATAAGAATATTCCGCACTCAAATGGAACAGTAAGCACCTGCCTTAAGTTTGAGTCCAGAAAATTCTTATTCCATGGTGAAGTTTTCCTAAAAACGGAAGCTGAAATAACTATTTTTTTTCTTTATATTTAAATACTAGTATAAGAATTTATTTTTCTTTAGTAAGTATACCTAATAAAAAATTAAAAAACAACTCTTTTTTTTTTTGCAATCTATACAGATTTAAAAAAAAATCTAAATGCGACTTTTTTTTCATTTGACCCTTTTTTTTGCGACCTTTTCAAAAATCCCAGCGGTAACACTGTCCCCTTGTATTTGCCACTCATGTTTGCAGCATTGTCATATGATTTGCCGCGGCAATCCAGATGGGTATTGAATTCGAAGTCCTTCTTATCAGTGCCATTTGAGATTTTGATATTTTTCTGATTGCCTGATTGGAGTGAACAAATATAGATCAATGATGTTTACTAGTTGGAATTTGAAACAAAAATTTTCCGAAGTCTCTATTTTGGGGGGCTCCCCGTTTGTGGAGGCCCCGGAGCTTCCTCCCCGGTTGCCCTCCCCTCAATCCGGCCCTGGTAGAAAGTGTTGGAAAAGGAGAGCGACAGGAAAAGTAGTGGTCAGGAAAAGGTCAGAAGATAGGATAGGAATGTCAAGTTCAGTGAAGCAAAGCCTGATTGTTATGCGCGGCAGTAAGCTCGCCGAAATGAGCGTTTTTTAGTCAAAGTTCTAGTCTCTTAGAATGAGATAAATTAGAACTCGATTAAGTTCTAATTAATTTCTTTATCAAGTTCTCAAGCAGTAGAACTCTGGTTTAGATCTCAGTTGAAGATAGAACTTCGATTTACTTCTAGACCCTCAATTTTGGAAATCTAGGATATAGAACATAGACAACATGACCAGATAAAAATGTAGATAAATCGTTTATAAAAGAAAAGAAAGAAGCCAATCATCTTTCTACTGTACGCAGAATTTCTTGAAAATCATTTAAATCGCATGCATCATATGATATCTATTAGAGATTGCAGAAGTAAAATATTTAGTACAACACAAATATGTGTACTTATGTAAATGTGTACCTACATTTATCAAAAAGAACAATTTCAAAAAACACAAATCTTACAAGAAATCCAATAAAACACGAAAACCCAATATTTATTTGAGAATATCAAAACCAAATCCAAAAAACACAGTATGTTTGCTTCAATAAAAACTGAAAGATTTTCCTAAATATTTGTTCGCAAAATGTCAGAATTTTGAGTCAGAACTATCTACTTCTACTACACGTTAGAATTCTGTTTCATTCAACGGATATATCTAAAATTCCTAGAACTCAAAAATGATTTCAAACAGAGTTTTACAGATATGCTATGAAGTTCCATAGATAAACCAAGAATTAACAGATCCAGTTTTTGTTTTAGAACATCGCATCGTCAAGAAATTTATCGTTACTATCGTACTTGGTTTAGTTATGAATCTTTACTTGACTCTATATTAAGTTTTGAGCAAACCTTGAATTTAATACTTTCATATTGTTAAAAAATACGTCTTGGATACTGTCCTGATTTTTGTTAACCATAAAAAACATCAAATAAATTAAATTTCAATATTTTATTTACATTTCATAGTTTTTGGAAAAGGTACAAATATAATTTGACATTTGAAAGATATTAAACATACAGATCATTTTGTGGTTTGCAGTTAGTAAAAATGGCATTTGGCACCTGTCATTAGAAGTGTCATAACATTAGTTGAAGATTATTCAAAATTACTACATAAGTGGTGAATCAATGATAGTAATTATTGTCGTCATAATCGACCGACAATGCAAACAATTTGTTAAAATGTGAAGAAGTTTGAAGCGACTTGAATTGTTAGTGATGTTGTGTTAGGCCTGTTTATTACCGTAATACACGCTCAGTCAGAAATATTACTGCTACAGCTGATCCAAATGTACCTTTAATAAAAAAAAATAGGGAATGATTTACACAAATCTGTGTTTCCTTCCCATTTTGATTTACTTTGGTATTCATATACGCTTTCAGCTAATTGTGAAACATTTTTGAATAAGCATATATTAAACATAAAAACCAGTACTATTCGTATGATTACCTAATCAAATATGAAATAGTATAAATATTACTTAAAATAATTATTCCCAAACTCCATGAAAAACGAAAACTCATCAACTAATCAAATTGAAAAATTTCCTATCTTTCAGATGACGAAATCAGTTCCACAACAATTCAAAGATAAATCAGAAACCACAACAATAACAAGAACATCAACATCAACAACAACAACATTAACAAGATTGACTAATTAACAAATCTCCATAACATTCCATGTGTTGCATAACATTTGAAATGTGCTGCTGCCGCACTAAATAACTGGCTGAGGCTCACCAACTGAATATACCTACTTTGTTTCTGTTTCGTTTACGTTTCGCCATTGCCACAGAGATACGAAGTTAAAATTAGTAAATTTTATTCAGAACGTCAACGAACGACAACGACGACGAAGAAGTTACCGCCATCTCCGCCGACAACGGCTATTGGGAGATAGGATGCAAATCAACGGAACAACAGGACCAACAATGGCTGCTTCAGAGCCACCAGAGCCCCCACCAAGGAATCCGGACCGAATAAATGCTTCATTAAATAAATTTACAGACACAGTAAGTATATGTTTCCCTTCAGATATGTAGTCTATGCATGTTCCTATATATGTACGTCCCTACGTAACGTATCGAGGGAACATGATGGTAATTTATTGTTGTCATCATCATCGACTCATGCAGGACATGCTTCACACAAACACACATACGAAAATTACACACAGTCACGCAGGACAAAGGACACAGGACCTTGCAAAGTTGTGCACAATTTTCGCAACGATAAATCTCGCCTGAAGAATGAATTTTGTGTGCGGCAAACGGGCAACGGAAACCGGGTAATGTGGCAAAGGAGTATGGCAGCCTTGATGAGAGATTGCCCGCCTGCCACCTTCGCTAAAATTGCACTGAGTCCTTGGTGACATTCGAGTGTGTTTTTGTCCAGTTTGTCCGATTTTGTCATACCAAAAAAGCAATGCCCTCGCACATTGTATATACAAATACAGGGTGGGTCAAAAGTGATTTCCTAATTTAAAGTAATTTAATAAGAATAACTTTTACCGATCCAATTATTTATTAATGATTTATTTGAGAATCACAAAGTGAAGATTTTCTTAGGCTACCAGCTTCATTTTCATAGAGACGAGATCTTTCTAAATATCTGCATTCGGTGGCGTCTGATTTTCCCCTTTCAGCTGCAGGATAGTCGTGCACTTTACCCTTCAAAAAAACTCACAAAACTATCCGGTCGTCAAAATCCCGAAAATTTAACTTAGTAGTGCAAGGGTGGTGCGAGTATTTTGCCCCGTAGTTCCATCCGGCTGAAACTACATCTAATTGCTATCAGCAATCGCTGGCCTAAAAAATGTTCAATAAAATCCCGATACCTTTCACGGATTACGATTATTGGTGGTATTGTCCCAACTATTTTGTCTGAAGTTGCATTTAATTGGAAACAATTCCCAAAGATAGTTTGAGGTCCATTAGGGATATCATGTTTTATCTCACCGAATAGTGGAACAAATCTTTACATCTTTTTGGAAAAAGTAAGTGAGAAAGAGATTATTAAACTTGATATTTCAAAGGCATTTGATAGAGTTCATCGAAAATGCGTCCATTTGGTATTGATGAATCTCTTCTTTTTTGGGTTAGAAATTACTTTTCGGACTGTTCAATTGAAGTTGGACGGGTTCAATCTGATATCCACAAAACAAACGCTGGCGTGCCCCAGGGCTCAGTTTTGTCTCCAACACTCTTCATTATTGTTATAAATGATCTTTTGTCTAAAACTTCTAACCCACTTAATTGTTTCGCTAATGGAAGTATACCTTTAGCTTTTATACCCTCAGTTTTTCGGATGTGGGCAACCAACGACAGCATATGATAAATTCATAAAGTGTAATATTTAATGCTTCGAAAGCTCAATACTGTCTTCTGTCACAAAAGGGTCTCCCTCCCCCAATGCCACTTTCCATGTGGAATTGCATCAAGGAGACTTTACAGCTTTCAGTCCTTGGTATGTGCATCACAAACCACTTGTTGTTGAGTGATCATTCTAAGTTGTTTTCTCCGACACGATGCAAGAAGTTGTTTTACCTCTTTTGATCTGGCTATAATTTACAAAGTTTTTATTAGTTCAAAACTCGAGTATAATACTCATATTTGTGCTGGTGCCCCAATAACGAACTTCAGGCTTTTCGAGCTCCTAAAATGATAAACTATCGTTCTATTTCTGAGACATTTGCTTTTCTTTAACACTGCGGTAAGGATCCATGTTTATCATTGTTTTACCGAAATTTTCAAAAAAAAAATGCTCTATCGAAATAACCAGTTATATTCCTCCAATTAAACAATTCAACTGTAATACCCGTACTTCTTAAAATTCTCGTCAGTTCAACCTTGAGCCTAATTTAGAACGTACTGTTTAGTACAGGGATTAATTCTTTAGCCGCACTACACGAATGTGGATAACTTTATCATGCTCAATATTTCCTTTATCATTACAATGTGCAGACTTTCAAAGCTTATGTGCATCGGTATCTCCTTTCTAATCCTGTCCTCCCTTCCTTATTGCACGTACTGTGTTTAATCATTACAAGGGTATTAATAGCCCCTTTAGTACGCACTCAATATAAACAAAATTTTGGAATCAATTTATATGTAAAAACTAGGTTCATTATTCATTTTGAGATGCTCTTTTTGGTGAAAATTTTCGAAATAAAATTCAATTAGTTTTGTCCTCTTTTAAGTGCTGTAGTCCAATTTAGTTAATCTCTTTCAAGTTTTGAAAAAGAATAGAAATTTTCAAATTAGAAAGACATTTTTAACCCACCCTGTATACATTCATAATAAAGCCTTGGCACACAAATTATCTTCATCCTCATCTTCATCCCCATCGTCGTCGTCGCCATCGTTTTTGTTGTTGTGAAGCTACCTCTTATTTCTTTTTCTTCTTGCCTCTGCGCTGCATATATCCTTTATCTCAATATACATATATACTTATTTATTTATACTATACATGTTTTGTGTCAATGTTTTTGTGTGTTTTACCCGTTGTGACGTGTATGTGCACAAATCCGATTTTACAGAAAACAACAAAATCCTTGGACACCAACGATAAGCCCGTCAACAATAACAAACCTTTGAAGCCACTGCTGTCATTGGACAATACCCTGGCCACGTCACCGTCGACGTCATTGTCATCGTCCTCGGCCACAAACAGTAGTGGCAGCCTAACAACGACCGCCTCGGGTGGACTCGGATCCATTCACTCGCCTTCCTCCGGTCACATCTTCAACAAAAGAATGGAAATTAATAGCCAGGCTAGTAGCAATAATGGCGGTGGAGGCAATGGAGGCGCTCCTCCTGGTAGCAACAGCTCACCTGGATCGAATGGTATTAGAAATCTTATACTCACATCGCCCCTTTGCGACAACATCCATCAAAGGTCAGTGAATTTAAATAAAAGTGAGTCGAACAATCATCTTCTCCAATTTGGCGGTGCTGGAGCCGGGGGTGGAGCAGGAGGACCAGGAGGTGGAAGTGGAGGCATTGATGGTGGACAAATTGATATGATGAATGGAACAAATCACGCCGCCATGACTACGGGTAAGCTATCCTCTTTTATAACTCATGGAAATTGATGTTAATGTTCTGTTGTCGTTCATTGTTGTTGTTGTTGTTGTTTTTTGTATTAGAAGTACCTAACCTATACAAATACATTTAATGGATTTTTTTTTATACATTTATTATTTTTGTTGTTGTTGTAAAATTGTTGTTCAAGTGTTGGTTAATTGATGTATACTTATTGTTATTGGTGTCGCATACAAACAGTCAGGGTTAATTGGATTTTCTTATTTATAGATAGGTTGCAATTGGGGATGGGGGCTAAGAGGCAAGGCTATAACCAAAGACCAGATTAGGTTTGACAGGAAATAATAAAAGATTTGTGAGCTTTCATAACTATGTAGATTGTGGGTACCTTGTTGGCTTATAGTACATAACGTATGCACAAGTACTATGTACGTATAGAGTACCTTAATTTTTTTTCTTGCTGATTTATGTATTTCAAAGTCTGTTAATTCTCTGGTATTGTATAACAATTGACTAGGTTTATGGGGCTAATTAAGTACCTTATTATGCTGGTGATGGAGCGTGATGATGATGATGATGATGATGGGATGGATGATGGTGTTATGGGATGAATATATATTGGGATGTATTTTATAGGTTTAGTATACTCCTGATCTGGGTTATTACGTTACGTATAGGTACCTACTTGAGGAAAGGCAGGACGACCCTATAGAATGGAGTTTGTGAGAACATTGATGTTTGATGGAATGCTCTAAGGGATATGCTAAAAATAAAAACAATTTTATGAATTATTATGTCTGTTAAAGACATAATTTATTTAAAGACCGAGTTTGATGCGTTAACGTTTGATACACGATTTCTTCTCCTTATTGTTTGATGCTGACATGCCAACTTTTTTATAGGAAATGCAGTAAAAATACATCATAATCAAAGCTTTGAAAATGTTAAATTTGAGTTTAAAAGATTGCTTTGAAAGATATATGGGTGATTATACAAAAGTTGGGTAACTCGATGTCATCAACCAATATATACAAAGTCTTATTATATTTTATTGAGATTACAATTTATTTATAAACGATGGAAAGACCTTTATTTAGTCACCTAATTTCAATTCTTCATTTTGAATACAAGTTATTAAAAAAACACACTTAGTTCTTAAAACGTCAGTCCTTTGGCATGTCACAACCAAGAAAACCAACAACTAAGTGACTGTCTATTAAACATTATCATTGATTTGATAAAACTTATCAATGTATATATAGTTAAATATATACTACAACTTTCATAATGCAGTGTTCTCCACTTTATTTAAAAAAATAAGAAATTTTGTGTTCAGTTTCATTCTTCAGTCTGTTGTGTGTTATTTAAATTTGAAATTCGTGCGAAATATCGCCGACTCAACGTCAAATCCCATTTTGAATTTTAATGTTGGTAATAAAGTTAGTTGCGGGTCGCACAATTTGACGGCCACCATAACTGTAGCAGAGTTTGGGTTATGTGTATTGTCTATACACGTGCTAAGCCATTCAACATGTCAGTCCTATGGTGAGTCGTTATTTTTTTGTTAATCTAAAGTCTATTTTTATGGTTGGGTGTCAAATCGCCCAAAACCGAATCGCCCAAAACTTGAAAATGTCACATCGCCCAAAAATTTTGGGCGATTCAACATAATGTCAAATCGCCCAAAAAAACAAAAATGTCAAATCGCCCAAAAAGAGTGGGCGTTTTGTCATAATGCAAAAATAGCCATGTGTCAGATCGCCCAAAACCAAAACTCCCAAATTGCAAAAATGAAGAAATATGCCAAATCGCCCAAAAATAATTTTTGGTCGATTTAACATTTTTTATTTTTGGGCGATTTAGCATAATGTCAAATCGCCCAAAAAATATAAATAATCTTGGGCGATTTAGCATTATTTTTGGGCGATTTGACACTTTCGTTAAATTGGGATAAAAATTATGTTCAAGAAGAATTGTAACAGTTACATTAACGGGCAGATCGGAATGTTGGTTCTTCTCCACATGAATGAGTTTTTTTTTTGTATTTCCTCGAAATGGAAGAATTTTCCAATAATTTTGACAGCTTTTTGGCTTATTATGAGAAGTTTTGGATACGAAAGGTATGTAAATGAATATAAATTTACTTAAATAATCATGTTTGTGAATGTTTGTGAAAGGTAATACTATGAAACCACCGCGGGGAGGGGGCCGGCGCGGCGCGCTTTGCGGTCGGGTGGCGGCGCGTCGCGTTGCCCGTTCGCGACGCGCCGCGCCGCGCACGCCCCCCGTTTTGCCCTCGCGCATAAGCATACAACAAAAACTAAGTCCAAACGAAAACAAAACACATTTAATTACTTCATTTCCGTTCAAAGTGTTTTTTTCCCATTACTTACTTTTAGATCGGGCCACTACAGTTCTCAGTTTTTAAAAAGCTAACAAGGACAACATCTGATATTGAAGGCTACAATAGTATACTTGGACGAATGTTGACAAAAAATTGCAATTTCTTTAAATTTGTTAAAGTCCTTCAAGAAGAGGAATTTATGAAAAGCCGTAATTTCTCTATGCTTATAGAAAATGGTGGCACTACTGGTACCAAATCAAGGAAAAAAATCGATATAGAGAGAAACAAAAATATAATGGAGGCTTCTGCGCTTCTTAAAAACGGTGCCATTAATATAATGAGATTTTTAGATCGAATGGTTTATGTTAAAAATAACATTTTTACTGGTATGGAACTGACACAAATTTGTTTTTTTTATATTTTGGTCTAATTGCAATAAATATTTTGGGCGATTTGTTAAAAGAACCCTAAATATTAGTATTTTTGGATTGCGACAAAACGCCCATTTCTACTTTGGGCGATTTGACATTTTTCTTTTTTGGGCGATTTTTCATAGTGTCAAATCGCCAAAAAATTTTGGGCAATGCGACATTTTTCAGATTTGGGCGATTTGGTTTTGGGCGATTTGACACAGGGCCAACTAAAATTGTCGAAACACCAAATCGCCAAAATTATTTTTTTGGGCATTTTGACATTATGTCAAATCGCCCAAAAAATTGAAATGTCAAATCGCCCAAAAAAGTTTTTGGGTGATTTGACATTTCTTCGCTTTTTTGCATTTTGGGCGATTCGGTTTTGGGCGATTTGACACCCAACCATTTTTATTTATACATATTAGACTATGATTTGTTAAAATGTAGTTTGTTGATATTCGAAATTACAAAAAAAAACATTAGTCCTGATCCTGATTATAATCTCAAATATTGTCTTTTTCGTCAGTCCATTGGCGTTAGTCCTGTGTCAGGTATATTGTTATTATTCTTCTTCATGATTATTAGTAATTTTAAGATTAATATTGTTAGATTTTGTTATAGTGTTTGTTGATTACTTAGAAATATTTAGTAAAACTATGTAAAAGTAGTAAAAGATAAGTGAATAAAGTTACGTTAAATGTCAAAAGTCTGTTTTAAAAACTGATATAGTATTTTCTCCCAGCATTACATATTTATAATTATTTTTAATTGTTACTAAGTGATTTTAGTACTTTTAAAACACATGTGCCATTATTAAATCCTAAGAGATTTCGACTAATTTTTATTAAATTTCATTATAATACTTTCAAAACTGTGTATTTTATCAGTACTATGTTACCTCGTCAGTCCCCTGGCAGTCAAATTCTGAATTTTTAAATATCTTACAATGTACTCAAAAAAGAAACTGGCCCGATTTGGAACAATATATTTATTAGATTAGGCATCGTATACACCCGAATTTATAGAAGTTCAATTTAATAAATATCGTAAACAAAATATCCTCAAAAGTTACCAAACTTTTGTATAATCACCCATAAAGCAATTCACTTTTCGAATATTCATAGAAAATATTGAAAATTTAAATTTACTTACGTATTTCGATTTCTTAATATGTACCTACATAGTTAAATAAAACTCTCCATTTGTTTCTAAATTGTCTCACAAACATTTTAGGATACAACTTGTTTAATAACTCAACTTTAAAACTTCTAAGCTGAATTTAACGTATTTCTTTGCAATTCAACATGTATTGTATCCAGCAAAAGAAAAAAGACTGTATATTGTACACTATGGCGGATACGTACTGTTCATATTTTAAATTTGAGATTGTAACCATAGTACACGATTGTAATTTGCTTAAGGTTCAAATATCGAACAAAGTTGGTATTCAGTTCAAAGTGGAACTTCTAAAATAGTTGTAGTAAATCAAAAGTTCTCGATTTAGATTAGGTAAGGTTATTGAATTGATTGATAATAGTTTTGAAGACATCATTCTGTGTCATGGAATTGTTGTAGGTGAACAGAACCATTGCAAGGGCGGATCCAGACTTTTCATCAGGGGGGGGTCACACACTTAGATGAGTTTTTACTCACCACTTAAAAATGTTCTTTAATGTTTTGTAAAGGAGGCTAACAAAATTTACATAACATAATGTGTACGAGTATATTAACCTAACCTTTACACATTTCAATTGCTAAAATGACAACTTTAGTCATCAAATTATTTTATAACACTGTTGTCCAGCAAGGTATGGTCTAACTGTTTAATTTGGATGACTCCCTATATATGAAAGCATTCCTAGATTCCAAAAGTTTTATAAATATGCCCTATTTAAGAGCTAAAACACAATAGTTTAGAGGGTTTTTGGTGCATTTCACGCAGAAATGTAAGAAATTGTTTTGAAACGTAGCTTTTTAAAAAATAAAATATACTTTTCTTGTTTCCATTTCTTTTAATGCGAAGAACGCTGCAAAAATTTAAAAATCCAGAAAATGAGAGAGGATCTGATATGTAATTCTAATTCTAATTTCTAATTTCTAAATTTCTAAATTTCTAGAAATGTCGAGCTTTTTATGACGTAGTTTTTTCGAACTTAATTTTCGGGAGTCTCTTATTACTATCGTTATCAATCTTCTTACTCGTATTTTGATCTTAAAGGTGTCAAAAAAACTTAAAAATTGTAGAGACAAAAAGGTTTGGTTCTTGAATTTAAGGAAATAGTTGCATTTAAGTACATAATTTCCCTAAAAAATTAAATTAAATCAAAGTAAGGTAGGTAAACAAATAAGTTTGGAGGAAAAGTTTTTGTAGCACTCACAAATTACACGTTTCAAAGCTTTTATATCAATAGATATGAAACTGTTAATTATGTTTTTCACTTAGCCATTAGTTTTACAAAAATGTCACTTGATTTTTTTGGAAATTTGTATTATTGTAATTCGTGTTTAAATCTCAGTTCTAGAGCATCCAAAGCAAATTCATTTCAAAAGTAGATTTATTTAATTTTTTAAGATCTTTTAAGATTTTTTCTATTCAACAGAAAACCAATTTTAAAAGAAATAAAATGCATGACTGGATCGCTAGAACTTGCTAATTTATTCCAAAAAGTCTGTTTAAAAATATTTCCTGTATTTTAAGATTTAAAAATGTACCTGCAAAATAAGTTTTTCTCAAAAATTTAAATGCCATTTTATTTGTCAAAATTTAAATGCCATTTTATTTGTCAAAAAATATAGATTAACTTATTTTTTTTTCGGAAATCATTTTAAATTTTGTCTTAAAAATGTTTTTGGGAAGCACTAAATAAAGAGCTTATAAATATACATATGTACATTTTACATTTAAATTTCGTCAAAAAATGTTGTCTCCTTTCTGAGATATCGAGTTCTGTAAACAAAATTAGTATTTTTTTAAAAAATAAAAAAAATACATTTTTGATCATAGAAAACCATCATCAATTTGATCATTTGATCATTGACAAGAGCTTGCACAGAAAGAGAAGAATTTTAAAAACGGTCCATTAGTTCTTGAGAAAACTTAAAAACAAAATAAAGGTTTTTTGAGGGGTACACTTCTGGGCCAATACGAAAATATGTTCTTCTTGTAAAAAGAAGCCAAATTAAGAACACAAAATTTAGAGGAAGTTTTAGAAAAATCACATGTTTGAACCAAAACATTTGTATGGGGACTGCTGTTATTTTTCATATTAATAAAATGAAAAAAAAAAACACCTTACACTAATCGGCTGAAAATCTTAATTTTAATCAACACAATTGTTTGGACTGTAGGGGCCAGGAAAGACAAACAGACGGATGGAATCGGGGTACCCACTTCTTTCGACTTCTCTACCGTCGTAATGTAATTTTTAATTAAAAGCTCTAGTTCAAAATTTTTTACTAAAGCAAAACTTGCTATATAATTCCTGTATGCCGCAAATAAAAATCACTGCAATCACTATTTATATAATGTGTCAAAATTTAATAATTGAAGGATTTAAAGGCAACTTAATATAAAATTGATGATCTCTTATTCAATGTTTCTTCTTAAGAACCTGAATATTTGCTCTTTTTCTTAGAAACAATTTTTATGAAAATAATTTAAAGCATGACTAAAGTTTTTTTCAAATTCTAAATTGAGTGAAAAGAAAAATTTTAGTTGTTTTTGACAGCAAACCACTTTTTGGTGAACGTCGTTAAATTACTAAAAAATCTATAGATGAAATCTTTACTTATACAACTTAACTGTATAAGCTTTATGGCTCATATGACCCCCCCTTGGATCGTCATTTGGTCAAAAGTTGATGAATTTGTGCTGCGTTTTTTGAATAGGCTGAATTTCCGATTCATATTATGTTCTTGGTCCAGTACTCAGTTAAAAGTAAGGAAGTAAGTTTAAGGAAGTAAAATACAAATGTTGTTTTCATATACAAAAAATAAATAATTCAAAATATAATGGGGGTCACATCCATCAATGCAATACGATTACTTTTGAATTGAAGGGAATTCCTACGAAAAAGCAAACAAATTATCTCCCAGGGGGGGTCATGACCCCTACGCCCCCCCCCCCCCTTGATCCGCCATTGGGTCATTGTTAATAAATAATAAATATATTGTATTTTATGGATGTTTTTAAAGTTTTATTTTTATATTGAGCAGCCATTTCACTGTTGAGAATACAAAAAGGAAGGTATAGTTATGTTGAGAAGTCAGCTTACCATCTCTCATTCCCATATAAAATCCTTATTTTAATGTACTATTTCGCTATACACATGCTAAACATAAATTCTGTGTCAATGTCTTTTGATATATTACTCTTGGTAACTTAACTTTTTCAAATTTAAAACAAATTTATGATATAAAGGGTGTTAACATCCCGTAGGTATAGGAAGTTATTGTATTGTAATGTAAAAATGTTGACATTTCTCGACGTTTCAATGTTCCTACAATCTAAATTAAACATTTTTAAAAAAATGTCTGTGTGTGAGTTGGTACATACGTTCGTACGTTGGGGATGCCATTTTTTGTCTTTCATATCTCAAGAACCAGTAAAGATGTCAACTTCAAATTAATTTTGTTATACAGATAACAACAGATAACCAAATTATGATTGACCAAAAATATCTCACGAACCAATAACGCTAGCGACTTTATTAATATAAATATAATGTGACATCTTATGAAGCCAAACCAGGATAATTTTGATGCAAAAGCCAATTAAAGGTTTTTTATAAATCAAAAAAACTGAAACAAAAGCTTTTTCACCTCGAATATTTTACTAACAAAAATAATTGTATACTCAAAATAGTTTAATGCAACAAAGAATAACGTTTTCGACACCTGGTAAAATTTTGAAAAAAAAAATAAAAACATTTAAAAAGCATTATTAAAATTTTGTAAAAATTGATTTTCGACTCAAATACTTGGCAAAATTTAAAGATATTCGCTTTAAACTAATTTCATCGTACAAAAAATGTTATTTTTAACAATCAGTAAAATATTCATGTAAATCCAACAGTCAGTTATTTCATACAAATTTAAATCTACAAAAAATAGTACCTACGCAAAAGTGGTAAAAATTGATGTTCGATTCTGGATATCTCGTGAATGAATGAAGGTAAATAAATTAGTAATGTTTTGTTTAGGTTTTTATTTTTTTTTTTTTTTAAACTTTCAATTCAATTTTTCTCAAAATTTGAATGAATGTTGAAAATAATATAATTTTTTATAAAATAAAATTAATTTTAAGCCAATATCTCAAATTTTTAAAAAGATATTTGAGTCAAAAATCAATTTTTACCAATTTTTAGTAATGTTTTTTTAGGTTTTTATTTTTTTTTTAATTGTCAATTCGATTATTCTCAAAATTTTACTAAATGTTGAAAACAATATTTTTTATAAGATAAAACTAATTTGAAGCAAAAATCTCAAATTTTTGAAAAGATGTTTGAGTCGAAAATCTATTTTTACCTACTTTTAGTAATGTTTTGTTTAGGTTTTTATTTTTTATTAAAAAAAACTGTCAATTCGATTTTACCTACACAAAATTTTACAAAATGTAAAAAACGTTATTTTTCGTTGCATACAATTGTTTTGGAGATAAAATCTTTTATTGATCGTAAAGTATTCGAGGTGACAATTATTTTTTTTTCAGTTTTTTTTTTAATTTATAAAAAAAAACGTTGTTTGAATTTTTTCCAAAAATATACTTAATTGGTATCACGCCACAATAGTTGTGTTTAACGAGGTTTTGTCTAGATCAGAACAGCACAGGACAGCACAGTTTCGTGAGAAACGTCAGATCAAGTTAGAACAGTCAGTTAAACGTCAGTTGTCAAAAAAAAAAAAAAAAAAAAAAACAAATTGCAAATTGTGTGAATTTTTCGTTTCTCGCTTATTTTTTTTTTCATTTTTTGTGTTTTTACTGTGAAAAATATAATTAAAAATTATTGAAATGGAAAATCAAGTGATTGCTAAGATAATACTAAATGAAAATGTAAGTGGTTAAGACACCGATAGTGATTTTTCGTCGGATTCCTCTTCAGATTCACAGTCTTCACAGTCTTTCCTTCCTCGGATGTCAATTCAATTTGATGCATTTTTTTTTTCAATTTATTTTATAATTATTTAATTAAATAAATTGACAAAATAACTTTATTTTAATTTTTTTAAATCACGAGAAAAAAAAACACAAAGCACAGCCAAATCAAAACGTAAACAAAAAAATGACAACTTCGATTTTGACATTTCTCACGAGTCTGTTCTAACCTGATCTGACTCAAAAGCAAGAACAGAAAATCCTGTTCTAAACTGTTCTAGGCTTGTCAATGAACAGGAAAGTAGAACAGTTCAGCACAGAAAAAACCTCAATGAACAGCAAAAAGCTGTACTTTTCTGTCTAGAACAGTCCAGCACAGCGTCAGTGAACACAGCTTATATATTATATAAAATTTTATTCAAGTCGCTAGCGTTATTGGTTCGTGAGATATTTTGCTATGGTACGAAAACCACCCGCTCAATGTTTTAAAAAGTCTTTCTGTATAACAAAGTCTATTTTAAGTCGATATTATCTCTTCTGGTTCTTGAGTTATGGACGACGAAAAAAGCTTCCCAAACAGACATCTCTCTAAAAATCTTTTATTTGGAACTCTAGGGACCTTGAAACTTCAAGAAATGTCAAAATTTTCAAATCGACAAATCAAACTGACTACAATAACTTCCTATGGGAAGTTAACAAAAACAAAAAATAACTGCCCAATGGACTACACATTTTGTAACTTTTGTTTTTAAACATTTTGCGTGCTGAAAATAAAGATATGTACATATGTCCACCTGAATTAAAAATTAAGAATTTTTAGATTCCAATCACTCAACGCACGTTTACATAAAATAAAAAAATTTACCTACATATGTTGTTTCTGAAAACTACATATTTGTTTTGAAAAAAACTCAAAATTTATTGATTTTTTTCCTTTTCTATCATTAAAATAAAATCCAGTGAAGAAGAAACTTATAATAGTTATGTTCGGCTAAGTACTTGCCATTTGTATGGAATAATTAATATAGCCAACATTTAGGAAGTGTTTTTTTCCTTTGTTTCTAATTATTTCTTTACCACTGTCTATAATAATCAAATAACTTTTAACTTTTCTAAAAACAAAACACAAGTTTTATTTCGAGTTTATCAAAATCATAAGGAACATAATTAAAAAAAAAAAACTTGCAAACATCATCACAATAATTATCATATGTTAACATATACATAAGTATGGAACGTCTCCCTCTATCACACCTTCATTGGCACCAATATTCTACCACCTATTTTTTTTGCTTATTATTATTAGTAAACTTCAAACTCATCACCATAACAATTTAGAGACTAATTCAACTTGAACTAAGCTAACTTCTATGTTTTCCCCCTAACAAAACAGCAATCTCTATCTTTCGTATATACCTAACCTAACTTACTATAGCTCTTGTGGTTTTCCCCATATCCCCCCCCCCCACAAAAACCTATCTACTTTTATTTCATTTGTAGTAAAAGTTCACCTCTATCGTTGTTTTAGATGTTCTGAAAAAACACTACCCCAAAAAGAAGAAAAACTTTCCAAACCTTAAGCCTCATACAAATTCTTTTAGTTAAAGACAAAAACAACTGCTGGCTGTGTGTACAATAACATCAAAGCTTATGCTTATGCCTCACCACCCGCACCCGTGTAATTCGATATACTTAATAATACTATATAAAATATAATACATACCAAACAACCAACAAAAGTATATAATGTATTTATATTCTTTTTCAAATTTTTGTTTCTGTTTTTTTGCAAATCTTCTATGTAAATATTTTTCTTTATCCGAATATCTTTTATTTTTCTTCCTTCATTCATTTCATTCATGTGAACTCCTGGTATATGTCTCATTGATCCTGCACGACCATTCATTTACCAAAAATAAAATAATATCAAAAAATATCTTTGAATGTGCCCCATTATATCAATCCACCAAAAAAATAAAATCCAAAAAAGTTGATAAGAAAAACGCCAATGATGTTGTTGTTAAATTCATGGATTTAGGACTCAGTGGCACAGGTGCTCAAGGTGTAAACGGCTGCAGTCTATTTAGCACCAAGGACCAACATCTTAATAATATGGATAAGGGAGCAAGTGGAGGTGGTGCAGGAGGAGGAGGAGGAGGCAGCAGTAATAGCAGCAGTTGCGATGGTAATCGCAATGACGATTCCAAGTTTCAATTTAACGAGGCAAAAGGTACGTGGTACTCGTAAATATGTATAGTATACCCTTAATAATAGCTTCCATTAAACCTATATACTCTACTCGTACACCACCAACAGAGCTATAGCGAGCGTCATAAGCTTTATATTTTGTATTCAACTTCTTCTCTTCTCCAACCCTCCAACCGACCTCTTTTTTATTTTCTCTTCTTTCTTTTCTTTTTTTTTTTGTGATATAGATTCCCCGTCGAAATTGAGAATAGAAAACGAACGACTTAATTCGGAAATTCAAAGATTACGTAAACTCCTTGAAAACTCACCGGACGGAGCTGTCGGTGGCATAGATTTATCGGATAGTAACAGCTGCGATGCCCATTCTACGGATGGCGGCGGAAGCTCCAGCCGTATTGATCGATTGGAAGCCGAACTCAAGGCAGCCAAAACACAAATAACCGCCCTCCGTTTGGAGCGAAAGAAACTTAAAACTGACAAAACAGATCTGCTGGCACACGTCAAACAGTTGTGTGCCTCGTTGCAGGACAAAGAACAGGAGCTTAGGGACTTTATTCGTAATTACGAACAAAGGATCCGCGAGAGCGAAACGAACAATGCGAAAATGTCCTCGGACCGGGAACGCGAACGATGGTCGTTGCTGAAGCACGCCCGGGACGAGGCGGAGAGGTCGTTGGCATTGGCCCAACAATTGAGTGCGCGTGATGTGCAATTGCAAAGGCTGCAGGAGCAGCTCCAGGAAGCAAGGAGACAATTATCTGGTTGTTTATCGGATCAGGAGAGTCTTTTGTCGTTTGCCCCATTAACACCTCCATCGGGTTTGATTAACCATTTGGCAGCATCGTCCGCTAATTCCAATGCACTGGCGGCCTACGGAACCACTGGTGGTGGAGGTGGTGGTGGCAGTATAGCTGGTGGCAGCAGTATCGGCGGTGGAGGAGGCGGAAGTGCTGGTGGTGGAAGTGGCGATTCGGGGGTGCGTGGCAGCAGCGACCGGGAGAGTGCTGCAGGTGATTTGAATCTCAGCGATGGCACGTGCGAGAACGGGCCGTGCATCACCGTAGATCCAGATAGTATCTCCATCGTGTCCAGTCAGAATATGTATCAATGTGAGTTGGGTGGCTCTATCGTCGTCATTATGACGCCTGAATTAATGTCGTTTCCTTCCTTCCTTTCCAGTTGGCACACCCAAAGAGAGAAGTCCTACACTGTCGCCTTTGAATTCAGCTGCATACTCAAGGTAAATTGTTAAATCTCATCTCATCTATCTTCCAGCCCATTGGGTTTTGATTTCGTGTATTTTTGTATTTTTGTATTTTTTGTATTTTTGTACTTTTTCATACAGGTCCGTTGAGCAACTAGGTTCGCCGGGTGACAATGAATGTCCTTCGGCACTCACTCGAAAATTTGCCGCTGGCAAACCTGGAGCTCTAAACTCCCGCAATGGACGTGGCGGTACTTGGGGTAGTATATCGAGGGTATTCGCTAGATCCAGAAACAAAAGCAAAGCTCTGAGTGCCGACACTGCCAGCGAATGTGAGTTCTGTTACAACATAATAAAACGTATCCATATTTACTTTTCAAACTCCATTTAGATTCCGATTACTCATGGAATTCCCTAACCGAAGAGGGATATGCCGAAAAACTCCGCCTACTACGTGAAGCCTCCCAGGTCCCCATGGAACGTTGGCGAGCCTCTCAAGTACTCGCTTGGCTGGAAGTCGCTCTCGGTATGCCCCAATACAGCACAAGATGTTCCGAAAATGTCAAAAGTGGCAAAGTCCTACTCGAACTTAATGACGCCGAACTAGAAACCGGTCTGGGATTGGCACATCCGATGCATAAGAAGAAACTACGCCTAGCCATTGAGGAACAACGACGTCCCGAACTGGTCAGGTATCCGCTAATAACACAACTCGGTCACACATGGGTCGCATCCGAATGGCTTCCAGACATTGGTCTACCGCAGTACACCGAATCATTCCTTCATTCGTTGGTCGATGCTCGAATGCTAGATACGCTTTCCAAAAAAGAATTAGAGAAATTTTTAGGTGTTACTAGGAAATTCCATCAGGCTAGCATAGTGCACGGTAGTTATCTTAATTCAATTCATTTTTTTATTTGTACTTTTTAATCAAAACTAGAAATTCCATTTGAATTTACGTTTATTGAACTGACCACAGAAAAACAAAAAAAAAACTCTAAAAAATTCGATTTCTAAACTGATTTATTGGTATTTTTGCTTCATTCAGGTATCCATGTCCTGCGGATTGTGAAGTACGATAGACAAACATTGGCGATGCGTAGAGTTCAATCAGAATCAGTGGATACTGATCCAATTGTGTGGACAAATCAACGCTTTATTCGCTGGGCTAGGTCAATCGATTTGGGTGAATATGCTGATAACTTGAAAGGTAAAATTAAATTGCCTTTTTTTTACGTTTTCGTTTTCGTATTCGTATTCGTTTTCGTGTGTGTATTTTAATTCTACGAGTATTGCTGTTCTGTTTATATTAATGTTTAGATTGGTTTTGGGGATGATTTTGAAACACACCTTGTGGGTGTGAGTTGATTGACTAATTTATTTTAACGTTTGAGGCATTTTAAAAAGTTTGTATATAAATGTAGGAAAGGATTAAAGTACTTTTAAATTAAATTAAGGTTAAAATAAAATTGTGTAGTTGAAGAAAATTGGGAGTGACGTTGGTTCTGAAACAGCTTTTCAAAATATCAAAAATGTATCCTTTTGAAAAATTCTGAAAATTCATTTAAAATCTACTAGTGACTTATTTAAGAAATGAGATTTTCAAGCCTTACAAAAGTGTCTTGATTAAAGTGGCGACCCCACTTTTATGTTGTCATTACCAAGGATTCGTCCAAGGCGAAAAACTCATTAATTATGGAACACAACATCGTTGGTTAAGTATTCTGTCATTCTAACCTTCATAAGCCAGTGGTTGTCCAAATCCATGTCTTTAATTTCAGTTTGAAAAAAAATTGGTTAACATGGCTCTGTAACTCCTACCGATGACCGAAATGTTGTTCCCAGATTAATTTTTGTATTCGAAGAAAATGGCTCATTGATAAAGTATTGTTTACTTTTTTGTATTTTCTTATTACTTTTAAAAAGTTAAAAAAGCAAAAAATACCGATATATATACAATTTAAGCGCTATTCCAGAGGGGCACCAACAAATTCTAAGGACAACATTGATAAACTGGAAACGTATTTCCTGTACGACGAACCAAGATTTTCGAAAAATATCAATAGAAATGTTTTTTGAAAAACCATCTTTAGTACAGTAGACATTTATATGAATATCAAATAAAACATCAGCAATATAATCACTACCCGTGTTTTGTTGGAAAATCTATCCATAGTATAGTAGGATTTTACACGAATAACAAAAGGCGTTTTTTATTGGTAAATTTATACGCAGCGCAGCAAAATCTTACACACTAAACAACAACAAAGAAATAGTGCGGATAAATAAGGTAGCAAAAATAGTGCATATAAATAGTTCAGATAAAGTTTTGGAATGCTTGGAATAGAATGACACTTCATCCAGTTCCAGAAATATTTTTTGCTTAAAGGTTGGCAGGATTTTATTATTTGGGGATGCGTTCGTATTTTTCTTGTGCTCTGTTTTCACTAGAATAAAAATAAATTGGTTTGAAATATTAATCTACGATTAGACTGTCAACGTAAATATTCAATGCGTTGACTACTTGACATCACCCAAAAATCATCAATAATCACAGTGCTATCTCTAAATTTATTGACGTGTGATGTGTGTTAGGACTCGCCCAAAACCAAAGCGAAACATTTGATGCGAAAAGGAAACTTTCGTCATTGGTCGGGTTTAAAGGCTCTCCCAAACCAACCCGAAAGTGGCACATTCGCCGACGCGGCATTGCTTATTTGTCATTTTTGTTATCATTGTGAATGATTCGCCCTGATTCGCTTCGCGTCAGTTATCGCACTCACGCACTGTAAGTTTATTTTGAGAAGAGAAAGTTCAATTGTGGCGCTGAATGTTTCGCATTGATTTGTCCCCTTTCACACAGGAAAACTGAGTTGCCAGCAACTGGGAGCTTGTAGGCAAGACGGGCTTACGGGGAAGGACAAAATCTCCCCTCACACCCTTCTTTTGGCTTTTAGTGCCTGTCTACATTGTATTTTTAATGCTGGGTTTTATTATGTTCGTTGTGCCCATACGATGAAGAGAAAATCAATCTGCACATCCCTATCTCACACCCTTGAAATCTATCTATCTTTCACTCATACAATACAAAATCTTTCATGTTGAATCCAATTTTTGCATTTGGGCTGTAATCTACCCATCTCTCTCTTTTTCACTCACATAATCTACCTGTCTCACTGCTTGAACCTAACATTAAAAATTTAATGTGGACAGGCACTCTTATGTCATTTCAATCTTCCAATCCATACTCAACTCTATTCTGACTGGACCTGCATGTACACATTAACTTGAACTCTTATTCAACTTTACATAAAAACAATAATACTTTTTCAACACATCTCTTGAGTACGTATTTTCAACAGCTGATTTTGACATAAGTATAATTGCACAGATACCAACTTGAAGATTTAAAATAAAAGTGCATATAATAGTGAACATATGTTTTATTCACACTTTCCATTACTGCACTAACTTTCCATTACTGCACTAGCTAATAATTTACCAATAAAATACGCCTAAAAACAATATCCATAGTATGAATACTACCGATAAAAGTTAGAGTAGAATATTACTATGGATGGGTTTTGACATTTATACGAGTCTCGAATGGATCTTATGTGATTTCGTTCTCAAATGTTGGTACGATTGATATTGCATTTGTATCTCGATGGCTGTGTTCGTTGAGTAGTTGTGCATTTGGAACCATGTGTGTTTTCCATTGGGGAAAAAATCAATCTATTACTATTGATATTATTTAGTTTTGTTAATGAAAATGGACTAACTGGGCTTATTTCGCAAGAGAAAACAATAGAAAAGATAATTAAGTTTTGCTATGTTTCCACCAAAGGTTTATCTCAGTTTAGATTAGATAAATATTTTTGGTGTTGCCACCGCACAAGAAGATTTAAAAATGACTAAGTTTGACAGCACTTTCTAAAAAGCAAATGGTATTTCGATGTTTCTTATGAAGTGCAAGTGAGATAGTTTGATTCGTGTTTAACAATGAAAAACTGAATAGTTCAGCACTATATAAGAAAATGCTACCTACTTCATGTGCATTTTTTTTTAATTTGATTAAAACAAAACCTTGAACCTAACATTAAAAATTTAATGTGGACAGGCACTCTTATGTCATTTCAATCTTCTCTATTCTGACTGGACCTGCATGTACACATTAACTTGAACTCTTATTCAACTTTACATAAAAACAATAATACTTTTTCAATACATCCCTTGAGTACGTATTTTCAACAGCTGATTTTGACATAAGTATAATTGCACAGATACCAACTTGAAGATTTAAAATAAAAGTGCATATAATAGTGAACATATGTTTTATTCACACTTTCCATTACTGCACTAACTTTCCATTACTGCACTAGCTAATAATTTACCAATAAAATACGCCTAAAAACAATATCCATAGTATGAATACTACCGATAAAAGTTAGAGTAGAATCTGTAGAATCTTACTATGGATGGGTTTTGACATTTATACGAGTCTCGAATGGATCTTATGTGATTTCGTTCTCAAATGTTGGTAGGATTGATATTGCATTTGTATCTCGATGGCTGTGTTCGTTGAGTAGTTGTGCATTTGGAACCATGTGTGTTTTCCATTGGGGAAAAAATCAATCTATTACTATTGATATTATTTAGTTTTGTTAATGAAAATTGACTAACTGGGCTTATTTCGCAAGAGAAAACTAACTAAACTGACTAAGTTTGACAGCACTTTCTAAAAAGCAAATGGTATTTCGATGTTTCTTATGAAGTGAAAGTGAGATAGTTTGATTCGTGTTAAACAATGAAAAACTAAATAGTTCAGCACCATATAAGAATATGCTACCTACTCCATGTGCAATTTTTTTTTTTTATTTGATTAAAACAAAACTATATTTTTTGTACACAAACATGCAAATAAACAGACCATAACGCATTATCTGTAAAACCAACTCCTTCACATAGGTTTTTCTTCACAAATTTTGACTCGACTCCGATCCCCGACTGGAATCGAGGCGAATCAAGCTCATTTCAACTAAATTCAGGTATATAAAGAATTTAGGCGAGCTTCAAGCTCGCTTCAACACCACATGTTAATGTAGTAGTCTACGAACAAACACCCCTTCTTGAAGTTTTTATTTTATGTCAAATTGTTTGGTTAAAACTTTGAAATCGAATATCACATACACAGACGTATTTTCTTGATTTTGATAGTCAACTATCTAACTAACTATTTCGCTATTTTTTTTTTGGAATTTTTTGATAAATTATTCTGGCAAATATTCAGTTGTATCAACTTTCAAATATGAAAACCCGACTACTGCGGATCGTTTTTTTGGCATTTTCTCACTGTACTATATATGGAATACCAAAAAAACACGGCTTCTAATAGTGAAATCCTGCTGCGGATAAGGATTTGATTTTTATTCGAGTATCGGAATCAATTTTCATGTTTTTCATTTTTAGACGTTGGTACTCCTTGAGGATCGATGGATGTGCTCGCAAAGTTATGCTCAACCTACAAAACTCAAGATAAACTCTGATATTTCGACAGCATTTTGTTTTAATTTATTTTAACTAATGTTTTCTGATTTTATTATTTGTATGTTTTTTTTTTTTATTTTTGTAAATGCACATTTTCAATTTTGTATAGTCTTACAAAATTTTGTGGTGACTTCATTTCAAATGTAGTACGACTATCTTTTCATGTTTTAAGAAAAATATTAACCTTCAAATCATGCTTTTCATTCTGGTTTTCAACATTGCTTTTCACAAAATTGATCTTTGAGGTACTTGCGCGTCATTATAATCTTTTGTTTAATTAATTGCAAGACTAAATTAAAATATACGTACATAGTTTTGCTTTTGTAAGCTGACTCGAATAAGTCGTTTAATTATATATAAGCTCTCATATTTGTTTCTTATTTTACAAAACGTCAGTGTCAACAAATGTTGCGCAATCTGTTGCACGTAAAGATTTACACATAGTTAGACCTTAATTTATGAAGGAACTCCTTTACTTCGGTTTTTATTTTATTAAGCTTAAATTTAAAAAATCTAAAAATTAAACAACTTAAATATTAATTATTTCTGATATTTTCTTAACATATCCTCTTTAAAATTGTCTGGATCGTTTTTTTTGGCAATTTTTAACTGTACTATGTATGGAACCCAAAGAAAACACGTCTAATATTTTACAAAAATGTTCGTCTTTTTAATGCCAAATCTTGAAATTTCATCTAATCTAAAATATTGTACGTCATTGTAGAACAAATAAATTTAAGAGTACTCAGTTACAATTAAAGCAACATTAATAAATTGCATACCTAGAAGACGCGTTTTAAGATCCAAACGAAGACCTCAGGGCATTCGCTTATCAAAACGCTGTCAATCGGAAAGTATTGAAGATAAGATCTTTAAATGTTCACTGAATGTTTTTGAAAATATATAAAAGCAAAACAAAAATTACATCAGTAAATATTTTTTAATATTTTCTGAAAACATCTCCAATTTCAAGCATAAAGCTGTAATAACACAGTCAACGAAAAAAAATCAACGCGTTGACTCTTTGACGTCACCAAACATTAAAAACTTTCTCTGTCAACGTTCACAGTTTAAATGCATTAAAAACGTTGACTATCATACGAATGACACCGTCCGGCTAATGTGGTCTGAAAATGCGTTGACGTGTATCCAAATCAACGTGCCGTTAAGTTAACTCTGTTAACGCGTTAACTCGCAAAACATTGACGATCACAAGATTTGACAAGATATGGTTTGTATAAGTCGACGCTATTTTTATTTATTTTTGACTGGAAAAAAATATTTACATTGATACTAAATAAGTATAGTTTTGGGTTGTTTTTAATTTTAGGTTAGGTTAGGTTGGAGTGGCTGTCTAGATGTCATTGACACACTTAGACCTCAAGGGTCCATTGTGATACCACTAATAAGGTTACTCATGGGAGAGTAATGAATTTAAACAAACCATTTTGTGCTTTTAATAAAGTTAGAGAGACACTTTGTGTCAATCGTTGCCAGTTCACTGGTATTGTCGAAGAAGGAATTGCCAAGAAAGTTATTCCTTCTAATGGAGAGTGCTGGACATGTACATAGAAGGTGTTGGACTGTTTCCTCTTCCTCCTCGTCCATGCAGCTTCTACAGAAGTCATTTGTGTAGACCCCTAGCCTCAGAGCATGTCTTCCTATGAGGCAGTGTCCTGTTATTACTCCAATTGTAGAGCTTATATTTTGTCTGCTCAAGGATATCAAGCCTTTTGACCGATTTGAGTCTATGCTTGGCCATATTTGCTTGGTTGCTAGGCAGGTGGTACTCTGTGACCATCTAGCATTTGTTGCTTCTAGAGCATATTGTTTGAGAAGATATTTGCATGTAGCAAGTGGTGTTCCTATGTTATGTTCTTGTCTAACATGAGGCAGAAGTGTTCCATTTTTGGCGAGCTCATCGGCTTTACAATTTCCCGGAATGTCTCTGTGGCCCGGCACCCAAATGAGGTGAATATTAAACTGTTCTGTCATCTCATTCAGAGATGATTGACAATCGTGGACTACTTGTGAGTTTGTGGAGACAGACGCGAGAGATTTAAGAGCGGCCTGGCTGTCCGAGAAGATCCGTATATCCTTGCAAGATATAACGTTTTCTTTGAGCCAGGATAGTGCCTCTTTAATCGCCATTACTTCTGCCTGGAATACACTACATTGATTGGGAAGTCTATATGATAGACTTAGATTCAGTTGTTCCGAATAGATACCACTTCCAACTCCGTAATCGGTCTTTGAACCGTCTGTATAGAAGTGTATCGCATTGTCTTCCAGGGGTCTCTCTTCTTCCCAGGAGGATCTTGAAGGGATGGACACATGGAAGTTTTTACCGAATACCATTTTAGGGGTGGTATAGTCTAAGCGATCTGGGTTAGATCTGAAATTGTCTAGAATGATAGTATGTCCAGTATTGTTACTGTTCCATTGAGAGGTGGCTCTAAGCCTCACACATGAGTTGGCTGCCACCATTTTGGAGAAGATGTCAAGAGGTGTTAGGTTTAAGAGCACATCCAGGGCTGCGGTTGGTGTTGAGCGAAGTGCTCCTGTGATGCACATACCTGCTGACCGCTGGACCTTGATGAACTTATTTAGATTTACCATCTTGTCCAGTGCGGTCCACCATACGACAACTCCATAAGTGAGTATCGGTCTAATTACCGAAGTGTATAGCCAGTGGGTTATTTTTGGGGAGAAGCCCCATTTTGATCCTATGGCCTTTTTACAAGTAAAAAGCGCTACAGTGGCTTTTTTTACTCTTTCATCGATATTTGCCTTCCAATTTAGTTTTTTGTCTAAAATGAGGCCTAAATATTTAGCTTGGTCGGAAAAGCTTAATGGTATTCCTTTAATCTTGGGTGGGCTGATCTGAGGAACTTTGTACCTTCTCGAAAAGAGTACTAGTTCTGTTTTATGTGGATTGACGTCCAAGCCACATTGCTTAGCCCATTTTGTTAGCCTATTCAAGGCATTTTGTAGGAGTTCCGAGAGAACTTGGGAGTGTTTTCCAGATACAGATATTGCAACGTCGTCAGCATAGGCAATCACCCTGAAACCCTCTGCTTCTAATGATGTTAGAAGGTCGTTTACTACCATGTTCCATAAGAGAGGCGAAAGGACCCCTCCTTGGGGGGTACCTCGATGCACCGATCTGGTGGTAGTAAAACTTCTCATGCTTGAAGTTATTGTCCTGCTTTTGAGCATGAGACTAATAAAATCTATGAGTGGTTTCTTTAATTGCAGCTTTTCCATTGCTGTCGTGATCGTCTGGTAACTGACGTTGTTGAAAGCTCCTTCAATATCTAGGAAAGCTACTAGGTTATATTCTTTGTAATCGAGGGAATATTCAATACTGCGTACCAGCGAATGAAGTGCTGTTTCTACTGATTTTCCCTTAGAGTAAGCATGTTGAGCTGTGGAAATGAGACATGGTCTTAGGTTATGTCTGATGTAAATTTCAATCAATCTTTCCAAGGTTTTAAGAAGGAAGGATGATAGGCTGATTGGTCGTAGATCCTTAGGGTTAACGTGGGAGGGTTTCCCTGCTTTAGGAATAAAGACTACTTTTGCCATTCTCCAGGCTTTGGGAATATATCTCAGCCTTAGACAGCTTGTCAGAATGATTTCCAATGGTGGAATGATCATGTCTGAGCATTTTTGTAGTTCGGCCGGGATGATTCCGTCTGGTCCTGGAGATTTATATGGATCAAAGCTATCTATGGCCCATTGCAGTTTTTCCCGCGTTATTAGATCAACTAAATCGCTTGTAGAAGCTTGAGACTCTGATGTTAAGTCGTTAAGTATGTTAGAGCTACCTGGAAAGTGGGTGTCTAATAGCAGATTCAGAGATTCTTCATCTGTGATAGTCCATGTGCCTGCATCTGTCTTTAAAGCACTGGGTATTGTTGGACTTTTTGAGAGAATTTTCCTGAGTCTTGAGGCTTCTGAAGTATTTTCTATTTTGCCACAAAAGTTTCTCCAAGAAGACCTCTTACTCTTCCTTAATTCTTTTTTATATTGCTTTAGAGCTTGTTTGTATAAGTCCCAGTCAGAAGGAGATCTAGTGTACTTAGATCTATTGAAGAGTTTGCGACAACTCTTTCTGAATGGTTCTAGTTCTTTACGCCACCAATGAGGTTTCTTTTTTCCCTTTATAATGGTTATAGGGCATGAAATTCTCATTGATTCATTGAAGGCTTCAGTGAGATGATTCACAGAAAGGTCTAGTTCATCTTTACTGGAGGAGCTTTTAAGAAGGTTGTAATCAAGTAATTGTGTTAGTACCTCCCTATATCGTTCCCAGTTTGTATTACGGTGATTGCGAAAACCCGTAGATATGTTTGCCACATCTCTGAGCTCAAACTGAATGTATTTGTGGTCAGAGAAGGAATTCTCTTTTGAGACATGCCAGTTTGAAATCAGATTGTGGATCGAGTCAGAGGTAAGTGTAATATCAAGTACCTCTTTCCTATTCTTGGTTACAAAAGTGGGTTCATTACCAATATTACTTATGAGTAGGTTAGTGCTTAGTAAGTAATCAAATAAGGACTCACCTCTCTCATTTATGTCCGAGCTACCCCATACCGTGTGATGAGCGTTAGCGTCCGATCCAATTAGGAGACCAACTTGTTTCGATTGCGCGTCCGCAATTGCCTTCCTCAAGGTGTCACCTGGAATTGGGCTGTCGTGGCCAAGATAGGAGGATATGAGCCAGTAGGTGGCTTTATCCGTTGTTAAGACAGCGGTGGTTGTGTCCTTGTCGCTGTAATTGGGGAGTAAAAATACATTTAAGTCATTTTTTACTAACATACATGACCTTGGTTCACCTTTCTCCGATGCATGCAGTAGCTTATAACCAGGAGTCCGGAGGCCTCTGATGATGGAGTTTGAGACCCACGGCTCCTGTATCAAGACGATGTCATCCTTGTTCGCGTGCAGTCGGAGTATGAGGTTATTTGTGGCCATGATGGCGTGATGGAGATTAATCTGTACTAATCGCAGCATTGCTACTATTAGTCAGATTAACCTCCACCACAGTATTATCGGCGTTTTCATCGTCTGAGGAGGAATGAAGTAGGTCTTCCTCACTCAGAGTGATGCCTAAGGTGGCGTCTTCAGTCTCCATGTCGGAGTTACTGTCGACTGTAATTTTTGCCTCGAGGTCGATGGTTCCCCTTGTGGTATTGCATCGACCTCCATTATTGGTGGTAGTGAAGCGTTTCCTTCCGCTGAAGGGGCTTCTGTGGGGGGCGTGTTAAGCGAATCTTCGTCTTTCTTGTAGATTCGGATCACGATTTCATCGAAACCATACCTAATCACGCCTTTGGTCGCGGCCAGTGGAGCCAGTGATTCCCTATTGATCAACACGAGAGCTGATCTATAGTGACCCACCGTCTCCTTCTCAACCTTTGGGACTTTCCAGTCGTGCGTAGGCAGGTTCGGATTACTCGCTTTGATCAATTTCATGATCATATCCGGGCAGTTGTGTAGAGCCGGGACCATTATTCGTGCTCTTGGCCGGCAAGGAATATTCTCCCTTGTTACAACCTCGAGCTTGGCACCCGGCCAGACTTCTGGCAAGCCATTGACAGCAGCCCTGTACAGATCGAAAGATCTCTGATCACCACAGGCGATGAGTTTGATACGGTTTTGGTACCATCCTGCATCGGCTGTGTCTGGGAGAGGTCCCGGATTCTCCTCGATGACAGATAAAAATCTGAAACCGAGGTGAGCCTTGACGCTTGCCCATTGATCATGAGAGATGTTACCATCCACATGACCCCTGTCAATGACCGCTGCTATGATCTTACCTTTTAGCGCGTCGCTAAAGGAAAGATCCTTATTGAAGGCTGTTGTGCTGTTCGGATGCACCTTCTGCCTTTTTGGTTCGGGCTTGTCGCCCTCGAAAGACCTATTGCGCTTTGATGTTGAGTCGCTGCAGGTCTGTTTGGTGATATTGCTAAGAAAGCCACTAGCCCACTCGAGTTTTCGCGTTTGCTCCGGGGTTCTTTCCGCCGCCGGTATAACACCGACTGCGGCTAGAATCCTCTCAGCATTGCGTTGGTCTCGTTTGGCTAGTGACTTCCTGGACTTCTTGCTGGCCGACCCAGAGCTATGTCCGTGTGACACAGTTGTGGGTCCACCATCAGAATTCGTCGCTGCCGATACCAATCGGGGTGTGCCCTCACCTTTCGAGCCAATTCCACATGTCGCAGATTTTGTCTCTCCGGATGGGGTGTCCCTTCTTGGGGTCGCTTGCGACGTCCTAGCAGGAGCGGGGAGGGGTTGGGGTGTGGAATTATCGCCCTTGGGACAGCCGAGCGTCACAGCTGTTCCACTGACGGGTACTTCCTTCAGGTATAGGTTGCGGCTAGTAGAGGGAGAAGGACTCCCACTACTAGTGGCAACCACAGGGTTGCCAACACGTTCACACCTCTGAGTAGGCTCGACAGCCTTTCCAGTGGATGTGACCGCATTGGCAGCCATGGCGCGATTTTTGTTATTATTTTTTATTATTTTTCTGTTTGATGTTTTGTTTTGTTTCATTTTTGTTCCCACGAGTAGGGCGGAAAGACGGTCAGCCCCGGCAGAGCCGCTTGCCGGGGTAAGGCAGAAATATGACGGACCTTGCCACAGCATCCGAAAGAGCTCGTTAATGGCTGGTTTATCCCCCAGCCTTTCATTCTTCGGCACGGTTTTCGTACAAGTACGCTCACACCACCACTGAAATTAGGAACCTCTAAACTATGATTGAATTGGGTTTCCGAACGTTGCACTATTGAGGAGTTACAACAATTCGGCTAACCAACTCAACCTTAGCTAATCACCATCCTGCCAAAAACGCACAGGACTTCTGTAGTGATCATTGCCCGCCTGGCACCCACTTGGAGGGTTTGAATGAGGATTTTGCCAAGCTGTTTTTAATTTTACGTCTCATGAAATAAAAATCTTTACAGTAGGAAAATTCTAAGAAAAGTTGTGCCTACCTTTTCTTATGAACTTATAATGTTTGTTTTAGTGTAGCAGGTAATATACAAATATACTCTACTAAAAGCCTTTGAAGTACTGTTAAGAAATTATCGTAAATAAAAATCAAAAGGACATGCAAATACCTGAAGAGTAATTTTCGAGTTGAACTTCTACTCCTTCCCAAAAGTGGAATATTAATGAACGTTTTTTGAATTTTTGATTAATAATTAGAACCAATCAACAAAAGAAGTCTTACAGATATTGATGGTATGGATGGGTGCGTTTATAGTCTTAACTTTTATTTCATCTGACTAAGCGTTAAAAATAATTTGACTTTCAAAAATCAAGTCAATCCGAATTAATTATTTGGACCTTGCGGTTTTATTTAAGCTATTGTTTCCGAGCTATTTTCAATTAATATCTTCAAATAACAATGGCTAAAATATGCATAAGGAGATAGATATAGAGACTTCTCTGTTCCTAATCTGTTACAACACTACAAGTTGCTCTTTCAAGGCTTATGGTTCTGATAAAAATTATTATCAAAACATGAAAAAAAATGTCTCTTTATTTTAAAACTAATTTATAAAACAATCTGTCAACTTGATTTCCATATTGCACTTTGCTATTGAATTACATTATAAATATGCGTTGACAAAAATCTGCCTGTCAATGTTGAGACACAGTAATTGCTATGACCGATCGTCCCAGAAATGAATTATCGTGTCCCAATAACTGTAACTTACACACTACAATGTTACAAAAAGGAGTCAACGCGTTTACTCAAACATTTGTATCAACGTGAGCTTCATGGCTTAATCAAAAACACGCTTCAGCTTCGGCTTCGTCTGCGTTACGGTGAACCTGCTTAGAGGTTGCTTTGAATGACATTTCTATTATTTCATCCCTCCAAAGAGCAAATATTTTGTTTGTTGACATCTTTTTACAGCTCTTGAGCTGTCAGACGAAGCAAATGTTCAGAAAATTGAACTAGAGCTTCCGTTTGGAGTCACATTACATTACATTACGTTCTTTTCCTTATACGATTGGCAAACGAAACGTGAGGTCGAAGCTCCATTGTGATAGCATGCATTGAATTCCTATGGCTGAAATCGTAAACGTCAGGCGAAGTCAAAGCTAAAGCGTGTTTGTGATTCAGCCATCAATGTGCTCAACGCGTTGACAGCATTTTTCATTGGCGATTACACGGCGTGACACATTGGGACAGATTTGGACGTCATTTATATCTCAGAGATTCAACGTGTTTACGTTCAACGTCTAATAGTAGCTTAAGTCTTGCCATCGGTACTTTTTAGTACAAAAACCATGGAAGTATACACTGAGTTTAAAAAAAAAAGACTTTTTTGAATTCAGTATTGTTTATTAATATTTAATATTATTAATTTATGTACAAAATAAACAAATGTCAAGAACCTTTACATAAAACATAAAATAAATGAGTTTTTGTTCAATGATTAGTGAGTATTGCCCTATCAACTATCAAAGCTTTAAATCGCCTTGGCCTACATTGAATAAGGTTTTTTACGATCGTGTCGTCTGAATTATCCCACTCCTTAATTTGACCAGATCTCAGTACACTTAGTGTCTCAAGAAGAGCAGGGCGCTTCCTTAACATTTTTTCCAGCAGATCCCAAATATGTTCGATGGGATTCGTGTCCGATCGATTCGATCGTTTTTTTTATTTCTTCCAACGTGAGGTCTCGCATTTTCTTGCATCAGGAAGAAATTTTCACCAATAATAATGGTGCGAAAGGAACCACATATTCTTCTAAAATGTTGGTGATGTAATAATTGGAGCTCACCGATCATTCCACACAGCACGGAAATTCCTGCCCACACCATGACGTAACCTCCTCAGAAATTTTCCCGCTGGGCAACTGTTGGCGAATTATTTCTCCCACCTGATCTTCTCCACACTCTTTTACGTCTATCTGGTGAGCGTAGATAAAACCTGGACTTATCAGTGCAGAGAACTATACCCTAGTCGGCCTTGGTTCAATCTTGGTGAAGGCGAGCGGTTTTTATATTTGAAAGTTGATACAACTGAATATTTGCCAGAATAATTTATCAAAAAATTCCAAAAAAAAATAGCGAAATTCAGACCAGGGGTGAAATCGTGTAAGCTGATTTTTGATAGTTGACTATCAAAATCAAGAAAATACGTCTGTGTAATGTAATATTCGATTTCAAAGTTTTAACCAAACAATTTGACATAAAATAAAAACTTCAAGAAGGGGGTTTGTTCGTAGACTACTCATTAACATTTGGTGTTGGAGCAAGCTTGAAGCTCGCCTAAATTCTTTATATACCTTAATCGAGTTGAAATGAGCTTGATTTGCCTCGATTCCGGTCGGGGATCGGGATCGAAATACCTATGTGAAGGAGTTGGTCTTACAGATAATGCGTTATGGTCTGTTTATTTGCATGTTTGTGTACAAAAAATATAGTTTTGTTTTAATCAAATTAAAAAAAAAATTGCACATGGAGTAGGTAGCATATTCTTATATGGTGCTGAACTATTCAGTTTTTCATTGTTTAACACGAATCAAACTATCTCACTTGCACTTCATAAGAAACATCGAAATACCATTTGCATTTTAGAAAGTGCTGTCAAACTTAATAATTTTTAAATCTTCTTGTGCTGTGGAAACACCAAAAAGATTTATCTAATCTAAACTGAGATAAACCTTTGGTGGAAACATAGCAAAACTTAATTATCTTTTCTATTGTTTTCTCTTGCAAAATAAGCCCAATTAGTCTATTTTCACTAACAAAACTAAATAATATCAACAATAATAGATTGATTTTTTCCCCAATTGAAAACACACATGGTTCCAAATGCACAACTACTCAACGAACACAGCCATTGAGATACAAATTCAATATCAATCGTACCAACATTTGAGAACGAAATCACATAAGTTCCATTCGAGACTCGTATAAATGTCAAAAACCCATCCATAGTAAGATTCTACTCTAACTTTTATCGGTGTTATTCATACTATGGATATTTTTTGTTATTCGTGTAAAATCCTACTATACTATGGATAGATTTGCCAACAAAACACGGGTAATGCTCCCTCTCACTGATTAAAGTCTTTGAGAAACTTCAACCGCTGGCGCTGTTTGATGACGATCTCGAAGGCTTTTTAGCACCAAATATCCCTGCAAAAACAAAGCGGGATATTATCAAAATAATAACAACACATCATGAAGTATGACTGCGCGACTTTTTTTGTAACTCAGTGTAGATATTTGTACATCCATCCATTTAGTACTAAGGAACCTAAGCCGTAAGCCTTAAGTCGTCAAATAGTTTAAATTTGTCTCTGGTGTCACGTCTTGGCAAAATTTTAATATATTTACTTTAATTAAATACTCAAAAGTTTCCAAAACTCAACACAAAAGCATTTATGTATAGCTTTCTTGATCAATCATTACAATGCGCCAACCAAAATATTAATTTCAATAATGGTTTCACGATATTATACCCCACCCTCTATACTATACAATTCCAAATCAAGAACCATATTATTAAATCACGTTAGATCGAAGATATTTCGACAAAACATTGTTAAATTGCAAACTCCTCAATTTATGTAGTTACTCCTCTCAAAATAAATATTATATCGCAAAACTCAACATATTTACCTTTATATTATGTATGTGTATGTAACTTTGCAACAAAATATCCTCCCTATCCTTATGTGTATATCATACAATATTGTTAGAGCGATACTATCATCATTATTGACATTTTCTGTCTGCATTTATGTCATATAATTACAGATAGCGGTGTACATGGTGGCTTAGTGGTTTTGGAACCATCATTCTCCGGGGACACAATGGCCACAGCCTTAGGAATACCCCCGTCAAAGAATATCATACGACGGCATCTGGCTACTGAATTTGATGCCCTCATTCTACCAGCAAGGTGAGTCTTTTATTATTATTAGGTATCTCGTATCTATCTACCATATACCTGTAAGCCCTTTATAAGTTCGCAAAATAATTACAAAAAAAAAAAAAAACAGAATATTTAAACCTTTTAAGTTTGGCCTATCATTAGCACACACACATCATGTCATTTTTAATATTCGTCTTCTTCATCCTTCAGCCAAATCATTTAATATTCAAAAACAACCAGAAAAAAATCAATTAAAAATATAATACATTAAAATATATCTATATAATAATATTTCATCGTTGTTGTAGCGATTTTTTAAATAGAGTTATATCGTTTTGACTCTAATTGATGTTTTAATTTTTGCGTTTCTCTTCTTGTTTTTTTTTTCTCAAATCAAATCAATACCGAAAAACGAAAAACGAAACAAAACAAAATCCTTTTGATGTGATTAAATCATTTCCGCATCCGCATTTATCCAAAATCAAAGGTATATTGTTTTTTGCCAAATGGAAGAGTTTCAGATGGATAACTCTAGAATTTTCCCCACAAATCAGAAGCCAATGGGAAGATAAATTAATTCATCGATTTTATCTTAGTAGACAAACAAAAAACACTTATTAAATAGATTAAAACAAAAAACTATTACAAAAGTAAACAAAACAAAAATGATCGCTACATAAATTAGTTCAAATTGAATCAAAATAAATTACAATTTTTGAAAACTACAAAACAAAACTATCTATAAACTAAACTATCTTTGTAGAAGAAACGAAAAAAAGATACAATCATTCTAATGAAAGAAAGAAAAAAATATTAAGCAAACCGAATAAATAAAACAATATTTAAATCAAAATACGAACAAAAAGAAAAACAACTATTAAAATCAAAATTCTAGCTAGCCGAATTTACATAATATTTATATAATACAAATGAAATAGTTTATACAACATCAATTTTGAAAAAAAAAAAAACAAAAATCAAAAACTCTTGAGACTACACAAAACGCCACACACATCCATCACACATAGCGCCATTTATACATAAAAGTTGTATTAAATCCATAGAAATATTTTTTTCTATATATTTAAATTATAAACTAAATCAAATAAAATAACAATTAAAATTCTGAATCACAAAACTAAACAACAACAACAACAACTAAAAAAAGGATAACAATTATTAAAATACTGCTATGCCGACATGTGTGTTTGCTTTTGCTGTTTTGCACATATTTACTCTTATTTTTGTAATATTTTTAATATTTGTTTTTATTTTTCTAATCTCAGGGTATTCGCATCATTGTTTTATGATATTTGTAATTTTTATATAAATGTGGCTATATTTTGTTTGTATTTTATTAAATGTTATGGGACAAGGGTGTACGTGGGGTTTTTTGTATCTTCCACCACCGCCAGGTAAGGTTACTTGTTTAGGTGGTTTTGTAGGCGCTTTATGTTTTGTTTTGAAAACTAAAATTAATTGTATTGTAAATTTAGAAAAATCAGTTTGTCCAAAAGACACATTTTATACTTCACAACATAAAAAAAGTTCCTATACATGTTCATTTTAATGGTAAAACTGTTTTTTTTTTTAATTTTTTGTTTTTTACAAATTACTTCTAAAAAAACGATTTTATTATAATTTCAAAAGTCACTATAGATCAAAAATTGTCAATTGTTTCCGAATACATATTTCTTTGAAACAAACCTTAACTATCTCAAAACTAGTTTTGTAATTCAAAGAGTTAACTCTAGATTAACCAAAAAGCGGACTCCCAAGCACCTCTTTCCAAAACAAATTTTAAATGCTTCAGAAGCTTAAAAATGTCACTAAAAAGATAATGAGCAAGTTCAGACATCATAAAGGATTGATTGACCAACTGCTGTCAAAATAACGGCTAATCATAATTGATCATTAAACTGAAAGCTGAACTTTATTACTCCGTGATTTTAAGGAACAAGTAATATTTCATTAAAATTCACAATACAAGTCGAGATAGACTTGCAGACTTTTTGGTAGTTTTTAAATGGTCAACTGAAAACAGAGGTTAGTGAAGTAAAGTTCCGAGTTTGAAGTTTATGACACTTGAAAACTAACTAGTTGCCTTAGTCAAAATTCATGTTCAAAGAATGCAGTTCACTCCAAATGAAGTCCCTTTGTTGTCTTGAATATACATACCCAATGTAAGTCTTAGGCCGTGTGTGAATTGCGTTAAAATGTGTGTTAACATTTACCCAGCGTTAAAATTTGACACTAATGAGGTGAATAAAATGGGTTAAAATTTATTGAGCTGTGGAGCAGGTTAAAGTGTGTTAAAATTTGACGTTTCTATTGATAGAGAAATTTGCTCTTGCTTTTGCATTAAATTTTAAGTGTTACCACACCGAATAAATCAATTAATCAAAATGGGAATTTTGTTTGAATATATTTGACTGTTGTTTTAAAATATGACATTAGAATCGAGTTCAATAAATAAAAAAGATTTTTTTTTAGTTTGAGAGACTTTTTATTAACCCTGTTTTCTTAAAAATATGTTTTGTAAGAGAAATTATTTTTCCGCGAAAAAGAAAACCAATTTTTGTTCAGGGAAATTTCTTAAATTATCGAGGGAAATTTTTTTAACCTGCGCAGAAATCTTGGTTAAAATAATTGTTTTAACGCAATTCACACAGCAAATGGCAAAATTTGATCAAACCTCAAAGAAGACGTCAAATTTTAATCGTGGTAGAAGTTTTAACGCAAATTTTAACGCAATTCACACACGGCCTTAGTCTGCTCAAAAGTATGCATAAAAGAGCTTTTCATTCATTTTGACTATGTGTAATAGAATCAGCTGTTCTTAGTTATTTGACAGATTAGGTGTCATAAATTGGGCGTGTTTAGTTTTCGGATTTATTTTTAAATGCAGATCTTTTCAAAACAAACACGAAGTCAGAGCCGCCAAAACAATATGTTAAACATTCGACAAAAGTCACGTTTTTAGAGTGTAAGTTGAGTATTAAGGTAAAACTATAATACATCCAAGTTCACGGCAGAGGTCGAGTTAAACTGAGCAAATAACTTTTGCTTTCCAAAAAAAAAGAGTGCTTTAATGGGGCTCAAACAAACAAATGTATAAATTGTTCAATTCTGATCTTGACCGTTGAGAGAGCTAAATTTCATAGGTGTATGTCATTTTCTACTGTTGAATTTTCTAAAATGTAAATGTTAACGCTTTTACTTTTATCGCCAACTACATCGATACGATAGTTATAGATCACGGCCAGAGTTTTTTTTCTTAAGCTCTCCGAGTTATCAAAGAGTGTGTTTAAGACAGTGGTTTGCAATAAGAAATAAAACGCCCTAAGGCCAAGAATTCAGCTTTATTATAAAGATAAGGGTTTGTCTTAATAATACTAAAAATAAATGCGAGCAAGTCGCCGCTTCCGCAGCTGGTTTGAAAACATTCCAGCCGAAAGGGCCAATTTTCAACCACTTTTTGCAGCGATTGCGGCCATTTGTTAGCAAAAGCACGCCAAATATTCTCTTTAAAGTCGTCAATCGACTCGCGCTTATCTGCGTAGACAAGCGACTTCACATAACCTCATACAAAATAGTCAAGCTACCACACCAAACAGTGACTTTTTGACGATGTAACGTAGTCGTCTCAACAATAGCTTGTGGATTAACATAATTTAAAATACGACAATTTTGCTTATTAACGTACCAATTTCACCAAAAATGAGCTTCATCGCGGAAAAAAAATTTCATGTGAAAATCGGGATTGATGGCCATCTCGTTTTAGGTTAATTCACTAAACGTTCAACGCGATTGATGGTACTTCGGCTTCAATTCTTGCACGAGTTGGACTTTGTAAGCCCACACAGCAAGATCATTCCGCAAGTTCTTCCATAAAGTGGGCAAAGTTGCAATTGCTGCGCATGATGGCGGGCTGGACTCATTCGGGTCTTCTTCTATACTCTACTCCACATCAGGATGCGTATTTAGAAGCCGATCCCATGGTTGCTCGAATTAACAATTTTGCTGAGTTATTATTACGGCTGAACCGAACCATTATTTTGATAATGAATATGCACGAATTATTCATTATGAAATGGCAAATGAAAAGAGCATTACCAGATTGAAAACCGTACGTCTAAAAAAAACAATATTTGATAACTCGGAGAGCTTCAACAAATCTGGCCGTATTCTGTAATCGCATTGCTGTAGATGGCGATAGAAGTAAGGCCGTTTTTATTTACATTTCAAAAAATGTTGACATTCACGTTGATGCATTCAAATAGAAACAGAAAATTACAATTAAAAAATTCATCTTTGAAATTGGCAATCTATTTCTGCATTTTATCAACACGGCCAATGATGGCTTTTTAATAAGCTTGTTGAAAATTTTCCCCCAGATTCCGAATAATTCTGTATATTATATAACTGACTAAGAGTTACGATTGGAAAAAGAACATTAATATAATATTTTGCGTTCAAAACATTTAAATTAAAGCAAACAGGTAGTAGCATAGATCGCGTTATTCTTCCATGCTTATCCCTTCGGCATGAACGCCTCTTAAAGATGTCAAAGGATAGGATAGGTTTTGGACGAAACATTTCCATTTGTTGCTCCGCTTTGATACCACATCGGATACTAACATCTTCTCTACTCCTTAAAATATTTTTGCAGCTGTATACAAAGCGTTTGAGACAAAAGCTGTTGGAGCTGCCAATGTGGAGTTTTTGTATTTGTGTTCCATTCTCCTCTTTTCTTTTTAAAGTTTCTGTAAAAGACCAAAAATTCACGGAACTCATATCTTCATTGTATCATTTAAAGGGTGTTTTTTATGGCCAAGAATTTTGCGTGAAAAAAAACCGAAGACCTCCAGCATGGAAATCCTACGTATTAACCATCACACCACGGACGTCAATCACCTCGGGCTTATCTGCGTAGACAATCGACAATCTTGGAGGCTACGCCCGCCCACCACACGCCCGAGATGCAAGATAATGTACTCACCAAAAGTTTCCTTCAATAAATTGATGCGTAATGCGAACTGAACCATTATTTTGGTAATAAATTTGCATTGTTGTTCAGGTGTTCTATTTAATTGGTCAATTTATAATTCTAAGATTTTTAAGAATTTTCTAATGAGGATTTTCGGAGCAGGATAATGAAGTTAAAACACAGTTCACTACTTATTCTACTACAATAAAATTAGTTTGGCATTTTTTTTGAATCGTGCAATAGAGAGTTCTTGAGAAATCAAATCACACAAATTTTATGTTCAGATTTCTGACAGCTGAAGTGAGATTGAGTATGATACATTTTGTTCATAGTTCTGGGAGCACAAAAATATCTAAGATCTTAGAAATATACATAAACTGGTTATTTACGAAATGGGCAAATCAAACTGAGACCCTGATTACACGGGATGTTTTTTCGTTCGTTTTCGTCTTTCGTCTTTTTGACAGGTACCTACCCTAGTGATTACACCTTTCCTTTTTTCGTTCCTTTCGTTATTCCTCTTTTTGACGTTTGTGACCGAATTGTTTTTGTTTTACTTTTTATACCCGAAATTGTAACACCCGGTTTGATTTTTAAAAGCTCTTTTCGAATAATTTCAAGTGCCTCAATTCTTTTATTTCTATTTTTATAATTTTTGTTCAGCTTGTTATACAAATTGGGCCAACTTTGAAACAGCGTTAATAATACTTCCGTTTGAGTTTTTGTCCCCATTTCTTAAATCGTTTAAATAAATAATTCAATTTACATTATTTCACGTTTATATTTGCCTTCACTACACCGTACTCTGGAAAACTGAACTTATAGCTGTAAATTATGCATTTTGTTTTTTTTTTTTATTAGTTGTCAAAGCATAAACGTCAAAGTTCAACCAAAAAAAGTCCATAAATGTTCAGGACTCTTTTCACGACTTCTTTCCCCCTACGTTTCTACACCCCTCACCCGATCTGTCAAAAAGACGAAAGAGGAAACAAATGAAAAAACATCTCGTGTAATCGGGAACTGAGTATTAATCATGTGACAGCTGTCAAAAAGACCATATCCGAAAAAAGTAGTGCCTGTTTGAAACCACACGTCTAAAAAAATATCCTTCATAAGCCCTGTTATAATGTGGTTTTGTAACTGCAAACGTTTCACACCCAATCCAACACTCTTAACTCGAATAGTGAGTCACCAGAAAAACTGATTTTCCTATACCTACTTTGAATGTGTGGATTGTAGCTCATACTAAACTTTCATCAATTAACGTATGGGAACAAGGAACAGTTTAATGTTTATAGCCTATAGTTACAAAATATTTATGTATCAGGACATCAAACAACCCTTCTGCTCCCGCTTGAGCAAAAATTTGTTCCGATTTGTTTTTTTTTTTATTTCATCGTTTGTCGCAGTTCATTCCACCACGTCAAGTTGATTTTTCCATTAAAGAGTTTAAAACTAAGCTGGAAATGAAGGCCTTTATCAATCCGCATGGTGGTTAAAATTAAACTTTTCGTTATGTTACATTCCATCAAAATTAAACAAATAAACTTTTTAAATAACATTTTACGTTAAATTAAAACCAAACAATTAAAACTTCATTCTTAAAAATTAAAAAAAAAAAAAAACATTCTCTTCATGTGAACATTTCCCTTCACACTCTTTTTATTTTTAATTTCTTTCTCATTTTGAAAATCTTAAGCTTTCGAGAAACCTTCATAAAATTGTACACCCTTATCTTGTACTTTGTTCAAAACTAAAAAAAATTTACCAAAAAAAAGGAAAACACTTGTTTCCACTCTTATTAACTAGTATTTTTGTTCTTTCTTCTTTTTCTCGTTTCTTTTTTTTAAATAAACGTTTAATGCATTCCCACTTCTTCACCTTTATAACCCTTGCTGTGTTCACTATACCTACATTGAAACTTAAAAAAAAAAACAATCTAAATTACTGCCCTCTTAAACTTAATGTGCGTAAATGTATGGCTGAATAAAATAATTCACTTAAAATAAAAACAAAAAAACAAAAAATTTTATGCAAAATTGGATAATGTGTGTGTAGGGCAACACTTGGTCAAGGCATTCGATCTGGCTGTGGTATAGTTCCTATTACTGGACCTGGCGGACTTCAACACTATGCCACGGCTGACCGACGTTCCAGTGGCAGCTTGAGAGTAAGTACGCATTTTAATTATTTATCCTTGATTTATTCCAATTAGCGATATCAATAAATCGAAAATCCAATTTACCAAAAACTAAAAAAAATAAATCGTATAATTTCTGTCTCTAGCTTGTATTGCTGTGAAGCTTTAATTGTTTTATTATTTTTCCATATAAATATGACATTATTTATAATTGTTGATATATAGCAAAATCAAATGCACCAATTCTTTTAATTCATGTTTAGACTATCATCATCTAATTGTTTAGTACGTTCTAAATATTTATACTTATTTGTTTTTATATAAATCTATAAATATTTATTAAATATTTAGGTGTATACTCAGTTTTATTGTATGCAAACTTCAGATGTTGCATGCACGTCGGCAATTAGATCTGTCAACATTTTATTTTTTTCCTTTTTTGTTTTTTTTTCCAAAGTAAAAATAAAAAAAAAAGAAAACAAAACAAGGCACAATCAGATAAAAGCAGGATAATTTACACTCAATTTCAATCCATCCCCTATACAAAAATACTAATACTATAAAAATATCAAAAATTGGAATTTGTTTATACAAAAATTAAAAGAAAAATATATCTAAATTAGCATGAAATTATTTCACACAACTGTGATTATCTTTTAAATTAATGAAAAACTAAAAATAAAACAGAAAACAATAAAATAAACAAAATTATGTAAGTGAAAATAAATTTAAAATAACTCTTTCATGCTTCTGTAAAATAATAATAATTCAATTAAATCAATAAATAAATAATTGTAAATAAATACGATAAACTATTTACTTTTTTAATACAATCCAAATATAAATATTATTTTTTTATTTTGTATCAATATAAAGTATATTTAAAATTATTTATTTTTTAAATTTACATTTATATATAGAATACTAATTAATTAAAAATAAATAACTTATTCTTGCACACTCGTTGTACAAATTGTTGGAATAAATACTTTTTGACAACATATTTTATAAAATTTAATTTCACCATGTACAAAATATATTTTTATTGGATATCATTTTATGATAATTATGAAGCTTATGTTTTTCATTTTTAACAAACTTGCTAGACATATCCCTAAATTTATTAAAATGTTTTGTTTTGATAATTTTCATTTTGTATGTTTCATGCTCTCTTGACTTTAATTTAAAAATTGAAAAACAGAATCTTTAAAAAAGTATTTTTAATAATGGAGGCTTTAATAATTGAAGATTCAGACAAAGAAGTTTTGGTAAATTTATTAAGTACATTGGTACTTTTGTTTAGTGGTCAAAAGCAAAGAAATCAAATTATTCCACATTTAAAAAAATTATGAAGGTAGTACCTACATGTAGAAATAGAAATCGCTATTTTCAAATAGCGAATTAAATACGAAAACATTTTGATATTCTGTCCATTATACGAAAATCTGGACCCTCTCTTTCGTGTTTTTAAACAGAGCAACTGTCAAAATGACATTTGTATATTCAAATCGTCTTTTTATCTGACACCCTGTATTTTTGAAAGGTTATTAATCCAAATAGAAGTGTCTTTTTTTTTGCATACATTTGACGTTTAGATAATAGACATACACAAATTATGATTTTCAACAGGAAAGTTTATTGTCAAAATGATGTCTTTATTTTTGGTTTTGAGAAATTGAAATTGAACGTCAAAACTATTGCTTTCATTAATATGACAAATGACAACATTTTGTTTTGTTGAATAAATTAATTCACTAGTAGTGTCAAAACCGTTACTCTAGTCTAGAGTAATAGCAGTTGAACAATTTCTTATTGTTAAGATCGAGCAGAAACCATTGGAACCACAAAAATTGATAATTTTTCTCTCGCATAAAGCCTAGTACGCTGCTGATGCGAAACGAAATTTCCCATACAAAAATGACATCACGAAATCATAAACGAAAAATTTCGCTGTGCTTTTCGTTTTTCAGTACGCTGCTGAACTACGAAATGTGTCATTTTAGTGGATAGCTGTACTAGATTTCTTAGTACAATTCTCCACTCTTTTCGTTCTCAATTTAATTGCCCAGCATATTAATTGCTTGCGAAATTTTGACGTTTATTTTTTTTATTGAAAAAAAAAAATTGTTTACTCGTAACTTTAATTAAATTTAAATTTAAAATAAAATGGGTTTGTCTAATGTGTTCCAACATTGCATTTCTGAATCGGAAACTCAGGATGTTATTTTTGATGTGCAAGAAGTGATGAAGACAAGCAGTGAAATTCAACTTCCAGACAGAACTCTCCACAAATATTTTTCCGCTGCGGTTTTCGTTTTCATTTCGCTCTGCACTTGGAGACCGCCGAAAAAATTCGTTTCACTTCAGCTGCGTACTAGGCTTAAAAATGAAAATTTTTCTGGTTTTGGTCATGAACTTTTAATCATAATACACATCTTAAACTAAACAAAAAATCCCACACAAAAATTATACAGTGGCAATTGTTGATTTGTTGAAAAAATCTTAACTATTTAAGTGTCCAGATATCTTGGAAATATATATCTACTAGCCAATAGTGTGTTAAGAAAATCAAATTTAAAATAAAGAAGAGCTTGTTAATAGTTCTCATCACACTCAGACTCTAAACGAAGATATTAATCCTTCGTAGGTATCACCCTCCAAATCCCATTCAATTCCATTGTTGGATTTGTAAGGTCGATGAAAATGTGTTAATTTCAATAAAAAATGTTGGCTTGTTTTTACGCATTCCAATGATTTTCGTGCGAAAATATTACGCACGCATTATATCACTTTATGAATAAGCTGTATGCTTTAGGCTTATCGGCAAACCTAAATAGCTACCGAGGAATTATATCTTCATTAGAGTTTTTTTGGTTCTCGTTATAAACACGTTATGACTTAAATTTGACACAATTGAAAAAGACATCAAAATAAACCAAAATTGTCAGCTGTGTTTAAAAAAGTATTTTGTTGTTATTTTAGATATCTCGCTTTGTACATATCCCGTTTTACTATTCAAATGGTAGATGTCAATTTTTGCAGAGATCTGCCATCAATTTCATTGCAAATTATTTAAGTGTTTCCAAATTTTGTGGTTTAAAGAGTTTGAATGCAGACATGTAGAAAATACAATTATGATGGATCATTAAACAACTTATCACTTAAACAAGTGAAATAAGAATTTTATAAGCGTCAAGACCGAAAGTACAGATTAAAATAAACAAAAACTTTCCCCCTGTTTGAAATATTAGCGGTCTTTAGTGTCGGCACTCGAAACACTTACCATAGTCTCTGACGTTTTGGTGCATAATTATGTCAAAACAAAAACTTCTTTTATAATTGACATCAACAACAATAAAACCAATATCTCTTCAATGTTGAAAGGTAGCATCTTATTCATTTAAACCTAACTGACTTAGGAAGACATTGTATCGCATATATTTATGAGTGTTCAGTTACTATATATGGTTCAACCAATATTTTTAAGATGACAACCCTGTTCGAGTTCAAATAAACTCGAACTTTGGAATCTTATCACTTCGGTCCTCTATCTAAGTTGAGTTTAAAAGCGATATTGAGATAGCAAAAAAATTAATAGAGTGAAGCACTAGATACAGGTCTACAAAAGGTTGAAGTGAACTTTAAGCTTAGTTTTACAAAAAAGATACTGAAAAATTTCAAAAATTGGAAAGTTTTTAAAAATGAGCAAAGCTGAAATATATTAAAAAACAATATCAGCAAAATAGAAAAATTATAAATTTTTGAACTCAAAACAGTTCAGGACGTTGGTAATCTAGACACGTGCACTTTTCAATTCAGAATTGTAAATGTTTTTATTGGCTTTCCATAGATGAAACAAATCTATTGCCAAAATGTTTGTGTTGTGGAGGAATATTTCGAAACCATTTCAGAAAAAAGTGTAAATTTATGAACCTACATTCTTTAAGTATTAATTTAATATTGTAATCAACGATGTATGTACGTATATCTGCATCTTATTTGTAACCATTTTTACCCAGCCATCCTCTGCTCGTTTCCAAACTATTTAGTTTATGTAAGTACAACTTTGTGGCTCTGAACCTTTCCGCAATAACCAAAATTCAACGTGTGTAAATAAAGTAAAGTCCCTTTTCTTTTGTGTCCTTTTCCAAGAAAAAGTCATAAGTAAGCGAGCTCAAACACGAGTAATTGAATATGTTTATTAACTAAGAATGTCTTAATTTCTTTTCAGAACCTAAGCTTTATTGGTGCTCAAAGCTGGGGCTAAAATGTCAATTCATTTAAAATTCTTAAACATTAAGAAATACCTTTAAAAATTCTCAAGCTTCCATTTTTAAGCATACAAATCCAATTAAATTTTACCAAAATTTATATATCCGTAGAAGTACCTTAAGTTTGACTTAAAAGTACTTGATATACATTTTGTATAACTAGACATGGATAAAAGCTTAAAAACGCTTCGTTTTAAATTTAAATAAAATTTTGAAACGATTTTTGTATAGCCACTCCTAGAATGGTAAGTTTTCTTAAAGTTTTGAGCCTTTGTTTTATATTTTCTCATCACTCGCAAAAACGGCATCAAAATATAAAATAGTAAAAAAAAAATAAAATATTTCATTCTTCAAAACTTCATATCAGAAAAACAAAATCAAACTGCAATTCAACGAAGAATACAAACAAAACAAATCCATATTCAAAATAAAACTGATTTTTAAATAATATCAATTGCGAGCAAATATGAAACAAAACATTTTAATAAAACAAAAAAAAAAAAAAACAAAAACAAACACTCATAAAATCAAACAGAACCAATTTTATTAATATATCAAATATTAAAAATATTTATTATTAATTTTTTTAATAAATCTTGTAAATAGTAGTAAATGTTAATTGCTAGTTTACAATAATTAATTATAAATACATATATAATATTAATAAATAAATGCTTATAAATGTGAAATCGAGCAAAATAATAAAATTTAATTAAAATTAAAAACAAAATGTGTAAATTGCTTATGAAAATTTAACAAATAAAATAGAGAGAGAAGAAAATACACTCTGCAGTGAATATAATTAAAAATATAATATGTGCAACTTAAATTTATAAAAATTGTAATTTAAAAAAAAGAAAAAAAGTTTTATGTAAAGCATCAATTTATAATTCAGTAAAATGTTTAACATTTTATGAAATTATTGCATTTATGATTAAAAATAAGCAAATCTAATAAATAAATTAAACTAATGATACTTCCCTTGCAGAATAAAAATAGTGAATAAAAATAGAACGTGTTTTATGCGAAGTATTATATTATTATACAACTTGTTATCTTAGATTTCTTTTTAGATAATTAACACAATATGGGTCGTCTTATTTTAACTCACATCAAATCGTCTATAGTTTTTTTTAAGCTATAAAAAATGATCTTAAACGTTTTAATGTGGCGATTTGAGTTCAAGGACAAACTGTCACAGTGACAATAGATGTGACAAATTTACTTTAACTTGCAAGTAATTACTTAATCTTTACCTAAAAAGTACAAAATTCAGACATTAAAATTGACACACAGAAAAAATCAAGCTATTTTGACAACTCTTGTGGTCCTTTAAAAAACTGACTTAATAAAGCGACATTTCGTGTAGATTTCGAATAATTATTCAATAGTTGACAAAACTTCAATAATTAATCGACGTTATGTAGTAGAAATATTAATTTTTAAACAAAAACATCAAAATAAAAACATAATTTTAGCGTTTTCGTTCGGAAATTTAGGGAGAGTTTTTTAAACAAAATGATAAATAAACAAGCTACAATACTTTCCTATTACAATATGTGTTTGTGTTCTTTTAAAAATTAGGTGGCCAACAGTCCATAGAAAACTAGAGCCTTGTGACTTACAACTCTCGACCTATATGCCGAATCCGAAGTGCGAAAGCACTTTTCATGACAATAATTACTCTTGGAGGTTTTGTCAAATCCTCGCAAGATGTAGTACCCGTAAATAAACTTTTAAGTGACACAGCCAGGGATTGAACCTGAAAATGCCAGAGGTAATGAATTCAATCCCTGTCTGTGACAGTTCAACGTACTAACCAACTTTTCTGTTATATTTATGAAAAGTCTAGTGCATACGTAAAATCACAGACGTTTTCCTTCTTGTGTGAACAAAACGGAACCTTTCGACAACATAAAACAATATTAGATTTTTATAAGAATTTTCTATTTTTTTAAAAAAATTGCAGGCAATTGCGCAATCATAATTGAGCTATAAATAACCCAAATCTGGTCTTAGACAGTTTTTTTCCTTTTAAATCATATTACGTAGAAATATTTTGGATTAGTAGTTTTCGGATGTTAAGCTTATTTATTTCTACAATTATTATTGGCTTTGACTTTAAACATTCGTAATATTCAGATTCTGAAAACATAATATTTACACGATTAAGCTTAATTTGAAGGTCAACTGTCAAATACATTTCAATAGACAGTGACATTTTCTGAACCACAAAATATATCAATCTTGATCTTGAAATTTTGTAGGTGTTCATCATCCTTTCTCGTTATTCCGATTGTACTCAAATCCTTAGAAATCATTAAAAAGAACCACATTTGGTTTTCTCTAACTAGTACTTGATTTCTTATTGATTTATCACCCGTTTTTCGTCTTGGTTGGCGTTGTATTTAATGGCGTTTTCGATTAGTCATCCAGATAAGCTTTTAAAACCTCAAAATATTGACATTTCTGCTTCCATCTGTTTTTCCAAAAAAGGCTTGACAACTTTTTTTTGAAATAAAACGCAAATTTGTTGAGATATTTCAAAAACCTTATTATCATGAAGTACAATGAGGACAATCATTAATGGCTGAATCACATACACGCTTCAGCTTCGGCTTCGCCTGACGTTTACGAGTTCAGCCATAGGAATTCAATGCATGCTATCACAATGGAGCTTCGACCTCACGTTTCGTTTGGCAATCGTAAGGAAAAGAACGTAATGTAACGTAATATGACTCTAAACGGAAGCTCTAATTCAATTTTCTGAACATTTGCTTCGTCTGACAGCTCAAGAGATGTAAAAAAATGTCAACAAACAAAATATTTGCTCTTTGGAGGGATGAAATAATAGAAATGTCATTGAAAGCAACCTCGAAGCATGCCCAACGTAACGCAGACGAAGCCGAAGCTGAAGCGTGTATATGATTCAGCCATAAGTTAGTCAAGGCATTTTGATTTGCTCAATTCAACTACAAAATGAGTTCAAATTTTCCATCCGAGCGACGTAGTGTAAATGGTCGCATTCACAAAGCTAGTGGCTACGTAGTCAAAATTCAACTAGTCAATCTGGAACTGTCATATTATTGACAAATGCAAATATATAAAATAAGAAACCTTTTTGATTTGATAACTTTAACTTATCTTTTGTGTTTTTAAATTCAATAAAATCAAATTTAAGACACAATTTGAATGATTTATATTTGTATTTAAATATTGAACAATTTATTTCATTTTGAATTCGTGTTACTTTACCGAACAGCTGATTGTGAAATGTCAAAATCATTCTCCACTAACTTTGTAGCCGAATTTTGTACACTACGTCGGAGGGGAAATTTCAACTACTTTTGTAGTTAGATTTAGCCAATCAGAATCCCTTGACTTTGACGTTTCAAAATCAGCTGATCGGTAAGGATACACGAATTCAAAATGAAATTAATCGTTCATTATTCAAATATAAATATAAATCACTTAAATGGATCGATCGAATGGAGAGCCATGAAAACAATTTCACTCGATTTTTATTAAATTCAAAAACAAAAAAGATTATTTAAATTTATCAAATCAAAAATGTTTCTTATACATATAGTTCCGGATTGACTACCTTTGTAGTTGAATTTTGCATTCACAAAGCTAGTTGAATTTAGACTACGTAGTCACGAGCTTATTGAATGCGTCCAATCAAAGCATTTATTAATAGAACTCGACTTCGTTCATATGGCTGCCGCGGCCATGTTTACTCTTCGCTGGACCCCATTTTCGAAGATAATGGCTGCGTTTACATATAAAATTTAAAGTTGCCAAGTTTAAGTTCACTCTCATCGATATCGATTTCATTTTTTCGAACTCAAAACGGAGTGAATTTCCATGTTCCACATTTCGATAATTGCGATTTTCAAATGATTTGAATTCGGCCAAAGTAAGTTGGTGTGATTTGAATTCGACAAGAGGAAATTGTTTAAAAACAGTAGTCTTTTCACTTAAGGGAAATAAACCTTAACTTCTTTATGTAATGCATTTGGGTAGTGGGAAATTGCAGATTCTACTTTGTAGTTGAGCGAACGGTTAAAGCATTTAAAATGATTTTTCAGCACGCCAAATGTCTTTTCCATAACATTTTGAGTAACTCCTTGAACACAATGAGATGCAGCTGTATAGCTAAAATAATCGCTGTAGTATAAGCTGTCAATAAAAACGCTCACTAATGTAGCAAAGGACGTCTACAATGATGTAGCGCGGCTTTCGTTGTTTATCTTTAATAAATGTCGGTTTGCGTGTTCAACACATCACAGCTGTTTTGATAAATTTATTCGGGCATGTTCAACGCATATGAAATTTATATTTGAACTGAATTTGTATGATAGCATACTATAAAAAAGTTACAAAACCAGAAAAAATTCTCAAATGCATTGAACGTTTCCAAAAAAAAAGTGAAAAGTCAAAAAATGAAATGGGTTTCCCCCATCTGTCATCTCAAATTCAGCTTGTAGCGCCGCCAAAAGTTAAAGTTGAGTCAACTTTCGCTGCAGATAATTTTCTTACTACAGCTACAGCTTCTCATTGTGTCGATGTATAGTATTTTCGTATCTTTTAACTTTGACAGTGCTACAGGCAACAGCTACAGCTACACCATTGTGTTTAGCCAGTAAAGCAATGTTCTTTTTAAAAGTGACACATTCAAAAACTAAGCTTCGACACCAGAGTTTTTTCGCCAAACTATATTATCGGAAACTTCTTATCGCAAAGAACCGCAAACATACAGCTAGCTGGTATGTTCATCAACACAATGCAATTAAAAACCACTAACATTTTATATTTACTTTATTGACAAGCACAGAACAAATAAAAATATTAGAATTCATACAAATTATAACAATCAACTGAATTATTTACTGACTGAAGTGATTTCGAAAAGTATTCGAAGTTATGAAATCGATCGAATGGAGAACCCTGAAAACAATTTCACTCGATTTTCAATTAATATTTATCATTTCACTCGATTTTAGGAATCTAATCTCTAAAACTTGGTTTTTTGAAAAATAGGAACTCGGTTGATTTCTAACTTATTTCTTTATCAAGTTCTCGAGCGTTTGAACTCTGATTCAGATTACAGTCTCAAAAAAAAGTTCGATTTATTAGCCCCTCAAATTTGGGGGTCTATGATACTATAACTCGGTCTTGCAATGTTTTGAATTCTTAAGTTAATATTGTTTTATTAATTTGAACTAAAGGACTACATAAGAGAACATAAAAACATGGAAAATTTCTCAAGAAATAATTTCAAATCTCAAACGTCCAATATTTTCATAGGTATGTATGTTGATATTTTGTTTGTTTAAAGAAGTCAATTTGTCTGTGTGGACATTATGTCCTCTTAAGAAGCCATAATGATCATTTAGTTATACTACTATACGATATACAAGTTCCAATTAAAATTAAATTGCAGAGTAAAATCCGTGTTACTCTCATTAATGTTTTTCCAACAAAACGTAGGCGACCCCTGTACCATCGCCTCGGTTACTTCAATTCTGTGAACGTTCCAAGAAAGACATAAGGTCCATAGACCCTGTTTCAATTTCTGTAACCTTAAGGTCCATGGACATTCTAACCACAGACATTATATAAATCAATAATGCCATAGGTCTTATCACAGCGAGCATTTCGAAAATTTATTAGAACCATTAAGTAAAACATTTTAAAAGCAAACAATACAAAATAATATTGAAAATACACAAACAAAAATCTAAACGGCATTGGTTCACGGAAAAATAGAAATTTAAAGCGACAATTTATTTGATAAACTGAAATCAATGACAATATTCTTTACCGCTAAATCAAAACTGACAAACATTGGTCGCATTCGGAAAGCTAGTGGCTACGTAGTCGAAATTCAACTAGATTTGTGAATGCAAAACTTCACTACAAAGCTAGTCAATCCGGAACTGTCATATCAATAACAAATGTAAATATATAATACAGGAAACATTTGTGTTTTCAGTACTTTAAATAGTTTGTTTTGTTTTTAAATTCAATAAAACCGAATATAAGATATAATATGAGTGATTTTTATATGTATTTAAATACTAAATGATTAATTTCATTGTGAATTCTTGTGTCCTTACCGAGCAGCTGATTGTGAAACGTCAAAACCAGTGTGCGCTAACTTTGTAGCCGAAAATTTTACACTACGTCGGAGGGGAAATTTCAACTACTTTTGTAGTTAGATTTAGCCAATCAGAATCCCTTGACTACGTAGCCACTAGCTTTTCGAATGCGACCATTTAATATTAGGTATTACTCGATAAAATGTCAGAAATGTATGTCAGCAAATCCTCCAGGGTGCTATCAAAGTAGTTTATTATTCGTTAGAACTTTGTTTTACTAAACCGAGATCTAAGTCCTTAAAACTCAATAATAAATTCACACTGAATTCTTAGGAAATAATAGAAAATAATAAGTATTTTTAAAACCATATTTCAAAGATAAACCGAAAGTTATAAGCAGGGTTAGGATTTTGTTGACCTAAAAAATAAAAAAAAAAAAGGCAAAACAAAACACTTAAAAAGGCAAAGAAAAGGCATTTATTAAAAAATACTAGAAAAATAAACAAAAATACATTTTATTATAGAACCAGTGGACTACCAAGAGTTTTTTAAAGTTCTCAGGTAGCAATCTTCTTCGGTTGTCTTTTAGAAGGGCTGTGAAGGAGTTAAATGATCTCTCAACAGCTGAAACGAGCGGAGCCCATCTACAACGTTCAACATTATTCACTTCAATGTTTTCTGGAAGTTTGGAATCCACGTCGCCGTTTAGTACAGAATTTATTTGCTCAATCGTTTTAAGCCCTGTGTTTCTATTGAAAACGGCAGTAAACTTCTTCAAAACTTCCTCTGCAATAGGCCTGCAATAGGCCATTTTGTTTTTTTTTATTTTCTTCAATTTTTTTCAAAACAGGCAGCACTTTGCCAATAAATGTTCCTTGATGAGAATATTTTTAGCTTAAATTATGAGTAGGTACACGCCTCTCACCTGTTTTTTATAGGTCTTTGAAAAAAAATCCCAAACTTTAATGTACGCCAGCAGCTCTTGCAGCTCTTGCAGTTCTTCATCTTCAATCAATTTGTTTGCAAATGCAACACAGCGTGCATCATCTTCGAGAGCGCTGACGATTTTTTTGATCCGAGCAAAATATTCCGCATAATTTGTTGCTGCCTCTAACCAAGTACCCCAGCGAGTTAAAACCTAGTTTAAATGGAAATTCAAAAATACGACTTCAAATTCAGTTTCAAACAAACATACAGGTTGAGATGGCAGGTTCCATATCCTTAAATATTACAATCCGAAATGGAGTCTTCAGAAATACTTTTTTCAAATTCGACACGAAGGTGTCAACTTTTAAGTAGTGACTGCGTATGCTTTCACAAACTCTGTTTACACAGTGAGCGACGCAAGTTACGTGACCCATTTTCGAGTACAAGCCTTGCAGAGTTTTGCCACTCTTCTTCATATATGGTGCAGCGTCTGTTACGAACAACAAAACCTTTTCTCTCTTAAGTTCATCGGGCCACAACAATCGCATCGAATCGTCAAAAAGCTGGGTTTTTAACTAAAGATTCTCAACGGTATGCGAAAATGTTCTCATTTCTTTTAATGCTAAACCAATTATTAGATATTTCTTAACAAAATTTAATAAAAAAGCAAAAAAGGCATCAATGGCGAAGAAAGGTAAAAAAAGGCAATTATGGTATAATAAGGCAAAATAAAATACATACAAATGCAAACACCACTGCTTGACACATGTTTGTTGAAAGTCGATTTCATCTTCCGTTTAACCAAAAAAAAAGGCAAAGTTAGTAAAATCCTATCCCTGGTTATAAGATTGAGTTTTAAATTTTAGAACTTTGTCAAGGAATTGGCTGTAAAAGTGATTATAAAATTCAGTAATGTAAATATACAAACATTTATAAATCGATTAGATAATGTGTTTGATACGTTTTTAATGAAGTTCTTTTTCTTCATCACTCATCAAAAATTCAGTAAAAATATGGTTTTGAGGAATACAATTATATTTATTTGAAAAATTCGACTTTTAAAATTCAATTTTCATTATCATTTCAAAACTAAATTAATTTTGTACTTTGTACTTTTGTAACTACAATATATATAAATAATTTTAATTGTTTAATATGCATGTACCGTACACATATATTCAACATTAAAATACCAACAAAAATGGTGTAAATAAATATTACTTTCCCAACACAACCCTTAAATAAGATAAGTGATGTTAAAAGCGATAAAAACCAACATAAGACCAACGCAACGCAATTGAATTGTCATTCACTTTTAACAAATTTTCAATCAATGAATTTTCCGTAGGTTTTTCTTTCAATTGAAGTGTTTTTTCCACATGTTGTTTTTATTTTTTTTTTTTTTTGTTTAAACTGAGTATATCCGTTTTTGCTTTAATAAGCTTTTTATCGGGTGATTTTTTAAGAGCTTGAGAACTTTAAAAAAAAAAAAAAACGCATAAAATTTGCAAAATCTCATCGATTCTTTATTTGAAACGTTAGATTGGTCCATGACATTTACTTTTTGAAGATAATTTCATTTAAATGTTGACCGCTGCTGCGTCTTAGGTGGTCCATTCGGAAAGTCCAATTTTGGGTAACTTTTTCGAGCATTTCGGCCGGAATAGCCCGAATTTCTTCGAAAATGTTGTCTTCCAAAGCTGGAATAGTTGCTGGCTTATTTGTGTAGACTTTAGACTTGACGTAGCCGTCAAATCGCATGATCTTGGTGGCCAACTTACCGGTCCATTCCTTGAGATGAATTGTTCTCCGAAGTTTTCCCTCAAAATGGCCATAGAATCGCGAGCTGTGTGGCATGTTCAGTTCTTCCATTTTTGGCAACAAAAAGTTTGTTAGCATTGAACGATAGCGATCGCCATTCACCGTAACGTTGCGTCCAACAGCATCTTTGAAAAAATACGGTCCAATGATTCCACCAGCGTACTACAAACCACACCAAACAGTGCATTTTTCGGGATGCATGGGCAGTTCTTGAACGGCTTCTGGTTGCTCTTCACTCCAAATGCGGCAATTTTGCTTATTTACGTAGCCATTCAACCAGAAATGAGCCTCATCGCTGAACAAAATTTGTCGATAAAAAAGCGGATTTTCTGCCAACTTTTCTAGGGCCCATTCACTGAAAATTCGACGTTGTGGCAGATCGTTCGGCTTCAGTTCTTGCACGAGCTATATTTTATACGGGTTTACACCAAGATCTTTGCGTAAAATCTTCCATGTGGTCGAATAACACAAACCCAATTGCTGCGAACGGCGACGAATCGACATTTCACGGTCTTCAGCAACACTCTCAGAAACAGACGCAATATTCTCTTCTGTACGCACTGTACGCATTCGTGTGGTTGGTTTAATGTCCAATAAAGTAAACTGAGTGCGAAACTTGGTCACAATCGCATTAATTGTTTGCTCACTTGGTCGATTATGTAGACCATAAATCGGACGTAAAGCGCGAAACACATTTCGAACCGAACACTGATTTTGGTAATAAAATTCAATGATTTGCAAGCGTTGCTCGTTAGTAAGTCTATTCATGATAAAATGTCAAAGCATACTGAGCATCTTTCTCTTTGACACCATGTCTGAAATCCCGCGTGATCTGTCAAATACTAATGCATGAAAATCCTAACCTCAAAAAAATCACCCATTATTTCTACGTGATGTAAACTCGAGTAAAAACAGAAAAAAGTATGAGTACTTATATATTAAATTTTTGACCAATTATTTTCATACTGTCAATAATCTGCTTGGTGCAATACCAATACTAATTATAATTAATTCTTTTATTCCGTGGGATTATAATAATAACAATCATGCGGCTTTAAATTAAACTAATTTAAAAAAAAATCAACTTATTTAATGTAGGTATTATCATAACCATAAAAAAAGTATATTCCTTTCACACATAGCACCATACTACATACATAGATAAACATGCATGTGTAGGTATGTATGTGTATTCATATATATAGATTATAATATCCTGTGGTACAAATAAATCCAACATTAATATACATCTATAAAAAAAAAAATCAATATCTTGCAATCAGCACCATTAATTATTACTCAACCGTCAACATCATCAACTACACAACAGGACATTCGATATATCGGCGGCGGCGGCGGTAGGCGAGTATATCAAAGCTACAAAGGAACATCACATCCTTTCACAACAATACAAGCCTATGAGATGGAATTTTTCGATTGTAAATATATCTACACAAAATGTATACATTTATCAAACAAAAACAGTAAATCTTTTTTTTTTTGTTTTCAATTTTTCAAAATAATTAAAAAGAAATTTATTACATATTCATTGCATTTTTGATATAACCAATTATTTTATGAATTAATAAACAAATATTTCTATATACAATATACATAATCATTTATTATTCCTCTTCGTTAACGTGCTATCAAAAACAAAAACAAATAAAATCATACAAACAGATTTCGGCATGGAAAGGATCACAGGTATTTAATTCCATCTCCTCCCATTTCAACATTTCTATTTAGATAATTATTACTTTTTATAAATTTTTATTTTTCACTATTTGTTTTTTTTTTTATTTAGGATAAATCTTGAAAAGAAAAACATTTTAATTAAAACAAAATTTGTTCTCTTTTCGTTTCTTTATATATATCGCATCGTTTGGATGTTGGTTTGATGTACATAACATAAATCTTCTCCGCCTTCAGAGTTCATTGTCAAAAGCTTTTCGTTTTAATGCAAAAGCACGCGGAGAACGCTCCTTTGGAAATTCCACATCTCCAACACCATCGTACAGCAGTAGCGAGGGTGGAGGAGGAATCTATGCAACAATTGGACCACCCCTATTGCCACCACCGACAACAGCACCACCACCGCCTCCACCCAGTCACCGGGTAAGTGCACCACCCGCAGCCTCGCAATCCTCAGATCCGACACTTGTTATGGCCTATGGCCAACATAGACGGGTTAAAAGCATCAGTGATATCGAAGTGATGGCCGCTTCGCCTGTATGAGAATCAATTATTTAAGGGATGTTTTTAAGGTACATACATATGTACATTGTACATCCCTCTATAGCAACTAAATCGTACGATTCATATATGTATATAAATATATATACAAATTTATGTCTGGTTATTAATATTTATTTATAAACAAAACAATTTCTCATAACAAAAACTTTGAAACTTTTGTGTTTTATTTTATTTTCTACAATTTATTTCCTATTATACTAAAGAATGTGTGGTTGTATTATTAATTAAAAAAATATATTAAAACAAATAAAACAACAACAATATAAATGCATTGAAATTGAATGTGAATGTATGTATATTTAGTCATGATGATAACATAAATACATAAATGAAAAAGGACCACATTTATAAAATAGGACTTTATCAAAAATAATAAACGAACGCTTACACGATTTTCAAAATAAATCAAAAAACAAAAATATTATTTTCCGAAAATATTATAAAATGTTATATAACTAAAAAAATACAGTATTAACAATAAATTAAACAATAAACATATCGCAATTCATCACACGACCAAAAATACTCAACAATTTCTCACTTAAAAAAAATCGATATTATTATTATTAACAATGTAAGATTTTTTTTTTAAATAAATAAACTCAAAAAATTTAATAAACATCAATAAATATGTAAACTTTTACAATCAATGAAAAAAGTCTTGCGATATGTGTTAGAGACATACTTAACTACTTTGTTATATAAAAATATTTTTTTAATAAAGTATAAATTAAAATACAAAAACAAAATACATCACCGATAAAAAGACAATTATAAAATGTATATTAGACGTTGCAGAGTCCTTTAACAATGTTTAAACAATTATTACTTTCTTAAACAAGTTGTATTAGTAAAATTTGTAAAGAACAAATCATTTTTATTTTTTAATCATTTTATACCAATTAAAGTTGTACACACAAAGCTTTTAATTTTATTTTGTTGAAAAACAAACATTATTTCTAATCAGGCTTTAATTTTAAATTTATGGACCTTCATTTTTGACAGTTTACAAAAGTCAGAATATAACTTGTGTTTGTGATATAATTTTCATCTACTATTTCACAAAATACCAAATTTTTTTCAAATGCATAAACCAAACAAAAATCGTTTTACAAATACTTTTCACACTATAATTTTTTCCTTATGTATGCCATCAAAAGAAACAAAATGATGTTGTTAATTTGTTGTCAGAAACTATGCAAAGTTTAAAAAAAAAAACTGCCGAAGGTGAAAACGGCATGGAGGTCCCCAGGAAGACAGTATGACAGTCTTGAATGATCACTATTGTTTTTTTTAGCACATTCCAAAATTTTGTCATCTATTCTGAGGACATAGCTGATGAAGTCAATCGAAGCTGTTGGCTATGATCAAACTCGGTGAAGTTTTTTTCCCGTTCGCGAAAATTAAATTATTTTTTAACTTTACTTCTTTATTTTCCTCCCAATTAAACATAAGATCATTGAATCTCAAGGCCGGGTTCTGATTTGTTTTTAACAGATGACAGTAACAGTTCTATTTTTGAGAACAAGTCTAGAACTAAAAAATGGACAGCTTGTCAGTTTTTCAGTTCTCATCAATTCCAAACTTGAATTTTAATTTAATAACCTGTATACCTTCAATGGTTGATTAGATAACTGAAGAAGAAGAAACAAGTGTCTGGAATAGCTTAAGGTTTTTTGGCCTAGAATTTGGAAATTAAGCCCCGAATAATTATAAAAACGTGATAAGTTGTTTAATGAGTTGTTTGGTATTCGGAAAAGTGGGGAATTTTGTGTCTTTGAGAATTAAAAAGCTCTGAAAATTTGTTTGAAAAATAAAGAATTTATAAAGATCTAACAAAGGAGCTACGGATTCCTTTATATACTTCGTTGGGAGCCATCAAACTTTTTCAAGAACTACCAAAAACATAATATTCTAGAAAACACTCCTTAGGCAAGCTACAAATCCATTTCGACTTGTGTTTTGTATTTTAAAGAAATATTACTTACATATTCTTTTTTCACTTAAAACTTCAAATGAAATTGTTTTGAAAATAAATAAATCCAAGAGTAATAAAGTCCAGCTTTCATTTGGATGAAAAATGATAATTGGCTGTGAGTTTGACATAAGTGGAAACGACTTGATAGTTAGGGACATTTTTCTTGGCTAACTTTCCAAAGACGTTGAAGGCTATTTTTTGGCACCTTTCCTATAACATACTAGGAACTTGCCTTATTTTTAAGTCAGTTATTATGTCCTCTAAAACAGCCCATTTTGACATAAAAATGCTCGACTTGATGAATTAACAAAGTTTTTTCTTTTTAACTTTCCAGTCAGCTTTTGAAAAAAGTAGAATTATCTGGAAGTTAATGGGCAGGTTCAGAAAACAAAAGATACTTCATTTGCAGTCAACTGCGTTCTTTGAACGTATGTACATTTTGACCAAGGAAACTAGTTAGTTTTTCAAGTGTCATAAACTTTAAACTCGGAACTTTACTTTACTAATCTCTACCACTACTCTAAAGCTACCAAAACATAATTGTCTACAAAACACTCCTGAGACGATTTAAAATCGCATCTCGACTTGTATTTTGTATTTTAAAATAATATTATTTATTTCTCTTCCAAATCGACAAGAAACTCTTTTGCATAAAACATAAAATGGAATTGTGCAGAAAATAAATAAATCACAGAGTAATAAAATTCAGCTTTCAGTTAAATGAAAAACATGATCAAAACGTCATTTTGAAATAAGTAGACTTGACTTGATAGTAAGGGTGATTTTTCTTGATTAACTTTCCAGTCAACTTTCCAATAAAGTTGTCTTAAGTGTAAGGCAATTTTTGGCCAATCAGATAAGTCCCTTATGTCGTCTGAATCTGCCCAATTGCGTAACTTATTCATAAATAAATAACTAAAAATTCTGCTTATCTTCAAGTCCTTTATGTAGGGTGTTTTCATAAACGTTGAAAATCTGCGTTTGTACTATCGTCTTTCTGCTTTTTTGTATTACTGAACACACTAATTCAGCAGAAAGTGTGCAGGCCTGCTTTCGTACGATATTAAATACTCACAGAATGTTCATTAACGTCAGACTAAAATCAGAAATGGCCGCCGTTAGAGATTTTTTTTTTGATAACCAGGATGTCAAAGGAAACGAATACATCAACTTTCTTAAATTTAAATAAATAGTTTGTTTCCACACCTGAATTCTTTCCATGATAATTTTTCTTTTGATTAAAAGCTACATTTAAAGCAGCAGCTTTAATAATACTATCATTTTTCCCACTTTATATTTTTGCTTACTTTTACCTCCCGCTGCGTCTCTAGTCAAAAAAATATGGATGTACAATCTGCGCTACGGTAACGTCATTTATGGTGTTTATGAACATACATATGTAACAAAAAATTTGACTTTATGAACATGTCTAACGCAAATCTAACTTAGCGTGACGTTTATGAAAACACACGTCATCTGAACCTCTTTCCAATCTTAAACATTGGACAGGTTCAGCCGACATAAGGGACTTGAAAGTAAGGCAAGTTTCTAGCATCTGATTAGCCAGCTGCCAAAAAATTGCCTTCCAATTAAGGCAACTTTATTGGAAAGTTGACTGGAAAGTTATTCAAGAAAAATCTCCCTAACTATCAAGTCAAGTCAACTTATGTCAAAATGACAGCTGATCATGTTTTTTAATTCAACTAAAATGTGAACTTTATTACTCAATGATTTATTTATTGTCTGCACAACTTCATTTAAAGCTTTCTGTAAAAAGGTTTCTTGTAAATTTGGAAAAGAAATAAGTAATATTTCTTTAAAATACAAAATACAAATCGTGATGGACTTGTAGCTTGCTTGAGGTGTGTTTTGTAGAAAATAATGATTTTGGTAGTTTTTGTACTATGAACTTGAAGTAGAGGTTTGTGAAGTAAAGTTCTGAATTTTAAATTCATGACACTTGAAAAACTAACTTGTTGCCTTGGTCAAAATTTACGTTCAAAGAATGAAGTTGACTGCAAATGAAGTCCCTTATGTTGTCTGAACCTGCCCATTTTCATTGCTTGTCAAAAAGTTTACAATCAAACATAATGCATCTGTCAAATATGATGTCCTAAACTTAAATTTGTATGGGATGAACATGATTTTTAAATTGAATTATTTTTGTTATTTTCTTGGGTTTTAAATGTCAAATTTGTATTCAGATTCATTTTAGAAGGATATGAACTTAACGTTTCAGTGGATTTATTCAAAGTCCTTCACTTTTTTCATATCAGAATTACTTCAAAAACCTTTTTAAAATAATTCTTACATCAAATTATTTGAATTAAATAAATCAAAACCCACATCAATCAACCTGACAGAGTTTGTATTTGGTATGTATGTTCTTTTTTACTTCTATGGTTTATTTTATTGTTATGTCAACAAGAATATTCCAAATGTCATTGTTACAAATTATTGGAATTGGATTCCATGAAAATAGAATTTTTTAAATGTTGGTGTACAAAAATAGGAAAAAATAAATTGTTTACGAAACCCTTTACAGTTCTAAAAAAAGATAATATTTTTGTATTTATACTCGTAAGTACGTTAAATATTTTCGTACATCCTCATTTCGTTTTCTACAAAAATAAATCTAAAACAACATTTACAGATAAAAACATATGTTTCTTTGAAATAATAAAGCACTTCGTAGGTTGTTCGTTTATTCTCCGCACATGTTCAAAGCTTAAAATATTGTTAATATTATACCACAACAACAAAATAAAAACGTTACTATTAGTTGATCGCTTTATACGCGTTCCTGATTTAAATAATGTATGAATTAAGTTAAGTTTATTTAGGAAGTATAATTAAATTATATTACATTATATTATAGACATTCCATTTACTATAGACATAATAATTGAACAATCCTTTTGCAAACATTAAGTAAGTGTAACTAGTAATATACCTAATTTATGGTTATTAAATATTTTAACATTCCAAATATAAGAATAAATGATGTGTCTATTTACTAATTTTTGTAGAAATTATATTTTTAAAATATGTATACATTTTATTCTATTTGCATTGATATTTTATATTTCGATAAAAAAAAGAACACAAATATTTCAAAAAAAAAGACTAAATAAAATGCCCACACAAACAAAATTATTAAATTGTATTAAAATATTAAAGACAAAAAAAAAAGAAATAATAATAATATTCATTTAGGTAAACAAAATTTATATAAAAATAATAACTAAGTGCAATCTTATTTAGACTATAAATAAAGTTTTTTAGGACTGATGATTACAAAAAAAATGATATTATAAAAAAAAGTTATAATGAATAAAAATTATTACAAACAAACAAAAAAATCACATTTAAATATTTGTAAAGTAAAATGATTTAATTTTAATAAAATATATTAAGCATCTATTTAAAAAAAAACATAGTCTTTTAATGTGTACTTAAAACGGGTGTTTTTTTTTAAGACGTGTGGTTTTCAATCTGGCAATACTGTTTTTGGAGTTGGCCTTTATGACAGCTGTCACTTGATTTAGGCTCAGTTTCATAATAAAGAGATTTTCTTCTGAATAACGTTTGCGAATCGTGCAAATTGATTATGAAAATAGTGGTTCGGCTCACTGGGACGCAACGAAACAATCAATTTGTTGAAGGAATCTTTTGGTGAGTATAATATCTCGTGCCCGTGGGCCTGTGGGCCTTATCGCATAAAGTGGTTGAAAATGGGCCTCTCGGCTGGAATTAATGTAGCTTGTCCAAATCTATTTTAAATCATAATGACAAACCCTTACCTTTAACATAAATCAAAATCCTTGGCCATACCATTAAATGCGTTTAAAAAACAACACATCTAAAAAAAAACGCCCTTTACTTCTACAAACTCAAATAAGAAAAGAACAAGGAGATCAGTAATTGAATAATAATTCCGAGCGAGGCATTTTACAGCCAAGTAGACGACCACCGAAAACAACCACACAACGATTGACATCCTTTCTATAATAACGGTTTTAAATGGTTGTTACAACATCTAATAAACTTAAGTCTGCCTATATTGCTCTCAGAACCCTTAATCTAATTCAGATGAAGTACTCTACCTATGTATGTATGTAGCTACGAGTATCTATACAACGACTTAAAAAGGTAAAATGGCCGTAATACAAATTTACCTATGTCCGTAGTCCGTACATCATTTATGAAACATTTCGTAAAAACATTCACATTCACCTAATAAAAACAAGGTTTACCAAAGATGAAGGTAGGACAACAAAGTTACACAAATATTTACCCCTAAATGGAAGTCAACAAACTGAAAAGCACACTCTCTGCTGCCAGTCAGGTTCAGGATGAGTCTCAGGCTCAGGCTCGGGATAGCTGAAAGCTGATGCATGATGGGTTTACTATGTGTATGTGGGTATGGTATAGTAGAGGGTCCTTACCTATGTACAGTGTGTTGCAGTGCACAATATAATGTACGAGTATATTTTGTTAAGAGAGAAGTTGGAGGTTTTAATTAAATTTGTCTGGCAAATTCATCTGATTGATTTTTCAGGACGATATTTGATTTAATTTTAATACCAGCGGTAGTCTTAAATGTGCATCAGGAATACATATTTCTGGATTTTGAGTTGACATTGAATTATACCAACAAATAATAAACCTACAAACAATAAATAAATAATATCTTGACTTTGATTTAAGGGCATTTTGAAATAGTAAAAATAAATGACTAAAAGTTTATATCAGGAAAGTTAATATCGTATGTAATATACAGGAAATAATTTTTAACAAAATATTTTTTTAATTTTACAAGAATTTTTTGAAGTAAAAATTCTTTGGGCACTCTTGACGCGAATGCCTTAGGAAAAGTGTAATAGGACGAAGCGATTGAAGGGAGAGAGGGAGATATAGGTTAGTGAAGATAGAAAGAGAGATAATTACGTTTGGTGCGTTAATATAGGAAACTTGCTCGTTATTCTGCAAATAGAACTGAATTTAGGCGGTGGGGGGTTCGTAGGGGTCATGAACCCCCCCCCCTCTGGGAGATAATTTGTTTGTATTTTCTTTGGAATTCTCTTCAATTCAAAACTTATCGTATTGCGTTATTGGATATGACCCCCATTATATTTTGAATTATTTATTGTTTTTATATGAAAACAAAATTTGTATTTTACTTCCCTAAACTTTGTAACTAAAAGTACTTCTTTTAACTGAGGACTGGACCAAGAACAAAATATGAATCAGAAATTAAGCCCTATTCCAAAAACACAGCGCAAATTTATCAACTTTTGACAAATGGACGATCCAGGGGGGGGTCATATGGGTCATAAAGCCAATGCAGTTAATTTGTAAAAGTAAAGATTTCATCTAAAGATTTGTTAGTAATTTAACAACATTCACAAAAAAGTGGTTTGCTGTCAAAAACAACAAACAATTTTGTTTTCACGCAATTTAGAATTTGGAAAAACTTTAGTAATGCTTTAAATTATTTTCATAAAATTTGTTACCGGGAAAAAGAGCAAATATTTAGGTTATTAAGAAGAAATCTTTAATAAGAGATCGTCTATTTTATATTATATCTTATTTTTTTTTTTTTGACACATAAATAGTGAACATTGAAGTGATTTTTGCTTGCGACATATAGGAACTATATAGCAAGTATTGCATTCATAAAAAAAATCGAACTCGAGATTTTAATCAAACATGAAATTACGATGGTAGAAAAGTCGAAAAAAGTTCGTCCGCCGATTCCATCCGTTTGTCTGTCTGCCCTGGACTCTACAGCTTAACAATTGTGTCGATAGAAAAGCAGCCGATAAGAGTTTGGCGTTTTTTTTTCATTTTTTTTAATACGAAAAATAACAGCAATTTTTTTGGTTAAAAATAGAAAATTCGAACTTTTTTAAAAATGAACAGATACATGTTTTTAAAACTTTCTCTAAATTTGTTGTTCTTAATTTAGTTTCTTTCTAAAAAAAAACGTATTTTGGTATTGCTCCTGAAGGGTGCTCCTTATCCTTATTGAACCGTTATTTTGTTTTTAAATTTTCTCAAGAACTAATGGACCGATTTGAATAATCTTCTCTGCAAGTTCTTGACGATGATCACATGATCAAAAAAATTAAGTACGAGTATATAGGTTTTAAATTTTTAAGAAAAATTTATTTTGCATTTTACATTTTCAAATCTTAAAATATATTTAATATTTTGAAACAGACTTTTTGGAAGAAATAAGCAAGTTCTAGCGACCCAGTCGTGCATTTTATTTCTTTCAAAATTGATTTTCTGTTGAATACAAAAACTTCTAAAATCTTAAAAAATTAAAGAAATCTACTTTTTAAAGTGAATTTTCTTTAGATGCTCTAGAACTGAGATTTAAACACGAATTTCAAGAATATAAATGTCCCAAAAACAGCAAAAGTGAAACTTTTGTTAAACTAATGGCTAATTGAAAAACATAATAAACGTTTTATATCTATTGATATAAAAGCTTTAAATCTCTTGAGATTTAAAGTAGTGAAAAGAGATTCTGAAATGTGTAATTTGTAATTAGTGAGTGCTGCACAGAAGTTTCTTTCCAACTTATTTGTTTTTTTATTAATTTGTATTTATTTTCAAGAGAAATTATGTACTTAAATGCACCTTTTTCCTTAAAATCAAGAACCAAACATTTTTCTCTATACAATCTTTAAGTTTTGTTGACTCCTTTTCTAGCATCTACGAGTAAGTAGACTGGTTCTACTATCTATTTCTATTTCATAGAAATAATAGACCTCCGAAAATTGAATTCGAAAAAACTACGTCAGAAAAAGGCCGAAAATTCTTCATATCAAACTCTCTCATTTTCTGAGTTTTTGAATTTTTGTAGCGTTCTTCGCATTAATAGAAATGGAAACAAGAAAATTACATACTATTTTTGGAAAAAAAGCCACGTTTCTCAAAAGCACGCATCGAAGCTCATGAAAATTCTGACTGTCACAAAATTCACGTTAGTCATTTTAAAGCTCGGGCAGTAGTTCACGGGCGTGTTGATCAAAATCTAATAAAACATAATAATAATGTATTGGAAAAAAATTGTATACCGAGTAATTATAATTATTAAATCACTAGCAATAAGAGGCCTGCCATTTCAAGGAAATTCAGAACGAATAGGAAATCCTCATAATGGGATTTTTTTAGGAACAGTAGAGCTCCTTGCTGAGTTTGATCCATTTTTATCTGAACATTTAAAATTGTAAAGCAATCTATGAAGAAATTATACTGTTGATTCAAAATAAAGTACTACAACAAATTTCAGTAAAGTGTAATCTGCTAAGTATTTTATAATTGTAGATTCTACGCCTGATATAGCACATGTCAATCAGCTTACAATAATTATAAGATATGTACGTGATAACGGTGTTGAAAGTTTTCTAGAATTTCTACCAAATATCGGCCACAAAGCTAAAATGCATTGTTAAAATCTCTAGAAAATAAAGGTTTTGATATAATGAACTGTCTTTAAATTTGGTAGGTTCATGTGCAGTTGAATTGGTAACAGAAGTTGTTGACTTCTTTTCTACTTTACAAGAACTATACAATTTCTTTACTATATCTACTCATCGTTGGGAAGTCTTGGTGCAGCGTACAAATTTAAGAATTAAGAGTCTTTCTCAAACTCGTTGGTCTGTTTGACATGATGGTTGTTACGCATTAGAAAAAGAGTGGTCTGCAATAATTGATGCACTGGAATTTATTGCCGAAAGCAGAGATGACCGTCTACGCCATCTGAAGCTACGGGACTGCAGCGAAAATTAAAACATTTAGAAACAGCAATCCTAGTCATTGCCTGGAATGTAATTTCAGGTCGTTTTAATGCTGCTTGTAAGAAGCTTCAAGAATCTCAAGCTGATTTATCATCCGTTGTGCAGATCTTTAGTTCTCTGGCTTTATTTCTTCAAGACATGAGAGACAGACAATTTTCTGAATATAAAGAAAAAGCTAAATCACTGTCCGTAGTTCAGGATTATTATCGTTATGATACTAATCGCAAAAAAAACTGAAAAATTCAGCCAGATGACTCACGGGTAAATAGTCTTGAAGATGTTTATTCGAATGTGGACATTGCTGTCCGAATTTTTTTAAGTATTTCGGCTACAAATTGTTCAAGAGAAAGATCTTTTTCCACTCTAAAAAGAGTAAAATCCTATCTATGTACGTGCAAGCATGGGCCAAGATAGACTTAATGCTCTTGCATTACTATCTATTGAAGCACAACTAGTCTATAAACTATAATCGACGTTTTTGCGCGGACGAAAGCCAGGAGAAAAAATTTTTGAATTCATTAATATATAAGAAATATTTATTATTTGTATATCTAAGGATTATAACTTATTTGTCTTTCATGTTAATTAATTATATTTATAAATTATACTTCAATAAAACAAAGTTATTTTGAAAAAAAAAATATTGGATACAAATTTATGAAATAAAATGTATCAATAAGGGCGGCGCATCGAATGGGGCCTAGGGCGGCAGCAAGCCTAAATCCGTCACTGTACATATGTACGTACATCGGCAATAAATCAAGATCAATCTTACGAGTACTGTTGGTTTTCATTGATAAATTAACATTATTATTTGAATATTTGAATTTATTTTTATCGCATCGGTAATTTAATTACTTTGGTTGATTGTAAGACCTATACAATAGGCGTATGGTATGAAAAAATAAGATGGAAACGAAAATAAGAAATACATATGTACATCTAACGAAAACAACATCGATTGTTGTCCCATGTCTTATAGTAGGCTCATTTTCATTTCGGTTATTATTTATTTGTATTTCTAATTTATCTTGAAAAAGCTTACCAAGGGTCGGCCATCTTCAAACACGAAATTAACATTAAGATCTCCTGTTAAAATTAGTAGCAACGTATGAGGGTTTTCTCCTAGAGAGAGAGAACACATTGAGGAGCAAATACATTGACCAATAGATAAATCAACCAATATCGATTTCACGAATGTGTCGTAATATGTTCCAAGTTACTATATTGAAGACATCATCTGATTTTTGATAAATTGCCACTACAGCTGATCGATAATAAAGAACGACTTTTTTATAAAGTTTATGATACTGGCCTAATTAATAACCCAAGTATCCGAACTCGAGCGCCGAACAAAAGATGTCCAAAAATAAGACTACGATCTTAAGGCAAATAAATTAAATACAATTTGAACCTAAAGTTGTGTCGGTATATGTAACGGTTTTGAGTTCAAAAATTAGCTTAAATACGTGTTTCAGAAAAACCGACAAATTAATACTAAAATAACACAAACAGAAAATTTGCCATAATGTATACCATAACTCTAGAGTGAGAATATCATTGTGATATAACTTTTCTCAAAGCCTGACAAAATAATTTAAACAATAAAAAATATGTTTCTTTCATTTTTGTATGTTATTGAGTACTATGTATATTTTTTTAGAAGTCAATGTCCTTGTCAATTGTTGATTAAACTCCAAAAATTTAAATCTAAAACAATTTTTGTGTTTTTAAGAAAATTGGAAACATTTACATCGATATACTATTTTTTAGTCAAGTAGTCTTTTCTTGGGTCAGTCGTTTCCGTAAGTACGGTAGATCTAATTTTGTCCTAGGTGTTTACAACTTTGGTAATATAAATAATCTAAGTTTTCGACCTCTAGGTGGAAATGCAACATGAAAAAAAATCGACATAACAGCGAAAAACGTTAGTTTTTCTCAGATATTGTCGATTTTAACCCTAAATGAATTTTATTCATTTTGGTCAATCCCGTCTCTGTGTAATCTAATACATAGATCAAAATTATGAGCAAACTTTAATACCTTAGTTAAACTTATTTGTACGGTCTAATTAAACAATGAAATGTTAAAAATACTTCTCTGGTTTTTTTTGTTCTTTATTCATAAGATTTTTTTTATTAGCTTTTAATTTAAAACTGTTTCTTTTTTTTATAAAAACTCAAACTTATACAAAAAATATTCAAGAGAAAATCCTTTCCACTTTACTCTCCATCGCCAACTTTCTCTGGCTGCTGATTGCGAAGCCCTCGAATACTGATATCATAGACAACTTCCTCGATCTTCTTTACATCATATTTAAGGGCATCAAAACGTTTTCGCAATCCATCGTTCTTAAGATTCAGCAAACGAAAACCAGAATTTAAGTCAGCAATGAATCTGGAAATCTGCAAAGGCCTCTCATAGTCACCCAAAGTAACGGAATTGGTGGCAAACCGTGACAACTCTGAAGCCATCAGCAAAATTCCCATAAGATAATCCTCGATTTCCAAGTGAAAGCCCTCGGATTGCACTATTTTCACTGTGAGAAAAGAAAGTACATTAATAGAAGGTGTAGGTATAGACAAATTTAATAAAAACTAAAAACCTACAACCAAGAATTTCAGCAACTGTCTCACGAGTCACTAGTGTTCCAACCTCCAGATAGACCGTCAGAGCAATGAGGAACACAATACGCTGCGTAATAAAGGTCCAGTGGTCTGAATACCTATTAAAGAAAGAAGCTGTAAAATATTCTAATATTCTCTCTCATGCAATCACCTATGATACTGGGCTGCAGGAATAAGTTCGGCCAGAGATTTGTAACCTATAGCACAATTCTCGAAGAGCTTTCGCGCCAAAAGACAGGCCTGTCCAACTAAGTACATTTATAGAAAGATTATTTTCATTTAGTTTTACTAAATAAGGTAAATTGAAATTGAAACTCACTTTTTTCAATGTCGGAATGGATAATTTGGAGGTGGATTGTGGCTTCTTTGGCTTGTTGTTCGATTTGACGAACCACTGTGCGGATTTTCTGTAAAATTTTAAATTCATTTAAAATATTACTATAAAAATGATGAATTGTATGTTTTCTTTATTACTTCACGTAATTCATGTTCACTATCAATATATTCTTGATAATTTGCAAATATTTGTTGATTTACGAAACTCATTTTTTGGGGTTTGATTTGATTTTGTAGACGCAGAGTGCGGTTTATCGGCTATTCTCTTTTATTTGTTGTCTGGTTTTCGTTTTCCCTTTTGGTTTTTATTTTGTTACTGGAGAATGACAAAAAGGCCGATGACATGTCGTCATTTTTGCAAGACCAATTCACAATCATTAATCAAGAAAATCTCGCCTTGAAGGTGTAAACAAATTGCAAATTGTTGAAAACTTACCCTTATTTTGATGTGGAACATTTTAAAATTATAAATCATTTTGAAGTTCATAGAACTTTCAGACCAAACATGTGATAGTTCGAACAAAATCGAATTTCTTACCTTGCGGTCAATTGGCTTAAGTAAATTACACAGCATATTTGTGACTATCGTTAAAAATATTAAATTTAGAAAAAGAACATAATATACATAATTGTTTCCCATTTTTGGGTCCATAAGAATGATTGATGCGAAAAAATCATGCTTTCATTATGAAGTTCTGAAAGACCTTCGTTGAAACTAATCTGCGTATGCAAACTTTAAATGTTTACTTATGGATCATTATATCAAGATGTTAAATAACGAATTAAAAATCAAATGAGTGCTAATATTAACCTTATTAAAACCAAACTGCAAAGATTTTCGGAGTAAAACAATTAAAAAGTGCTTTCATAATGGGAGTAATTTTAGAATAATTACAGATTTAAACTAGTCTACACCGATTACATAATCCCATGAATGTGTTTCAATTGGATTTGAAATGTTTTTTTTACATGTTTGCTATGGAATTCAAAAAAATGGGTTTAGCGGTAAATGAGGGCAAAACAAAGTACAACAAAGGGCCTACAACACTGACGTCTCGGTCAAAACGTCACCATCTTCTTCATAACTGCTGTTTCTTTGGGCTAAGAAAGCGTGTCACTATCATCCCCGTCGTCCTGATATACGGTGCAGAAGCATGGAGTATGACAAAACCGGATGAAAGTACCTTTGGTTGTTTAGACAGAAAAATCTTTGAATAATCTACGGTCCCTAAAGCATAAAAGGTGAGTGGAGGAGGAGATGGAACAACGAGCTGCACAGTACACAGGCTGTACAGCGACGTAGACTTAGCCAGAAGGATATTGGGATGGCTGGGTCATGTTGAGCCCATGGGCCCCAATGCGGCGGCCCAAAAAGTCTTTGAACCCACACCCACAGAACAACACAGTTAAACAGAAAATTTGTTGAGAGATATAAAGAAGATATGGCCTTTTAAAATTAAATTTTGTGTCCGCCAAACCTTCATGAGTTGAAGCATGGGAATGTAAATTGACTAGCAGTCCATACGTAGTATGGCCATGTGTGTTCTTATTTATTTAAACAATTAAAAAATTGTTGTGTAAATATGGGTGCTTTTGATATTTCGTGATGGTTGCTCATGTCTGACATGTGTAAAGCTCTAAATAATGCAAATGATGAAATTAAAGGTTATCATGTGAAATTAAAATATTTTTATAATATAATTGATTATTAACATACTGATTCATCTTGAATATACAACATTTAAGAGGGGTCTTGAGTATCTTCAATACAAGTTTCAATCAATGTAATAGAATTTATAATTGTTTTTTACATTACACCTACTTAACTATAATTAGTACACACCATCGAATACTCCCTCCATCATAGAGAGTTCACTATGTTTGCTTTCCTTGACATCGAAGGAGCTTTTAACAACGTGGTCACATCTGCAATCACATCTGCACTAACATCTCTAAACGTAGAGAGTTCGCTTGGGGAGTTAATTCATTTAATACTGACTAGCAAAATAATTAATTCAAAATTGGGCAGCTCTTCTGCCAGAAGATTCGTTAGTAGAGTCACACAGCAAGGTTGTGTTCTATCCCCTCTCCTCTGGAACCTAATGGCTATAGCAGTTTCAGGAAAGTATCTTAACACGTTAAAAGAACTCTTACAAAATGCCTTAGACAGATTAATACTTTGGGCTGATCGGTGTGGACTGGGTGCTAGCACACAAAAAACCGAATTAGTCCTATTTTCGAGGAAATACAAAATTCCAGTTGTTAACCCTCCATATATTAAAGGAATCCAATTAAAGTTCTCAGACGAGGCTAAGTACCTGGATTTTATTTTAGACAAAAAACTAAATTGGAAACGCAATGTACAAGAAAGAGTCAAAAAAGCTACTGTAGCTCTCTTTTCTTGCAAAAAAGCTATTGGTTATAAATGGGGCTTACAACCCTGAATCACGTATTGGCTATATACATCGGTAATCAGACCGATTTTAATGTACGGTGTGGCAGTATGGTGGACTGCTTAGAAACCTATAAACCGCAACAAAATTAATAAAGTCCAACGTCCAGCTTGCCTATGTATAAGCGGATCGCTTCGCACGACCCCATCTGAGGCACTGGACACCTTACTCTACCTAACACTCTTGATATTTTTAGCAAAAAAATAGCTGGAAGCACTGCTATTAGCCTCAAAGCTTCGTCGCAGTGGATTAACAACAACATTGGCCACTCCGAAATTCTTAGGTCTTTAGAATCAATTCCAAAGCACACAGACTACACCATCCCCCAACTGCAATTCCACAGAAACTTCCAGATCTTTCTGGGGGGATAGGGCATTCCTGGAAGACGAGACAATCCATTTTTATACAAATGGTTCAAAAACAAAAGAAGGGGTTGGTGGAGGTGTGTACTCTCAACGACTAAAATTAAGTCTCTCATTCCGCGTTCCCAATCATTGTAGCGTATTTCAGGCGGAACTTTTGGCAATAAAAGAAGTCTTGTCGTGGCTTAAAGAAAACGTGATATCAACATCTGATATCCGTATTTTCTCAGATATTCAGGCCGCTATCAAATCTCTGGACTCTGTCTCTACAAACTCTATAACAGTCCATAACTGTCGATTTAGGATTCATATTTGCTGGGTGCCGGGCCATAGGTAAGGTAGATGAACTCGTCAGGAATGGTACAGTACAACCAAAAAAGCTGGCATACCAATCGCTACGCAAGAATTACCTAGGAGAATTCTTCTTTAACGATCTAAATCATATTAGCATAATCAGCCTCTCACGTTTCGTAAGGGACTCAAACTGGTTTCATTGAGCTTAGAAGGAAGCCTCAAGATTCATGTGATATCACAATGGGCCATTAAACTAACCTAAGTGTGCCCTACTCCATCACGGACAGTCAATTTAACCTAACCTAACCTACTTAACGAACAGAATTTGACAATACATTTTAATGGTAGAGATGAACGTTAAAAATTTTGAAAATGTATTGAAAGTACTGTAAAATTTGTTCAGGTTTCCTTTACAGGGAAAATGTCAAGCTTGCTTTAATGATTTTTTTTTTCAAAACTTCTATTTATCTATTTTCTTTGAAAATATTTACATTTCAAATTTAGGTGTAAATGAAATATACTTTTATGGTATCGGGCCCCAGGTAAAATTAAAATGTGCTTCACATTCTTAGCCCTCTTTTGCATCATCATATCCATTCACAATATGCTCTACATCGCTGTCACTTTTTCCGATTGTCAGGCACAGCAGTTGTCACAAGTTTTCTTGTCGTTCGCTCTTTCACTGTCAAAAACACCCATTTTCAATCAGATCCATAAAACCAAATACAAAAAAACTTAATTTGCAATTTAGTTTCTCTGAAAATTTAATTTATTTCACATTTAATGGCTTATCAAGTGCGTCATAATATTTTTTTTACTATGTACCATAATTAATTTATATTTATTTTTTTTTTTCAATTGAAAAGGGTGGTTATCCAGGAGGCTATGGTGGAGGCTACAATCCCCAACAACAGCAACCACCACAGGGCTATGGCCAGCCTGGGGGTTATGCTGCTCCACCAGGAGCATTTCCACCACAAAACGTCGCAATGCAGCCAGAAGCTCAGCGTTGGTTCGCTATGGTCGACCGAGATCGTTCCGGAAAGATCAATTCCGAAGAACTGAAAGCGGCTCTGGTGAACGGCAAAGGCCAGAACTTCTCCGACAACGCGTGTAAACTCATGATAAGTAATAATTTGATTTGATGACTCAATTGCTATGACTTTTGAATTGTGGTTTTGTATGTTTCTAACGATCTATTTGTTTAGGTATGTTTGACAAAGACGCGAGCGGAACAATTGATATGTACGAGTTTGAAAAGCTATACAATTACATCAATCAGTGGCTTCAGGTCTTCAAGACTTACGATCGTGACCAGTCAGGGCATATAGAACGAGATGAACTTTCTCAAGGTTAGTTTTCCTTTGTAAAAGGTTCTTTTTCGCTAATACAGATTGTTTTTTTTTTTGTTAGCCTTTACCCAAATGGGATTTCGTTTCTCGGAGGAATTCATCACTTTCCTAATGAAGAAGAGCGACCCTGGTGCACAGAAAGAGATCTCCGTGGATCAGTTTATTGTATTGTGTGTGCAGATCCAGCGATTTACCGAGGCCTTCAGAGTCCGTGATACCCAGCAACAGGGCCAAATAACTATTGGGTTCGAAGATTTCCTGAGTGTGGCCATCGGATGCTCGTACTAACACGGCCTATTTGCTCAGCCGGATTCCGAACAAATCTCTTGCACACAATTCAATTTCGAAATAATCCAAAAAATGTATCTGCAAATTCATTTTTAGTTGACTTTGCACTTCATTTCTGTTTACATTTATGTTTTAGTTGTTTTTTTTTTTTGTTCTTTCCTTAATTTTATTTCTTGTGTTTTTCTAATAATTTAATGCTAAATGTAGATGTAGACCCATCACAACACAAATCTCAGAGACAATTGCAAGCAATCAACATTACATTCTGAACATCAAAGTACAAAACCTTTGCTCAGCTTAGAATTGTTATAATGATTGGGTAATTTGTATTCGTATAGATTTATCAATAAACTCAACACTAGAACTAGAATCAGATACACAAACAAACAACGGTGAGGAACAGTGTAAATTCCATTATTTGTAATAAAGAAACTAATATAAACGATATTATATTTTGTTTATCATTATTTAAACATCAATTGGCAAGGGTGCTTTACTTAAGTGAGATTGAAAGTAGCAGCAAAATGAAGGAGGAAAATTCGTGTACCAAGGAAAAAATATATGCGAACCCTCTAAGGTGGATAAGGTGCATCACATCCAGCTCTAAGTTTGGCATCACGATTGAAATTTATATGGCACATTACATTACATTGATTGGTTTAATACAAGAAAGGAAGTTAGGTTAAACAGGAACATGCTTGACGCTCCGGTGCCATTGGTCATGATACAAAAGACCTCTTACAATATATGGTCACTTCTTTCTAATAATCTCGATCCTTGTGTGTTTTCTATTAAATATTTTCTTACATCGAGTAAAAGAGAAAACAGAAACCGAATTTACTGATTATTCTTCACTCATTCGTGCTACGTGCCCATCCGATCAAAATCAACTAAGCTTTATCTCTGTGGCTATATCAGATTCTCGTTACTATTCATATAACTAATTTTTATATCTCCTCCGAAATTGTTCTTACAAAAATACTAATCTGTAATTGCTATATAAATTTAAAGGACCTGACTAAGCTGTGGTTGTGCGATGCGTAGTGCAAAGGCTCCATAAGCGATTGTTATTGTATTCATATTAATGAACCAATGTTTAAGTACCAAAATTAAATGAACGTGATAATGGAGCGGCGCCGTGAAACTTGTTATTCCAGACCTGTGGAATGACCATCAATCAAGTTGTTGTATTCAAAACACAAACAAATTTCATTATGGTGGAATTGCTCCTATTTTTATACAAACCCCCCTTGAAATTTGGGACGTTATACTAGTAATACACACATTACAGGCCGGACTCTAATGCATTTATTTTAGATTTTCTTTTCTAAATTGGTGGACTTATTTATAAAAGTTTTAGCATAAAATATAATGCAGGTTTACTTTAATTCATTATGGAACTAACAACAAAAGTTTTAACGGCAAACTTAATAACAATTTGTATAAATAAACTTCCTCTATTCCTTCTGTTATTTGAAATACCTGCAGCCATGGTTCTTTTATAAACCAAATGGTAGGTATTGGAAAATGTATGCTAAGGTTATTTAAAAAGATCCGAGAGCTAATTTAACCCAGGGGAGCTATCGTAGGTACATTACATACATATGTACATTTTCCCTTGAATGCCATAATAATGAATAAATAGCCCTGTGACTTACAACTCTCAATCATTCCTCTTTTCTAGATATTTCAGGGAAATAAAGTTTTGTGCCGAATCCGAATGGCTATTTTGAGAAAGCATTTTTCATAACATGATTTTATTTTTGGAGGTTTTGTTAATACCTCGCTAGAGGCAGTACAAATGAAAAGATGGCATAGGGTGGTACCCGTGGAATGATGGTTAGTGCGTTGGACTGTCATACCATACCAGGTCTTAGGTTCAATCCCTGCCTGTGCCACCTAAAGTTATTTTCACGGGTACTGCTTTTTGTGAGATATTGACAAATCCTCCAAGAGTAATTCTTGTTCGGCTTCAAAAACAGTAGGTCCCCTCCATTCCTTACAACATTACTCGCATACAGAAATGGTTGAGAGTTGTAAGTCACTAGGCCCTAGTTCTTAACGGACTGTTGCGCCACCTTATTTATTTATTTATTTTAAGATGGCAAAGGCCGGGATTGTAACCAATACTAACCGTCACTGACACGCCACGGGTATTAGAGAAAGAGAAAGATTTGTACTTTTCAAAATCATCATACAATTCATTATTAATAGATATTTTGAATTTTGATTTATCCCTAAAAACACCGTTTTTGGTTGTGTGGTTATTGTTTTTTAGCTGACAATTGAAACATGCATATTATTATTTATTGTTAGTGTCAAAAAAAGGATACAAAATCAAAGAACACATACAAAGTTATTTATTTAAATTTTCATTTATTTAAAAGTAGGAACTTACCTACATACATAACAATAAGAAGGTCTTTTTTTATTTAACATAAGATAATTTTAAATTGAAATCTTAAAATTATACTTTAAATTGCAAAATTAAATACAAGGAAATACATTAATCTGTAAGTACGTATATTTAATTTTCAAAAAGAAACCAAACAATTTAAGAATTTTAACTTAATTTTGAATTATAAATTTGACGCTATAATAGTCTCTCAAGAATTCAGTACATGTTCACTGTTCAAATATTACTTATTTAAAACTTAGATTAAAAAACATATGACCACAAAAGTCATCGATTAATACAAATAATTTTCAAATATTTTGCAAGCCATCTTATTTTATAAAATATTATTTTTGAAGAACTTTGTATATAACATATTTTGTAACAATTTTTGTTTTAATTCATTTTTAATCTAAAATTAACAATTTGAGTAAAAAGATGTTTTCTGAAAACAAAAAATATTTTGCGGTTTCTAAAATTTCATATCCAAATATAAGTTTGACAAAATTTTACTTAAAAAACACACCTTCACCGAGGCACTAGGCCTTAGCTCTAAAATAATTTTAAATACATACTCTTTTTATTCCGACCTGTGATTTTACTTGTATGCGTACTTAAAAATACTGCATAGTGACTGTATGAAATTACAAAATCTTCTAAAGGCCAAAAAGTTATTTAAAAAGGTTACTAACCTAGAACAGAAACATTTCAAGCTAAATGCTTAAGAGATGTCTTAAAGACTTACAAAAAAAAAAAAAACAATTTACTCAACGTGGAATAGATCTTTAAGAAATGCCTATAGTCTGTTTTATTATTTACCCGCTAGTTGGTTATTCTAATACATATGACCGGCTTTAAGTTGAGTACTTGTACCACTACAATTCCATTGTACTTGAATTTTGTAATACCAGTTCAATTTTTTTGTACCTGTACTTGAAAATTGTAAGTATTAATACTTATACCTTTTAATATCTCTTTATTTTGTCTAGTACTTTAAATACTTACGAGATATTAAAGGAATTTAATATCTTTTGAACTTGAACAGTTCTTTGGCGTTAGGGAAAAAGTTATTAAGCCAAAAAAAGGTTTTAGGCCAATAAATCAGAAAAATTGCATATTTGGTTTGATATTAACGTCTTGAGTTCATTTAAGTATTTGTGACCAGTTTATGACTTAAGTCCTTTTTGCCTAATGTCAAAGAGTTATCTAATTTCAAAAGGAAAAACATGGAAACTGAAGTAATTTTCAAGTAGTTGCAACTACATATTTGTGAATTGAACAAAGAACATCAATTGAAAGCACAAGTACAAGTATCGCTACTTAAAACTAGCACGTTCAAGTACAAATAAATCTTACAGTTACTTAGAAATTCAAGTTAAGTTGTACTTTACTATGAATATAATTCATTACTTAACAGGCTTTTTTAAATTGGATTTTTAAGTTTATGTCATTAATTGATGCTTAAAATAATTTAAAAGAAAAGTAAGTCAAGTTATAAAACGTATAAGTAAGGATATTATATAAAAAGAAAAATTCAATAATATTCATGCAAATATTTAAACAACAATAAATTGAATCAACTGAACTAAAACACAAATCTAAAATTACAAAGGCACACAAAACTATTTTTAAAACCAGAAAAAAAAAACAGATCTTCGAGGGACCATTTGACATTAATTAAAATTTACTAACTTACAGGAATAAAATAATGTAATAAAATTTATAACTAAAACTAAAATTCATCACGATTTCATCGTTATCAGAAACTTTAACGAATCCCAAAAAACTGTGTCATGAATTTCGTTCGTAATTCAAAATTTTGTAAGATTTTTCACTGCAAATGTATTCGTTATAAATTTTTATTCGGGATCCGTAAAATTTTCCGAATACGATGGAATAATTCATGATAAGGCTGAATGTAAACTACATACTAAGAGTACACTCCGCTTCAACTGAATACCCACAAAAATCTTCTAAAATGCTTTATACAAATATTGAGGATTTTTGTTACATCTGTCGATGCTAACTACTTCCTTAAGATGTTAAGAAAAAAATATCTAAATAAAACTGCGGGTCTTCTTTCCGTCCACTTGTAAAGTATTTCATAACTAAAGAAGAAGTATTTTTTTGAGTCAAATAAATAGGTGCAAAGACATTTTAATCGTTGTTTATGAGCGTTTTCAAGTTTTAAGTGAAATTCAATTTCTGATCTAAAATTTAAAGAAAAATTGTAAGCTAAAACCGACTTGATTAGACACCAATACCCAACCAGACGTGCAGCAACTAATAAAATTGGCCAAAGTCTTAATGGGTTTTATTCTTACTTAAAAATTAAAGATTCGTACAATTAAAACATAAAGGGAGGTGAAATGAACTTGAAAAATCGCAACTTAAAGACGAGTATTTTTAAGGCCTACTTCTTGTGATTCTGGGGCAAAAGTAAAACAAAAAATTTGCGTAAACGCAAGTTTCTCAATAGTTGAAGACTTATTAAAAGTCGAGCCATCCTAAACGAACAACGGAAAGTTACCTATGCTATTAGAGTTTTATGGAAAAAGAATGGTATCACGTGTTCTTTTTAGACGATACAACTATTTAATTTCATTTATTTATTTTCACGATTTGAGTAAATAAATAAATAAGGTGTTAATAGCCAAATCATAACTATGAAGGAGGTGTTGTAATATTGAAAGTTGTCAGTTATTATAGAACAATAAAGATTGAGGTAATTACATAAAAAATTACTGCAGATGGGTATAACGGAATCTTGGAAAGAAATTTTCCTAAATAATCTAACATTTTTTGACCCATAATTTTGGCCTACCGAAATGACAACGCGCCTAATCACTCGGTGCGCATAATAAAAGCTTTGACAGTGGAGCAAAATTTTACACTTCCTTCTGCCGTAGGTACTCATCTGATCTTAACATTATTAAATATACTTGAGGATGTTTAGTACTCACAGTTGATTCTTAAAGACAAAGAATCCTTAATTTCTGTAATTAAGTTAGCGTTTAGCGAAATAACTTTGAACTGTATCATAAGGATTCATACCGGAACTTATTTTCGAAATGTTTAAAAGTAAAGGTGGAAGTTTCAACTACCAAACTTAACAGAACTTATTCCAATCCAATACAAATTTTAATTTTTGTACCTATTCAGTTGACTCAAAAAATATTAAATTTTTCCTATCGAAACAAAAACTAGTCGTTTATTTTGAATAATTCTTTTCTTAACATCTTAAGGGAGTAGTTAGCACCAACAGGTTGCACAGTACCCATCAATATTTCGAAAAAAATGTAAAAAGTATTTTAAAAAATTTGTGTGCGTATTAAGTCGAAGCGGAGTTTATGCACGTCATACATTTGTTTCATGGGTACTCTTAGTAAATAATAATTTGATAAAATAAGAAATCATGCATTTTCGTTTGATAAATTTTTAAGCTCTTCATGCTTATACCTGCATAATATACTATACGTATAAAGCATAAACACATAAATAGATACATTTAATTATTTTTTTTATAAAGACGATTTTTCAAAGCAGTAATTTTTAGTAAATCTGCCAACTGTCGTGTCCTATTCACGTCGACTATTTCACCAGGTTTAAGTGGTTTTCTTGCAGTCGTATTGGATGGGCGTTTTAACGTTGTAGTTGATGTTGAATGTAGTAATGGTGCCGATGATTTAAATGGTTTAAATATTTCAACTTTTTTAATTATTGGTTTTTCTGCAGCTTCATCTTCCTCGATAATAATTATTGATTTTTCATCTTCATTTTCTTCGTCAAAATGTACTGGTTCCTCCACATTTTCATCTTTTATTTCCGACTTTACAATTTCAACAATTTCAAAATACTCATTACTGTCAATTGTGTATACCTCTGAAAAGAGATTATGGTTAAAAATTATGTTAATATTAACAACAATTTATTCAAGCACTTAATTTAAAGTTAACATTTAAAAAAAGAATTAAAAAAAAATAGAGAAATGAAAATGCTTAGTTTTTAAAGTTTTATTTACATTATTTGACATAGTCATCCATTTTCGAACGAATTACTATAGAGTAATGATAATGAATGAATGCAATCTTTAATTACGTCAATTTAAAAATTGAATTCACTTTCATTGAATTGAATCATTGGATTCATTTGCAAAAGATTTTAAGAGATTGCATAGGATAGAAGTGATCGTTAATGATTGCAAAAACTTCAAAAGATGGCAGACACTTTAAATTAATAATTTTAATTACATAAGGTGGCGCAACAGCTTGTAGAGAACCTGTACTTAATGACTTACAACTCTCAACCATTCCTGAGTGCGAGTAATGTCAGGGATGGAGAGGATGGAGGGACCTACACTTTTTATGCCGAATGCGGACGACTAGTTAAAGAAACCTTTTTTCATGACAAATTACTCTTGGGGGGTTTGTCAATTCTTCGCAAAAGGCAGTATCCGTGACTCTACGTGGCACAGATAAGGACTGAATCCAAGACCTCTGACATGACAGTCCTACGCGCTGACCATCACACCACGGGTACTTAAAATTAATAAAAGAATTAATTTTGAAATCGCGAATTATTTTCTTCTGTAGGTTCTTGGTAAGCTGTTATTCGATTTATGCACCCGCGACGTGAGTTGTAAACAAAAATAACATGTTCTGAGTTTATATTTGAACCCACAACGACCCCTTCCATTCCAAGTGACTGAAAGTGTTTGCAAGAAAATTAAAAAAATATAACTTAACGGTTATTTTAATATTATTAATTGGTTTTAAGGCAATTCAGAGAATTTTTTGGAACAAAGTATTTATACATACAATTATAAAGATTTGTATTGATTTTTTTAAGACAGCTGAAATTATTAATGGTTCGTGAATCAGATCAAAATTAAACAAAAGAAACACGGCAACACGGAAATCATATCATATATACAGTGGCGAGCAAAATAATAGCAGTGTAATAGGCAACAAGCTATAATTTTTCATAAATCAATAACACAGCCAATTTTTCGCAACTCTACTTTATTTTGGTACTCAGAGTAATTATCTTAAAAGGTGCAAGTGATAATTTAACGGTAAATTCTCATTACTTTGTTTAAATGTCACTTTGTGTAGTGTGATTCATTATTTTAGGCGAGCAAAATAATAGCAGTGATTGACAAATTTAATTTAAATAATTGTGTTTTAGTTAAAATTTTGATTTCAAAAGTTATAAAAACAAGTCCTGTTATTCTATTTTATATTTCCCTTAAAATTGTAATCAAATTATTGAATTTAATAATTTAAAGTGGGTTGAGGTAAACACTACACACTGGAGAGGCGGAAATGTATAATAAAGCTCATTTTTCAAGGCAAAACGTACAAAAAGGTTCAGGAACTTCTTGGCTCTTCAGCGAAGATGCTAAGGAGCGCCTAACCTTTAAAAGAAGGGCAGAAACGATAGACGAGAACAATCTCTTACACCATCTTATATAAAACGTGTGGTCCGCTTTTCAAGGAATAATCCTACAGAAGTAGCTACAGAAATTGCGGACGAGCTTGACGTGCCGTGCGGTGTGCATACGGTGAGGAGAACACTAAGGGAGCATAACTTAAATGTTCGCAGTCCAAGAAAGGTTCCACTTTTAAAGAAACACCTTGTAGTTAAAAGGGTAAAGTTTGCTCGCCAACATTTTGGATGGGCTCCCAAAAAGTGGAGAACCATTCTCTGGACCGATGAAAGCAAGGTGGCTCTCTATTGTGGAAAAGGATCTCGGGAGTTTGTGAGAAGACCCCCGAACATGGAATATAACCCTAGATACACTACAAAAACTATTAAGCATGGGGGATCCAGTATAATGGTTTGGAGATGCTTCTCCTATTATGGAGTTGGCCCAATATACTGCATCAAAAGCATTATGAACCAGCCTTACGTGGATATCCTGCAAAACACTATGCTGCCATATGCCGAATACGAATTGCCCCTCAAATGGGTCTTCCAGCAGGATAACGACCCAAAGCATACCAGCAGAGCAGCCATGCAATGGTTCCAAAATAATAGGATTGAGGTCATGGAGTGGCCTGCACCGTCTCCTGACCTCAATCCCATCGAGAATCTTTGGGCAGATATTAAAAAAGAAGTATCCAAGGCAAAACCAAAAAATAACGGAGAGTTATGGAGCGTTGTTGAGCAGGCATGGCAATCAATAACACCATCAAGATGTCAGGGACTTATGGAGTCAATGAAACGTCGCTGTGAAGCCGTTATAAAAAATAATGGTCATGCTACCAAATACTAGCTTTAATTAAATAAAATACCGTTGAAAAGAACTTTTTGTGACCTTGTTATAATTTAATTTAATAAAAAAAGAAAATCACTGCTATTATTTTGCTCGCTTTATTTTGAGGTTTACTTTGGTTTTGGATTACTGCTTAGCTAATTAGCAATAAATTAAATTCCATTCTTACTAAAAATTAAATTTTAATGAATCTTAAGGAGTTTTACTTAAAAAAATTTCCAACATTAAAACTCTTTTCATGTTTTATGTTTTGTTTAAAATAATTTTCCATGCACTGCTATTTTTTTGCTCGCAGCTGTATATGGTTGGTGTATTGGATGTTGGGTCAAGGATATTTTTGTACTTGAGATTAACAAGAGATGGCATTGCCACGAAACTATGGTTTGAGTATAAGATGTGAGCAAAAATTTAATCCAATTTCAAACCAGATTATTTTTTATTTGTGGAAAAGTCTTGACTAAAATTCCATTTTGAACCTTGAATTATTGTACTGCCATCTATTGCAAAATTTTTGTTCAACTTTTTGATTGTTTTTTTTTTGTGTTTTATTTTTAGATTTATTAATTACTCAAAATACAAGTCTCAAGATCTCTGCTTTATCTTTATTTGTTTTTTTCCGAGCAATTAATAAAGATAAATGTAGTACCCGTGGCATGATGGTAAGTACGTTTGACTGTCATGCCGGATGTCTTGGGTTCACATCCTCCAAGAGTAATTCTTGTCATGAGAGTGCTTTTTCAAATTAGCAAACTGTAGGTCCCCTCCATCCCTGACAACATTACTAGTACACAAGAATGGTTGAAAGTTGTAGTAAGTCACTAGGCCCAAGTTCTTAACGGACTGTTGCGCCACCTAGTTTATTTATTTATAAATACAATTGACACCAAGGTCACACAACGATGTTATTTGCCCTAAACAAAAATAGTTTGTAAGAGATTCGTGTATTTAAGAGGGAATTTAACAATTACTGTAGGATTTCCTTTTGTTTATTTCTTTAAGTTTCTATGATAGCGACTAGTTTTGTTCAATGATACATAACCAATAAAAATAATAAACAAATTTCAAGACAAAATGTTGACATACAAATATTGATATATTGACAAAAATCCTAATTAATATTTTTAGTGTCTCTATTGTCCAATATACAAAACTATAACGTCAAGGTGCGAGCTCGGTGCCCCTTCTATTTGTATTTATTCAATGATAGTAATAATCAATAATAGATCTAATTTTATATCTACAGTCGTGATCTACAAATTCAAAACTACATTATAATATAACATTATATTATAATGTTCGTATCGATCTGAGCCACTGTACGGCCAGCCATTTATAACTTAACCAAAAATGGGAGATCTGATTTGCTTTAATTATAGCACGTAGTCGTACATATGTACGTATGATTAAGTTTGTTCTTTTAAAATGTTTGGAACTCAGAAGATAAAGTTGGACTCATCTATAACTTCCTGCAATATCTTTTTTTTTTAAAGAACAAAAACCTAAATGATATCTTCATTTCCTAAAAATTTAAAAAGAGAAACCTAATCAATTGAGTTGAAGGATAAGACTTTTGTTCTTATTTTTGATGAATTTAAGAATTTGTATATATCCAAGGAATACAGCAAATAGAGGATCAATTTATTAATCAGACTTGACAGTTTTTTCACAGAAATATCCTTCATTCACAGGAAACAGGAAGAAAAATGCATTAAATAGTAAATATTTGTATTTTGGAATTTTATGTTATTATTTTATGTAATTGAAAATTAGAAAGTGCTACGAAATTCGGAGCACGTGAAGATTGGTGTCCTAGCTACAAAAGAATAGGAAGTTTGGCTGTTTTTTCTACTATCAATTATTTTATCGAAGGTCAACATAAAACAAAGAAACAAACATAAAACTAAGCTAACGAAGATGAAGTGCATACAAAAATATACAATAATGTATATTAAAAAGAATGATATGATATGTGTTTATATTTTTGAAATGCTTCAAAAAAAAAAAACTTGAAATTGCCCAATGATTTTCGAAAATCCTTAGAGGAAATGAATTCATTTTCAGAAGAAGTAAAACGGAATAAAATAGCTTCGGCATATCCCTCTAGCTGGAGAAAATAAATTAATTAGTTTAGTCTTTACTTTTCAACAATTAATTTAATTCTTAGATATGTATAGATGGAAAGGCATACATCAAGAGGAAAATGGTTAAGAACAAAAAAAGAATGCTAGACCGCAAGTAATAAACCGCATTACTTTATCAACATCGGAGGAGGTGTTATAAGACTGACTGGCCTTGAAATAATGACTAGAAAAAGAAAAAAATAATAAAGGAATAAAAGACACACCATCATTCGCAGTCGCAAATTCTTCAGATCTTTTAGAATCCAATTAAATTTCTGAAGGGAACCAACTCGCTGATATTTCTATGTCAACAGGCTTCGTTGTTAATGTAAGAAGTCTTCCACTGCTTGGTCCAACTCAAGGTCTTTAAAAGATCATATAAAGATGTAACATCTTGCAACGGCAACGGTATCCACTTCTAACCATCACCAAAATTTTAATAAATTCAAAAAATGAGCAACAAAAATGTACATATTTATTTTTTCCCATTTTGACGCAAATCAACTTATTTTGAAACGCCGAAATTAAGATTATTGTCCGACAATTCTTTTTTGACTTCGTTCGGGGCTTATGATGTAATATTATTCGTAATCGTTGTCTAAAAAAAATAATAGATTTTTTCAGGCAGAAAATAATTTTTTTAATGAAATTGTTACTCTGCAAGTAATAGAAATATAAATGCGTAAATATCAGGCACTCACTTAAAAATTGTGGGTCCTATTAATGATTGCCCTTCTGATAATTATATTACGCAAATATGTATATATTTGCATAGAGTTAAATTTCAGTTTTTGATGATTCTTTGCACAAATTTAAAAATATGTATATGTAATGTATAGACGTCAATCAATTTAATAAAATTTCCTGTTTATACTTTTCTTATAGATTTTCAGTTTATTTGAAAAAAAAATGATTAATAATCAAATAATCCAACAAAATATTATTTTTAAAGTATTACAAAATAAATGATTTACGATTGTAACCATTTTATCTCATATGTAGCATAGAAGTACAAACGATTTGTTTTTAAATTTGCATACAACTTATATTACTTTTTACATACAAGTTTTAAAATTCTTATTTCGTTCAACTTTTCCCAAGAATTAATAAATCTATTTTCTTCTGTGGGCTCTGCTGGTGATTATGATCACAACTATTTTATGATTTGATTGTGGAAACAAATTTTAACTTATAAAAAACAAAATGTAACTTCCATGAATGTGAATGTAATAAATATAATAAAAAAACTTGTAGGTACTATTCAATAAATATGACATTTAAATTTTGTTTATTAATACAAAAAAATAAAACAAAACAAAAAAAGCATTTTCCACTGTGAATATGTAACTAATCTGAGCTATGTTATTGAATTCCTAAGTAAGGCTGTTGGCTGTTTTCTCTCATTTTTTCTTTTCAATTTCAATTTTCCAATGATGACTTCCTGAAAGTATAAAAAGAAGAAAATAATTGTTTGTTACGGAATAAATAACTGAAATATTGAAATTAAACTGAAGTATATGTGAGTTTAGGATCAGATGTTTGATTATAGACCAAAATCTAATAAGTTATAGTACATAGTCTTTAGTGGCCATTAATTAACTGGTTTAAATTCTATGGTTTGAAATAAAAAACAACCTTAAAACTTCAAACTTTGAAAAAAAAAATAGTTTTGATTGTTTTATTAACAATATGTTTTGACCGACTCCCCTTGAAAACGTTATTCTAACCAAAACCTAGATCACACGATAATTGTATCAAAAAAGTGTATATTTCTGTCATAAAAATACACAAACCATTGTTTGTTTACACAAATAAAATCAAGAGTTGACGAAAATTTAAGAAATAAATAAAATAATGTCTTTGATTCGTGTTTCTAAGTACAAACTAATAGATTTTATTCAATTATGTTTGTTTTCGGCATATTTTGTTCCATTCTCTGGTGATGTGACTTTTGTTTGGCTTTCGTCTTACTCCTAGAATGACATGAGTTCAGTGGTCATAATGTCTGTCTACAAAGACTTAAGGTTCATGGAAAATTAATGAATTCATTCTCATACGGCTAAACATTATTACAAGACCAAAGTGCAGATACACCTTATGTCTGCCTAAAAAAGCCAAGCAGTCCATTTAGACAAGACTCATAGAAAAAACATCTCTTTGGTAATATTTTCTGTTTAAAACGTACAAAAGTTCCAAATGGACATCTTTCCCAACAAACAATCTCATTACTTTAAATCTAAGTGAAAATGAGTTCGCATTGATCCGAACTAATGAGATACCAAAAAATAGGACATTTCTTAGGTTGCAAAAAAAAACATAAACGTACAACACAATTTCAAATCGGTTTTCTATGTTTTCCTAAATTTTATTTTAAATCACTCTTGTTTAAAACAATAAAATTTGATTTGACATAAACAAAAAAATATGCTCTGAAATTCCACTTGTTTACAATGTACGTTTTTTTTTCAACTAGTGCTGATTTCGTGAATGGTAGCACTTAGCTCATGTCTGATTTGACAGATAATTAGTTTTTTCCTTCCGCTGAACGAATATGGTTGCGTATACGCTTGAACAACTCTGGGAAATATTTCCTGCGATCGACTTAGAGAAGATGCCGATTTTGCCAAAAATAAAATCATCTTTTCAGATAAAGCTCATTTTGATCTTGGTGTGTATGTAAACAAGCAAAATTGTCGCATTTGGGGCACAGAAAACCTGCACGCATACATTGAAAAGCCGATACACCCAAAACGAGTCAATGTTTGGTGCGGATTTTGGTCCAGAGGCAAAATTGAGCCATTTTTCGAAAATAAACCACGAGTGGCCGTTACAGTCAATTGGGGTTATCGGGAACTTCTTTTCCCATAGATTTGTTCCCATATTCGAAAAATTGGTATCGGGAACTTTTCGAAAATGGGAAAAAAATTCCTATGGAAAAATACCTATCGGCAACTCCTTTTTCATGGGAAATCTTGTGTTTTTTCTGTCTGAATATTTCCCCGTTAATTAGTTGTCGGAATTTAAAGCGGAGCAAACAATGTAAGCAATTTTCAACAAAATAATAATGAAAATATTAATAAAAATGTATCTTCTTAAGGTCGAATTCAACAAATAGCTACTCACCAAGTTCAAGTTCAAAAAAACAAATATGCTAATGGTTTCACAACAAATCGGTCTAAGGAAGATCAAAAATCAAAATATTGGAAAGAAATAGAAAAAGAACTTAACAGTAGGTGAAAAGTTGATAACCATGATTTTTTTCTTAAAAAAAAAATAATTTAAGGTCTTGATAAAAAAAATACGTAAGGAAGAGGAAACGATAATACGAATTTGTGCCTTAGAAGAATCGGTGGAAGGATGCCCAGATGCTTTAACTTTTGGTCTCCCTTCATGTAGCAAAATGAGAAAGACAGACGGTAATCGAAATCAAATCTTCCATAGTGATAAGTGTCCAAAGTCATCATCAGTCAGCCGTTCTATTGAAGTGTTAAAGCACAAATCCATCGACGAGAATGTTTTGTTTGCTATGATCATGAATGCAACTGAACCGGAGGAGTAGAACGTTGAAACGAATAATTCCCAGATGAACATTGAAAACAGAACTTCAACTCCTCGTCCTACAAAAAAGCCACAAAAAGGCATAACTTGTGACGTCGCTTTGGAACGAAAAATTGAAATCGAAAAAGAACTCTGCAATTAGGTTGAAGAGGCAGTTGAGGCTATAAAGCGACAACAAAAAGAAATGAAATACCATTTCAAGAAAATATACAGGTCCATTGACAAAATTAAAATTTTTTTTCACTAAGAACCGACTGTCAAATCATTCCAAAACTATGTTCGAAAATTAATTTATTATTTTCATATTGGCAAAATTTGTTCCCAAGGAAAAAGAATTCCGTGGGGAATTCCCGATAGTAGGAACTTGTTCCCGGGAAGGGAAAAATTCCTAGGGAAACATATTTCCCAAGGAATTCCCGATAAGGCTGATTAGCGATCGTTATCGGGCCATCTTGAAAGAATTTTTGTTCACAAAATTGAAGAGGAGGATATTGGCAACATTTGGTTTCAACAGGACTGCGCTACGAGCCACACAGCCTAAGCTACACTCGATGTTTTGCGCCCTGTTTAAAAAAAAAGTTATTTGGCGGGCCCTTTATATCTACATAGATTATCTGAACCACAAATCTCTACATTAAAATGGATCTGTGTATTCTATATTTCTGTTTGCTTAAACTTAAATAAAGTTTGTATTTTTCTAGAGAATACACATTTCGTACGAATCGTAAATATCGGTGGAGTTCAGAAATTGTATTTCCAAAAAATGTTTGTAGAATTTCAGTATTCAAAAAAAGAATTAATTTTATCTACACCTACACAAATTGTGTGATATTAGCTTAAGACATAAAGAAATATTTCAGAAATAAAAAGTGCGTATACGCACGAGTGCACCTTCCTATTGTCGTTTTAAATATCTATAGAAATGCACCAATCTACAAGCTTTCATGTGTTAAGGGGATCTTTTTTAAATTGAAGATGGAGATAAACCAACAAAAATTGTAAGGAATTAAGGCCTAATGAACTATGTCTCATAACTTCCTTAAATAAAATAAGAGAACATTTACAAACCTTTGTTCGTAATTTTCGATTACATCTGTTGAAATCAAGAAGTCCATGTACTTGTCCCTTGTCTGTATACACCCACGCAGCAAATTCTGAAATTAAAAAAAAATATATTAGAACTAGACTTCAAAATCCTTATTCAATATTTACCATGTGCTAAGAATTTCAAAATACAAACAGTCTCGACTTTTATAAGAATAAAATACCACTGAATAAAACACATTTTATTTTTACATATTGACAAATTATTTTTATTGCTGATTTTCAATATGCATTGGTTTTAATATGTTTGTATATAATATGTTATATGATATGATTAAAATTGATAATAATGTATGTTTCAATAATAAAATATGTATATATTTATTATATTTGATAAAAAATATTCCAATATTAAAAATAATTCTTTTTTTTTATAAAAAAAAACACAAGTAAAATATAATATGATTATGTAATAATTGTGGATATGTTATATATATTTTTGTATTAAACAAAATATTATTAAAAAGGAAAGACTTAATAATTATTGTGTTTACCTAAACTAATAATATCTCTTAGCATACATACATCTCTGTACATACATATGTTTGTATGTAATATTGAAACAATCAATTTTAATTTAAATATAAAAACAATTAGTGTGCCGAAAATTTATAAAATTTAGTAGAGATTAAAATGTATTTATTTTTTTCATAGAAAATGTGTACAAAAATTTGTCTTTATTTAATTTTTTTTTTTTGAAAGATCAAATTTAATTATTAAATCCAAAAAGTATATATTTTTAAAACCAAAATAATATGTGCGCAGTAACAAGTTTGAATTATTAATAAAATATATTTAAATGTAAATGTAAAATAGACTTAAAATTTAAACTAAACATAATTGTAATATCATATTATTCAAAAAGGTTTTGGTATATGTTTTCCATTTAATATGTTATAAAAAATATTATTTATATGTAAATTCTTAATCGCGAAATCAACGCATTTTCTTTTCGTTGAAGTCAAATTGTTTTCTTTTTTTTGTTAGATTTTTTTTGTTTTCATTATGTAAACTTTTTTTATTGAAAAAAAGACTACAAATAAATAAATAGTACAGTAGATTTGGCCATTCATAATACTTTTTAAAAATATTTTAAGTTTTATTATAGCTTATTTAAGAAAAATAAGAAGGATAACGTTAAGATTTTAGTTTTGAGTTATTGAGGAAGAGTTGTTCTTTATTTTATTGTTATTTCTTTCTTTAGTATTTTAAACAGTCTTTTACAGTTTGATTAATTTTAGAATAGTTGCACACACACACAAAGTAGAATAGATTTGACTTGTAAGTTTGCTTTTTGACATAGAATATAGTAATAGTCTTATTGTAAGATAAAATTAAAAATATTGGACAATATAAAAAATTGTTCTTGTTGTTTTAAAAGTTTTCAAAAAATCAACAATCATAAAATAGTTCAACATCCGATATATGATTATATTATTTTTTAAGGCAAATAAGCAGTACTGTAAGCACCTTTGTGTGATAAGTTGGAGGCTTTTTAGTAAAAAAATAATGAAATAAGATATTATAAATACAAAATGCATGGTTAATATACTTAGTGTGTAGAGATGGCATACTGAGTCAACCCTAAGACACTGATCTTAGAAATTAAATGACATTGTTATAATTTTTGCTTCGATTAGAAAGCTATATATAGTGTTGTTACAAATAAGAACTACATTGAAACAAATAAAGCTGTTTTTGAAATCAATTAAAACTCTCAAAACCACTCCTTTCGATCGTTACATGTAACACATATCTGTATCTATTGGAAGTATAGTTTAAATTTTAGTTAAAAATTGAAAACTTAGTTTCGCGAACATATAAAACATAATAATACAAAATCGTTTAACAATTAAATTCGAATATTTTGGAAAACTATCATTTACTCCAAACTTTTATGTGAAATACTATATAGTTTTCTGTTTGCTATTTTTATATCCGCCTTTTAATTCCAACTTAATATTTTATAACAGCCAGATAAATTTAATAAAATAATTAGTTACTCTTTTTGCAACAATTAAATCAACTTATAACGATCTGTATCAGTGTCTTAGGGTTAAATGAGATTTAACATAATGTAGATGGAAGAAAACCTAATTTCTTAGTATTTATAAGTATGTAAATGTAAATTATATAGCTATGTATGTACTATGTATATGACCCTTTCTCTTTATTTGTAAGTTTTACTTAAAAATCACAAAAACATACATCCATATATAAATTTCTGCTTTATTTTTGTATACTTTGATTTTTATTTTTAACCTACTTAAATAATATAAGAATATGTTAACATTTATAAGATTTCTTTATATTTATAAGATATGTATAATTTATTTGTATAAATAAAATAAATGTTTATTGTGGTTACGTAAATTCCATTTTAGGAATATCGAAATTCACAAGTATTTTCGTATTTTCTGCCTTAAAGTTTTATAATGTACTCATAAATTCCTACACATAAAATAGACATTTTTTATTTTACAAAAGTCGTTATAAAAAGTTGCGATAGAAATAAATCAGTAAATAGTTAGTAAAATAGTTATTACATATTTATTATAGATGAATTAGATAGGTATTATTTTTTGAATTATTTCCTAAAGAGTTAAGTATTTAACAAGATCTTTTTCACTGCACCGTCTAAAAAAATATCCCTTTTCTATATTACTCTTATTTGTGGAGCCTTACGTTAGAAATGATTTTATTTTGTTCAAATTTCGAATACTTTTCTATATTATATTAAATATTATGGACTTTATTGTTTGGTTATTGGCTTAAATTATTTCACTATATTTTGGTAATCATCACAAGTAGATTCGTACATACATTCCTAAAAATGAAACATTTTAGTAAAATTTGTTCTTGTTTTTTTTTTTTTTTTTTTGAATACGGTAATGTTTTACAGGCAAAGGCAAATAATAGTTAAGTAAATTGTCGAGTTCTTCTATATTTCTACGAATCGATTTTTTAAAGAATCTTTAATTTGGAGTTTGCTTATGCAATTTTTTGTGAAAGTTAGAATTGTCATACCAGAAGTCAAGTTTTAATGCAACTATGAACCAAATAAGTTTCTCTCATTACTTCTTGCGAAGAATTGACTAATAGTAAAAATAAAATTATATTTTAGTGTTCAGCATTCAGGCCAATCACGAATTCCATCGTAATCGGAAACTTTTACGAATCCCGAAAAACTTTATCAGGAAATCCGTTCGTAATACAAAATTGTATGAGATTTTCTTCAACAAACGTATTTGATAATAATTTTTTTTTTCGGTATTCGTAAGGGTTTCCGATTACGATGAAATTCGTGATAGGGCTGATTAAATTATAGTAGGTCACCATAATTTCGGCTTTAGCAAACACGGAGACAAAATTGAGAGTTGTAAGTCACTAGGCTCTGGTTCTTTACTAGTTTTTGCAAAAAGGCATGCTTTTAGTTAACATATATGACTAAACACAAGTTCATTTGATGCCTTTTTTTAATAAATGCATGTTTCTGATGATATCCTATTTTTAGGTCAATCTGTTTAATGGTTAAAAAAAAAATGTCTTATCTTTTGAAACAGAAATTCTAATCAATAATATATGAGTTAAAAAGTTTGAATGATTTTGTGGGATTAAACAAGTACACGATCCTCACACATGGTGCTTAAAGGGTTTTGAAGAACTCTTATTAACTAAATAAAATTAATTTATACTGTTATAATTTTAAAAAGTCTTTGTTTCGTATTATACTTTGCCTTAGAAAATAGGATGAAGCCTGTTTGGTTTCATAATATTCAGAATTTATGAGTGATTTTATACATTAAAATACAAATCTTCTTTTAATGCCTCAAATATACTCCTATATACGAGTTTGATAGAAAGATGCCTCAATAGTATCTTAAGAGATATTCAGAAAAATTAACTCAGATAATAAATTAGTGGTTTCTCAATTCGATCTTTTTGTTTGTCTTAAAAATAAATCGATTAACGGAAACAGGCTGATAAAAACATTAATTGAAATATTGAATCCTAGTGGGATAACTCAAATAAGCATTTTAATAAGGGTGGTAGTTAAATAACTAAATCAGGTTTAGATCATTTTTATCGCAATCAGGTGAAGGAAAGTTTTTAATCTATGGACATTTCATTTGGATGGTCATAAATTGGTTTTAAATAGACGAAGACGATATCTCTAATCTTTCTTATAAATCCCCTTTAGTCGAGTCTAACTAAATTAGAAAATGTCCATAGATTGAAAACTTTCCTTCACCTGATTGCGATAAAAATGATCTAAATGTGATTAAGTTATAATGTCTTTCGTATTGCACATACAAATTAATAACCTTCAAGGTCGCTATAAGGTTAATTAAACTGAAACTATCAATATCTCCAACTGAATTAAAAATATTGATTTTAACAAGCGCATTAAGCTGAAATTAATTTATATATGAACTTGAATCTATTTGAATACCTTATTATTTTAAGAATGCGTCTCATGGCAGATGAATTACAAATTAAACAAATGTTGAGTTATTGAAACAAGTCTAATATACAAATATAGGTTTTTCGAAACTTGGATTTTGTGTGTTTGGCAACATAATATTTGCAATAATAAATATAAAATTTGCATCATCAAATAGACAATATGTTACCAACACCTATTTTGAATTTCGGTCAATTTGGTATTCAATTGGAATTTGATATTTTTGTTTTCTTATTAAAATCAGAATTGATTATTTATTTTGGTTCCAAAATTAGTTGTAAGGAAAATTGAAATAAGATTGTTTGGAATATTTATTTGATTTCTTTGGAAAATGTTCTTTTAAACCGGATTTGAATAGACTAAATAAAAACAGAAAATCGATGTAAAATACAGAACAAGGGTGTATGTTTAAAAGACATTTTTCTAACTAAACCCGTTAAAAACTTATTTCAAGCTTCATATTTCAGATATAAAAAATAATTCTTATATCACAAGTCTAATAATTCTTTTAACTTTGCCTACATTTTTTTCAAGCTAACTAAGAAAATAATGTTTAACTTTTTTCGGAGAATAAGTTCCAAAACAAAAACTTGTGGTTTATGTAAGGCCCATGGAGGTTGCTTGTTATTGAAATTGTAGTTCGAAAAACATTAATGATTAGCTTTTTTAAGTTTGTGCATTTGGGAAGATCCTATTAAAATTCTTAACACATTTAGGAACAATTTATGTGCGTCCCAAGAAAAGATATGTTTTTCAAAGACCCGAGCATTGAAAACATAATAATTTTACTGTGATTTACAAGGGTACAACAAAATGTAAACATAATTCTTTTAACTTTAATCTATTATTGTCAAATGTTTCTATTTCTGTGTTTAATTTTTGGATTTCGATAAATTCAAAAATTGAAATGACAAACGATATAATACCTATTTTTTATTACAGAAAACAGCATACCATGCTCTGAATTGAATCAAAACTCACATTTATTGTATTTGTATGGTCTTCCATATAACTTATATTTTTCACAATAAAATAGAACAATTTTGAAAGAATAATAATTATGAGCTTGGATTCGAATAGAAGAGTTTGAAGGGTAAAGATTTCAGTTTTTATAATCATTTAAGATTTCTTGGAACGCTTATACCATTTATTTTAAATGAGTTCTGTGATAGGTGTTAAATGTTAGTTTTTGAAAAAAGTTAGATCTTAATAAAATAGGTATACATATATGGCTCATAACGGTGACTATGTTACATAAATAATGACTTTAATCTAACGGCAGGTTTTACTTAAAATGTTTGTGTACACAAAAGAGTATAGTATTGTAGAAACACATTTAATTCAAACCATGCACCGTTTTCAGTCCTTGGTGTAATTTCAATATAAGAAATTATGACTTAAAAATTATAATATCTAACTTTAGAATTCAGTCTTAAGACATTAATATTTTTAAGAAAAGAATACTAAATTTAAGTTATTAAAAATAATAAAGTTGGACAAGTATAAATTGTAAGTGCTTTTAAAAATCAGTCAGCTGAAATATTATAGAGAGATCAGGATTTAAAGTTTTTTTTTTTGTTTAAGTTAAGGAATATGGGAATACTTTGTTGTCATTTAAGGAATAAATAATATTTTGGAATAATTTTCTAAGCAATTTGTTATTTTTTTTGTTGATTTTATCACCAATTAGTTGCGCTTAAATCAATTTTGTTTCTTTTATTTTAATGTATTTTTAATTTTGCTTTTACCACGAAAAATGATTTACATACTTAAATTTATTTAATACAAAAAACAAAAAATACATATTATGGCGAGCATATTTTAGAAAGTTTAAACAATACAATATATGGAAAAAACAGCACATTGGTATTTTTGTGTTTTTTTTTTTTAAGGGTAGGTCATTATTATTATATTTACCTTCAGTCAGTAAAATTAAACAAAACAAAAATACATTACATAAGTCTTACAGTACACATATGTAAAAATCAAGTCCTTATGTTCATGATATCTAAGTTATAGTTGATTATGTAGCAGTCCTTAGATTAAAACTTAAATATAATATAAATCTCTTTTAATAGCTGTACGGAGCTCATTGGAGCTCCGAAAATACAATAGAAGCATTTCACTAAGCGTGATTGAGCTTCAGAACCATGAGTGAGTGAAGCTTTAAAAAGCCTTTTCAGTTTTCTCAATTTTTACCTCACGCTGCTGGGAGTACTTTGATCGTCGTTTGCTAGCCAATTGTGGCAAATTCGAATGATGCTTGCGCACATGAACACCTAGATTGCCACGTTGCTTCGATTTGTAGGCACAATAGGGACACTGGTGAGCTGGTTCCTTGCCACCACATTCGACGTTCTCATGACGACGCAGGGTTGATTTCCAGCGATATTTCTTGCCGCAATGACGACATTGATAATTGGCTTCTTCGTTGGCATTTGTGCCGCCGTAGTCGCTCAAAGAATATTCTAAATGCCTCAGTGCTTGAGCCTGAGCGGCCATCATAAGTTTTTGAGATTCGTCAGACATGTAATCAGTAGACAAGCATGGCATCGTCGCATTTTGATGATGACTAAAGGAAGACTTAGAACCTTCGATCAGATGAATATCATCGAAGCCAGAATAACGTCCATCATCGTCATCGTCGTCGTCATCTTCGTCGAACTCCGAATTGCTGTTTTCGTTCTCATTGTCCGAGAAATGATTCTCTTTGCGGTCGAAGTTTTCAAAGATCAAACTTTTGTTTTGCCCAGAAATCGGTTGGACACTTCCACCAGATTGGTTATTGTGAGCCAACGGCACCAAATTCGATTGTTGCTTGAAGATATCTTGGTTTCTTAGCTGCTGCTGAAAATTGTGATAGCCATCACGAAGCAACGCTGCAGCTATCGCCGCAGCAGCTGGGGCAGCTGCAGCACCAATAGTTGGAGGCTTAATGACAGAAGCTGGGATCGGAAGAATAGGCTTGATATCCGGTGGCGGAACAACAACCGAAGTTGGAATGGCTGCAGGAGTATTTTCCATATTAGCCAGAGCAGCAGCGGCTGCAGAACTCGACTTGTTAACTACACTTGAGTATTTGACTCTTGGATGAAATGACGAAGTGTTCTTCTTGATGGAAATGGAACTCTTGATAGTTCCGATTTTGTTGGTGTTTGTCATTTCATCACCATTCGAGTTTTTTGAAGCCGTTGTATTTGATGTATTTGATGTTTGTGGCTCATTTGGAATTCCCGATTGCATGGTTCCACTTTTTCCTCCCGCCGCTGCATCAGCTGAGGACGGTGACTTTTGTCTAAATGGCTTTTCAGTATTTTCAGTCTTTGGTGCTTTGGCAGCTGAGTTCGCACGATAGAATTCATATAACATATCGGAGACATCTGACACAGAAAACCTTTTCTTATTTCCATTGATCTGATTGGCAGCTACTGCTGCTGACATTGCTTCCATGCCATTCATTGAGTGTCTGTTATTGAGGTGTCTATGGTGTTCCATTACTGAGGTCTTCTGATCTTTATTAGGATTGGTGACTTTTTTGCTAAGATCTTGATTTTTTTTTTAATTAAAAGAAAAAAAAAACAAAAAAGAAAAGGAAAAACAATTAAATTAGGAAAATAAAAATTAACAAAAAACAAGTGATGTTTGTGAATGAAATGAGCATTAATGTTATGAACATAAAAGAAACTTATAAAATGAAGAAATAAAAGCATGCAAATAAAATGTAACTACAAATTATGAGGTAAATATTTTAGATATTTCATTTAAAGAATAAATAAATAATAATTTGTATGTACTGATGATTTTTAAATAATATCAAACAAAAAATAAAGTTTATTTGGAATATATGTATGTATATATTTAATGTGTTTATAAACAATAATATTAAATTTAAAAAAATAGTAGACAAATAATAAAATAAAAAATAACTCAAATTTTAGTAAAATAGTTTATTTGTTGTAATTTGAATTGTTTTTGATTGTTAAAATGGCTGATATCAACACAACATAAGTTTTTCGACCTGCTATTGATCAGCTGTCACTTAAAATCTGACAGCTGTCACTTTTAGTTTGACAGTTGACCAATATCAGAGAATACTATTAACATAAATTGCGTAAAATTCAGCCATATGAATTGCAGATGATGAAGCAATTAAGTGTGTATATTTTTTTAAGACTTCGCGCTGATGGATGGTGATTGGGCGATATGATGATGCGAGCGAGCATTTGTTTGTTTTGGAGCTTTTATCCATTTTTTAACACAAATTTGTTGTTTGTTGTTGTTGTTATTTTATTTATTTTATTTTGTTTGGTTAGCAATGTGAGAAGCCCTTTTACCAATGAATTTTGTTTTCTGTATTTTTGTTTGTTCTGTTTTGCGATAGGGTGGGTTACCTTATGTTTCATTTGGAACCCAAAAGTCTGTTTTGTTCCATTAAAAGATCTGTTTGTTTACGAGTATGTAATTAAAAATTAGCATTGATGACATATTACAATGATAGCTGAGGACCTAAAAATAAAATAGGTTAAATAATGGCAACAAGCGTGATTGTAAAATTATATGAATTATGAAAAGAAAATAACAGAGGTGCATATGGCTCAAGACTTCAAAATTAAAATGATCTGAAAATAAAACAAAACAAAAAAGTATGAATAAAAATGAGAAAATATGTTATAAACAAAATAAAACAAATAAAAATATATCGAAATGAAGGTTAAAATAATTTTTATTTTCAATAAAATAAATTTAAATAAAACAATCAGCTATATATAGATACAAGCTTTAAAAATGTATCTAAAGGTACAATTTTACGTTGGGTTATAACTCTCATGGATAATAATATTTTCGATGTGACTTTGTTAGACTTATAGAAAGCAAATGGACGGCTCTACAAATGAAAACAGAACCGATTTATCCGACTATAGAAGTTATCCAATTGTCTCAAATATAGTTAGAAATGCAAATGATTTTCATTTTAACTCTATTTCTGATAGCGATTTTAACGAGTCCAGAAACTTGCTTTCTAAAAGATCGTAGAATACAGTTTTTTTTTTATATAGATACGATAAGAAGAGGGAATCTGATTTTATATTTTATGGACTGTAATTTCATTAGAAGAAGATATGTGTAGTAGTTGCCTCTCAAGAAGTTTTTGCATCTGTGGAAGCTTCTTAAAACCTGAAAATAATGCCAATGTTACAGGATATTAAGAAAACTCTAGCCAAAGGTCAAGATTTGTAAGAATATAGTGAAAAAGTAACATATTTTAATTTTTTTTACATTAATTTTTCATTGTGAACTATTAAACAAATGGTTTTAAAACATACATCATTCATATTTTCAGAAATATCAACTAATTTGATGACTATTCCAGTACCTTTAATAAAATAACTTAAACATTTTTTTATCGTATAAGACAAAATTAATTTAAGGTAGTTTATATGTATGTATATTTTTTAAGGGCCAACTAAATGTTCCTTGAAATTCGACGTATCAAATGTTTTTTAATATTTAGTTTTGGAACTCAACAATTTTTGGATAAAAATGAAAACGAACAAAAAAATTATATGCGTTGTGAGTGTATATTTTTGTAATTTTAAGATTATAGCACTAGTGCAGCTTTGGTTTGTATTGAACTTAAAACACTTTTGTTTGTCTGTAAATTTTAGTTTAATTTGTATCTTATGTGCAAGTTCTTGCTGATTTTATTCCTTAAAGTTAAAAAAGCACTGTAAGCCTCGATTTTGATATGTTTTGCAATATTTAATTTAATTAAAATATAAGTTTATTTCGTTCAGTTTAGGGCTAGACTCATTTAATTTACACAATTTAATATTTTTTCGATGAGATATGGGTTTTGAAGACTTGAAACAATTTGACAAGGAACCTTTAATCCTTCGAATAAAATAAAAAGTTTTTGCATAAATCACTATTTTTATGAAAAAATTACAGATATTCACACATAAGACAAGTTGGAAGGTTAATCTAATTAAAATATTACTTTGTTTAAATTCAAATATACAAGCACAAACTTTATTTAGCTTTAAACTTCACAACTTGGTAATTTGGCATAGGCACATAGGTATGTATATTTTGTTTAAAAAATATACTTTTATTTTCAAAAACAAAATAAACTACTAAATTCATTTAAAAACTTGTTTAAGCTTTAATAAAAACTTTTAATTAGTAAACTATCCGTATTCAAGAACTCCGAATCACTGCACCATGGCACCAAACCGAAGCCCACACAAACAATACTAAGTTCCCATCGATAACCCACGAAATTTTACAAAAAAAAAAAACAGCTTCGAAAGGTTTTTGTTTTTTTTTTGTACTGTGTTAACTATTAACTTGAGAATGGTACTTTTGAAATTGTGAAATGCCTATGCAGTTGTTTTCCTTTAATCCTAGACAACATCTGCTTGCATCCGTATTCCTATCCCTATCCATATAAAGTGCAGCATGAAATCCCATCATGCAACTACATAGGCGTTTTTATTTTTTGTTCTTTGGATTTAAGGTTGTGTTGTGTTAGTTTATGTATGTTAGTTATATTGAAAGATCATAATCCCAAATGAGAATATAAAAATAGAAAACAACATCCTGTGTCTATATACGTGTAGTATGTGCGTTACGGGGACACAGGCAGATTTATGCGGGTCATAAAATAAATTATTATTTTTTTTTCGTAGCTAGGCATACCCTACCCTTAAGATAGGGTAGGTTGGAATTTGAACGGCAGGTAAGAACGAACAAAAGACTTTTGCAAAGGTATCAACAAGTTGAATCACCAATCCTTAAAAGTCGTATCTTCCAGCAAAAGCAAAAACTTGCACTGAAAGTTCGTAAGGATACATAACATACTCGTACATACATACATATACATACATACAAAAGTAACTATTTTTTATATATCTACATAATTACAAATTTCAACAGTAAGGTACCTATGTATTTACTTATGGTTTGATTAATTTTGAGAATTTGGATCATGTAATTTATTTCCCTTTTGGCAGTGCACTTGTGAAAACAGATTTTTATAAAGAAAACTTTATGATATGTTTATCAAATATTTATATGTTAGATAACAAATGCATAACACTTCGGAGACTAAATGGAACCTTGATTTGTGCGCACACCATGTCTTCATTTTAAGGTTTTTAGTTGGGAAATCGGAAGCAAAATAATAAATTGTTTTTTTTTTTTTTTTGTGATTTATTGGAGCATAATTAAAATTGTCTTCTTTTATTATTGATTGGATGGGTGTTTCAAAAGTTGAGATATTTTATTTGTATTTTCTTGATGTACATAATTTTGAGGAAAACCCCAAGCTTGATACTTAAATCAACTATGTAAATAATTCCAAAATCCTTATTTCGAATGAGAATAATTTTTGAAATATTTTAAATAAAATTTTGTACAACAGGATAAATCAAACCAAAAGATGAAAATTCTTTTTTTTTATTATTTCTAAAATATTTGTAAGAACAATTTTGAGCCAAAAAAATTAGAAACCTCATCAGTCACACTGAACAAATTGTATTGGAATTGCAATTCGACATATAGATATTTATCAAAAATGTATGGCTTTGAATTTTGATTGATCTTGAAATTTTCGAAATGGTGCAATTCGCTTTTTAACAGATTTCAACAAAAAAAAAATGGATTTATTTAGCCAATGAAAGACAAACCCCATAAGTCGTGTATGTGTTCAGATTATTGGTTTGCAGGACTCTGAACGTCTTAACTCATAACACCTCATCATAATTTTGTAGCATTGGCATATACCTCTTTATCTTTAACGTGGCCCCAAAGAAAAAAAGTTTAAACGAATGAAATCTGACTGCAAAACTAATTCACCAATTTTATAGTGAATTTAAAAAAATTCAGTAAACGTTGTAGCGTGCATCAAAATATGACAGCACTAGCAAGATATTTAAAATGAAACCTTTTGTTGAAAAAACAACCATACATATATTTAATTTCAGTTATAAACTGCGAATAACCATCCTAATGGAAAAATCTGCTAAATAACAGTTGTTTCGAACCATCCTAATGGCAAAATCTGAAACCTGGAAAAAGTTGACACTTAAACCGAACGATCCCTTTGAAAACTGATTGAAATTGACAAATTTACAAGAGAAACCCTTTTCATAAGAATGTGTGTGTGTGAATTGTCATAAGACAATGTTGTCATAAACCATCAGTGAAATCAAAATGATTCCATTGATTATTAATTTAAAGCGATTTTGATGTTTGTAATGACTAATGAGGTTTCCATGGGTAAATTCAGACTTCCGTCAAAAATTGATTTTTTTCGAGGGGCATTATTTTAGTGTAATTTCCAGTACGTGTAAAAAAGGGCGCTATAGCTATCAAATTTGTATCTAAACATTTTTTTTAGTATTAGTGCAAAGAGGGGTAAATCTGTCGAAAAATCTAGATTCGCAGATTTGATCTTAAATCAAAAATAAATCAATTTATTTTGCCCCATGGAATACAAAAACGGGGAATTTGTGTTTCGACAGATCTAGATAATAAATAATTTGATTTATTTTAACCATGTAAAACTCCATAAGGGTCATTTTTTCATTTTGTAGTTTTGAGTCGGTATTTGATAGCTGAATTGTCATAATAGTAGGTAAATGTTTGTCATTTATGATAATGCATCGTTTTTAAATAGAACAACGCTTTATTTAAATTCACTACAAATGTGGTAACTGAAACGTAGGCACGATAAATATAGCTACTGAAGCAATCGGTAAAATTTTGAAAAAAATTGAAGACGGCAGAAGTGTTGCTGGTGTCGTACGGGCTTTTCAGTGCATTATCGTAATTCTATATCAGTAGAAAATCGTGTTTTTGATGATCCGATTTTACCGTTTCCCCGCCTTTTCAACTCCTTTTGGCTTGCAATTGAAGGTCGTGACTTGGACGATATGTGGTTCTAACAAAACGGGCAACATTATAGCTTTAAAGCGCGAGAAGTTTCTTGGTCCTAAAATATAACGGTTTGGCAACGTCCACCAAGGCTGCGAAAAAAAAACAGTGTTTACGAAAACAATTCATGAACTCGAGACACATTAAAATCCACCATTACGCAAGTTATGAATTAGATATGTGAAATCCCACAACAATCACATTTGCCAAACCGTCCCGATATTGTTTTTCATACTTAATGCAGCAAGTTCAAAAGTTTATAATGAAATCAAATTATCATCAAAATTGTATCACTGTGTGTATTTTAATTTCGAAACCGAAATATTATGTCACAAATTACATTTATTATTTTTCGACTTCACTATAGATCATAGGGTAAACCAATTTTCGAACCCAACCAAATAATAGTCCCTTATTTTTCATTTTCGTTTTTCAATATATAGGACAAGGGCAAGGTCGTCAATATAGCTTCAATATATACTTATAATATTGTTGATACTAATTTTAGAATTAAATGCCGCAATCTGACTGTTGAATGCATTGCAATTGTGTTTTGTAATATATTTTTGTATTTCAAGCAAAAGCGGGTGGAATGAATTTATAGATTGACAGTTGAATTTTTGTCTGGTCTATGCATCGAAAAAGTCAACAGATAGTTTAATTATTTTAAACGGATCAATGTGTCAATCAAGGGCTCTCTATATAAAAATCTAAGCCTTGTTCCTTTTAAAATATGTCTTTACAAAACATATGTATACAAAGATATGTGAATGCATATAGTAGGTACATAGGGAATATAACTTAAATGATTTGATTTCTATTATTTCAAAGAAAGTTTATTTATGTGAACGAAGATTGGAAAACCCTCATAGTACAGATTGAAATTTGAAAAACGAAAAAAAAAAAAAAACTGAAAACAAAAACATTTTAAAAATCTTTTGTTGACTTACTTATGTGCATCAAGGAAACACGCACACACTGCTTCACCTCTGTAAAGCATATTGCCTTAAAAAATGTTCTGATTCATCTCAAGTGTTATACCTAATACAAAAAGTAAGAAGTTCAGGTAGTTTTCCATTTCTTAGTTTTCCCCAGCTTACAAGAAAAAATTCAAGACTTCGGCTTTATGGTGGCCTTAAATTGCACTTAAGAAGAAAAACCCTGAAACCGTGATGCGTGTTCTCCTCGTTCGACGTGGTTGTTTGATTGTTTAGTTTTATTATCAAGGAAAAGGGACGAAAGAGAAAACTGAAAAACTGAAGAAAACAAAATAGCTTATAGATAGGAAATAAGCAATATAAAATGTATACAGGCTTGAAAACCTATAAGTCCTATGAGCTATGTATGTAAGTCCCAGGCAGGGGCGTAGGCTTGGATGATTAGAGTGATAAATGGGTTTTCACACTGACATAGTTAAACATACAGGCAAAAAAAAAACAATATAATATAACATCTAGGTTTCTGGGAAAACTTTATTTTACTTTCAGATACAAGATACTACGAAACAAAATTGAAGATAGATAATATATGGAGGTTTGGTATTTCAAGTTCAAAATGCATGTGTGTGCTGTGCAGACAGTGCGTGCTGCGTGCATATGCGAGAAAGGCAAAGGAAACAACAACAACGTAAGCCCTAAATTTATAAGATACCTAAACATTTGAAAAATGAAAGTGATTGCTTTTGAAAACTTCTTGAAATTTTTATTTATAGAACTCTGGCACACACAAGAATAAAAGTTGTAAATAGAGTTTTTATCTTTTGGAAGTTATAGGCACACATAATATCTAGGTACTCATTCCTTTTCTTTGGGTACAGTTTTCTCAAAATTTAGCAGACAATCGGTTTTTTTTTAAACGAACACAATTCTATCTTAAACTTGTCACCTGCAAAATAGGGTTCCAAGAATGTATGCAATTTTGGTAAAAAGAAATGGCTGTATGTACAAAGAAGTTACAGTTACTGTTTGACTGAATCAACGCCAAACAGATACCAAAATGTGAAGTTTGTAATGCAAATAAAAATCAATATATTTCAAAAAGAAATAATTATTCAGCAAAATAAAATTAATAAAGTTTGTCTTTATCCAAAAACTTTTGTTTGTTCAAAATTTGATAGAGATATTGAATGAGGTAGGCATTTCTTGATACGAAGAAATTGTGATTTTTTAAGTTTTAATCAGTAAATATTCGCAATTTCTTGAACAACAAATAAGTACAGGTTACGTACATACATAATAATGTAAATATCCATATAAGAAATATGCATTTCAAATTTATTTTAGATAAAAAAAAGGAAAATTCAAGAACTTTAAAATAAATTCTTTAAATGGCTAAATTTATTGAAGCTTACTGAGCAGCCTAAAAAGTAAATAAACTTACATGACAAATATCTTGAAGATTTTATTATATAAAAAAAATAGGTGGCCTAGTCACTTACAACTCTCAACTATTCCTGTGTGCTAGTCATGTCAGGGATGGAGGGGACCTACAGTTTTATGGCGTATCCGAACGGCTAATTTGAGAAAGCACTTTTCATGACAAGCATTACTCTTGGAGGATTTGTCAATTTCTTGCAAAAGGTAATACCTGTGAATTAAAATTTAGGTGGCACAGGCATGAATTGAACCCAATGCCACTAGCATGACAGGCCAACGCACTAAACATTACGCCACGGTTACTACTGAAGATTTAAATGTCCCACTAAAAAATGTCAGGCAAATGTGAATGAATATTAACGATTTTATAACTAAAATCAATCTAAATGTTTAATAAAGTTTTCAATAACTTATCTTCGAGTCCGACCTCAAAATCATTCAATAACTTCGGGTTTTTCAGGTTTCACGGTGTAAAACTATTGAAAACAATTATACTTCTAGATTAGTGGGGCTTTGTGCAAAAGTTCGATATGTAGTTCCTTTTTCGAAACGAAATGTGTAATATAATATTTTTTTCATTAACTACCTTAAATAGTTCTAATATCTCATTAGCTTTCAGAAAAATCTTCATAAGTTGACAAGGTTTACCTGCTCTGCCTAATGTTTAAAAAAAATGTAGTGAAGATCCAGAAGTAACGGGAATAAGCGCAAATTAACTGATATATTGAAAAGATTACACTTATTTGGTAGATAAAGACTTGTATTTTGTAATATCATCTTCGAGAATCTCCAACGATTTTCTATTCCTTTGGAATTTTTCTTTTCCACCCAAATAATATCTTGTATTGTAAATCTTCCTGGATTCAATGCAATTAGATTTTTGTTCCTGATACCAATTGAATCCGAAGGAAACTTTTTCACGTTCTTAAAGTTCGAGATAGGGAAAAATTCCCATCGAACATTTTATTTGCTATAATCCTCCATATAAGCTGATAAAAAAATATCAGCTATTTTCAAGAAATCGAGTGAATTCGAATTTCAAAAACGTTTCGTTTTCAGCGTTTCACATCCGATTAATAGGGATTTTCATTAGTATTCAAAGACTATAATTTAATAATGCTAAGGAATTAACTTTTAAAAACAGATTAATAATGAACGAACGCCTTAATGGTAAATACAGACATACTGAACTACCCTTGAACTTGATAAATTGAAAATATTTTTTTTTTATTTCGCCCTTGCAACAGTTTGATTCTCATATTTCTTTTCTTTCATAAAGGTTTGTTTGTAAAGGTATTTTTATTTATATGGATATGCGAATTATATAAATAAACATTTATGACGGTACGTTTAAGGTCTATCTTTGCATTGAAGAATCGAATACAAATTTATTATTTAGTATCTGAAAACTTGGGTTGATTTTAATTATGAATTAGATTAGGGCTATTTTCTTAACTGCAAGTTGAAAATTTTTTCTCAACTTATGATTTTGTTTTTTTTTCACTCAAAGTTGGAAGTTTCAACTTTAGCTTTTCAACTCTCGAGTAAATCAACTTCTAATATTGTCAACTTAAAAAAAAAAATAGAAGATAAAAGACCAACTTGAAAATTTAAATTAAATTTTGGTCTTTTTTCTGTCAAAATGTATTCCCGGTTTGAATACAAATTAAAATGTTCTGGGATAATAACTATTGGGAAAAGTATTTTGCATCTGCTCTAGAATTGCAGATAAATAATAACAGTTTTTGAATATTGAAATAAGCCAATATTCCATAAGGTAAAATGTATGCACGGGAAGGGCTCGTAATTTGGGACAACCATGATTTTATTTACTAATTTCATATTTTAAATCGAAAGACAATTGTACTCCCAGGACTCCAGTAGTTTCCCCTGGAGCCCTTGTTGTTAATATTCATGTTTTGGGTTTTTCGAAACTTGCTATCCGAGGACAATACTTTGTCTTGGTGATCGCACACGTTTGGAAATATTGAAAGGAAAAAAATCACGATAAGAGATATATATTACTAACAAGGTGTCTTGCTCTAACAAAAGCTAACAAAACCTATATGGTTACCTCCAATACAGGTTAGGCCATCTAGTGTTTTCTTTTTAAATTAAAAATCATTTTGAAACTGAAAGCTGTATTGCTTAACAAAATGAGTCGCTTTACCGCTTGAACAACTTTGGGAAATATTAAAAACTGTTTTCCTAAATTTCACGCACTGGCTTAAAACAATTCTGATGCACAAAGATGATCTTGGATTATTGGATTACAAGCTACAATAAATTGATTCAGAAATTGAATAAGCGCTTTGTTATCACTTCACAGGTTTTGCACTTCACAGCTTAAATTGACGAGGTTCATTTTTATCTTAACGGCTACGTTAACAAACAAATCTGAGTCTCGAAAAACCCGCACGTTACTGTCCAGAAGCCAATCAATCCAAAGAGAGTAAAATTTGTGGATTGGTAAATGGTGGGATTATTGGAACAAAGGTACGCTTACCGATTTTTTTTAACTGAAATTTAAGGTATGAATTAGGACGACCTCTGGTTTATCCAGGATAGTGCGATATTTTGCCCAAAAAAGTTACCAAATAGTTTTATGAGTCGTCTTGGCAATGTCAATAGGTCGCCACGGAGCTGCGAGTTGACTCTTTTGGATGGAAAACAATTAATGCACTTAAGGGCAAAATTATACAAGAAACCATCAACATGATCTCGCAACATTAAAGTGACAGAATGTGTTGCAGCGAAGTCTAATAAAGCCATATTGTTGCTTCTTTAAAAAGAATATTTAATATCGCAAACCATTTATTTACATTCAATTCGTTCTTAATTAATCCACAGGAACATTGGGACATGTTCATATTTTTTACTAGCGGCCCGTCCCGGCTTCGCACGGGTAGACATAAATATAGGTACATATATTTAAGTTATCGTCCCCTCAGAAGCAAACTGTCGTAACTCAAAAATTTGCGATTTTGAGTTAAGTATACAGAAAATCAGTAAAAAAATGCTATCTTTTGGTCAAACTGTCATAATAATACTTCTTAAACTGAAGGCGTGAGGGCGAAAGTGTCGTTGTGCATTTTTAATAACGTCCCTGAAGTATTCATCAGTAAAATGACATTTTCAATTTCATGTCACTATGTCAGCCGTCATAGTGAGTTGTTGTGTCGTTTGTTGCAGAAAAAGTTTTTATCGGAAAATGTCGGACTACACTGAAACGAAGAGGTAAGTTTTATTTTCGACACTTTTTTATTTGTGGCACTTATCTTAAAGAATATTATTGAAAAGTGACACTTTGTTATTTGTGACACTTATCTAAAAAAATATTATTGAAGTATGAAAATTAAGTTTAAGGAAAAGTGACACTTTTCGTTATACGTCATTTCTCACACCAAAACCGTAATTATTTTTAATCCAAACGTCATAAGTCTTGCAATTTTTTGTTTTTTTTTTTTAAGATTTTTAAAAATTTAATTATACCATTTGATAGAGGACAAAAAATTAATTTTTTTTTGTTCTACCACTTTAAGCTCCTCAGATAAAATCCAGATAAAAAATCATTTTTTAAGATTCAAAATTATTCAAATCGCTTTTCTGGAAAACTAAGAATTTTGAGTTACGACAGTTTGCTTCTGCTAATAAAAACGAACATGAATCCCTAAATTAGAAAAAAATTGTATGCTTATCTTAAAGCCTCCCTGTACACTACGTTGGCTGTGGTATTTGTAGGTGGCAACAAAACGTATTGATTTTCAGGAGATCCTACTTGAGAAAGTGCCACATACAATTGCCCGAGAGAAAAGCACCCTTTCCTTAAGTCGATACAAACTATGGAAAAAGTTTGTCCCTGGGATTTGTGTATTGTTAGGGCAAAGGATATTTTTAAAGGGAACTGGAACCTTTTAAATCAGTTAGTATCATCGGGATCCGTGGAACATGTGCGAGCTGACCGGCCTCGGGACCCGTAATGATAGTTGCTACAATCACATTATCTCTTAATTCTTTGATGAATAGTCTTGCATTCTATAATATTTCCGAACATTTTTTTGTCCTATCATTAATACTCTTCGCAGCGTATGCGATTAGACATTTTATAGCTAATTTTTGTACACCTTCGGTTGGTTTTGATAGGAATTTCTAAAGATTTCTATAGTAATCTAGTACTAAATATAGCCTATGTTACTCAATGATAATGTAGCTTTCTAATGAAAAAAGAATTAAATACTAAACCTATTTTTAAATCAGTTAAGTCAAAAAGGAGAGCAAAAGAATTTACAACAACAAACAAAAACTTTGAATACCATTTTTTTTTAAATTTGTTTAAATGATCTTTCATAGGGGTCTTTTAAACAAAATCTATGGGAATAGTTTGAACAAATTGCTTTTCCTAATTACCTAAATGGTAATATTTGTGTGTTCTCAGAAGAGGATACCTTACAAAGAAAAGAACACTATTTTTTATTTTAACCTTCCTTTAATTTATCGATCAATCAAAAGAGAAAGAAAAAACTTTCTAAAGAATTTTTTGTTCATCCAGAATCCACCCTTATTTTCAATACATCACCTGTGGTGTTTGGAAAATTCTTAAATCACGAAGTGAATGTTGCCAATATATGGGTGTATTGTACATAATGTACATAAATAAGTCAGAATTATCGCCATGGACAATTGTTTGCCATAATATTTCCCTTTTTGTAAAAATATTTAAATATCTCGCCAACATATTTAACGGTTTTCGGGGTGAACTTGTTGTTGATCAATGTTTAAATCTACTTTTATTTAACAAAAAAAAGAAAAACAAACTTACCCTTAGACAAATATTGAAAATACAGGTACATTATATCCGATATGCTTGACATTAAGTGATATTTCTGCTTCAGCAATCTGAAATAAATAAATGTTCAATAAGATACATTAAGGAAATAAATTATAACTTACCTTTTCTCCTAGTGTGTCCTTCTATCATCTCTAGTCTCTACAATAATTATAAAAATACCTACTTCGATCATCACAACCTTATCACTCTTATTAAAGATACATATACGTACGATAATTAATCAAAAGACAGGTTTTTTTTTTGTTTAAATTGTAAATAAATATATGTGTATTATATACTTTTCATCCATAAAACAAATAATATATTTGTGTATATTTGTCAACCATTCTACAGATTATATCTTAAAATTAGTTTTTTGTTTACTTATTTTGAACTTGGTTAAGAAGGCAATAATGGTGAGTTTGTGTTTTTAAAAAGAAATTGAAAATACTTAAAACGAAAGAATTTGAAAATTTTAATTTTTGTACGACAGTTTGTGTTTTTGTAAGTGATGTTTTTGATAGAAGATAAAAATTAACAATAAATTATTTATTTCGTATTTTGGAATGTTAGCGATAAAACGAAAAAAGTTCAACATGATATTAAAATTTGATTATTCCTTAACCTAATAAAATTGTTTATTTTAAATTCTTAAAATTAACTGTGGGCTTATTTTTTGTTTTTGTTTTATAAATTAACTATATGGAATGTAATATAATGACGGAAAAATTTCATTTTCAACATCATCCCGCTTTCGCAAGAATATATGATGAACCTTTGACATGTGTCTTTTGAGATCTTCATTGCGTCGATATTTCGATGGACAGATTTCGCAACAAAATTTTGGTGGTACATCAATGCACTCGTTCCGCATGTGCCGTTTAAGATGTGCCTTACGTAAATAACTTTTTCCACATGTCACACAAGGATATCGAAGCTGCAACTTCTTCATTTCATAATCTGAAAATTTGAAAAAAGAGAACAAATATTTGTATAAAAAAAGAAATAAAACAAAAATTACTTAAAAGTTAAAAACAAAAAAAAAATAAACCAAAATAAAAATATGATTTTGAAATTAAAAAACAAAAAGATAATAAATGAACAAAAAAAAAACAAAAATTTCAAATTTACACCGTTAAATTATACTAATTTTTATATTTACATACATAGAAGAAAGATTGCTAAAAGAAAGATTCAGAAGAAAATTGAAATAGAGCAGAAAAACACATTGTCTTTGTTTATATATAATTATGTTCCTTTCATTTTATTTATATATTGTGTTTTATATTTTAAGGCTTAAAGATTTTTGAAACCATAAAAAAATGTCTTCAAAAATCAGTATATTTAAAAAAAAATGAATCCAGAAGTTATTACAATTATAGAATTTTGGATTATTTAATGGCAAATAGCTTAATAGATAAATAATGTATTAAAGTAAAGCAATGATAAAAGTGTAATTATTTTTGTGGTGGTTATTTATTATATTATTGAAAAAATCCTTAATGTATTGTTTTTAATTTCATTTTTCTTGCATTACACAGAGATCACATTTTCTTTTGTTGTTGAATTTTCAAAATTCACATAACGAGATAAATTCATTTAAACAAATTATAAACTTTTCTCTTCATACAAAAAAAAAACATGATTATAGAATATTTAGTGTACAAAAATTAAAAAATATTCTTTTTTTAATATAAATGCTAAATAGTAGGTAATTTTAAGATTATTTTTATATTATATTAACTTTAATTTGTTTGTTTTTATTTTACGATCAATGAATATATTATGTTTTTTAAAATTAAATTGGAAATTAAATTCAATGCGAAATAAATCAAATATAGAAATAATTAAAAAGACAAAATATATGTTAACAAGTGCTATGAAATAATATTCTTGATTTTTTATTTGTTCTCATTTTAGAATAAAATTCACGGGTTTTCTTTTATGAATTTAATATAATAAATATAAAATAACTCATTACGATATACTTTTTTTTAATGTTGGCCTTCTACAATTCGGTTTTTGTCTTAATTTTTGAATTAATTAATTTTTTAATATTTATTACGAAAATGATGTAAAAATCAGAAGCTTCAAGAAAAATCGTTCTTCATAACTTATGTACAAAGGGAAACATGAATACATTTTAAACAGAAATGAGTTTGAATGCATTTTTGAATAATGAGTGGTAATATTTTCACAGTTATTTTCGAATGTCTCAAGAATTTGTAATAAAAAAGCTAAGCTTGTTTAAAGCCTGTATAAATATACTTATTTAATTCATACACTATTGAAGAAATGGTCACACTGGTAATATTTTAAAGGTTTTTAGATAAATCTAGAAAGCGAAAAGCTTTTAAAAACATTCGAAAATAAAAGTGTAAAATTTGCGGTGAATATATTTAGTAGAATTTAAGATTTAAAGAACGCAATTGTTATTTATTGAAAATTAAACTTAAATTTTTGTTAGAAAATAACATAATGTAACAACGATTAACGAATTAATTTTAAATTTTCTTGGTTTTAGATTAAGTTCTTGTTATTTAGTATTAAAATTGTTCTTAGGCCGAAAGGCAGTAGATATAAGATAATGGATTAACTTAGAGCACCCGCATAGGGCCAGTAAGATATTTTTTTAAGTTTTTGAAATTTAAGCTAGTTTTTTTAAAGAATTTTTGTCTAGCCTTAACTTAGCCTTAAGATTTTGATAAAATAAAAATAAAAATAAAAAAAAAAAATTAACGAATTATATCACATTCGATTATGAAATATATGTATAAAGATGTTGTATTTATAGCATATACATATATACAATCTAAAGGACGCATAATTTTCCCATTTTTCTTGTGATGTATATGCCAATGGTTGGCACCTGCAGAAAGTATTACCAGAAAGTTTGAAATAAATTTAAATTTAAAATTTTTAACTCGGTGAAAATTGAATTCAAAAGAAAAAATACCATAGAATAGATTAGGTTAAAAAATGAATAAGTTCATTAGATAGGAAGTTTACAGAACCAATTTGTTATTCGGCTTAAAATTGATTAATTTTTCGAACTTTTCAAAAAAAAATTTTTTATTTCATCGTTAATTAAATTTAAAAAAAAAATTATTAAAATTCATAAAATATTTTTTTAATAAAGTCTACAAAATAATTATCTCAAAAAAAAAATGCAATAAATTCATTCATGTTTTAAAATTATTACAGTTCTCAGTCGAATTTTTACTCGCAATATATAATATACTCGTATATACCATACATACATCTACAGCAGACATAGAGTGATTCTTATTTAATAATTCAAACTTATTAAACATACAAAAATATTGTTACGATTCGCTTATTTTGCTTATCAAATTACATTAAAATTCAGTGTAAACATAATTATTATGTTTAAAAATTCGATATTTATATGTACACAAATTTGTTCTTATTTATTGATTTGTTAAGCATTTTTGGTCTTAAGTTTTGCTACCATCTTTTCTTATTTAAATCGATTTAAAATCATCAGTATATCTTTCTCTTCGAATCTATTTCATTGATTCAAAAAATCGTTAATAAAAATCACGTAGCTTATTAATCAAACAAAATCGAAATAATAATCTTTTTTTTTTTCTTTCACCGTCTTTCTTACTTGCAACAACCATTGAAATTGTTCCCAAAAAGAAAACAATTTCACTAAAACAAATTCAATTACGACTTAAAAAAGAACCACCCTGTAAATTCTACTTTGATCTTAAGACAGGAGTATACATATAGGTTAGTTCACAATGGCTTTTTTTTTTTTGTTTAAAATATCTAAAAACTTAAAACGATTTAAATTGACTTAATGTTTATATTTGAATAAATTTAAGGCTTAAAATAATAATCATTGATTTACCAAAAAATATAAAATATATTTAATTCTTCAAGTCACAATAGTTAAGTCTTCTCTTTCTAAATTAAGACCGAATGTTCTTTTCGCATATGTTCATTTAAAAATGCCTGTGATCTATAATTACGCGAGCACAAAGGACACCGATTAGATTCTAAATAGGTCTTACGCTTAGTTGATACAGATCTTTCTCTATCTCTACCAGCAGCAACGATGTTAGCTCCCAAAGTTATGGGCTTATTATTTCCACTAGGAACAATTCCAATACTACTGGCACTATTGGCATAACTACTTCGTCTTCGTTCATTTCCGCTTGAAATTAAAACCTTCGGTAGCGTTGGTAGTAATTTTGCAAATGCACCCGGAGCTGTGATATCAGCCAATTGTCTCAAGGCCACTAGAGCATCACCTTGTGGTTCTATTTCGATGTCATCATTTCCGATTTCCTGTTTTATTAAACTTCTCCCACTTTCTGTTTCCAATAGCGAATATGATGGTATTTTATTTTGTACAATTATAACATCATCATCTTCCGAAGAGCCTTCCTTGATCTTTTGTTTCAAATCTGAAAGAAAAATAAAAAAGAACAAAAAAGTATGTCATACAACACAAATAAACAAAAATTTAAATCATAAATATAAATTTATAAATAACTAAACTATAAAACTAAAGTAAATATTAATATAAGTCAAATCTAAAACAAAAACTATATTTACATTTAGAAATATTTAAAAGACATTTGTTGGTTGTGTTTTGCTGACTTTTTTTGAACTTTTAATTTATATTGTTTTCTTTTTTTTCAATTTTTATTTTAAATACATTTTTATTAAGAATTTAAAAATAGGTATTTTTGTAAAATGTTATTAAATAAACTTAATCAGTGAGACTTAAGTACTTTTAATTTATTAAATATTTATAATTTTTTTTTTTTTTTTTAAATATGATTATTAACAATGAGATGTGAAAAATAACTCAATAAGCGTGCGCCTCTTTAAGGTACTTCAATATATATTTTTTATTTTTGTATTTGTTTGTTTGGCACACTATTGATATCTTTCAATTTTAATTTTATCGCATAATCCAACGGATTTAAAAAGTTTGTTCGTATTCGTATTCGTCATTTATTTTAATTTTTATTTTTATTTTTTTTTTCGAAAAATTAAGGATAGATATTGTAGTTTCAATTCCTTTTCTTCATAATAATTGAGTTTACACATAACAGTCAATACGTTTAGTTGAATTAAAGCAAATTGTCGAAATCATTTTTAAAAGAAAAAGAAGAAGAGAAAAGAAAGTTTCTTATTTGTTTTAGTTTAACTTAATTAGTGATTCGGCTTACTTAAATCTCAGTTTTAACAAAAAAATTGGTAAATACAAATTTTTTCTATTGCAAATAGGTCTCATCCAATCTCTATTAAGCCTGTGATAACGTTTAAAACGTCAAATATTGTTAGTCAATGAACGAGGCCATTCGAGTTCGAAAACAGAAAGCTACTAACGACACTTTCAATTAATAAAATGTAGTGAATGGGCCTTGTTCGAGAAATTTCGAAAAAAAAGAGATCAGATACCGTTAACAATACACTATCATATCATATCTATTAAATTAGTTCACAATAGAAAATACATTTTACGATCCGTTGAGATTCTACGATGGTCACATTTATACATATAATATAATAAATACTTGCTGTATACAAATTTTTACGTTTTTTTTTTCTTTTTAATTAAATCTATGGCATTTTTGTGTTATATAAATATGTTTTTGTTTGTTTTTGTAGATAGTTTAAATAAATAAAAAAAACTTATAAATTTCTTTGGATTTTAATCAATATAATATGGTTCATCATATTTAACATTTTTTAGGCAATTATTTAAAGTTGCACTTTTACGCTCCTCCTCCAGTAGATCATCATAATTAATACAATGTATTGTATAATGACGTTTAAGATGATATTTTCGTTTGAATGTTTTTTTACAAACAGAACATTGAAATGGTTTTTCTGTTCCACAATCTAAACGAAGATGACGCATCATTGTTGCATAGGTTGGATAATATTTGCCACATTTTCGTTCGCATGGAATCAATTCGACACTTGATTCAGTCCAAAAATTCGATAAAAATTCATCAGTTTCTATTTATATTTTGTTGTTGTTTGTGTGTTGGGAATAATCCAGAGAAGCAGGACAGAGAAAAAGCAACAATGGAAGAGAAGGAAATATGTAATTTGATATAAAATGATTTTTATTTTACTATATTTTTAATTTTTGATTTAGTGTTTTAAAAATATTATATACATTTTAATTGTATTTACATACATAAATATGCATAACGAGTTACTGAAACAATTTTGATGATATAAAAAATAAAATTTTATATTTAAAATAAATAAATAAAAAAAAACATGCAAGAAATTGTAAATTAAGACAAATATTTTAAGTGAAAACATTTTGTTGGTGGTAACCAAACAATTTTTTTTGTCTATGGAGTTTACATAAACAATATGATTGTGAATAATATGTACAACAAAAATAAAGTTAAAGCTCTATTATTTACTTTGCTTTAATGCTTAACTACTTTAATTCAATTTATCAAATTGGATTAATGAAAACTATGTTGTCATATAAGAATCACAAATGATTCAAAATTATTATTTAACGAAATATACAACATGTTTAAAAACTGCAACCTGATATGTACGAATGAGAAATTTACAAAAAAAAATGAACGCAATTTAAAGACCACATTATAGTCTCTATTCAGTAAGCGGTTGACAAAGTTGCTTACAAACACCATCCTCACTTTGATTTGCGAAATTAAACTTTTATAAAAAAGGAAAAAATTGATTGCAAAAATGGATTCTTCCAGATGCAAATCTCGAAAACGAAAATCGTTTGAAGAAAATAAATCTGTTCTCCAGTTTGAATTTCGACATTTTTTTCGTTCCATAAAAGAACAATTAGAAGTTCTACAAACTTCTACTAAAATTGGAATCTCACTGGAAATGCCAGTTATAATATTTATTTTTAAAATATTCTTAAGAACGGCTCTAATGTCGTTGGCCAGGGGTGGAATCGGCTAAGGTGATTGTTGATAATTGACAGTCAAAATAATCGAATTTGATCTATGTAAGGTGATAGTCAAATTGATACCTAAAAAGCTGTCACAAGAAAATGTGATAGTCGTTTTCCTACAAATATGTCGTTTCTGAATAGAGCTACCAGACGCTTACAAAAAACGAATGGAAAATTTTTTCAGTTACCTTTTTTAGGTACAAAAACACATTCCTGTGACCGACAAAGCTTATGACATTCGAAAAAAGCAAGAGAAGTAAGAATTTTATTCAAACAGAGTCAATTTCATACTTTTATTTAGATATTTTATAGGAATCAATTTAAAATTTCACTACGGCAACAATGAATTTTGACAATTTGAATCTGAAATTGTTCAATCGAATTGAATTGAGTTGAATCATCTTACACAGACGGAATGAAAATGATAGTCAATTTGATTATCAAAAAAATGATAGTCAACTATCACCTTAGCCGATTCCACCCCAGACTTTTTTTGTAAACTATTTCAATATTGTTTGGAAATTAAATATTTATAATTGAAGTTCATGTAATCTAAAAATGACTTCTCTATTCATAGATACATTACATATATTTATCCTAAAACGACAAGATTGGTTTGATCCTTATTTTAAATAAATGCAGTATTAAAAAAATCATATTCATATCTTATTGATTTAATAAGAATGTGAATTGAAAATATTTCTACCAAAGAGGGGTTAGCAATTTTAAATTCTTTTTTATTTTATACTCTTACAAAGATGTTAATTTTTGATTTTAAAATAATTCATTTATACAACACCTGTAACATAAACAACCATCAATTCGAGATGTTATTGAATAATGTTAAAATGGTTGATGATGAAGATGCATCGCTTGTGTAGAAATCAAAATCAATCGTGATGTTTAAAGGACAATGTTCCTCTTTTGATTAATAGCCAATTATAATCTATGATGAGAATGATGAATACAGGATTAAAACCTAAAAAGAAAAATATGTTAGTGTGAATGAATTTTTGTTTTCCTATTAATTTCATTTACCTTTTCTTCATAAATATTAAAAAAAAAAAAAACTTCATCAATACTAAGAGGACCATTCCAGTGTAGGATTTTAAAAATTATGTTTCTATAGTTATAGTTTTATTTTAACACAATTGACGGAACATTGTTTGCAAAGTAGGTTCATATTTTATATGAATTGAATTATGAGTTTGCTTTTTATGATAAAGAAAAGAAGCAATTTCAGTTGCACTTCTTTAATTGGGATTTGAACCCTGGTTTTTTAAACATATCGAGCCCTTCCTGCCAATTTATCCTAAGTGCCAACATAAATTTTATCAAAAACGACGAATCAAAAAGTTACTGCTGGTCAATATTGAAAATTAATAATTAGGCTTAAGTTAAGACATGACAATAGCCTTCAAGGCTCTATGTGTTACTAGCCAATTTTAATAATTAAGTTTTCTTTTTTATTGAAAATTTCGTTTACGATAAAATGGTGGGAAGGGCTCGATATATATACTATTTTCTTAAGTTAACAATAAGCTACCGAGTCAATTGGATCGTTTGTTTTCAGATATTCTGTAAATCCATTTGGCTCGGCGGTGAATGATCAACTTTATGAGTTAAATGCTTGAAAATATAAAAATCCTGAAAATCTTTTGGCACATAGAAATCGTTTTTTTTTTTTTTTTTTTTTTAAAGCAAACAATAGACTCCAAAGTATTTGTTTTTTTTAACACACAGGGCTCTATTTAATTAACTTAAATTAACATTTTCACAATTTACAATTTAATTTATTTAAATAACAATTATTGTCTAAATAATATACATACATACATAACTATTTTTTTCTGTTTAATTTTTGGCAAGATCTTTGTTGAAATTTTTTTAAATAAAACATAATATATTACACTTATAAAAAATGAAAAATTTAAATTAAAAAAAGATAACTTAAGTTTTATAATGAAACAAAAAATGACTAAAATCATTTTGGATGTAATTTTAGCATATGTTGTGAAAGATTCCATTTTCTACGAAATTTTTTCGAACACAATGGACATTCAACTTTCTTTTCGAGACCACATTCTTTATTTTGGTGACGTAACATTATACTTCGAGTTGAATACTTTCGACCACATTTGCCACAGGGAAATTCTGAATTTGAAAATGATCTTTTTCTTCGCATTTTATTTTTATTATTATCACCATGGTCATCGGAGGTATATTGTGCCAAATACATATATTCGCCCCAATAATCTGGAAGAAATGATTTGTCACAATATCTTGATTGTTTTCTTTTTAAAGGAAGGTTCAAATTTCACACAGATAAAAATAAAAACAAAACATAATCAACTTAACAAAATATACAATATAAATAGTTCTGCTACGAAAAATAAGAATTAATATATGAATTCACACAGGATGCGAAAAAAAAATATGAAAAAAAATGACATTAATTAAAACTGTTAGTTCAAAATAAAAACAAATTAAAAAACAAACACACCAAGAATAATATTTTAAGAAAATATACTTGAAGATTTTTAAGTCGCATAAACGTATTTAATATTTTTACTTCAGAGATGTTTTCTATATACAATTTTGTTTTATCGTATTTTGTTCTATTTGAAAATTAAAATTTTTAATTTATTTATCATTGAGATTATGAGTTATAAAAATTATAACAATATATTATACTAGTATTTTTGGATTTATTCATAAAACGACTTTCCAATTTGTTAATAATTCTAAGCATTCACATATATTTTGAGCAGTGAATTAATCCAGTTTTTAATTTGTTTGTGTGTAACGTACTCTTTATATTTATGTTAATGTAATATAAGCAAAGACTATATCCATCGTTCAATATTTAATAAAAGAAAAATTAAGACATATAAATAAAATATATTTTTTTTAAATTATAAATGAACTTAAGGTTGACGGTCTTATTGTAAAATGTGATGTACGATTTCTTTTAATCAAAAAAGTATTCTGTAAAATTAAATTCTGGTGCACAGTTTCGTGCTTACCATATCTTATGTAATTTTCAAAATATTAAACAGTATTTTTGATTTTACATAATTAAAAAAGCCTACACAACATCTGTATGTTAATTTAAACCGATAAACCGAAAATTAAACAGAATATCAAAGTGCAAAACTAAAGTGAATTTAAATTTTGTCGGTTTAATATCAAAACGATTCGAATGCGAAATATTCACTTTTAAAGTTATACCTTTTCAATTTTATAATAAGATTATGTGTAAGCTATACACTACTTTTTGTACATGCTCCCCTTAATATTGATGAATTTGATGTATGTATGTAAGTATCAGGTACTAGAAATCCAAAATGCAAAATCCCAATGGTTCTTCCTAAAAAGAAAAAAAATATATTAGTCTAATAATTAGTTTTTTTCTTTAAATCAATTTCACTTACCTTTATTGTTCAGAAATTAAAAAAAAAGAATCTACTAAACATAAAACATTTAAACAATTATTAAACCTTGCCTTTTGAAAATATGTAAGTCCTTCGTTATGAAAAAACACATTTGTTTAAGTTTTTTTTTTGAAATATTTTTGGTTTTTATTTTGACTCAAATTAGGAGTTTATACACTTTGTTAGCAACTTATATTTAAGTTATGGTCTATGGTCAAGTTCTCTTTTATTTGTTAAATTTTACATAAGTGCTTTATGTATACTAATACTAATTTAGTAATATTACATGAATTCATATAACAATGGCATGGTAAATAAATATTATTAATTATACCATTTATTTTGATATACATATCATATTTTAACAATCAAATTATATAGACTCTGAAGCATTATGTTTTTTTATTACTAACAAAAATAGAATAAAAAAGTATCTTACTTTAGTATTGGCACAATTTACATTTTTAATTTTTGTGTGTATATCTCTCTTTTTATTATTTTTAACGCATTTCTTTTTTATTTATTCTTCACTTTAGGCAACATCACTTATTGATATATATTTTTTTTTTTATAACGAAATAAAAACATTAAAATTTAATTTCAAACAAAACAAACTATAATAATTATAAAATCAATAACGTTCAATGGAATTTTTGGATATGTTGAGCAAGTGTTCTTTCTGTTCGGTACTTTTTCATACACATTGGACATTCTACTTTCTTTTTAATGCCACATTCTTTATTCTGGTGACGTAACATTGTATTTCTTGCTGAATATTTTCGACCACATTTGCCACATGGAAAAATTTGTTTTAAATCTGAATTTGAAAGTGAACTAAATTTTCTGTCATACTTTACGTATGCATTCGATGATGGAGAATCATAATTACCATCGTCATCGGAAGAAATTTGTGTCACATACATATTATATTCGTCCCAATAATCTGCAAGAAATGATTTGTCAGAATATCTTAGTTTATAATTGCAAAAGGTTATCATGAATAACAAATTAAACTCAACAAAGTGTAAGATACTATAAAATGCTCTACTAAGAAAAATATATAGTGAAGGCAAAATGGTTTTTAGAAACACACGATGCAAATTAAGCCATTATTTTAAATAACAATATTTAAGTCGCACTTGCTAAGAAAAAACTCAAATATTTAAGTTTGATATCTGCAAGTGGGTCTAAAGTATATGATAATAATGTTAGTTTTAAATTAAAATAATAAATAAACACCAAACATACCAAAAATAATGAATGAAAAATAAAATACTTGAAGAATTTTAATTATCATTTTTTTTTTTCTTAGTGAATGTCACTATTTTGCTTCAGAGATTTACAAATACTTGTTTTTTTTTTAATCTATGATTTTAATTTATTTTACATACATACATACATATATATATATTTAATTATTGTTATTCATTCAATTTGAACATTTATAGGCAATTTTACTTACATTTAGGTTAATATTTGCACATCATTTGAGTAGACAATATGTATAATACATTTTTATTGTTATGATTTTATTTTTTTACAGGGGAAAAAATACAAATATTTATTATTTTAAATGAAAAGTGTATTTTGTATTATTTCGAAAAATTATAAAAATTGACTGCTTTCTTTTCATATATTTAAAATATTGTACAAATAGTTAATTGTTATTATAAGTAGTTTTTTTTTTTGTCATTTAAAATGAATGCCGCAATTGTACCAATTTACAATTTTGAAAACATACAAAATAATGAATTAGAAAATGCATTACAGTTCAGAAATACTTTGACAAAAAATGTTAAAACATTAAAATTACTCATTCAATATGATTAAGATTATTTATTTCATTTTAAATACGTTAAATTGAATGCAAAAATTTGAAAATTTGAAAATTTTTAAATAAATATCGATATTTTGGTTAATAATTCAAATATACCCCATTTGAGAACTGAGATCAGGTTAATATTGAATAGAAAATAAGTTAGAATTGTTTATTTTAATATACTTCTTGTTATTTGTTCAACAAAACTAAGTGAAAAATAGAAGAAAACAATGAAGTTCTTCAAACAAGGGGGAAATATTTTTAATTTAATAGCAAAAAGTTTAAATTTGTTGGGCCTGCAAAAATGTAATACCATTTTTTGATGTTATAGGTAGTAATTAATCCAATACAATATTGTATTATATTTAAAAATATAATAAGATTTTATGTAATGCTTCTCAATCAATGTGTATAAATATTATCATTATCAATTATTAAAGAAAAAACACACATCTTCTACATGTTTATTTTTAAGTCAAAAATGCATTCGAATATAAATACTTTTAGTAGGAAGTGCCATAGTTTTGGGGATCAATGATAAAAAGATTGTTATTAATTCAAGACCTAAGAGACACAGATTTCAGAGTCAAGACTGAAAGTGAAAACATTTGCTGGTCTTTTTAAGTATAATAGTAGTATCTTAAGAAAAATCAAAGGTTGTTCGTATATGCACATACTAACTATAACAAGAAATAATTTGTTTCTAGCATTTAATAGTAATATCTTTTAGGAAAATTAGCGCACCAATTTGATTCACAACAACAAAAAAGAGTACAATATTTCTTCCTAAATCTCATTAGCCTGACGTTTCAGAAAACTTGAATAATTCCCTTAAAACATTTTGAAAAAACATGATTTCGAATACTTATATGAATAACTTAATGAAGTCGCATAAGAGTTTAAATTAAGGGAATTTAAGAAGAAATCTTATAAAATAACATTTCTTGCCAAATAATATTGCATATTTACAGAAAATATTTCGATATTCAAAATTCACAGCACTAGAAGTATGTATGTATTTTGTTTCAAAATAACAATTTACTATTATAAAAAAGTGCTATGATGGTCAGGGTATGATGAAAATACCCTTACTCCTTAAATTTTTAAAATTAATACAATTCTTTTTGCTTTGTTTGTTTGTTTTTCTCTAAATAAGTTACACTAATTAAACTATCCCAATCTCATATAATATCGGGATCGATGTTCGCATGTTTCTGAACAATATGTTTTCTCAAATCCGACTTGTATTTGCTCTTGTGCGGGCAATAACGGCAAGATAAATTCGGTGTAACGCCGCATTCATAGCTGCGATGCCTCTTGAGGGAACCTTTGATTTTGTACGATTTGCCACAAGTTGGACAAACATACTTTCCAGTAGGTTCACGAATTGACTGACGAATATTCAAGAATTTTTCTTCGTCCGTCGTCGTCTGAAGAGCATCATCGTCAACATCGACAATTTCTTCTCCAAGACAATTAGTAGCTATAACTCGACCTCTTCGAGCAATGTCAGCTTGATAGAGAAGCTGTTGTTGTCGGTCATGACTTTGTTGCTTGGCACTTTGGTCGTTTGCTTTTTTGCGTTTCCTCTCCTCACCAATCGTTAACAGTTCTTGCTTTAAATGTGGTTTGAATTTATATTGTTGAGATTCTGATGGTACATCAATTTGTTGCAAATTTGTGTGAGCTTGTTCTTGTATCTCATAGTTTCCAAGTTCAATGCTGCTGGTCGGATTCACTTGCAAGACTTGTGCTGATGCCAAACATTGCTCAATAACATCAACTTGATGATTTATAAAATCTTGCTGATTCTTCTTTGCCAAGGAATTGTGCGCTTTTGGTTTTTTGACTAATTGAATTCTAGCACCACCGCTCGTTGTCGCTGGAATTGTTGTCGTGATAATTGGCTTCGGATTGAGAATTGTTGAATTATCAGCTTTAGGAATTGTGTACTTTATCGTACTGCCAGCCATACCAACCGAATCCGATGGTATTTCAACAACAACAGTTGCACTTGCAAGTAAGTCATTATCCTGCTGATGATTCCCAGATGTGGACGGAGTTTCAGTAGCAGAATTGCCACCTAAAGTATAGGGTACTGTTTCTAGTATGGTCCAATATCCATCATTACCTATAATAAAAGAACAGAAAAAGAACACATTATTATAGAAATCAATTCAGGACTTACATACATAAGTTAAACATTTAAACGTTAAAATATCCAAACTTCACAGCAACATTTTTTTTTTTTTTTGGAAAAATAGAAGACAAATAGGGTATCACACACAAACAACAAATAAAATGCCATTTTTTTTTTTAGTTTTTAATATTTTTTTCTCAAATGGAATGATGTTCATTTTTATTCAGCTTTTTTTCTTTTAATTTTGGTTCTACCTTATAAATTAAAACACATAGTAATAAGTACGTATATAAAAAAGTTTAACAAATGAATTTAATATAAAAAGTTTTACAAGTTTTTGTATTTCCTGTAATGGAATGTAAGTATAATTGCTTATTTAAGGATATATGGGGAAGTGGAGGACTCTTTTATTTTACATTTGTATTTCATTTTTACTGAGGATAAGCAAAAATAAACTATTTTAAACAATTTTTGTATGCTCAGCAAATTTTTGTTTTAATTATTTTATATTATAACAAATAAAATGAGGTAGAATAATATTTTAAGTAATCAAATGGAAGATTTTCCTTTCACCAAATTTTTACTAAAACTAATTGAATTGTTTTTTATGAAAAAAAAAATAGACTTCTAGAAGAAGGTCTCAATAGATTAAGCAATTTTGTATGCACAGGAAAACTTTGTGGATTCTGGATTTTGTTCTAAGCCTTTGATGCTGAAATACAAAATCCTTACAATTTGTGTTTGTTTTATGATGATGTTCTAAAACATACACAGGTTTTTTTTTTTAGAAATTCTGGTATTCACTCAAGATTTTATTTGATTTACATACATATATTTAATTTAAATTTTAATCCTAATTGAAACCAAAACAAAACACTTTAAATTTCGCATCAACTGAGGTTTGCAAAAATATTTCAGTTTTGAATGTAAATTAGCGTTTTGTGTAATTTTGGAAGGAAGGTTTTGTAAGCGTTAAAAGGCATATTTTTTATAACGCTTATATTACTAACTTCTGCTTTTAAATTCATGAAAAAACCAGTAAAAAGAAACTGAAATTCAAATAAGGAATAAAGGAATCAACTGGAAACTAAACATGACTTTTTCTTCAAACAAATCAAAATGCCATTTAAAGGTCTACAACAAATTTTAAATACATTTAAATGAACTATTCACAACCACAAAAATTATTCGTAAAATCATAGAAACTCGTAATTTATTTAATAAAAATAATAGCAGTTCAAGATGCTCCCTTGGATGGGTTTCGACTTTTTTTTTTATAAAAAAGTTCGATAGATGAACTTTAAAAATATATTGTAGCTACATATATATTTTTTATAAAACTTTGTCTAGATAAAATTTATACAAAGATAAAAGCAATCAAAATGTTTTAAGAAATAAGAATGGAGTAGGAACAATTGTTCAAATTAAATATATGAAATAACTTTGTTGAATTATTGATCTTCAGTGAACATTTGTTTTATTTCTCTATAGTTATTCAAGATCGAAGTTTGGGATTTTTTAATTTTTCATTTTCTAATCGATGTGTGAGGAACAGAACATAAATGTCTTGTCCGTATTTATAAAAAAGAAATATAATTAATTCAACTACCGTACTCAGAGCAACTGTACCAGCAAGTAATGAAGTTTAATACCAGAAAATTTTAATCCTGAACACCGCAGTTAAAACAGGTGATATATCTTTTTAAATACGGCAGAAATTCTATTGATTAAAAAGAAAATGTTGGTCAAATAATTATTCCTACCTATTCCTATCTATTCCTTTTATGAATACGTAATTGCATTTTTCGTTATTAACCAAACTTGAAAACAATGAACGTTTAGGGATAAGAACATTGTCAAAAATGTAAATTATGTTATTTTGATTTCGAAGCTACACACATTATAAATGTTTTTTAATTATAAAAATAAGTGATGATAAATGTTAAGATAAATTATGATTTTGGAAAATTGTTGGTTTTTAAATCTTGCCATAATTAATTCATATTTTTTCAATCCTATTTGTTTTTATGTTGATTAAAGTTATGCCTCTACAATTAACTTAATTATTATTCATAATATTGAGTTTAGAAAAAAAAAACATCAAAACAATTTAATATTGGAAGTCTTTTACATTAATTTGTTTATTGCACTTTAATTAATTCAAATAATTTATATACAGCTTCATAGTTTGAAAAAAGTCTCCACCTCCGGAAAATTTACATAACATTTCTTTTACAAATTATTTGTATCTACAAAAGTAAACAAAAAAAACTAATATAAATCTAGAAAAAAACTGTATTAAAAATATTACAAATTATGTATAAAGTTTTTTTTTTGTTTTTTACTAATTATTATCTTCATCATCATACTCATCATCATCATCGCTAACATCTTCTGGCAAGTTAATCGACTCGTCATTGATAATTTCATAGAATTGCTCAAAGTGTCCATTAGATGGCACCACTACCGTCGATGCCGGCAAATTTAAATTCAAATACGAAAACGCCTCCGGATGCTTACGCTTAGCGTGGCGCAATACATGATCCTTTCGCCTCGAACGATACTCACAGGACACACATTTGTACTTCTTTTCTTTGAGGCAATATTTTCGAATGTGCTCGGTCAATTTTCGGGCATTCTTATAGAAACGTTTGCATTTTTCACATTGCAATAGCAAATCACGATTGACCGTAAAATTATTATTGTTATAATTATTGAGAGTGCAGTATGCATCGTTTGTGCTTGTGTCAACTCCTAAAAGACTGCCTAAAATAGGATAGATATCTAGAAGAAAAAATAAATATAAAAGAAAAAGAAAAAAAAAACGAAAGAAAAAAATGATAAAAGAAAATTTAAAGGAAAACCATCTTAAAAGTAAAAAGATGTACGTATGATTACCAAATGGAGCTAATTGTACCACGCTTAATTTAAATAATGACTTATACAAATGTTTTTTGTTTCGCTGATGACAAAAGTTGATGACACATGTTAAGTTTGATGACTTGATTTTGATGGTAATGATGATGATGACAATTAACTTTTATATCAATGATTATAATGGTTAAGCTTATATTTATGCAATACACCCGAGATTTAGTGTTTGTATATATTTACAAAACTTTTGATTAATACAATTATTCATTTAAAAAAAAGTTACCCTCTTCTTATTCTTATTTTTATGAAATCACTGAGATTTTAAAAACTAGTATACAGTATTCTAATTATGTATACTAATCAAAGTTTAACTTTTATATATCTACTTAACTTAAAATTTATTTCTATAGGAACTTTTACTTAATTTTTTCACCATATTTTCATATTCTTAAGTACATTATCTTCTTTAAGTTAAAACTAAGAAGACAAATATATAATAATATATTTTATCACTTTTTTAAAATAATAATTCATTGTTTTTTGTATATTGCTATTTATGTCAAATTTATCTTTCTTATATTCTATAGTTTGCAATATTTCTTAAAACAAAACAAGTTGATTGGGAGATTTTGCATCGATTTGTATTTTTATATATGTACATGTTTTTAAAAATATTGTGTCTCCAAATTAAAATTTAATTAATACAATACAAATTAATCACAAATTTAAGAAATTTTCAAATTCTTTGAGAAAACCATCAATCAGCTAGAACTCTGATGGAAGTAAAAAATGTTAAACAGATCCCGTAAAACACTTTTTTACAAAATTCGTACCTGTTAACGTGCATTTATCTTCTTATATGCACATACATAGATAATCTAACATTTCAAAGTCTTTGTTAAAGCAAAATCATAACAGTTTTGATAATAATAGTTTTAAGACGAAATAACACATCAAAACCATTTTTTTTAATATGATGTGCACTTCCGGCATTAATTTAACAAGAAAATTGAACAAACATTTTAAGAGATTTTTTTAATATCCAATAGCAAGAGAGTTCAATAAAAGACTTGTAAGAAATGGTCTTATAGACTTACTTCTTTATAACCTTTTAAATTAATATGAACCACATTATGTACATATATTGTTTGCCAGTCAATTGAACGGTTTTTTTTTTCGAGGTCAAAATTTAAGAAAAACACTGTGCATATTGTTTTCATATCAATCAATATTAATATTTTAAATATCAGTTTGCAGCCAAGTATCAAAAAAATTCACAAAATAATACTTAAAACATTGAATTCCCTAAAAATACTAGGTACCAAGTTTTAAGGACATACAGAATAACGAAACCGCTCGAAATCGAGAAAACAGTACCCTGGTATGGATGTATGTACATTCTTATTAAATTCTCACAACAATTAGAAAAGTAAAAGAGAAAGCCAATTCGTTGAAACACCTTGAAATGGTTTTAAAACTTCATTTTGTTGGATCTTTCAGAGCCATCTTTAAGGAATTGGTAGAAATATTGATTGATACTTAAGAGGTTGAAGATGAATGCTAAACATATTTCTTATAAAAAGACGTAACTTTTTATGACATTGGCTCAGAGATTTTGAAGGCATTATATGCATCCAACTTCCTCGCCAATACTAACAAGTATGGCCTTGCGTTTATTAAAACAAAAAATACTTTAAATGTTTGCTGGGTGAGGTTCTAATTCACACAGCACTGTAGCGCCAACTTAAGTTAGTAAGTATTTTAAATGTTGGATCGAATCTTGGAATCATGGAAACTACTTTTAATCTGTTCTATTTACAATAGAACTTAAATCACAAAAGACTGCTATTTAATAAGGACAAAGGCGAAATTCTTCCTGATGATATTTATCAGAATCAGAAAGGAAATTTAAAAAAAAAAATGTCAACAATTTTTCGACATACATAGTACATATAAAATTTATAATATTTGATTGGGTTTTTTTTTTTTGTAGAATGTATATTTTCACTTACAAATTAACAAAAACTGATATCAAAATCTGGTATTAATCCATTTCTTCGATGTCGTTCCATGTGTTTTGCCAAATTACGTTTTTGTGTTACAATTTTTGGACAGTAAAGACACTTCGCACCTAGACCACATTCTTTCATGTGCCCTCTGGCTCCGCATATTTTTTTATATTTTACACCACATCGAGGGCAAACATAACGAATTATTCCATCGTCCATCATGACTTCCCGCGGAGTATCCATGTCATACAGTGGATGGTAACCTAAAAAGAAGACACATGTTAGTAGGATGAAATTATTTTTAAAAAAATATATAATATACACACAAGATTGAACCTTATTTCTAAAACTCGAAAACAAAATTTTAAATACAATCCAGTAATACATTAATATTAAGTAATATGATATAGTTTACCTTTAAGCTTTTATTTTTTGCTCGTAAGAAATAAATTAGCACTCTACCCTGTCTCTACCTCCACCAACACCATCTTTGTTTATAAAAAAATAAATAAATAATTAAAAACTAAATAATAAATAAAAGTGTGTGAAAAATTAAAAAGAAAATAAAAGAAAAACAATTAAAATATAAAATTTGATGTAAGGTTTTGAAATTAAAATAAAAAACAAACTTCAGATAAATTTTTTGAATGCGTTTGAGATTTTATTTTCAATTCTTTTGATATATTTACATCGTGATAGTTAAACTAAAAATAATAAACTCACCAATTGATAGATCATGACTACATAAGTATATACAAACATCTGAAACACAAACAAAAGAGAAGAAAATTATAATATTAAATTTTAAACTCAAAATTTAAATTAAAATAAACAAAATTAACATAATTACCTTAACATCAAATGTAGAGACTGTTTGTTTTGAAATCCTCAAACCATTGAATAACGAATAACAGACAAAGGAACAATAAAAGAAAGAACAATTCATACACTTGTTTTTGTTTCAATGTTGTTTTTTAATATACACATTTTTGCTTTCCTCTATAACAATATTATATCGATTTTTGTTTTTATTTTCTTCTTACAAAAAAAAAAAAAAACAAATTGTTTTACAATATTAAGGCTTTTACAAATAATTTTTTCTTTATAACATATTTTTCGTTTTATATTGTTGTTCTTACAAAAATATTTTATTCATACACAAACTACATTTAAAGATATTTTGTTTATTCTTTATTTCATTTTTGTTATTGAATAAGTTTTCAGTGTACAAAAAACATTTACATTTTTATATATTTTTTTTTTTAATTTTAGTTTATTTTAATTTTAAAAGTACATAGAGATAAAAATATTCTTTATATGTATTCATGTATTTTTTTAAAATTTGTTGCTATTTTAAAATGGGATACAATGTACTAAAATTTCCTTATTTTGACAATTTGTATTTCCCTGTTTTATTTAATTTTTTTTTTAATTTGTTAAGAATTCGGTTTTATTTTTTGTATTTAGTTTTTGTTAAGCGAAATATGAAAATGTACAAATAACGGAGATGTTAGTACATACATAGATACATAAATATATTTTTTAATATGTAGTTTTTTTTTCTTGTATTTTAATTTAGTTTTAATATCTAAAATATACGTTTTCTATTTTAACTTTTTATCATTTACACATACAACGGACTCTTCTTTATTTCTATGCGTATGTATATTTATATATATATTTATTAATTGTGTGTTTTAACAGAAAATAAAATTAAAAAGTAAAATAGTAGAATATAAATCAAAATTCTTAGTTCTTAGTAAAAACTAACCAAAAATTATAATTTTATATTCAATTTGATTGCAACGAAACGAAAAATATTAAATTATTTTTTCTTTTAAAATTTTTTATTCGGTTTTTTATTTTTTTGTTTTAATTATATAATTATAAAGTTTTCTTTTGTATTCACTTGATTTGATATTGTTTAATAATATATTTTTATTATTTTATTAACAATCACAAATAATCACATCAATATTTCATTCACAGCTCCTTGGTTACAAAAAAAAAAGTTTAAATATTTTGTTTTATTATTAACATTTTATTTATGCTTCAAATTGATTTTTGTTTTTCTTTAAACATTTGATTTGATTAAAGATAAATAAATTGTTATTATGAAATTAGAAAAATAAAATTGGTAAAATGCATTTGACATTTTAAATATTTGTTTATTGTTGTTTAAATATATGTTGTAAATATTAAAAAAAAAAAAAAAAAAAACTTTGTGGATTGATTCTTTGTGTTATTTTTATGCATGCAAATTTGTTAGATCGTTGTGCAGTTGTTTCTTTAAAAGAAAATTAAAAAAAGGCATTCACAGTAGGTACATTTATACTTTGTTTTAGTTTTTCTTCTATTTTTTAAAAAAGCGAAAACACTTCTATTTTTAAGTTGAATTGAGTCATACAATGCAAATTTTGAAATAGAACTTTAATAAATCAACGCATTTAAGGGAAAATTTAACTCGCTAAAGGTTAAAAGACTTGATTTATCAAACAGAAAAGATTTTTAAGTTTAAGTTTTTAAAAGACATCCAAGCTTGTACTGTGCAAAATATCGTCTTCGAGATGTTGTAAACTTTTCTGATGATGTTGGCTTTGAAATCACATTGAAATCAGTTTTTGGTTAAGGAAGTAAACTTAAAAATATAAGTGTTGAATTGAAAAGATTCAGTTCAACTAAACAATATTTGGATTCAATAGCTTCCTTTTTGCCTGAAAAAGGATTAGAACTTTATTCTCTTTATAATGACTTTCAAAAATCCGAAAACGGTTAAAAATATTTGAAATTTGAAATTAGTGAAATGACAAATGGCCTTTTGAAGGATATTTTGTTATTTTCTATTCTTCAAGGAAAATATAATATTTGAATTTAATAGGATGTCTGTATTTTGGATTTTAGTTAAAATTCCATGAACTGTTCACATTAAGCAATAAAAAGATTTAAGATTAAAACAAATAATATAAATCAATTGTTAAAAATCATTAATAAATCAGATAGATTTAAAAAATCGAGAACTGTGGCAAAAAAACTACTGAATTAATTGGTAGATTGGTTAAGGCCTTTACAACAGTATTTCTCGCCAATATTTCAATGTTGACTTTATGATAAATCCTATTTTAAGAACTTGTTATATTTAATTTCAAAACTATGCATTATAATCGACTCTTAGTATGAAAATATTTCTATTTTTGTGTTAATTACATTTTATATTTTGTAGCTATTTTTTGTTTTTTGTTTATACCCTCTATAAATAACAAATTAATTTCATCATTTTTTCTTTACACATTTCAAAGACACCTTAATCGTTATATTGGTTTCATAAATTAAGACCACAACCTGAATTTTAAGAACAGATACACAAAAAAATTAACATAAAATTAATATTTAACCTTCTTCACATTGTTTTTCTTTCTTGTTTGTTTTTCATTTATATTAATAAATTTATCAGCTTTTTCTTTATATTTGTATCATGTCAAAAAAACGTATTAAAATTTGTTTAAATAGTTTTGTTTTAACCGGAATCCAATCCATTTCATATTTATCATTTCCTCTTTTTATATAACTTATTTATTTTCCATATATGACTAGGTTTCTTTTTCTCTAAGAAAATTAAATCAAACAAAACAAAAAAAAAAAAACGTAAGAATACTGAAATTTTAAATAAAATTTTTCACTTTTTTTTAAGATTATCACTTTCATATTATGTGAATGCCGATATAAAGTTTTTAGGTACAAGTTTTTTTTTTAGAATTTTTTGATTTTGATTGATACCGACATGAAAAAGCATTTTTCCTTTATACCTATACATTGAATAGTTGTATATATTTTAGTGTTTATTTTAATATTTTAGTAACTATAGTTGTTTTAAATTTATGTTTACGAATTACTTAAATAAAAAATAAACATGTTTTTAATAAAATAAAATTAAAAATTAATAAAATAGGGGTTTTCAATATTACAAACAAAAATATATATAGTTTCTTGTTTTATTAATTGTATTAGTGAAAAATAATTTTTGTTTAAATATTTATTTATAAACTTTTGTTTAGACATACATGCATATATAATATTTTAACACTCGTATATATGTATGAGGGGACTATGTTTTTATATCACATTCCAATTATTTTAAATGATGACTACGTACGTTTTAATGCGTTTTTTTTTTTTAATATAATTCCATTTCTTTTTTCAAATACATTTTCTTCGTTTTACGAATTCAAAGCATATGTATCATAAAAATATAAATTTTCTTATAGAAAAATAATAATAATAATAAAGAACATTGATAGCACTAGGTTAATAATTTAGTTTTTAAATTAATTTTTTTTTTATACACAACAATTTTGTTTTCAAAGTTAATGCCAATTAAAATTCTAAGAAAAATCAAATTTTAAATAAATTATTCAAACAATTATAATTATTAAAAAAAAAAAACATGTAATACTAAGATTTTTTTAAAGCCAAATATTTTGATGATTTTTCTTTTTTGTTATTCAAATAAATTTTGGTTTATCACATTTCAGTTTCACTTTGATTAAATCGCATTCATTAGAAAAAATAGAATGTGTAAGAAAATTTAAATTTTTACACCGTTAAAACAAAAAAACTTTTATTTAGCAACTAAATTGTGTTCGTGCGTAGTTTGTGCTTTCATTCTTTTGATTTGTTTGTTTTTTTTTTTTTATGGAATGAAGAAAAACAACTTAAAAATAGCTAAAAAAATATGTTAAGAGATCGCAAGTATAATAAATCTTATACTTAGTTTTATTTATAAAAAAAAAAACATTTTAATTAGTTGATAAAAGTTTTTTTTTTTGTCTATATTTAGATATTTTTTTTAGTTTAAAAAAAAATATAACGAATAATTACTAAACTTTAGTTTAAAATTTTAAGAATTAAATTTTGAAAAATAAATATGAGTTTTGATTAAAAACAAAAAAAGGAATAAATAATTTATGATATTTTTAAAAAAGTTATATATTATATCCAATTGACTTTGAAAAAAAAAAACTTCAACTGTTTGGTTTGTTACATGGATAAAACGATTTTGTATTTATTTTGAGAAAAGGACGGATAAGATTAATCAAGCAAATAGATTTTTATCCGATCACAGATGTAGTTATATTGAGAAAAATATATTTTAATTATTTATTTTGTTTTTCATAAGTACAAAACGATGCAAAAGGTGTCGTCGTTGATGTTTTCAGCTATGTTATTTTTTTCCGAGCAGACCATATTCTAAACAGATTCTATTTGATCAATTTTTAGCAAATTAATAACTTTGAAGACATAACTAAGTTAAATATAACATGAAAGTTATAACCAATAATAATAATTTATTATAAGCTCAGTAAATTGAAATGAGATAGCTTTTTATACCCAATTGCAAAACTACCATTTGTTGGGTAACTTTTTTAACAAACCAGAATCTCAACTGACATACAATTGACTTTTTTTAAGACTCTTTGAGAACAAAATTAGTTTTGAAGAGGTTTCTTATTTCAATTTTTGTTTACAAATTGTATTTATATTTAAAAAGAAATCAATGTTTGTCTTTGTAATAATGATTGATTTACATTTCGTTTACAATACAAACTTTGTAAAAAAAAAAAATTAAAACTCTTAACCCCTTTAGAACTAATTTTGGTATAAAACTAGTTTTGAAGTAAATAATATGACTGCAAGAAAATCTAGTTATTTTTGTTATTTAAAAAGTTTAAAAATATAGGCACATGTAAAAGTTTATATTGCCTGTGGGGAATTCAATATATGTCAAATTTGACATGACTCTTAAGGTCAAGTATATTTTCCGACCAATTGTCAATAGAGCTTTCTATTTTGTTCGAAACATCGGTATCATCGAGTTAAGTACCTGTGTCTTAATAAATATGGTTTAAGTGAACCATTTATTTTTTTGTATGAAACAGGAGAAATTAAATATTTTTACATTTTGGGTGCAACTAAATACTCATTGCCACATATTTAATACAAGTAAATGGTACATCCCACAGAGTACCCAACGATGTTTGGGATACGCTCCTATCTGAAGCTAGACACCTTTCAAATACACGTGTACCCGACTACTCGGATAATATTTTTAACCCGATAACTAGAGTTCTAATTGTCAATTATATAGATTTCAGGAATCATAATTTGAAGTAAGAAATTAAATTACGAACAAATTATTGACACATGAGCACATACCCTTAGATAAGTTACTTATTTTTTGCTTTGATCAAATAGTTAAATAGTTTAAAATGTTGTGAGATTTCGTTTGACAAAGAAAAAATTGCTCTTCAAATACATTTTTCCGATACGAAAATGATTGAACCAACCAAACAGTATAGTAATTTTATTTTTAGTTTTTTTTTTTTTTAATATATAAAATATTTTCTTTGATTTTTTATTCCACATCCATTATCTTCGTTTCATTGCAGACACACAACATGTCTCCTTTGCCATAAACTTATTGACTAGCTTATTTATTTAACATTTCTCACTTTTGCGCTTTTGTCAGTTAACATCTGTGAAAATACATATACCCGTTAATATTTTGTCTATACATATCTTCTATTATTATAAATATAAATATATTTTTTTTTATATAAATAAAGCTTTTCTATTTCTCATCTTATCTCGTCTCGTCTTTCCTTTCTTTTTCTTTATCTTTTTCTTTTTCTTCAATTTATCTAACATTCAGTCATTTTATTTTCAAAAAAAAAAAAAAAAACAATGTATATGTATTTTCTTTTCCTTTATATCTTCCTCATTTAATTATTTATAGTTTTTCTTTTATCCCTTTTGTTTATCACATTTATTGTTATTATCATTTTTTTTTTTAAATCGAAACCCCAGTGCTATCAGAATTAATTAATGCAAAGCAATATTATTTTGTGCATTTATAAAACAAGACAAAAAAAACAAAATATTTTAAAAATCAATCACATATTTAAATATTTATATATATCTACTATCTTTTTTAAAATTATAGTTAAAAACTTATAAAACTAGATGTTTTTGCTTAGATCATTTTCTCAAGTTTTATTTACGTTGTGTATATTGTTAATTGTTTTTTTTTTTTTTAATTATTATTATTATTATTTAGATTTTTGTTTTTAATTTATTGCACAAATTAGATTTATAAAACTTAAAACTAAGTTAAAGAAAAAAAATAATAATTATTATTATTATTATTATGTGCTTGTAAATAGTATATATTTTCTTTTAAATATATTTATTTAAAATGGATTTTAGATTAAATTTAAGAAAAAAAAAAAAAACGAACAAAAATATATTTTTAAATATTTTATATAAAATAAAAAGTATTAAAAAAATTGTAGTGTGTTGTTATTTTGAAAAAAAGAAAAAAGCAAAAACATTTAAGATCATCGGAAAAATATAATTTTTTATCAACAAAAAAATAGTTTCGATAAACAACATTGTAAAGTAATTATTGTTATCGATGTGCATCGATTGTATCATCGATTTTGATGCGTTCGCATGTGCAAAACTAGATTATGTTTATGTTTGGATTTCTTGTGACAAATGGGGCACTCGAATTTGGGCTCGACGCCGCACTCGAAACGGACATGCCTGTTGAGGCTGTGCGGACGGGCGTATGAGTTGCCACAGCGATCACATGTATAAGCACCTCCCCAACCACCGCTGTTATTCCCGGTTCCAACAACAACACCACCACCTACACCTACACCTACACCACCGGTACTACCAGGGCCGCCGGCACTTGCTGAACCCACATTACTGCCTAAGGCAGAGCTCGAGGTGCCTGGGGTCAATGCACTACTACTACCACCGCTAAACGGGCTTATACCCGATCCCCCACCTACACCACTGTTTGAAGGACCGCTGAGACCAGCTGCCGTTCCAGTAACACTACTACTGCCTGCTGCACCAAGGCCTGCTCCTGTGGCACTGCCGGATGCTGTGGCACTGCTAAAGGAACCACTGCGCTTGATGGTGGAATACCCCAGTAGAGCTGGCGAGAGATGAGCTGCAGCAGCAGCGGCAGCCGCAGCCGCAGCCACGGAAATCGGCTGAAAAGGTTGACGTTTTGATTCTAGCTCAAGCAAACCCCAGATTCCCAATAAAATTGCCCCACTTACCGGCAAATTCGATGAGGACGACGAAACGGCTGCAATGGCACCAGCTAATCCCGCCACATAGGTTGACCCACCTCCTCCAGCAGAGGCAGAACTTTGTGCTGTCAAAGCACCCATTGACGGAGACTGCAAGGATTCCATAGCTGCTGCCGATGAGAGAAGCGATGATTGAGTGGCATGTTGCTGTTGGGCAATGGACACTAATTCTTTAATCTTCTGTACAGCAGAAGTAGTAAGGCGCAAGTCACATGGCTGATTATCGTCGTCGTCGTCGTCAATTGCATCGTCTTCATTGATATCACCTGCGCAACTACTACCGCCCAGGCCCGCATCAAATTCGTCATCTTCTTTTTTAAGGCGGTCGAAGGGCAGCATGGCATGAGCCGGACTGGAATATGGACTGGATTTTAGCCGCAAATTTTGGCGTCTTAGTTCGTTGCTATTGCCTCCTCCGGGTTCCCCTATACGAAAAAATACTATTTATAGATGAAAAATTATTTGGATTCTTTTCTATTATTTAAAAATAAATAATTTTAACTTATCGATAGGATATAAATATTTTTGTTTTTTTTTTGTTTGTAAGATTATTTGTTTACAATTGGTTAATGTTATTATATAAAACACATAAATTAATTTTGTTTTGATAATTTGTTTGCCAATTTAATTGATTTTATTTTTGTGTAAAATTAGATTTGAAAAAAAAAAATAAATAACATTACCATTTTTAATCGAATTTTGAGGCCTGGAAACATGGATGTGTGTGCTTGTGATGGATGAGTTGTATCATTGTTATGGATTTGATTATATTTATAATAAATTGTTTTAATGGGATAATAGTATTATGTTTGTAAATATATAGTATATAAATAAGTGAAAAGCTGCAATAGATATACATGATACTAATTAATAAAACATAAAACAAAATAAATATTTATTATTAACACAAAAGGTTAAGCACAAAGACGAAATTAGTACAATTATTATTATTATTTTAATTTTGTATAAAAATGTTTTTTGTTTTTTTTTGTTTATGAAAAGAAGGTTGTCTTGTTGTTTATCAATTTTAAAAAATTGTAATTTACTATACAAATATATCTGAAGTAAATTAAAAAGTCTCAAACAAGACGAGATATCCAAATAAATATTATTATTTTTTTCATTTTTTGGAAGACATTTTGTACTTAAAACGACATTTAAAATAATATTAAAACTATAGGTTTATTTTAATAATTTTTCTTTTGCTAAAAGCGTCGCAGAAAAAGTCCCAAGAAGTAGATAACTTTTTTTTAAAATGTTACAAGGATTTACTTAAGTTATTGCTTCCTAATAGTGAATTAAGAAGTTCTGACACAACACACTTTTATAAAAGTCAATTTTATAATTTTCTCACAACTTTCTAAGCTAATCAATTGAAGAAAGTTAATTTCTTCATTTTAAGTTAACGTATGTATCTAATAAAAGCTAGAATAATAAAATTGAAATTGTTGATTTAGTTTTGCACCGAAGAAGCATAGCAACGAGATCGTAAATGGTTACATCATTGGTCTGCTGCCTAATCGAAATTATGAAGCCATCGTTTGCTGAAGTTTTATTTATTATATTTCATAGGTCCAAAGGTAAAAGTCACTAAGTAGAAATAAATGTTTAACAAAAATAAGCAAACATCAAGTGGTATTGTATCTCAACTTTTGTGAAGTACCTTTCAATAACCTTTGGGGAAATTGTAACGTTTACAAAGGGAGAAAACATAAGATTTTTATGAAAATTATCATTAATTAAATAATTGATGAAGTAGGAAATTTATCTGAACTGCAATGAAATACTCAAAACTTGAGATTATAGTTCATTATTATTAAATCTTGAAATTTCGAGCCAACAAAGTGTTCAGGATAAAATATTCTATTTTCAAGTTACGGTACTCGAACAAAAACCCATCGAATTTTTCCTACCTTCCAACATTAGAAACTTTAGTGATGTTAGAAGTATTCCTTTATATTTGGTCTTTTAGAATCATTTTTTATTAGCTTTTTATTCAAATCATTATGTCAAATAGTTAACATAGAAACATCATGATATATACAAAAAATTATCGGGAATAAAGTCTAACGAGGACATCTTATTTCAAATTTCAAAAAAAATTGAGGAAAAGTTTATTTCCGATAGCCTCCAATAAGAACGTAAATGATGCCCCTCGGAATTAAAAACTGTATGGAAATTACATTGCTGTCGTCTAAGGTATCAAAAAAATGTCCGAGGAAAACGAAATTTACTTGAAAATTTTCAAAGCTCCCCCCTGTCTCTAAAAAAAGAACGAATATGAAATATTAATCAAATTAATGTTTTTAGTTTGACTATCATTTATGAGCTTATAAGATGCAGTCCGACAGATTGTAACCTATCAAAATCAGCACATCAACTATCGATGGCCAGCACATGTCATATCCATCTATTTTTCTATGCCGCAGTGGGACTTATGTCCCACTAGGGAACGAGCTAGATGGGTTTGTTTGTTTCTGAGGCCCTAGTTCACATAGGACTGTAGCTCCACCTTAAGTAAAGTAAGTAAGTGGGACTTGAGTAGTAAGGCCTCACATATGACTGCGATCAAAGAAAAAGAAAGCTCTCAGTTCTTCGTATAAGACAAATACAAATATTTGATAGGTATTGCCTGATTTTGGCTAACTCTTCAATCTGACTATCTTTTGGGTACGAAATGAAATGACTTTCATTAAGTTTTTCGGTGGGGCTTATTTCGTTATTTAGAAATTTGTACAGTTAGGACTTAAAATAAAAAAAATGTATTTCCAGCCTAGTATCAAAAAATATGTTATTAGGTTAATTTGTTTTATGGAACAAGGTTCACTTTTTAAAATTAGATTGGCCACTTCTGGGTGCTTTTCGATAAATCATAATAAGGAAAAATCCCTAAAGGGCATAAAAATTACTTTTTCCTTTGATAAAGAATTTTATGTTGGTATCAACATATTTGGAGTTAGTTTGTTTGGGACTTCCTTTCTTAAACCTAGTCCCACTAATAGGAATTAATTTATTTCTGAATTCCTATGTCGTTGTGAATTAGCCAAAAATTTGTGAATCAAATCATTTTAAATTAAATAAATTAGGAACTGAATTCTTATCAAGCTTAGCAATGTATTCCAACTATCAGTTAAGTCGACGATCCCGACTATCAGTTAAGTTGAAACAATGCGTTTTGTATGTATGTATACAATAAAATATTATGATCGGAACCCAACTTTGGATTCTATGAACATTCTATGTTTTACAAATTTTATTGATGAAAATAAAGTCTGAACATAAAAATAAGATTGGTTCCAATAATAAACACTTATTGTGTGCAACAATCAGAGTAAAAAGATTACAATTAATTTCAAATATATAATCGCAAAAAGAAAGATGCTTAAACAATTTAAACAAATTGGTTTCATGCAATTCTGACCTTAAGGAATTTGCAAAAATATTAAACATTTTACTACTATGCACCAACCACAGAAAAATAAAATTTTTAGAAAGGATTCAAAAGAGAGGGCATAAGGTTAAATTTAAAAATCGTCAATTAATACAGGTTGTAGTAATAAATATTCAGCGACAACACAACAAATCTTCAAACATGTGAAAGATCCCAAGTTCAAAATTTAGATAATTCTATATAAAAGAAAATGGTGTATTTTTGTTGGCTAGTACCATAGGTTTGATTAGTTAACAGTTGTTGTAAAAAGTCCCTGAATAAGCACATTGTGACTTAACAAAAACTAGATACTTTACTCTAAGAACAAGATTGATTAAAAAAAAGGTGAATCTTAGTACATTGAACTTGTACAGTTCTTTTTGAGATTTTATATACGCCAAATATCAGTATTTTTTTCAATATATGTATGTATAATGAAACATTCTATGTTTGGCATAACAGTTCGAACTTTAAATATGCAGATTGGTTGGGTTCAGTTTAAATGCACTTCATCAGAAAAATTCCACAAAATATATGCTTAAACCTTTCAAAACCAAACCATCCCCATCATTAGATGTTCTTCAATTTATGTTTTTCACAAAAGAATGTGTTTTTTTGTGATCAATGTACATCTCATAACAGCTTTAATTTGTTCAACACTAGGCCAGAATTATATATATTTCACTAGTGTCAACTCAATCATCAGACTCTAATTTATTCATATTAGTTGAAAAACATTAGAGCGTCACTTAAGTCAAAACCTTGGTTTTAATATCAGTCGTTTCTCAGAACACAGTATAAATATACCTTGGATCTCAGGTGGCATTTTGCATCACATCAAAGTGATACTTAACAAGCTATTTTGAGCAATCTGAAGCTGTGTTATTAGCGTACTACAAATAGCTTCTAGCCAAAGTGATAGCAACTATAGAAATCCTTAAATGAATCCCAATTTCATCTAAGGACACCAGCCGGTCCTAATTAATCAAACAAGATTTGATTGAAATCTGTAGACATAGAAAAATGTAAGTTCAAACACCAAACAAGTAAAGTTCAAGGTGGATATAATATAATAAAACACATGCTATTTGTTGTGCTGTGTATGGCGCAGATGCGTGGAATTGCATTAAAAAGAGAGACAAAAGCTTTGGTTGCTTTCAGAGGTTACATTTTTCTAGCGTTCAGCATAAATAGTGAAAGTGCAAAGATTGTGGTGTGTGTATATATGCTATTTTTCAAATAGTATTATATACAAATCACTTTTGGTCAAAAAGACATTTGGTTCATATTATCATTCTTATGAAACAATTTAAAATATAATTGTTAAAAAATGCGTTGATTTGGCAATGCCATTAATTAACTTGTCGTTGACTTGCTGTTATCGAGAATTTTGAAGAGAAATTTAATTTTAATAAACAAATTATCTCTTATCATAATTAAATTAACATTCAAACTTAAGTTATAATTTTAAGTTGGCTTATAAAATTCAATAACATATTAACAATATGGAGCGGAAAAAAAAAACAAATTAAAAACATGGTTTCTCAACTCAACTCATGTCTTAGTGAACGAAAATTCGACAAAGATGGAATTCATCATGGAATTTCATATACCCACATAGGTACATAATTACAAAACAAATATTCATAAATACTATATTATACTGATTAAAGTTTTCTTTGGTCAAATTAAAATTCAAACAAATTCAAAAATAATAATTAGAAAAAAAAGTACGAAATACGCATGCACTTTAACATTTTCATTTCCATTGTTGTTAACTTTTTATACGACTAGGCACATGAACAAATATTATAATTTTAAAGTTTCTTAGCAAACCCCTTTTCTGTATTAAATATTGATTTCATATAAAAATCATCAACAATGAAAATGTTTGTCTATTTTTCTACTCAAAGAGGATACATTCAATTTTAAAAATAATTACATGTTTACTTTTATTTTTACAAAAAAGATCAGCTTTAAGGTCTTTTTTTTTTGTTTTACTTTTTTCTTGGTTTGGTTTAAAGAAGAAATACAGGGTTTTATTTTCTAACTACAAAGTTTCTTTTTAAGAACTTAATTTTATAAAATTAAAAAAAAATCAAAACATAAAAACAATAATAATAAGAAAATACAAGAAAATTCAACTTAAATATACACAGGTGTCTACAGCAAAAAAGGGATTACGATTACTATCACACATTTTCATATTTTTGTTTTTTGAACAATGCATTATAGGATGTATCTCATCGTCATCATCGTCTTCATCAACAATACAATAGGAACATCTCCAATAACTACAATACTTCAACTTCAACCACATCTCTATTGATGACAGTACCATAATGCATCCCATCAGGTAAGACGGACCTAAAAGAAAGGAACGTTATTAAAAATATTCAAATAAGTAACAATATTTACAACATGGTAACCAATGAGAGAGAATGAGGAAACAACAAAGGAAAAACAAAACGAAATCAAAAATCACTCATGATCTGATGATGTCTCGAGACTGATGATGATTAGGAAAGGCACGATTTCGTGGAATTTTTAGTTGGAATGGGAAAGGATGAGGACATTTTTAGTTCGACAATAAATTGTTGCTTCTTGTTGTTGTCGTTTAAACTGAATTTCAGAGAACAAAAAAGAAAAACAAATAAAAGTAACAATTGTTTTCATTTCTTTGGTTTTGTAATATATTTCTTTTATTTACTTGCATTTTGTATTATTGTTTTTTTTTTTTGGTTTGGTTTGTTTGAGTTATGTTTATATTAATAATAATCTTTTAAATTGATTTAAATAAGATTATAATTCAATTTTAAATTTAACATTAAAAAAGAAATTTGTTTTTTTTTTATTTTATAGCATTTTTTAAATACATACATTCATATAATTTTGCAAACATACGCTCTGCTCGTATATTCTTAAATTTATTTTTATTTTTAGTTAGTTATGAAATTTTAAATTTATATTTTTGTTTGCTTTTTATCTAATATATATATTTTACATATTTTTCTTATTTTGAAAATTAAAATTAAATATTGAAAATGAAGCAAACTCAAATAAAAAGGATCTTGTAATGACTAGATTTTCATTGATCATTGATTTTATTTATATCTATAACTTTATTTTTTTTAAATTAATATTGAGTTAAAAAATAAAATCAATATTAAAATTATGGAAATGATGGTTTAAATTTTCAAAAAAAAAAAAAAACAAACATTTTTTAGACAGAGAAACTTAAGATTACATCTTTCTTTCTTCTATAAATAAGAGTTTTTTGTTTGTAAATAAATAAATATTTAATATAAAAAAATAAATAAATAAATAAATATAAATTAAAATAAAATAAATAATATTTTCTAGAATACAATTTTTTATTAGTTAATTTTTGTTTTGTTTTTAATAATAAATATATGTTTAAATATTACACTTTTTGTGTTGTTTTTTCATTTGACTAGAAAAAAATGAGTGAGATCGATAAAATTCAAACATTTTAATTTTTGTTTTGTTTTTATTTTAGTTTCTTCTGTGTGAATTCTTTCATATCAAGAGCTCTGGAATGTGACTAGAACCAGTAAGAATAAGTCTTTGAAGTAGAAATCTCTTAAATAATTGCATTAAAATTCTTAAACAATATAAACATTTTTAAGTTAATAATAAAAATTAAATAAATACAAATATATATATATAAATGCGCATGCGTAAATAACTTAAATAGTGAGAGCTTGTTTTTATATTTTTGCTTTTGTTGATTTTTGTAAGCATCTTTAAGTATCTTGTTTCTTTATAACAAGCGTATAATGAGTGTTATCGGATTTGTCCGATTCATCACCAATTTTATCCCGGCACTTTGTATTCAAATGTCTCTTTAAATTGCTGTGCACATTCGTGGCATAGCCACAAAGTTTACTGCAGAAAAATCTTGGCGGTTGACCGCATTCGTTCTTTAAATGACACTTAAGGCTGTTCTTCCATTTATAGTTGCGATTGCAATTCTTGCAAACCCATGGCTTTTCAATATTCGCATTATAGATCATATCTTCGGAGTGTTCGAGGCTTTCTTTGCGCATCCTTTGGTTTTGTATGAGGATGCGATATTTCTTATCAGACGACATGCATATTTCTGTGTTACCACTTGTTGTTGTAGCAGTGCCAACAGCAGCTACAGGAGTTGTTGTAGTAACGGTGGTTTCAGGTGGCAAATTCAAGCCGGCACTATCAACGATACGTTTTTTAACTGTCGATCGGTGTTTATTCGAAGCGCTATACACACGTCGAGTAGTAGTTCGAGTTGATGGCTCTTTGCTCACAGCCATCGTCTCATCGTCACCGGTATCAGGCTCCTGTTCGGGTTCTTGATCATTAATATCGGCATCAGCTGTTTCTTCGTCGTCGTCTATTTCCTCTTCATTTTCGGGAGCTTCTTCGAATTCGGACTCTTCGATTTTGACCGAATCGAAAGCCCATGACATGGGACTGGACAGCTTAAGGTCATAATTGAATGGATCATCGGTTTCGCTTTCATCACAGCTTGAACTGCTGCGTTCGAATTTGACTATAACTTCGGTTGTGTTATCGTCGACTCCATCATAAGTACTATTACCGTCACCAATTCCAGTTCCAGTTGTTGTTGTTGTTGTTGTTGTTGTTGTGGTTGCTATATTATTACCAACACCAATAGAATTACTAGTAGCTGTACCAACAGCACCACCATCATCAATTCTTGTAGATGTTGAAGTTGTTTTTGTTGTTTTTGGTGGTGTAGATGGCGTTGGTGGCGTTATTGATACTGTTTTATTATTCGAAATAGTTTTGTTATTGTTGTTAGTTTTGTTAGTATTTGTAGACAATCTAGTAACTCGCTTTCGTTTAGGTTCTGGAGCTGCAGGTTCTGGTTCTGGTTCTGGTTCTGGTTCGGGTTCAGGAGTTTCTTGTTCGGTAGTTATTATTGAGTCTTAATTGTAGGTATATTTAAGTGTTTTAGTAAGTGTTAGAATAGTTTTAGTTTTTGTTATTTACATGAAAAGAGAGATAAAATGCAAATAAGTTAGTAACTGTTTTTAGGAAGGTTAGACACAACTACAGATTTAGGTTAGAGAAAGTGCTGATTCAAAAATTATAAGAAATAATTAATTAAAGTTTTAGATCAGTATTTAAACTAAATAACTGATCTACTTATAATAAAGAAGAAAAGAATGTGCAAATTAAAATAAAAGAAAATCATATTAAAATACAAAGAAGACAAAAAAAAAACAAAACAACAGAAGAAATAACTGAAAAAGAAACAAGAATAATAAAACTTTGTTTTTGTTGGTAAAAATTGCTTTTCTGACTGGCTGCAGTTTGAGTTGTTAGTTTTTAATTGCAGAAATTCTACGGCTGGGCACTTCTTGGGTGTAAAATTCGTACTCAAATGGGCACTTATTTCTAGAGAAGAAGAATTGTCTCAGCATACAACCCACCCAAAATGTTAAAATGTAACATTTTAATCGACGATACATTAGGTTATTAAATTATTAAATTCAATTAATTTTCTGACAAAGTTGAGGTTTTGGCTTGAAGATAGATATGGTTCTTGTGAACACCCCGAAATCAAACATTTCCTTACGTAGTACGGGATTGCAGCTGAAAATTAAAATCATAAAAAACTACAAAGTTGTTAATACCACTAATCATTCTAGAACTATGCAATTCTTACGAATAACAGGATCAAGAATGGAGAATTCAATAAAATAGCATGTAAGGTTTAAACTTGACCAAAGTAAATTGGAAAAATGTCTCTTGAGGTTTTGAACAGAAAATCCAATATACATCCTGTCTTTTGTTTTGTAAACTCTTTTATTTTTTGTGTGGAAAAGAAGAAGGAGGGATTTTCGAAAGAAAACTTTTCCTAGAAAGAAAGAACTTGGCTTGTAAATCTATCATCATTAATATAAAGAACACAAGACTGTAAGTTTTCCGAAATTAAATTTGTTTATTTGGCAAAAATTGATAGTTATTTTGCTGAAAAAAAGAGAAAATAGATTCTGGGCTTGAGGACAAAATCAAGGTAGAAAATCGTAAACACAACTTGTCCATGAGGGAATATCACAAACCAATCCTCTTCTTCATCCTTTGAGTGATGATGATTTTTTTTTTTTTTGTAAAATGCTTACTCAATGTAAAAGGTCCCGGAGAATAAATTCATGAATTTTATTTACAGAGAAACAGATATTTCAGTTTATCATGTCTCATAATATACTTGACGTACACTAAAAACGTACACTGTTAAAAATTGAACGTTGCTCCGGATCGAAGAGTTCTGGATAGCTCAAACTACCAAACGAAAAATCCACCCAAAACTATATCCAACGGAATTTCCCCTACCGAAAAGAAATAAGTAGAAGTTTGTTGAGCAAAGCTCAACTCGGGTTTTTAGCTCATTATTAAGTAAGCTATTAAGAAAATAAATAAGTTAGTAGACTTTTTGTTTTTAATTTGAATATTTCAAGTGCATCACATTCATCAAGTCACCGAAGAAAACTCGACCTTCCTTCTGCTCATTGCTGCAGACTTAGTCTTAATTGAATAAAACATAAGGATACAAAAATTGAGTGCGCAATTTAAAACTTCCTTTAAATTCAATAATGGATTAATTTTGTTTTAGAAAATACAAATTAATTCTAATTTATAAAAATTAAGAAACATGAAATATCCATAGCGCACTTTCATCTTCTTTTTATGTATCCAAGTTTGAATCGAATCATTTTGTTAGTCAACCCAAACACCTTTGATAATAATAATTAGTAAAGAAACAAAAAGAAAATATATAATATTAAATAAATAAAAAGTAACAAACAAACCAAATTGAATTAATAAACCAAATTATCTATAACTAACATAAAATAAACATTAACATACCTTTTTTTGTTGAAATGAAATGCGAAATAAATATTTATATTTAAATAAAATTAAGCGAAATAAAAATGTTTTTATTTTCTGTTCTAAAAAAAATATGAAATTAATTGTAAAAAAATATATAACAGTAATAAAACCAATAAATGAAATTGTAAACAATAAAAAAAAAACTGTAAAAGGAAAATGGATTAAAAAAAATATATTCAATTCAAAATTGTACTCACTCGTAGAGTTGTTAAGAATAGATTTTTGTAAAATCGATTGATCTGCCAACATTAACCAATTTCGAACTCGAATTCTTGATTCGGTTTGTGCTGATTTTTGATTGGATGTAGTATTGGTGTCTTTTTGAATTGGAATTGGTTCTGGAACCGACTTGATTGCATTTTCTGAAAATATACAAACAAAAAAAAGAATATGTTAGTATAAAAATTGAAACGAATAACAAATGAAAATATTTAACTTAAGGATTCGCACGTAGTTTTACTAACTTCTTTTTTATTTAAGATATTACTTAAGTGTTCTTTTTTATTTTACCAAAAAACTCAAACAAAAATTTCTAACAAAACACACTGTGAATTTTTAAAATTACATAATTCTAGACAAAAAAAAACATAAACAAAAGCAACTTTTTCGATATTTTTGTGTGTACTAAACATCTAAGAAATTTGAGTATTTTTGACTTTATTTTGGTGTACTTACGCTTTGGTTAATTTTGTTTTTAAATTAAAATTAAGATATTAAAACAATTCCAGTTTAAATAAAATGAAAGAACCAGTTGGTTTTGTTTTAAAACAATTTTCATTCTTCTTTTTCTTATAAGTTCATATTTTATAAAGTTGTTCTTACATTTTTATTTAACAATTAAATATTATATTTTAATTATTATTTTTTTTTTTAATTTGTATTTAATACAATAAACAAACATTTAAACATTTTCTGATTTTTATTACAATCAATATAAATTTCAGGTTGTACAAAATAAACATAATATAGAGAACATAAAAGAGAATAAAAAAAAAACAACTAATATTTAATGAGTATTTTTATTTTTAACATTTTTTTGTAAAATTTTATAAATTTTTTGTCTTTTTATTTTAAGAAAATGAAGCCAATACCTAATAACCAATATGCTTAAGAGAAAAAAACAAAAGAAATATAATAATATATATTATTATTAACAATTTATGTATTTTTAAAATTTGTTTATACAGAATTTTTCTGAATATTCCCATCACCAATTTTATATTTTTTTGTCTTTTTAGTTTTCTTAAAAAAAAAAATGTCGAATTATTTTATTGATTTTAACTCTTAAGTTTTCTTTTATATAAATTAAATTTTCTTTTTTTATAATTTTCATATAAAATTTCACAATTATTGAATTTGTTTAGAGCGAGTTATTCGTGTCTCGCTTTTTTTTGTAAATACATATATATATATATATATACATATAAATATCATAATATTTGTAAATAAATGTCAAACTTTATTTTTAATTTCAAAAAACTATTTTATAATATAGAAACCATATTTTTGTTTTGTTTTGTTTTAATAAAAAAAAACATAAATATTTTTTGAACTTAAGTGAATAGGTTGTCTTTTAAAGCTTAAATAAAAAAAAAATAGTGGAATGTGATATTTTTATACATAAATAGTAGGTGTATTTGTATATACAATAAAAGAATTGTATAATATTGGACTGCCTATTTGTTTTCAGAAAGTCATATGAATATTTCTTTTTTCTATTGGAATGCTATTTATATGGTACAGAATTTAAAGTTCAAACATTAAACACGACTAACGTAGGGAATAACAAATTATTCAAATCAAAGTTTTTAACATTAAAACATATTTTTTTATAAATAATTAAAAAAAAAAATCGACAAACACAAACTAAGTACCTGAGTTCTTTTTACTTTTTGTTTTTTCTTTTCAGTTAATAAACAATAAAAAAAAAATATTATAAGATGCAGCAAAAATAATTAAATATACATTTTAATCAAAATGTATATAAAAAAAAGCAAAAATTGTGATGCAATGGATTTTTTTTTGTAATAAAATATGGCTGGGCGTTGTAATCAAATCTTGAACATATTCAATTACATTTTTACCTTTCTAATTTAATTTAGCTTTTACTTGTTTGTTGTCATTATTAAATAGAAAAATATACATACGAGTAGTTACATTTAAACAATGTAATTCATACAATTAAAAATTAAATCTTTAAATAAAATTTTAAATATTTATAAAGATACCTATTACCTAGTCTAAGAAATAAAAAAAAGAGTTGATGTTCTTAAAATCTAAAAAAGGCACTTTATAGGAAACTTTATAATAATCATAATGTTGTATTCTTATTCACATTTTTTTGTTTAAATAATTTTTTCCTGAATTGATTTTTGTATAAGTTTCCACACAGCTACGTTAACTATTTTTTGTATATTTAATTAATTATACTTTTAAATAAAAGAAACATTTATTTTTGTATGACTTCGTCTTTTAATACAAACATTTAAAAAATAATATATTTTATTTTTATTTTATAGTGTTCTCGTATTGATGAATTTGAGGTAAATTGTTGTTCCCTTAAAACCTAAAGCATTTAGTTTATTTTTTTTTATTTTTGTAAACAAAAATGACTGAATTGTTTGGTTGGGTTAACTTTGAGTTTAAAATTATACATAACAAAAACAAAAATGAATATTATTTAATTTAAATACTTAATCGGTTTTCTAAGTATATTTCTTGTTTCTTTTTTGTGTATTGATTTTTGTTGCATATTAAATGTTCGGAATTTTAAATTAATTAGAGTTCATGTTGTTTATTTGTTTGTATTGATTTTAATTTTAAGATGTTATTAACCGACTAAAAAAAATGTTTTATTTTAAAGTTCATGTACACGGAATGTTTTTTTTTTATAATTTTAAATAGAATAGAATGTTATTTCTTTCTCTAAAGTGCAGTACATTGTTCGGAAGATTTTTAAACGGCTAAGATTCCTCTTTGTCAAAAAATAGTGTTACAAAATGATGCTAATAATTTGCAACTTTAAGAGACTCCTAAAAATCAAATCTGATTTCCTATTTTTGTCAGCTAATATTTTCTGAGCTCAAGAAAAAAATCTGATTGATTTTCTTAATTATTGATATGATTATCGTATTGATTGAGGGTTCAAAATTATTTTGAAAGCTTTGATGAAATTTGTAAACATTATTTTTATGTTATAAAAACACATAAATGATGAAATATGAATGTCAATATTTTGGACTCATGGTTAGGGGTACTATGTTCTACATTGTTTAGAGTCTATATGTTACAAATTTTCGAATTTTATTATATAATTTTATTAATTTATTAAAAAAGTGTATATAGGTCCACATATATTCTTAGATCATTTAAGTTGTGATTCTGTATGAAAAGAAAAACAAAATTAGACATTTAATTCAAGCCAATACGTTAGCTTTGCTATGGTTAAAATTCATTAAATTTAACGACTTTTATTGATATTTCCTAATCCATTCTTTACAAAACTGACTCACAAAATTGGTTGACAGTTGTAAGTACTAGGCATTGGTTTTTTTAAGACTGTTCTGCCACGAAATTAATTTATTTTTGTATTGTTAAAACTAATTGAAAATGTTCTTATTCACATATAAATAAGTTAATCTTAAAAATCTCTAATTTAACCTATAAGAAATATAACAAATAAATAAAGTTGATAAGTTATTCGGTGTTCTATTTTTCACCGAAGCGCATAAAATTACTATTCTTTCAGTGTAAACTAAAATATTGTCGTATTCGTAAAGAATGTTGACTTCGAAGAAACTGTCGGAGTAAGTGGAGTCACCTTCAAAAAAAAAAACATTGAAATATATTATATTTATGAAAAAAGAAACAAAGTCTCGGATTTGTAAAATGTTGGGAGTACATTTTTTATATGCCAACGCAATTGAATTTGAAAATAATTATTTTAAGAAGCAACGTACTTTCTCTTTTTTCACTTTTTTATGAATTTAAACCTAATAGTGGTCGCTAAGGTTTTAGATTTCAATATTCAACTGAATATAATTTTGTCTCCACTACGTAAATCAACATCAATGATGATCATGTCTATACTTTTAAAGTATCAATTTTTTAAGATTTCATATATCATAAAAAATGTGGTTTCGAAAAAGAACTAAAACCGATGATATACTGCACTTTCGAGAGCTATTATTTACATAATGTTAAAAAAAATATATTTTAATAAACAACAAACAAATTTGTTTAGATTAATAAAATTATAAGAAACAAAATAGGTTTTCAATTACATATTCTTAAACCTATTTAGAATATCACTGATTATGTTCCATTTAATTTAAACAACTAAATAGCAAAAAATGTATAATATAATAATATATAAATGTATTTATGTATATTTTTACAAAATATAAAAAAACAAGTGCCAATTAAAAACAAAAATTATACATACATACATGTATGTCATGTATGTTAACGCATATTGCTTTTGTTTCTCTGAGAATTTTGTTACTAATTTAAACAAAAAAAAAATATTTTAAAAATGTATATGTTTCAATAAACAATTTGGCACATTAAGAATTTATTTTGTTGATTTATCATAATTTATCCCTGTGTGTGGTTTATATTTTATCGTCTTCGCCGACGGATGTTGCAGTACAAAATCTTGGATTTTGATGAAAAAATAAAGGAAAAATAATTGTTTGTTTGTTTTTGATTTTTACAGAGAGAAATATTAAAACAAAAAAGGAGAACTTTTTTCGCTTACGAAAAATGTTGACTCAGCGATGTGGGCTCATCCCCGCCAGTATAACTTTTAATATCTTCAAGTTTGATAAATTTCTCTTTGTGCATTCTCTCCATGTGTCGTCCAATGTGCATTTTTTGCTTGGCTCGATATACACAGAACGGACACTGGAATTGCGGTTCTTTGCCACATTCCCACTTCTGATGGTTACGCAATGAGGATTTGAGTTTATACACTCGGCCGCATTCGGGGCATGGGTGACCACCAATTCCACTGCCGCCCATGCTGCCACCACCAACAGACCCATTTCCGCTTATCAAGCTGGTCATGGCACTAAAGCTATTTAATAAGCTAATGTTGCACAGGCCTGACGATTTACCATCGACTACTCCGCCAGAGAGGGCTGCAGCAGCAGCTGCCGCTGCACTCAGTGAATGATAGTCGCTTGCAGAGGGATTGACGTTATCGTTGTCATCGCAATAACTGCCTTCGCCGCCACTGCTATTTGCACCTTTATCGCTTTTAAACAACTCACACTCGCTGTTGGTGTTTTTGCGACTTTGATGATGATGGTGGTGGTTACTACTACTACTTATTATTGAATCTGAAGTATTGCCACAAGCGAGCATACTAGCACTGGTAGAACCGCCAGATTTTCCTGGTTGGCCTACAATCGGAGTACTGGTGGTTATGGCATTGCCAGCTGAATTTTGATTATTCGTTGGCGTTGAGAAAACATTCGGCGATTTGCGATGTTGCTGATGATGAAGACGATCAGATGCTTGCACTGCACTCATAATAGTGGACGAGGATGAAGGATGGACTGGTGATGAGGTAGCCGTGTTTGTGAGTTGATGTTTGTCGATGGATAGATCTGTGGGGAATATTAAGGGGTGAACTCCTTCGCGCAGCTGGGTGACTAATGGCATGGCTAAGCGGGCATTCCACTCGTTCCACGTTAGACCGGCTATACGCGTAATACTTAAATCTTTAATTTTAGAATTAACATTTTTTTGTTGGTAGTTGTTTTAGGTTGTTTTGTTCATTGTTAAATTAGATTTTGAAGTGGCAAGAAGTAGTAGTTGTGGGTGGTGGTGTTATGCAAATAATAGTGGTGGTTGTGGTTGGTTGTTGGAAAGGGTCACATATATTTATTCATATATATTTATATATGTTTTGAATTATATTAATTGTAATTTAAATTATTACGTTGTGGATTTTTGGTTTTATGGAAGAAAAAAGAAAAAAACAAAAAAGGGAAGAACAAAAGTTAAAAAAACAATTTAACTATAAAAAAATTAACATAAATAATACAAAAAAATACACTTAAAATAAATTTAAATAAACAAAACTTAAAAATTAAAACAAATAGATATTGCCTACACAAAGCTATAAATGTATGTATGTATGAGTATTTTTTTTAAGACATATGTATGTATGTATAAGAAAAATATGTTGGAAATAAGAAATAAATGAAAATCTATTTATGAATGATAAGCATATGAAAAGCAATAATTATAATGAAATTTTGTAATTAATTAAAATTAAAATAAAATTGTTGTGATTCTGTTTGTATAGATAAATTAAAGCAAGCAATATTTTAAGAAAGAAAATATAATAAATGAATATACAAAAAATAAGAAGAAATTTTAAATGAGTATGTTTCTATTCAATTTGTTCATCAACTTTTTTTATTTACAAATTTATAACTTTGTTTAAATTTTGCATTATTTATTCTTAATTAAAATGTAGAAAGTAGAAATGAAGTATTGTTTTCCTTTTTCTGTCTATTTATTATCTTGCACAATAATTATGAACATTTTCTTTATAGTTTGCCAGAAAAACAACTAAGACAATTGTATGGAATTGCAGAAAACTGAGCCGACTTTGATTTTTAATCAAGCTTCATTTACACAGCGATTCTTTCCAAAATTTTGGAGATATAAATTTTGTTTGAATTTTTTTTAATTGAATTATAAAAACTTATAAATTCTCTTATGAAAAAGATCACAACATCAATTGTTGAGAGGGATAATATACTATACAAAGTTACACGAACTATTTTTCGATTTGTCTTCATTTTTAAATTTTTATAAAAGTATAAATAAGTAAATAAAAAAAGTTGTAATCAATTTGAAATATTAACAACAGCAATTGCTTTGAATTAATTTAAAGTATGTAATAAAATAAGAATTCTAAAAAAAGGGGTAACAAATTAAAACAATAAAACATAATTAAATAATAATTAAAAAAATATATATTTGAAAAAAGGGAAGCAACATATAAAAAGGGATTTCTGACTTTTCGTTTACAAATCTCGAAATATATGTCCGTCTTTCAGTCGTTTTTGTTTTCTTTAACAATTCTCCTAAGCTCACAATAGGATTCCATTTTAAATAATTTATTATTTTTTTTTTAATTTTTAACAGCTCCTTTTTTTACCTGAAAATACAAATATATTAATAAAAGCTATTATTTGTCTGTTGACTGTTTTAAATAACTTACTTTAGTTGGAATTACAATTTTACTCACAACTTTTTCAATGCAATTAAGCAGCGAAAAACTGTTTTTCTTTCAGTGTCGTCGAAACCTACAAAAAAGAAAAATACGTTAGTGATTTGTTAGAATACTTAAATCTGGAACTTGATTTTTATTTTCGAATATAAAATAAACATGAAAAACAAAAATAAAAAGGGAATAATTTAAAGGATTTGGAGGAATATTATCGAAGGGTCATCTTTAGTTTCCTGAAAATCAAAGACAAGCATAATTAAATGAAAATGAAATAAAACACATTTTATTTACTTAATTATATTTTTCATTTCTTTTTAAGTTTTTTTTTTTGTTGTATATGAATAAAACAATAATATTCACATTTTATATAAGTATGTACTATATATATATACATAGGTATACGTATACACATATATATATATATTATTTTAAATCATTTTATTTAAAAATAAAATATCTATTTTTCTTTTCGATATTTTTTTTTTGTTCTATATAAAGTAAGTTCTTTTTAGATCTGGAGTGTCATTAGATTTTTATTTTCATAACAAAATAAAACTCCGTATAATTTTTAAAATAATATATTCTTTTTTTTTGTGTTTTTATTTTATGATAAAAATTCCATTAAAACATTATACATCTAATATATTTTTTTTATATAGTACTTAAGACGAAAAAAAATAACACTTTCATTGACGACAAATATTTTATTTTCTCATTTTTTGTTTTGTTTTATTAATTATTATATATTTTATATAATGATACTTTTTCTTTCTCCATAAACACACTTTAGTACAATTTTTGTAAAATTATATTTATATATTTTTTTTGGCTTTTAATTACTATTATTATTTTTTTTTTTTTTATAAAACTTGTGATTCAAGGAAAAACGAAATTATTAATTTAAAACTTTGTACAATGCGGATTTATTATTATCATTTTTATTTATTTTTTCCATATTTCGACTTTACTAAAATGTATATCTTTTTTTATTTGTTTGTGCTTTAAATTTAATGTAATTGCACAATTTTTGTTTTTGGTGTGCTAAATACTTTTTTTATACACACACACTTTCAATTTTCTATTTAATTCAGTTGTTTATTCTTATTTGTTGTTTAGTTTTTAATTTACGATTTCTTTATTTTGTTTAAAGCCTCTAAGTGGGGGGAATTATTAAATGAAATGAATTGTGTTTGTACAAAAACAAAAAATTAATTCTAATTTAAACATACTAACAACAAAATAAAGAAGAAAAGTGTGTGAAAAAAGCTTAAAGGAAAAAGCAAAGGATTAAAATTATTATAAATTTTGAAAACAACAAAAACTGTTAAGGTCAACGCCATCCACGGTAGACATCAAGCTATCAACTCGAAATTCAACATTGAATAGAGAGACCCTCTATTCAAGATTAGCATGTAATATTATTTTAAAAACAAAATCGAATCATGAAAATGATTTTAATAAATAAGGATAGAAAATATTTTGTATTGTACATGGAAAAATCATTCTGTACGTATTTAGCTGAACTACACAAAATTTAAAATTATAACTAAATTCACGTATTAATGGCTCTTAACTGTTTCATGATTTACTTCAACCATTTCAACCCGTTTTTACACATTCTGGGTACAAAGCAGATTATTGTAATTATTTTTCAAATTCGATTGCTCCTCTTTCTTCTTCAGTAAAATTTTTTGAAAAAGAATAAGATATCAAATTAATCATGGGGGATTTAACTTATACACATTGTATGCAAGAGGAAAGAGTATTTAACCAAATTAGAGCAATATTGTTTTCAAGTTGATAGTCAATCAATTCGATTTCAAAGAATTATTCCAAAAAGGAGATATCATATACATTATTAAATGCATAGCTCTTTTATTTCTTGTCTACCGTAACAGCAGTAAAAAAAACACTTCAAAAATACCACAATGAATTCAAAAAAAAACAATAAAAAAAACCTTGAATACAAAATACAATTAAATTACAAAAATCAATAAAAGTCAAGCATATTTGAAAATGTTATAATTTTGTATGTTAATTAAAATGAAAAAGTTTTGAACTTTATTATCTATACATTATGATTGTTGTATGTATGAAAAAAAAAATAAATATTTTTTAAAAATTGTTTGTTTCTTAAACAGTTCGGCCTCGCCAAGCTTTGTTTTTATTAAAAAAAAATATATTTCTCTGAAACACGATTTGCACTTTGCTGTTTTTGTATGTTATTTTAAAATAAATGAATAAGAACAAAATATAATGTAAAATATTATAAAATAGGAATTACTTATATAAAAATAAAAACAAGAAAAAAAAATCTTAAAATATATTTGCATATATATTTTATAAAGATTTGTATATACTCAATAACATAAAAAATAACAAATAAAAAAATATTTATAAATGTAACAAAAATATGCAAATTAATTGGTAAATTAAAAGTAATTTTATGCAATGAGCTTTGAATGAATTACTGACCGTTTTCTTTTTTACATACAAAATATTTAAAAAAAAAAAACACACATTGTTTACATTTGGAAAGGAAAATATTTTGTTGTTTCATTGAATTTCATATCATTAATCAATTAAAAATTAATTACAAATTTAAAATTGTGTACAACGTTTTTTATTGTTGGTTTTGTGTGTGAATTTTTGTTCTTCTCTTAAAACCTTGTGTCAGTTTGTTAATTATGGTAAAAATGAATTTAAAAAAAAAATAGTCAATAAACATCCTTAATTTAAAGTTTGTGATATATTTTTTTTAATGATACCCTGTCGTGCAAAAGTAGCTGAAATCCAGGCAATAAAGTTTTAAATTTCGTAAGATAGGTAAAGGATATGCATTTTTGAAAGGTAGCTTAATTCAATTGTTTTAAAACCGACTAAATACAAATATACCCGTCTGACAATGAATTATGAATAAAATAGGTAAAATGCAGTATTATAAATTACGCAATCAGACTTCTTTGAAAACAAGTCCTACAAAACACTATATTTATATTTAAAAACATGGGAGAATTATCGAAGAAGTAGTTTAAAATTACAGTTTATTTTTGTTAAGGAGAAATTTCTAATGAAAAATTTTGTATTTAAAATTTCTACACATAACTTTATGAATTTTTGAGACCTGTAGAATAACCTAGTCTTCAATAACTTTTGCACGGCAGAATACCTTTAGCTCTGAGGCTTTCCCTTTCGTATAATCCAAAAGAATTCTACTGTCTTTCTCTCGGATGCGTTTTACATTCATGGAAATCGCTTAACAAATGTATTTCCGATGTGAGAAGAAAGTGGTATTCTTTCAAAATCTACGATCCACATTTATTTGAAAGTTAGCGTTTTTAAGATAATAAGATCTATCTTATGTTTTTTTATTTACTTTTTTAAGTATTTTTTATTTTATTCTTATAACTATTAAATTTAAAGTTTTTAACTCATCATTGATTTCTTAAATCTATTTTATGTTTTTTTTTTTTTTTTACTATTTTTTCATTGTATATAATCATCTATATAGTAAATATATAAGTATCTATAGATTTTACATTATATTAACTATTCAAAACGGAAACAAAATATTAATTTTAAAAATAGAGGAAAAAAAAGAATATGTTAAGATATATTTGTATATGTGTATGAATTTATGTATTTCGCTTACTACTTGCGTCCGCGCTTGCTTTCCAATTGTGGTTTGTCCGGGTGATGTTTTCGTACATGAACACCGAGATTGCCCCGCTGTTTTGCCTTGTACGAACAATGCGGACACGGGTGGCATGGTTCCTTGCCGCCACATTCGACATTCTCATGACGGCGCAACGTCGACTTCCAGCGATATTTCTTGCCACAATGCCTGCATATGTATTTGGTATCGCTCAGCGATGAATCGCTCAGAGTCAATTCGTAGGTGGTAGTGGAACTGGATGAATTTTCTTGCTTCATCGGTCTTGTTGTAAGGATGGTATAGCTCTTTGTTATGGTCGGTTCTTGATTGGATACCTGCTCCATGGATTCGTCGGTCTGTTGTTGATGCGATTGGTGAAGATTGTGAAGTTGCTGTTGTTGTTGTTGCTGTTGGTGTTGATGATGATGCTGTTGCTGATGATGGTCGGTGATTTGTTGTGTGGACTGGGTGGTATGGAGTTCTGTGATTTCTGTGGGCGCAAAACCAATGCCAATTTTTGTTCCATCCGGCAATTCGATGTCATCAATTTCAGCATACTTAACCAAATCACTTATAATCGATGCCGAAGTCTGAGCATTGTTCAAATCGATTTCAGAAATTTCATATTTTGTAGTTTCATTGATGTCTTGATGATGATGATGCTGATGCTGGTGTTGGTGGTGTTGTTGTTGGTCTTGTTTTTCGGGTTCCATGTGTATTGTTGTTCCTTGAGGGCTTATGATTTTGCCACGGGAATACTTTATACGAGGTCCAAGATTGTTCGGTTCGATTTGAACACTTCGCAGACCGATTAGAGTGTTGATGGCTTGGGCATTGGCGCATACAATGTTCGGATGGTGTTCTTGATGAATTTGTGGTTGGATAATTGTCGCAGTTGTGGTGTGTGGTACAGAAATAGTTGTGGTTGGAGTGACCTTTTTCAAATTGATTAGTTCTATTTGGGATATAAAAATTGTTTGATATTATGTTAGTAAAAAAAGTAGAACATAAGTTTATTAAAATAAATTATATTTAAAAGGGAAAATAATTAACATTTATAATAAATAAATTAACATTTTTACAGATTCTAGAACTGATTCCACGTCGCCGTGGTGATTTCATAGTTCTACGAGTTCCTAAGGTAGTATTTAGATTCCTTCCCTTCCAATTAAAAATATTTATGTCAAAAAGTTCAAATTTTATCTAGAGGTCCAATTTCAATTTTATTGACAACTATACTATTTTAAATGTAGGTAATGAGCGTGATAAGACAGGGCTTTCAGAAAGATAATTTAGTTGTATATTTTCATCCCGAAATATTACAATCCAAGCATTAGGATTCAAACCTAGATGGTAAGTTGAGGTTTGTGTAGGTACGTATTGTTTTTGTTTTGAAAGGTTGTGGATTACACATAAGAAATTTTCAATGTTAATTTAAATCGAATACATTCTTTTTAAAACCTCTGACAACTAAATTTAAATACAAAAATTAGGACTTAAATTCAACTATGCAATTCTTGCTGAATACCGAAATATAGTAAATAGTAGTTCTGCATTTCAAGTTTTAAATTTTCCTATAATAAGTATTTTAAAAGAACAAAAAAAAATAAATAAATGAACTTACCACATTCCGCTGAAGGTAATTTAATAGCATGACTTGTTGTTAATGTTGTCAAAGTTGGCTTAACTTCTCCCAAATCTTGTACCTCTGTAATTTGGGCATGGCCCGTGGCTGCTGACACATCAACTCCTCCCGATTGGTCATCATCTGTTGTGATTTTTGTTGATGTAACATTACTCAATTTCTTTACATGCAACACAAAACCGTCTTTATTTTGTGTTATGACAATATCATTGCTTTCCAATAAGCAATCATCCAATTCAAATTCTTCTGGTGTTATATCCGTTTGTTCACTTTTATCATGTTTAACTATTTTAAGGAAGAAATTTAAAATAAATTAAATTAGTATTTTTTAAATGTATTTATAAAACTAAAAAAAAAACAATACAAACAACATAAACAGTCTTTATATGATACAAAACTTACAATAAAGCAATTACCAAATGTTTGTATATTTAAGTAAAAAAAAAATATAAAAGTCAAAATTAAATTGCAGCAGTTTTCACTGCTTTGTTAGGACCGCATTAATTAATATAAAACATTATTTAACTTTATAACATATCAACAGTGCCATACATAATATTTTAGTACTAAACAAAAGTGTAAACTACTTGAAAAGATAAACGTTTTGAATTTCATTTATATTTTGTATTAAAAAAAATTGGGTTAGTTAAAAATCCTTTGTTAACCTTTAATCATAGCTAAGTAATAAAAATTGTATTAATTTATAGTTGAAAACATAATGTATATACCTCTCCTGTTTTAAGTTATGCCTATTTTTTTTTTTTTAATTATAATGTGTTCCTAACCATATTAAAAACAAACGAAAGAGCAAAAGGAAAAATATATAATAATTAAAAAAAGCTTTAGCACAATTATCTTTTACTTAAGAGCAATTGAAACTGCTTGGTGAAGTATTTATTACTTTAAAGTCTCAAGTCCTAGCAAAAAGATATTAAAAGTTTTGTATATGATATTACATGTAAAGTGTAAGTTCTTAAATCAAATTACTACTACCACTAGTTCTAAACCTGAATATAATAAAAGATTAAAGTTTAAATATATTTAAATACAAAGTAATGAACAAACACCAATTAAATTGCACCTTTACTTAAATTTTAATACAAGGAAGGATATGGTACCTATACATGAGAAGAAAATTCTCAACTAAAGCTTTATTTAATATTAAATGTTCGTTTTGTTAAGTGTTCTTAAACATAAATATGATAATATGACTAAATAAAATATAAATAAGTAAAGTAATGTAATGAATTTAAACATTGTCTTTTTTAACTTAATTTGATAAGTTTTTAAATAAATCATATACAAAAATAAAACTACAAATTTTATTTTTAAAATAAAACCCACTCTATCACAAGTGCAATTTATTTTCTTCTCTTATTTTAATCTTAATTCTAAGAGATATTTTTTTTTTAATAAAGTTTTATTATTAAATAACTAATTTAAACATGATTTATTTTTTTTATAAATGTTTTCTTTTTTTTTCTTTTTTTTTAACATAACTCGAGATGGTATTTGGCTTTTTTTAAGATCATCATTCAAATTAATGGCAGCTTCATCAGTTTATTTGTTTTCATCAGTTTATATGAAATAATCAGTTGTTATTATATTCATCATCTGAAATTTTAAGATTATATTCATGTTTCTTTTGTTGTAAGAAAATACAAAAAAAATATTAAAGCAAAAGATTTTAATTATTTGGTAAATTGCAATTGATGTTATTTTGTTCTAAGTCGATACTTAAAACGGAAAATGATTTTAATATTTTATGAACTTGGAGGAACATTTTAATTTTGGTTTTATGTTGTGTAAGATCCGAGCAGCTTTCACTTGTAGAACACTTAAGATTGTGGTTGTGCAAGAAAGGTGCTGTAATGTTTTTCAATACAAACTATGGTAATACACTCGTTCCCCTCTTAGGCGTATACGAGCTTTTTTATAATATACTGGATTGAAAAAATCTTCCGTTTTATTTGTCACACGAAATGCTATTATTATCAAGTTATTTTTTACAAAACACAGAAGTTTTGAAGTGAATTATCAGGGGTACCCACTTTGAATTCCTCTTAAATAGGCATTTCAATGTTGATACGTACACTTATGTGTAAACGTTCTTCTTTTTTAAACGGTTTTAAAAAGTTATTGAATATAAAGAAATAATTAAAATACACTTTTAAAAAATCAGTCAAAAAGTATTCAAATGTATTCAAAGTTCCGAGTGTAAATTTAGATTTGTTTTAATATTTGAAAGATTGCGGAAATGTTTTTAATAACGATTTCATGAGGAGTCAGGTTTTAACCATCAAAGCAACTTTAAAATTATCCAAGTTCAAGTTTTAAACATCAAAGCAACTTAAAAATTATCTTTTGCTTTTTCTCGTTATGAACAAAGTTCTAAGAACTTAACTAATTTATAATATTTATTTACATTTTATGTTCAAAAATATGTTTTTTTTGTGTTTATAAATTGTTGTTGTATGTAGATTATCATCACTCCAGAGATCCATCGAAACTATGATGATGCCATCTTTTCTTTTGTTGCATCGTCAATTTCAAATCTTTTTTTCTATTTTGTGACGATATTTGTTATTGTTGTTGATGTTTAGAAGATCTGGGATGTTGTGATTTTATGTGAGAATTCAAACTATGCCGATATCTTGTCACATACGAACAATATTTACAACTCTGCGATGGATTAATGCCACATTCAAATTTCAAGTGCCTCGAGAGATTTTTTTTATAAGTGTATCTTTTATTGCATTGTGGACACATATGATTAGCTATTCTTTCGCTACGAGGATGGGGTCTTCTTTGAGATCTTCCAATGTTATTTAATGATGTCACAGATTTAATTGATATCGTCCAAGGTTCTGAAATATTATAAAAAAGAAAGAAATACATTAGTTGAATGTTTTTTTTTCTTCTTGGCGACTACTATATTGTTTTTTTATTTTGAATAAATAAATATTAAAATAATAAATGTTAAACATAGAAGAAAATAGGAAGGATATTATATTAATAAAAAAGTATTTTTAATGTTTTGAATTATAGTATACCTACGTTACTTGTGCTCTTTTTATTTTTTTATTTATCAGTTTTGCGGAAATATTTTAATTACATTGACTTTGAACTTAAATACACATTTTTCCTTAAATATATACAAAGTAAATAGTATTAAGCAAGTTGTGCATGAAGAAGAATGAAATATAGTTAATGATAATAATTTTAAAACTACATTACTGTTACCAATTTAAGACTAAGTACATTTGAAATCTTTTTATTGTTTTTTTTTTTTTAAGATTCAAAACTTGGTTTTATTGGCTTTGGGATTAAATTGTTATTTTGTAAAATCAAATTAACTACTCTTAAGTTTTAGCAGTTTTAAGTTACTACAAGTTGATTTTTTATTTATAATTATAAGCTAAAACTTAAAGCTTAATTTATATTTTATATTTAGATTATTAGTATTCTTGATACATATTTTTGTACATTTATGGACTAAGTGGTTGATGCAGTTTTTCTGCGGCTTATGTGAGAAATACTGAAAAATAAAAAAACAATCACCATCACCCATGTTTTCATAAGAAATTTTAATTTACACAAATTTGACATTAGTTTTTAAACCGACGCTTTAAGACGCTTACTAATAGATAAGAACATTATTTAGAAATAAAATTATTCAATTTTTGTTACTATAATATTAATATGATGTTACGCTTAACTTTAAAACTACAAAAGGTTTCCCACAACACCAAAGTTAAGTTGAACTTTTTAAAAGTAAAACTCTGAAGAAAGCGTATCTACTCGTTTTTAACATTAGTTGATAGTAAATAAAATAATATCGATTAAGTGATGTTGTTTGTTTTTTTTTTTAACACAAAATAAATAACAACAGAAGTTACATAAATCAAATGCATATAAATACATTTTTCAATTTTTCATTTTTAACTTTGATTTTTGAATACAAAAAGCTTTCATGACCAAAATCCTAAATTGGTTGAAAAAAAAAAACATAATATTTTGACAACTTTAAAATATAGAGACTACAGTCCAGGAAATAATCCTAATTTACTCAACAAAAAAACAGTAATATTCAAATTTGTCCTAAATATTTATTAATTTAATATAATTTTACGGAAATTGCCAAAGAAAAATTTAAACTCTTCTTTATTCTAATGTTAGAAGTTAAAGTGTCAGCCAAAAAGATTATAAAGAAGAATGGTATTCGAGGAAGGACCATAACCAAGGAGCTTATATTTGCTTAACTTGAGTGATTTATAAATGTTGGGGTTACAAAGGCCAAGGTTATGATAAATTTTCAAAGTTATTTTTTATTGCGTTTTGAATTTTGTTTTTATTTTCAATAAAAACAAATCTCCTTTATAATCTTTACAGATTTAAGTGATGTTTATTTGTAGAGCCATTAAAGAAAAATATGAAACGATGCAGTTATGGGTTTTCGGAAACTGCTTTTAAATTATATAACTTAAGAGAGAAATATATTTTTGCTATTCTAATGTTCTTGTATAATTTTCAAGAATTCGCTCGTAATAATTAATATTCAAGAAAATTAAAATAATAAAGATTCTTCAAAAAATCTATAAATATTTTTTTCATATAATTTAAAAAAAATTTAAATCCTGAAATTTGAATTAAACAGTCAGTTAAAAAATTGTAAAGAGATCCTCGAGGTTCGAATAATTAAGCGTTTGCTTTTAAGCAATAAGCTCAATAAAAATCATTTTTTAAACTGACATACACAAACTTACATATTATTACACTTATATTACATAAGTACTTCATCAAAAAAAGAGAATAAATAATTACATGGCTATTATAATATTATTATAAAATACAAATATATATAGCAAAAGCCAACGATCCAAAAGCATTATTACTAAAAGTAATACCGATGTGGTCTCATTTTCTGTCGATTTTGACATTCAATTGAAAATATGATTCCTGAAACACTAATGAACAGTATACGGGTGTGCATAGAGTTGATTGGTAGAAAGATTTTCTTTTGAAATATTTTAATGCCATTTACCTCCAAATTTATCAGCTCATAATCATCGACAATAAGAAGTTATAAAATAGGCAAAAATTTAGATTTTGAATCTTTGTTGATAAAATTATTTTTTTCCATTAACATTATAAGAAAGCTGTGGAATAAAAAAAGAGGAAAAAATCAACGTTAAATAAATTCTTAAAATTTAGTTTTACATTTTTGTCTCATAATATTTAACTCACTTAAGTGTGTTTAATAAAATGTAGTTGTCATCCTTTTTGCAATGTTAGACCTATTCGTAGAATATACAACAAAAAGCAAAAACCATACGAAAAAGAAACCAGAAAGGAATTCTAAGTGTCCGTTATTTAAGAAGCTCAATGTTATTAATCAAAAACTTTCCACTTGAAACATCATTTTAAATTTGTAAGAACAATTTAAAATAACTACTGTATCTTGAATCGAAAAAAAAAAATGTACAACAAAAAGCTGAAAATAAGACTATTTTCACAAAGATCGATATAATTAGAACTTCTTAAAAACATAGACGAAAAGTCTATAAGAAAGTTTAAGTTAAGTTTGTTGAGTGAACTTTAGGCGCAGAAGAACGAGGTTATGTTGATTTAGTGTTCGATCTTGTCATGCTCATTATCGGATCTTTATTTCACAAAAATAAATCAAGCAACTAAATCTTTAAAAGACTAACAGACAATGTATTGTCCTATGGTGAATAATTTTTTACGATACTTTACAAAAATTTTGACTTAGAAGTTAAGATTGTTAAAGGCCATACTCAAAACATAGCAAATTTAAACCAACATAACATCGTTCTTTTTGATCTAACTTTAATAAATATAAGGTCACAAAAATAATAAATTATATCCAGTTAAGTTTACAAATAAGAATTTAAAATAAAAATCAGTCGCAGGTAGTACCGTGTTCTGATATTACGGTAGCAATTGTTAGTTCAAAAAATGTTTTATACTTTATAATGAGATATAAAGAAAACACATCAACAACTGACCTGACTTTAATTATACTTTACGATTCAGTTGGTTTTTTCAATTTGATTCTAACTTACAAATAAAACACTATAGCAAATATTGTTGAAACAATTTGTTTTATTACACAAAAGAAATAATATCTCGATATATCTATTTAAATAACTTACTTAAAAAATAGGTACATTAAGTTGGATGAACCATACTGAAATGCTTTAAAAGATTCTCTTTAATTCGACAGTTAAAACCGCATAAATGACATTTAAATGCAGGTCTTGATAAAATTGTTCTGTCTGTTCGTCCAAAACGTTGATACGATACAATGTCCTTAATTGGTTCAGCAGCGGCCATTTTAGGTTGGGCAAATTTGTGAGTCACCACGTATTTTGAACAAGAAATTCCTTGAGATTGAGGTTGAGGTTTAACTTGAATTAAAGATTTTCCTTCGTCTGATTTTTTGAAACTTTGAACTTTTTTCATTTCGTAATGCTTTTTAACCAAACATTTATTATCTGCATATTCTTCATCTGCCACTAGATTTTCGTTGTTTAAATCGAAATGAATTTGAGAAGGATATTGGTATTTCATTTCTTCAGCATACTCGTATTCACAGTCGTTAATTGGATCTAGATTATCATCAAATTCAACATCACCTTCATCATCATCATCATCATCATCATCATCATCATCATCATCATCATCATCATCATCATCATCATCATCATCATCATCTTCATCATCATCATCATCATCATTGTCTTTATCAAAAGCTTCGATTTCTTCTTGGCGGAATTCTTCGACATCACTACATGCTGATACTTCTTCTTCTTCGATTATTTCTTCTATAACTATAAAAAATAAATTAATACAAAGAGATATAGTAGAACATATTTCAAGATTAATTATAATTAGTAGGTAATTTAATTGAAGTTAAAAATAAAAGTGTCAAATTATTTCATAATTCAAAGTTGCAGGATTGGTAAGAAGGAGAGTGAGATAGAGAATCATTAACTTCTAATTTTTTTTTTTTTTTTTTTAAATAAAACTCACAAAATTTGTTTCTTGTATTTCAAATGTTTTTCTATTTTCATTTATTTCAGTTTTTTTAGCTTGCATTTTTTCGTATATGTAAAAATATCATATAATATATATAATTTTTTTTCTTGTTTAAAATCTCAATTTGTTTTTCCTACTTGTTGTTTTTTTTTTTTAGGTACTATAACAATATCATCGTATATACGTATATAAATATAAATATATACTTATTTTCCTTTTTTCATTTTCAATTAAATTAAAATATTAATATGGCAATCTTTGTTTTCATTTGTATTTTGGTTGATATCTTTGGAGTATACATTTTGTTTTCTTTTCATTTTTCATTTTTCATTTGATATATTTATTTATTTTTTTGTATTATTTATTTATGTATTTTTTTTTAAACAAGTGACAAACAACAAAAAAACATATTTTCATTTTATATTGTAAGCTTTAACAAACAAAATTAACAATATGATAAATACACACGCTAACAAAATATATGTCTGTGGGTATAAATTTGAACTAAGAGAGCTTATTTGTTAGAGAAGAACAACAAACAAAAAAATATAAAACAGAGAGAAAATAATAATAATAATTAATATTATTTAAAAAAAAAAAAACAATAAAGATTAACACAAAAAACACTGCTAATAATGTTGGCATACAATATTTGTATAGTGTAAATATCTCTTCAAGTAACAATATTACTGTAACAGTTTTATATTATTTTTATTTCATTGATATAACATGCTTAAAAATATAAGTATAATAATAGTAATATATAATAAATAATTAACAATTAACAACAAACAAAAGGAAACAGTTTTATTTAACTAAATAATTTTTTTGTAATTATTATTTTCACTATTCGTCTTTCAGAGGGTTCTTTTTTGTTTTGTTTTTAGTTTAAATATATATATAATAATTAATATTTGTAATAATAAATAGATATATTTTTGTTAAGAAAATTGATGTTTAAAACAAACAATTGTTTCTTTTGTTTTTTTAATGGCACTCGAACAAAGTAAAATAAATATGAATATAATATTCGGATATATTTTCTTTAATATGTATACGTATTTTGTTTCCATCTTCCTAATGCGTGTACATAATTTTATAATTATGCGTATTTAAATAATTAATTTGACTATTTCATTTCATTTGTTTTTTTTTTTTGTATTTTTGTATTTTGTTTTTCTTCGGTAAACATTTTCTTTCATTTTTTTTTTATTTTTAAAAGTAATAACAATTCAACAAATATATTTATGTATATATATATATAATAATAATAATTCTGTGAGATTACTTTTAATCTCATTTGTTCATATCTTTGTTTTTGTTCTATATATATTTTATATATGTAGTTATTTGGCAACAAAATCAACACAGTACGTTTCTCTTATTTCATTATTTAACTATATAATATAATTGTATTCTTTTTTTTTTTTTGTTAATTTTTATAATTTGTATATAATTATATAAATTATTATTTTTTACTATTTTTTTTTCAATAAATATTTTTTACTATTTCTTTTTTTTATCTAACAATTTTATTTTTTTTTATATAAATAAATGATGTGGCATCCAATAAATTCGTTTCGTATTTTTTTGTTTGTATGTTTTACTTTTACATTGTTTTTAATTTAATTTATTTTTTGTATGTTGTATGTTATTAATTTCTTCACACTATTGGTTGTTATTATTATTATTGTTATTATTTAATTTTAAAAAATATGTTTCTCATAAATAATATTTGACGCAAACACCAGATTCTAGGTGCCTTTTTAGGTGGGAGCTTTGTGAAAATGCTTTGGCGCACATGAGGCAACGAAATTTCTTTTGTCCACCGCATTCGTATCTAAGGATTGACAAAATGTAAAAGAGAATTTTTTTTATTTTGTTTTCAAGTTTTAGTTTTAAAAATTTTAAACTATAAAAGGCATTTGAATTTTTGAAATTAGTGTAAAAAGTGTTTTCGCTAGAATTTACTGATTTTGTATTTTTTTTGTTTCAAAAAATGTTTTGCATCAAATCTGCCGTCAAGAACTCTCTTAGCTTAACGTTTTGATTTCTATCGACGACGACGAAATTTGAAGTTTGGTCACTGTCTTCGATCATTTAATCAGGTTGCTAGAGATGTTCTCAAAGCATTCATCAATTTCTCTTAAGATCTCAGTTTATAGACTTTTAGCTACCTAATAGCTAATTTATGATTTGCCTGAATAAGTTTAATTAATTAATAAGTTTTGAATTATGCAATTTCTACCTTACATTAATATTTTGTTAATTCGTATAAGGGTAGCAAAACTTTAGTTTGAATTTACAGATCTAGACATAATCTTTTTAGAAATCAATTGTATTATTTGTAAAGTTTATTTTTTAACATTGTTTTAGTTTCTAATGAGAAAATATATGCTTGCATAAGATAAACTGAGCAGGTGACATTTATCTTAAGTTAAAAAAATTGATTTTATTTTAGTGAGATTTGTATTCGAAATCTTTCTTTTATTGCTTTAGCATTTTTTATCAAGGGTATAAATTAAAACATGAATATGCCCAAAAGTGTTTTTGGTTTTGTACGATTTTTCATATTTACAACAATGGACTTTAACATTTTATGATAAACGCCAGGTATAATTGAGCTTTTAACGATTTTAAAAAGATACACATATTTTAAATGTTATCCCAGTTATGGACTGTTTTGATCAAGAACATACTTTTAATCAAATGAGGTATGAGAAAAGATTGTTGGTCAATCTAAATTAGTAAAATATATTGAAACGCAATTTTTCAAATCACATTTTTTTTTTTAAATGAATGATCTATGTGATGAATTTATTTGGTATGTCAGGTTTGACTAACTACACTTATTTCTTTCATTTACTTTTAAATACTGAATTTATTCAAGTCGTGAAAAATTACAGAAAAAAAGTTGTAAAATTTAATAGCTAAGTTTTTGCAATTGCAGTTTTATAGAATGATAGTTCAGCCACTAGGAACAGAGATTGAATTGGAGCAAACTAGACTGAGACACTTAGATGGACTCAGCTAAATATTACCTAAGGCCTTTAAAATAAATTAAAATGAGACAGTTAATTCTGAACCTATATTAAGGTAACTTAACTACCTCACCCAAGCTAATCGATATTTCCAAAATGTTGCACTAGTTGCAGAAGTGAAGATACGATTTTAGCAAGGTTGGTATTTTTAATTTTTTCATTAAACCTAAGAAACTAGCTTTCTGAGCTCTCCGAAAAGTTTTAACTTGAAAAAATTACAGTTCTGCTTCTGAAAAATAAGAGATATTTTGATCGAAACCATAAGCAATCATAAATTGATGCATCTACATATTTAAATGTCAAATTTGACAATTGTCAATTATTGTATGATATAAGATTTTGAAAAATTATTGTCTTTTAACAAACATTCATATAGCGATTACAATATCCGATGACTGAGTTGCGGATGGATAGAAATTATTTTTTGAAATTTTTAATATATGGTAGGAATGTCAAAATTGACATTTGATTCCCTCCGTAGTGTACTCATCGGTGATTATTTTTGATTATGTAAACGATTACTTTTCAAATACGCAATCTTACTCATACTTCAGTTTAGAATCAAAAATATTCAGATAGGATTCCGGGTCGCGAAAGCAATTTCGGATTGGAAAATAAAAACAACCTATGTTGTTTTAAAAAGGTTATACTAAATAAATTATTTGTCTATAAGATGATGATAGTATTTTAATCTAAACATGTTTTCCTCATTAATTTAAGTTTTATAAAAAATCGGAACATATGTAGAAAAGCTTAAATTTCAAGTTGAAAACAATTTTTGAATGCACATACTCTAGCTGTATTTCATTCAATATACATACATACGTAAGAAACAAAATTGAGCTTAAAGAGCAATCCTGAATTCGTGAATTCGGGACATCTTTTCTAAAAATAAAGTTTGAATCCGTGCAAAAAAATTCTACTGCTGGAATTTGATAAGTTATTAGTTTTGAAACGTCTTACTTGTCATTTTGAAAAATATACGCAAAGCAAACATAAAATAAGGGTTGTTCGTTGTTATTTTATGTATATAATTTTTTGACGTCTTCAAAACATTATTTTATAGCCTCATTTTCGACGGTAACAATTTTTTATAAAAAAAAATGTGATGAAGATTAAAACTGTCATTTAGTGTTTTCTTTTCAAAAGGTTAGTAAAATTTGGCAATTCCAAAAATTAACATCGTAAATTTTCACTGTTACAATTTTCATTTTTGTCCAATAAGAAAAGATTTTTAATACAAATTCTATATACAAGTAGAAAACAATGCACAAATTATTAGGCTGTTAATTTAAAAAGTGAGAATACGGGAACGCCAGTATACCAATTTTTGATGGACTTAAGGCCGCAAAGCTATTTCGAATTTATAGTTTTAATTTTTGCACAAAAGAAATGAACACAATTTTCCTAGTTTTTGCACTTAAAACTTAATGTAACATTTTCCGATGAGAATTTTCTTTTTGGGAAAGGCATCATTTCTCTTTTTTTTTTAGATTTGAATTGAAATCTCAGATTTCGACTTTTTTAACTATTTTAAACGTATCGAAAACACCATTTTAATGGTGGACATATTGGAAAATATTTTGAGAAGAATTATTTTGATGTCATATCATTTTTGAAAATGGTCTTATCAATATTTAAAACCTATGCCTCACTTTCCTATCTCTTTTAAATCATCAAATGGGAATCAAATAAAATATGAAATCCTCATAAGAGTCCAATTTATTGTGATATCTAAAATGTATTTCAAAATATCAAAACTAACTAATCTTGAATATCAATTAAATCTTAAGGTATATTAATCTTAAATACAATTTCATAAAATAAAGCATAAGTATATTAAAACAAAAAAAAAAAAACAAAACAAAACGCACCTGATATGTCTCTGTAATGAACTAGCATCTTTATAGCTTTTTAAACAATTGAATCTTGGACACTGATATCTTCCGTCTGGATTGATGAACTTAAATAAATCAGAAAACTTCAGCTCGTACCAATAATCTCTGATAAAGGGTTGATTTGGATTTGGTGTACCCGACGATGGAGGTGGTGTTTGACTTGATGTTGTTGAACTTCTTCGACCTGAAATAATTTTTTAATAACTTTGTTATGGATTTTACAAAGAAAAATACAACTAATTATATCAATTATAAGAATTATATCATATTATATTTGTTTTTCCTATATTTATATCGTAGTTTCTAAATATATAAATACTATTTATTTTCCAGTCATTTTCAAAAATAAAATATTATTTTTTTTTTTAATTTTTAGTTAACAAAAAAAAAAAAGAATTAAACTAAATTAATTTGAAGCTTTCACAAAACAAAATCGAAAAGATATTTAAAAAAAAACCTAAATTATTTGCTCTAAACAAAGTTATAAAATTTGTTTTGTTGTTGTTTTTTATTGGCGCAAACAAAAATAAATTTAGTTAAGTAAAGTTTTGAAAAATAAAATAAAAGCAAAACAAAATTTAAGAAAAAAAAACTATACAAACAACGGATTTAAGAAAAAAAAAAAGTAAATAAAGAATAAAGTTTAAAAATAATATATATAAATATGTATATATAAATATAATTATAAGTATGGTATATTTACAATTTTGGTTTTTACGTTACGCTTTTGTGTTATTTTCAATATAAATATATATATGTTTATATATATTTGTATATGCTGTGATGCTGGCATGGGGGGAGCGATGCATGTGGTGGTGAGTTCATGAGGATGATGATGAAGCGATTATGACTTTTTTTTAAGTATTTTTAGTTTTGATTGATTGTTTAAAGAATCTCTGAAAATATCCATGATTATAAAATAAACAACAACAAAAAAAGAAGATATTTATGAAAAAATTAAACATGAAAATAAATTAATTCGATTACAGAAGAAAACAGTTTTTTTTTTCTTTTGGTGTTTTTTTTCGGTGAGAAAAAATTTTTTAATTTTATTCATGTAGAAAAATAAAGTTTTACAATACCAATGGATTTTTTTTTTATAATTATTATTATTGTTGTTAAAATTAAATAAATTAGCATTATTATAATTTAAAATAGTTAACTTAAATACTAAAAAGAGATACGATTTACGGTTTTCTTAATTTTTTTTTTTTTTTTTAATAAATTAATAATAATACATATAACACAATTTTGTTTGTTTTGTTTGAATTGTACTCAAGTTGCACGAAAGTATAAGTCAATCTTTCTATTTTGTATGTATGACTTTTATTGCTTTCGAAATACTTAAAAAGCAGGAACAATTTTACAGTTTACAGTTTTAGATAAATAACTTAAGTACTATAGATTTACACCCAAAAATGACACAATGGAATATTTTTTTTTTGTTTTTTTTTAGCAATTTCAAAAAAATGCAAGTTGAGCGTTCAAAAATTTAAGTTTTAAGTACTATTGATTTATCATAAGATTTCAATAAAATATTTTGAACACCCTACTTATAAAAATCAAACAAAAAGTACAGTTCGGAAAAAAGTTCTAAAACAGGGTTTTTTCAAAAATAACACTTTAGAAAACAAATTATTAGAGCGTTAAAAATAAGAGCTCCAAACACTTTGTTAGAAAAACTAAAAATTATTTTTTAACATAACTTAAATAAAAACAAAATGACAATAATATTTGAAGCTTTTCAAATAGGTTCAAAATTTATAATTAAAATTTTTTCAAAAGAGAAAAAAATGTAAAATATTGGGAAATTGTTTAATTTAAAAAAAAAAAAACAATCCTTTGTCAATCATGGTCATTGTCAAAGATCTAGAATTGGAATACAAGTTAAAAAAAAACTTAGTGAATGGCCGGAAAATATTAATGAGCCCATCAAAATCAAGTGTTTCCCATGCAAGTGTGACCCAAAGTTAAAAAGCAAAAGTATGTATGTACCGAATTTAAAAAAAAAAAATATTCCACTATCGGTGTATTTTCAAATCTAATCTTAGAAACTATACGACTATCAATTTGGTATCATATCTATCCTTAACAATACTAAATTTGGCATGTTTTTTTTCGCAAACCCTAAAATTTGGTTTAATAATTTTTTCATTACTATTTTCACTTAATAACATTTATTTATAATAATCTCTGAATTTTTATCTTTAATTTACCTCTGTGATTTAGTTTTAGTTATAGTTTTTTTATAAGACGTTTCATTTAGTGTATATATTTTCTATTTGTTAAGTTTGTTTTTTTTTTGTTTTTGTTATTTAAATAAATATTTTCTGTTAAGCATTTTATTTTCAGGCACTATATGTAAGTTTTTTTGTTTTGTTTTGTTAAATGAACTGTTTTAATAAATTAATACTTAATGTTTAGTTTTTTTTTTTTTTTTGTTTAAATTGTTTTTGTTTATGTTTCCATCAAAGCACTTGAAGATTTATTAAAAATGTTCAAAAAACGAATCTTCCTTAAACGAGGATCTTCTACGTTTCAAATGAGTTATAACATGACACTTGAGATTGTCTTTGCGTTTTGTTGCAAAATCACAATGGGGGCATTGGAATTGAGGTGTGGCACTAATGTGGGGGCATTCGTAACGCGTGTGCCGACCCAGAGTGCCGCGTGAAGCGTATGTCTTGCCACAAAATTGGCAGCTAAACCGTTTTTGGGGTTGCACGGATTGTTGTGGCTGATAAGGAGGATGGTGTTGTTGAAAATCATGTTGATGTTGTTGCTGTTGGTTCTGTTGGGGTGGTATTGTTGGTGGTGGTGGTGATGGTTGATGATGGCCTTCTTCATTAAGTATTGACGGAAGAAAATCTAAAAAAGAATTTAAATTGTTTTCTTTTGTGTTTCTTTTTTCTTGTAACTTTAGTTTCTTATTTTTTTTTTTTGAAAAAATTCGGTATTTAAAAAGTGAGTTTTTTCGTTCAAGAGAAAAAAAAATATGATAATCAAAAAAGGACAAAAATTAATGTTTTGTGAATTTAATGAAGAGTTGAGTTTGAATTGTTGAGATGTTTTTGTTTTATTTAATTTTTTGTAGTTTAATTTTGTTTGAGAATAGAAAATATACACATTACAAACAAATTGAATAATAAAATTAAATAAATAAACAAACAAAATTAATGTATACTTGCAACAAAAACAAATAGATTTGATTTATGTAAATATTTTTGGTTTTTTTTTTTTTTCTTGGGAAGTAGGTCATAATAATGGTACAAACATTTAAGGTAATAAAAGGGTTTTGCGAAATAATTTAAAAATTTCAATGGAATGCATATTTAAATAATATTAAATTAGGTGTAAATATTGTAGTGGATATACATAATAATAATAATAATAATTAAACACATTCAAATAAATTAGCAATAATATTATTAAAACTATACGACTAGAAAAGTTTGTTAATAAAACATAGGTTTTTAGGTATATAATGTGATTAAATGTTAAGTTAAATTAAACTTCTTAATATTAGTGGAATGTTTTTTTTTTGTTTACTTTTTTGTTTTACTCTTTTATATTTTGTTCCTTTTCCAAATACGATTATAAAAAATAGGCATATATATATGTGTATTTTTAGTTTTAATTTAAATTTAAGTTTTAGTTTAAGTTATAGTTAAGTAGGGTATATTAATTTTTTGTTTTCGTTAAATTTTGTATCGATATATTAAATTTTTAAAAAATATATATTTTGCCAAAAGTATATGTGTATCAAATGTTTTTTTTTTTTGCGAATGCTCATTTTTCCCAATAATTTGTTCTCTTGCATTTGTTTATAAATGGAATATTTTTTCTTTATAATAATATTTAATTTGTTCTCAAAATTGGAAATCCTCTGTAAATTTTATAAGTTTAATTTGTATTATGGAGGAAAATAGTTTAATTAATAAATTGTAATTCATTGTGAAATTACAAATAGTTTTGGGGGCTTTCAAATGGTTTATTTTTTGTAAATATTTTTCCACTTAGATTGTCTTAACAGAAGCTCATCCCAGCTTGTCTTTGGTGAACTAGATTTTAATTATTCAAAATATTTGTGTCTGATATAAATTTTTGTATTTTGATTGATCTAGCTTGTACTGCATTGGATATTAAAATAGTTAGAATAAAGAGACATTTAAAAATGTAAAATATTTTTCAATCCTTATAAACAAAACATTTGAAAAATGTTACAACACACTCTCGAGAATATAGCCTTCTTGAGTTGTTTGTTTTATTATAATAATAATTTTGTACTAGAATTGTACCAGTATTGAATTTGGCTGAGATTTCTTTTTCATATTTACATGAACCATAATATGAAATTTGATGAGTAAAAACCTAAATTGCCATTAACATATATTTTAGTTTGATATAAAATATATTTTTTATCAAATTCACTAATTTAATATATTCTGAATCTAACAGCATCCAAAACACTGGTAACTGCCAGATATTTCTTGAAAAGCAAATCTTATTATTGGGAAGGATTGTTTTTTTGGAAAGTAAATTATATTTTTGCACAATAAATCATATATCATCAATCTTTTGAAATTTTCCTTTTTTAACTAATTTTCCATATTTATGAATGGAACAATAGTATTAACATTAATTTCGAAATGGAACGAAATGACACGTTGTTTCAGAAAATACACGCTAAATCTAAGATTGCAAAACTGAATCAGCTGCCAAAAGAGATGTCTTTAAAAAGCTTTTCAGGTTTTTAAGCACGCACTTCAAGTCTTATATTTTTGGCAGAAAATTATTGAAATAACTGAAACACAATTTCTTAAGATCGATTTTTAAGAAAGTAAAATATACTATAAATATATTTTAACATTCATTAAAACAAGAAACTAAACAAACTTTCTTTTTAACTATTATGAACCATTTTATAAATAAAAGCCAATTCATTTATTGTTGTTGTTGTTGTTGAACTTTCAGTCTTGTATGTTTTTGTTGTCGAAATTGCTATAGTAACCTGTAAATGCAGGAAATTGAAAGTAAACAACACAACTCACAGCAAGTAGGTACATTTGAAGCAGGATAATATTTGGAACCAGTCCAAACAATTAACAAATTTTGGGATTAGAATTTACCAAACAACAAAACTTATTCAAAATTATTTCAATTGAAAAAAGACTTTTCAAATCATCTTACAAAGACTCACTGACAAGAATAAGTCTTAGTTGCATTAAAGTTCTTAATGCAACAATGGCATTCGATTTTCTGTATAGTGGTCTTTCCATTTTGTTGGCAAATACCATATTTTCCCCAAACAGTCCCCAGTTAAAGAAAATATATACAAGAGCTAAATAGTTTTTCCTTAAAATGGAATTTCTGGCTTTAATGTGTTGAATTAGAAAACATCGATTAAACCGAAATGTCCACATCTAGTCTCAAACCCATAGGTTTTTTTTTGTATTCAAAATTTGACAACTCAAAAAATACAAATCAATTCAATTCAGCAACTCAACTATTCTGAAAATGTTTGTTTTCCTTGCGTAAAAGTAAAATTACACTAAACTCTGTTGTAATTTTTGAATAATGGAAAACTCTACAAGGACATAATAGAAAGTCAAATAAAATTAGTATTAGAAAGAAAGTGAGTTAATTAAAAATCCCTTCCCATTTTTTCTTTAAAAAAAAAGTTAGATAGTAGTTTTGCTAAGCTAAAGCACTAAGATAGTTATAACCTCCACCATAGCTTTTAAATTGTTTTTGTAGTCTTACTTTGAGTTTTTCATAACTAATTACAAGCAACATAATAAATATTATTACATAGAACACAACATATTCCACCATAAACCAAGGCAAGCATTTCGTTAACAAGAGGGAAATTAAATACATTCACATAAATTATTTTCCAAAAAATGTTTTGTTTCCTTTTTACGAGTAATTTAAATAATTTTTCACGAAATTTTATAATTATATCCAATTTTTGCAAACTAATAATTAGATTCTTCTTTTATCAATCTTTAATATTAATTAAGTTTACGAGTATTTTTTATTATTATTAAGTTATTTGTTTTCTTTTAATTAATCAAGATTAAATAACTAGAGGCTGATATATATATTAATACATATATAAAAATATATATATATATAGTGTAAATGTATATATATTCTTTGTATATATTTCATGCAAAAATAGAATCTATATAGTTTTTTCCTTTTTAATTTGTTTGGTTTTGTTTTAAAATATGTAAATTTGTGATTCTTGTTTAGTTAAAAAATATATATTATTAGTATTGTTTTATTTTTTAATTTTGTAGTATATATTGCTAGTAGATTGACAAAAATTCTAGTTTCTGTTCTTTATTATTTTGTTGCTGTTTTTTTTTTGTTTTTGTATTTTTAGTTCTATGCCATTTCAGGCATATTGTAACTATTTTGTAGTTTTACGGCTAATGGAAAAAATTCTTTTTGTAATTTAGCAAAATGTGTTTTAATATGTTTGGTTAGATTATCGCTACGTTTAGCAGCATAATTGCACGTAGGACATTGAAATAGAGGACGTTCGGTTGTAAAACGGCATTCAAATCGACGATGACGTGATAAGCTTTTACGTGTTTTATATGATTTACCACATTGATCACATGAGTGTTGATACCATAATGAGAAATCTGTAATAATTAATGATGGATTTTTGTTTTGTTTTGTGTTTGTTTTCTTTGTTTTGTTTGATAATGTTTTAAATTTTTGTTTAAATTTTATTTTTTGGAATGATTTTTTTTTTTTTAATTTTGATGAAACAAAAAACGAAAATGTAATCGGAATGCAATTTCTATTAAAACACACAAAGAATCTATCTAACTAGCACGCATTTTCAATCTACTGAAACTTAAAAACAAATTATAATTTTTCTGAAAAAAAGATACTTGTGAGTGTATGTACATCATATTCGGTTTAAACAAAAAAAAATTAAGAAAAAGAAAACAAAAAATATAAACAAAATAAATTGCGAAGAAACCAAATAAACAAACAAAATGTTGACGAGCGGAATAATAAAATAGTAAGATAAATAAAAAACATTGTATGCATTTTGAAATTTAATTTTTTGTTTTTATTTAATTTAAAAAATTCCAATAAAACATTTATAATTGTTATAATAATTTATAATTAATATATATAATAAGATACTGTTTTGTTTTTACATAGACAAAATGATATTATGTATTTTATTTGAACAAAAAAAAATTTACTTATTTAAGCGAATAAATTATTATCCTTACTCCAAAAACCACTGATCATAATTAATACGAGTAATACTGATACAAATTTTTGTTTTTGATTTGATTCTGTATACAAAAGCTTTGTGATATTTTAAACAAATAATTATTAATATAATAATAGAAGATGCACAGAGAAAATAGAAATATTAACTTTAGCAGAAATTGTTAAGAAAAAAAATAGTATCATAGGAAAATAGTACAAATATAAATGTTGAGAAGAAAGTTTTGGAACCCTTCCACCATCATTAAATACGTATATGTTATATACTCTGTTTATTTTGTTTAGAATGCACATATAGATATATGGGAAGGCAGGAAGATTCAGGATACAACAGTTAGAGCTGAAGAGACTTCTTCCATTTGAGGGTGTTTGTGTGTGTAAATAACGTACAATCTAAAAGAAATATTTTTATTTGGTTAGTAAAAATTTGTTTTACTTTTTTTTTTGATTAAAAATTCTCTCTCGTTTTATATTTTTATTACAATCAAAGAAGAAATTCTTTTAATTTTACTTTCTGAGCTGAAAAACAAAAAGAGAGAGAAAATTTAGTTTTTTTTTTTAAGTTTAAATGAACCAAATAAAAACTTTTTTATTTAAAAAGGAATAAAAAAAAAGATAAAAGAAAGATGCGATTGTTTTTTTTGGAAATTTTGGTGAGGATTTGATAATAAAAATATGATACTGATAATTAAACTTAAATTAAAATTTTAAAAAATTAATTATTTTATGTTTAAAAAAATAACTCTACAAAACTCAAGTAGAAGTTCTGATATCTTTGAATCTGTTAAAATGCCCTCCACGAGTATACTTTTTTTTCTTTTCTAAAAGAGACTTAAAAATAGTTTAATTATTATAATGTTTCAATAATAATCCTGTCTTTAAATGTTGGAAAAATCTGTTTTGGAATTCGAAGTGATTCAAGTTAAGTAAACTGATTAATATTAAACGATCGGAAAATTCGGCATTACAACAATAAGTTTGTATTGTTACAAATGTTACAAACTTGACCGTACACATTATTGACATTAAATCACAATTCTAACTAACGTTTAGCCAGAAATATAATGATTGAAAAAGAGTAAAAACTAACAGTCGCTCAAATACATCATGCTCATATTCTAGATAACTAAAGTCTAACTAATTAGTATTGATTGCGTTACCTACGCTTAAGCTAAACAAAAAAGCTATTTCCTTTTACACAATATCAAAACAAAAATTAAGTGAACTATTTTAAACTTAAGTACAGTTTTTTTTTGTATAAGTTAATAAACGAACAATAAACACCAAAATTTTCAAAGACTATCGCCATTAAGAATAAAGTGGATTAGAAGGAAAGATTAGATTTTGAGGTTTAGGAAAATTTAAGAAAAAATTCATTGATTTGTTTTCACAATTCTGAGAAATAATTTATTTGTCTTTAGATAATTAAAAAAAAATATATATATAGAAACTAATTTATGAAGAAAGCAAACAAATCTGAATTATAAATAAGCCTTAAAAAAAATATTAAAATTATTTTTCTTTGTTTTACATAAATTAAATTTTAATTATACATAAAAGTTATAGTTTCTTCTTCTAGAACAAAATGATATGGAACTTTGGAATGCAGAAGGGAAGAATGATGTTTTTTATTAATACATAAATCTTTTACTTTTAAATTGACATACCACGTAATTTTATTAATTTCTTTTGAAAATCGAAAGTCAATTATGAAAGTTTCAAAATAAAAGCTTTGATTAAAAAAACATCAAATTAAATTAATTGATATACAAACTTATAGAAGAAGCTAAAAACTTTAAGTATTATACTTGAATGTAGACAATTTTAAAAACATATAATCGCTGACAAATTAATTGAAGAACAAATAAAATCAAATGTTAAAATACCGTACATAATAAAATTCGAAAAAATACATACATAAATTCTTAAAAAACTATTTTCTTTTTTATAAAAATATATTCAAAATATTATGTCGATATTTGCATCTCATTATTCTTCTTTCTTAATTTCCTTTTTTAACATTGAAATATATATATATATAAAAAAACTCTTTGAATTCTTAAAACTAAACATATGTATTTATCGTCTTACAGCGTATGGCAGAGTTTATTTTCAAAAAAATAACTCGTCTTTTTATTTAAATTATATTTTATTCAACAAGACTAGAAAATGTCGAATTGGGCCCTGTTTTTTCTTTCAATTTTTGAGTATCAATCATCGATAAATAAATATTATATTATTCTTTTGAGTATTTTAAGTTTTGACTTATCGATTATAAATTAGTTTTTTGTTTTAAAATATCGTTTTTGTTTGTTTTGTTCTTATTATAAACTTAGCATTACAAAATGGCAAGTGAAATAAAAATCGTTTTTAAAATCACAAAAATTAAATTAAATAATTTATAAATAAATTTGAGATCGATAAATAATAATTTAAAAAAATGGAATTATATAGTTTCATAATATTAAGTCATTGTTCTTTGTTTTGTTTTATATATATAAACAAGTTACGTACATTTCTTTTGTTTTTTTTTTTTTGGTTTGTTGCGTTTCATTTTTTGGGACACTTTGGGAAAGGTTACAATTGTTTTTGTGTTTGTTTTAAATAAAATATCTTAAATATACAAAATTAAAAAATCATACAAAATATACGACACAAAAGTTAAAAAAAAAATATTAATAATAATAAATACAAATACTAAAATTAATTATTATTATAAGCAAAAGGCATTGAATTCATCAATCGCTCCTTTAGCAGCGAATTCGAAATCAACTGCAAGCTTAGCTTCATTTTCCAATCTTCATCCATAGCTATGCCTTTGGATGGACTAATTGGTTCAACTTTTAACATTTTTGGCTCGGTTTCTTCTTTGTCTTGATCATCTTTACGGTGGTTGTTTTGATGATAATGCTGATCATCATCGCTTCCAGATAATGCTGCTGCTGTTGCTGCAGCTACCGCTGCTGCTGATGCTGATGTTGGGTACGCTGCAATCGCTCCTGTCAAACCATAAGAGGGCATCGTCGATGGTATAGTACTTGTAGGCGGAACAACTGCCCCACCACCATTATTAACACCACATTCATATTTTAAATTTCCTCCAGCTTGGGCTGCAGCAACAGCTGCTACTGCGGCTGCTGCCGCTGCTGCTGCATTATGATGTATCACACTATAGCCCGGCCCTGGGACATTCTCATTTTCATAGTAGTCTTTTTTCATTGATAGATTTTCGGGCCCGTCATTTGCTGGGATACCATGTTTCGATGTCATGTGTCTGACCATGTGGTACTTTCGACGGAATCTCGACGGACATAGATCACACTTGAAGCGCGGTGGTATTCCGATGCATTCATCACGCATATGGCGTTGTAAGTGGCGTTTACGTAGATAACTCTTTCCACATACGCTGCATGGGAAACGATCGCCAACAGTCATTGATTGTTCGAAATCTATTGTCATATCTTCTCGAAGTTAAGTTTTGTTTTTTTGTTGTGTTAAGATATTTATTTTGTATATTTAATGAATGGATTAATGAATGGGTTTGTGTGTGTTTTTTTATACAATGGAATTTGTGTGTGGGGGTGATCATTTGGGGGTTAAATGAAATGAAATGAAAAAAAAAACAAAAAGAAAAACAAATTGTAAAAAAAATTCGAACATCATTTACATTTTTATAATATTTTTTTTTTTTTTCAAAAGCAGTTCGAAAACTGCATTTTTTTATTCTACATTATTTTCTACAAAATAATACAAAAATTTAACTGAAATAGCTAAGACAGATAAAATAAATGTTTACATTTTTTGCAATCAAAATAAAAATATTAAACAAAGCTAAAAAATATACATCTACTATTAAAATTTTGTTTAAAAAAACAAAAATCAACTTAGTTTAAATTTTTCTATTTGAAACATGAAATTAATAATGAATTCTAGTTCTACATTTTAAAATAAGTGTTCAATTTTTTGGTTTAAGTTTCATTCATATTCGCTATCAGTTTGAATGGAATCATCTTGTTTGTTTTGAAATAAAATAGCATCGATAGCAGAATATAAATTAGTTTTCTTTTTTTTTTTGAATCTACATTCCCTTGGGAGAAAAGACGTTACTTATGACTATGAACTCGCATATGAATTTTTAAAGTGCCAGCGTAATAAAATTTACTGGAACATAACAAGCATTCGTGTTGCGGCGGCTTATGACACTCGATGCGTAGGTGTCGCTGAAGTGATCTAAATGATTTGTACACTCGATCTGGACATCGCATGCAAACGAAGCGTGTTCCCTTTGGTGCCTTGGAGGTATAAGCAATTTGAAGGAGTCCTGAAAATTAAAGAAGGAATCAAATAGAACAAACGAAAAACAAACCGCGCTACTCTCTTTGTGTTAGTTTTGTTTTACTGTAAAGGGAAACCCATAGATTTTGTTTTGTTGTAATAAAAAAAGCTCATTTCCATGATATTTTTATTTTTTTGTTTGGTTTGTTTAACTTTATAAAAATGAAATTAGAAAATTTAACAGTGAAACATTTATATCAGTTTGTATGTACATATTTTGTTTGTTCATAATTTACAATAGTTTGTACGAAAATATTAATTTTTATTTAATAGTTTTTGTTGTGGTTGACCAAGAGGATTTTTTTAGAGATTAGTTTACAACTTTTTATTGTGAATTCCGTGCTTTTGTCGTAAATGCAATTTCAAATCGTATTTCCACGTACAAATAAATTGACAAAAATTACAATTAAATTGTGTTGGATTTTTCTTTGGCGTTGTAAAAACGGAAATTGCTGAAGAAGGAGAAATTGTCGCTGCTGCTGCGACTGAGCTACTTGCTGCTGCTGCTGCTACCGATGCTGCTAGTGTTGCATGAAGAGCGGATGATGATGTAGATGGCTGGTGAGTGACAAGTCCTCCTCCTCCTCCTCCTGGTGGTGGTTGAGGTAGCTTCGAAGAAATACAACCAAACCCCGAACTAGAATTTTGACTAATTGAATTTATATCTACCGAAGTTGGCATCATCATTTGGGAGCCGATAAAATTTGCCAATTGTATAGAAGCGGCTGCAGCGGCAGACAAAGAGCATTGCGAACAACCAGCGCCACAGCCGCTATGACTGCCACTACTAACCGATACCGCATTACTATTAAGACCGCCTAAACTTGGTGGCGATGAACCAGGCAGTGAGGATTTTCTACAGCTTTTGTACAATTTTCGTATCGTTATTTCTGGTTCGAATAAGCCACTATTTGCAGCACCACAATTTACAATACCACCAACATTGCTACCACAACCACCACTCCCAGCACCACCTCCGCCAGAAGTCGACGATGCTGCCGCAGCTGCTGTAGCAATATTATACAATGTCCGCAGATCTGAAAAATTAGGGGTTTTTGGTTTGGTTTTTGTTGTATGGTGATTTATTTTTATTTTAAATTATTTCTATTTATTTTTTTAATGTATAACATTTTATACACTTTAGGCTATAGATTTTATTTATGAACATTAAAGTTTTATTAAAAAAAAAAAAAATATGTATATTTTGAATAATTTGGTGTGAATACGAAACATAAGTAACCATATACGAGTATAAAACATAAAAATAGAGATTTATTTTTTATTCGATAAATTAAGGGAAAAAAAACACAAAAGATTTTTAAAAATTAAAAAAAAAATAACTGTTTTAGAAGACCCCAAGAAAAAATTTACAAAGTTTGTTAACAAAAAAAATAATAATATTTATATATTATGTTATTTACCATTAAAAGTTGCAAAAGAAATTGATTTGGAGTATGAGGGAATATTTTTGTTTTTATTTTTAAACATTCACGTTCAAAAGAAACAATATACTATCCTTTTTGTTTTATTTTAAATCATTTTATTTATTTGATTATTTTTTTTTCTTATATAAAAATATTTTGTTTTTATTTTACTATAATAGGGTTAGTTGTATGAATGTATTAAATAAGTAAGAAAACAGAATCCATAAAATCTATTTTTTAATTTATTTTTATTGATAAACAAGATTTATAATATTAAAATATAAAAAATTAAAGATTGGAACCAAACATAATTAACCGAAATATACCCGTTGTTGTTTCTATCTTTTTGAAGAATTCCACTAGACAATGATAACTAAATATGTTTATGAATGGCATCGTCTAACACGTGGTAATTAAAAAATATAATAACAAATCAATAGTTTGATTAATAAAGATATTCTTAAAATTTGTATTGCTATTTTATCAACTTTTACATACAAAAAAGTATCAGTTTAGAAAAATATTTTCTAGCTTTAAATAATTTTTAAAATAAATTTGGAGTATGTTGCAAATGAGTTTTATCATTTGAAACACACAAAATCGAAGATTTAACAATGTCAGTTCTTTGATTTGAAAAAAAAATCATGTTAATTTATGTTTTCAATTTTGAGATGTGAACAAATAATGTTTCTTTGGTGAGCATGTGAAACGATGGCCTCAAAAAAATTGGATTTTCGAAATAGAGAAAAAAGTCCTACACATTCAAAATATGTTTGACATATTGGTACTTTTATTATTTGAATATTGGGGATTTTATTTAAAGGAACGTTCAAATGTGATGCTAGCCAGATTTTCGTTATACATAGGTATTGGAGAGTAGGAGCGGAAATTTAGGCTGCACAAAACTTATGGTTAAAAAAAAAAGAAAAAGTGACGAACCCTTTTAATTCAATTTATTAAACTAACATTTATTTTAATAATACAAAAGGCAAGGGAAGGACGCTTTTCTTTACATAGCCCACATACTTTTTTTTAATTAAGTACGACTTATAATTTTATTTTAAGCTTTCGCCTTCAGTCGAACGTTCGATTCGCTTCTCGTTATAAGGGCCTATCTTTTGGAAATATATACTAAACTAGACGTATTTATACCCAAGGAAATAGATGAGAAAATACTTAACTTAAAACTTTAACATAAATAATTTTTTTAAATGTTTATGAAGCATTGTCACACTCTTTTGGAGAAACTTTTTTGTCGTTTGACGAGCTACACTAATTCAAACCTGCGAAAAATGATGGGCTATGTATCATTGTTAATTAAAATAATTTGCGCTGCGGCTCATTAACATAAAGGCGCATACGTTTCGAAATGTGTCAATTTACTGTGACTTAAGAAGTACTTGTGAAAAATCGATCTACCGAATTCACTTAATTACTGGTCTTTCAATAATACGACTATGCTAACAAAATGGATTGAGTACAATAGATTTTTCAATTTGAGCATTCTTTGATATAAGATAACCAATTACCCCTCAATGTTACTCGATTACGACTAATTCATAAATACTAAAATTTATTTGCGGGTGACTTGGAATAAATCATATGACAAATTTTAACACAGGCTAACAGTTGATGTTTATATTGTGCTGAGTTCAATCTTACAAGAAACTTGTTCAACGCAAGGGAATATTATAACAAATTAAGAATACATTCCCCTTTAGAACATTGTTACCTTTATCTGAAAAAACCTAAAGTAAAACATATTCGGAAGTAGTTGCATAATATTATGTACACCACGACACAAGTGATTTTCGGACGTTCGATTTGAGTCGAGTTCTTGGGAGCGATAGGATAATTCGATCTCGAGACATCATTTACTAACTTTAGAACAATACTATAAGAATTTTATCAATATCACAACGTAAAAAGGCAGATCAATAAGCTGAGTACAAACTTTTTTGTTTTGATTAATTGTATGAAGGAAAGTATTCCCAAACCAAAAGAGCCTATTTTCAACACAATCAAAAAAATAAGTTCAAAGATTTGGTCAAACACAATCAACAATATGAAAGTAGGAATAGTTAATTTCGAATCTAAAAACGATATTTTAACTACAATATAGCAAACTTGAAGGCTAAGGAACAAATCAGATAAACCCTTTTAAAGAAAAAAAAATATTCCTATCAGATTCCATAATGTTTTGGTATAAACAACCGAGAGTCAAATATTATGTTTATGAAAATAAAAATGTTAAGACAGTATCCGAACCGAAGGACTAATTTAAATAAGTCATATGCTTGATTGATAACAAAAAAAAAATGGAACATTATTTACCACACAAACATTTTTGCAGCAATATGAGGATCTCAACTTTATTTACCACACAAACATTTTTGCAGCAGTACAAGGATCTTAATTAACTAATAACAATTAAAATCAAAAATGTGGTATTCCCAAAATCGAAAACTCAGATTTACAATCATTGAATTTCGAATGCATGACACCATTTAGGAGTGCGCAACTGGATACATCTAGGTAGGGACCGAGCTAGATGTGAAGTTTGTTAGGGGAGGCCCTAGTTCACACAGGACTGTAGCGCCAGCTTAAGTAAGCAAGACACCATTTAGGTAAACATTAATAGTGACTTTAACAATACTATTTCTAAAAGAATTTTAACGTCAATCCCAAATTATATTTGAGTTATTTTATAAAAATATAACAATTTTCAGTTCATTGAATTTAAGGAAACAAGAAAGACAAAGACATCGACGACATTAAAGCCTGATGTTAAAATATAAATACTTTCAACTTGTTCCTCTATTTTAAAATTAAAAAAGATCCTTTATTTAAAATGTTCGTTCTACTAAAATATTTGAAGTGAAACATCAAACATTATGTTTCAAACTGAATGATCTGTTATTCGGTGGAAGGTACAAAAGTGCTAAAATTCCTCTAATCGAAAAGACACTTTATAGACTCTATTCGTTATTCATACGTGTAATGAGCATAAAATATAAATAGTTATCACTGCTGTTTGGACTTCTTCTTTTCGTTTTCAGTGCATTGCAAACAAACAACTTCCATAAATGATTCATTTACACAAACACAACATAAAAAGAACTACATATTTTAAATTTAGTCATAAAAATATTGTTTTATTGTTTTTTTTTTCTTTCTTGGTACAAAATTATTTTTATCTGATTTTTTTTTTGTTTTTGTCAATTGTAACAATAATTGTTTAACAATAAAATAGAATCATTTTATTTTTGATCATTTAGTTAGATTTAAATATATATTTAATATAATATTTGGCTCATATAACATTCATTTTAACCTATACTTTAAAAATGAAGAAAAATTAGATTAAAACTTTCTTTTCGTAAAAATTAAAATATAATCAATATCTCTCGTAAATGCTTTCGAACTAAACAAAAATAATGATAATAAATGTATAATATTGTTAATAATAGAGGTTATTATACAAAAAATAATAACTCTTTGGTTGATTCAAAATCTCAAAAAAAAAAAAAGTAGTAAAATCATCGTACAAAAAAACTTACAGCTACAACAAAGTTTGAAAAAATATATAATATAATATGTATTGCAACTGTGCGCATTTTAAAGAGGAACGCAGAGGATAATTATTCATCTTCTCCTCATCTAGGTTTTTGAAATTTGTTTCATTTTCAAATTAATCTCACTTTTTTTGTTTGGTTTTTGGTCAGGTGTTGAATTTTGTTTCTACTATGAAATTTGAAATTTGAATTTCTGCTCATAAGACGATTGCAACGATTCTGACAAAGGCGCCGCCGCCGCTGATGAATGAGATTCTTCAATTGCTGCTGCTGCTGCTGCCGCCGATGCTACTGCTTTAAACGACGACGTAGATGCAGAAGAGTCAGCTGGCATCGTTGGTGGTAAGGAAGACGAAGATGGCACCACTGCAGCAGCAGCAGTATTACCACCACCACCACTTCGATGGTGATGATGATGGTGATGGCTACCAGATTGATAGTGATGCAAATGTTGCTGCTGTTGTTGTTGCATGGATTGGTGTTGAGATGGCCTCCGGAATAAAGATCGCATTGCAATTTCTGGGTGTTTCTTACGGACGTGCTGTCTCAAGTGATCGGCACGTTTGGTACGATGGCCACACACCGAGCACACCATGCTCTTGCCTTTGCCACATTCTTGTCGAAGGTGACGGCGCAGCGTGCCATGACGTCGATAGGTACGAAAGCATTGAGGGCAGGTAAAACTTTCTTGCAACAGTAAACTATCGTAATTATGAAACCCTGAAATTCGGCTTGAATTAATTTTACACCAAAAACATTTTATTTGATTTATAAATAGTATGTAATTATTTTTTGTTTTTAATATTTAATAAATATATTTTTATTTATTTTCAAATTTCATTTTTAAATTTTGATAATTTATAATAATTTATTCATTCAATGTTTGTTTGTGTGTTTTTTTTTTTAGTTTCATTCGCATGTTAGGTGTAAAATGTTTTTGTTGATTTAATTAAACAAAACAAAATATAACAATAAATACATAATTTATAAAAATAACAAACGCATTCGGTTAGAGAAAATGAAGACCATATATAATTTATAAAAAAAAAAAAAATATGCAGTGTTAATATTTGGCATCAAACACGGAAACGTAAACAAAATTATATTTTTACAACATTCAGTGTTCTCTGGTTTGTGTTTTGTTTGCGTTTGTCAATTATTTAGTAGTACAAAGTTGTCCTAAACAATCAATGTGTAAATATTTTCATTAAAAACTCGATTTTGGTTATTTTTGTATTGGTTAGAGCAAAAAAAAAAATAATATCAAAAATTAGATCAATCAGGAATGCAAAAAAAAACATATTATAATTAAAAAATAAGTTTAATAAGGAGATTATATTGAAGCGTTAAACTTTTAATTAAATGCAATTAAAATATGGTTGTTTGGCAGTCGGGACATTTTTTTCTTAATATCATTTTTTTTTGGACACATAGGAAATACCGTATGTGTATATGAAATAATAAAGATTTATTATAATTATAATGAGTCTTAAATTAATCAAAATTATATAGAAACATTAAATTAAATTTTATATTATATTTTGTCTTATAAAGAAACAATATTTTTAAATGCTTGTGAAAACACTTACATTTTTTGAAAAGTTCATAAAATAAAAGTTTGTCTTAAAAGTATTATATTGTCCGACCTATTCTCACTAATGCATATGCATATACGGAATAAAGCATTCTAAATGACTGTCTGTATTTCCCACAGACACAATTTTTCAATTACTTTAAAATTTAATTCAAGAATTTCAATTACTCATTACATATAATTGAATTGCGAAAATTATTTGCAATTTAACTATGTAAATGTAATTGAAAACAAAAGTAGTAATCAAAAAAGCAGTTATAATTACTTTTCCAGTAATCATAACACACAAATTTAATTAAATGTTAATTTTCGATTATTACATTTTACGCGATTAACAAATTATTTTCTTGAAATGCTAAGTTCTTTTATGTGTGTTGCTTAATGATTAAAAGTAAGGAAATCAATAACCTTGACTGTAATTTAAAAGTGCTTTAGCTCAAGAACTTCAATAAACGCATTACAATTTTCAATTATATGTAATTAGTAATTGCATTTTTTCAATTAAAATTAGAAGTAATTGAAATTAGACGTTTTTAATTACAATTAGAAGTAATTGAAATGTATGTTTTCAATTACAATTACATTTACGTGTAATTGTAATTTTAAAAAGGTCAATTACAAATTACTCGTAATTGAAATGAAAATCAATTACAAAAAGTAATTATCATTTTGGAACAGTGGTTTTTAAGAAATTTAATTGTCCAATAATTTTTAGTAAAAATCTTGAAAGAAATTGGTCGCATTCGGAAAGCTAGTGGCTACGTAGTCGAAATTCAACTAGATTTGTGAATGCAAAACTTCACTACAAAGCTAGTCAATCCGGAACTGTCATATAAATGACAAATGCAAATATATAATATAGGAAACATTTGTGTTTTCAGTACTTTAAATAGTTTGTTTTGTTTTCAAATTCAATAAAACCGAATGTAAGATATAATATGAGTGATTTTTATATGTATTTAAATACTAAACGATTAATTTAATTTTGAATTCTTGTGTCCTTACCGAGCAGCTGATTGTGAAACGTCAAAACCAGTGTGCACTAACTTTGTAGCCGAAAATTTTACACTACGTCGGAGGGGAAATTTCAACTACTTTTGTAGTTAGATTTAGCCAATCAGAATCCCTTGACTACGTAGCTACTAGCTTTCCGAATGCGACCATTGTAAAATTAGTTAAATGTCAAACAAATGTCATTAGCATTGAAATTAAGCATACAAGGCAAACATTCTAACCTTGATCACTTATATTTCAAGCGTGCCAATTGAGTATCCTAAGTTTTCATTTTCAGAATTGTATGTTAAACTTAATATAGGGGAACAAGAACACCTACTTTCAATATTTGAACTAAAAGCAATTTGCTTTAAGAAATATGTAGTGCAAGTTCTCTATTTTATTTATATCAACTATACATACACAAGTGGCTAAAGTAATATTTCAGTCAATTGAATGTATTCATTCCTTTACTAATATAAAGTATCTATAACTTGTTGAACATAAGTTACAAAGTTGTGAATTAAAATACGATAATAGTATCTTATATTTACTTTTGAACAGCTTATCTACAAAAGTTGAAGATCGAAAGTCGCGGTTCAATGTAATTTTTATTTCGTATTTCGTGAGTGCTCTAGTTACCAAGGACATTAAAGCCTATTTCACAACCATAAATAAATATCTTCGATACGGAAAATTTTATCTCATCAAAAATTGTTTTGATACAACAGATCAATTTTCGAGTAATAATTTAACATAACTTAACTATGTAAGTATTGTTTTGTTCTTGTTCCTTACCAGATTATATTTATAAGTCTAAGTAATCTAAAAGAGAATTTAATCTCAAATTGATGAAAATAAACTTAACTAAATTAGAATTTCTCTGTTTTTCGTTCAGGAAACTGATTTTGGTCATGTGTGGAAATAGTGTAAGAGTAAGGCCCCTGAATTGGGATAAATTGTCGCTTTTGGACCTTTTATTTTTCTAGGTAAAACGCGACATAGTTCTTAACAAAAAAAATTATGATGATTTTGCAAAATAGAAACTTAATGTGATAACCTTGTTTAGATGACATATTCGTTATAATAACAAAAAATTACTTTTTACCGTTTTGTGTTCTTCTGTTAAAGATAATTTTAGTTTAATGCTTTATGTTTATGTAGCAAATGTAAAGAATAACAACTAATGATCTCAATTTAAAATTTTTTGAAAAATAATCATGAAATATATTTAAAAAAAAAATTAAGTAATGGAGCAAAATTTTAAACGATTTAGTAAAATGTTCAAGCCTTTTTAACTATTTACTAAGCTTTAAAAATGGTTTATCTAATTTTAAACGATTTTACATCTTACTATTGCTTAACAAAGTTTCATGCTAAAGTTAAAATCACGGAATGGTTACATTTACTTTTAGCAGTTGGGAATTCCAATTGATAGTTTTGTTTAAGCGTTTTTGCTTAGGTTATTTTTATGAACTGTCACTTTTTAATGCTTGTTTTTTTTTTTAATAAAACGCAATTAGCAATTTACTAGTTAGCAAAACGAAAAGAAAGGTTTAAAATTTTCAAGTCCCTTAGTAAATTGCTAAAAATTTAGTAAATTGTTATACCCCTTTTTTTTTTTTGAATTTTAAAAAAGGATATATACCTTAAAAAACTTGACGGGAAAGATCGATTTTGAAGTCCATTTCGAATTTCCTCACCAGTTACAAAACCTTGTTAACCAATGTTATTCATAGGGCAACCAAAAATATGTTCGAACATATTTTTTGTTAACATCACTATTAACACGAGACTGTGATAGAAATGCGTTTCATTGAAATCTTTGTTTTTTAAACGTCATCTGTTAGGGCATATTTTTGCATATTTTTGCATATTTTTGCATATTTCACTGAAAATGCATATTTTTGGATTTTTGCTTTTAAAAGGCTATTGCATATTTTTCCTTTTTTTGTAAAGGCAAGCAATTGAAAACAAAGCATTAATAAGAACAAAAAGACGAAACAAAAAATCAGAAAAAAAATTAAAGCTCCATCCAGAGTGAAAACTTTTAGAGTAGAACCTGGACTGGAACTTCCTACACAACCAATCATAACGCGATGGGGGACTACTACGCCAAGCAATTTGAAAAGATTGTTTAGATTTTTGATGCTTTAGACAACGAGGAAGCTGCATCAGTAAACATTTTTAAAGATCTTCTTAAAAAAACAGAATTCAAAGCCGACTTAATTTTTTTAGCATCAAGCTATGGGTTTCAAGTAACATCAATTTCAAAACTTGAAAAACGCTACGATCACTTCTGCTGACGTTGAACGGAGCTTTTCCATTTATAAAAGTGTTTTTCGATCAAACAGACAAAGCTCAATTTTCAAAAATTTGAGTGAAATGTTAGTTATTTACTGCAACAAAAATTTGCAATAAATTTTCTTACTGATCCCTGACATTAAAGAAAATTCTTTTATTCAAAAATGAATCTGCTTTGTTAACTTTGTTTTTTTTTTCTTTCTTAAATAATATGTGTGTGCGTATTCGCCATTAAACAATTTTTTTTGATGTTTTATTAATCTTAAAAAAGTTGGAGTGAAGAAGAGTTTTGATTTTTCTTTTTTTGATTGGTATTGTTCTTATTAATTAATTTCCTTAAGCAAATAACGCTTCTTATAAACATCTTTTACATTTATTGAGCATATTTTGAGGACATATATTTGATGTTTAAGGGTATATTATAAGCGCTTAAAACTAGTTTTTTAGGACATATTTTTGGTTGCCCTATTATTCATAATGAGGGCCTAAGAATAACTGCTAGAAAATGATTCAAGGTAATAATTTTAAAGTTAGTTGTCCCACTCTCATTAGTCCTTATAAAAGATGGACAAATTTTATTATTATTATTATTTGATAGTTTCAAAATCATCCAGTTTTCTAGTTCTTTTAATAAAAGACATTAACCACATCATTTTAAAAAGTTCTTCTCATGACAACTCTGTCATTCGAACAATGAGATTTTCTGGTCGACAACTAATTTTTTGAACAAATTATAATACATTTGATTGTATATTGTGTATAAAATGCATTAATGAAAAATGTTGTTAGTCTGTGTTATATTTAGGGATGGGTGTAGCTGTTTCTTTGACGTTTCAATTTTTACACATTGCTAGAAATCTTTGTATAAAGAATTTAAAATTATTGATATTTTTAGGAAAATTTAGAACTGTTACACATCGACAAAAGAGACTAATAACTGAATAAAAAGCCGTTTAAGTGCCTTCTTTATATATTATTATTTTGTTTTAATTATTTTGGAGTGTATACGTTATTATATTTAAATTTTTCTTTTGGGCATCAGACATTTGTTTTGCTTGTAATTCATTTCTTATGTTCTGAAACCCTTTCCATATACAACCAATACACCTTTTTGGTTATCTTATTAGAATTGAACACGTCTTATTAACTTTTAATTTGATTCAAATTATTAATCATAAGAAATATGATAAGTATTTATTAAATACATATATAAATCAGCTAAAAATTCAAATACAAAATGTTAAATGGCAACAGAAAAGTGTAAATTCAAATACATATTGTCATTTAATGAAAATGGACGATTATCTGTTGCTCTTAATCAATCTCGAATTGTTGCTTTCAAAACTTAACAAATTTCTTCCTTGAAGCCAATTAAATAGTATACTTTAGTCAATATGAATTCACAAGAAAAAAAATAATAAAATTTCAATTACAAAAATAAATAATTTAACTTAACATTCGAATTCAAAATTTAAATCAGAAAATAAACAATATTATAATGTTCAACATTATAATGGATTAATACAATTTACAGTCATTATAATGAGTAGGTAATTCATAAATTAAATTTTATCATTTCTTTTGCACATGTATAGTTAAAACATGTCGTTGTAGATTACCAACTTGATGGAAGCTTCGATCACATGATGGACACATAAAATTTCGCGGTTTCCCACACTCATAGCGAACATGTCGGCCTAAATTTCCACGATGTCTATATGATTTGCCACAATGTTCACATGAGAATTTGTTACATTTTTTTCGCGTTACAACGCCACTAGAATTAGGAGAAGGATTTTTATAAAATTATGTAAACTCAATAAAAAAAAAACATATTTCGATCTGACTACCTCTTTGCTGATGATTTTATTTTCTTAACATTAATTTTCAAGTCACGCATTTTGACTGCATATTGATTTTGAACATAGAACAATTCATCATCTTGCCAAAAGGGCTCAAGTAATTCTAGGGGTTATAATAAGAATTATTATTCGAGCATTTGCAAAGGAATGAAATAGAATAACACAAAACTATCGAATTGATAACAAAAATAATAATGTGGTACTTGAAAGCATTCTGTTATGAATTTTTGTTTGTGTAATGTTAAATTGCATCAATAAAACAAAACTAACAAAACACATATAAAATTGCAAAAAAAAAATTATATGGTAAAAATCTCTTCATCCTCGATAACGTTTTTGAAAACATTTATTAAAAAAATAAACGTTTCGGTTATTTTTCGGTATTATTCCTAGCATTAAGATTTTATCTGGATAAATTTGTGTGCTAACTTAAATTCGACAGAATATGTTTCAGCAAGTACATGCATTTGTGTTGAAAAAAATCAGTAATTTACGATCTTGAATATTTGTATCTTGAATTGATAGTTCTATACAAATTAATAACTGTTTAATAAAACGCAATTATTAACTGTATCAAAAGGCGAGGTTGGCCAACTATTTGAAATAATGATGAAAAAAACTGAAGTCTTTTCCAAAACTAATCAGTAGCAAATATAAAACAAACCGAAAACTAACCTCGAAATAGCTTTGCGGTCTAAGATTCCATAAAAAATTAGTATGTTGTCGGGTAAGAAAACCTTGTGTTCACTTCATCCTATGTAAGTTTCTTTTGGTAAAAACCATACCATACAATGGACAAAATTATTTAGAATTAACTTATCAAATTTTAAATAATATTTTTTATATAAATCTGTTGTATTCACAAGTCCATGTAAGAGCATGGTTTAATGTCTTCCAAAGAATTTGAAATGAAAGTGAGCCTTAGAGAGAATGCTCCCTGCCCTAGAAAACATAGAGTGTGGTATATATGAAAATTGCAGGTTACTAAACATGATTTTACTCACAAAATATGGAAATGGATAACATATACCAGAGAGGATAACAGTAAACATATACTTTTTGAATCTGTTGTGCCTCAACCCTAACTAAGAGGTGATCAGAACTGGTAAGGCAAGTGCATTCTCCTAATGTGGCCCATGCTGTTTTTTATATTTTAATGTCTTGCCTATCAACAAAAGACTCAGGACTCTAGAAGTAACTTAACGCAACATTAAAGCCCACTAGTTTTCGTAATGTTGTTAATAGAAAAAAAATATACATTTATTAATTATTTTTGTATTTATAAGATTTGTCGTATCGCATCATCAACAGTTTGTATGAATTAAAGATAGTTATTTAAAGAAATGATGATGCCCGCTTCCTTTAAAATTGAATTATTTATACGATTTAAGATTTCATTCATCATTGACTTTTCGTCTAATCAAGAATTTTCCGGGGAATTTATTTTATCTTCTTTTGAAATATTTTCCGATATCGTAGATCTTGGTGGAAATAAATTTAACAAAAAGTATCATTGTAAAAATAGTTGCTCAAGCGCATAAGTGCTTTAAATAAAAGCTTCATCTATTTTGTTTTTCCACAGTTTAATTTGATTATCATGGATTCTTTCTTATTCCATAATTAAGGTTTTTAATAAACCCAAGAGGGCGACAAGGGTATGTCTAATCACCAGTAATATTTCTTTCTATCATGCTACTATAAAATAAACATGATCCAACTATATTCAAGTAAATTCTTAAACTAAGCGTGCTATTGTCTAAGTAACGATTTCTCAAATTGACTGATTTAGTGAACAGACAGATTATATGCTTATCAACTATAATCCTTGATTAAGGATTATCAGCAAACTGGCCCTTATTGTGTAACAAACTAACACTGTTTTGAGTAGGATTTTAGACCAACAAAGACATAAAAGGATTATACTACTACGACCATTCAATAAACCATAATACATTATATGTAAATATATATTGTATTTATAGCAAGAAAATAAACCTTACATATTTCAATTTTTCTCCTTTTATTTAAATGTTCTTCTCTAAATTTAGCACTTCATTTCACAATTTTTCCTTATCAAAATCATTAACAATCATAATTTCGATTATCGACTATTTTCAATTTCCTCAAAATTAATATTCATTTCGTAACTATGCATATTAAATTAAAAGATAAGTTTAAAGAAAAAGTATACATTTTGTTTTTAACATTAGTTGGCATTAATTTAAATTGTATTTACAAAAATAATGCATTTATTTTAATACTGAATAAGTAATTCGAAGTCACATTGTATCATTATATTAGAATTACCTTTAGTTTTGAGTAGTTCGCTACAGGCAAACTGCCGTTACGAGTAATATATCATACAATATAAAATAAAAATATTACTCGGCTCTTAAAATGATGCATATAGAATTTTAAACAGATATTTGATTTTTGTTAGCATTGCTTTTGTTTTTTATACAAATTACTACAGTGTACATTTTAAAATACATGTTTCAGATTATTTAATTATAGAAGACATGTATATTTTATCACAATGTGACAATTTCTATTCCAAATTTGTACAAATAAAGTAGTAATGTATGAATGTACCTATTTATGTCAAGAGATTTTCAAGGGACATGGCCTTGTTTGTTAATTAAGAGCTTTTGCGCCATCAAATTCACTGAGGATTTTTTACCATGAAAGAACTCAAACTGAATTGTATGTATTGTTACATCTTTAATCTATGAAAGTGGCAAATTGTATGATATGAAGTATTATTAGCTTTTTAAAAGACACAAATTAAGTAAGAATATTAAGTGAAAACCCCAACAGAGGTTGTGTGTAATTATAAAAATAACACAATTGGCAAAATACTATTTTGGACTTATTCTAGCCACTATAGTTTCCATAGTCGTAGAAAAGAAGTTAGTGTGTTTAAATAAAGAGATAAATCCTAAAAACTACTAATAAACAAAATATTTCCATCTATTTGCATACATATCACAAAATCACTTATTCAAAATTTCAGAAAACAAATCATCTACATTTTTTAAACATTAATTGAGATAAAATATAATAATTCCTAATGTGAACTTTTTTTTGACATTTTCTTATTAAAATTGTGAACGGTCGAAATATGACGTTCTAAATTATAGGGCTGATGAAAACTTCGAAAGCACAATAAACAGGCGAATTTTTTCGGTTTGCCGCATTCTAATCGACGATGACGACACAAACTTTCCCGTCGTTTATATTCTTTTCCACATTTATCACAAGTTGTACTATTTTCATATGCAGCTTTTATCTTATCCTTATCATATCTGTGAAGGATTTTTATTTTAAATACAATGTACATAAATTCAAAAGAAACAAAAAATTGCTACCTTCCAATTGGCATAGGAGATTCTCTTGATGGCGTATTAAAAAAATGTTCTGATTTAAATTTGGAATCTTCATTGTAATAAGTATTGGAAGTCGAAGGAGTAGGTATATAGTCAGTTTCATATAGTGGTGAAAGGAGGTCTATGGAGAAATTAAAACGTTGTTTTTTTTTTCTTTTATTAATAAAGACAATGAAAAACAATAATACGGTATACTTGTAGCATTTTGTTATGAAATTATAAAATTTATAAATCAAAATATAGGCGTGGATATTTTGGCTGAAAAACAGTAGGGAAAAAGTTTCATGCCAGGAAATGTAGAAATATGCGAAACGAATTTATCAACAAAACAAATCACCCTTAAAACAATAAGAGACTATAAAACAAGTAGGTACTAAACTAATCTCAATCAAGATTCATGCAACAGTTAGAGCAGATCTTGCAAAATTTAAAATGCATTCGATATTATATTCATCTTTTCAAAAGAAACAAGACTAAATAAATGCATATATTTAAATGTTGAGAAATTGTATAAACATACAAATAAATTAAAATAAGTGCAGTATTCAATAATATATTAAACTACTATGCATTTACGATGGATGATGAATATTGCTCGTAAATCGTGTTGCCAATTTAAAATTATCAACTGACATTCAGATTGATTTATTTAGTTCTTTAGAAATCCTTTTCCGCTTTCTTTTCTATTTTATATGAATTTGAAATTCTCGTAAATTAATTTAACGATATTTCTAGCACGCAAACAATCTTTTTTTTGGGGAATTTTAGGTTGATCAAGCACATCAGACAAAATTTCTAAATTTAAAACTGAATATACATGAAAATGTTAAAAAGAATATAAGCTTTTGAAAAAACCTAGTAACCTAAAAAAAAAGTGTTAACTGAATTTACCCGTTTTCAGTGAAGAAGTCAAGGTCAATAAAAAAAAAGTATGAAAACGACAGCTGTCTTTAAATGTGAGAATATGTTTCATTTACTGGTAAATAATTTAGAACTTTTTCTCGACTTTTCAACACAACTCATCCCTATCACAAAGACATTCACAGTAATACTAACAATGAACTTCAGCCTTGATGGTATCTCAATAAGATTGTAAGTCCAATTTTGTCAAAACGTGAAAATAGACTTTTGAAGTATTATGCAAAGGAAAACTTCTAAATCTTCCAAACAAAAATTGAAAAAAATATCCTGAAGGAATTGGTAAAAGAAACTCGGAATTATTTGTTGTATAAATTCAATAAATTCTAATTTACATAAGGTTTAATAATATTACAATTATTCAACATAATCATAACCCACTAAAAAACTATCACTAATATGTACATTCGTAATGCAACATCGTATTAGATTTTTCATGACGAACGGACTTGGTGATGGATTTGTTTTCGGGATTTGTAAGTTTCCGATTACGAAGGAATTCGTTACAAAGCTGTATTATAAAATTAAACTGTCACGTTAGTAACTAAACAAACATATGTATTAAAGAAAACAATTAATATCTCGTTTCTCAAAGGACTAAACTTTCAAGTTAATACTTATAAAGCTCTATCGTCTAAGAACGTTCCATTTCTATTAGATATAAAAACTTTTTGAAAATGTTAAATAGTATCTCAGGTTATTCCAACAATTAATTTATTAAACATGAGTTTAAAAAAAAAACTATAAAGGTATTGAAAACATATCACTATTTCAAAAACATGAACTTCATATTACATTTAAAACTATTGAAATCATATCACTATTTCAAAAACATGAACTTCATATTACATTTAAAATTTGTCAGTAACTTACTGCGCATGCGCAAAAAAATGGGGAGCAAACAAGCTCCACCAATTCGCTAGTAAATAAGCTTTTGTTAGAGACAACAAAAAGCACACCCAAGAAATTTAGGTTTGAACATTAAGTTTATCCGTTAAGAACTCCAATCCTTAAAATTTTAAGGAATCGCCTGGTTTGCATTGCATTCAGTTTTTATTTTATTAGAAGTGAGCAATAACTAGGTGGAACTGCTCTCGGGCAAACTGTTCTTTCAAACTATTTAAAGCAAACTATTTCGCAATATTTTAATTAAATGCAAAACCTCAAATAATACTTAGCTAACAGCCGTATTATTGAACTAGTTGTAGTGAATTCTAAGATTCCGATAAAATTATATTTAAATAATTACAATTTCTTTGACTTCAAAATCAAATAAAATCGTTGGAGAAAACTAAACTGAAATAAGAAAATAATTTCGATTAAAAACTCTTTTCACTTCGGACACTCCAATAAATTTTCATCAGATATGTACTGCATGTTTAATGTGAATAAAAATAAGGTACAAATTTGAGAAATATGGGTTAACACATGTATGTATGTATGTATGTACGTATATTCAAGTCCGTTCTTTAGGTACAAGTATCTTCGATACGTTAAACAGCAAAACATAACTTTTCTTGGCAGGCTGTGTTTTTAACAATTTCACAACAACATGAATTAGGAAATCAATATGTTGCCGAAAGTCTAAAGACCTCCCATCATAATTACTGGGGAATGTGCTATTATAAAAGGTTAATGGAGTCTGGAAACTATTTAATTATTAAAAGCTATGTCGTGTCATTTAATTGTGTTTTCCAAGAGATAAAATAAAAACGCATTTTATAAATGATCGGCTGTCGTTTTTTTTAAATTAAAGTACATGGAAAGGAATTTATAAATTAGCATAGCTTAGTTTTTAAAAACATAAAAGCGCTCGTTTCAAATGTAATAATGAAAACATCAAGTGTTCATTGAAATAGAATATGTATATAAAACAAAAATGTATCGCGAATTATGGATCTATACTTTATATTCTTAGGGTTCATTCAAACTAAACACTGGTGGCGTGATTATTTGTTATGGCTAAAAACGCAGAACTAATACAAAATGTGCTGCAGAAGATAAAAATTCCTGAAGGATTAGACTAGAAAGCTATATAGACACTACTGATGTCGTTTTTTAAAACCTTTTTTTAAGGTTTAAGTGAGTGCTACAATCCAATATCATTCTAAAACATTTTATACTCTCATATACTAGACACAAAGTGATTTACTTTTAATCTTATTCGAATTTTGAAAACGATTACTTTACACTGATTTGATTTTGACAGATACAGCGAAACTACTGAAACTAAGATAAATCGTCGGTAGAAACTAAATAAATGTTTGCAATTATTAAATATATTAAATAAACAATCATTTATATTAAATAAAGCCGTTTTTTTTTAAATAACAGTAAGATAATAGAATTTAATTTATATAGGGCCCTTCCCACGGAAAGTTTCATTTCCAAGAAATATTTACAGCTATCGTGAACTTCCCTCGGAATAGATTTTTCCCAGGAAAAAAAACTACCAACATTGAAAAATTGTACTCTTCGATATCTTGCTAGGTTGCACAACCAACAAAATTATTGAATTGTTGCCAATAAATACTTTTAAATTTGAACGATAAATTTGTCAGTCTTCAATATTTTCTTAAATTAAAAATCTGAAAAGCAACATAATCCCTCCACTTCGAAACACTATTTTGACAGTAACATTTCCAGTTGTTTGCAATACATTTTGTTTTGTTGGATCAAATTTAAAATTTCAAAATGCATATATACATAGCATAGGACTTGTATTACATGCGGTGGGGGAAGAAATAAAAAAGAAATAAGGTGAAAAAACGTGAATTAAAGAATAGTTCCTTAGAGTTACCACAAGGATTGTGAGTAAAATTTAATTCTGTGCCAAATTATCTTTTTTTTTATTTTTCTTGTTTCAGATTTATCAAGAATTACCGAATTATAGGATAGCTTCTCCGGTTCTTTCTTTATGACAAAAAAAATAATTTCCTGCGACTAAAATCGTCAGGCTAAGTGCATATCTGCGTTTTTTTTTTTTTGCTGAAGGTGGGGACTAAAGAGGACTTCCTTAATATTTTCGAGGAATATCTTTGAATGAATGTGTCAAAATTCAAGCTGCGGAAGAGTTTGCCCTATATTACAATTACAAAAAAATTAATTGAGCTCATATTGCTCCATTTCGATTAATATCTCCATCAAAATAAATACGGAAAAATTCTAGAGAAATCACAACAAATTTTCCATGGGAACATTGGCCACGATAGCAATAAATTCCGAACATCATTCACGATACGAATTTTTCAAATGTAGCAAAATATTTCCAGGGAAATCTTGTTCGCGATAGGGCCCATTAATATTGGACATTTTTGAAAACTCGGTTAGAGGTCCATTGATGAAACATAAAGTATTATTAAACACGGTAAACCTCCAAAAATAACTTTATTTAGTGAAAAATGGTTGCCAGGGTGGTTATGCCTCTTTAAATGTTGATTACTTTAAAAACAAGCAAAAAGGTTTAATCTTATATATATCTTTGACTGACGCAGACTGACCTGTAGAGTGCAGCGCAAGTTGCCATTTGGGTACGGAAGCATGGGTACGTCATATTAATGCCCTCGATTGCACATTTCACATGAGTTTTGAACAAACTGGATAAGATTCAGTGCGTCAATTCCAATAAAGCTTAATCAAAAACTTTAAAAACAAATGTTGCAATTTTAACAAATTTGTAAAGCACTAACTGGCACAACACAATTTCAGCTTAATCATATCTGGCATTAAATGTTGTCTTTTAGTTTAAATAAGTTATTTCAAAACTCAAATTCACACACTTCACGTGATGAATCTAGCCATAATGAACAAACTACTAATAATTCACATTTAAAATTAAGGCGCACATTCAGTTAAGTGATAGAGGATGGATGCATATTATTAAAAGATCCATTAAAGATCCGCCAAAGTAGAAACTAATTTGTCGATCGAGAACAAAAATTAAGGATAAAATTTAATTCTTCATGTTGAATGTCGATGATGATGTACAAGATACTGAAAAAAATCTTAACTTCGAAATTCGCTACTCACTTCAGTCATTAAGGAAGGTTACATTAACCAATTTTGGAAGCTACCAAAAAGCAAGGTGAAAAGGACACCACTTTGTCATAGTTCTTAATGTAACATTCTAAAGCATAAAATAAAATTTAACTTTTATAATAAATTATAAAAAAAAAATGAAGTTTTGAATTCCTGGAAAATTAACTTGTTTGGGGTTCTAGCCTCAAGGACTGCAGCGAGACGATAGATTTTTTTTTAATAATAAATCAAATGAAAACATTTACTCCCTTCATAACTTTTCTTAAATATTTATATATCGCCTTAAACATAAAAATTTCAAAAAAAAAAAAAGAAAACACGAAAATTAAATAAAGAGGTTAGTACTTACAAAAGCGTTTTTCTCTCATTCAGCCAAGACGACAACTTTTGTGAATAGGATAGAACCACATTCATCATTTCAAAAAAAAATTTCCTCCATTTGTCTTTTTGTTGTTTAAAGTTTAAAAATTCTACAGTTTTTGATTTTTGATGTGTTATCAATATGAAATGGGCCAACACATTATATTGTAAAAAAAAGTCCCGATTTAATATAACTACAAATAATTTTGTTAGCTAGCGTCTTTTGGAAAGTAATAAAAATAACAAACAAAAAATCAATGTATACTATAAGTTTCAAACAAAGTTGAAATGTTGGCCCATTCATTAAATAAACAACAACAAAAAAACTGAATAAAATACCTTACCCGTCTTTCTTTAATCAACAAACCTGAAAAGCAACAACTACATTCCACAGAATAATTTCCCACAAAGAGAAAAATATCGGGATGGACAATTTTGTTAGGGAATATAAAAGGGAAAAGGAATTTTTTGGTAAATGAGCGAGGGATAATTTTGTAGGTCAAATAATAATTAAAAATTGAAATATTAAATAAAATAAAAGAATAAACTTAAAAGTAATTCAAATTTGATTTTGCTCTCTATCAACCGATACTGTTGACTAGAGATATACTTACCTGGCTATGTTGTGAATTTTGAAAGAAAAAAGAAAGTCTCTTAAGTTTGTTGAGAACACCATCTGGGACAGGACGACGATGACGAAGACGAAGACGGCGACGACATCCGAAGATTTACCTCACTATGAACCACGATCATGATTCACAGCTACAAATTTATACTCTCCCTTTTGATATACTGCAACGCAACACCAACTCCGAAATGGAACACAGGCAACTCAGCTTTCAGACTTTAGGACTTCTTTTCCTTGCTTCAAACACTTTTCAATCACTTTCAATTAAATCTGTTTTACTAAACAGATGGCACTTAAACACTTTAAAACGGTTATACCCAAGTAGGTTACCAAAACGAAAGCAAACGAATTACGAACGGATTGATTTTAAAGATCTTCTTGTTTAAAATGAAAAGCCGATTTATTAACCGCCACGATACTTTGCACAGCTTAAAAGAGCTGTTTTTAATTTTCTACCAAATTTTTAAGTGTGTACAGGATTTGTATATATAAAATATTTATAAAAAAAAAAAACTTAAATAAAAAAGTTCAGATAAAAAAATAGTCCCGTCAACCAAAAGCATAAAATATTAAATAAATAAAAATGAATGTTAAAATAAATATTTATATAGAGAAAAAGTATAATAAAATAAATGCATGCGTATTTTTGTTTAACTAATAAAACGTGTTTGTCTATATTAAAATAAAAAAAAATATTTATATAATATATCACAGCAATAAATGATTTTTTTTTGTATTTTCTTTTGTCGAAGAGGCCAACGTTTCACCTTTGGAAACATTTTGTTTTGATTCTTTTCTTTGTAATATTTTAACATTATTATTTAACAAAATACGTATTATTTTCGGAAACGTTTGTACACTTATATTGATAAAATTTCTTGTTTCTTGAATTTGTTTAAGTTTTAATTGATTTTTAATAAATATTTTCAAAGCAAATGCGACGTTTTTGTAAGTAGGTACTGTTGTTATGTTATTTCTTTCTGATTATTATTTAATATAATATTAACATTCGCAAATTTTTTCTTTTAGAAAAATTGCTTTTTGACTTTTTTTTTCGATTTAATTAAAATTTCTTCAAGGATTAGTCATTTAAATTCAAAATAAAAAAAAAAAGTTTAGTTTTTTCACCAATCTCAAATGTTTTCAATAAAAAAGAGAGCAAGTAAGTAAGTAAAAATATGTGTGCAAAGGCTAATCAAGTGGAAGGAGTATTAAAGCGTTTTAAAATTATTTATGTTATGTTAAACGAGAGTCCCTCTTGTGAAAACTGAGACTTAATTAAATGATAAAACTATGCGGGTGGGTTCTCCATTCCATTTGATTAGCATTTGGCAAATGGTTGTTGTTGTTTTTTTTTTAATTCATAACAAAATGCTACACAAACACCAAAAATTACCAAAATCAATAAATATTTACTTTCAAAAGATTTCTTGCAAAATAGTCGAAATCCAACTGAGATGGGAGAATCTTGATGGATACATAAATTGAATCATTCTTTTATTACATCCATTATACCATTCTTACCATTTGGATTGTATTTAGTTTCAAGTCTCCATCAAATCAAAACAAAACTCTCCAATTTCAGTTGAATTTCATAGCTATGGAGCACGACTAATAAAAAAAAGGAAGTGCAAATCTCTTCTCTCTTTTGTCGTACAATTATTTTCATAAATTTCAAATCCAAATACTTTTTTGCAAAGAAATTAAACTAAATACAAAACCAATAATAATAAAAAAAAAATATAAAAAAAAAACAAAATATTCTACATCAACTTTCTAAAATTGTTTCTTCATTTTTTTGCAATTTTTATATCAAATTTACTAAATTTAATTTTTATTTTAAAGAATAAAAAAAATAAATCATTTATATTTTATCTGTCGTGCTCATTTCGCTTTTTCATATTTGACTGTTTTTTTTTTTGTGTCAAAATGGAATAAATTTGTTGACCTACCTTGTGGATCCCGTTGTTGGGCTTCTTGTGCGGCCATAAATACTTCATCCTGAGATCTGTCGACTTGCCATTGTGCATATCCTGTAAACAAAAAATAAAACAAAAAATCAGTTACATTCAAGTTTATTGTTTCAAGGATTGTTTTATCTATTAAACAGCCTTAACGAGATTTTTGTAAGGAAGAAATTGTTTACTCGTTTTTGAAAATCTAAATTTTGGTTTATAATTTCCACACTCAAGGTATTATAAAGGTTATTATTACCCTTAACAAGTTTAAACACAGTGCGAGTGTTAAAAAAATATGTAACGATTAAAAAGATCATAATTATTATCAAGAAGATTTATATATTAAAATAGGAGGGAAAATCAGTTGGCATTCCACACTCGTGATAGTCACCTGAAAAAAGGTTCTCATACTTGACAGTACGTCCGAAATTGAGATAAAAGTAAATTGATGGGCATTTCGTTTGAGTATTACAGTAACAATTGTTTAAGTAGAATTCAACTGAATATTTCCAATTTCAACTAAGAGTATGCGATGGCTTAAACGCCCAAGCAATTTTACTTGTAACAAGTATCACAAAAAGTTAATAGCCACCTTTGAGACAAGCGTTCTATTTTGAATGCGTATAAGGGATAATACGTCCAAGAAAGACGAACGTTCACATGTGTAGATGAATAAAATTACTTTTTCCTTCCTTAAGGAAGTTTAAAAAGGAAGGCACTTTTAATCAACAATGTAACTTAACAAACTGTGTGTATTCTTCCAAACTTAATAAGGCTGAATTTTTGTATGTTAATTTGATTTTTTTTTTTAAAGAAAACCTACCTTGACTAGATCCTTCACCACCATGACTGGGACCAGCATTATGATCTAAATCTTCGAGACCCATTTCTTCATCATCTAATGTTAGATCTTCAACAGTTTCATCATTGCCCTCATCGTCGTATTCACTTTTTGGTTCGATTACAATTTCATCTTTTCCAGTTGATGTTGCCACAACACCTTCATGTTGATGTTTTGGTCGTTTATGATTTTGTTTCTCTTTCATTATCATTTCTTTTTCATCAATTGAATCGGCGGCATTTTCATCTTGGATATTATCAACGGCGGTAACGGCGGCATTCATGGCATCGGTATTTCCTCCCATTTTCACACTTTCAGTCTTTTTGGTAACATTTGCGGTTATAATATTTGCTGCTGCTGTTGCTGCTGATGCTTGTTGTTGTTGCTGTTGTAATTGTTGTTGGGCTGCTACGGTTATTGTTGAGGCAACAGAACTAGAAATTGTTGTTGTTGTACCACCTACACCACTTCCAATCATCGGTAACATTGCGGTTATTGTTCCCGTAGCATTTGTTGTTGGAACTATTGATGATGTACCACCTTGGATGACTTGTGAGGAGTTTGAATTATCGTGATTATCTAAAATTTAATAAAAATATAAATTTTAAGTAAGTAAAAATAATTCAAGTATTTAGAAACACGGAAAAACAAAAGTAGAGTGATTGCTTAAAAAGTGAAACTTCTATTTTAAACTCTTGCATTTTGATTTACGATTGACGTATACCCTAATTGAAAAAATAAAATATACTAAATATTTTTTTTTTAAACCAAAAAACTTATGAAAATAATAATAAAATCAACGGTGCGATTTAATTCTATAAGTCTGTCAAATTCACTCGTCTTCTATTTTATCAGCTATCGTATTTTTATTATAAAATTTATAGTACTCTCAACGAGAAAAAACGATCGAATCGACACATGAGCAAATGTCAAGGAAATGTTTCAGGTAGAGTTAAATTGTATTAACAATGCAATGTAGCAGCGCTCTAGGACACAATGGTCAACAAATGTGTTGTTTTTATTTTACAGAATTAATTTTAGTGTTGTTTTTCTAATTACTTTCCTTTCTACATTCGTTACAAATAAGATCGATCGTTTTCAACGATCGACGGTGCTCGCACATTTGTCTGAGTTTTTATTTTAAAGAATAAATTTTAGTGTTGTTTTTCTAATTACTTTCCTTTTTACATTTGTTACGAATGGGACTGCTCGTTTTCAACGACGGTGCTCGCAAATTTTTCTGAGCAAAAATTGTATAAAAGCGAAAATAAATGATTTGATCATTCAAAACTCACTATTACCAAATTGATTGTAATGGTAAGTGAGTATTATTTCATTCAAATACAATTATCAAAAATACAAGAATCTAAAATAGCTTTGGTTTCCGGATGTTTACGCCGCTGGCAACTTTGAGATAATTCTAAATTGTCAAGTTTTTTCCTTATAAACGAAAACCAAATTCCTCTTTAATCTTAAGTCCTATTTAAAAGCGTTATGTTAATTTAATACTTGTATTATTTTTTGTAATCTGAAAACCCTGTGGACCTACATTATTTAGGCGGAGATTGATAGATTGCTCAAATACACAGATCCCACTGATATTCACCCCTCATATATGTACGTACGTGTGCATTATATAACTGTAATGTGTGTATTAGGTGCTCGTGGCAGCTGCAATTTTTTATACGGGATTTTTATTTTACTATCACAGCGGGTTGAGAATTTTTAGGGGTCGCTTATACTTGATTTATTTTTTTATGGAAAATGGCTTCCCTCCTTTTAATTCAAATCTTTTACTTTTATTGCAGTTTGCATTAAACAAAAATAAATCAGAAACTACATATGTATTTTAGGGGTGTGAATAAAAGAGTAGCAAATTACTGAATAATAATAGAAGCTTTGCCTTCTCTGCTCCATACATTTAAAATTATGATTTAATTTTTAAATTGGTACGCGTTTTGGGAATTCCAAACTTGGTCAACTAAATTTTAAATGTATTCCATGCCTTAAAGCAATAAACTTATTTATTTTTTATAACGCGAAGAAGTTCCACTTTCCTTGAATTCTAATTGCAAATCTCTTTTAATAGCAAAATTTCATTAAAAAAAAAAAAAAAAAAACTTACCGGCCAAGACATTTTCAATGCTCCTGCGTCGAACTTTTTTCCGTCTCCTCGATGTTGGACTAGATGAACCTTCTCTGGAACCAGATAAATCTTGTGAATCAATTGATGATGGGCCAATGCGTGAACGTTTTGTTTGTTCCAGTGTGTAACCAGCAGACGCACTACCAGTCATCAATTTACCAGGTACACTTATATGCTTGTGTTGTTGTTCGGCAGATATTTTTTGTTGTTGCTGTTGTTGGCTTACACCACCAAGGCCACTACTGCTATTCCCACTGCCAGTTCGATTATCTGATAAACCTTTGATTTGTAAAGATTCGGCAGCTTTTAATAAAGCAGCTAACTGATCTTGTGATATATTCACTTCACCACGATACATATAATCCATCATGGCTCGAAGTTCTTGATATTTAACATCCTTGAGAATAAATATCGGATGCTTATCATACTGTTCCGATAAAAGTGTCTGTTTTGTTTTTAAAAGAAAAAGATACATATATAATTAATATTTGTTAAGTTTTTTTAATATTTAATATTTGCAAACTTACAGCAAAATAAGGACTGCATGCTGATAACACCACTTTGTGGGCTTTAAGGAATTTTCCTTCAGCCGCGAGTGTACAATCCACCAATGTTTCATTTTCCAATAGTGTATCGAACACACTTATAAGTGTGCTCTGGTGGTTGTTCCACCGCAGACAAAACTGCTGGTCGTCATCCATTTTCTTTAAAAGGGAGGTGTTGGGGGAATTTTAAAGAAAATTACGTTTTCAATAATACAAAATTCATTCAAACGGTTTTTTGTTTGCTTGCGTTGTGGCGTATTGTTTAGTTTTGATGAATTTATTTTGTATATTTAATTTAGTTTTGTTGAAATTATTTTTTTTTTTTTGGTGGTCAGGTTTTGAGTCTTGCGCCTGTAAATAAAAGAAAGAAAGATATTTTTAGTTAAAAAGTTCTTTTTATATAAGGTTTTTTTTTATGGTTTAAACTATTATTCTATTTTTTATTATAAGATGTTCTGCCTATACATATTTTTTCTACTGTTTCAAGTTTTAACAGAGACAATTGGGGCTATTATGAGTAAAATTTTTCACGGAATGTTTTCTATCTTCGAAAACTTAAAATGTGAATAATGTCAAAACTGCCATTTTGTACTTGTTTATATCAAGAATTCAGTTTCTACGGGACCTGGGCTCTTATTTCAATAAATTATAGACATTTCTACATTTCTTTGTTGGGAAAAATTTCGAAGGAAATATAATCCCCCAATATGTATGAATTTGTAGAATAAAAGTATATCCTTAAATGCTTCAAAAAGTGATGATGAAAAACAAAAACCTTTTAAATCCTTCTATTTCTTAGTTTCTAATCATTATGGTTAAAATATTCGCTTTACAGAATTATAAATGTTTCTTGGAACCAGAACACAAGTGAAAAGTTATGATGAAGGGTCCTCGTATATTTGATGTGTGAAGTTTATAAATTAAGAACGTTTTGACTATAAAATTAAACAAGTATTTAAAACAATTTTTAAAATATGCCGCAGGACCACAATACAGGAAGAATGATGTAAAAAAAAAAATAGAATTCTGTGTATCTAGTTGAAATTTGTAAAAGAGATGCATACAATATCATAAGATTAAAATTATTTACAAAAACTTTTATAAGAAAGCTTCGGAAAAATTGCTTTTCCTCAAATGTTCGTAATCCCTTGTTTGATAAAATATAAGCGTTTTGGGAAGAAAGAAATAATTTTCAATTTGCTATAAACCGAGTTCACTTTATTCTTAAAGGAGATATGAAATAGCATTAATCCAGTTTTAATTCATTTTTCACGAATTAAGATCATTTTGAATACCACAATCTCACTTCAAAAATTTAATTTTAATAATACCTAGTTAGGTATGCACTATTGCAAGATAACACAATTTCATTATTTTCGAGTATCTTGGGATTATATTGTGTTTCCAGGGCAAAAGGTTTTTTTAGGAAAAATCGCTTCGTTTGTTTTATGAAGTTCACTTTAAGAGCTCAAGTACATATTTCGTTATAAGTCGAATGCCCCATGCATAGAAGTAATCTATGAAAAATTATTTTGATAACTTCTTTTCACTACAATCCTTTGTTTTTATAGTTTAATTTAATTCATTTAAATGCACAAAATTGATATTTTCAAAACAAAAATATAATTTTGCTTTAAAAAAAAAAGAAAAGCATTACCTCCAATAATTTACAAAATATCACTAAAACTACTACAAAACAAGTCCTAAACCCCACGTACAATCACTTTCACGATCACTTCAAGACTACTGGCGGAAATATAAAATGGAGAAAAGCAAGTCCCGTAATCGTTTACAGTTTTCGGCTTTATTATTACACATTTGTGTATGTGTAGCAAATTGTAGTTGTATGTGTTTGTCCTTTTTTGTGTGTTGTTTATTTAAGTTGTACATTATGTTTCTACCTGCTTCGGCACCCCGAATCCAAAGCCACGATAATGGCTGCAATGGCTGCCTGATCCTAATGATATGGAAAAACCTTAATGCCTTTCATGTTTGTCCCTTTTTCATCCCCAACTAGGTATACTTTTTGCTTTTGGTTGAGCAAATGTTGTTTCTTGGATCGGTCGTGTGCATTTTCCCGATTTCCCCAAGTTCTTCAAATGAAACACAAAAAAGGAAGCACCTATTCAGTTTTTGAAATTTGATGTGTGGATAAGTAGTTTTTGGAATTTCTTTTATTTTATGTGGTAGGTACCTCTATATCAATAATATCATGTTCTTTTGAACCTTTCTCCTAGTCTTAAAATGGAGCCTTCTGGCTTTTTTTTCTAATTCATTTTTAACGAGGGTGTTTTTTAGTCGACAATAAAAGAATTGAATTGCCTGGCTGGATCTAACCTTGGCATCGAAATGGAATAATGGGTAGAGGGGATAAAAGATTGTATTCTATGGACGAGTATAGAAAGCCAAATAAAAAAAAAAAAAAACGCAACGGAAAAACTTTGTTATTGAGTACATTATTGATTTTTCATTGAAAAGCAAAACAATACCTACACTCTGACGGGTTTGGATTAAGTGATGAAAATGCAAAATGAGAAAGCATGTTTTTATTTGGATATATCCGTTTATCAGGAAGTTTTATTTTTGTATGTTTGAAATATCTCCGATTTTTCTATAAATAGGTTACAAAGCTGTCGCTACTTATTTACTGACAATCTCGATTTTGATACAAACAATACAGAAGATAACTAATTTAAAAAAAAAAACTAAGCTTAACCAAGAATATTTTAACTCACTCTATAGGTATAATGTTTCATCTTTCTCATTAATTTCAAATAGTTTCCAAAGTTTTGATATCTGATTTTTTTGTTCGAATATCGAATGTCTTACGTTCTATCAAATAGCATATTAATTTAAAATTTAAATAATTCAATAAGTGAAATGTTTTCAAATCAAAAACACAAAACCAAATATTGATTGTTTGGTTTTAAGACATTAAACGCCATGAGTTTATTTCTCGGAAATAGTTGACAACATGAACAAAAACACTTTAAAAGGTACTTTTTAGAATCTGTCGGCAGGTAGATGAAGAGTTTTTTTGTGAAGATGTCAGGCTCATAATCGTTATTTGAAAGAAATTGGAATGCACTTAATGCTTATTTATAACTTTGAAGTAATAGGTCTTTTCAAAAAATAGGAACAATTATATATTCCACTTTTTTGCAAATGTCGAAATCCAAATTTTTCTGAAGTAAAGTTGACATTTTGTAAGTAAATTACATGATTCTCTTTTACTTTCGGTAAACACTTTTCAACATTGAATACATTAATTTCAGTACATCACATCCGGTAAATATTTTGGTTGCTTGTATTTTTATTGAAATAAAAGTATATCTTCTTCATTTTCAAAAACTATTTCGCCCAACATAAAATGCATAGAACTATTTCTTAAATACTTTAAAACTTCTAATGAATTTTTAACCCAAGATCGATCCTGTAGTCGTGTAGTCTTTTGTAATGAAATTTGATTGGGATGCAATGTTCAATGGTAAAGATGAACAATATTAAGTCTGGAATATATGTAAGTTACCTAGGTTTATACTTTCATTAAGTAGGTAACTATAATCATAATTTGTCAAACATTTCTTAATTGTCCATTATGAAATTACAAGCTCTTATAATCATAGACGTCATATTTATACAAACAAAGAATTCATACAAATTTATTCTAGAATTAATATTTTTCATAAAACCACACAAATACGTCAATGAAAATTCCATCCATTAAAACTATTAAATAATAATTCCCAGCTGATGTTAAAATGTACATAGATATATGTATGTACATACATAGCTCCTTTACATGACTAACTTCAGAAAACGTTAGTATGTTCAAAAAATATTGATCAGTTAAGTATAATTTGCTGTTTTTTTTTTCCCACTTCCCATTACATGATTTGATTACGTCAACCTTCATTCCTACTTCTATCTTGATGATAATGTTCATAAAATTAGTAGTTACCTAGGAACAGCCTTTTTGCCCTCCGAATGTTCGTATAGTTAAAATCACTAAAAGTTTATTTTTTTCCAAAATGTAGGTAACTAACTATGTACATACATACCTACATGCATCTATTCTCGTGTGTCGTGTACTTTGACACTATCATGCAACAAAATGTTACTTTTTTATCAACCAAATATTAATAATATTAATAATAATAATAAAAAATAAAATATTAATGATCATGCACGCGCGCATAATATAGTTACAACATTCTAATTCAATAAACGATCTTTTCTATGTGCATGTGTAGTGTGCTGTGCACTGATGTACATTGTTTGTAATTGTGTGTTTGGCCCATAAAAAAAGCTTTAATAGCTCACCTAATAGCCAATATAGCACAAGCCGCCACATAGTTTGCTTTGCTTGCTTGAATACAAGCAATTGCAATAAATTTCAACTCAAATGTTTAACACAAGCTATGTAGGTACATAGAATAGGCAATAATAAGTAGGTGCATACATATGTATATGTATATATACCCTTTGTATAGCACCTTGTAATTTTTATTTAAAAATTTTCACAGAAAATGACGATAGGTATACCTACTATGTAGCTATAAATATTTTTAAAAATAAAAAGAACATATTTCATTTTCTATTTGCAAAGACTCAATAATATGCATGCATGCATGTGGGGGCGAGTTCAAGTTCTGTTTCTATGTGCTGTTTCTTTTTTTTTATGGCTGGTGTTTTCACAACTGGCTTTAGGGGATGTTCAAATGGTTCTCCTCACAGAGGCGCCATAATTGAGGTGGGGCAAATGATCGAAAATCTTTTGCAGATATTGTGAAATAAAATATTAGGTAGGTTTTCAGGTTATCAACTGTTCTTTTGTACCTACAGTTTATTACAAACAAGCTATTGAAGAGGATTATTTGAATAAGCCCGGAAATATTATAATCTTTAACCCGAAACTGGGAGCATGTACATACACTACTTTCAATCCAAAAAAGCATGTAGGTGCTTAGTTCTTAAGTCTTAATTCAACAAAGTCAAGTACCTACATATATCGAAATTGATCAACCTACCTAAAAAGATTGTTAACACAAATTTCAATCTTTTGGCAAAAACCAGCAGCGGGATAAATTGTATAGCCTTATATTTATTTATTTTATTTTGTTTGCACCGGTAATATCTGAAGGTCAAGTTCATAATTTATAAAATCCAATAAAGAAGAAAATGGTTACTATACAAAAATGCACACATTTGCAGAAAGAACTATACGAGTAAACAATCAGATGTCAACATGACTATAGGTAAAAACAGGGAGTAGCTTTGTATTTGTATCAACAAGAACTGATCAAACTGGAAATTTATATTCAAATTTTTCATTTAGTGGTTGTGTATAAAATTATATGTAGCGTCGAGGTGGAACCTTAATTGCGCCTTCCTTTATTGTTACTCTAGTTTGTTAGGAAGTAACAAAACACAAAATTTGCAGATGATGCTGTAGGTATAAATACAAAAATTACAAATAAAACTGGTTTTTCCTCGTAGGGCCCACCATAGACGCTCAAAATACAAATATAAATCCCCTTTTTTATTTTCATTTTTTTTCTTTTGTCGAAACAACAAAAGAAGGAAGGAAAAACTTAAATTAGCAAAAGGGTATCTGTCTAATTCAATTTGGAGTTTCCTGTCATCCCATCTGCCTACCGGTCGTTAAATTATATAAAAATGAAACACATAGGTACGCACACAATCTCATTTCTCATAAAGAACTATACTGGTTGCTATTCAAATTTTTGTTGATGGAACAGGAACACAGCCAAGCCAGTACTTAACCTATAACGTATAGGTACCTCTTGAGGAGTTGAGTAAAGTTCCATTCCAGTTGCCACGAAACGAACGATCAATAAAATGGACGAAAATAAAAATGAAACCCCAGCTGGGAGTCCGCTCGGCATCGGTTCGGTTCTCGGTTAGTACCTCCTATACGTAAAAAAGTTCTTCTTTTTTGGTTTGGTTAATGTTGTTGTTGCTTTTTTGGGTTTTTATCCAAACCCTAAAACACAATGTACAGCAAGCAAACACATTTCTGTATAGATTTAAGTAACAACGTTGTATAGATAAGTATAACGGCAACTATAGCTGCACAGGGGGATAATGCGAATGCTCTGGCTGCTAGCGGCACTCCACAGCATAAATAAAACAACAAAGTGAGGATTGCTTTCCCACACAATACCTTCGCCTGATGCTACCTCTGCCGATACCCGATGTCGACACTGCTGCTGCTGCTGTTGTTGCGACTACCCTCTTCTTCAACAGTCCAATACCCAAACCTAAACTCAAGCATTTGGGTCGAAAAACATGCGCTTTAAAACTCACGCACAATATAAATAGACACTATAGTTAGGTATGTATGGGTTTGTGTCAATTAAATACACTGTCTGGAAAACTGTACTAACTACCGTTTTCCATGTGTTGGGGTTGTTGTTTAGGCGAGGGCGAAAGCCAACACAACATAAAACACAACACAAGAGAGATCGATCCCTTTTTCCCTCTCTGATTCAGATATTCTGTGTAGGTTAGGTAGCTACAACATAAAGGTTTGTATACGTATATAAGCAATCCAATGAACAAAGGGATTTTTGATCCTTTTTACCCCATACACTATACACCTAACCTTCGCAAAAGGACCTCATTGTTTGCTGTTGTTGTTAAAGTTATATGCAAGTAAAATTTTTTGAAGGAGTAGGTATCACAAGTTGGCGAATTACACAAACAAAAAGTATATAGTACACTTAATCTCTCCTTTTTTTCTCTCTCCGAATAATCCCCAAACCATTTTTAAAGTAGGGTGTTGAATTTCACAAGGGAAGATCCCACTTCTGATGAGGGTTATAAGATGATCTAATCCATTCTATACAATAGTAGATAAAAGGTATAGACATTTTTATATCGGTATATACATACATATTAATATAATGTAGTTGTTGGAAAATGGGTTGCTTTTGAGCGTCGCGTCGTTTCGTGACCATCAACCCCATTATAGGAGATATTAAAACGAAATTCAAGCCACTCAGCTGGGGAAAAGTGTAACGAAAAAAATGATCCCCCTAGCTACAGCGCAATTTCTTCCCCTTTGTTTCTTCTGACGAAAGAGAGTGATATGTTTTGTAGCTAGGTATAGCAGAATGCGAGTCGACATCGGCACTCGTCGCCTCGTCGCGTCGGAGGGGAGAGAATATTTAATACAAAAATCAATATCCAAGCGGGACTCACAGCACAGACTGTCGACACAACACCAACAAGAAAATCAAGTTTTCTCCACCATCATCGAAAATTTTTATGGCACAGATCGAAATGTTAATTTTATTTTCTAAAACAGAACAAAAATCAAATAAAAATTTAAATAAAACTAAAAGAATCACTTGAAAGCATTTCACCGAAATTCATTTTCAAGTTGAAAAAAGCAACAACAACATTGAGTGCGAAATTTTAGAATGGAGAAACAAGACTAGAAAAAAAAAAAGAAAACCTGTTTTTCTTAAAGGAGATCCACAATCCACAGAAAATTTCATCTGACGACGCAAAAATAAAGTTACTTATAGATATTTCTCTTGATTTTGGTTTGTTGGTCTTTAATTTTGTTCATCAAAATTCTTAGCAAATGACAAACTCAATGAAAGACTTGAGAACGAAAAAAAAAGTTAATTTAAACAACGAAGAAAGAAACCAAAGTGTAAGTATACAAAATCGAAATTCACAAAATTTTAAATGGACAAAGTTAGGTAGGTAGGAGAGTACACAAGTCTTAAGGTACAGCAGCGGGTGTAGTTCGGTGTTGTGAAAAGAGATAATGTAGGTGCGGTGTTGAATATCTTGAATCTATTCTGGTTTGGTTTTTTTCTTTCCTTTTCCATTTATTTGTCGATATGTATCCCTGTTTGTATATCTTTCTATTCTCTGGTTATGGTAGAAAATGATAAAGATCAGCTTAGAAATTTGGTGACTCAAAAGAAGCTTTTGGAGTCTGGTGCCTACCTATATTACCTAGGTGCTTGTTACTCGAACGGACGAACGAATTCCAAAATTTCTTTTCCAAAATGATTTATGTATGTTTCTAAATTAAAATGCAGGTATGCAAAGAATAAAGAAATGTTTGCAAAATTCTTCTCGAATGTGTTAATTTCTAAAAATAAAAATCAATTTAAAATCGATTTCTAGCATGAGAAGAGAACAAAATGATCAGTTCTTTTGATGCAGTTATACTTAAGTACAGATCGATTCGGTGCTAGGCACTAAAGAATGAACAAAAATATCAAAAATTCTTTGTTCATCAATAGTTTGTTACAATTGCAATTAGGAACTTAGAATAATGCTTAGAAATCGAGAAATGATAAAAGTTCTAAAGGTGTAGCCAGATCCTTCACACGAAAACGACATCTAGCAGTTAAAAGAAGTAGGTATAGGTACCTACTTTGTTCTGCCATTCGTTTAGAGTGTATTTCCTTTGCTTTTTCTTTCCTGAGAGAATTCTTTTAAATTGAATTAAATTATCAAAGTAATGATACATTGGAAATTGTGTTTTTTTTTATTGACAAATTGATGAAACGATATGAAACCCTTCCTAAGGAAGAAGGGGTTAAAAACTTTTTGTTTGCTATTTAATTTATTGTTGATTTTAGTTTTCTATAAAAGTTGTAGGTTTTAAATTATAAGCAAGTTTTATTTTAAGAAAATAAAAACATTTAAAAGGATTCTATTACTTATATTATTAGTAGGTAACTAAGATCACTTTAAATCCAAAAAATGTTGTCTCTTTCGAATATATCGAATTTTACAATTTACAGTAACAGGTTCATCATGCATAAGTACATTTCTTGAGAAAGATAGAGTTGAGAAAATATAGGTAGGTATGCACATTGCACAACCAACACGTACTGTCTAAATATATCACTTCCATTTCATTTATCTAAAGCACGTCTCTTTAAAGCTTTCAGATAAGTTTTGTAAATTTGACACCTTATCATAATTTATGCAAACATATTTATTTACATATGTAGGTACCTTATTCATTTGCCGATCTAAAAAGTTTTGCTTCACTTTTAAGACCAATAACAATAAGATAGAAATATCTGTTCGAGTAGCGAATTACATGTAGGTATAAAAGATCGTAGGTTTATTTTCGGTTAGTAACTATCACGTGTGAAAAAAATGTAAAAATAGTAATAAAATTTAAGTAAAATAGATAAGGAACTGAAAAGGTTAATTTGTTATGATGAACCCATTTAGCTACTTTTTTATAAAAAAAAAGATCTTTTTTTTTTCTAATTTGTGCTGAACACAAACTTAATTAATACTTTTTTTCAAACACAAACTTAATTAATAGGTACTTTGGTAGATCTTCGTAAATATGGAAAATATAGTCAGTCAGTTCTTAAATCCCGCGTATTCCATCAATTCGTGAGAAAATGATATTTTTAAGATTTAAGTAAAATCTAAAAATTAAATTCCCAATTTTATAGTTTTATAACATTAAAAGTGATTGCACAACTCGATTATCATATAAATATGCCTACTTCCTTTCTATGATTGAATATATTAATTCGAAAGATCACAACAAACCGAAGTTAGTTTTCTCTGTATCTAAATAACTACATAATAAAAAATTCAAGTCTTGCTTACAACAAATAATATTTTGTTTACTTAGATAAGTAGGTACCTAATGATGTTTAAGAGAGGGAGAATCCTCGAAAGTAGGTAGAGATAACTATAAATACCTACCTACCTATTGGTTGTGCATTGAAAAACGATACAAAAAAGAAAAAGAAATAAAACAACTTTTGCGGTTTTCCCAAAATCTCAAAAACAGGTACAAAACTTAGATACCTAGGTATTCAAGATCCGTTCCACCCTCCATGCTGTGTCCCTCTCCCCCCTAACACCTCCACAAAAACCAACCCTCTTCCCATCGTAAGAACTCTCTTGGAATTGGAAATATTAAAGTGTCGTCTTTTTCTTTTTCTTTTTTGTGTTTCAACAAGAACATGTAACTCTCAAGCAAAGCTAAAAATACATGTATGTAGAAGCTTTCTCTCTCTTCACAGTTCTTCCACCAACACATTTAAAGGCAAAACTTGTGACATAAAAACACGCGCATTATTGCAAACAATACCAACCAACATCGTTTTCGATGTTCCCTCCTCCTCTGAGATCATGGGGGAGCACTAATTGAAGCAGCACATATATGTATGTACAAATCAGTTTTTATACCTATTTTAAATATGTATGTTTTTTTTTTTCAAACATCTCTAAAATGTGTGTCAATCACAATATTGCATTGCATTCAAAATAAATTCTAAACTTAAAAACTTTTCAAATTACATAAAAGCTTAAAATGATATACACTCGTAAATAAACTGAACATGAAGCTAAGGCAGATATGTAGGCCTTGGTTTGATATGTATAATGTATGAAATGAAAACCTATCAAGAAGCTTTTTTTCCAGCTTTGTGAAGCAGGGCTTTCATCATCATCAACATCGTCACAATCGTCATCATCATCAACGACTTTTTTCACTATTTTTGTTTTTGCTTTTAATGCTTTCAAAAAAAATAAAAATGTTGAGGAATGTTTTCCCTTTTTTTTTTATTTTTTCCCTCGCGCTATGATTATATTTTTCACGCAAACTACTGGGGGAAAACAAAATGGCCGATCCACTTATGAGAATGGTGAGGAGCTGAGGTGTACTGTGCTTGGTGCTTGGGATGTGACGCCATTAGTGCTTTATGATTATTGCATTAGACAAAAGAAAATTTTGAAATACTCTTTATCACCAAATAAAATAAAATAATCTTTGTAAATTAAATGTTACACAAAGCAGATATACAAATATATATGTACCTAAGAAAAATTCTAAGTCATCAAACAATCTAAATTTAGAAACATAAATCGTATCTATAAAACGTTTTCCCCTTCATCGCGTTGTTGCACCCTTATTTTTGATTGCAATTCATCCATTTTGGAAAAATAAAATTAAGAAAAGAAGTTTTTTCTGTACCTATCTGACATAAAAATATAAAATAGAACAAAATAAAATATTTTTAAAACAATATAGGTATAGCAGTTACACATATAGAAAAGTACATACGTTTTTATTTGTTTTTAAATATTTATAATTTTCATCAACGTTCTCCTCTTATCTGCGTCATCATTTTCATGTAATTCCATAAGCAAAATCAAAGGCAAAGGCTAAACGCAATTACTTTATGATTTCTCAAAGAAAATATTTTTTAAAAGTTATCTCAATCTTAACGCAACGCAACGTAAAGCAATTAATCGTGTGTGGTTTTTGGTTTAGTTTGGTTTGATTTGATTTGGCTGATGAATGGAACCAACAACAAAAATAAAATGAAAATAAATAAAGAAGAATTCAGAGATTGCAAGAAGAAAATTTTTTATAAACACCAACTTTTTTGCGGAGCGAAACTTTCGACGCTTTTAATGATGCACGACGTTTGCTTAAAACTGTAAAAGTTTTCTAAAATACAAAGAGCTTCGACTTCAATTCGAAAAGCAGCAGAGGAAATTCAATGTTTTACTTATTTCTACTTTTGTATGTTTGTGTTTATTTTATATGTGTATTTGTGTTTATTGAAGAAACAAAAAAAAAAACTATGGTGGTGTTCTAAATAAAACACAGAGGGGAAACATAGCTCACTAATACACTCTTACACAAATGAGAGCATATAGTAGGAGAGTAAAAGAGAGTAAGAGGAGTAAGCCCAACACAACATTGTCCATCTGTCGGTGGCTTCTCGTACCTCATCCCTCAATCCTCATCCATCATAAAAATCATAATAGGTTTTGGGGTTCGAGTTTAAATCGTGGCGCATTGGTGAAGTATTTGTGAATTGAGCTATAATTTTAGTTGTTGTTGTTTTTGTTGTTGGTTTTAATAAAACACCACTAAAGCCACAGCACAGGCAATCCTGGTGATGAGATGAAGAGCGACCATGATGATGGGACAAAACTTTAGATTTTGAAGAATGGAAGAATGGAAATCCAAAAACCAAGTATTGCCAGATCGTAAGTTTAGCGAGTGATCCACATTTAAATATTAGTTTGTTTTTTTTTTTTTTTTCAGAAATCTGAATTCTATTCTTCTGAGCATATTGAACATGCTCTGAATATTCTGTTTTAAACCTTTCTTGAATACCCAGATTTCAAAATGATTTGAGTATTTATGATTTACGATCACCGATGTTGTCGGTCTTTATGTAATGGAATTATGTGTAGTTTTTTTTAATGTTTTGAGATTTGCTTAACATTTGATTTGATGTCACATAGCTTTTTATTCAGAACTCAGTCAGTCTCTTAGAAAAACCAAGCTGGTTCACGGAGGACTAAATATTCCAAAGGAGTCCTTTAAAGGAAATAAGAGTAAATACTTTGAAGCTCTGGACGAACTGAACAAAAGCAGAAATAAAATTTCAATTTGACAGTTCAAACGTTGTTTTGAAATAGAATTTATGTGCAAATGAGATCTTATTAAAACGACGAAAGGCTCAAGCACTTGTTTAAATACTATTTATATTGTTGACAAATTCCAAAATATAACTTACATGAGTCAAATCCATAACAATATTAGTTTGGAAATTTAGGTTATTAAAAAAAAGGATGAACTTGGAACTTTCAGCGGTAAGTATAAGGCGCATTTAACAAACCGGATAATACATACAATCGTCGTCGTATCTTTTAGCTATATATAAAATCACTTAATCGGAATTAAATTGCAGGTATATGAGGCATATTTAACCATCAATATTAATTAAAGAGCAACAAATCAATACTCAAAGTCATAGATATACTCTAAAATATCTCTATTAACCGAAAGATATTCTTTTTTGATACTTAGAGTAACAGCCAGGCACTATTATTTGATTTAATGTGGACATGATGACATCTTAATCTGTAGTTCCAAGCAGGTTTTTACCAATTTTTGTTTTTAATGATTTAAATATTTCCTTTACTTTGCTCTTCATTCGTAAAATAATAGTTTTTATAATTACAAACAAATGACTTAGAAAAAAGATTTTCAAAATATTATAGGTACATAAAAAAGAACCAGGGCCTAAAAACTTACAACACTCAATCATGGCAGGAATGGCGGGGACTTATATTTTTGTATGCCGCAACCGACCGGCTTATTGCAGAAAGCTCTTTTTGTGACAAGAATTACTTTTGGAGGATTAGTCAATTCCTCGCAAGAGCAGTAGCCGTAAAAAAAACTTTAGATGACACAAGCAGGTTTTGAAGCCAAGAGCTCTAGCACGATAGTTCTACGTACTAACCATCACGCCACGTGTACCAAATATTACATCAGGAATATTCTGATTCATACAAAAATCTGTAGAGTATAATTAAGTATTAAGCTACTTTATTAAAATCCAATAACAAGTTTTTGGTACTTGAAATTTGTAAGTACTAGAATCGTGAGTTCTGTACTTAAGGATTTTACTTAAATTTTCTTCTACTTTAATTCTTGAAAGACTAAAGACTTCAAGTACCTACCAAGGAATTGTACTGGTTCGTGATCTTAATTACACAGGTCTGCTCATAACTTCAAAACAGACTTCGTGCCTATGTCAAAAACTAAATAAATAAAATAAATTGGGTGGCGCAACAGTCCGTTGAGAACCAGGGCCTAGTGACTTACAACTCTCAACTATTCCTGTGTGCGAGTAATGTTATCAGGAATGGAGGGGACCTACAGTTTTTAAGACGAATCCGAACGACTAATTTGAGAAAGCACTTTTCATGACAAGATGCTACCTACATAATAATAAAGAGAATCAAATGAAATTTTCTAAAATCATTTCAATTTTGGTTTTCTATCATACTTAACTACTTAAAACAATTTTTTTTACTTATCAAAAATTGAACGCGCCAAAAATATATAATAAGGAAACATACAAGTTATAGTAGCTATTTAACAATTTCTACTTAAGTAAAACATCCAAGCCACAGCCCAAACCTTTAAGTTTTAATTAAATTTGAAAACTAGGAACCATAGATTTTCAGCTATTGATTCTGATTTAAGATGTGTACGACACCTCGCTTGGCACTCGAATTTGCGATTTCGTGATTTTTTTTTTACATTGTTGACTATGTTGATGTCGTCCTAGGTAACTTATAGCTTTCCGCATATCAAATAAGTGGCGCAACAGCTCGGAAAGAATTAACTATCATTGTAGGACCGACCGTTCATCTACATATGTATGTACATATATGAAAACACTGTACTCAAAAGGTTGATTTTTTAAAATAAATTCAACAACAGCAAATTCAATAAATTTAAATGGCCATTTCAATTATATGACTATCGCTATCATTTTCTTGAGGGTTGAAGCTTAGTCAGTGCAGTTGCTTAGTATGGGCTTATGGTAAAGGCACAAATTGGCAGGCGGCATAGAGAAGTAGAACACAAGTACTGGTTTATGTTTTCAATTTTCAAACTTTCAACTTTCAAATGGAAACCTAAACAATTAATTTAAAACATCAAGAGTTAAAATGTTTCTATAATTCAATATAATAATACGTTAAAATGTTTCGACACTTATTTTTAATTCACACACTTTTTAGGATTTTGGATAGTTTTATGAATTGAATTCATAGCTATAAGACTTATAACTGTCACGGCCAAACTGCACACATTTATCCAAACCTAAACACTCCAAAATCACCACCAGAAGGTAGGGTGGGTGGTAATTAATAACATTACTAAGCATTCAAAAATAATACAATAATGCTGTTTTGCACTTGCACATAAATAGCTAAATATTTCGAAAACTTATCCATAATTCTCTATTACTTAGGTACACACTGCACTTAAAAATTAATAAGGTACGGAGGTAGATACTGGGTATTAATGACATAAATGTGTTCCTTGGCATTCGTCCATAATTAAAGAGAAAACAAAAATTTGTTCGTAGACAAAAATATACAACATCATTATCATACTACAAAACTTCATAAAAGGTTAATTAAGGTAATAAAGACTAAATTTAAACAAACACAAAATGTAAAAAACAAAAGCTGGAATAAGTAAAGAAGAAGAAATAAAACAAAAATAAAGAAATAATAATAATAATACTAAGTAGAGTAGGTATGAAGAAATGAACATGAAGGTAGGGGTAGTAGGTGTGTTATGTTAAGTACAAAATCAAAACAAAAATAATGCAACAAAAGCTTATTTACTTTATATTTTTATTCTTTGCATATCTAAAGAAGACTCAAGAGAGAGAAAAAGAAATGATCAATTTCACTTTAACACATACCGTATTATTTGTTTGTTGGTAAGCACTGTAGAAAAGAAACGACGAAGACGAAAACGAAGACAAAGTAACAACAACGATATTTGCGACGACGAAGGAACGGAACGGATGAAGTTAAAATAATTTATTTATTATTATTTAAAAATAAAAAAATATATTCAAGACGTGGACTCTCTACTATAGCCACTGCCACTGCCACAGCGACTACCGGTGCAAGTGAGAAAAACAATCCATAAAAGTTCGAAAAATTATAGCAGACAGAGTCACAGGCACGGCACAGCACAACACAGTCACAGAGTTTAAACTTGGAGCAAATAAAATATGATGATTAAATAAAGCAACAAAAATAAAAGAACACACCACAAAGAATTCTCAACAATTCGCGTTTTCTTTTCAAAAAGAGAATTTTGCTCCACACATTCCCCAACGAACAGCACAAAGCTCCAAAAAGAAATATGTAGCTTTTTAGAGTGTATACAAATTAAGTTTTGTTTTTTTTTTTTGAAATTTTTGCCGAGATGTTCTCTCGCGCGTCCGACTACCGTTGGTAGGTAGTACTTCGATGGTGTTTATGTTGTTACTGGTTTCTAGTTCGGCTTCCCTCGCAAGCTGTACCGTGGAAATTTTCTTGTTTCTTCTTTCTCTAGCCAACGAAGCCAACGGCGACAGTAGACACCACCAAATGGGTACTTTTCCGAATCTTTCTATATACCTATCTACCTACCCAGTCAAGCCAATGTATGGTGTACGGTTTACGGTGTACCCATATCCACCACACTGATCACATATAATTCTCATACACATAGACATATTGTCGAGGACCCATATAAATACATTCGCACATAGATGTCGTATATTTTCTTTTAACCCTCATGCTTTTTCTCTTATGTTTTTTTTTTTTGTATTTTATAATGTTTCGAAAATTAGAGTTTTCAGCATACTAGAAATATACAAGGTGATCCTAGCGAAATAAAATCGAATACAAGAAAAAGTAGATACATACATATTTCTAATTAAAACATTTTGGAGTTATACCTACCTACATATTTTTAATCTATCGAAGATTTTAAATCATTAAAAGCCGGATGGATATTATTGGTGTTGCAAGACGTCGTCGACGACAAGATAGGAAACTAAGGTGTACCTACATACATACCTACAATCCATCCAGAACGAGTAACCGAACCCCGTTTAGGAACTTGCAAGTAAATTATGTGTAATTTATGTACAAAATTTATACATACTTTACCTATAAATATATGTACATAGGTACACACATAATGTAAATGGCCGAACCTTAATTTTGTGCCGTTTTCTTTCTACGCCGCGCCGCCACTCTCTCTTTCTTAATTATGAGGGAGTTCATTTTGCATTCGCATATTTTGCTTTGGTGTTTTAGCTGTTTTGTTATTGTGTTATTGCCATCACATTCGTACATATATGTAGGTATAAATACTATATATATAAATATATAATAGAGGGATAGAAAAAGGGAAAAGATGGCTGACATATTGTGGGGCTCCAACAATAGGTGATCGTATTCAAATTTAAAAACTTTTAGGTATGATTTTATTTTTATTTAGTAAAGTTGAAAGTACGCATACTACTTAGTTGTTGGCGTGCCGTTTGGGGGGCTATGAGTTACATAAATTGTGTTTGGGATTAAGATGCTAAATTTGAGTTTTTAGTTTTTGATTAATTAGGTGGAGGCGATGAGAACATTATTTGTATGTAGTAAGATTAATATGATTAGTATATACATAATAAACTGTATTAAGTAACTATCATTAATGGGTACATTAATCTTTAAAAGATCATTTTTGAGCCATTAGTCGAATAAACCCTTAACCGTCATGTGACGGAACAGTACCTCAAATCAACATCACAAATTCTTCTTTTATTTAGAATTTCGGTATTCCAGTACCAGGAGAAATAAATAAATAGGCATTTACATATATGGTAGGCATTTAAACAAAAAAAAAAAACTAAAAAGCTGAGAATACCTAACAAGCAATTAAATTGAAGAAATTCTCATAGAGAGCCCGGGTCTAGCGACTTATAGCTGAAAACCATTCCCGTGTGCGAGTAATGTCAGAGATGGAGGTTTTTTTGCCGATTCCGAATGGCTAATTTGAAAAAGAACTTCGACAAAAATTACTCTTAGAGGAAAACTATTAATGTATTCTTAAAACTATCTTAAAGCTTGACAAAAAATCATAAAACTAGCCTTACTAACCATAACTTACTGAACCTATACACCCACTCTAAGTTAAACTATGCGGCCCTGCGCACTAACCATTACATCACGGATACTAGCACCTCCCATGAAGTGAAACGTTACAATTTAATAAGCTGAGTGTGCTTTTATAAATTATTTAAATTCATTGGCTATCGTCTAAGTTCCTAAACTTTATGAAAAATTCATCAATTTCATTTTGGGTTCCGATTCTGATTTCTTAAAAATGTGTCTCTTCACCTATCCCGATCGCAAACAGAATCATCTAATTCCGCAACCCAATGCTTCGGACTTCCTGGTTTTTAAGCCATCTTACCAGCTACAAAAAACTATTCGAGTCAATTTTCGGTGATACTACCTAAGTGAGAGGAGGTGGCCCTGCCCGACGTTAATTTGATTTGAATTATGAGTATCTCCCTAGAATAAAATCTGTACTATACTTCTTACTTCAAAACAAATCAATGTTTTACATATAGCCTAATTACACTTTTTAAAATTAATGATAAGTATTGATCTTCCACGTGAACCTTTGTATGAAAGGTTTATTTTATTGTATGAAGTTTTTTTTTTGAAATGTTTTTGATTTTTGAAATGACTGATACGGGCATGTACCATGAAACTAAAATGTTCCTTAACATCAAACTCATATTCAGTAATGATCTATACATGCAATTTTTGGGTATACTTTCATAGTATCTAGATGACCCATACATAAGAATAATTTCTTTTTTTTTTTTAATTTCATTATTTCCTTATCGTTTTTCAGTAGTGAACGAATAGGGTCATTATTCTAGAAAATTTTATTTTTCTCCAAAAGTTACCTTGCCTTATTGTTACACGTACATATACAAATGTATATACAAACAAAAACTTTTTCATACTTTTATATGGAAAAGTGCTCCATACGAACGTAAGAATCTGAACTGTATTCAATGGTTTCTTTTCGTATTCAAAATTCATGCTCCTCTATTTGAAAAATTACGTGGTTTTGAACTATTTTTTTTTTTAAATTGATCTGTTTAGCCTCAGTTCAGCAACAAATTTGTATTTCAACAAACTTAAGAATAAGAGGGATGGCAAAGCGAAGTCTTTAAAATAATGAACATTTTTTGAATAACAAAAAAACAATCTTCTTCATAAGTTTGTTCAAAGGTTTTAAACACCCTACCCCTTCGAATAATTGTTGTCGGATTCGAAATTCTATTCAATCCTCACATTCAAGCGATAATAAAAAAAAGAGGAAAAACAGAGCTAATTTGACCTGTCGACATTTTTAATTACATTACCTGACATACAATCGTACAATTTAAATTGTTTATAAAATAAACAATACATTTCTTTCAAAAATAAACCCTTTAGAGGACCGTGGTGTAATAGCAAAAGCTTGATTTCTTAAAACATATAGATTTTTTAGTAGCAAAAGGTAACTCAATGTTGGGATTTATCTTACTCAATTCAAAAGAGTTATGTGATCAATATACATACTTTAAAATGTCTGTTTTACGCGTATGTAAGATCCACTTTTGAATATTGTAGTACTATTTGCTGACCTTCGTATGAAGTAAAAATTCAAAAACGATTTACTAGAGTATTAATGAAAAGGCTCAATTGGAATATAGATATACCTTCCTATGGAACAAGATGTAAATTATTTGGCATGATGTTCATTGGTGATGTACCAGATTGTTCCCATATTTTAGCCTTAATTAATTTCAATGTTTCTGCGAGGTTGCTTAGGAAACGATTGTTTTTTGAGGTTCCATACCACAGAACCATTGGCTAGGAGTTTAAGACTAACTAATACCATTTGCGATATGATCGATTTTAGTCCGAGTAGATTTTCATTTAAAAGTATTTTTTTTTTTAATTTTAAGTAACCTTTATGGTGACAATGATTAACATAATTGTAATTTTGTTTTTATATTATATTATTATCAAGTACTGAAAAACAAAATTCAAAAAAGGGTACATTATTTCAGCAGTATTCGTGACAATATATTAATTGTGTATGGATGTCATGTTAGAAGTCTGGATGAAATCCCTGCTTGTGCTATTTAATTTTTATGAGTACTGCCTCTTGCAAGGAAACGGCAAATACAAATAAGAGTAATGTTCGGATTAGACATAAAAACTGTAGATCCCTCCATATCAGACATTACTCACACACAGACCATGGTTCTCTACAAGTTGTGACGCCACCAAATTTAATATTTAACTTTTAAATAAAACTTAATATATTATTAACTATGTATCTCAAAAACTACTCAAATTAGGTATCATTTAAACAAATCTTCTAATGTAGGTGCTTCAACTTTAACAGTAAGTACGATCCAGTTAAAACAACCAGTTCTAAAAATTTGTATTATAATTTATAACTTTTAACTAAATCATTTAGGTACCTATCTACTAAAAATTTAGAAGTCACCGAACCGAAACCTCTTTCTTATTAAAAATTCAGTAATTTTCTCATACCTATCTATTAAAAATATAAACATTTTTCATTCTCGTATACCTATGTAGGAACCTCTTACAAAGCTAAAACTTTCCTGCTAACTTTAAGATTTTAAATCGTTTACATAATTTGCTCCAGATATTTTTTATTTTTTTGAATTGATTTTCGGCCCACAAACTTGTTTCTTGTCAATAAAAGGCATAGTATAAATAAATAAATATTTACAATTTACAAACACAACCAAAAACCAACTTAAACTTACAAGAAAATACTTAAAAACATATACATACATATGTACCTACAATATCTTCTTTTACATATTTCTATTAGCACCAAAAAATCATAAATAAACTTAAATCAATAAAACTATTTTGAATTCTAAAATTTATTATTTACAATCACAAAATTTTGTGTGTTTAGAAGGAAAAACTCGTTTGGTTTAGACGACACACAGCTATAGCGCGGCAAACCGCTAAAACTTCTAATTTAAAAATCAAATGTTTGCGAAGCGAAACATTCTATCCTACTTAAAGTTTGTAGCTATTTAAAAATATTTACATATTAATTTATTGTAACAATCACAAATTTTTCGTGCGCGCGCTGCTCTTTGCTTACATAGGTCGTCGTAGTTTTCTTCGTTCTCGTTGTCATCGGAGTAGTGTAATTAATAATTTAAAAAAAAAAACTTGTATCTAGAACAAAAAAGCTCTTTCATTATCATCATCAACATTTACAACAAAAAAAGCTTCCTACCTACCCCAAATCAAAATATCTAATGAAAATCACCCTGACATATAAATTTCTCAAACATATGAATTTAATTTTATACTCACGCGATCTGGCAGTACTTTTCGAGTTAGTACTAAACTAAAACTAAACTTAACACAACCCACCACATAATCGACTTGAAAATTTGTGTATGTATTTCGTGGGGTGGGGGTTTTTGTATGATATTAAGGGCAACAAGCAGCTAACAGTATCGCGCATGATTCAGGGGTACACTTTCCATGTAAAAACCACAACAACAAAATAATATGAAAACTCATTCCAATCGAAGTATCTATGAATCTATGTATAGGTTCATTGCAGAGAGATCCCATCAAATGAAAATGTAGATCCCATCGGATTCAATTAGGGCTTACGAGGCTCTTTGCTTTTACTTGTGCCTTTGCTATACCCTCCCTTACCCTTAAGCTATACCTATACAACAACAAAAAAAAGTTAAATAAAATCTGTATCTGACATTGAATGGATGAAAAATGTGCGTCATTTATGTGAATTGGTAGATAGATACCTACGAGCTACGACTGTAAGAAGAATAGGGTTTAGGTTTGAAAATTATGTAGGTACGAAGCACAACAAATACCTACGACAAACAAAAAGTGGGATTTTTTATGGGTCTTTTGTTTTGCTGCCCTATGGAAATATCACTCGCTAAATATTCTGATGTACACACGTGTTTTTCGTTTTGTTTTTCCCTTAGCGGGCGACTTTAGCCCTGAATGGGTAGGTACGACGTACCTATAAATGTATGTATACAAAACGTATGCGTTGGGTTTTTATATACATTTTACATATATACTACATATATCTACTCCAGTCCCAGTGAACAATATCAGTGCCCTTGTGCCCTGGCCCTCTCGTTGTTTTATGAGTATAAGACAAAGTTTGTTCGTTCGTTCGTTCGTTGTTCATTGTTTTGCGCACTCTATCTAATGGGGAACATAACGGCATGATAACGAACAAGGCACTTGGCAAAGGGTTTTAAATTTAGTTTTTATTTTTTTTTCTAACTGTAACAGTATTGGTGAAGAGATATGTACAATCGAGAGCGAGTTTTGTTCTAGCTTCATATAGGTACGGGCACGAAAATGGCTGATCTGTGGGTTGAAGAACCAACTTTAAGGCGACAGGCGCACGCCGCCGAACAACGACGCGAACGGGGGAAGATTTTGAGTTCTAAAGAAAATCGATATACAACACATATGGGGTAGGTGGAGGTATAGATATCATGCTGAACTGACAAAATCGTCTTTTGCTATCCAGCTAGCTAAAAGAAACAGAAGGCTTACATAGGTTTAAGCTTTCGAGTCTTCTTTCACATGTAATAATAAATTAAGCAACTTTGAACTATTCATAGATAATTATATGTAGATAGGTATAAAAATAATAGAAACGATACGTATGAATGAGTAGATATCTATTTGCCCAGGTAAGTAGAAAAAATGGAGTTGTTTAACTTATTCCACCCAAATCAATTTTTTTAAATCGGTAGATCTACTACATAATTTTTTTATGATATTCTTAGCTAAAACAAAATATGTAGTAAGAAGTCTTTGGCAACAAAATTTTCCCTGATAGATCTTGGATTTACACAAATTTTATTTGATGTGTATATATGTATATGTATATATTTTAAAGTAGCTAGTAGGAAGGCATCCACAAGGATCTTTAAGTTGTCACGATTTCAACATTTTTTCTTTATCTTTTTGTTTCTTTGAACAAAATCTTAAAAATGCAAATGCAATCCAAGTTTTTCGAAATATGTTATATGGAAATTACGTAAAATAAATGTCCACGAAATTAGGAGATTGTGGCTAATATAACACATTAGACTGACACTAGAATTGATCCACTACACTAGATTTTCGTTTTATTAATATCTGAAAATCTCAGAAGGGAATTTTGAGATAAAAAGGATTCAACCGATCGAAGTTAAAATAGCTTTAAAGCCCCATTAAATAGAATAACAAGAGTGAAAGGCATGATGATCTTCGTGTCGAATTTGTGTCATCATCAAAGATATGATCCTAACTTGAGCTTCTAAATGCTGATTGTCATGTAGTGTTTTCTCCAATGTTTCACACGAAGCATCAATGGAGCCACAATATTATCTAAGCCCTTATTGGCTATCGTCATTTTTCATTTCAACGTTTCGTCTGAACAAATTGAGTTCCATACACAAATTTGATTGTACTTTGTAATTTGGTGGTAACGCATACTTTAGTTTTTTCTTTCAATCAAATCCATCAAGATCAGCCATTTTTACAGGTCTTAAAACAATTTATATACTTGTTTGCTTTTTTTTTAAGTTAAGAAACACAAAATACGTATTATAAATATTAAGACTATAACATACCACTTCTTTTTGTCCACTTTTTTTGTTGCTGTTGAACCAATGTTACTATGAATAAAAAGGTCAAAGAAGATGGATCTAAAATAGAAAACGAAAAATAGAAACATTAATATTAAGTGGAAATTTGAATTACTCTAAAATAATTGTAATACAAATGAACAATGAAACAAAATGTAAGTGCTTTTTAGTGTAGGTACATTGTTATTATGATATATTTATACATCTCGCATAATTTAAACATTTTGTTGAAGTTGTTTAAAGTTTGTTTTATAGGATCGTTGTAAATGTTTTTTTACTACAATAATAATTACTTGCCCTCTAAACATCGTTGGTTTCTATCAAACATACAGTGATGGAAAAAATTAAAGAACTGATACAAAAAATTAGCCAATTCTTAACTATCATCTTTTTTTGTATTTGGGATCGAATTTAGAATTTCTTGATCGTCATTTTAGAAAAACAAAGACAAATTTGTTTCGATAAGATGGAAAAAATCTTGTCAGACGATCAAAGAACTTTAAACTCGATCACAAATACACGAAGATGATAGTTAAGGACTTTGGTGGAAGAACTATGAGTTTTTGCTATCTGAAGCTAGGCCTATTTTTTTAACTAAATAAAAACATGTGCTGTTGACTAAATTCGGGCTTTAAGCATCTAAATGATGGCTTTTGCCGAAGAGGACATGCCAATTGATTAGGATTCACGCAAAAAAAATGAACCGAAGCACTCATAACAGTTGTAGAAAGAACATAACACAATATACTTAATGGAATGCTCAAAATTATTTGATTTAAAAATAATGAAATAAGTCTATGGTGAACTTAAAAATAGAAACTGCAGACCTAAAGACAAGGCCATTTTTAAGGTTAAAAATAAAACAAATTGATGGTATTCCACACTTTACAAGACATTTGTCAAGGTGGCGAGATCTATATTGAAAGATGCGATCATGCTATTTGAAATAAATGTGCAACGACCATGTATTTAAGGATAAGCAACAATTTTAACCATTTCTATTACAAAAATACCATACCAATCGTTCCATGTAAACTATTGCCAATGCAGGACGCTATGAAGAAGGCAAACACCAGGTGGAATAACCTCACCACGTGCCAGGTCACAAAAAACATCTGGCCTACACTAGATTTAAAGCGATCAAGGTGCTTGCTATCTCTAAGCAGATCGCATAAAAGCTCGATAATCGGTGTCATAACCCGGCACTGTCTAATAGGAAAGCACGCCACGCGACTAGGAGTATTCTCAAATGACTTTGCAGAAGCTGTATGGATGAGGAAGAGGAGGAAACAATTCTTTACCTTTTCTGTACATGCCCTGCTCTAGCTCAAAAACACAAGAATTACCTAGGAGAATTCTTCTATAACAATCTAAATCATATTAACATATTAACAGCCTCTCACGTTTCGTAAGGGACTCAAACTGGTTTCATTGAGGGTAGAAGAAAGCCGATTCATGTGGTATCACAATGGGTCATTAAACTGGCCTAAGTGTGTCCTGCTCCATCACGGACAGCCACTTTAACCTAACCTAACCTAACCTATTACAAAAATACAACACCGTTCTTAATTCGTTTCTATTATTTTACCAGGGCAAATTAGTGGTGAATACTTCAGAGATTTTTTATAATTATTCCTGTTCGTTCAAGTTTAACAATTTTATATGATATTGATAATGCGCTTATTATTGCAATCGAATTTGCAAGCTAAGATCAATTCAATTATTTTTCCATCACTGTAAATGTTTTTAGAATTCCTTTAACAAACACCCAACATTTCCGATCTTTAATGTATTTACTTCTCTAGCGAGATATGTATTTGCCTTTGACTGGTAAGTTATACAAAATGTATGAAATCAGCCCGTACATTTTTACTCATCATAGAAATCATTGTCATATAAAGAAGGAATACCTTATGGCCTGATGTAAGGATACCTTTCTTTGAAAGGTTATTTCAAAATGGTCTTAATCATAAAGGATGGCTTTTAAAAAGTAATTTAATAATGGATTAAAATAAAATCTTTAAAAAAAACTCTGGCGTATACGTAATTTTATTTCGTCAGTTTTGTAAATTATCTTTCTCGGCCCGTTTTTATTTAAGTGGGTTTTTTGTCGGCTTAAACACACTTTCTTTATGAATGCTCAAAATATTAACTATAGGACAACCAGTTAGTCGATTAATTGATCTACCCAAGAGAAAACTAAATAGAATAGTGAAATAAAATGCAAGAAAATCCGGGTATCTCACAGTACTATTAATTAAGCTTATGTTTTATTATTTGTTTGTATCAAGTCTCTAATGATTTTCTGAGTACAACAAAATTTAATATTAAAATTAAATAATTAACCCGTTTTTATTAATTATTGAGTCAAGTCAACACACAGTAGCCAGGTTAAACAAGTAATTATAAATCATATACATATGTACATAAATGCGTACTTATTATGCGAAAACAATCATGACCAATAGGTCACATTAATAACTGCTTCATAAACTCAATAATGCATCATAATAATTAGACAATGCTAATGTTCTGTGTTGTTTGTACTTTTTATCTAATAATCTATGGCTCTATGTCTCCATCTAATTTAGATCAAACATAACTAATTTAATTAATTGAACTAAAAACATTGTACCAATGTACAAGTAGGTACTTCAACCTACAACAACAAAAACAACATCAATAGAATAGATAGTGCTCTCTTTTACGATTCTCACACACACTTACATTAATTATGCACACCTTAGTTTTATCCACTCCCTGTAATCTCAAAATGCACTATAATTTTCTATTTGAAGACACGTCAGCATTATCTGTGCGCACAACAAAACATACATACTACAAAACCTATGTTTTTATTTACGTACGAACACTTTTGATTACAGGTGAACAGGAACTCAGACGCTTGTTCTCCTGATACAAATTTTCACTTCTTCTTCTTTTTGATGAACAGACAAAAAGACAAAACAAAAAGTGAAAGAATAATTAAGCAATTAGGTTCCAATATAAAGTTAACTTGTCTAAATGCATGTGTATACAATGTACAATGCTATTTGCATTATACAAAACTGTTTTTTTTAAGTAAAAATAAAATTCAATGTCGTCCGCTGATAATAATAGGTAGTATTTATTTAAGTTTGTTTCAAATTAAAAGTCTTTTTTAAATCTTAACGCCAACGTTGATTTAAAAATAAATTTCTTTTTTTAATTATTAAATTTATTAATATTGCAGTTTGATTACTTGAAATCAATAAATAATATAAGAAATGTCAAAGGTTTGACAACAATCATGTTATTTTATTCTTTTTCTTTTTTTGTGTCCCAGCGAGATACTCACACTAAATAAAAGTAAAAAAGGACAAGAACGAGACTAGCCGGTATAGATATAGTATAATCGAGGGGGAACAGCTGTTTTTTGTATATTTTCACAAGATTTTGATTAAGTTTTTTTTTTTCAAGAGCTTAAAATTTGAGCTTTTTTTTCAATTTCTTTGGCTACTTTGTCCAAGTTGGCGCCTCTTCGCCTAGAACCAATCAAACAAAGATAAAGCCGTGCTAACAAGTGGTTAATCAGACGTTGTTAGGTAGGTACATATACATACATATATTTTGTATTTTTGTAATTTCTTTTCTTTAAATAAAATCCATGGGGGCTTTTAATATTTTTGGTTTATCTGATTATAAATTTTGTATTTGTATAATTTTATTAAAAAAAATTAAACTTGTTTAATGTTTAACAAAAAATACATACGAAGTGATATACCTATAGTTCCTATGTATATGCATCATTTATAGCTCAAGGAACATATGACAAGTTATGAGATTGAAAGATTTAAACTGAAAATATTTGCTCTTATCATACCAGATAGTTTGGGAAGATTCAAATTTAAATACCAATTCAATGTTTCGCTTGAAAATTTGTTAAAAAGCAGAACAATGAAGACATTGCTGTATAAAAAAATTCTTTACATTGGTGGTTGCCTGACAACTTAAAATGGTCAAAGGCGCGGCGCAAAGAATTGTCGAGATGAAAAACAAAAAGTATACACATTTTCAGAACCACTATGTTGCTTACAAACTTATTTGCTTTAACGTTAAATTCTAGGTGGTGTAGTTCAATCTGATCAATTTTCAGCTAAAGAAATATCACATGATCTCATGGTTTTTTTCACCGAACAGTTGAACAAGTCTTTATATCGTTTTGGAGAAAGTAAGAATATTGCACTTGATTTTTCAAAGGTATTTGATAGTTTGGCATCAAGTACTCTTATCGAAAATGCGTGTATTTCGTATTGATGATGTCTTCTTTGTTGGGTTAGAAATTAACCTTTTGGAGCGTTCGATTCAAGTAGTATTCGACGGGTTCAATCTACAAAACAAAAGCTGGTGTGCCCCAGGGCTCCGTTTTGTCTCTAACTTTTTTCTGAAACTTCTAACCCACTTAAATGTTTCGCTGATGACAGTAACATCAGATTTTCCTATTCGTTTTCAGATTCTCATCTTTGTCCTTCAGATGTGAATTATTAACGGCAGCGTATGATAAGCTCACTAAATTCTGATCCCCCAATGCCACTACCCATGGGTTATACTTGCACACTAAACATCTTTCTTTTCTAGGTATATGCATCACAAACTATATCTTGTGGAATGATCACATATTTGACATCGGCTAAAAATGCTGCTGTGTGTAGGTTTTCTCCGATGATGAGAGAAGTTTTTTAGTCTTCTGATCTGGCTATAATTTACAAAGCTTTTATTCATCCGAAACTTGAGTATAATTCTCATATTTGGGCCGGTGTCCCAATAACGTACTTGTGTCTTTTGGAAAGAATTGAAAAGAGAGCTCTAAATTGTTGTGCCGTTATTTTTATAAACAATGCTGTAGTGAGATAGGCCAGTTGTCCCTCAAACAATTCAACGGTAATACCCGTACTTCTAGGTATGCTCATTAGTTCACCCTTGATCCCAATTTTGGAGCTACTGTTAAGTACAGGGATTCTTTTTTTTAGCTGTACTACACGAATGTGGAAGGCTTTACCAGGCTCCATATCTCCCACTCATAACCTCTTAAGTGCGTGCACAATATGATCATGCTTAAGCATGATCAAACTCAGCTTAGAGCGAGCACTCCAATTTCGTATGAATCACACTGAAGCATTTAAATGAAAAACTCTAGAAATGAAAGCAAAAGAAAGATTAACCAACTTTCCATATCCGTTTTTATTAGTTTGTTTCGCACGCTCGACTTCTTAATAGGTACATTAGCTCGGCCATTTTGTTCTGAGCTCATGGGATGCGCTCCAAGTTAGCTCTGATAGGAAAAAGAAACACTAACAGAGCGATCAGATGTGTATGAGCTAAAAAAAGAAACACAGATACAGCTCTGATCATTTATCTGAGCTTAGAAAGAGAATCACCTTATGTTTATTTAATACTACAATAAAAAAAAAATCACTTTCAAAGTTCTGCAAACAAAATGTAAGGGCTTTAATGTGTTTCTTTCTTCATTATCTTCATACCTACGTCCTCTACGATTGCTTAATTAATTTATAGTTATCACGAATAATATGTACCTACATATTTATATGTACCAACGATATAGATATTCCTATTGTTGTTCCTCATTTTGTTATTGAATTGAAGACATTTATTAACAAAATAGAAACATTTTTTCATCGCCATCACTTAAATATTTTAAACTCTATCAAACGTTGGCTAGGACGCTTTAAAACTGTATCATTAAATATACTTCTTTTGTTTATGCGTCACCCTTGGTGCAATTCAAAGCTTTTTTTTGCGTTGCTTTTCATAATCCCACATATTATACCTACAGTCTGTAGACATTCATAAAGTATAGTACTAATGATCACAATGAACTCTTTGGCTGCTGCTTCTTCTGCCTGGTGTTGTGGTTCTTTGAATCTCATCATTACACGAGTTTCTATGCAATTTACTAGTTAGCGCGTCTATCATGTGTTCATGTGTCCGTGTTAATTCGACGCACGTACGCATTTTTGTATTTTTGGTAGTGTTGTTGCTTCATTTTTGGACTTGAAGAAGCCACAAATGTAATCAACATCGAGGAAATCCAAAGCAGAAACAGGCACAAAGGAAGATAGAAACAGCAGTCCCGAGTTTAAAGCTTACTAAGACTCATGCAAAACTATTAATAAGTTTTAATGTTAAATCCAACAAAAACAACACCACGAAGCTATACCTACCTTAGCAATATAATCATACCTAGTCATAGTGCATCCTCTTTGACATACCCAACAAATAAATTTGCGTGTGGGCTTATTGGACAGTTCATAACTACAGGCACCACACACACTCAAACTCTAGCAAAAAAAAAGAGAAGAAAGAGTGTAGAACAACAAACAGCTTGAAGGTTGGAACAAGAAGGTGATTTCCGTTTAGTTAGTAGAGCTCCAAGCAAAAATAATAAAACAAAACAAAAATACAACTCGAGTGTTTCTGCGCAGATGCTATGGATTTTCATTTCCACCCTTTGCCTTTTGAGGACAAAAACGATGACGACGTCGGTTGCGCCGCCATCGCCAACCGTTGTGCTAAATTGTGGAGTTTATTGTAATGGCATATCCACGCTAAAGATCACATGCACAGAACACAGCACACGGCAAAGGCAACCAATGTAGCAGATGTTCCCAATGAATAAATGCCTTGAATTTCAAAACCAGCAACAACATCTTCATCCCCTCATTTAACTTCACATAAATCGATTTTGTCGGTCCCCCGCCATTTTGATCTCTTTCACGTACAAAACCCAACATTTTATACGGTGTATGGCCAGACGGTGATAAAGAGGAGGACGAGGACGAGAACTAGCAGAGGAGAGGAATGATTCATCATCATTTTCATCATCACTGAGAATGAGAATTATATATTATAGTTTTTCATCAACAACCAGCAGTTGAGCAGTATTGCATGGAACATGCATGAGGCTGAGCACTGAAGCACGGAATCATAAAAAGGAGCACAACAAAGTAGGGTGGAAAGCGGTTAGACATCTTTGAGTAGCCAAACTCCTCTACTGCTCACTCGACACAATGGGGATGAAAAATGCGATTCGGCATTTGCGCCGTGAAGTTAACAAAAAAAAAAGAAAAAAACAATACAGCATATATGAAGGAAACAAGTCGTCGACAAGGGATCGAAAAAAAGGTTCCAATGTGTACATATGGCGTTTCACTCCAAGTAGGGTGGAAATGGAAACACGAACATGAAAAAGGGATCGCATTGGGGGATCTATGTGCGACACTTACACACAGATGTAGGTTGTGCATACAATGTGATTACATACAGAATATGGGATCATTTTCCACCCCTTGTTGGAAGAGCGGAAACCCAGGATAACAAAAGAGGGAGGATATTTGTATATATCCTACATACACCACACCATTACAATGACAAATTCAATTTAAGGGTATAACTATTGTGTTAGTGTTTTCGTTGGTAAGTTCGTTGCTTTGAAATGTGGTTCGGTGGGTAGATTTTGTCGGTTGAGAGTTAATGATTTTCAAAAAATATAGAGAGCTTAAGTACCGAGTACAATCTATGTAACGCTGCTATGAATCATTAAACATTTAAATGACAGTTAGTTACATTTTTTTTTATGAATGACGGTGAAAGGGATTTAATTCTTTATGAGAACGATCAATGCTCATTAAATGAGAAGCAGGTGGTGTCTTATTTTTGGAGTCATGTTAATAGGCATAGAAATAGATACATAAGTTTTTAATGCAGGACAATAGAAAATTTAAATAAAAAGCTTTTAAATTTATGTATAGATCAAAGTTTTGTTTCGAAAAAAAAATTATTACAAGGAAAATGTACTAACAAAATTGTAAAATAAAAAAACATGTTCAAAGTTAAAGATGGTAATTCTGAGGTAGTAATGTGTCATTTGAAAAGCTTGAAATTAGTAGCTCATAAAATATTGATATTTTCTTTTAGATCCAAGAGCACTGAAGAGGAAAAAAGTAAGACGGGTTTTGACTCAACCAACTTCAGCACAAACGAGTTTTTGGAAATTTCAAGTTTCCAATATTCAATGAGCTAGATAAGGACATTTATCTCATTTCACTGAGATACAGCATTTTGAATATTACAAAAAACCGTAACTTACTGACTGACTAACTAATAATCATAACTATGAGGCACTTCCCGATATCGTAGAAATTTGAAATTTCACACAAAAATAATCGAAAAATTGTGGTAGAATAATGAAATTTAGTAGTTGTAAGCGTATATTTACGCAACAACTAATATCTATGCACTAAAGTTGTGCACTAAGGAGACATAGTATTCACACATTTTCCTTGATGATTTCTTTTGCAACAAGCAGTGAAATCACACTAAAAACTCAACTATGTGAAAAAGGAGACAAGTTCTTCTGTAAAAAGTAGTGAAGATCTAGAAAAATAAAAATAAAATAAATTCACAAACGCATCACTGCAGAGATGATTAGCGATCATCCCTTTAGCACGTTCATAAACGCAAACAATTGGTATCACTTAAAATGTCAATTGTTCATTATTGCAAAGTTTGATAAACTGATACGCAAATATAAAGAAAAAAAGCATCAAGAAATTTCTTGATAAGTTGTTGATGTGGACGCGATTTGGAGCAAAAATGGCGGAAAAAGACATTGAAAAGTATTTAATCAAGTTCTAAATTGTTTATAATTAATTAATTTGATGAATTTCAGGGAATATTTTACCAGCGCACAAATTAAACTATTAATAGAAACCAGATTAAAATATGAAGGTGAATTTATTGCCTCCAGAAAATCAAAGTCAATATTGTGGAGAAAAGTTCTAGAGGAGATAAAGGCTCCAGATTTTAATTACAATGACAGTTTTTATTAGTATCACATCCATCATAAAGAAAAAGTTGTTTTTAAACGTAAAACTTTTTGTCAATCAGCACCGCATCGTAATCAGCTGAGCAACGATCAGCATCGCAAAAAAGCATTGATGCCTAATCACTACTAAAAAATTTGAAGTTTGTGAATTTACCCTATAATTCTTTTATTAATTTGCAAAAGTTTGATAGGTATTTATTAATTTTAACATTGTGATATAGAAGCAACAAAAAAAACGGATATTTGCTATTAACTGATTATACTTGCAGTTTTTGTTGCCTTATTATCCACAAATAATTGTGTTCCAAAAACTATGCAATTGAGCTCATTTAACGTCCAACCCAAAGATCTTCAATCATAAAAATTAACTTCCCAACTTAAATTCTTTTTAAAACATTATTATTCTCCATTCACAAAATTGGACATTAAACACCACCTTGCGGCCTTTATTCTACTAAAGATATTCTTGTAGAAAAGTTCTACAGTTTAGAATGGATACTATCAACGATCAGCATTTGATTAACCAATACACATAATAAGTGAAATATCTACATTCAGCTGTTATTTTAGGATGTCGGATAGTGTTTGAATTTTCTGAATTATATAAATTCAAATTAAATGAAAAACAAATAAACAAAAGTTAAGATTTTACATGAAAAAATTAAGAAATTCAATACCATCGGAAAAAAGAACTCAATCCAGAGTTCGATATAATCTTACGCAGTTAAAATCTGGCCCCAAAAAGAACCAATTGATGTTGAATACTCGTATTCCTAATTATTTTTTTAGAAACTTGTTTAATATGATGCGAAAAAAAAAAATATTTGTTCTTCCATCATTTTACTCCTATCCATTTCGTCTAAAATAAGTAAACCAGAAAATTCATTCTCTCCATTAAACCAAACGACGACGACGACAAAAAACGAACATCAACGACCGGACGGACCCTCCAACGCTCCAACAATTTTTTTTTCTGTTCCCGATCATCCGCGACGAAATAAACTTGAAATTCAAAAGAAAACCATAAAAAGCTTTTGCAATTTCGTTTTGTTGAGAAGATTCGCCTTTTTCTCGAATCGAATTGAGTAGAGAAGAATATTATGTATATGTATGACTGGATGAGTTGTATAAGCCAAAGTCAACAGTAGAGTGCAGGCCAGCACGACACACTATAGATCAGTATGGCGTTTAAATTGGAAAAAAAAATACACTGGAGGTAGTGTTTGACACTATTTTCTCTCAATTTGATAGAAAGCCATACTCTCATTTGACGATATTTTCTTCAGAACAAACATAGCTTGGTTTGAAATCCTAAGAAGTACTAATGCGATCACAGCTTTAATTAACAATCATAAATAATCCAAGGGTTGTATTTTTCTCAACTTAAAAGTGCCTTTATACCACTGTCCAAAGGTGATATCACAAAATATTATATATGCATATAAAGGAGCTAACAATAGCTCTGTGGCTTCAAATAAACATGTTACACAGGTGAAATATGAAAAGGAAAATATTTATTAATTACCACCAAGATTGTGACTCGACGGCGATGCGGGGGACTAAAAAGAGTATGGAGCAGTCCGGATAGAACATTGTGGAAATTCAGTAAGATAGGAATAATCGGATCGGATTGGACAGCAAAAGTCGCAGTCTCAATCTAGAAAGATCAACTTGGTTGTGTGTGAAAGATTTGCAAATAAATGCAATTTATATTATGTATGCATTCGAAAAATGTATGTAAATAGCTAAGAGGGTGAATCAGGTATTATGCTTTTGATTTGTGTTTTTCCAAATTTAAAAGAATGACTTATAAAGAAATGCTCATAGCGCAGCACATTTTATCAAGGCAAGATGCACTGATTACTGCAAAAATATTTTAAGGCAATAAGTGCAAGAAGTCTTGAAGAAAATATTTTGGAAATTCGTAATAAATTCGAAAAACTTTAAAATATATTTAAGAGGAAGAAGAAGCGTCCAGAAAAGCTAGACGCTTTTTTGGATACAGAAACTTTAACTAGATTTCTTACCATGATAGTCTTTTTTTTATTGACATTAAGTCTGGACATACATATGTACCTGAACACAATAAAATCGTCAAACTGTAGTTAAAAAAGAGCATATAAATAATTTGGTGCAACATAATATTGATTTGATCGAACGACTATCGTTTTCAAAACTATCGGAAAGCTAAAACGAGCATCTTTTAAAAGGATGCCACTAAAAAAAGTGTTTTTCTAATTTACAGGAAACGTATGCAGATCCACTACAATTGTTAGACAGAATATTAAAATACATAGAGCAACACTTTTGTAAGTTTGTCGTAGTCGCAATGTGGCGTTGGAGGTTTTAAATAATGGTTTTCTTTCTTAAACGTGTTTTTTTAGAAAAAAAAAAAAAAAAAAAAAAAAAACGCATGTAATTTTATGGTATGGCCTAGAATTTAGCGAGAATTAAGGGTTTGCAATTGTTTTAAAAATTATTTCGGAAAAATCGCCACCGCAGTTGGCTCCAAAAAGTTCCAACCGATAGGTCCAACTTTAGACCATTTTTTACAGCAATTTAAGATTCCAAATCAATCTTTTAGGGCTTATTTGCTTAGACAAACAACTTCACATAACTTCAACAAAAATATTCCAGCTGTGTTTAAAAGCTTTGAAGGAGCTAATGTCGCCATTGCCACTAGGTGCCAGTCTCTGGAGTCTTTCGATGACAGCACTTTAGGTTTTATAGGTATACAAAGATGATGTGGAATTTCAAAACTCAACTATAAATCTACTTTCCAATTCAATTGCTTAAAAACATGGGTAATTTTTTTTTTGGCGCGTTCTTTTCCTTATTGTCAACAATGTTACTAATTGTTAATTTTGTTCGTGCCTATAGTCCAAGATAGTTACGACTTAAAACAATCCCAATGGATGTGTTCTTTTCTAACTATACTAAACGATTGTTACCATATAACTTCAAACAAAATTGTTCAAGTTTTGCGAATTGTTGGAATCGGAAACGACTTTTTTGAAAACTCTTGACTGTCTTGATTCTTTAAACAAGCTTAAACCAAGGTATATTTTTTCTATCGTTATTAATTGTCATTTTAAGTTATAAAAAAAAATATTTAATTCTTCGATCTGGTAGCTTTACAGATCTATAATTTCTGACAAATGTAGTTTTTCAAAGATCCTAAAGAATTCTAACAATTTCTTTCAATGATATCTACTTGAATTTTTCTTGACATATCACCAACAGTTAACCATAATATTAAGAAAGAGTACCTGCCTGTAAATTCAGCAATATGCACTTAATAGCATAACCACAAACAATGTACTCTTATGAGGCAATCTAAAATGTTACCTCAAGCTTTGTGCTCACTTTAGATCGTAAATATCGTAAGCTCGAGTTACGCCTGAATAGATCTATTTTTTTATTGTCAATTTTGTTTGAGTTATTTCAGAATCTGTGTTTAGCAGTAGTATTTTCCCTGCTGTTGTTTACATTACAAAAATAAATAAATCAAAACAATGTAAGTTAAGTAATCTTTCTTCTCAACGCCTGAGGTTTGTAGGCCGCGCTTTATGACACACGATATCGTAAAATATCGTAAGTCAGTAAGAAGCCTGTCAAAAGCCCGACCGACCTAACACGTCGTTGTGGTTAAGTCATAATCGATCTGAAACTGCTAGCGGATTTATTTTTGTATTTAAATCCTAAATATAATTTAATTATTTTAAAATAATAAATAACACGATCTTCCTGAATATATGTACGTGATGGCAACTCTGTGCTACACAACCACACGCGAGAAGAGAAACACAGCCCCCCTCTAACCGAACCGACTCAAGCGGCCAGAAGCAGAACATAATCATGAAAAACAAATCAACCAACAGTACTTCGCACCAAAATTCAATATGGCGGCGGAAACTCCAATTATAATTATGAATTTTCCACCACAAATTACGTCCCCTTGATTTATATTTGCATACACATTGCATTTTGCTGCTGCAAGTTAAAACGCTAATATTGTTTACTTGTTCTCATTTTTTCAAATTCGTTACACTAATTATTTTGAGCTCATTTTTCGCTGTACAAATATGCTTTTCGTAAAATTATCCAAACCCATGGAGATACCAGAGTATTGCTTATTTCTTTCAAATTTAGTGGAACGAGGGGGAACAATAAAGAAAAATTTGTATTTATATGACAAATTTAAAAGTTAAACTTACCGCTTCAGAGCACAGTACATACAAATTACACAAATTATATGAGTGGATAATAATATTTTGAAGTAAAACACAAAAAAATAAACAAATTTTAAAATGTTCCACTTGGTTCTTTTTTGTCTGTCTTTCCTACGCTCTTGACTACGCACACGACCGAACAGTTCAATTTTCCAAGCAGTATTAAGAAACTACAAATTCGGATACGGAAAGCTTTTGTTGGAATGGAAATGGAAGACGAAGAGTGCATTTGCTGAAATTCGAAGTTCGAATTGGAAAATGGTGGAAATGCATAGTTAATGCTAGCTCTCTTTAACTTTTGTAGAACTAATATCACAATTGATCTATTGGTCTCTTTTGTCGGTATAACATTCGAATCGAAATATTAAATGATGTACTAGAGTACAGTAGATTTTGTTAAGGAGTAAGTTACACTTCAGTATAATTTCTATCATATTTAATTATAAAATGTATTTTGTGAAAATATTTTCAATCTATTTAATTAAATCCTCTCAAAATGTGCTGTTTTCTATAAGTATTATTTTGTGCATAATCTTTGCAAGAAGTAAATACTACAAAAAATAAAAATGAATAGTTTTGTGAAATGTTCCTGAAGTTACTTGAGCTAGCAAGGAGACTACTCTTCGGATTAACAACATCGGAGTTTGATGCAAAAAGTTCATGAAAGTGGAAAATCAAGTTGGAAAAGTGTGCAGCAGAGCAATCCCCAGGCTAAAGCAAATAGCCCTAACTTTTGATCTACTAGAAATGGATTGCTAGTAGAACTTAGCGTTGATGTCATCTATTCCTTAACGCTACTAGCCCTTCTATAGTTTCTGCGGAAATATGGAAACACTTTTGGAACTTATTTTTTGTATTTTGTCTATTTATTTAAACTTTATAATAATAGATGCGTTGACATACTAGGTATATATAGACTGCTATTCGATTCATTTTCCCATAGAAAATTAAACTTAAAATTGATATCACCTATTAAGCAACACTTCAACTCTTGTAGGTGGCAAAAATAATAATAATTAATTTTAAAAAGCCATCTCTTCTTTCTACGCACCAACAAGCTTTTTTTTTCAAACAAACTAAGGAAATCTATTATAAATAAAGTTTGGCAAAATAAATAAAGTACAAAAAACAAGTTCGAAAATTTTTTCCATATTTCCGCTGAACCTACAGAAGAGCTAGCAGCGTTAAGGAATAAATAACAGCAATGTGAAGTTGGCTACTATCAATCAATATCTGGTTTTTCAATGAATAGATGTTTTTAAGAGATGGCGTTTCAAAATAAACTATTATTTTTTCCACCAAAGCAAAGCTAAATAGGTGGAATTACTTTTAAGGGCCCTAACTGAATCGATGTGCGGTGCAGAGCTTTAAAAACAACTACCCATATGCCAGAGGCATGGACTATGTCAAGAGCGGATGAAAGTGGCGAATATAGAGCTGCAAATGGAGGAAAAGATGAAATGATAAGCTGTACAGTGACGTAGACATGGCAAGGATAATAAAAGTCCAATGTCTGACACGGGTTAAGCAGAGCGGTAGTCTCCGATCAGGCAAACATCTATTACCTACGGACTAATCTAAATGAGGTAGTTTGTTTGGTGAGGGCCTATAGTTTTCACAGGACTGTAGCATAATCCTAAAAAAATGAAAGATGGCGCATCATTTAATAATTCTTTTGTCACTGTACAACACTTTTGTCAGAATTGAAATGTTAAAAAAAGTGATTAAGACTAAGTTTTGTAGTCTTTTTTGGATTTTTCTCTATAAAAGCTTTGTTTAACTAAAAATTGGGTGGTGCAACAGTCTGTTGAGAACTAGGGCCTAGTGACTTATGACTCTCAACCATTCCTGTGTGCAAGTACTGTTGTCAGGCATGGAGGGGACCTACAGTTTTAAGTCGAATCCGAATGGCCAATTTGAGAAAGCACTTTTCATGACAAGAATTACTCTTGGAGGATTTGTCGGCAGTACCCGTGAAAAAAACTTTAGATGTCACAGGCAGGGATCGATGACAGTCCAACGCACTAACCATCATGCCACGTTAACCACTTTGTTTAATTGCTGCATGATTATTTGCGAGTTTGGAAAAAGGGATAGAAATATGCCAACGCACTGAAACTATGAATTAGGGACTCCACGAAAACTGAAATGTAAATTATTCCTGGTGTTTATCATAGAGGAAATATATTATCACCGATTTTCTTTTTTCCACCACTCACATGTATTCACCGATATCGAATTTGAGAGAGTTCACTTCAAATGGAATTTGAGGGTGTTTCAGGCAGGACGGGTACCGGTCGGGACTCTAGAAAATATATTTTCTCTATGGTGTTTATAAAGTTTGAACTATTTTTAACACTACAAACACAGTAATATTCATAAGCTTCAAAAACAATACTAAAGTTCTGTCTCACAATGTAAAATTGAAGTTCTGCGTGGTTACCCACCATTTAAATTAATATCCAGTAAAATCCTCTGGTTAGCGAATAGTGGGGTTCACATCTACCCTTCTCATACATTTATATGTTGAGTACATACTTGAAAGTTAATCCAATTCTGTAGTGTTAAGGTTTTCAAAAATGAGAGCTAAGAGTTGAGGATCTATGGCGTTATTTATGTAATAATTGGATAAGGATGTAATTTTTACTTATTCGAATGTTTTTTAACGTGCCTTTGTGTGGCGGTGAGAATTTCGCTCTGTATAATTGACAATAGCTCAAAGTTTATTTCTTCAAACGAAAATGACAACCAACTTCGTTCAAAGATTACATTTAGTTTGTTTTCACTTGAAATCGTGTTTTTCTCTTCATGGCTTAGTAATGCTGACAAGAAAACTTAACCATTTTAATTTAAAACAAAAACTACGAATATCGTTGCTATTCAGGATAACACACTTTACATTAGTAAACCAGTAATTGTGAAACACAAATGTGTGAATTTTATCTACTGAATAGCAAGTAGCTTAACTGTGACTTAACTTTTGTATCTTGGAACAGGCACTAGGTTAGGTTAGGTTAAAGTGGCTGCGGACACAGAATCCACACACTTAGGCCAAAAGAAAAGGCCCATTGTGATACCACATGAATCTAGAGAATTACTTCTTACTAGTCGAACCATTTTGAGCTTTTTATAAAGCGAAGAAGATATAAGATATCCTTATTAGCTAGTTCACTGGGATTATCAAAAAAGTAGTCTCCCAGATGAAGTTTGCGTCTTAGTGAAAGAGCAGGGCAAGTGCAGAGAAGGTGAGAAATTGTTTCCTCTTCTTCCTCGTCCATACAGCTCCTGCAGAAGTCATTTGAGGCTACACCAAGTCGTATTGCGTGTCTGCCTATAAGACAGTGTTCCGTAAGGACACCTATTGGGGAGATAATATGAAGTCTGCTTTGAGATAACAAGTCTTTAGAGCGCTTTATGTCCAGTTAAGGCCATATGAGTTTTGTGGCTGCGCACGTTGGTAAATTGTGCCACCTAGAGTTTGTTATCGTAAAAGTTGTTTCTTTTAGCAGAAGTTTACATGTAGCTATCGGTATACCTATCTTCTCCCTTTCAGGTGAAATAGGTAAGACGGTTCCATTTTTAGCGAGTTCATCGGCTCTACAATTTCCTGTGATGTCTCTGTGGCCCGGCACCCAACAGAGGTGAATGTTAAATTGCTGCGCCATCTCCATAAGAGACGATTGACAATCGAGGGCCGTTCGATCGAAACAGGCCCTAAGGTAATTAATAATTTGAAGTTGTGGCACTTAAAAATATTGTTTTTATGTTTAAAATATTTCGCAATTATGATAATAAAGACGATTTTAAAAGTTAATTAAAAACAATAAACCTTTTAGCCTGACATTTTAAGTTAAGGCCCTTGTTGTTCTCCGAAATAAGATTTATAAGTGAATTTTAATAGACTTTATGGCTAAAATTTTTACCATTTTCTATTTATCTACCTCATATATTAACTGCTCAAATTTTGACACCTCAATTGTTCTTTATTTTTTGGTTTGGTGTCACAACAATATTAGACAAATTTTGTAATCCCTATATAGGACACTTTTCTTAACAACCAGTTACACTCTACACATATATTTTTCGCTGTGTTTTTATATCTCTTTAGCAATGTAATGTAGGTACAATACAAGAATTGAAAGCAATCCTGACTTTCTCGAATTGGCCAAACTAAATATGATTAAACTTTATTTTAAAGTCTAGATCTTTGCTGAAACGAACCGAATTTTATTCAAAAATACAACAGACCGATGTAAAAACTAACTTAAAAATGAAGGATCATATATGCGTTGTTGAAAGAAAAACAAAAGAGATCAAATTTAGTTCAAATGTCTATTTATCCGACATATTCAATGATTTGAATACCGTTTACTGTAGGTACGAAATTCAATAAGTAAACCAACAAATTACCCAAGCACGCGTATGCTTTTGATTTTTCTTTAAAGTTTGGTGGGGTCTCAATAAAACAGGTTTAAAATTTTAAGGCTTTCACTTTTAAATCATAACAAAAGTTTTTTTTTCGGTCTTAACTCTACTTTTTTATATTTTTTTTTTTTTGACTCACTGTACTCGCATATGTCAAGATTTTTATTGAAAAAAGCGTATAAACAGATATACATATCCCATGCTTGGATAATCTAAGGGATTTGCGGAAAATTAACGATTTCCAATATAAAATCTTGTAGTACCCGTAGCGTGATGGTTAGTACATTGGACTGTCATGCAAGGGGTCTTGGGTTCAATCCCTGCCTGTGCCACCTAACTTTTTTCACGGGTACTGCCTCTTGCGAGGAATTGACAAATTCTCCAAGAGTAATTCTTGTCATGAAAAGTGCTTTCTCAAATTAGCCGTTCGGATTCGGCATATAAACTGTAGGTCCCTTCCATCTCTGACAACATTACTCGCACACAGGGATGGTTGAGAGTTGTAAGTCACTAGGCCCTGGTTATTCATGGACTGTTGCGCCACCTAATTTTATTTAATATAAAATCTTTAAAAGACAGGTCAAAAATGTCTAAATAAACCATTTTTGCGTGTTTTATATGGAAGAGTGATACTTGGAAAGTTTATTAAAAATAAATACACCCCAGACGACTTTTAAATGCTTGTAACTTTTTTGAAAATCAGTTTTTCGACTTGGGATAAAAAATCAGTGAACAAAATTCTTTTTTCTGAATAAATTTCTTCTTTATTTAATCAAAGAGCTTCAACTTGATTTTTTGGAAATTTCGTGTGAAAAAAGGTCGTCCACACTTGCCTGGGGTGTGTTACACCCCAATGATCAAAATGTAAAACAAATCAATTTTTTTAATGTTTATTTTATTTTTCATGAATTAATAATAATTATAATTAACATTTCGATGCGTAATATTATTCTGGTATATGTAGATCTAAGTTCTGGCAGACATTTAGTACAAACTGTATTGATGTGGCGATGACAAATGTGTTTTCACAAACATCGCAAGTTGATCTGGATTTCCTCACGTCTGCTCTCGCACAAAGGTGGCATCTGGCCTGAAAATAAAAAGCTTTTTAGAAATATTTTGCTTTTTTTTACAATAATCAATACCTGTTTTCGTGAAAGCTTCTCGTCAACGGAACGAAAAACCTGCAATTGTCTTCCCATAGCGAGGAGAGCATCAAGACTAACTTTGGATAACCTTTTTTCCATTGAAGGATGCGAACGATCATCCAACTCCTTTTCCATTTGTTCTTGTGCAAGTTGGATAAGCTTTTCGTTTCTAAATACCTTTATATTTTTTGAAGGAGGGTTAAAATGGTGAAAAATAATAACTGTGGCTAAAGCTGAAACATCCAACAAATTGTAGAAAACAACCATGGGCCACCGATTGGTTTGACGAGAACATGAGTATATAGATACCATTTGGTCAAACACGTAGACTCCTCTTTTTGTTCTGTTATAGTCCAATATCATGAGAGGTTTATTTTGAGGTCCGAAAACTGCCTTTTCAACAATGTGCTGTGTTGAAAGCAGCACAACTTGTTTTCTGGGTTTTGGAACATATGAAACCAATGCCATTTTCTCCGAAAATCCAAAAAGTGAAGAATAAAGTGGACGGTATTGTTTTTTGTTGTTTATTTTGATTGGTATATCATACTCATTTAGGAGTTCCTTGACAACAAATGGTTTGGGAATGTCACGATTGTTTTTGCGAATGGTCCCAAGAAGAGTAATTTTTTTGTCCAATAACTTTAGTGCCAAATTTACAGAAGTAAAAAAGTTATCCACTGTAAGATTCCTTCCGATGTGAAAATATCTCGGCATCAATGACATCACAACATCGTATCCACGGCCAAGGCCTACACTTTGATCACTACTGCCAGTGTATATTGAAAGTTGCAATGGATATCCAGTTGAACACTCATTGAGCCACCAAAACTTGATACCATATTTAGCAGGTTTGCTTGGCATATATTGACGAAACATACAGCGCCCACGAAAGGCTTTCAATTGCTCGTCAATGGTCAGATTTTCGGATGGAATGTAATTTGATGTCAAGGTTTGATTCAATTCTTTCAAAAGGAATTCAACGGGCTGGAGAATGTTTTTTTTTTGCGGTTGACTGTCCTCGACGGCCAATTGAATCATCGAATCGCAAAAATAAATTCAACTCCTTAAAACGTGTAAATGACATCACAGCGCGAAGAATTGTATGGCCATGACGGCGGTGACCATCTTTCATTGCTCCAATGTAAAGCAAAACCCCAAAGTATGCCTGCAGTTCATTCATATTTAAAGGCTTCCAAAAACGTTGCTTTGTTCGCTTTGCAATTAATTTTTCGTAGATATCATTGGCCTTTTCCGTTTGTCCGTTTTATGATTTCGTTTCTCATATTTAGGTTAAAAATTCGATTAAAAATTTGGATAAGAGACGAGTGTTTCAAATTAATCGTAGGTCCAACAGTTCCACCAGGCTTGAAAACATTGCTTCCTTGAACACGAGACAGAGCTGCTGTCTCCGGATCTTTCATCCAATTTCGACCATTATGAGCAAGAAAATATACGTCATTTGAAACTGGCGTCGTTGATTCTTGATCAATATTTATTCGATTTATACAGAATATTAAAAGAAAATAATTACAATCGAATTCAACATTTGGCAAAAAATCTGGATAATTTTGTTCGTCATCTGCGCCAGCATAAAATGGATCAGTCTCGCCTTTTTCATCTGATTCCAAGTCTAGCATTGCTCTCAACGCTATTGCCCTTTCTTCTTCATCATCTTTATTATATTTTTTCAATAATTCTTCTATATTAGACACTAAAACAATTTATACATGTACAAAGTTCTATAACTTTTAACATTTGTGTTAGAAAACAATATTTTCATACTTACTTTTTGATAAATTCCAAAGTTTTTTGCACTTCTCTACAAAATCGCTTTAAATTTTGCCGAACAATACACATGTTCATAAACAGTAACAATTATTCCAATGTCAACTCGATTTGAAAAAAAACGTAAACAAGGCACCAGAACACTAATTTAAACAATTAGATGCGCTTAAAACTTTTGGGGTGTAACACACCCCAGGCAAGAAAAGTAGTAAGTTTTTTGGGGCTGTAAACTAGGGTTAATATCTGCCCATGCAGTTTCTTAGTTAAAATAATCTGTTACATTCATTTGTTAATATCTTACAAACGTACTAGACGAAGCCTGATTTTAAATTAAGTTAAATGATTAATTACTTCAAATCTAATAATCTATATTGATTTATTTTTTATTAGTAACTATGAAAAAGATTATCAAAATATAACTACCTCAAGTTCTACTTAATTTAGAAAACTAAATCGTGTTCTGCAATTGCCTTACTGCAAATCTATTACATTTTATCGTAAAGGAGGAATTATATACCCATTATTTTTTCCCTATATTTACATTTTATCTTTCTTTTCCCTTTTCCAATACGTGAAGCCAACTGAAAAATGAAAGAAAAAACGTAGACTGCTCTGCTACACTGAACGACTGCTGAACTGAGAATCGACGACGAACAAAACCAGACACAGACGGATAGATAGATACTTGAAGAAGAAAAGAAAAATTTAATTTTTCTTTTTTTTTTTGCTCTCAGCTCAGCTCAGCGAAAAAGGAATTAACTTTTCATCAAAAAAGAAAATATATCAAATTCTGATTAAATAAAGAATCAAAAAAAATATAAGTTGAACATTTTCATCGGAATTCGCTCTCTGCTGCCGATCTGTGAGTTCAGTGTGTGAAAAAAAAATCGAATAAACGAGAACAAAAGAGAACAAGACGAATTTAGAAGAAGAAAAAAAAAACCAACCCACAAAAGAAAACCAACGTTGATTTTTTACTTTTTTTCTTTTTCTTCAATTTGTGTCTATTCCCATATTATATTTTTTCCCTTGCTCTTCTACTACTCGACTCGACTCGTTGAGTTTTTTTTCTCTGTCGTGTGTGGTGTTCATTCGTATTGTGCTTTCATTTTTACACCATTCTTCGTGTCTATTTGGTGCCCCTTCTTTGTATTCTTCAAAGGAAAATCGTGAATGATAACAGTAAAATTTGTTTCATCCTACCAAAACGCAAACGAATACGAAAAATCAAAATAAAATTTCCAAATAATTCACCATCATCTTTTCACTTGTGTTTTTCATTTCGGCGGCGGCGAAAATAAAAACGCGAAAATAAAACGCAACGCAACGACCAACGAAATACGAAACATAAAATTGCAACTTGATTGAAACAAAATCAAAAACTAAGAGCGAAAGAAAAGAACAAAAAACAAAACTGTATGTCAAGAAAAAATATGTCGGGCGACGACGAGCAACAATTTCTTTGGTTAAATACGGAAAATTGCACCACAAATTGTGATTATCGATAAAAATAAAATAAAGAAAAAACATGTCTGTCGATAGCAATTTGCTGCGCGAATTATGTATGTAAACTCGAATGAACGTCAAATAAAGAAAAAGTTAATTCGCCCATTTCCAATAAGTGGCGGCCATTAAAATCGTTCGTTCATACGTTCGTTGATTTTTATTTTCACTAATTGTGCTGTCAAATAAAATTAAAAAAAAAGTGCACTCCCAGTGAAGAAGAAGCGAGAACCATTTTCATTTAAGATTTTCAGTGAATTTAGATTAAAAATCAAATGAAATAATATACAACATATCTCAATTCTTATTTTCCTACCTAATTAGCTCTTGTGCCAATTTTATAGAAGATTTTACTACTAAAGAAAATCAAATTTATGTATTGCATCTCTCTCCCAAAATAAAAATAAAAATAAAAATAAAAGAATTAAGAGAGAAATGAGCTTCTGTGTGAAAGTGTATGATTGTGAATTAAAATAAAAATAAAAATTCCCAATCAACCGATTTTGCACGGCGAAAACGAAAAATTAAATAAACCAAAACGAGAAAATAATAATAAAAAAAACAGAACTAAAAATAAAAATTGTACGTACGGTTGGTGAATTAAAATCAATATAATAAAATAAAACAACATCCTCTAGTGGTGAGTGAGAGTGAGACGAAAAATTGAGTGAAGAAAATTGCACACACAAATTCCTACATATTAATTTATATATGTAGTTCTATATGCAAAAGCAAAATTATTAAATTTTCATCTCCTTTTCCATCTCCGTCTTTGTTGCCACCTCCGGCTACGGCTACGGCTCCACCGACAAACGAAAACGACGAAAATTTGTTTCCTTTCACATAAAAATCCAAACAAAATAAACAAAAAGAAAAACATCATAGCAAAAGGATTCTCTATCAAAGAAGATATATCTGGAAAATAATGTAAATCGCGAGCAGGAACTTTTGTCGATTTGCATTGGAAAAACAGGTAAAGTAAAGAAAAATGTTTTTTTTTTTATTTTCATTTCATTCCATTCCATTTTCTTCTATTTTATTTTATGTATTTATGTATTTTCCAATCAAACTAAAAACATCTCTGTAATATTTTATTTTAAAATTGTATAGAATTGAATTGAACAGAAAAATCCTTTTTTCTTATGTTTTGATCGAGTTAACGAGTGAGAGCAACGAGATGTAAAAAGAAGTGGTAGAGGGGGAGGAGGGTTGAGGAGAGTACAAGGCGAATCAGGCAGGAATTTAAGTTCTGTGTTTTTCCTCGTTTCCTTCGTTCTCACCAGTTCTTCCATCCCATCCATCTACATATTCCATATTGTATGTTTGTTGTTTGTTGTATTGAAGAACCCGGTCTACAGCTCCCATCGCCGCCGCCGCCGCCGCCGCCGCCGGCCGTACGGATTCCAATTTAAACAACAAAACGTAGCGAACCGATACTACCTAAGCAAAGTAAAGCATAGCATAGCTTATTATCATCATCATCATCATCCACATTGCCATCGCCATCACCAACCTTACCATCCCCAACTAGGTATTCATCCATCCATCCATCCGCTATACTGTATAACAGACGAGACACCTTTGGGGGCTATTGCTGCTTGGGCTTGGATTGCCATCCATGTAGCAAGTTGTAGTAGTTTTGTGTGCATTTTAATCATTCCTATCCTTTTGTGTTCAATGCTTGCTGCTTCTGCTGCATGTTGGTTCTACTTCTACTTGATTCTTGGCTACTCTACTCTGACTCTCTGGCAGAACAGACTGCAGCCGACAACATCGAACTGATAGTGCATTTTGATATAAAAAGAACAAACGACATGAAATAGAAGACGAAAAGACAAATACAAAAAAAAAAGAAGAATAAATTGCAAACATAACAAGCTTGTTGCTGCGTTCTGCAGAGGACTTGGTCTTGAACTAAAAGAATCAACTACTTCTACTAAAGTACAGGTACCAACATAACTAGAACCTAGGTGCTAGGTGCACTATTTGCAGTGTTGCTGCTGATACTCGAATAATCATATAGTTCCAATGGATATTGAAAATAGTAGCAGGCAGTAAAAGGCAAGCAAGCTTGATGGGAGGAAAATAAGACAAATTATTGGGTAGGGCTAAAGTCTATTATAATTAGTTAGGTACATGTTTGATTGATGAGCGGCAACAGAGGCCTTTTTTAAAGGTACAGTGTGGCTAGGTTACTGGTAAAATGGTATAGTTTTCCAAAGCAAGTTGTCCCTGATTTTTAATTGTTTCCGTAATCATTAAAATTTAAAAAAAAAATAATTTAACTAGTAGCTTCAAAATATACTCGTATGTGAGAACTCTTTATATTTTAATTCACTATACTGAAGATTGTTGTTATTAATAATGTAAAAACCTTGTCCTTTGCTTATGGTTTGTATAATAAGCTTATTTTATAAACATTTCTTATATACAAAACGTCTGTTTTACAAAACTACATACCTCTACATCAATTGGTAGAGGGTGTCGCAGAAATGAAAGACTTGATTTTTTATTTGTTATTGACTTATGAAAGAGTGTTCATAGATTTGTGGAAAATAAACTACTTTAATTTCTCAAATTCAGTTGGTCTAATAGCATGAAAACACGGCAAATCTCATTATTGCAATAAATATATGAGATTGAAAGGTTGTCAGAGAATATGTACCTTTCCAATTATTTACTTTTCTTTATTGTCAAAGCAGAAAATTAACAAAAATAATGAATAACTTTTTCCTTTTTATACCCGGCCCCTCATATTCAACATTAAGTACCTATTGTGGAATGCCCAGTTTCATTGCATTTTCTCCTATAGCCCAGTGTCTAGTAAATGTTGCAATGATCTTGGCTATATTTTGACAGTGTCTGCAATATAACGTTTGAAAGGAGCTTCATAAATATAATGAATTCGATTAAACTTCTACGCCTAAGATTGGACCCTGTGACAAAGACAAAAATTGTTTGCCCTTCATAAAACCAAGACGAATTTTAACTGCAGTCCCAAAATATTTTATTATTTTCTTAACTTTTTCTTATGGTCATATGAAGAAGTCTGTGTATTGATTGGTGTATTAGAAAATCCATTTATATTATCTCAGACTATTACCAAAGACATATGCACTTCAGATATGGACATTAAAATAAACACAGAGATAGTTGCTAAGAGTAAAACCAAATTAAAACAACAACATTCATTAGAAGTAATTTTAACAGTTATCAAAGAAAAAGTTAAACTCTCTTATGCAAAATAACATGGGTTTTATTTTTTGTTTGCTTGTTGATTGTTTGGAGATGAACCGTTCCTTAGGTAAGACTGTGTTTTCGGTGGACATTAAAATAGAAACACATTGGAACACAGACCCTAATATTTAACTAGTATCAAAAATATTAGTTTTTAACAATAACAATGCTTTAGGAAGTAAATTTAAATTATTTTTAATAATATTACAATTAATTCTAAGGAAAACATGGGTTGCGGTAAGCATTGTTCCCTAGAAAAGAAAGTTGTCATTTTAGTTTAAACAAACTACAGTTTCCAATAACTTCCAGAACTGTTCTTAGAAGACTTGTTGAAGATAACTTGCTCAGAAGGATCGCAAGAATGGTGCCCTTTCTGAGGAAAAAAAAATATAACATCGCGGTTTAAATTCGCCCACGATCATTTTGATTGGAGTGGGCCAAAAGGAGGCAAAAAGTGGATGAATGTTTTGTGGATATATACGAAACAAAGATAAATGTGTTCCTAAGTGATGGCAGACAAACCGTAAGAAGGCTTCCTTTGAACGAACTAAATCCCAAATACATCCAGAAAACGGTCAAGAATGGTGGAAGCAGTATCATACTTTGGGGTTAATTCTTGGTATGGCGTTGGACCAATAAATTTGATTGAGGGTAAAATGGATCAAAATATGAAGGTGAATATAATGAAGAATACGAAGCTGCCTTAAGCTAGCCATAGACGGTGAACATGTTGGTGTGATTTGTTGGGCAGCGCTTCGCCATACACGGCCCAACATGTTTATAAACTCCATTTTTTGTGTGACTGTCGTGAAGTCAAGATGTGCGATAGAAGTGCGGATGATGCAATAGCATGTTTGATAACGACATGTTAATTCAATGAAAATAACAACACAAATGACGAATTGTTGTCCCACAACGCCATACACGACGAACGTGTTGATAAACTTCAAAACGTGTTGCAAACTTTCCCATACACAGCCAACATGTACGCCACAACTTCACGGTTTATAAAATATTTCATAAACCGTGGATTTGTTGGCCAACATGCCCATACATGAATGATTTTCAGCCCAACACCAACAAATCACACCAACATGTTCACCGTCTATGGCCAGCTTTATGCGGACGAGAACATGCCTCTCAAATGTGTTCTACAGCAGGACTACGACCCTAAGCACACATCCAAATCTGCTCAAAAGTATTTTAAAGACCAAAAAATCTGCGTATTGTAGTGGCCAACCCAATCGCCTGACTCAAATCCCGTTGGGAAACATTTAACAAAAAATTAAGCCGAAGTGTGGAGGATGGTTCAACAGGAGTGGTACCTATAATATTTTAATTGACAGTTGATGCCGCCATTATTTGACTCAATGTCCAACAGATGTCACACTGTAATTAAAGCTAAAAGCACAGATTTTACAATAATTTTTAAATCCAGAATGGCGTTGCATTTAATTTATTGTTTTTAAAATCTGTGTATCTATTTTAATGTCCACAAAATTTGTTCCTTTTTTTACATTTATCAATTTAAAATATTTTAAGTTATAATTTTACTATAAATAATGGGTAATTTTAGTTTCAAAGAAAAAAATAAGAAAATGAAGACCAAACTTGAAAAAAAAAAAAATCTTTTTAAGTCAGTAAAAAATTGAATTTTTAAAATTGGGTTTGGTGTTTCTATTTTAATGTCCATATCTGTAAATATCAAAGAATATAGTTTTTATTCTGAAATTAATAAATTCTTACACTAATGCGGGCTTATTGCCTTGCAATGTCTATTGTAATGAAGAAATAGGTTTTAGTTGTGTGTTTGGTTATAATTTAATGTAATTTTGTATGCATTTGTATTTGGATGTTATTTCCTAGCATCAATTATGAAATTTTGTTTAATTCATTACTGTTTGAATTTTTGGAAAACACAAATAGTTGTTGATATATTTCGAGCACCGGCCGGCGGCTACTATGATACATGGTGTTAGGTATTTCACTGATAAATATTCATCAGTTCAAAAATTTTCTTTTAATACGTTGTTGCCCGAAGTATTAAATTATATCATAAACTTATTTTCTCATTATTGGAACACAAGAAAAAATATTTTGTATACCTACGTGGTTTAGTCATGTGACCAACCGTCATCAAAGGGTTAAGCCGCACTTCACGAATGTGGAATTTATCCGGCTCATTATTTCACACTTATTACTATTTGCAAACATTAAAAACTGATGTTCATCGGCAACTCTAATTTTACTTTCCTAACTGCTCGCACTGTTTCTTAACATTATGAGATTATTTCGACTAATACTACTTATACTAATTTAATACTTCGTTGAGCCTTTTTCTTACCTACATTACAGACACACTTGGACTTGAAAAGAATCAGTAATAATTGCAGTTATTTAAACTTAAACTTATCTTTTATATCACATCATACATACTAACTTAGGTCCCCAGGCCTATAATTTCCATGGGTGATCCCTAGCGGGACATATGGCCTCAACTACTCCTATGCGCCATCGTGTGCGGTTTCGGGTAATGTGTTTGAGCTCCATTGTTTTTCTCCACGTGCTTTTGGGTCTCCCGACTCATTTGCCTCATTAAGTAAGTGCATTCCACTGCATTGCTTGTCCTGCAACATCTCGGACGCAGTCTTAGATTTCCTGACACAGTTAGCAATTTCTTGTTCGATGCCACTTTCAGTTGAGTAAGTACTTCTAAGATACTGTAAACTCTCTACTTTTTCTATTTGTTGCTAAGAAATGTTAATCAGAGAGGATAAGTGGGAGGATCCGAAGTTGAACATCTTAGTTTTTCTCGTATTGATTTTCAGCTCCGAAATTTCTGCTTTTCTCTCCAACCTGGTTGTTATTTGAAGGAGATCAGTTATCCCATGAGATAGCAAGCATGTGTATATCATCTGCAAAGACTATATGTTTCAGGTATGTTGTTAGAATCCATCTAATTCCTCTGTGTCCTGTCAGCAAAAAGAACAATATTGTTGTCAGCATGCAGTCATGTCTTACTCCACTTAGAACTTCAAAGTCTTCTGACGAGTACGAGAACAAATTATTCATTGAAGATCTAACTTCAGATTTACAGTCCAAGTCAATTTTGAATGCAATGTTTCAATGACTTCTTGGGCATGTTTTACGAATTAGAAAACTAACAATTTGACGATTGTAAACCACACACATTTTTTCTCAAAAATAGCTAATTATGTAAAATTATGAAGAATTTATAAGATAAGTGCTGACTTTAAGTTACGTTTCTTAAGTGATTTTACGTGTCTTGCCAAAGCATCTTTATAAAATATCAGTGTTATCTCCGGAAGTTTTATGAGCTATTTGAGGATGTCAACCCAGAAGTACAAGAGGCAGCCTATCCTATGATGCACTTTTATTGTAACATCTAATGAAACATATCTTGTTCGTCTAAGAATGATGATTTCAAAGCTTATCGTATAAATACAGGTCAATTTTGTTAGGTTAGGTTGATGGTCTGGTGATGTTATCGCCACACTCAGATCAATGTAGATCAATTATGATTCCCTGAAGTATTGCACTTTCCTTAAAGGCTGATTAAACCTATGATATTATGAGTTGTCTTGTTTTAGCTATGTATTTAGAGGCTTTGATAGAGCCTGCTACTTCTTGAAATATCTTCAAGGTCTTCAAGATTATTGAAGAAGTGTCTGCCTAAGAATTTGCTCCTGGTGTGCTAGGCAGTGACATTAGACATTCTTGTTCTTCCTCGCCACTGCATCCTTTGCATTTGAGGTAACCTAGGAGGTTGTGATTTGTTTTTGTGCTTACAAGCAGTCGTTAAGTTTGTATGTCTAGATACATAATCGAGCGGGATTTTATTTTTTCGAATTTGTGCCATCATTTCCTGGCCGTGACACAGGTTTCAAGGCATATTATTGGGCCTCAATACTTTTTTATCAAGTTATTTTGTTTCTTCTGAAAAATTAACTTTTCTGGGTTATACGAACTACAGCGACGATATATGATTTTTGTAAGTTTTAACTACTCCAAATTGACTTGATTTTTATTAATTTTAACTTAAACCTATGTATATGTCGGCCAAGACACTACGCCTTAGACAACTTTAAATAACTTTTTCCATTTGCAGCCACCAAAACAGGTTCTCCTGCTTCACCCTATCTCTCCAGTCCCTATCGTACACAGTCCTACTGAACCGAAGGCGCTCAACTCAGCCCAGTGCGAGGACGTCTCGACTGTAAAGGAGTCTACAGTTTTACGGCTGACGAGCTTGATTAGCGGAACCGCATCTCTATCCTGCATCACCCCTCAATTGTCTAAGTAGAGGAAAGCATCGGGCGGGATAGAGGTTCTTTAACGCGCATTTGCGTAGTATTCGTTATTGGAGTAATAAGTCCCAAAAATTAAGCTGTTGGTCGAGGACATTGCTCTTGCAACGTGCTCCCGATCAAGTTTCAGAAAAAATTATCCATTCTGTTTATGTTGGCTCGGTTGTATAGGACCAAGTTGGAATAGTAATGTTTGTACTCCAACTCTAGTGTTCTGTGTAATCCAAGGCAACGTCGAAGACATTGCCTCTCAAACACCCGAAATTTTCCATTTGAGATGGGGCAACGTTGAACAATACCGGGCACCCATAGGCAATCATCGGCCGGATGAGGGCCATTTAGCAAATCACCTTGTTTGCCTTGCCCTTCATAAAACCCTGCTGTCAAGACGGCTACTAAAAAAACAACCATTTTGTTAGACGAAAGCTCCCCTAGCTCTAGCTAGAGCAGCAGTCATATGTCTGTCGAAATACAAATACTGACCTAACCAGATGCCAATGGGTAATTTACTACACTTTTAATCGCCAGTGGCTGTCAATTTGGTCCCACGATCACTAGATTTTTCCCTTGAGGCTCCATCCATACAACGGAGTCCTGAATAAAATAATTTCTCATTTCTCATTTCTGAAAGTTATTGCTGAATCTTTCAAAGTCACGCTGCAAAATAAATAAACTTATCTAATCTTTCATCAATTGCTTAATTTATTATATTACAATACAAATAATAATTTGTATTTTGAGTGCTTGAGTCAGTTTTAAAACAACTTTTCGTTGAAAGCGTTATTATAATTAAAGTTTGATTCGTATACCACATTATTATTTGTGAAAGGTTTCAAATAGTAGTCCAAAACGGGTAATAAGGGTACCATCCTTGTTCCACATCAAGTATACAGAATACTCACTGGCTGCTAATTCGTATACCACATTATTATTCCTTAAGACGGCAACACTTCTTGAGAAACTTATTTTAGAAAAAACTTAAAAATTCGAAAAAACCTACCTTCATTAAAAAAAAAAAAAGAAGAAAACTTTACAAAATATCCTTCTTTTGAAATATACATATTTTCTTCCTTTCAGCCATCCATTTCGACTTTCGAGTGCAGTATCTGTATTTTAAGTTTCGTTTGGCTTGATTCTTTTTAGTTTTGTAGCCTTTCGTTGTTTTTTGTTTTTGTGTTTTTTTTCTTTTGTATTTTAAACGATAGGCCGAGGGTTGCGGATTGCGGATAGAGGATTGAATAAGAATCTGAATGGCGTACAAAAATGCGAGAGAATTTTTCAACTTTTTTGTTTTGATTATGTATTTTTATCCTATGATGAAGAGAAAAATGTACCTGCGTTGGCGGCGCAGCACGGACACGACAGAACAGACGACACACGAAACACACGAATCCCAGCATAAAGTTGGGTTTCTTTTGCTTCTTTTTGCCATTGCCAGTGAATGTGCCTGTGCCTGTGCCTGGTGCTGCTTCTACTTGCATAGGTGAATTTATTTTTGTCATACTACATTGTGTCGGATAAGATCATGAATAGGTTGGCGCGGCGGGTGGTGGTGTTTGGGGGTGGGTTGGTTGGTTGAAAAGGAGGCAGAAAAGAAGAACAAGGAGACACAAACAATGAATGTGATGATGCGCGTGCGAACGCGAAGAGGATAAAGCTCTAAGCAGAGCACAGCACATCACATCGTGTTTCGTGTATCTTTACGTTAATGTTGAATAAAAACACAAAATTCATTTTTCCTTCCATCTTCTTCTTTTTAGTTCTTTTCACATTCACAATATTACTGCAGATTCTGCTTTACAAAAAGGGACGTTGGTTGAATCCATTTCCATGGCCATGGTTCCAGCAGCACGGCAGCAAAGGCAGTAGAAGAAGACTTTATATAGATATGTATGGACCTATGAAAGAATGCAGCACAGGGCGCCAAACTAGTTTTTCCAGCGATAGAATGGAATTGCTTTTCCTCTTCGTCTTCGCGTATTATCTTTCTTGTTTTTTTTTTTGTTTTGTCATTATTTTATTTTTGTTTGTTTGTTACTTGTGGGTATGTTTTGTTGTTGTTGTTTTTGTTTTGCATATTGTTTTTGTTGCTTCTTTTACTTTCTGCGTGTTTGTTGATGTAAGTAGAGATCTATCCACCCCCTTTTTTGTTGAGGAAGGTTGTGCTGGATGAAATGGATAGATGCTGAAGCTGTAGCTGTAGCTGTACCAACAGCTTTTCCAAAGAACGTCAATGTTCAACAGTGGAAGGTATGGCTAGGCTGGGTACGTACTAGGTACAACGTTTTAAATGGAATTTGATTCTATAGTTAGTTAGTCTATTCCTTGAGAGATGGAGATGGACAAACAAAAATAAAATACAAAATAAGCATTATACTTACCTACCGACCGTGTGGTAGAGGTGATGTTAATTGTAAGATATCTACTTAGGTTGTTTTGTTGGTGATAATCTCAATGTCTCTTATTTATTCTGTTGGTATATTCAAAATTGTCTTGAGTGGGTGTAGGTAGTAGGTATTTCGCCAAATGAAACCAACAAACTTTAATCAAAACAACATTGAAATTTGAAAAGTGTTATAGTTTTATATGTACATATGTACATATGTATACCCGTCTTCCCTAAATGTCCGAGTTTATGGTCTGTTTCCAGTAATTATGGTTATACAACTAATTCAAAAACAGATATACCTACCTACCTACATGGGAACGCAAAAATAACTGATGAATACAATATTTTCTGTAATTAGATGGGTAAAAAATATGTTTCCAAATTGGTAAACTTTTCAGGCGACACAAGAAGCTAAAAAGAACTTGTAAAGTTAAAAAAAAATAAAGTTAAAAATAAAATTAGAAAAATAAGTGAAATATGATATTTTTCAAACATACATACATACGTTGCAACTTCTGTATGAATGGGAGGGTTACTTCAATTACTGGAGTATGGAATCTGACCTCTGTTTGCTTTGAGGCCATTTAAAGAAAATCTATAAGAAAATTTCCAAAGGGAACGATTTTTTTTTTGGGGAGAGTACGATAACTCAGGCGACAAAGTTTAATGATGGATTTGTATAGAAAAGTTAAAAACAAGCGTTTTTTTACTATGGGAGGGGGGGGTGTGTCTCTCCCCGTTTAGGCGGTAGGGGCAATTTAAAAAAATAGGTACGTTAAATGGAAAAAAATAATTAATAAATATTGGTAATATGTACTTACAACTAAGTTTTAGACGTTTTTTTAAAGCCAACAATTTTGTCTATTAGCTTGTTTTTAAATCAAGTCAAAACTATGCATAGTTTTTGAAAAAAAATTGTTTTAAAATCAAAATTTGTGCAAAAAAAAGGTTTAAAGTGAAATTTTTCAAAACTAGGATTATTTACTATTGTTTTTTTTAGAATTCATTGCTCCTATTAACTTAAACTACATGATTTTATGTCTTCTAGTTCTTGAAAATTACCAACAAAAAATATTTTAATTAAATTACTTTTTCCTTGCTTGAGTATTTACGTAGTCTTATTCTGATAGTAATAATCAAATATGGATTGGATATGAAAAACAAAAAAAAAATAATAATAATTAAAATAGTAGTTGTGGTTATTTTCAAATAAGAGCAATAAATTCTAAAATAAAAACAATGGTAGATAATCTTGAAGTATTGAAAAATTATACTTTAAACCTTTTTTTAACTTTTATTTTACTCAAAATTTGAGTTTAAAATTAAATTTTTCAAAAATTATGCATAGTTTTGACTTGATTTAAAAAACTGACTAATAGAACAGAATGCTGGCTTTAAAAAAATGTATAATACTTAATTGTAAGTATTACCGTTATTTTGTAACCATTTTTTCCATTTTAAATAATAATTTTTTTAAATTGCCCCTCCCGCCTAAACGGGGGAGATAGACTCCCCCCTCCCGTAGTAAAAAAACGCTTGTTTTTGGCTGTTCTTGAAAAATCCCTTGTAATATCTTGTCGCCTGAGTTATCGTACTCTTGTCTTTTTTTCGTCACCTACAGTGGTGGAAAACTCATATACTTATACGCATATACTTATAGTCGAGTAATTTTATCATTTGAATAGATGAAGACCTTGCGTTAAATCCGGTAAACCCAACTCTTTTCCGGGTTTCCGACCTCGATGTCTGAACGCAACATGGCAAAAAATCGACAAAACCGCGACAATCGTTGTTTTCCCTGATTTTCAATTTTAATCCTGATGGGTTATGTTCTTCCCCATAAATACACTCTACGATCTCGAGCTAACTAAAATTCTTCATTTTGAGCCCGATCTCATCTCTGTGTACCAAACACTTTCCAAAATACAACCAGACCTCAAGGTCGAAAACCTGGATTATTTATTAGACCAACGTTATAAATAATTGAGCAATTCTAAAAAAATGCCAATAAGCCAAAAAAGCGCTAAACTTTAGCGCTCGAGTTTGGAAACATGTATTAGATCTGTTCAGCGAGGATTTTTCTAGATCAGAACAGAACATCACAGGACAGCACAATTTCGTGAGAAACGTCAGATCAAGTTAGAACAGTCAGTTAAACGTCAGTTTTCAAAAAAAAAAAACAAAACAAATTGCAAATTGTGTGAGTTTTTCGTTTCTCGCTTATTTTTTTCATTTTTTGTGTTTTTACTGTGAAAAATATTATTAAAAATTATTGAAATGGAAAATCAAGTGATTGCTAAGATAATACTAAGTGAAAATGTTAGTGGTTCAGACACCGATAGTGATTTTTCGTCGGATTCCTCTTCAGATGATTGGAATGAAAGTGTGATGAATGTTATTACCTTTTCTTTGATGAAATGTAAAAGATTTATTTATGTAAAATGTAAAAAAATGTATTTTGTAATTATTTTATTAAACAAATTGGCAAAATAATAAAATTTTAATTTTTTTAAATCATGAGAAAAAAAAACACAAAGCACAACCAAATCAAAACGTAAACAAAAAACATGACAACTTCGATTTTGACATTTCTCACGAATCTGTTCTAACCTGATCTGACTCAAAAGCAAGAACAGAAAATCCTGTTCTAAACTGTTCTAGGTTTGTCAATGAACAGGAAAGTAGAACAGTTCAGCACAGAAAAAACCTCAATGAACAGCAAAAAGCTGTACTTTTCTGTCTAGAACAGTCCAGCACAGCGTCACTGAACAGACTTAAAGAAACATTATAAAATGGATGGATACTTTAATAGCACTATAAGTTATTTATAATATTCAAGAAATATTCAAGAAAACCAATAATTAATCATTTTTTTTTTAATTCAGGATTTAGAAGGGTTTTTCAAAACTGCCTCAAGCGGAGTTTTAGAGATGGCATACCATGTCTTCTAAACTGTGGTCCATAAGTCGTCCAAACTACCAATGTTTGTTGTATGTCCTTGCCTACATTGTTCTATAGGCTCTTAAGGGGGTATTCTAGTGTATAGAGACATGAATTTCGCCCGGGTTTTGAAGCGTTGTATAAAGGAAACAAAAAATATTTTTACTATCAATTTTTATATCATTTGTTTATTGATTTGTTGTTCATACATACAAAAATTAATAAAAAAAAAATTAAAATTAACAAAGTTACAAGCAGCCAAAGTGGAGGGTCTAAATAAAAGAGGGTGTCCTGGCGTGCATCCTACCAACCCTCCTGGTGATCTGAAAAACAAAAACCAGACGGATTCTTAATTATTATAGATGTCGCTATTGTTTCACTCTTGGATAAGTTAAAAAAAAAAACTTTTTAACATATTTTTTTAGCATATTTTTCAACAATTCCGAATTTTTAAAAAATACTAAATGAGAAGTTATATTTTTGGGCAAGGACCACACGATAAAGAGATGTATAAAGAACATCCTCTCCAAATTTGAAGTAAATCGGTCTATTAGAACTCGATATATCCTTACCGCCAGCTCGAAAAAAGTAGTGTAGAGAAAAACGCGTTCAGAGTTTTGAGACAAGTTTTCGACAATTTTACTTATAGAATGATACAGAATACGTACATATAATTATCACTTCAAAAATAAACACGTTGTCAGAGCTAGCACTTCCACTCAGTATAAAGGTTGCCACAAAAGTAACTTAAAATGAAACTAAAAGGACAAAACAGTTTCTATGAACTTCAAAACCAGTTTCTATGACCTTTAATTAACTTGTGAGATAATAGGAACATTAAAAAATCCTTTAAAACGCATATTCTTGAATGTCTAAACTTTGGAAATATGAAAACAAATTTTTTTGATTTTTTCAAAATTCTACACCAGAATACCCCCTTAATAGGAATGAGGTCGAGTATTCTGTGGTGGCCAACTTCAAAATTGAAACTGGTTCTTTCGCAGCCAAATCACCAAGTAAAAAGCTTATTTTCAATTGCAATGCAGCTACTAAGCCCAGCTTCTGCATTTAAACAAAGGCGCTGTAGACGTTTTGAATTTGATTTTTTCTAATCGCGGCTATCTATTGCCTTTCTTGTATTCTAGAATGATTTGTTTCTTATGGTGTTTTTTAAAATGTTTGTTTGCTGCTTCATACGATTTATAGCGTTATAAATCTTTTTGGAACATCCTATTTCAAGTTTTTCATTTTAAAATACGTTGAGAATGAGTGAAGGTGAATTTTCTCCGAGTCTTTAAATGTCTCCAGGTCTTTGCGACTTCCTGACTTTGCTAGTGTTTTTCAAGCTGAACTACTCGCGATCAAGGAAGCATGCAAGTTACTAAAACTAGATCCAAATCAAAACCGCAATACAGCTATCTTTTCGGACAGTCAGGTCACTTCATCCTCCAAATTGGTTCAACAATGCCGAAGTGAGTTAGCGGGCATGAACATTGGACTTAGGGTCACTCTCATCTGGCTTCCGGGTCATAGAGGCTTTGAGGGCAATGAACGAGCTGACGAGCTGGCTAGGCAAGGATCAGCCCTTCATAGCTCACTCGCGGAAAGAATCAACATTCCTCTTGGTGCTATGAAAGGCAAGATCTTCTCAATTTTCCTCGCTGAATCAAACCACAGGTGGTACAGCCTAACCAACTGTATCATATCTAGAAGGATATGGCCCACCTACAACAAATCCCGTACTAATAATCTTATTTGCAGACCCAGGCAAGACATAGCCAGGGTCGTTGCTACATGCACCGGACACTGGCCTGTTGGAGAACACGCATCTAAGCTGGGCATCCCCCACAATACTTTCTGTCGTAGTTGTGAGGACCAGCGAGAAAAAGAAACTGTTCTTCACTTCTTATGCAAGTGTCCTGCCTTAGCCAAAACGAGAGCCAAGACATTGGGAAAGTCCTCCTTCAACGACCTCAATGAGCTCTCAGAACTGGAGATCAAAGATTTGATCTCCTTTCTAAACGCAACAAAGTGGATTTGAGGCGTATTTTTTCTTTATAATCCCTCTTTTATCTTTATAGGTCAAGCGAGTTTTTTATGGTATCAAAACGGCGCAACTCAGCGCTAATTGTGTCACCGAGCTAGACTGCTCGTGGCCACCATTTCTACTACTACTACTATGAGTGAAGTGATTGCCTCTTTCCATAGTTGATTGTAATGACGTTTTATTAAAATTCACTCTAATATTATAGAGTGTTTATGACAAGAGGTATCTGAAGACAAAAAAGTAATAAATTCGTCGGAGATAAATACATATTGTCATTTGTCTCACTAATCGAAGTATGTTGGGTACCTTCTGATATTTTTTATGAGGAAGTTAAGACATTTAATTTGGTAATCAACTAGAATATCGGAATTTTGCGTTCAAAGAAAATTTACACTCGCAGAATTGGGCCATAAGTCTCTGGGAAAATGGGTAGATTTTCAACTAATATTAGTTTTTTGTTTTTAATAGACCTTTGAATATTCGCCGAAACTCGACTGATTTGAAACTACATATAACTTTATATGACATTAAAAATAACTTGATCCTGGATTTTATTTTCACTCCAAATATGATCGAAAATAGTTGACAAATTTCAATTCGATGCGTTTAAATTATCTTATCGTTTTCTAAGACTATGAACTTTTTGGACTTAAATTAGTTAAAGAAGTTTTTTTAAATGAATCGGAACTTGGAGCACTTACAAAACATTTAATCGATGCAATGGCGACTCAAACAGATGACAGTTGTTTGTTTTTGCCGTAATTCAAATTTAGGCAAGAAGTATACCCAAAGCAAAATAAGTTTTTTGGCTTTCGTCTGAAATAAAATAGTGTTTATATTATTTTGTTGGTTATTATATTTCAGCTTAGTATTAAGTAATACACACTTTTAACACGGAAAAAAATTCTTTATTCAAGGTGGACTAAAAAAAAAACATTTTATAGTAAAATTTACAAAAAAAAAACTTTGCATATCATTACTTGTTGTTATGATTTCTTGTTGATTTCTTTTTAGTTAGTACCGAGTAGGGCCTCCTCTACTCCGTATGCACTCTAAAAGCCTATCTGCTACGCTTTCGATAAGATGCCTTACATTTTGCTCGGGTATACGCCCCCAACAGGCTCCTTTTTAGTGTTGAAACTGCTGTGGTTTTCTTTGAGGGTTCTGTTTAACTGTTTCCATAAATGCTCGATCGAATTGAAGTCTGGGCTCTTTGCTAGACATGGCAAAAGTGAAATATTGGCGTCAGAAGCAGCTGCTTTCGTGAAAGGGGCGTATGTGGGCGAGCATTGTCTTGCATAGGAACAAACCCATTGCCATCTCTTTGTGAAAATGGGTTCACAACAACTCGTATTACCATTTCAATGTAACTGACGGCGGTAACGGCATAGCAAACTTATTCCAGGCCATACCATAACACTGGGGTCCCCAAGTCGGTAATTTCTGTAAATACATGGGACATTCCAGGAAATTGCAAAGCTGACGAACTTGTAAAAAGCGGAACAACTTTACCTCTGCTGGTTCACAATGCTAGCATAGGTATCCCCTTAGCTACATGTAAACTCATGCTAAAGCAAGATACCATAGAGAAAAAAAACTTCAGGTGGAATAACACCACCACCTGTGCAGCGACTAAATTAATTTGGCCTAATCTTAGCGCCAGGCGCTCAAAGCAATTAATCTCTCTGAGTAGATTGCACATTAGCTACGTTATAGGTGTCCTGACTGGACACTGCTTAATAGGAAGGCATGCTATTCGACTTGGAGCCCCTGCAAATGATTTTTGTAGGAGTTGTATGGACGAAGAAGAAGAAGAGACAATCTCTCATTTTCTGTGCGCATGCCCTGCCTTATCACAAAGACGTAGAATCCACCTTGGAGACTACTACTTTAACGATACCAGCGATCTAAAAAATTCAGACATTACGTATTTTTTATTCAAAATACAAAATGAATCTTGGGTTGGCCCTATTTTGTTTTGAGTAGTTTAGTAATTCAATTAAAATTATTTATTTTGTCGTGATAAAAAGTTTTCAAGCTTTGAAATCATAGTTCCCTGATATATTCCTGCAAAACTACGCTTTTGATAACAGGTTTAGATTCTTTGAATTTGCAACAGTGTCAAATTTCACGTGATTCTGAAATTTTAACATTAACAAGAAGATTATTTGAATTCTCTCTTAACGTTTTGAAATGTTGTATTTATAAAAAAAAAACTAAAATCCACAGGTTATGGCTAGCTTGAACATAACTTCCATCTCAGGGCTAGTTATCCAGTAACTTACTTAATTCTCAACAAATAGCGTTCTAAATGATTTGTGACAGTAACATCGTTGATTAATTACCGTCGTAATTCTTTTTTTGTCAACCCTATAAATTTATTGTATACATTTTTAATAAATAAGGTGTTGTAACCGTTCGTAGAAAACCAGGGCCCAGTGACTTACAACTCTCAATCATTTCTGTATACCAGTAATGTCAGGAATAGAGGGGACCTACAGTTTGTATGCCCAACCCGAACGGCTTATTTGAGAAACCACTTTTAATGAAAAGAATTACTCTTGGAGGATTTGTCAATTCTTTTGTGGAAAAAACTTTAAAATGCTAAGCCAAGGATTGAACCGAAGACTTTTGGCATTAAAGTCCTATGCATTAATCACTACACCACGAGTACAACAGGGTTATTTCACCCCTCAAGCAATTCAACCTAAATTCTCTCGCCTTCAGGAAATTATAGAAATTCATTCTTTAGCCGAATGCGGACTAATAAACCACACTCTTTCCTTGTCAATGAAATATTCAGGAATTCAAAACCAATGTTCTCTGATACATTCTTTCAAACCCCTCTCTTAATTTCACTATGCTCGTGCACACACTTTGTATTTGATATAAAAGTGGCTCAAAATGTTCGATTTGTTCGACAAAAAATTAACCTTTACTTTCAATCCATCCAAGTGAGATTTTCAAAGGTCAAATGTTTTCCGAGAGATAACTGACCTTTTAATACTAACGTTATATGAAAGGAATATTAATTTTTGAATCTTAAAACAACTTTAATTTTTCCGTTTTAAGGGACAACTTTAAAAACTGGTATAAGATGTCGATGGTCGAATTATAGATATGAACAAAATCGTAGGACGCGCTTTTTTCCTGTTATTTAGAAATGTTAATTAGATTTGTTACTAATTCAAAAGTTTCTTGAAAAGTGTCTTTCCGTGTGCCTAATGCATGCGTTTGTCATACAAAAGGTCTGAGTTCAATCACAGTCTGTACCACCTTAAAATTCAGACAAGCCTTTCGATTTGGACGTACATACAGTTATAAGTCACTGGACAAATTACTGCTTTCTAGTACCTTTACTGCATATTGGCTTGAACTTTGTGTTGAATAAAATATACAATGTGACTTCTACCAAGGAACCTCCCTTAAAAAATATTCATGGCTCTGGGAAAGGAGTTCTCATCTTTGTTAGTTTGGTATGAATGAATACTAATGAAAGTATTCACCCTAGTTAAAAAATGCCCCCTAATCGTGGTGTGGACATGTTAACTTCATGTAAATTAAACCACACAATTTTATACCACAAATATGCTATGGTATTATTCTCCCTTAAAACGACAATAAATAGTGGTACACTGGGGTGCATACAGGCTTTTCTTATTTTGTTGAATATTTAATTACTTTTCACCATCTAGTTGAGGTTTTACTTTGCAATTTTTACTGAACAACAATTTCAATACAAAATTACTCTTTTACATTATTGATTTTTACATACTCATGGGTTAAATGAAATGTATGCATTATGCTTTGCAACTATGCTTTTTTGACCAATTAAATTTTCTAAATATTTATTCAAATAATATGTATTCGGCAGACGGCAAAGCCACGCCATAAAGATTTTGTAAATGTAAATTGTTATATTCTTATGTTTCTAATAAATAAAATCATTTTAATCTTTTTTGAATCTATGTATTCGGTCAACCCACTGGTTGATCGGTTGGCATCACACAATCCTCATTTCTAAGCTTCATCTGACATTGCAAAGTTCAAGGATGAAAATGTTTTGCTCTAATAGATTTTTAAAACGATTTTAATGTTGGAGTAACTATCCATAATTTTTGTTTACAAATTAATTGGATTTAAAAATGCAAACAATAAAAAAGAAAATATGCTTAAAAGATGAACTTTAATTTATAAAAACTTATTGATAAATCTAATATTAGTATTGAACCGCAACATCAAAATTCAAGTGAATCAATCAAGTATTCAAACTTACAATCTTGTCTCAATAGATTATTTTTGGTTGAAACGGTTAAAGATGATTAACGGAATATCGAATAAAGATATGCTGGTATATATAGACATAAGCATCAATTACAGTGATGGATTCATGGGTATGGCCCCTTGAGAAACTGAAGAAATTTTACTTTTGAAGTGAATTTTCTTTGGATCTGTCAGAACTCTTTTACATCTACTATTTTACTTTAAAATTCTCTTTGAATTTAAAAACATATTTTTTACTCAAGTTTTTAAGAAAGTTCTCCAGAATTTGGTTTTTCAAACTCCAATGTTATTCTAAAGTATGTGAGTTCAAAGTACAAAATAATCACAAGGTTCATCTTATTTGTTCTATGTTAGAACATAAATGAAACATCTTGAATTTTATTAGTAACGAGTTGTTGACCTATTTAAAATTTTTTGACCGTTTCTTGCCAAAAAAAATGCTTTTCCTAAAAAAAAATTGAGCAAAGTTGAAGTGAAAATTTAAGTTCTATAAGGTCATATATTTTTCAGTTTTGACAGTAAACTAAATAAACACACAGCGAAACATTTTTAATGACAATTTTATTTCTTTTCGGAAATATTCACAGCATCCCAATTTATTGGTGGTGTTGCTTTGTGTTGCTAGAACCACATATTAGCCAAGTCAAGTTCGATTATAAATCAACCATATAGTTCGGAATCGACAGTATCCGTTTCACCATTGGCATCTTCTATGAAATACAGACCAAAGACACAAACAATAAATGTTTTTGGATGCAAGGGAACCCCTCGGATCACTTATGGGTTTTGCTGATCCCCATATGCGGTAATTTCGTTTGGTTACGACGTACCTACAAAGTGAGAAAGTGAAGAAAGTTTTGTTGAAAAAAATCGGTGTTCATTTTCTGTTGGCTCAAAAGCCAGGAAGTGCATTTACGGAGGGTGTACGGGGGCGGTGTGAATGGTGAGGTCAACAAGCCTCATTTGTTACAAAATTTGAAACTTTAAAGTTTATCTTTTATGGCAAAAATATAACTAAGCTGAGTTTGGAATTTGTCCATTGCCAGCGCTACAACTTGGAACCACGAAAATATTGACACTGTAAAAGGATATGGTATTGCAATTCCTGCAAACTTGACGACATTGACCAAATTTTTTCTTTATACAACCATGAATAGTTTTCTAAAAAAAAAACATCTCTTAAAATACATAACCTCTTGTTTTTTTTTTTTGTTGAACAATACTGAGATGTAAGATGGTAATAAAATAAATCTTTTTATTTATTTTATTATCAACACAAACATCAAACCTGACGAGAACAAACTTCTTAAAAAATTCTGCAAGTTTAAAATTTAACAAAAAGCTTTACAATCGTGACACTTAAACAAAATTGTTAACCTTAAGATCATTGAACCTTAAGCTCAAGGTCTGTTACTATTCAAACAATTTGATGTTATAATAAAAAAAATGTTTAAAGATACATTTTTATCTCTTATAAAATAATCACTTTCAAATTCTTAGGATTTAAGAAAAATGTAACTAAAAATAGAAAATCAATTTATAAGAAAAAAACCTACATACATCATGAAATCATGAATACTAATTGTAAGTATTTTCCTTTTAAATTTTCTTTCAGAATCAACCTCAAAATAAAACAACAATTATTGAACAATTGAGCCAAAAACCTAAAGGCATTTAAAATAAGCAAGAAATAAAACTGAAAAGTAAAACCTCTACGAACAAATACATATTTACTAAAAAAAAAAACACACAACAATGGCGGCGCGAAGTCATCAATATTTCAGTCTCAGATGGAATAATTATCAGAACACAATGACCTCTGTGTTCCAGCAACTGCGTGAAGATTTATCATTTGTTGATGTCACATTATCATGTGAAAATGGTTCGCTTAAAGCTCATAAGGTATTACTTTGTTGTAAAATATGTTTTTTATTTTTTTTTTTAAATTTCTATTTTTTGTTTTAGGTGGTTTTATCAGCATGTTCGTCATATTTTCAAAAACTACTGCTGGAGAACCCGTGCAAACATCCAACCATCATACTACCCGGTGACATAATATTCACAGATCTCAAAACGATCATAGATTTTGTGTATCGCGGTGAGATTGATGTTACTGAATCTGAACTACAGGTAAGCAATAAGGGATTTTGATTTTGTTAGTGGTTGTACCTTAATGACTGAGTGTCAGTAGAGGTTAATTCTTTTTAATAATAACTCGATCATTAAAAATTAAATTAATGAGAAAAATTGATATTAAATGCAGAATACTCTTGTTAGCTTTAGCTTAAGAGAAACAAAAACAAACTCATCTCAGAGCGTAATCTGATATATGAATAGATTTAAAGCAGAATCATAAGTGAAATGAGCTTTTAACACGCATATAGATATTTTTTATTTATTTAAGATACCGGATGATGACTAGAGTGAGTTAATGTGTTAATAAGTTTCCTTATTACATACATATTTGTTTTGATGATTTAAGAGTTCTTAGGTGAGGTAAGGTGTATTCATAGAATTTATTCTATAATTTCAATGAACATCCATCCTAGTAATGAAACTTAGAATTCTCATGGGGCTAGGCTTTTTTTATAATTAACAACCACTCAAAGGGTTATTAATATCTTAACATGTTTAAAGTTTAAACACAGTGTGAGTTTTAGGAAAAAAGGGATCGATTAAAGAGGAGATACCGATGTACATTGGTCTTAAAGTTTTAAATATAAAAATGAGAGCAAAAAATAGAGTTAGGTAAAGCATTTTACATTCTCTATGTGCGGTAAAAAAAAATCTCTATACTTAAAAGTACGTCCGAAGTTGAGCTCAAGGGTAAACTAATAAGCATTCCTGGAAGAGCAAGTAAATAAATAAATAAATAAGGTGGCACAACAGTCCGGTGAGGACTAGGGCCTATTCACTTACAACTCTCAACCATTCCTGTGTGCGAGTAATGTTGTCTAATTTGAGAAAGCACTTTTCATGACAAGAATTACTTAAGGAGGATTTTTCAATTTCTCGCAAGATGCTAATTCGACAAAACACTGTTTGCAAAATTACAACGAAAGGAAAGTTCTATAGTTTTATCGCTTATCATTTTCAAAGATCTTTTTTGGATTCTTTCCGAGTTATATTCAAGTTTTGGACCAATGAAAGCTTTGTAAATTACAGCCAGATCATAAGGGCTGAAACATTTCTAGCATCGTCGGAGAAATTCTAAGCACCTAGCAGCAATTTTTGCAATATCGAATATGTGATCATTCCATAAAAGGTGATCAGTGATACCCATACCGCTCATGGATAGATCAAGGGTGTGTTACGCTTTAACGACAAGAGATAGCATTGAGTTTTTTAAACATTAAATTCTACAAAGTTAAAAAAGGAAATCAAGAAAATATAAATGTACGCTTTTTTTGTGACCTTTTAGTTCTACCTTAAGTCGCTTTCTTAATAGTTTTAGGCTGCTAATAAAAGAATATGTAATACATATGTACGTATCTTATTATTGATGTGTATTTAGGTAAATTTAAAATCTAAAGTCAAAAGTCTTAGTTCGTAAACGTTTGGAATTAGATAATCGTTTATTTATTTGTTATGTGTAAATTTAAACAAGGACTGAAAAAATGTGGTCTTTCCAGTAGATGCCTTAATGAGTATTTTGAACTGTTGGAAAAGCTTTTCAATCCATAAATACCAATTAGTTTTCTTATAAAAGTGACATTATCTGAGTTGTATTACACCATTCCGGGAAAAAAAAACATTTATGACTAGTTGCTGCCAATTTTTTCTTATGGGTTTACATGATTAAATGTAATACTACAAATAAATGATTTATTGATCCAATTTTTTTCCTCTTCTCTTCTCGTTGTTTTTTTTGTAAATATTTGCACCCTTCTTGAATACTTTACATCAGAATTAATTTATTCAATCTTTCTCAACAATCATTTAAGCTCAAAAGAGATTAAATTTACAAAGAGAAAATCTATATTCATCTAAAAGATATAGAAATAACTTTCTTCTTATCAAAATTATCAAACACAATCATTATCTCAATGGTCTAGTGAACTTTTAAAAGATTAAGCATATAATATTTATATGAAGGTTCTTGGTAAAGGAATTGACAAACCCTTCAAAATTAACTCCAGTCGTTCGAATTCGTCAAAAAATTAGGTCTCCTTAATCCCTACAATTGGTATGTTTACATGGTGTGTCGAATTGTCTATACTTTTTTTTAATTTAAAAAGCCTATTAAAGGATTATATCGATTTAAAGTTAATGCCTTTTTTCAAACACTTGTCATTGTTCGTTAAAACCAATAAAATGGTTTAGTAATCTACTTTTGTCTTCTGTATTTCCTTTATTTTTTTGTACCAAGAACATTTCTTGGTTACAGAAATTTTAATGCTAAAAAGTAATTCTTTTAAGAGAACCAGGGATTTTTGCTAAAATAGTTTGAATTCCATAGTCATATTTGAGACATGTCGTAATTAAATGATGGATGGAATTATTTTCTTCAATTTATTTGATAAGGACATTAAAACCGATATGGCTTAGTTAAAAATAAAATTAGAATTTAACGTAGTTAAGATTACTTAAGCATTTATACATTTGTCTTTTATTTTTAAAGTATTAACTATATTGTAGAAGATACATTTCTTCTTTCTCTTTGTTTAAGCTAAAACTGATAACTATAATGTTATCGTTCTACACATTGTTTATAGATATTAAAACATTACGTCTATGAGTAAATACAATATAATATGCAAAAGATAGTAAAAGCTTTAAGTATTCACGCTCGTTTCCATTTACATTCTATCATTTATTTAAATATAATTGAAAAATAGACAAAAGAGAAAAGGTATTATGGCTTTTTTCATATGTTATGTACACAGCCGGATATTTGTTAATTTTTACAAACCAAACAACAATGGTGTTGATGTAGGTCTATTTGAATCAATTAAATTTGAAATACATTTATGTGCAAAACTATGCCCATGCTGTTACCATGCTTAATTCTTTCGAGGTGATTCATTTTGTATGGTTACGGTAAAATTAGAATAAAAATCTTGTAAACCAAAATATAAGTTTTTTTTTATTTTCATTTTAATTTTTAAATCAATGTAACGTAAGAAGTATGTATGTACATAATACATTAATTATAAGAGCACTTTAGCGTACTTGATAACATATAATTATATAAACTGACTTGGTTATAGAATTTTATTGCAACATACAAAAAGAGAATGGTAATTTATTTATAGTAAGATATAAGTATATATAGGATTTTTTGTTCTTTATTAATCATTACATTTAATGGAACATACATTTTTTTCCAAATAAATTCAAATATTATTTCTTATATTCTCGCTTGATAGACGTATGTATGTATAAGATCATTAGTATTATGTACACTTTTGTATCGTGTTGAAAACAGGATAGTTCTTAACAAATCTACTAAACAAAATACAGACTTGGATCACATGTAAAAGGGTTTCCAATATGAACTTGACAACTTGTCTAATAATCGAGGAAAGTACGTGCGTGCGTCGCTTCAAATTGTTCATTGACTTCAATTCTTGAGTCAGCTAGATCTTGTATGAGTGAACGGGAGCGATATTTACGACACATTAACATCACACTAAACTTGGTATTGCCTGCCTACTAGTGCAAGAATTACGGCCGAAAATTGGAGGTAATACTCTTAAAGTTGCTTTTGCCAACTTCGAATTACAGTTAACAAATTTTGCAGACGATCCTTTCGTGTACTTTTTCATGATTAAAATATTGAGTACGAGTATACTGAATTAATTGGCAATCGATGATTAGTGAAAGGGGGCGTTCACAAATTTACTATCTTTTGCATTATATTTTCTTGTACAATTTAGGAACAAGCACAATTTTTACCTTGGTTTATCCGATTTCATTTAAAATACATCCGGAAATAATAAAAGTATTCAAACCCTTTTGTAAACAACATTTTGAGTACATATTTTGTAAAGTTTAAGTTATGCAAATTTGTTGTTTTTGTGTGAAAACAAATACATTGCGAGTCTCCGAATCACCGCAACAGAAAAAACAGGGGTGTCCTTTTGACTTACAACTTTTTTTATGACTTTTCGTATATTTTCTTTTACAAGTAACTTTGCCAATTTGTATAGGATTCTTGGGGAATTATTTTTGACAGAACCTTGTACAAATTTATATTAAACATTGAACTTAATTAAGTAAAATGATTGAGCTTTGTCTCTATAAATCTATAGACAGCCTAAATTGTCTCGCCTTCGTCTTTGCGAGGATGTTTAAAGCAGTTAAATATTAAACTGTTTTGAGTGTCGGCCCATATAGACATTCCATGAATTTGTACAACTGACGAACTTAAAAAAATGCAACTATCCTTTGTTACCAAATAAATCTAACACTGATATACCCTTAACTAAAGATAATCCTACGCTATAGCATGATACCATAGAAAAAGCGAACTACAGAAGGACTAACACAGCAAAATTAATCTGGCCAAGATTTGATGCTAAATGTTCAAGCAACTTATTTCTTTTGGTAGTTGTTACATTAGTTCCGCTATATACATACTATGTCCTAACTAGGCACATTAATACGTAGGCATGCATTTCGACTTAAAGTGCCTGCAAATGATTTTCAGAATCAATCTTATTGTCTTTAAACGCTAAATGATTTTACAAAAATTTGGAATAGTAATATGATAATGATTAGGAAGTTCAACTGAAAAAGGAAAATAAGAAAGTCGTATTCAAACATTCGAATGGTTATCTGTTGTTCAAATTGCTAAAAATAAAATTGAAGCGCTTCTTGTAAAAGTATTATAAGTCACATTTAAGCTTGTCGATGTACAACGATTTTTTGTATAATGAGAATAAAGGTAAAAAGGAAAGAGAACACCGAAGGTTCTATTTCTAGATTTTATTTTACTATTACCTAGTCGTGCCATAAGTTCTGTTACAAGATCATAAAACAAGAACAACATATTACTTTGTATTCATTGTTTCATTTATTTGGCCATAATATTAGTTTACTTATTAAAATGACAGACCTCAGTATTAAAGACAGCCCTTAAACGTTGTGGACATCGACCTATAGTGGCATTGTTTTTTTTATTGATATTTTTGACACTGCTTCCGTAAACTCTATCTTAAGAATTTAAAAATGTGTGTGAGATGTCTTAGCACGCTCTCCAATTTTGACCGCAAAAATAATTTTAAGGATTAAAATATGGACTTCTCGGGATCCAATCTTAAGCTTCTCTAAAACCTACGATAATGACCCTAAGGCACATTAAAAAGGGTATTTTTCTAAACCCTGTACCACATCTTTATGGTACAATTTTTCAATCGGTTTCACATTAGTTTCCAGAAATGGCGCGATATGAAACTTTGGAGTGAGACCTTCAATTAAACCATAACAGAAGCTTTGCAATTGACCCTTAGAATAATAGTTTTAATGTGTCGCGTAAATTGTATCGTTTTCTCTTTTACAAACTTCTTCAACGGTAAAAATCTCTTCGTTGGGAAAAAATAATTATTTAATACTTATTGCTCGCGCCCTTTGACTCTTTTCACGATAACTTTTTAGAGTCGAGGTGTTAAGAAATGATCTGTAGAGCTTCGACAGGCCTTTATGTGTACATGTTCCCTTATAAGCATTGAAATGGATCTGGTGAATATTTCCAATTCTCTGGATATTTTTTTTCCGAAGGGTTTTTAGTGGTATTCGTTATCGTATTGCTTTCATAAGCGTACAAATGTGGTCAAAACGCTAACGACTACCTTTTGGGCTTTTATCCATTCTTAAAAACATAGCAAACTAGCGGAGAACCTTATTCAAGAACATTATTGCAGTTGCCAATGGTTTTTAAAACAAGAAATTTTAGCCAGAACTCATTCTTTACCTGTGTAAGGCAATAATTACGATTCAATTTTCTTTAGCGCCTCACTCCATGTTACCAGAAGCGCAACTTAAAAAAAATTGACATTTATTCATTACTTACTAATTTAAATATTTTTTTTTCGTTTCACTTTTATTTTAAAGATTTTCTAATAATTTTCAATTCTAAGGTTCTCTATTAAGGTGAGCACTTTACTTAAGAGGCACGTCATGTTTAGTTGGTGACTTTATTTCCTAACTTTTTCATTGAGAAATTTCACAAAAAGCTTTTACATGGACAAAATGTTCTTCAACTTTGTTTCCAGATTTTAATATTCTTGTCAACTTGAAATATGTGTAGTTCGACATTTCCTCGTACATTCTTTCTGATTATTTCAAAAGAATACAAATAAAACTCGACAATCAGCTTAAAAGTTTAATTTTTACAGATTATATAGGGATAAAGAAACATTTTGTCTAAACCATAATAAAGGGTGATTTTTTAGCTATTATCTTTTTGGCAACCCTGTTTTAAACAGCTGACGCACGTTTCGTGTTTTGTTTCACTGTCAAACATCTTCAGTTTGGTCTATAATTTAACCATGAATCGTCTTACAAACGAACAACGCTTGCAAATTATTGAATTTTATTATCAAAATGCGTGCTCTGTTGAAAGTTCATCGCGGGCTTCTTCCAGCGAGCGACGAAGCTCATTTTTGGCTCAATGGGTACGTAAATAAGCAGAATAGTCGATTTTGGAGTGAATATCAGTCAGAAGCATTGCAAGAGCTACCAATGCATCCAGAAAAAGTCACAGTTTGGTGCAGTTTATGGGCTGGTTGCATCATTGGACCGTACTTCTTCAAAGATGATGTAAATCTTAACGCTACCGTGAGATGATATCCAACTTTTTTTGTCCAAAATGTGCACATGTCATGCTTAACTTGCATGACATGTGGTTTCAACAAGACGGTGCCATATGCCAATTGGCCGCCTAGATCGTGCGATTTAACGCCTTTAGACTATTTTGTGTGGGGTTATGTTAAAGCTCATGTCTATACAGACAAGCCCGCTTCAATTGACGCATTGGAAGACAATAATGAAGCATTAATTCGTGAGATACCGGCCGAAATGTTGGAAAGAGTTTGTCAAAATTGGACTAAGCGAATGGACCATTTGAGGTGCAGTCAAGGTCAACATTTGCATGAAATAATCTTCAAACATTAAATTATAGGGACCGTAGGTACTATCGATTCAAATAAAGATTTCATGCATTTTTCTGAATTGTATGTGTTTTTTTTTTTAATTCCTATAGCTTTTAAAAATCACCCTTTACTTTATATTCACAGATCAGATTAACGGAAGGAATTAAGAATTTTTATTCTACTATCTGTCTCTTAAAATTAATTAAATCTATTTTGTATTTATTATTCTTCTGAATGATTTTTCTTTTAATAGAACATACACCACACTAAATATTCTTCCATGCTTTCCTTTCAGCACATTATGCCAAAAAATATCTTAAAAGTTTTTTCAATGCTCAAAGCTCTAAGGAAACATGGCCAGTTTCCGCTTAGTCGAACAACTTCTAAGAACTCCTTGAACAACCTTACGGCAGGTTCAGGAATAAACTACAAGGATTCCTTGCAACTTCGATAGTTCGAATCTAAACCAATGTTCGACTCCACTCGGCGGTTTGTTTCTTGGCTATTTTTTGTTTGTGTTTGTGTATCTTCGAAAAAATTCGAAATCATGTAACAGACAAGACACTCTTTATGGATGGTGTTAACGTTTCCACTCGACCAATTGATTTCCACTCAATTAGAGTGATTTTTTTGGTGTTTTTTTTTCCCGGTGTTTTCAATGATTTTTATCATATTTTTTCTTTTCATAACAAGAATGAGACGGAACGATATGTTGAGGAAGTGGGTTGTTGTGAAAAAGAAGGTGGTAAAAGGTAAAGCAAAAGCAAGCTGTGTCGAGTCGAGCTTGAGCGTGAGCCGGTAGCTGAAGCTGGAGCCAGAGCCGGGTGGTTCTGCTGCTCAGTACCCGATGATGGGTGGTTAAGGAGGTGTGTTGTGGTTGTGGGTTGGGTGAGGGTTGGTTGGAGACGGAGAGATACCAACCGAACTCAAATTGCCATCCACCAGCCGGCTTTTGCTTTTGGTTTTCCCAAGTACTACAAGTAGCCTCTCCGTCTGCAACGACAATTTGTATTTTTCTTTTGTTGGATGATTCTTTTTTTCTTCTGCTCTGTGAAGCCCTTGTTCTTGTGTGTTGTTCTTGTCTTCATCCGGTGCTTTTTTTCTTTTTGTTGCTTGGATTTTTTCTCTCTGTATGTGCAGAAGTAGAATTTTTTTCGCGACGACGACGACGGAGACGGATGAATACATTGACAGTTTTGTTTATGTGTGCATTTTTTTCGTCGTGTGTATGAATGTTGGCCCCAATATTGAAGTTGGGATGGGTAAAAAAAAATATATCAAGTCTTACCGCCGGCGGGAGAGTAAGGTTCCTCTTTTTTTTCTTTTTTGTAAGCTCCTCATATTCCCCATGATTGGCTAGCGATGATTATTATTATTGGAGCTGGAGAAGTGACTGCTTTGAATGTAGTTTGTCTTGCCTGTCGCTCTGTCCGCCCTGTCCGTCCTTCTGTCTATTTATCTGTCTGTCAATAAATCGTCCCGTCTGCCGTGTCCGTGTGGGTCAGTTTGAGTTGTGTTGCTTTTTTTGAAGAATCTGCTCATTATATTTTTATTTACCTACAAAAATCTTCCTACTCATCGTCTCACCGTCACCCTCACCATCCGTCACTCGTCAGCAGCCACTAGCCACAACCACTTCTCAGCCTGCTGCTCTTGCTCTTACTCTCAAGGGTTGGCTGGCGTTGGCTTTGGCTTAGACTTTTTACTTTTTAGAAGAAGCTCTCTTCATGCTTCGTCTCCATCTTCAACCACCACCGGCACGCCACCCCGCTGCTGGGTGCTTCTTCCTTGATCCATTTCCTTGGATTCATTTTTTCTTTTATTTTTGTTTCTTTCATGCACATACTATCGTCCGCCTTGCTGTCGCTTTGCCTCGCGGATTTTTTTCTTGCCTCTTGCCACCTTTTATGTGTGTGAATTTTTTTCCCTCTTCTTTGTTTCTCTGCGCTCTCCCCAGTTTCTATTTCCAGTTATTTATTTGTCGTCGTGGTCGTCATCGCTTTTGGTTTTGGTATCGTATCGTCGTCGTCTTCGTTCGTCGTCGATGTTATATTTATATTGAATGAATGATGAAACACGACGAAACGAACGAAGAACAAATGGATGTGTGAAATTTTCGTGCTCGTTTGTCGTATCGTTTGAATTGAGTCTCTTCTGATTGTGACTTGACTGGTGTGGTGCTTCTCTGCTTGCTTCTTCGTCGTGGTGTGGTACTTCTTTTGGATTAGGAAAAAACCCTTGAAGATTCCCTTTCATTTCAAGTTCGACCTCGACTCGACGACGGAGTGGTTTAGGTTATGAGAATTTCGTTCCTTGATTCTCCAAACTACTAACATCATCTTTTGCAGCTGAAAGCAAATACAAAAATACAAAATAAAAAAAAAAAAAATAAAAGTTCACACATCTTGTGAAGAAGAAGAAGAATAAACAGTGAAACAAAGTGTTCTTGAAAAAGTGAAACGGTGGAAGAAAGGGTTATCCAAATATTTAAATCGCAGCGCGAATTCCAAAGTCAGTTTTCTGTTTGTTATCTTTTTGTCATTCAAGTTCAAACAATTCAACGGTTTTTTTTTTCCTACTCTCGTCTTATATCCTGCCTATACTTTTAAATTCGTAAACAAACCGTTAATATTTAATAAATATTTCTGCATTATTTTTCGTTGCTTTTTCCGTTTCTGTTTGTCCTTTTTCCTATCGCAGCCGAAGGTACATAATAATTTTTGTAACGTGTGAAATAATAAGTTTTGATTGCTTACTCATAATTTTTTAAATATAGTCTTGATTTTCTTTTGTTGACAACATAACGGTAGTATGAACTTAATATCTTCAAATCTTCAATACCGCTAAATTTTTAAAAATTCATTGCGCTTTCTTTGATTATCATCATCTTGTTGTTTTTTTTCTTCTCTTTGTATTTTTTTATCTCTCGATTTAAAGAAAAAAAAATCAACTTTATGAGTTCATCGACTTCAAAAAAAAGTTAAATTTCTTTGGCATAAATAATAACCTCGTGGAAGTTTTGAGTCGAACCAAAAATCATTGAAGAGGCTCAGAAGTTTATTGTCATTCTGAGGTAAAAATTAAAAAAAAAAAAAAAAAACATTGAGACCTACATTTAATAAAATAATTATGTTGATGTTCTCTCTGAATAGTTGACTCTCAATTACCTAAAAATAAACAATTTTGGGATTTCATTTTTGGATTATTGTATATCCGAAAGGTAAGATATTTCAAGAATAATAACTAACTAGATATACCTACCTACCAATCTATAACTTAAATGATGATCTATCTTACTTACTTATAGGTATACTAATGTTTTGCATAGGCATGTCAGGAATTTGTGTCACAGATGTTTTTAACAATAATATGATAACTTTTCTATTTAGTGTCAAATGTTTAGATTAAGTAGGTTAGCATAATAACAACTTCGTATCTAACTGGTCTAAATGTTGTAGGTATGTAGGTATTTTGCCATATTTTAGAGAACTACACTAAATTTCATTTTTAAAAATACAGATTAAATAAAACCATTCTATTTATACCTGGTATTGGTCATATTTCAAAGGGAATTAGGTATTGTTTTTCGATTTTAATTGATTTTGTTAACGAATTTATCAAATCAATTATTACACAATATAGGGTGATTGGGTTATCAGTCGGACACTCTTTACAAGGAATCTTCCTCCAAATTTGTTTTGAAAAAAAGAGGTGAATCTTGTGTAGTGGGCCCGTAAACCCTAGTAGTCGGCTTATTGAGTTTTCAGCAGTTGGCCCATATGTTAATTTCTACATTCTGACCAAAGGAAACAATTATCATAAGCAAACAAATATGTTGTTGCTTTTTGTAAAAAAATATTACAAACAATTAAAACAAAACTTCTTAAATCACTTTCTTTTGTGTTGAAGTAGACAATTGAATATCAGAGTTTTTCAAATTTTCCATACTCAATACCTACATAGGTAAAGGAATTGATTTTAAAACACTTCATTTCGCCTGAGAAATACCTTAAATAAACAATAGCAATGTATGAAAAACAGGCTTAGAATCATACAATTTACCTATAATATTGAAATTCGGGAGGACTTTTCAGTAATTGCTTAGAGCTTTGATTTTGTTTGTAAAACTAAGGGTTTTGGAACAGCTTCAATCATAAAAAGAAATGTTTTCCTTTCAGTTTTAACTTTTTTAAAAATTGTTTTCACACCTCTTACAACTTTTTGAATGAATAGCTGCCCCCTGCTTACCACACTAGCTTAAATAAATTGATATTGAAATGGTGTGTGTTAAAATTAAAATGAAGGCATGCTTTCTATTTATGCAGTATAGAACAACAAAACCACTTTGTCTTCTAAGATGGGCTCCCCTATTTATGAAAAAGTAGAACAAATTATTGTATTTTTAGGAATAAAAACTGAAAAAACGATAACAAACAATCTAACAATACTTACTTAAAAAGTTACTTCCCGTCAATATTTTATTATTTACAGAACTTAACTTCAAAGAGATTTTCTTGCATTGACTAAATTTTTTGAAAAATCGGTGAAGAATCTCATGTATTTGTTCCTTATTGTTCTTAAATTTAAGAGTTAGTGGCTGACTACTGGAGGTGTCCGACACTTACATACATTTTCCAAAACAATGTTATTGAATATCGCTTCCCTTAAACTATCTTGATGTTTTAATTTTTTGTTTCTAATCCGATCCTGAGCAAACTTCTCATATCATAACCTCGTAACTCAAATTTTTAAAAATTAAACGAGATATCGGGATTTCAATGCTTTTGTATTAGTTTTCTTGAACTTATAAAGTTACTTAAGTATTATGTTTATTGAATGAAATATAATAACAGTAAAAAACAGTTTCTAGAAAATAGATTTCAAATATTATATTTAATGTGGAACTACGAGGCTTGCTTATGGAGACGACGATAAATTGAATGTTTTCAGTGGTTGGGTTGTTACCGGAACTAAACATTTGTTTTGAAAAACTCGTCGTCCTTAATCACGCTTATTCTGAGATTCGAATGAATAGCTCATTCGATAGAATAGATCCATTCATTCGAATGAACTTCATGTATTTTCACATTCGAACGAAAGATATTCATTGTAGAATGTATTCACGAAATGAACTTAAATGAATGTTATTTTCGAAATCAGCTGCTTGTTTATGACCAAGCTGACTTCTTTTGCAGACTATATAATTTTTTTTTAAATGTTAGGAAAATTAATCCTACATATTCCGAAAGCATAAAGCGAAGTAATGTTTTGCTAAAAGCAATTTTGAAATGCATTAACGAAAATATGAATTTATTTTTTTTTTGGAACCGTAATAAAAGTTTATTGACAAAATGAATAAAATTAACTCTTAAACATTTGTATAGTGAAATACTACAGTTTGATTTGACTATTCGAGTCATTTTTATTGAATTTTAATGTTTAATCAAATATTTTCAATTATTCATCTGGAATCATCAAAATGACGTTTGCGTATTAATGGTTCCACTATTTATTTCACACACATCTGGTCACACCTGTGAATTTTCAAAAAAAAACAAAAGAAAACCAATTTGAATTTGTTTGTTTCAACAAAAGTAATATTTTAGCAGCAAAATGACAATTGTTTTATTTATGAGCAATGAAAATGGTGAGGAACAGATTAACAGAAGAAGGATAAGGGTTGCATTAAATCCATTCGAGTTTGAAAGTTCAAAGTAACCCCTTGCGATTTCTTGGTTTTCTTCCATCAATTTTATAAGAACTTCCTTTTGTTCTCTAGTTGTCGAATTTGAGTGTGACTGCGGCCTATAATAAAAACAGATTTTCATAAAAATATATTCCATTTTCTTTATGTTTCGCAAAAAAAAAACAGAACTTATATGTTTTTCTTTTAATTCTAAAATCAAGATGTGAACGCCTAATAAATGACGTTTGTTTCGAATGATTACTAAGTCAGAGTTTGCTTTTTTCAAATTAAAATGAACTTTCGAATTGTTAGAAAGTGAAAATACGGATCATACGAATTCGAATAACTTTCGTACGAAAGAGAATGTCAAAATAAGGGTGAATCTTGTTTATACAAGAACTTTTAACAATACTCTGACTACAAATGATCTTTTGTGTGGTTTTTTTCTAATCAGATTTAAAAAAAAAAGCATTATTTTTTAAGAGAAATCAAAAGATGCCTATTTGATTGCAATGAGGACGATATGTCATTAAAATTCAAAAACAATTTCAGTTAAATGCCTGCAACGGCTACGATTGCAGCATGATATCCTTTTCATGATCAATTTGCAGCTGTATGTCCTTGATAACTTGACGAATTTCATCTATGATATTGAATCGATTGTGAAGGATTAACATAAATCTTGTCTTTTACGTATACAGAAAGACAAAAAAACACATGATCTCAATGAACAATTTTGATCACCTCTTCGCGAAATAACAAGGTCAGAAAACTTCTCTTTGTAAAATTGCGATTCTTTCTTTGCATGCAAAATTTTAGTTGGTAATTAGTTTTAACAATTCTAATGCGTTTTTGAACCTTGTTTTTACTTGTCAAATGTCAAAAGATGACAGCTTCAAAAAATTAGCTGCCCAAATAGCGGGCTATTCAATATGAAAACTCTTTTTGGAAACTCCTATATTTATGTAGCTCCAGTGTTGTGGAACTTTTTCATTTTTCATATTGAAAAAGCTTGGAAAATCTTTTTTGTTAATGACGTGAGCTCGAACAAATACCTACAAGACTATATTATTTGTTCATGCTCACGGGCACACACACTTGAGTAGGATTATATTAGTTGTGTTCAACGAGGTTTTTTCTAGATCAGAACAACACAGGACAGCACAGTTTCGTGAGCAACGTCAGATCAAGTTAGAACAGTCAGTTAAACGTCAGTTGTCAAAAAAAAAAAAAAAAAAAAAACAAATTGCAAATTGTGTGAATTTTTCGTTTCTCCCTTATTTTTTTTCATTTTTTGTGTTTTTACTGTGAAAAATACTATTCAAAATTATTGAAATGGAAAATCAAGTGATTGCTAAGATAATACTAAATGAAAATGTTAGTGGTTCAGACACCGATAGTGATTTTTCGTCGGATTCCTCTTCAGATAATTGGAATGAAAGTGTGATGAATGTTATTACCTTTTCTTTGATGAAATGTAAAAGATTTATTTATGTAAAATGTAAAAAAATGTATTTTATAATTATTTTATTAAACAAATTAAACAAATTGGCAAAATAACTTTATTTTAATTTTTTTAAATCACGAGAAAAAAAAACACAAAGCACAGCCAAATCAAAACGTAAACAAAAAAATGACAACTTCGATTTTGACATTTCTCACGAGTCTGTTCTAACCTGATCTGACTCAAAAGCAAGAACAGAAAATCCTGTTCTAAACTGTTCTAGGTTTGTCAATGAACAGGAAAGTAGAACAGTTCAGCACAGAAAAAACCTCAATGAACAGCAAAAAGCTGTACTTTTCTGTCTAGAACAGTCCAGCACAGCGTCACTGAACACACTTATTATCAATAGATGATCCTTTTTTGTTGCTTTCATTTTGGTTGTAAATGGAAATACCTTTAGTATGATATAAAATATTCACAGTCTTAGTATTAGTATCAGAATTATTTTGGATCTTTCATTTTCATAAATATTTTAACATTTTTCTTAAGTTAAAATCACGGAATGGCCACTTTAACTTTAAGCAATTTGCTAAATCCATATGGCATATGTGATTATCCTAGAAACAATTTCTTGCCAGTTTTTATTGAAAAAATAATATTTTCGAAAGATGAAGATTTCGAAATATTTCAAGACTCAGCTTTGTGCAGAACAGTGCGAGCGAATCCTTTCGAAAAGCTTTATAATGGAGAATGTTACTCTAGGTATATGTTTAACAAGGTAACAGTTTGGTTTTTGTTGGAAACCTAAAAACTTAAGACCGAATTACAAATCGTAGGCTTAGTTAGACGGAATGACAAGTACTTGTATCACTACATTTTTTGTTTGTGGAGAAATTTTCTTTAAGCTGATGTTGATAAGTAAAAACTTCCTAATTGAACACGAAGTTGTACTTATGTACATTTAACCTTATTAGAGCAGTGGATGGGATGTAACAGATTGGAATTCCAGTTAATATGTCCGTTTAAGTTTGTTTGATTTGTTTAGTGCAAATTCACAAACGCATCACTGCAGAGATGATTTGCGATCATCCCTTTAGCACGTTCATAAACGCGAACAATTGGTATCACTTAAAATGTCAATTGTTCATTATTGCAAAGTTCGATAAACTGATACGCAAATATAAAGAAAAAAAGCATCAAGAATTTTCTTGATAAGTTGTTGATGTGAACGCGATTTGGAGCAAAAATGGCGGAAAAAGACAGTGAAAAGTATTTAATCAAATTCTAAATTGTTTATAAAATAATTAATTTGATGTATTTCAGAGATTATTTTACCAACGCACAAACTAAACTATTAATAGAAACCAGGTTAAAATAAGGAGGTGAATTTATTGCCGGCAGAAAATCAAAGTCAGTAATGTGGAGAAAAGTTTTAGAGGAGATAAAATGTGTAGCTTCAGATTTTAATTACAATGAGAGTTTTTATTAGTATCATATCCATCATAAAGCAAAAGTTGTTTTTAAACGTAAAACTATTTGTCAATCAGCATCGCATCGTAATCAGCTGAGCAATGATCAGCATCGCAAAAAAGCAGTGATGCCTAATCACTACCAACAAATTTGACGTTTGTGAATTTACCCTTATTTTCATGAACTGTCACTGTTTAGACATGTTCGGGTACCAGTCTTTTAATAAATGGGAATTAGCAATTTACTAGTTAGCAAAACGAAAAGAAATGTTTTGAATTTTGGAGCCTTTAGTAAATTGCTACTAAGTAAAATATTAAGCCTCTAACAGTAGGTTGTTTAACTGAAGACTCGTTTTTAATTCCGACAATTTAGAAGTTTGGTGCGGTTGTAAATATTTGTACATTTCTCCATTTTCCAATTAAAAGTAATGTTTGTTGTAAGAAAAACTCTTCGAAAAATTGAAATACAAAAATTGACAACTGTCAAGTTTGACGTTACAGATTTTTAATATGGCGTAAGTGGTTCTGGTTTTGATTTATCTTCTTTTTCAAATCAGAATCCTCATTTTTATCCAAGAAGAAGGTTTTAGAAGAGTCCAAAAGGCTTCCAGATTCTAAATAAAACGATATTATTGACTTTCGATGTCATACAAAATTATGGATAATGTCGATTTCTTTTTCTCGTTTATCCTTATATTTACATATATGTTACATATGTACGTATGTTTACTCTTCTTGTCCTTTCTATTACTCTTATCTCTTATGTCTTTTATATTTTAAAAGAATACTTGTAAACTATCAATGCATGGTTAAAGTTTCAATAAATTTATTCTTATAATAAAATTGTTTTCAATATTTACGTATCATTTATTAAATGAAATTTGTGATAGTTATAGTCAGTTATTAATATTGTATAAAAACGAACCAACACAAAAAACAGACAAAAGACAAAAAAGACTTTATGGAAAATCAAATTTTATTTGTGACAATTTGAATCAAGCGATTATCGTTAGCTTAATCAATCGGCTGTACCTTCTAATCAAAGGTTTATTATTCAATTTTTTGTTTAGGTCTGGCCAAACCCACTTTGATCATTAAATAATATTGTCGTTTGCATCTTCGCCGTCGTCGTCGTCGTCCTTCGACGTTGTTGTCGTTGTCATTCTTGTCGTCGTCTTCGTCGTCGTCACTGTCTTTAACCCTGAATAAAGAAAGACATTATTTCACTAATGGTTTTTAGCTATAACACTTAAATTGCATTGTGTCTCTGTCCTGGTTATTTTGTTGTCCTTAAGTTTTTGCCAAATAAATGGGTGGGCCTCAAATTTGTCTTAAAAAATAAAATACAAATATATTAGCCATCTATACACTAACATAAAAAATGAGTCCCAATTCCAATGGACTTAGGCGAAGCCAAAAAATACGGTGGCGGCCGGCTCGGCGACAAACAACTTTAGACTTCAATATAGTGTCTATAGTGGGTGTGTTTGTTTGCTGTAGAAATTATGAAACGATTTTTTTTTTCTTTTGCCTTCTTAGAACTAATATTTTGGCAAGTCAGTCAGTTATGGAGTCTTATATCTCTAAATGTCCCTGTTTGGTAGATACTTTCAGTGGGGGCGAACTTAAATTTGTAAAAAGAAAACAAAAGGAATATTTATTCATCGAATAATTATAAATGAAACGTAATACGCAACGCATACACATCGACGGGAAATCGACATTCTTGATATTAATATTAACATTGAAAGTCGGATTGGAATTTGATTTGTTTGGAATATTGAGTTATTCATATATAAAAAAGACATCATAGCAATTTGAAACCGGTTACACTCATTGTACGAGGTTGACTACACTGTTTTTAGTTATACCATCGATCGACTTTTTTTTTTTAATATTATAGTTTTAACTTTCAGAATAAACATAATGCTGAAAGTATCAACTATTTACTGATGGTTTGATTAGTCCTCGATATAAAAGGTTATACCTATTAAGAATCTAAGTTTTCTTATGCAAGAAAAAGCATTGAAAAATCGATAGAATCGCATTGCTTTTAGAAAAAACGACACCTTCGCAACCACCTTGATTTTGTGTAGTATCAAAATTCATAAAGTATGAATTCCTTATCGCCACTGTTGTGGGTGTGGGTTTGGGTCGACCTGTCATCAGCATCCCTTGATGTTTGTGATTTAAAAGGCGTGTTTAAAAACACATTTTAAATAAAGAAGAGAAGCAGCACATCACCCCAATCTTTAATTGATATGCATCTTTTCTTTTTGCACTGTGCTGTGCACTCGTGTCAGCCCCCATTATTCACCCACTTTTCTATCTCAATCCCATGCTCTAGTCCCGTATAGTCTAACCGGTACATAGAAAAACATAAGGAAGAAGAAAATAAAATGTTAGGTTAGGTGGCAGTGGACAGAAATAGCCCCATAGCAGAGCTACAACATTCACAACCAAACCATTTCTTTCATGCGTTTGCAGTTCAGTTTTTGTTGGTGTTTTTGTTGATGTTTTATTTTTCAAAAACACACATCTTCGCTAGAACTTGTGTCGTATCGTAAGTCTGAGACTGACGACTGTGATGGTAGATGGTAGATGACTGCTAGAGCTCTGCTGGGATTGGGATTTCCTATTCGCACTCGTCGTCGTCATCGTCGTCGTCGTCGACGTGTAAGGTGTAAGAGCCATTTCGAAAAGAGCACTTGGTCCATATATGTAAAAGTAGACGTAGGTATAATAAAAGTTGATGACGATGGCGAGACATACAAGGATATAAAGGAAAAAAGAAGGAATAGCATTGAAAACTCGAATTTTTTCGCTCATCATGCATATAGGCATTTCTTTTTTAGAAGGTTGGATCTCATAAGTTATTTAAAATAGGGTAAATGTTTTGTGTACAATGTTGGAAGAAATATGTATTTGGATTGCATAATCACGTAAACGAAGAAAAATTAATTTGTTGACATTTTGTCAATTGACAACTTTTTGTGAGGTCTTTTACAAAAAAATATATTTTAAATAAATGTCACCTATCAGCTTGTGATCGATCGTGAAATATCTAAATTTGTTGATAAATAATGTGTTGGTCTAGTAATGTGTTGGCCTAATGGCATCTTTATATGTAAATACGATTGAAGTTTGTCCTTTAAGCATTCCAAAACTGTTGTTCGGATTGTAAACAAGCTTATTGGTTAGATCTTCTTATAAGATGTTTGAAAATGTTTATCGCTCAAAAAATCTGCACAATTTTAGTTTTAATATTCTATTTTCGTTTTTGAAAGTTGATTTTTTGATTGCAATGCACTCTAAGATTTTGTTAGGCCTTTATTTTTCATTTTTTTATTTTTTGAAATATGGAGTTGAGTAACGAGCATCATAGTTCAAAGTTTTAACCAAACAATTTGAGTTGAGTAACGAGCATCAAAGTTTTAACCAAACAATTTGACATAAAATAAAAACTTCAAGAAGGGGGTTTGTTCGTAGACTACTACATTAACATGTGGTGTTGAAGCGAGCTTGAAGCTCGCCTAAATTCTTTATATACCTGAATCGAGTTGAAATGAGCTTGATTCGCCTCGATTCCGGTCGGGGATCGGAGTCGAGTCAAAATTTGTGAAGAAAAACCTGTGTGGAGGAGTTGGTTTTACAGATAATGCGTTATGTGCTGTTTATGTACAAAAAATATAGTTTTGTTTTAATCAAATTAAAAAAAAAAATTGCACATGGAGTAGGTATCATATACTTACTTATATGGTGCTGAACTATTCAGTTTTTCATTGTTTAACACGAATCAAACTATCTCACTTGCACTTGGTAAGAAATATCGAAACACCATTTGCATTTTAGAAAGTGCTCTCAAACTTAATCATTTTTAAATCTTCCTGTGCGGTGGAAACACCAAAAAGATTTATTTAATCTAAACTGAGATAAACCTTTGATGGCAACATAGCAAAACATACATATCTTTTTTATTGTTTTCTTTTGCAAAATAAGCCCAGTTAGTCCATTTTCACTAACAAAACTAAGTAATATCAACAGTAATAGATTCATTTTTTTCCCCAATCGAAAACACATAATTCCAAATGCACAACTACTCAACGAACACAGCCATCGAGATACAAATGCAATATCAATCGTACCAACATTTGAGAACGAAATCACATAAGAACTATTCGAGACTCGTATAAATTTCAAAAACCCATCCGTAGTAAGATTCTACATTAACTTTTATCGGTAGTATTCATACTACGGATATTGTTTTTGTTATTCGTGTAAAATCCTACTATACTATTGATAGATTTTCCAACAAAACACGGGTATTAAAAGATGCAGAAGTGACTTTCAAAAAAATTGAGTCGGTGTTTTCTACTTGTGACATATACATAGGCACTACCTACAAACATATGAATATCGTCAGTTTTGCATTCGTAAAAAAATTTGAACTCAAAATATTAATCAAAAATGACATTACGATGGTAGAGAAGTCGAAAAAACTCCTCCGATTCTGTCCGCCTGTCTGTCTGCCCTGGCCCCTACAGCTCAAACTATAAGGAAATAAAACCGTTATTTTGTTTTTAAATTTTCTCAAGAACTTTTCAACCGTCTCAATAATATTTGATGATCAAAAATGCCAAGTCTATTCATAAGCTCTAAATAACTCTATACCAAAAATATTTTTTAAACTAAAATTAAAAAAAATTATACTCGTACCTATGTAGATACATATATAAAAAAATAATTAAAAAAAAAAACGTTTTAACGATTTTTAAATAAAAAAATTGAAAAATTAAGGTTTATTTGAGAAATCAAATTGCGTTTAAAATTATGATAACAAACATTTTTTGCAAATACATTTTTACATCCTTAACCCATTTGGACCCAAATACAAGGAAACGTTAATTTTTTGAATTTTGTTTTATTAATGTGCCTATTGGAGGCTAAATAAATATTTCATGAAACAAAAATGGGGGTTTTGTATTTATATATGTAAAAAAAACTCCGTCCTCAAATGGGGCAAATGGGCTTAAGTGTGATATTTCTCGAAACATCCCTTTTCGATGCATAATGTTTTCAAACATCTTTTGCATTGCCACCGTGCTTTCTTGTGACAAACTATGCATCGCAACTGATTACTCAACTTTTGGGAGAAGTGTCCATGTCCATCTTGAACAATTTTTGGCACCACTGAAGAAGGCTTACGGCGCGGCGGCGGCGTCTTCCATCTATTTCGAAGGCTAGTTTCCTCAAATATAAACGGGTAATACTGCGACGAAATTGAGCATATAGGTGAATAAAACCCACAACCACCACTTTTTACCACGTATAGCTGTTCTATATACTGCAACTAACTGATCAGCTTGATCGACGCCGCCCATTCCTTCATTGTAGTTTTGAAAGACAAAAGGGATATCAACGTCTGTCTTCCTTCTGTAGTGCTCCATCTTTTCACCTTGCCAAGTGGATGAACAAAGTTGTAGTTTGTTCCCATAGTACAAACACTGTTATCGAGCCATAGTACGAACAATATTTTATTTGCTGTATCAAACCGATAGTCAAATTCTGCTCGTTTTTTTTTCTTCATGTCCTTGATGGAAAGCAGTGAGCATCTTTTCGTTCTGTTTTCCCTCAAAGTGCCTGTTGCACGGTAGCCAGCATCACGCAGATCTCGCAGCAAGGCGTGGCTGGTGAAGAAATTATCAAAGAAAACAATATGTTTTGTTCAAGAGGCCTTTTACAACACGTGTTCCAAATGGCTCATATACTGCTCTGTACCGATTTTCCACAATATATGTATATTGAAAGCGAAAAAATAACAGAACTTGCAATCGATGGGTGTCGTCCAAAATATTTTATCATAGATTCATCTAAAGATAAATTTTCATGAAAAAACATCACACTGTAGAAATTTTTTGATAAGCAAATCAGCAAGTGGTATTACTTTGAACAGCTTATCGGTGGACCAAGAAGTAGCGTTATTGTCGCAAAAATGCAAGTATTTCTTTATATCCATGAATCTGTTCTTTGACATAACTTTAGACACACTGGGAACATGTAAGTCTTCATCCAAGGACCAGTATAACCTTTCTCGCGGAAGTGAGTGATAACCCGTCAATAGTAGAATGCCAAAAAACAATTTGAGGTCATCCACAGTTATTTTAAATTCGTGATTATTTTTCTGTGCAGGATATAACTTCGTGTTCAAAACGATCATGTCAAAGACTTCCGTATCTGTTCGGGTCTGTACATTATTTGTTGTTGAGGTAGAAGGCATAGTATAGTACGAACCGTCGCATTTGAGCCACCGCGGTTCCAAGGCCTCGGCCCTTCTATACCTCGCCAATGGTTCGTTATCACTGCTATCCCATTCTTCATCTAATTCATCATTATTATTTCGGGACTCGAATACCTCCACGTTTCCAGGGATATCCGATGGAGGAATATTTTCCAAAACATTGTCTTCGTCGCGACGCCCTCCTCATTGTCCTTCAGAACTCTTGGTTCTGGGGGAGGGCTTTTACTTCGTAGGTTACTTTCTGGTTATCTTCTTCATTGAAAATGTTTTCAATTGCTTCTTCCAGTCGCCGATACTCACTTACAACTTGAAATGGTCGCTTAGCCTTTGTACTTACCTCAAAAAAATCTGCAAATATTATGCGTGTTGTATTACTAATCAGCCCATTGGACCCATTTGAGGACACCACAACAAAATACCTCCTATTGCGGTCAATTACTGCAATATAACTACGAAAACCAAAACATCTACCATTTAACATATTTTCCGAATAAAAATACACGAATTAGGAACAATCTAACAAAATAAATATAAAAAAATGTTATTTACCTTTTGGTCAATAATCGGATTATTCCACGAAATAAATAAAATATTTTGTTTGCAAAATAAATTATAAATGACAAAAAAGTACATCTTTTCACTAAAACACACTTCTTGGCAATGAATAAAAATAAAATTAAAAAATTCGGTTGACCCCAAATATCTCTTGAACCAATAACGTTTTTTTTTCAACATTTAGTAATTTTTTTTTTTTAAATGCAATTTTTTTTAGTTTTTTTTGAGAAAAAGAAATCTACAAAAAAAAATACTACACAAAATTGGTAAAAACTGATGTTCGATTTAAATATCTCTAGAATTAATAGAGGTATTTTGAGGTCAAGAAAGATATTGATAGAAATGTTGACAGACGGGCACGAATGGGAAGCTTTCAATGTGGATCTCACCCCAGCCTCTTTTTAAAAATGTTTTCTCATTCAACAAAAAAAACTCACATGTTCGAATTTAAATATTTTAAGGATAGGGTAGAAAAAAATAACTATGTGTATACAAACGAATTAACTTAATTGGGGTGCTAACGATTTTTTAGCTGAGAGTACTCGTATGTTATATTTTTTAAACAAAAGAACGATTAACATTTTTGATGATCAAACGAAACCACTTTTTTTTTTTTTTTTTTAATTTTGGGTATGTTTGTATAGAAAAAAAAACTTAATAACTTTTTTCTTTGACGAACAAAAGATTTTTTTTTGGTTTTCCAGCCGTTGACAAACAGTTAACTTATGAATAGGACATACCAAGTTCAAAAATGTGAAGGTCAATTTTGTATATTAAAAGATTTTATTCGCGTTTCGAAATTCGAAGAGAAATATGTGTTTTTAAATTAATGTTGAATATGAGGAAATAAAGAAAGGAACAACATAGGTAGTCTTATTAAAAACAAATCATCCTTTAAGTTTATAGCATGGACTCAAATTTTTGTTTACCTCCATAATTCTAATATGCTTTAGTCCGAAATAAAGAAATAATTTTAAACTTGATAACAAAAAGCCTGGTCAAAAGCAAAATCACATTTTTTTTTAAATTATTCTGAAGACTTAATTCGGGTCTTTTCTTTAGAGAATAGGGTTGTTCAAAATATTTATAAATACGTATTGTATTATGTACTTCTTTTGTAAATCTACGAAGGTAGTTCTAAGTTTAAGTTTAGTTATACTATACTATACATACAAATTACAAATTTAGCACACTTGTTAAAGGAAATAAAAACCATTTAATTTTCAATATGTTTTCTTATTATGAAATTAGTTATATTTTATTTACATTACATATATGTATGTACATAGCACTTTGTTTTCATAGTACTTCATCAAATATGTTTAACATCTGTAAGAAGAAAAAAGTATGGAATGTAGAAACATCAATTTTTCGTCTGGGCACGAATTTAGCACATTCAACAGTTTCTTGATAAAATTTTACTTACCGTTATCAATTCTAAGTTTTTCTTAGTATTTGGTAGGGAACCCTTTATTTTGCAGTACAGAAGCAATTCTTCTTGGCAAACTTTCAACCAAAGCCTCACATCGTGACTTTGGAATTGCATACCAAGCATTTTGAATCTCCTGCTACAATTGTGTTAAATTGGTTGTGTTTTTTTTGCTCAATGTGATGTTCAACGTCATTCCACAAATTCTCGATCGGGTTAAGATCGGGTGATTGTGCTGGCCACTTCAAAACGTCGATTTTATTCACCTCTAAAGCACACTTCACTAACTTTGAAGTGTGTTTAGGGTCGTTGTCGTGCATGAAGCGCCATAATAACGGCAAATTGTCTTCTGCGTAGGGTATCATATGATCCAACAGGATATCTCTGTACACGTTCTGGTCCATTTTGGTGTCAATTTTTACGATGGGGCCAACGCCGTGTCATGAAAAAGCAGCCCAGACCATAACGTTGCCTCCACCGTGTTTCACCGTCTTATTGGTGTACCTTGGATCATATTCCCTGTTTTTTGGATGCCATACATATTTTTTTCCATCCGATCCGAACCGGCAGAATTTGGATTCATCATTCCAGAACACGTTTTTCCAAAAACTAATTGGTTTGTCTAGGTGAGCTTTGGCATTTCAGATTTCAGATTTTTTTTTTGATACAAGCGGTTTTCTCTGAGCAACGCTCAAATCCTATCTTCATTTGTAGTTGTCTTTCTGGCCCGGGGGTTTTGTTTAACGTTTTCAATCACTCCAAACTTTTTGAAATGACGAAAGGCATTATAAACCAGCTTCCTGGAGCATTCTAACAACTTGGAAATGTCTGTTACCGTCCGCCCTTTTGACTTCATTTTCAACATCAGACTTCTTTTTTCCTTTGAGCACCTTTTTCCTTTTGCCATGACTAATTATTTTTTTTTTTTATTTTTTTTAAATATAGATCATTAAAGGAATATTTAATTACCTCAAAAATTATTATTTTCTTTTTAAAAAAACACAAAAATTAAAAATACACTCTTTGATTGCAAAACGGGCTAAATTTATGTCCAGCTAAAAACAACGCAAATCACAAACAATCTTCATTTTTCGCAAAACGGTATTTTACTTTTCAATCATTTACACATTTTTTTTACCATATAAGGTAGTCATAGTAACAACATAAAAATGAACTGTTACTTGCAAGTAATAAAGAATTTAAAGTAGAAAAATACTTGTACTCTTTTCAATGTGCTAAATTCGTGTCCACCACTGTATTTCTGGTACTCGTATTACTATTATATTTTATATCTAACCAATGCGTCGTACAAAATGACTAACTCATACTCAATCACACTAATCAAAAAAAAAATCAGAATCCAGATGTGCAGAATTTCTGACAAATAAAACAAACACTTCTGTTGCTTAATATTTACAAAATCATACAAACATGATGTTTTTTTTACGAGAAAATTATTTTACGATGTGTACACAATTAACAAAGTGACTAGTTTAGGGGTGTTAGATAATCTCTTTTGTTTCCAGTTCCGTCTATAAAAATGGAAAACTTAAAAATTATTTTAATCTATTTTCGTTGCATTAGTTCATCAGTTTGATTGAGCACGATAAGTGATAGAATTGATGGCTTTCTATGTGACTTTTATATAATAATATCTGCGATAAAACTTTAATAAGAAAACCATTTTTAGTATATTTGTGTTGCCAATATTTTAAATAAAAAAACAATGTGTCTTTTTTTTTTTCTTCGAGAATATATAGAAAACTTCTGTTGTGGCACTCTTGCCGTCTTATATGTCATTGTGATTAATGGTACCAAAGCAAGAACTTGCAAAAAAAAAAAAAAAAAACGATCAAAGTCCATTTCCTAAAACCGCTGACGAACTGCTATTGCATATTCATACTTCGATGCTTCTTCCAATTCAAAATGTATAACACGCCTTAACTGTATGCAGGCAGCAATACCAAGCTACCTACCAAGTTGCAAAATATACGATATACATATATACCTTTGCTGACCATCTACGGCTATGGTCTTCCTGCATCGTCGTCGTTTCCTCACAACGACATTGGAGGTGCTTTAGCAGCACTACCCATATCCATCACGGCGTACCACGCCATTGTCGTCATGAGAATTGTCTGCCCCCCTGCATCAAACCTCCTTCCTCGCATGCCATCTTTTTTTTAATTACATAAGAAATGGGGGCTCTGGCGTCATGAGCAGCAGTTTGTGCCTGTGCCATCACAACTACACAACCAACTCAAGCACTATGTATTTTTTCCGGATCAGTTATTAGGATGGAGATTCTCTTCTTTTTGTTTGTTTTTGTTTTTGTAAAACGTGTTGTTGGATCAACCCGAAGGAGCTAAGGAAAAAAAAACTAGGGCCAAACGCCCAGTGTGACCCCTCTGCCTTATGTCACCGTTGTTATGTTGGCACGGACGCCCTTAAAGAGTTTTCTTGGCTAAGCTAAAGCTGGACGTCTCATCTTCCGTCCGTCCATTTTGTGTGTGCGTCGTCGTCGCCATCGTCGTCATCGTCGTTGTTTTCGTCGTCTTCGTCGTTCGAGAAGAGGAATAATTCACCGTCAACCTGCAGCTGGTTGTTATGTATGTATATTGTATATATTGCTGGTGCTGCTTCTGCATGAGATTGAGTTTGAGTATCTGTCGTGTGTCAATGGAATAGTTGGCTTGGCCAGTGGTCCAGTCAGTTCAGCGCTGCTGGAACAGCAACTAACTGAATTGAATGCTTTTATAGATTTTAGTTTGTTGCTGTTTCAAGTTTTAGCATTTGAAAAGTTCTCTCTCTCTCTCTTGGGTGGTTAATCCTGAATAACAAAAGTAAAAAAAGTTTCTTAATCGTGTAGAGAATGCTGCTGCTGTTCATCTCTGCTTTTATTCATCGTTTTCTTCTTTTTTTTTATTCTTACTGCCTGCAAAAGTTCCTTGGACAAACCTTTCGAGACTTCAAACAAAAAACTAAAAGTAGGTACGAAGGACGAAGACCTGATCCTTTTTTTTTTTGTTAGGGATGTTAAGTGACTTCTCTTGTTTGCGGCTTTGTTATTATTTTGATTATATTGCGATTGTTGTTTGACTATATGGCTTGGGAAAATTTGTTATGGATTCTTCAATGGATGATAGCTTTATGTCAATGGGTATAGGCTTTTTTATATTTAAACTTGTTAATTTCAAGTTTTTCGATTTTATCCTAATACCAAATTTAAACTATAGCATGTTTCTTCTAATGGTGATGGACATAGAAATATATACTATAATTAACATTAGCAATAAAAAGGGCTGTAGGTATAAGGAGGACTGGACTTTTTTCTGTTTATGTTTTTTATATCAACGATTTATTATCGTATTTATTATTATTCAGAAACAGTATCAAGTTGTTTAGGTTAAAAGGGATACATAAGGCAACATCCCTCCCGTTTTTGTAGCTCAAAAAACCCAAGAGATAATAACTAAAAACTCAAAAAAATGCCAAAAAGTGGATGTTTTCGAGTTAAGCTGTTTTCAAGTATCATTCTTATTTTTTCTTGTTATACTCGTCTAAATACTTGATTTTGGATGATCGAAACCTTACTCCTGCACTCAGTTTAGGAAGATGTGATTGTTGTTAAAGATATCTGTCCAATACAAAAATCGGAAACTCAAAAATTACGAGGACATGTGTCATAAACAAAAATTTCCAACATCGAATGTATACTTAATATTTTTTCGGACATAAAAAAGTGTCTGTGATTTGACCCGATATAAAAAGACGATTGGTAAAAGTTCATACTGAAATTGATCTTATGTGTCTGAACAGAATTGATACCGTACCGGACAACATTTGAATCGTAAAAAATCGCGAGCCAATTCCTTCCAGTAATGCGAACCCAAATACTTCATTTCAGCTTTCGTCTATGTCATAAAGGATATTCCGAATTAGTTCATCTTCACTGATACAAGTTGACCTGCGCACTTGAGGCACTTGAGGCTTCAGAACATAACGTCATAATATATGTAATAGACTTCGAGCTAGATTGTGAATAATTTGTTATTAAACAAATTGTTAAACGTTTGTGTTCGTTAAAGAAACCTTAAAACTCAAAGTGAAACTCTAAGGATCCCGTACCCAAAAACTAGGTTTAAGCGAGCTTAAATTTTACTCAGTATGAAATATACATAAATGCTAATTTAATGAAAGAGCAGTTAGCGTCAAAGTGATGCATTATCCAAATATTTTACTTATTGCAAGTTTCTACTATCAATAACACTGGTCAATAAGGAGGCGACTAAATTATACTTTTCCGAAAGTTTAAAAATCACTCTTTCAGATCAGGTTTTTGAGATATCGCCTTTTAAAATTCGTTTTTTGAAACTGTGTTAATTCATAAACTGTTTTTTTCAAAATAATTTTAATGGTTTTTCAAATTTATAATCCCTAACTTTAATATTCCTTAAATATAATAAAACAAAAGCTGATAATGACTTGGTAATATACAACGAGCTAAGAAATATGTTTATTGACTATTCAGATATTCTTTATAATGACTTTATTTTAAATACCGAAACCGACATAAAAAACAACCCAAAAAACTTTTGTAGCTATGTTAATAGTAAGAGAAATACTGACGGGTATCCAAACTGCATGTCTTTCAACAACGAACTTAGCCATGACTCTGAAAAAATTTCAAATATGTTTGCAAATTTTTTCAAAGATGCTTTCGAAGTAGCGAACTCCTATCAAACGTCTGAGTTATTGGCCCTCTCACAAAATTTCCCTCATTTGAATTCAATTAGTCTTTGGATCTCTGAAGATGAAATCGTTCGCAAAGCTTCAGAACTTGACGTTTGTTATAGCCCTGGTCCAGATGGTGTACCTTCTTATATTTTGAAAAAATGCGCATCCTATTTATCCTATCCTCTTCATATTCTTTTTAATGAATCGCTCAAATCTTCAGTTTTTCCTGAAATTTGGAAGAGTTCATACATAACACCGATACATAAAAAGGGTAGTAAAAATGAAATAAAAAATTATCGTCTCATTGCAAAACTGTCCGTCATCCCTAAGTTATTTGAGTCCATTATTTGTAAAGTCATATCGTTTAATTGTAAGTCTATAATTTGTGACAGTCAACATGGTTTTGTTCAAAATAAGTCAACAGTTACTAACCTCCTTCATTTCAGTTCTTTTTGTTTAGATTCGTTTGAAAAACGGAAACAAGTTGACTGTGTCTTCACAGACTTCAGTAAGGCCTTTGATAAATTGTGCCATAAAACATTAACTTCCAAACTTAAATCCCAAGGCTTTTAACGATAAATTTGTTAGTTGGGTTTCGTCGTACTTATATAATAGATCATACAGCGTAGTTTTTAGGAATGAGCGGTCATCATATTTTTATACCAACTCTGGCGTACCACAAGGTAGCCACTTAGGACCTTTACTGTTTATTTTGTACGTTAACGACTTACCTTCTATTATAAAACACTCATCTGTTTTAATTTACGCTGATGACATGAAAATCTTCAAACGTATTGACTCACTTAACGACTGTTTACTCCTACAAGATGATCTAAATAGTTTTCGCGAATGGTGTTTTATAAATAAGCTTTTACTAAACAAAGACAAATGTAAATCAATGTGTTTTACACGCAAACAAAATGTTTTGACTTTCAATTATCAATTAGACTCTTCTTATTTGACTAAACTCTCTACTTTCTCCGACCTAGGTACTATTCTTGACTCAAAATTAACTTTTACAAATCATTATGACTATATTATTAAAAAAGCAAATAAGACACTCGGATTTATAAAACGGTTTTCACATGATTTTCGCGACCCTTATATTCTTAAACTTCTTTATATATCATTTGTAAGACCAATATTGGAATATGGCTGCATAATATGGGCTCCTTTTTATTCAGTCCATATAAACAGAATAGAAGGAGTACAAAGAAGATTCATGCGCTTCTGCCTCCGTTTCTTCCCATGGTCCAATAGGCTCGAACTTCCACCGTACAATCATAGGCTCACGCTCATAGATCTTCCATCGCTTTCTAAACACAGAGAGTACATTCAGCTGTGCTTTATTATAAAATTAATCAATGGGTCAGTCATATCACCATCAATTTTGGAACAATTAAACTTTATTTATAGCCGTTCAAGTATTAGAAGACAAGTTCCTTTACGTCCTATATCAAATAGATCGAACTATGGTAAAAACAGTCCCCTCAACCAATTGATTTTAGTTTACAACAAGTATTACTTTTTGGTATATTCCGTAAACGATGATTTTAAAAGTAAAACATTTAAAGTAAATTTTTTCAACACTTCAGTTTAGCTTTTTTTTTTGAAAATTGCTTAAAGCATTGTAAATGTATAAATATGTATTAGAATAAATGTAATATTAGTCTTAAGTTCTAACGTTAGTTTGTTTAACGAATTCAATAAATAAATAAATTCCGGTTGAATATTTTCAGTATCTTATTTAATTTTTAAGAAATCGTCATTATGTTCTTTCTATATCATAAACCTTCCAAGTTATTCTGAAACATTCATTTAAAAATTGTTTTTAACAGAAAAAAAAACAATACGGTCTAAATTTGTTTGTTCTTATGCCGAATTCTTCATTTAAAAAATATGTAGAAGTTTTTGAAAGGTTATCACAAGTTTTTAAAATACATATATTGAACAAAATGTTCAACAAAATGAAAACGGAAATTTGTATGGTGAAGTGAGGATTCCGATTAATAAATAAAATTCAAATACCTAGTATTGAAAAAACTACGTATACTAAAGAACTTTTAGGTCTTCTCGGTCGGCAATAGTAAAACTAATGGAAAAGTTTGAGCTGTTTGTACAGTGAAAATTGGAAACCGTGTACTCCGCTCAAAACATTTGAGAATAGTAATGCTGTATCCCGTAGTATTGCCGGTTTGTTTATTACAACTTGAAATGCATAAAATTGAGATGAGGTCCATTTGCCTCCCGGAGGCTATGTTAATAAGCAGAATTGTTGCATTTGATCTTCGGAAAATCCAACAATGATTATTGGAAACCCATTCCATTCACTGTTTGCTCCGTTTTTTATTTTGCTAGCAAAATGATTGGACCAACTTATTCGAATTCAAGGCTGATGATTATTGATTGTTATGAATTGGAATTGGAAGCTTTGATGTGAATGACCTACATACAACGCATGATTATTATCAACAAGCAAGGAAACAATCGCGATTTTGCTAGAAAAGTTTTCTTACCGTGTTACTTCTCGAAGAGGTGTTCACATTTGGGCATCTCGATGTTGTGATTTGACGCCTTTTTACTTTTTTTGTCTGGCTGCTTGAAAGATAAAATATATGGCATTGTTTCACAATCGATTCAAGATTTCTTGAAGTTGTTGAGGACGTACAGCTGCAATTTTCCGAATTTGTCATGGAAAACTTTAGATGAATAGGATATGGTGCTGCAACCGTAGCCGTGACATAAATTGCTTACCTTCCTCATTACAATTAAATGAAATTCCATAGATTTTTTAAAAATGAAAATGAAACCTCTTGTTAGGAAACCCTATAATTCAGACTACATTAAGTGGGGTGTACGATCACCAAGAAATAAGTATAAATCAAACACTGGCTTTAACAATTAGAAACAACAAATACAACATTTCATATAAAATGAAATCATTCGCGAATAGAGATTTGACGTTAAGTCGAGTATTAAAATCAATTTTCGAGTTTTTCAATTTAAGACGTTGCGTTGGTACGTTTTATACCTCCATGATTCTCTATGGATGTGTTCGTAGAGTAGTATCGAACATACAAAACATTCTGAAGTCATTTTAAAACTCATTATAAACTATAATGTTTTGACAGAACTTATTTTCAATTTATTTTAACAAAATATTTGCCAATTTAATTTGTGTGTTTTTCCAATGAGCTGATGACACAGCTTTCATTAAAGCTCTATTCACATGAGCACGACCAACGAATGGAAGAATATTCGTCGATTTTGACATTTCTTTCACATGAGAGTTTTTAATTCGTCGCGAATGAAGTTTGACATTCACCACCGAAATCAAAACAAGAATGGTTTTTTTAGGTTAAGTACGCGCGATTTTTTTATTCGTTGCTAGTGTGAATAATGTGGAACGCGAATAAAGTTTGACAGTTCGTATCAACTACAATTTTTTTCGCGACGAATAAATTTGTTTTCTTAAATTTATTAATATATGATATTGAAAAGTAAAAGTATGCATCATAAATCAAATAGAAACTATATTGCTAACATTTTGTTAAGAATTTGTGTGGAAATATGTCTTCAAACGTACAGTGATGCTAGAAACATTCCGGATTTTTTTTTGTATAATGCCTTCCTTAATATCAACTAGGAAAAATCAAACTGAATTTGTTGTTTGTATTTATTTTAAAAACATATTGGTATACTTTATAATTACTTTAAAAAAAATAATGATCTGATGGTAAAAAAAAAAAAAAATATAAAATATATAAATTTACCCCATAACATCCCTGCTCAAAACTAACCGGATTTTATATAAAACTTCGAGTCTTGATGTTTAGGTAACGGTTTTTCTTGTCATTTGGATAACATAATTAATTAAAAAAGCTAAGGAGGTTGTGAGCTGTCTAAATAGAAATTAATTCGGTTAATAAAATGGCTAAAACACGTCACACAAACGCTATTCGGTATAAAGTGTTAGAAGAGTATCAAGCCGGTACAAAACAAAATGATATCGCTAAAATGCTAAAAATTCCAACTTCAACGGTTTATGATATTATTACAAAGATTAGAAGCGGAAAATCAGTAGAAGCAGAACATCGTGGTGGACGCCCTCGCAAAACAACAGCTAAAGCAGATAGACGCATAAAGAATTTTGTTCTTAAGGACCCTTTTGCGTCCTCGAAAAAGATCTGTGATGATCTAAATTTACCTATAGCGCCATCTACGGTAAGGAGTCGTTTAAGGGAATGCGGTCTTTATGCGTTCCGACCAGCGAAAAAGCCACTACTTACTGAAAAACATCGTAAAAAAAGGTAAAATATGATAGGTGCATCGGAAAGACTTTCAATTTCTTAATTAAAATATTTAATCAGGGTTGAATTTGCAAAAAAACATCTGAACTGGACCATAAGCAAATGGAAAAGTGTGCTTTTCAGTGATGAAAGCAAATTCAACTTATTTTACTCCGATGGTAGAATGACAGTAAGGCGCTCGAAAGGAACACGTTTGAAGCCAGCAAATGTACTCCCTACGGTTAAGCACGGTGGTGCCTCGGTGATGGTCTGGGGTTGCTTTTCCGGTGCAGGCGTTGGTCCGATTCATCAAATCGCAGGAATCATGGACCGTTTTCAATATAGGGATATTTTGGAATCAACAATGCTGCCATATGCTGAAGAGGAAATGCCTTTGCGTTGGGTTTTTCAGCAGGATAATGATCCCAAACATTCTTCAAAGCTGCTAAAAGAGTGGTTTGTAACAAAAAATATCTGTGTCTTGGAGTGGCCGTCCCAATCTCCCGATTTAAACCCCATCGAGAACTTGTGGGCAGTCTTAAAAAGGAGGGTTGGAAAGAGAACGCACACTTCAACAAGCTCTCTTTTTGCAGCTTTGAAGAATGAGTGGGAGAATATTCCTGCCTCTATAATCGACAATTTAATAATGTCAATGCCTCGTCGATGCCAAGAGGTTATAAAAAATAAAGGTTACTGGACCAAATATTAATTTTTAAGATGTAGTGACAAAAATCCGGTTAGTTTCTAGCAGATGAATTTCTGAATTTATTTAATTTTTTGTTACTTTCATTTATTGTGTGGATTATTTTAACTTGTTTTAATTTTTGTATTATCTAATTACATTATAGAAAATATAGAAAATATAAAAAAAAAAAAATGTGTACATTCTTGGGTAGCAAAACATGGATTAACAAACTTGACCAAAAAAATCCGGAATGTTTCTAGCACCACTGTATATAAACTAACATTTTGTAATTCATTCGTCGTTCGTTGGTCGCGCTCATGTGAATGTTGCTTAAAACTTGTTTGTAAATGCATGTTTTCGATTTTTCCATAGACTTACAAAATTTTGTGGCATTTTCGTATCAACTGTAGTACGACTTTTATTTTGCAACAAACAAATTTGTTTTTGTTCAACAAATATAGCGCCATCTGTTGCACGCGATGATCTACACATAGTTAGACCATAATTTACGAACGAACCCTCGTCATTACAGATGCACAATAAAGACTATAATTAATTTGTTAGGTTAAAGTGCCTTGCACATGAGACGCGAATTGCGAATGGTCGCCACAGTTTTGACAGTTTGGTAGCCAAATATTGCGAATTTTCAAAAATAAATAAAGAAGTAAAATACATACATAAGTGCTAAACAAAATTATTTATTTATTTTATTATATATTAATTTATTAATATATTCAATTATTTCCAATTATTTAACTTTTTTTGCAATAATTTTGGGATTATAAAATTTGAATTCTGTTCTCTAAAACAGGAACATTTTGTAAAAACAATATGGTAGTAACGAATTGCAGCGTGGTTGCTACGAACTGTCAAACTCTATTCGCGTTCCACATACCATCCACACTGCAACGAATAAATTGTTCGCGCGCAACATAACCTTAAAATTAAACCACTCTTGTTTTGTTTTTGTGTGAAAGATCATGGTTGAGGAAAATATGGAGAAAAGGGTAATTCAATTCGTCGCTGTCTGCGAATAGAAATAAAGCCCATCTGAAAGAAAAGTCAAAATATGCGAACATCCTCAGTTCGCAGTTCGTACTTCGTAGCTCATGTGCAAGATGCTTAATGCTGCGTTCACTGGTTGTGGATTACGACTATACATTTGACAGTTCGTAGAAGATACATTGTTGGTCGCGTAAAAAATATTGAAATGAAAAATTTCGTAGTTTAAACTAATTACCAATCTTTTTTTAAAGTTATATTTGTTAGATGCAATGCTATTTGCTCCAGAAATTGCTTTTAAATATTTATTCGCATTCACAGGTCACAGCGCATGTGCAAGGCACTTAAAACGCGCATAAATATTATTATTATTATATTCGTTGAAGTGTGGATCGTATGTGGAACGAATTGAGTTTGACAGTTCGTTACAATAAGATTTTTTAATTCGCGACCAACAATTTTGGGAAATAGTGTTTTCTGAAAAGCAGCTTTTGCACAGATTTAAAATAAGTCTTTTTTTCATTTTGATGGAAAACTATCATCAATTCACAACATTAGTTTAACCAAAGTAAGAAAAATGACAAGTGAACATCCAAATACGTATCTAAAAGAAGTGGTATATCTTTACTTCTTTGAAAACAAAAGCAAAAACACTTATACCTACCCACCTTATATTTATCCATACTCCTACCTCTCGATACTCCATAAAAGAGCTGTTAGTTTGAATGAAGTACATAGTGCGTTAGTCTCCTGCGTCTACCATCAGCCAGCCAGTATAGGTACCGAGTTCGTAACGTATGAGAATGTCCCTATATGGGTAAAGAAAGAAATATAAATACAAATCTAACCTAGTCTTAGTCAGTAACGGTATAGGTACCTACTATTTTAAGGATCTCCCATGTATAGGTATATGCTATAGTGATAATTTTTAGAAACTACCTCAACGAATAGGCGACTATTCGCGGCTTAACAACGACACAAACAAACAAACAAAAAAAAAGAAGAAAAACGATTGTGTCTGGTCTGGCCTATTCTGGACCGGCTCTGCATGTTCCAAAGCCATAATACACTCTGCACTCCATTGCCGAGATTCTTACACGTATTTTGCAATCTGGAAAACAATTGTCATCGCCAGCAAGCCTACTCGACTAAATGCCTGGACAAATGTTTCTTCCATTTTTCTGCTCCCATCGCCATCTCTATCGCCACCGCCACCATAACCAGCTCCAACTACTCTATAGGTACCATCACTATCGCACAATCCTTACCGCGCGCCGCGCAGCACAAAGCTCCATTGGGCCAAGAGAAAAGAATTGCAGTCAGGAAATAAATGAAAGGAACAAAAAATAAGAGAAGAATTACGAAGAAGTACAAAAAAATTAAAAACCTGAAACCCATCAGCTATCAGCATTTCAAGTAGCGCCCTTGTGTTGTTTTACCCTGTGTCCCCGTCCGGGTCTCTGGTCTTGATACCGTTCTCATTCTCATACTTTTTCCTGGGATACCGCACCCACTCCAATCCCCAACCAACAACCCCATATACGGGTTCGGGTTGTAGTTAGTAGCCTTGTCGGGGATCATCATCGCATAAGAACAAGAGAGAGAGAAAGAGAGATTGTGGGACTCCTGCTTTAGCCTTAGCTTCAATTTGAGCTCCACCAGCTCTAGGTCTACTATAGGTTTTCGGTATTCGGTACTCTACCAACACCACAGACGTCAACCAAGAACGAGAGAAGAGGGCACGTTTTTAAAAATGGAATTAATTTCTTTTGTATTCGTTATTTAGTTCGCTCTTTCAGAAAGAAGGCTCCCGCTCTCTCTTTATTTCTTTCTAACCTGTTTGTCTTGTGTTATTTTTGTCTCAATCGACTTCGGATTAAAAAGAAGGAAAAAAATGCCAACGGAAACTTTTTTCAACTTTTCTTTTTTCTTTTTTTTTTCTTTTTTTTTCATCCATTTTTTCATCCCATCCAGCTTCTGTCTGCTGGTTTGGTTTCGTAAGAACCATTTTTTTTTTTCTGCTCGCCTGTCTTTGGAAATGTATGATGGTGTGTGGTGGTGTCGTCTATACTAACGAAGGGATGTTGTATCTTTGAGTACACATCTACAAGTTTCTACAGAGAAAAAATTAAGTTCATATAGATGCCAGGCCAGGCCAGGCAAGGGTAAGTGGTGATGGTAACAGCTAGCAAAGGAGACGACAACGACGACGATGAACGGGCCAGACGGTGGCAAGGAAAACGAAGACGATGTCTAAGAGGAGGAGAAGGAGGAAGAGGACGGCGGGTGGTGGTGTCGGTGGCAGTGTTGGTGGTGTAGTCAGTAAAAAAAATCCAGGGGGTTGTAGGTATGGGGGGAGGTTGATGATGTTGATGATGATGAAGGAAACGAAAGAAAAAAAAGATCTGAGAATAAAAAAGGGAACAAATCGGAAAGAAGGAAAAAAATTGCTTTACATACCTACACGACAACGAAACGGGAAGGTGGATGTTAATGGGGAAGTACTTCTCGTAAAAGGAAACCTCTTCGCCAGTTTTCTACCACTTGCCACTCGCCATTGCCTACTTACATACATAGGTATAGCTTGGTCTTCTTTTTCTTCTTCCACCACTTCGTTCGTCATCCGGGGTTGACCCCCTTCTACTCTTTGGTCGTCTTAAAAGCCCATCAAACTTAAATGTAGTTACATTTCTTCAATAGGTAGGTAGGTATAAATATGTACCGAACCGACTGACTGTCGAGACTGTCAGACCGAAGCGACAGGCCGAGAGCTTGGGATGAAAAAATTAAAAAAAAAAAAAGATGAGAAAAAAATCGACCGAAAAGAGAATGATGGAGAAAAAATTGTTTCAAATCTCAACCAACCAAATGGCGAATAAAGGCACAAGCACAAGATAAAAAACAGAAAAACCTTTTTCATGCATGACAGACTCAAATAGATTTGTTTGAATTTAAATCCTGATGCTGCTACTGCTATACTTCTGCTGCTGCTGCTGCTTTGGTTTTGGCTTCGACTTCGGCTGATCTGCTGGTGCTATAACTCTGGTAAACTTAGGTACTACTGATACTGACGGATATAAAGCTCTCTCTCTAGTTCTAGCTACATAACACACCTCTTCTAAGGCAACTACAAATAGATATGTATATGTAGGTATATGCGGGGAGAGAATTATTTTCATTTAAAAATTCACTCAAGTCTCACATAGTTTAGTTAGTATCAAAACATGTATCTACATATCTTTATATCTGGTAGAATATATTTATATCTATGTAGGTATCTACTTACAAAGATATGTACATTTATCTGGGTATCCGAGAGGATAATCTTAAATCGGATTTTGCATTGCAATAGATGCAAACATTTATTCAACTGAGAACAAAAACAAAAATGAAAGAATTCAAAAAAATCTTGGGAATTCTATTAAAACATTTTGCAATTGAAGATATTCATATTATGCGTGTTATCACGATGACTTATGTCAGTGTAGATTCTGATGAAGTCTGTACTCAATGAATTGGTCGAAATACGTATAGAAAATTGAAGAACACCTCCAAGTCTGCACAACTTCGTTATTACGAAGGTATTCTTTATTGTTCAAGTCACATTTGATGGCCAGGATCAGTCGTCCTTTCCTAAATATAATATTATAGGGACCTGTAATGTGCATTCGCCCTGAAATTAGGTTATTTAAAAGAATCCGATGCATATTATATCAACGCAATACCGAGTTAAAAATTTAGGAGTGATAGACATGTAAAAAAATGCGTATAGGCCCCAGTGTACGTACCTATGTTTTATTAAAATTTGTATATAGAGTAAATTACGGTATGATAACCTATAACATTCGGGTTGGGTACAATTGACCGCATTTTAAAATCTCGTTTTAAAAATCTCGCATTTTGAAATCTTTTATGTATATCAAAATCTCGCATAATGATAGCCCACAACATAAAAATCTGGCAAACTAAAATCTCCAAATTTAAAATCTCGCATTGAAATGAAATATTTATTTATTTGCGAGCGCGAGATTTTTAAATAAAAGATTTTAAAAACCCGAGATTTTCTGATGCGAGATTTAAAATAAAAGGCGAGATTTCGTTACAACAGATTTTAGTTTGCGGTCAATCGATCCCATAAAATTCTTATTTATCAAAAATAAATCCGATCCACGACCGTTATGACTTTTTACGTCCATATTGATTTTGATTAAAGATCTTAACTTGAAAAGTTCCTTGGTTAAGAATCATTCATCATAATCGATATGTACACTCGCCCATGTTCCGAATTTCGATCGAATGTGAATTGCAATCACTTCTCAATTTCGAAAACTTCGAAATTGCTTCGAACTGTCAGAACTAAAGGATCATCCATTTTTACTTTGTTTTATGAAGTAAAATGTTTGCTGTTTTGAAGATGGATGCAATATTATTGGCAATTTTAAGTGAAAAAAGGAAGCAGAATTCAAGAGAAGAAATAAGAAGACGAAATTTGAGAGACAAATCAAATATATTGGATTTACCTGACACAATGTAAGTTTGTGAAAATTATGTGGAATCGTTCTGATAAATAAAGTAAATTCTTGATTCCCTCTTTTAAGCTTTCATTGTAATTTTAGATTAAGCAAAGACGCTTTTTATTATATGTTCTAGAACCTTTTACATCTAGCTAGGGACCGAGCTAGATGGAGAAGTTTGTTGGGTGAGGCCCTAGTTCACACAGGACTGTAGCGCCACCTTAAGTAAGTAGTAAGTAAGTAAGAACCTTTTATAATACCTTCATCGATTCCTTCAATTCAAAAACTTGCTGCAACCCTCCGATTCCTAGCAGAAGGAAGATATCAAAGATCAATTCACAGAAAAAAAATGTGATTTGAATGCGTTCAAAAAATGGAACAACCCCAAGTACAGAACATCTATTTGCATTTTCGAAAATCCAATTCACGATAGCGAAAAAAATTCATTTTCGCAAAGTGTATTCACAATAAGTAAAATGCAAAACATGGGCAACTGTACAGTGTACAGGGTGGGTCATCTAGTGGTTTCTTCTTAAATTATAGGTTATTTTGACACTGTCATCTATTTTTCCGTTGGGAAAGTCAGTAGCATACCTTCTTTTTACGATTAAGCAATGTCAGAAAATTTAAAAAAAAACTTATTTAAACAAATAGTGCTATTTAGTTCAAACCTTGCACAGAAATGAGAATATGGCTGCTGCATATGGGGATCTCTCAACAGCTCAATATTTCACGCCCTAGGCTGAACAGCTAAAAATGACAATTCCTTGACAAAATTCTAAAATCACTTTAATACTCGATTTTAAAATTTAGTTTTAAAAATATTTAGAAATCGAGCATTTTCTCACTTTCAATAATCTTTAGAACTCAGTGTAAATTTGAGGACTTTCATCTCGGTTCAATAAAACAAAGTTCAAACGAATAATAAACTGCTAGCACACGGTAGGATTTTTTGACACACATTTTTGACATTCTATCGAGTAATAATATTGAATATGTGTCAGTTTTGATATAGACGCAAACAATTTTTCTCATTGATTTCAGTTTATTAAAGAAATTGTCGATTTAAATTAATTTTCATTTTAATGTGAGCCAATGCCGTATTTGTACGAGTATTTTCAATATTATTTTGTATTGTTTACTTTTAAAATGTTCTGCTTATTTGGTTCTAATAAATTTTCGAAGTGCTCGCTGTGACCTATGGCGGCATTATTGATTGACATAATATCTGCGGTTAGAATGTACATGGATCTTAAGGTTACAGAAATTGGGACAGTGTCTATGGACATTATGCCTTCCTTGGAACGTTCCTAGAATTGAAGTTACTGTGGCGAGGGTAAAGTGGTCGCTTCCGTTATTGGAAAAACATTAATGAGAGTATAAACTTGTGTATCGTTTTTCAACACAAAGTATGACTAAAGCTGGCCATTGACGGTGAACATGTTGGTGTGATTTGTTGGTGTTGGGCTGAAAATCATTCGTGTATGGGCATGTTGGCCAACAAATCCACGGTTTATGAAATATTTTATAAACCGTGAAGTTGTGGCGTACATGTTGGCTGTGTATGGGCAAGTTTACAACACGTTTTGAAGTTTATCAACATGTTCGTCGTGTATGGCGTTGTGGGACAACAATTCGTCATTTGTGTTGTTATTTTCATTGAATTAACATGTCGTTATTAAACATGCTATTGCATCATCCGCACTTCTATCGCACATCTTGACTTCACGACAGTCACACAAAAAATGAAGTTTATAAACATGTTGGGCCGTGTATGGCGAAGCGCTGCCCAACAAATCACACCAACATGTTCACCGTCTATGGCTAGCTTAAATGAAAATTATGGCTTTTTAAAACGACATATTGTCCACACAATTAATTTGGTTTTCTCAAACAAACAAAATGTCTGCACGTTAAAGATTTGAAATTAGTTCTTGAGAAATTGTTTTTTATTGGTTTTTAAGTAAATTCTCCTGTGTAGTCTTATAGTTCAGAACCTTAACATTATACATATTATGTGTATTTTACGTGACTTCAAATTTATAAAATCAACATTAACAGATCATTAAATCGTTCAAAGAATTAAAAACATTGCTAAACCGAGTTCTAATATCCTATAAATCGAAGTTTTATCAATCAGACTGAGAAAAAATGAGTTAGAACTGAACCAATTTTTCAATAAACCGAGACCAGAACTTTGTCAAGGAATTGACCATAAGAGGCGCAAACAAAATTTCCCAACTAGGACCCGAGAAAGTATTGCATCCACAGTGAGTCACAGTTTGGTTCCATTTTGCCTTCGAAATTGAAGATGGAAAAAAGGAGTCCATGCCACAATCGATCTTTTGCGCATCAAATTTCTTAATTAGACTGAACTATGAAGGACCGATGTTATCCCAATAGTCCTTAAACGATTCAAACGCATAATTCGTAAACTCCAACTCGAAGCCATTAACAAGGTTTTGGAAAATTTGTTTCCATGTTTGCTTTTACTATTAAAGTCAGAATATATTTACACGATCTAATTTTGCTCATTTTATATTATATTCTCTAAAAGAAACTTGGCCACCCTTTTTTTAAATCATTATTTTAACCGATACTTTCTTTCAAAAGATGGCCTTTTTATCTCAAAAACTATGAATTTCTATAGAATAAGCTGTAAATATTTGGGTTACAAAATTTAAATAACTGTCAAAAATAATAATATACAGTGTTGGCCAAAACAAAAGCAACATTAATTGCCTCGATTATTAAATAATTAAAAAAAAGAAATTTAAATAAATATTTACTAATGGAAAATGAAATATAGTTGTTTTCGTTCAATAGTTCATTAAATAAAGCACAATTATTACAATTAGTTCCATGTGTCCATCCCTTCAAGATCCTCCTGGGAAGAAGAGAGACCCCTGGAAGACAATGCGGTACACTTCTATACAGACGGTTCAAAGACCGATTACGGAGTTGGAAGTGGTATCTATTCGGAACAACTGAATCTCAGTCTATCATACAGACTTCCCAATCAATGTAGTGTATTCCAGGCAGAAGTAATGGCGATTAAAGAGGCACTATCCTGGCTCAAAGAAAACGTTATATCTTGCAAGGATATACGAATCTTCTCGGACAGCCAAGCCGCTCTTAAATCTCTCGCGTCTGTCTCCACAAACTCTTAAGTAGTCCACGATTGTCGATCATCTCTGAATGAGATGACAGAACAGTTTAATATTCACCTCATTTGGGTGCCGGGCCACAGGGACATTCCGGAAAATTGCAAAGCCGATGAGCTCGCCAAAAACGGAACACTTCTGCCTAATGTTAGACAAAAACATAACATAGGAACACCACTTGCTACATGCAAATATCTTCTCAAACAATATGCTCTAGAAGCAACAAATGCTAGATGGTCACAGAGTACCACCTGCCTAGCAACCAAGCAAATATGGCCAAGCATAGACTTAAATCGGTCAAAAGGCTTGATATCCCTGAACAGACAAAATATAAGCTCTACAATTGGAGTAATAACAGGACACTGCCTCATAGGAAGACATGCTCTGAGGCTAGGGGTCTACACAAATGACTTCTGTAGAAGCTGCATGGACGAGGAGGAAGAGGAAACAGTCCAACACCTTCTATGTACATGTCCAGCACTCTCCATTAGAAGGAATAGCTTTCTCGGTAATCCCTTCTTCGATAATACCAGCGAACTGGCAACGATTGACACAAAATGTCTCTCTAACTTCATTAAAAGTACAAAATGGTTTGTTTAAGTTCATTACTCTCCCATGAGTAACCTCATTAGTGGTATCACAATGGACCCTTGAGGTCTAGGTGAGTCAATGACATCTGGACAGCCACTCCAACCTAACCTAACCTTACCTAATACAATTAGTTCAATAAAAGGTTGGTCAAAAATTTTCTTTTAGTCTTCATAAAATATTGCTAGTATTTGGTAGCAAAGCCCTTGTTTTTAATCACTTCAGCACATCTTCAAAGCATGGAGTCAAATAAATTGCTTATAATGCTGTTTGGTATACTTTCCAAAGTCAAATTAATTTGATCAAACAGATCGTTATTATTTTTGCAATTATTCCTTACAATTCATCGATCTTCAATTTCGAATAGATTTTCTATGGGGTTGAGATCTGAGGACTGTGTTGGCCATTGTAACACTTCAATCCGGTTTTCTTGAAACCACGTTTTAACCGTATTAGACGTGTGCTTTGTGTCGTTGTCCTGCTGAAATATCAATTTCAGAGGCAACTGATCTTCAGCGTGTGGCAGTAATATATTTTCAAAGTGTCACGGTACATAAAACGATCCATTACACCATTACGTTACCTCCTCCGTGTTTTACAGTAGCTTTGGTGTAACGTGGATTTAATGTCACTGGCTGGCTGGCTGGTCTGCGAGCTCGACGGAAAACATCAGAACCCTTGAAATTGAATTTAGACTCGTTCAAAAAGAGTACTTTCCTCCATTTTCTAACGGTCCAGTTGATGTGGTCATGAGGAAATTTTAATCTCGCCAGCTTGTTTTTGGTGTAAATAAAAGGCTTTTTTACAGCTTTGAAAGATTTTCGTCTAACATCAACAGCTCGTCTCCGAATTACGTTCAGGTCGAGTTGGGTTCGTATTTCTCTCGATGATATAAAAGGGTATTTTTTAATTGATTCTATTATTGCAGAATCCTCTCGTTTGGTTGTTTTTCTTGGTCTGCCAACTCGTTGAACCGTTTGGAATGAATTTATATTTGTAGAATTTTATTAATCGGCAAATCACTGATTTTGGAATGGAATATTTTTCCGATATTTTAATTTGACTCTTTCACTTTTATATTCTTTTATAATTTTTTCTTTTATTCCATTAGAGTATTTGTATTTTTACAAAAAATTAGCTAAGAACACTGATTAGCTTGCCCGTGAACTGAATAACACCTATTAAATAGATTCAACTGCACTCGTTTGCTAACATCTTTAATATGAGGAATGGTTTCTGTAGTTAACAGACTACTAATAAGAAAAAGAGAGATAGCAATAAAAAGTTGCTTTTGTTTTGACCAATAAAAATTGGGTTAACTGTCATGCTTATGTCATATTTAATAAACCGTTATGAACACTATTTTGTCTTGTGGTCTATTTAGAAGTACATACATAATGTATTAAATTTTGGAAAAAAATTAACATGATTTGTCTAAGTTATTAATCTTTGAATGACATAAAGATGGAGGTAGTTTTAGTTTTGGCCAACACTGTACATAATTATTATGAGATTTGCGGATCAGATCTTTTACAAAAAATCAATCACAAAGATTAAAAGTATCTAGCTCAAATCTATACTCGCACGCAAATCAAATGATTTATTACTTCCACCATCAGCATCAGGCTGGCTTATCATTCAAAATATATACCTCATTGTGAATGTTGACTGACGTTTTCTTTATTTCAAGGTCTTACAAATCTTAAGATAGATTTAGATACATACATATGTGTTTTTTTTTTTTTAAATGAGAGCTCATTGGCTTTTCTATGAAAAAACTGCCTCTAACCACGGAACATTGTGAGCTCAAAGCATTCTCTTTTCCTAAATTTGCAAAGAAATAATATTTGAACAATCATAATAAAGCAATTTGAGAGCTTTTTTAAAAAGTTCTTTGAACTCTAACTAGAATACAAAAAAAAAATAAAATAATAATATTGCAAACTACATAATGTTTTATATAAGTTAAAACCTAGAATGATACTTTGCTTGTTTTTAGTTTCTCGATGGTAATTTATGAAATTGTTTGTTTCTGCAAAAAGAAAAAAAAAATACTTTGTAGGTATCTACATTGAACGTGTATCATTTCAAGCAACATACGAACGAACCATCATCCGGAAAAAGCTAATTATGTGTTCATTCATATAAAGATTATTTTTTTTTTTGTCTCATTTAATATTTTAATTTACTTATATACATACATTTCGTAACCTTATGATTGTATATTCATTTTTATTGTATTCGAATTCATTACTCACATTAAACATACATTTAGTCGAATAAGCAAAATAAAAATAAAATAAAAACTAAACTAAATTGCAAATTGATTTTTATAAAGCTTATGGTTTTTTTGTTTCTGTATTCTTTTCTTGTTTTTGTTTTTGTTTTTTTAGTCAATATAAGTTCATTGATTTTTTAAGTGTCAAATTGTAATTGATTATAAATTTTTATAATACCATTAAGAATCATTTTTTTGTTCCAGTTTATAATTTATTTAAATTAAATATAATATGCATACCTAAATTAGTGTGGCGCTTATTTTTGTATTTGAAATTATTTTGAATATTTTGTGTTATTTTTGTATTTTCATCCATTTAGAAAATCTCTTAGTTTATTTCATCATGAATCAATTAGACAACTTATTGAGAGTTCTTTCGCTAAAAAAGTGACATAAGTCAATACTACAATAAATTTCCGTTAATTATGGCAGCTTCGGCTTCGTCTGCGTTACGGTGGTCCTGCTTCGAGGTTGCTTTGAATGACATTTCTATTATTTCATCCCTCCAAAGTGCCAATATTTTGTTTGTTGACATTTTTTTTACAGCTGTTGAGCTGTCAGACAAAGCAACAACTAGAGCTTCCGTTTGGAGTCACATTACGTTACATTACGTTCTTTTCCTTACAATTGGCAAACGAAACGTGAGGTCGAAGCTCCATTGTGATAGCATGCATTTAATTCCTATGGCGGAACGCGTAAACGTCAGGCGAAGCCGAAGCTGAAGCGTGTTTGTGATTCAGCCATTATGGACAGCATAAAAGGCATGATGCAAATATTCTTCAATGTTTGAAAAAATCGATATTAAGACAAGATCAATAATTTTCAATTACGGATTCCTGAGAAAATAGTTTTTTTTTTATCATTTCAATGCAGAATGATAGAATTCACAACAATGTTATAAATATACAATATACATACATACACGTCTCAACAGGCATTTATTAAGACTCAAAGTTTTGGTAACATTTAAAACTTAAAAAATATAAGTTTTCCGATTTGGTTAGACTTATAAAAACCCTGATAGTACATATTTTTAAGGATTCAAGTAAATGATTTGTTTTTTCTTGTAAATGGTTTCATCTGTTCGAATCTTAAAACCCAGTATTATCAAAATTGGACCATTTTTTATAACTAATATAAATATATTAGGATAATATGCATACATATGGGTGATTATACAAAAGTTGGGTAGCTCGATGTCATCAGCCAATATATACATACAAAGTCTGACTATATTTTATTGAGATTACAATTTATTTTAAAACAATGGAAACACCTTTATTTGGTCACCCAATTTCAGTTCTTCATTTTGAATACAAGTTATTAGAAAAAACACAATTAATTCTTGAAACGTCAGTCCTTTGGCATGTCACAACTCCGAAAACCAACAATTAAGTGACTTTCTATTAAACGTTATCATTGATTTGAGAAAACTTATCAGTGTACTTCAATCTGTGATGTATATATGTAGTTAAATACATATATACTACAACTTTCATAATGCAGAGTTCTCCACTTTATTTAAAAAAAAATAAGAAATTTTGTGTTTAGTTTCATTCGTCATTCGTCATTTGTCCGTTGTGTGTTATTTAAATTTGAAATTCTAGCGAAATATCGCCGACTCAATGTCAAATCCCACTTTGAATTTTAATGTTGGCAATGAAGTTAGTTGCGGATCGCACAATTTGACGGCCGCCATAACGATACCAGAGTTTGGGTTATGTTTGTTGTCTATACACGTGCTAAGCCAGTCAACATTTCAGTCCTATGGTGAGTCGTTATTTTTTTTTATTAATCTGAAGTTTATTGTTATTTATACATATTAGACTATGATTAGTTTGTTTATATTACAAAAAAACACATTAGTCCTGATTATAACCTCAAATTTTGCCTTTTTTATCAGTCCGTTGGCATCAGTCCTTTGTTAGGTATCGCGCCTGATTAGACGGAAAAGATGTGTCAGATGTTCCCATGAATCAAATAATAAAAAAAAATTACCCGTACCAAACCTTATTAAAACAGGAAAGAGAGTTTTTTACCAATTTAAGAAAAAAATTGATGTTTTCGAAAATTAATTCTATATGTTTGCAATACGTTTTTTTTATGGAGAAAAAGATCTTATTTTATTCTAAGTATTACTATCTCTTTAGATGCTTTAAAGGCATAGCTTATTATATTTACTTGATTTATTAAAAAAGTACGCACTGTTAAGTAAAATTACCTCAAAATAATATAAAAGTTAAGTATTATAACATTATAATATACAAACGTTAAGGGCCCCCGCAGACTGCAGATTTTTTTTATCGGCCGATAGTTTAGTCGGGTTGGGCTGAAAGTGCGCACACCGAGCCAACTAAACAGTTTGGTTGGTGAACAGGGCGCAGACTATCCAACAGCCGACCGACTATTCTCGAACTAGTTTGTAACTGACTGTTGAAGCGGTCGCACAATGAAAATATTGACGGAACTTTCTACAATCAACAATTGTGATTTGGGCGACGCCATATTCAAAATACACGCACACGACGCCAAATCACAGAGCGAACTGAACTATCGGCCGACTAAACAATCGTCATGTATGCGCAGGCGTGTATGCGCCAATACTGATTAAACAGTCGGCCGACAGATTAGTTTGAATGTAATCGGGTAGCCCATTAAACTTTTTTATCGGCCGATACTGAATTGCTGTAGTGTGCGCATATGCATTTCGCTCCATACTGATTAAGAAGCTGACCAAACTATCGGCCGATAAAAAGTCTGCAGTCTGCGGGGGCCCTAAGAGGCTGTTATGAAGACTTGGATAGTTAACTTTCGTAGTATTATATTGTTATTGTTCTTCATTTCATGATCATTAGTACTTTTAAGATGAGTATTGTTAGATTTTGTTTATATTGTTTGTTGATTACTTAGAAATATTTAGTAAAACTATGTAAAAGTATTAAAAGATAAGTGAATAACATTAAGTTAAATGTCAAATGGCTGTTTTGAAAACTGATATAGTATTTTCTCCCAGTATTACATATTAATAATTATTTTTAATTGTTACTAAGTGATTTTAATACTTTTAAAAGACATGTGCCATTATTAAATCGTATAAGAGATTTTTGTTTACTAATTTTTACTAAATTTCATTGTAATGCTTTCAAAACTGTGTAAGTGTATTTTATCAATACTATGTTACCTAGTCAGTCCCCTGGCAGTCAAATTCTGAAATTTTTAAATATTTAAAAATCTTTTATTTTTATTAGAAAAGGTAGATCTGAACAAGTCTAAACAGTGAAAGTTCTTGAAAAAAACAAAGGAAATAAACCTTTATCTCAGAGTGAGAAAGTTAAAGCAGCCTTTTTTTGATTAGTAAAATGCTTCAATGCTTTAGAATTTAGAATTCGGAAAATCATCTTTTAACTTAGTAAAAATGGCATAAGAATTTTATTAAATCCTATACAATTCTGAACAACTGTCTTTATTTAACAGCTCAAGGTTGTTACACAGCTGAAATGAACACTACATGTAATGTTAATCACTTTTATAACGGTAGTTGTTTCACTTCACAACGCTTCTTTTAAAACGGTATTGCATAGGTTTAACGACAGCTTAAGCATCTTGCACATGAGCAACGAACTGCGAACTGCGAACTGTGGATGTTCGCATATTTTGACTTTTCTTTCACATGAGCTTTTATTTCTATTCGCAGGTAGCGACGAATTGTCAATCCTTTTCTCCATATTTTCCTCAGCCATCATCTTTCACACAAAAACAAAACAAGAGTGGTATAATTTTGAGGTTAAATTGAGCGCGAACAATTTATTCGTTGCAGTGTGGATGGTATGTGGAACGCGAATAGAGTTTGACAGTTCGGAGCAACCACACTGCGATTCGTTACTACCAAATTGTTTTTACAAAATTCTCTTGTTTTAGAGAACAAAATGCAAATTTTATTATCCTTATATTAGTGTCAATTGGTTTCTTATAATTTAAATGTGTTTTTGTGTGGAATTGACTTTTTGAAATGTGTAAAATCACGTTTGTTCGTCCATTCGCAGTTCGTTGCTCATGTGCAAGGCACTTTACTCTTCGCTCATGTGGAATCAACATGCGATCCACTAAAACAGCTGAAATGTTGACAAATAAATAAATTTCAATTTTAAATCAATGATTTTGTATTTATTTGTTATTTTAATACTCTTAAAGTTAAAAACTTTTTTTTTTGTGAACAAAATTGCATTAATTTAAATTTCATATCAGATTTCCATCATTGTTTTGAATATTAAAATAAAATTAGTTTTTTTTTTGTATGGTGTGATCAATTATTTTTTTCATGGAGCAGCAGCGACATTAGCCGCGTTTTATTATCACCATGATCTGATCCGGATCTTGGATTTACATGCATTACAACATCAACACAAGATCCTGCTTTGTGTTTTAATTCTTTTTTTCACACAAGGAGGGCTTTATCATTGTAATTTCACATGTAAATGTTGGTATCATTGCAAAAAAATTATGTAAAACCTGTATTGCCATATAAATATTTCCATCTCACTGAAATAAAATATTTTTCAAATAGAAAGCGAGAAGCTTTATATTTATTTATTTTGTATATAATCCATGAAATAATGAGATATTTTAACAGAACTAGACATAAATTTGTGAAATTAAAATAATTAAGTTCAAAAAAATGTATATTTGACATACCTACATAATTCATGGGTATTATTTTTCCCAAAAAAAAAGAACAAAAAAAAAATCATTGAGCAAAATGCTCTTCGGGCAACACTGCTTTAAATGTCAAAAAATATAAATAAAATCGAGAAAGCTGCAGCACAAATGGGAGAAAATACAAATAAATTGTTTTTTTGAAGTTCACATCGGAATAGCTTTGAATTATTTCAAAATTTATGTTTTTAATGTTTGTGATTTGCAGGAACATTTTCAAAAGTTGTGGAGCTAGAACTGAAACTTGAATCATCATCATCGATAAATGTGTTTGTTTTTTTTTTTGCTTCGAAATGTCACTTTTGAAAGAACGAATTTGACACTGCTACCAAACTTTAAATAATAAAAAATATGATGATCCCATGCTGTTGTATTATCATGATCTGATCCGGATCAGATGATGGTGATAATAAAACGCGGCTATTGACGAGGAAGAATGTTGTGTAGCTCGTAAGTACCGATTTATTGGGTTTGGGCTCACCTAAAATTTTAGCATGGTTCAGCGAAATCAAATCATTTAAAGGCATTTTAGAAGCGGTGACTCGGTGGATTGGTGAGAGAAATAGTTAACAAGCAAACAAATCATAGGAAACACCTGACAAATCCGTTTGGGTTCAAAATAGCATATCAAGGATAAATCCTTGCTTAACGCCATTAACACATTTTTCTAAATCTTCCTCCGCCAGTCGCTTCTGCTTGAATTTGAATTTGGCGTCAAACCAAACCTTATACTTAATTTCATATGCATTTAACAATTTCACTACTTTCTGCCATTCCTTTCCGTTTCTTGTTGGTGGCCCAATACTATTTAATTCCTTGACCAAGAACTCCCATTCAAAATTTGTTTATTAACCTGTGGAGACGGCTCAAACATTTATACTTAATTTCAAAATAAAACACTTACATTTTTGAAGTTTTTACAGACGTTTTTGTTTTTGAAACGACAAACGCAATCCAGACAAAAATTGTATTGCGACAAATGTCATTAAATGAATGCATTCCACATAACAAAAAAAACGCCAATTGGCGTTGAACGCTATAAGTAATGCCAAAAACTTGTTTTCATATGGTGACGTTCAACGACTATCGCAATAAAGGTGAATTACTTGTTATAGGTAATTTAAGTTGAGAATTTTCTTATTACTTAAAATACATATATTTTTAACTTTGTATATCTTCAAAAATGCAATCCTTCCTAAAAATATGTATAGAGACGGTCGAAATAATCACTTCGCACCTGACGAAAAGTGAAAACATCCTTTTAAAAAATGGTTCTTTAAAAATATGTAGCTAAATAGATAAAATACCCATTAGTCACTTTCATATCAAATCAAAACCATTACGAATGCAGCGGAATGTAAGATTTGAGTTATATCCATTAGAAAACATAGAAAGAAAAAAATACAAATAGATCTTTCGATCGTATGTAAGTACCTAATGTTATCCAATGATCTTGAAAAATATACATAGAGTACATAGCTTTAAACCTACATATGTAACATAAATGGTAAGACAATACTTGAAACTTCGATTTATGAGAACGACACAAAACGCTGGCGCTGCATTGATGCTCTCCTCAGTCTCAGTTATCATAACTTGAAAACCAACAACCTCAACATTGTTGTAAACTCTCCAGACTATGACCGTGTGTCGTCTGCGGCTTCAGACAACGTGTCGTGCTTTTTTTTTCTTCTTTAACTTTGTTTTTTTTCAATCGATAATAAGTTTGCGGTTTGACTAGGATTTTATTTTTTCGCCTTCTTGTATGTTTTTCCAGCCTCCTAGCGGTCGTCGCGTCGCATATCGCATAGTCGTCACTCGTCGATGGCGGTGGTGATGGTGATGTGAGTGCGAGAGATGAAAAGTAAAGTGATACTTTAGAAATACAGTCTGTGGTACGGGTATTTGCTGTAAAGTCATCATCTTCGTTGTCGTCGTCAAGTCGTCGAACGTCCATAGCTCCGTACGAATGTACCTAATGTATACTCGTACGTACCTATCTACATAGGTACTGCAATTCCTGTGTAGCTTGTAGCAAATATCACATTTGAAGCGTGACGTATTTTTTCAGCTTATACGCTCTCTACTTACCTTGGAGTCGTTTATGTTGTTGCGTTGCTTTTTCTTCTACATATAAAGCTTCATCATCACCATATCGCCATCGCGCCGTCATCCTTAAGCTATATTATCAATGAATGCACTTAATGCACTTCTATGTGTTCCTCTCCTCTGATGTGGTAGCTAAAAAGAAATCAAATGATGATGGAATGATGGATAGGAGAATAGAGAGGGTAAAAGAGACGATGTTGACGTTGCGTTGTATAAAAAAGGGGGGTTGAAATAAAATAAAATCGACGTCAATGTACTTTATCGACATATGGCATTGCAGAAGCACATCAAGTTGCACTTGTGTTTCGTTTAAGCGATAATTGTAGCAACTTAATGCAAAGGTACATAAATACTATCGTATGGATACATGCGTACAGCAAACATATGCAGTACAGTGCTGTGCAAAAAAAAACACTTCCAAAAAATGAGTGATTTTTTAAGAGCTATCGAAAATTAAAAAAAGACTTAAAACACAGAAAAATGTATGAAATATTTGTTTGAATTGATAGTGCGTTCCATATAATTTAACGTTTAAAGAGAATATTTCATGCAAATGTTGGCCGCGTTTGCGACTTAAATGGCCCTTCGGTTTAGTCCAAATTTGACATACTCTTTTTGACATTCGAACATTTTCACGAATAAATGCTTCAATATTTGCTTCCAGTGTGTCATTTGAAGCGGGCTTGCCGCTATAGACATGAGCCTTAACATTGCTCCACAAAAATAGTGTAGAGGCGTTAAATCTCACGATCTAGGAGGCCAATTGACCATTCTATCGTGTTCTTTGTGGCATGTAGCACTGTCTTGTTGAAACCACATGTCAATATGTCATGCAAGTCAAGCTCTTTTGGGCTAAAAAAGTTCGTTATCATCGCACTTTAGCGCTTACCATTCATGGTAACTTTGCGATTCGCATAATCTTTGAAGAAATGATTCCGCTAGCCCATAATCCACTCCCAATAGTGAATACGGAGGTTTTGCTTCTTCATGTATCCGATATTTTTATCAGTTCGCACTCTACGTAGGCTTGTTGGTAATTTGATGTCCAACAATGTAAATTTGGTGCGAAATAGCCCGAATAGCCGCCTATTCGAAATATTTGTTCGATTAAAATAACCATAAAATGAAAGAAAAGCTTGATGAACTTACTAAACGGGCACGCATTTTCGTAATTAAAATCAAAAACTTGCAAGCGTTCTTCGATTGTAAGACGATTCATGGCTTAATTTTATACCAAATTGAAGATTTTTTACAGGTTGATTAGAAATTCAAATTATTTATTAATGGATTGATTTTGCACTCAAACAAGTTTTGTACGATTCTTTGTTGCTAAAAATGCATTTATTTGTTTCCTGACGGAAATCAATTTTTTTTTAACAGCTAATTCTCTTGTATCAAAAAATGAATCGAATTTTTCCACTGACTAATGTTTTAATATCATTCAATTCCAATGAAATATAAATAGATTTATATCAGAAAGAACTCTCCCGTAGTCAGAATTTTTTAATGACCGCTATGAACGATTTTTCAAAACAATTCGAATGATTGGTTTCAATGATAGCTGTAGTTGCCCAATGTTTGTATGAAGTTGTATAACTAAGTTTATTTTATTTATTAGAACAAACACAAGAAAACCAACAACTATGCCTAATAAAGGCAAGATCAAAAGAACTACTCGTCGCGTCAACATTTCAACCATAAGACACATATGCGCTACAATTCTATTGAAATAAACTACATTATGTAAACTTAAAAAAAAAATTATGGAAACTAAATTCAGACTTTTTCTGTCTTGAATGGGTTTTTTATTATAATGAAAAAATTTTCTTCGTTGGTTGCAAATATTTTGCACAGCTCTGTATGTATGTAATATGTTTAAATGCATGTATCTTTATAACGCACAACGGTAAAATTATAGCCATTATGGGACTTGTTACTCGTACTCCCATAATACTACGAAGAAACTAGAAAAAAAAACTAGAATAATCAATAAATAGAAAATTCTATTTTATTTCTTTTTTTTTACTTTTTCAATCGATATAATGTTTGAATCTTATAATTATATTTTACCGTTTAAATTTGATTTGTTTCGAATTAAATTAATAAGATTACGTTTTTTTTCTTTTCTTTTGCAGGTGAGTTGAATTTGGATACATATCAAACCTATAAGAATATATGAGTAAGTAAGTATTATATTAAATGAACCAGAGAAGAATTTGCCTCAAATAGGTTTTTTTTTTTAATAATTCAAAGAATAGAATCTTTTAAACATCAAATTTTTGACAGTAACAAAAACACCAGCAGCCTTAAGTATCAATAACCAATTGATAAGTATTGAAATGCTGTTTCATAAATTATTTTGCCAGTCACAACAGTTTGGGTGTGTTCATAAACGCAGAAAATCTGCTCTAGTACAATCGCATTTCTTTTTTAATGCATTTGTGAACGCACTCACATTGCAGAATATCTGCAGTAAACAAAAAGGCCTTACCTTGTCCGATTTGTATTTAAACAAAGTTCATAAACGTCAGAGAAAAATGGCTGCCAACAAAATTTTTTGGACTTGATTTTTGATTGGCTTACTGAGAAAGAAAAGAAAATCATAATTTGCACAAATGTCTTGCAAAGAAAAATAGAAAGAAAATTATAACAAGACTATTTTCAAGCTTAAAAAAATATTGCATATTGCCAAAAAATGCATTCTTCATGAAGGTGATTTCAGAGTATCTTGGTGATGTATTCCGAAGTCATTTTAAGAAGTCGAGGTCCACATTCATCATTTCCTTAAAAACAATAATTTTAATTATTTGTTATTACAACATTAATAAAATATTTGCAATAACTTACATTCTATAAAACTAAGTGCCGCTTCATTCTTATTAGTAAGTTCCCGATCTTTCCTCTTTCTGCAGCCAAACAAATATAACTGCACAATCTGCCCGACCCTGACTACAGTCTGACGGTAGGTACTGCAGTTGGTTTAGGTTGGTTCGATTGAAAATCTGACTTTATATGAATGTAGATAATGCAGTTCTTAGTTAGAATGACGATTATGAACTCACCCTTTACCCTGGCTGTTAGAATTTCTATCAATTGCTTTGTAAATTTATATCATACTTTTTTAATTTTATCAGCTATGAATTGATTTGTTTTATATTAACCTTTTAATTTTGTCAACTATGTATCAATTGATTTTTTTCCACTATTTATTAATTTTGATAAAGATGTTGAAAAGAGGGACAACATACGTTGGCAGCGAGAGAAAGTTAAAAAGTTGATTTTTAGTATTTGAACACTCGGGCTGAGAAAAAGCCAAGAGGATAACTCTTGTCTAGCTCAAGAAAAAATTATAAACAAAGCCAATCTACGAAATAATTCCAATGGCTTCACAGTCGAAGGTTAAACTCTACTATTAGTGTAAATTTCAATTCGGAAATGAAATAAGTTTCACTTTGGTTTTTCAAACGTAAACTGCGTCCAATTTGAAATCAAATTTAAACGAATGGCAACTACCGTTTAAACTTCATTTCATCGTGGAGAATCTCTGAATTTAATTGGAATCTAATTTAATTTGGCAGCTACCGCCTCATAATAGTATTCGTTTTTCAGTTCGGAAGGTAACTTTAATTTAATACTGATGAGGAAAATTAATCGTTTCTCGTAAGAGTGGTATTGGTTAAACAGATCCACTAGAGTACAAACCATTTTTATAATTGATTGAATAATGTCGATTTCAAATGTTCAGCATTTTAGATTCATTTTCTTATTTTATGAAATTTTCTCACTAATGGCTTCCAGAAAGTACTTCATGGTACAAAATTTCTTACAGAATAATTGAATTATGTGAAATAAAACAAGTTAGGTGGCGCAACAGTCCGTTGAGAACTAGCCTAGGCCTAGTGACTTACAACTCTCAACCATTCCCGTGTGCGAGTACTGTTGTCAGGGATTGAAGGGACTTACAGTTTTAAGCCGAATCCGAACATCTTATTTAGTGTCCGACCGAAGCTTCGGCCGAATTCGGCCAAAAAAACAACATTCGGCCAAACCTTCGGCTTCGGCCATTTTAGGCCGAAGTTTTGGCCGAAGCCGAAGAATCTGTTTATTATATCGAGCATCGTACTAGGCGCCGGAAAAAATTTAAATTTTTGAATACCGAAGAAAAGATTGCAATCTTTTTTTCGGTAGGTATTCAAAATTTTCAAAACACATGTGTGCCATCATAGTAGGCGCCGAACAAAATTTCAATTTTTGAATTTTGCCTGACACCTTTTGCGCATCGTTTGTGGAAAGGAGAATTCTTGACTTTTTTCAACCTTAGGCTTCGGCTTCGGCCGAAGATTATCTTTCAGCATAATAATTAGGCTTCGTCGACCTTCGGTCGGTCACTAATCTTATTTGAGAAAGCACTTTTCATGACAAGAATTACTCTTGGAGAATTACAGCCCTATTCTGCTATTCATCGGGGGGAACTTTTCTTGAATTTTCACTAATCACTATTCTGCTATTCATTCGAAGTGAATCTGTGTATGTCGGTAACGTCGGTAATACTGCGCTGTGTTCTTCTATTCACGTGAACTCGTTTATTCTATACAATTCAGATCCGCATAAAAAAGTAGCGGATTTTTCATTTGATGTCTGGTTTGTCAATTTTTGTTAGCAAAATGTAAGTCAAAACTAATGTATTGCTTATAAATAAAAGATTATAAACAGTTTTAGGGGAAGAACGACACACAAAGCACAGTTTGCAATAACTAACGTTTCATCCGGCAAGTCCATCATTTTTTTTTTTGCTTTCTAACATTTCTCCGAAGCTCTCTGTTTGAGGATTCTCTTGTTCCTTTGCTTACAATTGGAATAAAAAGTCAAATACTGTCCATTTCCAAAAATTACAAAAATTAAACAATTAATTCTATTTAGGTGGATTGATTAAACTTAATTTTTTTTATGAATCAAAACAATTACCAACATTCTCAAGATTGTCACATGAACAGCTGTTTACGTGAATGTCAAATTCGTTTAGGATAATTTAGTTCACCCGATGGATAGCAGAATGCAAAGGCAGTGTGAAAGGGAATCGAACGGGTGAATCGAATATACGATCCACGTGAATAGCAGAATAGGGCTGTCAGTCTTGCGAGGAATTGCAAGAGGCAGTACTTAAGATGACACAGACAGGGATTGAATCCATGACCTCTGGCACTTCAGTCCAACGCACTAACCATCATGCCACACTTCGTTTAATTGAACCTAAGTTCATAGACCAAACTCAAGCTTACATGGAACAGAACAGGGATGCGTGGATAGGAAAAAAATGTAAGTAAGTGTTATCATTTAATAGATAAAGGATTTTCTGATAGTGATTTGACAACTCTGAATTTAATTTATGAACACACCCTTTCACTAATCATTGAACTGTCGTCAATTTATTCAATACACTCCGAAATTCGGAGTCAGTGAACGGAACTTTAAGAGCTTTAACTCCAATTTTCTCGCACAAGTAGACAAGTTAAGTGGAAAAATTCATAAATACCTACAATTATTTAAGTCTGAATTTGTTTCCTAGCCTCGAAAATTGGAAACTCAATTGATGTTTAAAAGATTCTCAAGGAATTAATCGATATCGGAAACTAGTGCAGTTTAGGTCAGTTCAGGGAAAATATAAAATTGCTTCGATAAACAAGTCTTATCTTGTAATAAATATTTTAACATCATAATGTGGTGGTTTAATAAGAAGTGACATTGATGATATAAATGTACCTAACAAGTTCTTATGTTATTCAATGACGAATACTATTTGTGTAACAGCAAAACTCAATAAGCGCCCTCTAAATGTCAATCTAGAAAGCAGACATTTGTACAATTGAAAAGCTAGCAGAATTGAAAATGTTCATATTTTTTCAGTTATGTACCTACTTGCACATGTTATTTAGATAGGAAGTTATAAATTACAACAAATCTTCAAAAATAAGGAACTGTCAAATGTTATCAAAATAATCACAAACGTTAAAAGATTTGCAAAAGGTATAGGTAGGTACCTAAATATTCCATAGGTAGCTAGGTAATTATATAAATTTTTCTTTTCCAATGAATCTCTTATTGGAATAACAATTAAATTTTGACAATTTCAATATGCCAACCTACCTAGGCAGGTACTTTTTGGTGAATCTACGGGTAGTGGCGCTTAGTTTTGTTAAATTGAATGACAAACTATTTTTATCTAAATATATTATCACGAATTTCTTTAAAATGAAACAAAGTGTTGGAAATATATAACTTCTCTTAGTGTCTCAAAAAATAAATTTAGCCTTTTAAGTTTGCATGTGGTCTCTCAAAAAAACCTAAAGGTATACCTATCTACCTGCAAATTAGTCGCAAAGATTCTTGGAAACATGTATACAAATACAATATCTGACGTTTAAGGGGTCTCTAGGTAATACATAAACATAAACCAATACATAAGACTTGATAGTTTTTTTTTTTATTTCATTTTGTTTTTTCGCTGTATTGTTGTCGGTGTTGTCGTTGTAGTCAATTGTTTCACATTTGTTCATTTTAAGCCATCATCGTCATCATACCTCTATAAATGTATGTACCTACCTACCTAAGCTACCTGATGTTGCCGCTGCCAAAAAAACAGTATTCTTGCATATACATTACAGTAAGGGACAAAATAATATGACCACTGTTTGTGTATTAATATTCAAATATTTAAAAGCAGAAATTGGAAGTTTATCTATTACCACGACATGCCGAATCTTCGGTCTTAATTTATGTATGTATATGAAATAATAATATGAACCTGAAAAAAAATACTTAAAATAGTACAGCACCAAAACTTATGTAGGTATCAACATAATGTTTATGGTATAAACAAAGCCATTAAATTTTCAACTTTTTTCGTTTTGTTAACATTTTTTTCAACAATATCTTTTGATATAACTTAATTTTAGTTGTTGTTGTTAATAACAAAGGTCATAGGAATATATTTTTTAATAAAATCTGAACAAATAAAAAGTGGTCCTATTGTTTTGTTTGTTACTGTGGACAAGACAACATAAATAAAAAACTCTGACACAACATATTGCTGCCCATGCTTCAACACCACATCAACACTTATAAATAAGTTGAAAACACACAAAAACAATTTCGTATTAAATAAAATAAATAAATAAGTTAGCTTATATTTATTTCTTACCCCTCTTAGTTTTCTGTGTACTGTGGGCACATCTGAAAAATGGTCTCTCATATGCTTATTGCTCAGTGCAAGACCGTAGCTAGAATCAAAATATGAAAGGGGTGTTGATGTTCTTTTCTTTCAATAATGTCCCATAATTCAAGTCAAATTTGAATTTAGCGCCATTTGATAGTCCATAGTTGCCAGTGGAAGCACAAATATCGATGTGACAGCTGACAGTTCGGGGTTAGTAAACATCAAGCACTGCATGAAATTAAAACTACTAATTTTCATAGGACTGGAAGAAAAAAAGAAAAAAAAATACCAAAACATGATAACCCAGCTGTCATTGCATATATGTGAAAAAATGTGGTTTTCAAAAAAAAAGTTGTTAAATTAAATACAACCATTACTGCATATCATTTTCAAATCATGTTATCAACCTATTTTGCGTACAGAACTTGCCATCTAGATCTTGTGGTTTAACAAAATTAAACTCATTGGGATGTTTTGAAATTAAAAGTCATAACAAACAAGCCTAGAGCAATAATGAGGTGAATTGATTGGTCCGTTTATATTTCTGACAAATTTTCTCAGACGGATTGATAGAGTAGGGAAATGAAATATAAATAACAATAACAATTATTACAATTAACTATTATTCTCGCTTACCAATTAAATCAAGTTTGCATTTCTTTTTATCCCTCTTTAAGTCTGCGATAGGGAATCTTTGAGAAATCGATTCATAAAATTTTTTTTTTCAGATTTCTGATAACAAAAGTGAGAAATCTGTATGAGAAATTTTGTGTATATTTTTGAGAACTTATAATATAAACTGGTCAGATGAAATTTAGCCTCATTTATTTGATACTTGTTGAATTAAACATTTACTTTGGATAATATGTATGTTTATGATTTCTGCATAGAAAAAAAGGTTTTATTTATAAACTCTCACTGAAGAAACTTGTTTGTTTTTATTTTAAGAACTTCTTGGATCCATTATATTTAATAAAACTGTCGTAGGAAATTTAAATAAAAGAATACATAAGGTGTGTTTAAAAAGTACCCGGAATTTTTAATTTCGCGGGTCTGGAGAGTCCGAAGGTCAATTATTTTTTTAATTGTGTTGGTATACATGCCCCTTAAGTATGATGCAATTTTCAGCTATATTTACTGTTTACTTTGTTTGTGGTAGTTGCTAAGGTTCGGCGTGTTTTTATGAGCTCGGAGATTTTTGCTGAAAATGCTGAATTTTGACCAAAAAAACAATCGCGTGAACATCACTCAGGAGCTGTTAAATGACGTCAACGACGAACCAAGTTTGCTTGAAAGGGTCATAACTGGTAATGACACATGGGTGTACGGTTATGATGTCTAAACCAAAGAATCGTCCACCTGGAAGCATTCAACGTCATTAAGAGCGAAAAAAGGACGTCAAGTTCGATCAAATGTGAAGATTTTGCTTACTGTTTTCTTCGATTATAATGGTATAGTGCATCAAGAGTTCTTACCACAATGTCGTACGGTTAATAAGGAGTATTACCTTGAAGTTATGCGACGTTTGCGTGAAGCGATCCGAAAAAACACTCAGATTTATGGAAAAACAATTCATGGCTTTCGCATCACGATAACGCACCTGCTCACTCGTCGTTGCTTGTTCGTAATTTGTTGGCCAAAAACAATACAGTAGTCATGACCCAACCTCCATATTCACTAGATATGATATGGCTCCATGTGACTTTTTCCTGTTTCCAAAGTTGAAGAGACCCATGAAAGGACGGCGTTTTTCCTCTATTGAAGAATTAAAGTCCGAATCGCTGAAAATGCTCAAGGACATAATATCAAAAAGTGAATATCAAGAACGCTTCGAAGATTGGAAAAAACGCTGGCATAAGTGTATTATATCTGGGGGGGGGGGGGGGACTACTTTGAAGGGGACCACATTGATGTAAACGAATAAATAAATATTTTTTTGAAAAAACGAAAATTCCGTTTACTTTTTGAACACACCTCGTACATACCACAATACCCAACATCTATTGATCTGATGTACTTTCCTCTATATAACCCCAAACCTAATTTAACATCTGTACTATTTTATCAAAATTAAATTGCGCTTGAATTTGGGACACCATTTTATATAATATTTCTGGTTAATTCTGTCTTAAAGTTGGTACAGTAAAAACCAAACATCATTTTTTTGATTTAGTTTGTAGGTACATCTCAGAAATTAAATGTGTTTAAATTGCTTTATTGTACTTGCAAGATGCAACTGGATAAAAGGGTTTTTCAATAAGAGGTTTAAATTTAAATAGTCCGCTATCTGGCTTACATTTTTTCCCATTTGACATATAAAAAAGCAGCGCACGATCACTTCTTCCTTTTTTTGTGCCGTTTGCCAACAAAATAAAATCTATAAGAAACACTGGGGATGTGTTTTAACGCTTGTCTTTTGAAATACCGACTGTCAAAAATGTTCTTTTATTCTGGTTCGAAATGCTTTTGTTCTAATATTTAAAATGTTACTATTTTTTGACTGCTGCACTCTTTTGTTAAAATTCTTCTTAATGAATACTGAATCTCAGATTTTCTTCTGACCTTAACTTTTATGTAAATTGGACATAAAATCTCAAAACCGTTCATTTTACTTTTGACAAATGAAAATGGACAAGGTCTTTATTGTTTCTTTCTGAACGAAAAACTAATTTATTATTGTTATTATTTTTATTGTACTATTCGTACTAGAATGTCAGCTTGTTAGACTTGACCATTCATTTTTAATTTCATTGAATGTTTTTTGAACAACAACAACAACTTAAAAGTGCTACCACTCATTGTTTTTGGCTGGAGAAAAACAAATTTGACAATGTAACCTTTCCAAATGTGTAATTTTAACTATGTATTTGTTTAATCACTCATTCTCAGCTCTAATGAAAATAAAGAAGACAAAATTACAATATTTATTCCCCTAGCTACGGCCTTGCTTAACTATCTGCAAGCCTACCTGTTGATCATTCCCTCTTTGTTTATTAAGTCTCTATTGAAGCTACCTGTCGCTTGCGCTCCTGTAGAGTATGGTCTTTTGCCGTCGCCGTTGTTGTCGGCACCAAATCATTTTTACTCATTTTCTTTCTTTTTTTTTCTCGTCATCGTTATACACTACCATCATCATCATCATCGTCGTCAATTCCAATTCCAAGTTTCAACATTTTGTTACGCCGCGGTTCGGCTGCGGCTCTGGTCTGTTGCTTTATTTTTTCACCTTTTGTCTTCTGTTACTGTTCGAGTTCGACTTCGACTGCCTGCCACCGCATTTTGTTCAAGCCTCAGCACTTTTTGTTGAAGTTCGGTTTCGGTCGTGTTTGTCAATTTGTTTTAAATATCGCGCTTTTATTACCGTTGCCGTGCGTCCTCTAAGCATAATCTACTCTTCGTCCTCAATCTTCTCAAAAAGTACGTAACGTAGGTACCTTAGTTGTTTTGTTTTCTCGTCTATGCTTTGCTATGCACTTTTTGTAAAATGTAAAAATAAACAAAAAAAAAAGTAAAAATATAAAAAAGTGATTAACAAAAATTGAAACTGTATTTTTGTTGTCAACATCTTAAATAACGTGTTTTTTTTGTTGGTGTGTTCCCTTTTTCGTGGTGAATATTTTGCACTTTCTTGCGTTTTCTTTTGGTATCTATCCTCGTTTATGTGCCTTTTTTTATTTTGTTCATATCGGTATCTGTTGTAATAGCCTTGTTTTATATTATTTTGTTCTTTTATGATTTTACAAGGATTTAATAATCATTTGTAAGTAAAATACAAACAAAATCATAACATTCTTTAAAAAGAAGAAAACAAAGTTATTAAGAATAAGTGAATACGGAATAAATGTACCAACAACAAAAGAAATACATGAGAAAACGGAAAACGGAATTGAGAGTGAAATGATGTGCGAAATTTGACATTGAAAAAATTTATTGTTGTGCGTTTTTGTTTTGTGTCGGGTTTTCTCAAATTCTTTTTGTTTTTGATTTTCAAATTTTCTTTTTTGTTTTGTGTTTCTAGGATAAAAAGAAAAGATTTTCTTTTTTTTTCAATTGTCTTAAAGTTTGTAAAATCTTAAGGATTTTCTGATTCATTTTTGGATTTCGAACGGAACGCAACACGTGCTTTAAAAAAAAGCCTTTAATGATTTTATACTCAAGGTAATCTTTTGTTTAAATTTAGTCCACGGAGTTTTCCTTTTATTTTTGGTCTTGGTTTTTAATTTTAAGTCTAAAACTGGTTCCTATCGTTAGGTTTTGGTTCTTAGTGTACAACAATATAGGTATATTCAGTTGAGTGTTTTCGAAGAATTGGTATTGGACAGGAATTATGATTGAATTCCTTGGGTTACGTTGCGGCGTTGCGATGTGAATATTTATGTGTATACCTCTGCCAATGGTGATGATGAAACCGGTTTGATACCTATTCCTTCTTTTCAGACAAGAGTAGGTAAATACCGTGTATAAGTAGATATTATGTAGATACCTTACCTACCTATCTACCTACTTGTCTACCTTCTCCTACCTGTTTTAATTTAGGTAATACATAAAGGACACGATTTGGATTTTTGAATTTATTAAAGAAAAAAAAAATAATTGTAAGTAGGTTTCTCTAGGGAAATTATCCATGACATGCATTAAGTTCGAAAGTTTGTTTTTGATTTTCTATTCAAGAAAAAAAGTTTTGAATTTCAACTTTTTTTCGATGGGAAATGAATAAAAGTAGAAAGGTAGGTAATAAATTTCAGTGAGTCATAAAATTGGATTTTAGTGCTTTCTTAGGTATACCTATAGTTAAAAAAAAAAATTTTAAAAATGTTAAATAATATTTCAGGCCTCAATTCAGTTTTCTCTGCTACTGTATTTTGTTAATCTATTTTGCCATGTAGTTCAGTCTTATAAGATTCAATGTACCTAACTAGTAACTGGACCATTTTTTAAATGGCAATGACTCAACTGATCCCAAAATGTCTGATTAAATTATAGAAATTATGAAGTATTATTTTGTTTTTAAAACCCAGCGTTAAAGAGAAAAAAAATTAAAAACCGGGGCCGAATTACCGCATCAGTCATCGAGTCATAATTAAAATTTGTTATATCCATCAACGTTATCGAACAGTCTAGTACAATTATTTGACATTAGTTGTGTTCAACGAGGTTTTTTCTAGATCAGAACAGCACAGTTTCGTGAGAAACGTCAGATCAAGTTAGAACAGTCAGTTAAACGTCAGTTGTCAAAAAAAAACAATGCAAATTGTGTGAATTTTTCGTTTCTCGCTTATTTTTTGTGTTTTTACTGTGAAAAATATTATTAAAAATTATTGAAATGGAAAATCAAGTGATTACTAAGATAATACTAGGGGAGAGTACGATAACTTAGGCGACAAAGTTTAATGACGGATTTGTATAGAACAGTTAAAAACAAGCATTTTTTACTATGGGAGGGGGGGGTCTATCTCCCCCCGTTTAGGCGGTAGGGGCAATTTAAAAAATATGTACATTAAATGAAAAAAAAAATAATTAAAAAATAACGGTAATACTTACAATTAAGTATTATACCTTTTTTTAAAGCCAACACTTTTGTCTATTAGCTTGTTTTTAAATCAAGTCAAAACTATGCATAGTTTTTGAAAAAAATAGTTTTAAACTCAAAATTTGGACAAAAAAAAGTTAAAAATAAGGTTTAAAGTGTAATTTTTCAAAACCTTAAGATTATCTATTACTGTTTTTTTAGAATTCATTGCTCTTATTTGTTTTTGATTAAAAACTGAAAACTAGATGACTTTATGTCTTCTAGTTCTTGAGAAAATTGAAAATTAGAAAAAAAAATCTTTTAATTAAATAATTTTTTCCTTGCTTGAGTATTTACGTAGTCTTATTTTGATAGTAAATAATCGAATATGGATTAAGATATACCAAGGATAAATTAATTTTTCTTAAATCCAGCTTATTTAAATGCAAAAGAAACTTTGCATGCACCCCATCTTGCACACACCGCACCTTTCACCCACCCAACCTTGCACCCACTCCACCTCGCACCCACCCCAAATCCTATAGTGTGCCCAAGCAGGGGGGTTGCAGGGGGGCAGCATGCCCCCCTTACAGATCCCACTGTTGCATACACCCAAACTCGCACACACCTTACTGTTGCATACACCCAAACTCGCACCTACCATTGTTACTATCAAAATAAGACCACTCAAGCAAAAAAAAAAGAATTAAATTAAAATAGTAGTTGTGGTTATTTTCAATTTTCTCAAAAACTAAAAGACATACAATCATCTAGTTTTCAGTTTTTGATCAAAAACAAATAAGAGCAATAAATTCTGAAATAAAAACAATGGTAGATAATCTTGAAGTATTGAAAAATTACACTTTAAACCTTTTTTTTAACTTTTTTTACTTAAATTTTGAGTTTAAAATTAAATTTTTCAAAAACTACGCATAGTTTTGACTTGAATTAAAAACTGGCTAATAAAACAGAATGTTGTCTTTAAAAAAAGGTATGATACTTAATTGTAAGTATTACCGTTATTTTTTAATTAATTTTTTTCATTTTAAATAACAATTTTTTTAAATTGCCCCTACCGCCTAAACGGGGGGAGATAGACCCCCCCTCCCATAGTAAAAAATGCTTGTATTAAGCCCCTCTACCAAAAACCGTTATTATATCTTGTCGCCTAAGTTATCGTACTCTTGCCTAATACTAAATGAAAATGTTAGTGGTTCAGACACCGATAGTGATTTTTCGTCGGATTCCTGATGATGATGGTGAACACTGCACAACCACAGTCTTTCCTTCCTCGGATGTCAATTCAATTTGATGCATTTTTTTTTTGTTTTCAATTTATTTTATAATTATTTAATTAAACAAATTGACAAAATAACTTTAATTTAATTTTTTTAAATCACGAGAAAAAAACACAAAGCACAGCCAAATCAAAACGTAAACAAAAAAATGACAACTTCGATTTTGACATTTCTCACGAGTCTGTTCTAACCTGATCTGACTCAAAAGCAAGAACAGAAAATCCTGTTCTAAACTGTTCTAGGTTTGTCAATGAACAGGAAAGTAGAACAGTTCAGCACAGAAAAAACCTCAATGAACAGCAAAAAGCTGTACTTTTCTGTCTAGAACAGTCCAGCACAGCGTCACTGAACACACTGATTTTATCATCACTTATTGAACTGGTTTTCACTTGCAAGTTAAACAGCTCACTGATGGTGCATAGCAGATACGAATTATTTTGTAAAATCTAAGGACCTATTTTAAATTTAGGTTAAATTTAACTAAAATCAATTCTGAACTAAAAATTTAATTTTAATAGCCAAAAACATTGCCAAAATGTCAGCAAGGAAGGACGTCCTCCATAAGACTTTTGTTGCAGCACTTCAATTGTTTATTTTGATATTCTTGACTTTTGAACCGCTCGATAACAAAAAAAAAAAATTATTTGCAATCCTTTTTTTTCTTCAACAAATAAATAAAACGAATACAAAAATCTCATCTATCAACAAATAAAGCCTCAATTAAACTCAGTAAGGGCTCGAAATAGTAGAATATAACTACTACAATTTAAAAAAAAAAATGAGACGATACGTCAAAGTACGAATGCTGTCATTCCGAATAGGCCACTCACTCACTCGATCACTTCACTGAAATGTTGATTCGGCTCCGTTATTTTGTATGTTTGTCTTATTTTAAAAACAAAGTATTTGTAATTTGTTTTACTAATAAATAAAAAAAAAAAACAAAAATATATTTAGGTAGGTATACGAGTTATAAAAATTGACTTAGCAAAATAATGGTAGTATTATGACATTCAGACTTAGGCGCCAGTTATAGCTATCATTGGTTTTCATCATTGAAAAGAAACATTGGAATTTTTTTGGAAGGTCGTTTATAGCTTTCATTAAAAATTTCTGTCAATGAAAAAAAATTCCTGATAGAAAGCCACCGAAAAACTTTTACTGACAGAAATCTGTATTTGGAATTGTGCGAAATTGGATCACAAATCAGTGGAACGATTCGTTTCACTTTTGAACATAAAAAAAATCAGCTGTTCAGGAAAATGAATTTCCGTCCGGAAAAAAGAAAAATACATTTTTAGAGAAAAATAAATGCGAAATTACACTTTTTTCTTTCAACAAAAATTCTTTGTGTGATTTCCGATCGATCAGTATATAATTTTCATTTCTAATCAAAGGAAAACACCGTCAAATATTGATTCAAAAAATTTTCCGGATCGATTTCAATGACAGCTATAACTGGCCCCTTATACAAGAAAACTCATATATTTTTGACACTTCTTATGTAGCATTTTCACGTAACGGATCGTTTATGAGGCACAAGTCTCTGAATTTGTTTTGTACACAATATTGTATTCTAATAAGGAAGCATACAATTCCTTTATTGACAGCTTCGCAAATGCAAAAACATATTTTTTTAATTCAAACGAAATTATACAAAATTATAGTAAAATTAATAAAATATAGTGGGTAAATTAAACAGATAAATTGTATATGTACACGTGATTTCGTTGAAATTTTCTTTTCAAAATATATTTGCGACAAAATAAACTTTTTTATTATTTTAAGTTTTTTTTTTATATTAAAATATCTTCTTAGCGATGAAACAGGCAAATTAAATTATAGTTACTTTGATTTAAAGCAAATTACATGATCTTAAGGTTGTCACTTTTTTCAATATAGTTTGACGTTTGAGAATTATATGTAAAATGCCAACAATTTTGTTTCGGATTTCAAACTTTAAATAATTCACGATGCACAACCATTCATTAATTGGTTACTTTGATATTTTGTGATATCAATTTGCTTTTTAATCAAATCGACAATAAATATAACAGATGACATAAACTGCCCTACCTATGTATGTACATATGTATGTATATACATCGCATAAGACAGCTGAGACGACATCATCAGTTCAAAGATGGCAACACTGTTTGCAGTAGAAGTGATTTTGACAGATGATTTGTATCTTAGTAAGCCTTTGACTTTAAAATACAGTCCCGAAACTAACAAAATTAATAAAAGTCGTCAAGGAATAAGATTTTTACTAAATTTTTAAACTTAAATTACAAACGCCAATTCTAAAATGAAACCATTTCCTAAAATTAGTTTTTATTGCAAGACTAAACAAATTATTTTGTAGCTTTATAATCTCTAAAATTCAACTCGCTTTGATGCTCAACAAAATTCTCACAACATTTAATGGCTTTACGGGTTCAGGTTCAGGTTCAGGTGCAGGTCATCGTCTCGTTGCCCTGTCATAGAATAAAAATTATGTAACTTGTCTTTATATCTACTTACATAGATAAAGAGATTGCTTTATAAATCTTTAAGCATACATAGTTCAGGCAAAACCTGATGGCAGAGTTTTATTTTATATTTTTTTTATAATTTTAATCGGATTACAGTATAATGTACATATATAGAAATCCCATAAAAAGAACAACACATTTTGTGGTAACAATTAAAACTAAAATGACTTTCGGTTTTAATTTCTTAAACTGGAAATCCTTTTTCATATAAGAATAATTTCTCTTTCACTTATCAGTATTACGCTTAGAACCGAACGCTTAATGATTTATATTCTTCACAACATGAATTGTTTTTCTCCCGAAAATAAAAAGGAAACAGAACTTTTTTTCATCCATTTTTACGTGAACATTTTTCTTTTTTGTATGTTAAAGCAAAAACCTGTTTTCACTTGTGGCACACATAAAAGGTTTAAATACCTATAATTCTTTTTTTTGTGTGTGTTTCTTTGTCTGTCCGATTATTCGGTAAACATTCGTGAGTGTACCAACTCCCGTCCTTGCCAACAAAAAGTATCTTCCTTACCAAAAGGCATCTTTTTAAAAGTCATTTTTCCCATAATCGTAGTTGAACTATACTTAAGGGGTGTGAAATTAAATCTGACGCTGTTCTTACAATATTCTCTGAATCAGTTACCTATGTACAACAGGTAAACTTCTAGTATAAGATTTCTCTACAAGTGTTTGAAAAAGGTATCAGGCTCCCACTTAAATTCAATTTAAAGAAGAAACAAATCAAAAGTATTGTTTAGTACAAAGTCAATCAATAATATCCCTGTATTATTCAAAAAATGTCTTGTATCGAAACACACTAATTATGACAGGGATGTCATGGATGTAAATGAGCCTTACTTTTCTTAAATGACGTTAATGGTGGATTTTAATTGTTCTACACTTTCAAATTTGCAGAAAAAGAGGATGCCATATATAGTGATACACATTAGTTTTTAAAGAGATGAATAGACATCTTCATAAATGCAAATTATAGGAAGTGCTATAATGCAGATGGAGTCACTATTTTATTCTTCCGGTTTTTCGGCATACATTTTATTCCGCTCTACTTTCTTTGTTTTAAATTTCAGATTCCAATACATTTAAATTGTTTATCAATCTCACTTTATATTGACAGTAGTGTTATAAGCATAACATAAAATATATTGATGAAAAAGCTGAGTTGAAAATCCGATTATAATCCAGCTCAATCATATAAAAGGGTACTTAACCTTATGAGAGTGGTTCACGTATGTAGTTTAGTTCGGTTCGATTCACATCATTGAGGTGTGAAAAAATCGTATTCAGTACTTGATAAAACAAACAAAATGAATGATTCCGACTTTATTAGGCACCATTCACATTGTGTTCGTTTATTTGGACTCGACAACATTTCTGGATTAAAAATTAAATTTAAAGATGACTTTTGGTGTTCCGATAAAAAACAGAATTTTAAATTAACAATGTTGATCGGTATAGTGTTTACACACTGTTTACACAAACATTCAAATAAATAGTGCAAAATGTCAAATCAACTTTTTTATCCACAAAGTTCGTGAACAAATCTTTGACGTTTAGCAAAAATTCTAACCTGATCTGACTCAAAAGCAAGAACAGAAAATCCTGTTCTAAACTGTTCTAGGTTTGTCAATGAACAGGAAAGTAGAACAGTTCAGCACAGAAAAAACCTCAATGAACAGCAAAAAGCTGTACTTTTCTGTCTAGAACAGTCCAGCACAGCGTCACTGAACACACTGATTTTATCATCACTTATTGAACTGGTTTTCACTTGCAAGTTAAACAGCTCACTGATGGTGCATAGCAGATACGAATTATTTTGTAAAATCTAAGGACCTATTTTAAATTTAGGTTAAATTTAACTAAAATCAATTCTGAACTAAAAATTTAATTTTAATAGCCAAAAACATTGCCAAAATGTCAGCAAGGAAGGACGTCCTCCATAAGACTTTTGTTGCAGCACTTCAATTGTTTATTTTGATATTCTTGACTTTTGAACCGCTCGATAACAAAAAAAAAAAATTATTTGCAATCCTTTTTTTTCTTCAACAAATAAATAAAACGAATACAAAAATCTCATCTATCAACAAATAAAGCCTCAATTAAACTCAGTAAGGGCTCGAAATAGTAGAATATAACTACTACAATTTAAAAAAAAAAATGAGACGATACGTCAAAGTACGAATGCTGTCATTCCGAATAGGCCACTCACTCACTCGATCACTTCACTGAAATGTTGATTCGGCTCCGTTATTTTGTATGTTTGTCTTATTTTAAAAACAAAGTATTTGTAATTTGTTTTACTAATAAATAAAAAAAAAAAACAAAAATATATTTAGGTAGGTATACGAGTTATAAAAATTGACTTAGCAAAATAATGGTAGTATTATGACATTCAGACTTAGGCGCCAGTTATAGCTATCATTGGTTTTCATCATTGAAAAGAAACATTGGAATTTTTTTGGAAGGTCGTTTATAGCTTTCATTAAAAATTTCTGTCAATGAAAAAAAATTCCTGATAGAAAGCCACCGAAAAACTTTTACTGACAGAAATCTGTATTTGGAATTGTGCGAAATTGGATCACAAATCAGTGGAACGATTCGTTTCACTTTTGAACATAAAAAAAATCAGCTGTTCAGGAAAATGAATTTCCGTCCGGAAAAAAGAAAAATACATTTTTAGAGAAAAATAAATGCGAAATTACACTTTTTTCTTTCAACAAAAATTCTTTGTGTGATTTCCGATCGATCAGTATATAATTTTCATTTCTAATCAAAGGAAAACACCGTCAAATATTGATTCAAAAAATTTTCCGGATCGATTTCAATGACAGCTATAACTGGCCCCTTATACAAGAAAACTCATATATTTTTGACACTTCTTATGTAGCATTTTCACGTAACGGATCGTTTATGAGGCACAAGTCTCTGAATTTGTTTTGTACACAATATTGTATTCTAATAAGGAAGCATACAATTCCTTTATTGACAGCTTCGCAAATGCAAAAACATATTTTTTTAATTCAAACGAAATTATACAAAATTATAGTAAAATTAATAAAATATAGTGGGTAAATTAAACAGATAAATTGTATATGTACACGTGATTTCGTTGAAATTTTCTTTTCAAAATATATTTGCGACAAAATAAACTTTTTTATTATTTTAAGTTTTTTTTTTATATTAAAATATCTTCTTAGCGATGAAACAGGCAAATTAAATTATAGTTACTTTGATTTAAAGCAAATTACATGATCTTAAGGTTGTCACTTTTTTCAATATAGTTTGACGTTTGAGAATTATATGTAAAATGCCAACAATTTTGTTTCGGATTTCAAACTTTAAATAATTCACGATGCACAACCATTCATTAATTGGTTACTTTGATATTTTGTGATATCAATTTGCTTTTTAATCAAATCGACAATAAATATAACAGATGACATAAACTGCCCTACCTATGTATGTACATATGTATGTATATACATCGCATAAGACAGCTGAGACGACATCATCAGTTCAAAGATGGCAACACTGTTTGCAGTAGAAGTGATTTTGACAGATGATTTGTATCTTAGTAAGCCTTTGACTTTAAAATACAGTCCCGAAACTAACAAAATTAATAAAAGTCGTCAAGGAATAAGATTTTTACTAAATTTTTAAACTTAAATTACAAACGCCAATTCTAAAATGAAACCATTTCCTAAAATTAGTTTTTATTGCAAGACTAAACAAATTATTTTGTAGCTTTATAATCTCTAAAATTCAACTCGCTTTGATGCTCAACAAAATTCTCACAACATTTAATGGCTTTACGGGTTCAGGTTCAGGTTCAGGTGCAGGTCATCGTCTCGTTGCCCTGTCATAGAATAAAAATTATGTAACTTGTCTTTATATCTACTTACATAGATAAAGAGATTGCTTTATAAATCTTTAAGCATACATAGTTCAGGCAAAACCTGATGGCAGAGTTTTATTTTATATTTTTTTTATAATTTTAATCGGATTACAGTATAATGTACATATATAGAAATCCCATAAAAAGAACAACACATTTTGTGGTAACAATTAAAACTAAAATGACTTTCGGTTTTAATTTCTTAAACTGGAAATCCTTTTTCATATAAGAATAATTTCTCTTTCACTTATCAGTATTACGCTTAGAACCGAACGCTTAATGATTTATATTCTTCACAACATGAATTGTTTTTCTCCCGAAAATAAAAAGGAAACAGAACTTTTTTTCATCCATTTTTACGTGAACATTTTTCTTTTTTGTATGTTAAAGCAAAAACCTGTTTTCACTTGTGGCACACATAAAAGGTTTAAATACCTATAATTCTTTTTTTTGTGTGTGTTTCTTTGTCTGTCCGATTATTCGGTAAACATTCGTGAGTGTACCAACTCCCGTCCTTGCCAACAAAAAGTATCTTCCTTACCAAAAGGCATCTTTTTAAAAGTCATTTTTCCCATAATCGTAGTTGAACTATACTTAAGGGGTGTGAAATTAAATCTGACGCTGTTCTTACAATATTCTCTGAATCAGTTACCTATGTACAACAGGTAAACTTCTAGTATAAGATTTCTCTACAAGTGTTTGAAAAAGGTATCAGGCTCCCACTTAAATTCAATTTAAAGAAGAAACAAATCAAAAGTATTGTTTAGTACAAAGTCAATCAATAATATCCCTGTATTATTCAAAAAATGTCTTGTATCGAAACACACTAATTATGACAGGGATGTCATGGATGTAAATGAGCCTTACTTTTCTTAAATGACGTTAATGGTGGATTTTAATTGTTCTACACTTTCAAATTTGCAGAAAAAGAGGATGCCATATATAGTGATACACATTAGTTTTTAAAGAGATGAATAGACATCTTCATAAATGCAAATTATAGGAAGTGCTATAATGCAGATGGAGTCACTATTTTATTCTTCCGGTTTTTCGGCATACATTTTATTCCGCTCTACTTTCTTTGTTTTAAATTTCAGATTCCAATACATTTAAATTGTTTATCAATCTCACTTTATATTGACAGTAGTGTTATAAGCATAACATAAAATATATTGATGAAAAAGCTGAGTTGAAAATCCGATTATAATCCAGCTCAATCATATAAAAGGGTACTTAACCTTATGAGAGTGGTTCACGTATGTAGTTTAGTTCGGTTCGATTCACATCATTGAGGTGTGAAAAAATCGTATTCAGTACTTGATAAAACAAACAAAATGAATGATTCCGACTTTATTAGGCACCATTCACATTGTGTTCGTTTATTTGGACTCGACAACATTTCTGGATTAAAAATTAAATTTAAAGATGACTTTTGGTGTTCCGATAAAAAACAGAATTTTAAATTAACAATGTTGATCGGTATAGTGTTTACACACTGTTTACACAAACATTCAAATAAATAGTGCAAAATGTCAAATCAACTTTTTTATCCACAAAGTTCGTGAACAAATCTTTGACGTTTAGCAAAAATGACTCAAGTCAGAAACTAATCACACAGACTCGAGACTTTAATATGAAAACAAATATGAATTTTTCTGTCTTGTCAAAAGATTTAATTTAATACAATATTTAGCAGTTGTTCTAGACTCAATTGGTAAGTTTTAAATGAAAGAGACAAAAAAAAGGATGTTACATGAAATCAAAAACATAAAATGAATTTTTTTGACTTAAGACTATTGGCCCTAGATAAGCCAGAGAAATTTCAAGCGACCAAAATGAAATTTGAGTCGAGTTTTAATTCGATACACAATCAGTCGTTGTTCCATATTTAAAACAATGGGTCAAGTAAGTTTCATTCATGAGGTGGTTTAATCTCTTCAATAAACTGAACGAAAGGTGAACCACGATTGACCAATTGGTCCTTACATTACAAAGTTTTTCAAAACAGCTTTATTACAAATTCAAGTCGTATTTCATTTTAATACAAATACAAAGTAAACCCGTACAAATTGTACACCTATTGGTTTTCAGAACTCCAGTTCAATGCTTTTGACCAATTTTTCGTCAAAATTCTGCAAATAAAAAATGTGAAAAGCTATAAGTCTGTATATTTTACTTTTTTCAAAATGCCCTGGTTTCGTTTGGAAGGTGTGTAATCCGGTATTAGAATAATGTTAACTTTTTATTTGTACCCCTTCATTTTTGGCCCAACAAAAAAAAAAAAACTTTTTCGAAATATTTTAGATATTAGATAACTAAACTAATATATCAGTTTGTTTTCATCTTAATTTTTCTTAAATAAATATATTTAAAAGTTTATTGGTTTAGGTTTTAAATCTTCTCGCTTTTCTTAGAACTTGGTTTAAAATAACTAATCCGATATTTATAGCGAGAGAGTGTCAACCTTGAAACCAAACCAGAAGTAGAAATCAGCCGACCGTGTATGTAAACTCTTTGTTATATATTTCTTGAGCAACCCTGTAAAAAGACATCGGTACCGAGTATGACTATTCCCTGATGGTAACAATAAAAATGGTGTAATCGCTGCTACTAAACACCACATTTAAAGTTGTGATTATAATCGTACAATCATTACAATCATCATCATCGTCATCGTCTAAAGTCGTCTTCATCGTGCATGAAGTATGAACAAAACTCAGGAAAAGAGTTGGAAAACCTCTTTAGCCACAAAATGCAGCTCCTTCGTTTAGCTATGAATTGTATTTGTGTATTGTTCATCCTGGTGTTTTGTTGTCGTGTCGTGGTCTTCTTCTTCATCGTAGTCGTATAATCGACGACGAAGTGGTTGGTTAAACTAAAGAAGTTGTGTAGTTGATCATGATGGCTTCCCAGTGGCCATAACCATGACTCTTTGAGGTCAACAAACAGCTGGTTATAGTTTCAAAGCCGACAACAACAGAGACGCTTAAGACTCCATTAAAAAAAATATCTACCTACCTATACAATAAATTGTATATTCACATTGTGTGCCAACTTCAAAATGTCTTGAAGCATATTAAAAACTCGCTGCTCTAATACATAGCCGCTTATATATAGATTGACTCGTATATGTATGTATGTCTTGAGAATGTCTATATACCTGTACACTTTTTGTATGTACCCAACTCACTATGCGTGGTTTAATTTTTTTTTCTTTCTTTGGTCTTACTTTGAGTTTGAAAAAAAAAAAAAAGAAGAAAAATCCAAGTAATTGAACCAGGTAAGGTAACCAAGCTATAACCGAGCAGAGAGCACCACTCATCCATTCTATAACCAGTTGAATGGTTACGGCAGGTAAACGCAACAAAACTCATCCAGCCAGACAGACATAAAATAAAACTACCAAAGTGTATTGATGTTGAGGAGGTGCACTGAAGCATCATCGTGAGTCGCCTCTCGATATCTGGTTTGTGGTAGTAGCACAGTCCTAGTTTTTCTTCAAGTCATGTTATAATAATATTTATGTGATCCAAGAAACTGGGACTTCTTTCTGGCATATCCACCACATACTCCACTTGCTCTTTCATGTGTAATCTCTTTCGTCGTGGTCATCAGACGAAAGAGGTTTATTAAGTAAAAAACGAACACAAATATTATGTACCTATACCTATATTAAAATGTGGTCTGATTTTACTATAAGGCAAAATATACATGTGTTATAAATTATAATTGTACATACTATATACTTACCTTTTAGGCATCAGGTAATGAGTTTTAAGGCCGGAATTCTTTAAATTATTTATTCAAACATTAAGGTTCATTTGCAGCAATGACTTATTAAATACTCAAGTTAAACATAAAATATTTAATGAATGCGCCTAATTAAAATATTTAACTAAAAAAAAACAATCTGTCAAATCCTTTAGTGCTTGAGAACTGTCAGATGATGCGATAGAATATAAAAATTTTTAATTTAAAAAACCTTGATTAATGTCCATGTTCTGCATTTCTCTTATTGTGAATACACTTTGCGAAAGTGAATTTGAGTGTTCCACAATTCGTTATTGTGAGTTGGATTTTCGAACATGCAAATGAATGTTCTGTATTTCGGTTTGTTCCATTTTTGAACGCATTCAAATCACATTTTTTATTACTGTGAATTGATCTTTGATAACTTCCTTCTGCTAGGAATCGGAGGGTTGTAGCAAGTTTTTGAATTGAAGAAATCGATGAAGGTATTATAAAAGGTTTTATTTCCCTTAGAACATATAAAAAAGCGTCTTTGCTTAATCTAAAATTACAATGAAAGCTTAAAAGACGAAATCAAGAATTTACTTTATTTATCAGAACAATTCTACTTAATTTTCACACACTTACATTGTGTCAGGTAAATCCAAAATATTTGATTTGTCTCGCAAATTTCGTCTTCTTATTTTTTCTCTTGAATTTTGCTTCCTTTTTTCACTTAAAATTGCCAATAATATTGCATCCATCTTCAAAACAGCAAACATTTTACTTCAGAAACAAAATAAAAATGGATGATCCATCAGTTCTGACAGTTCGAAGCAATTTCGAAGTTTTCGAAATCGATCGAATTGAAGAACATGGAATTTCATTTCACGTGAAATTGAAAAGTGATTTCAATTCATTTTCGATCGAAATTCGAAACATGAGCGTAAATCTTTTTTTTTTTTAATTTATTGAAGTTGCTTTTGCATAAACTGTTTTACAAAAGAACTTATTTCCACTAAATTTCAAAATGAAAATTTTGACGTTTATAAGCAAATAAGTACTACCCGTAACGTGATGGTAAGTGCGTAGATGTTTGACAAATCCTTCAAGATAAATAATTCTTGTCATGAAAAGTGCTTTATCAAAATTAGCCGTTCGGAATCGGTATAAAAACTGTAGGTCTCCTCTATCCTTGACATTACTTGTATGTACAAAATTCTAACATTTCTTACAGACAAAAATTATAAACTTCCCATTGGAAGTTATCGTAATTGGTCGGATTTGTCGAATTAACAGTTTTGACATTTCTCGACGTTCAAGGTCACTTGAATCTAAATAAAAGATGTCTGTGCTATTTTTTGTAGCCCATATCTTAAGAACTCGTGAAGATATCGACTTTAAAAACTTTTTGTGTTAACAGAAAATAACATCGAGAGGTGCAGAAAGGACTTTCAAAAAAATTGAGTGGGTAGTTCCTTTACTTCATAAAATGTTAGTTTTATTTTGTTTCCACAAATTTGTTTTCCAAAAATTAGCTGGAAATGTTGGCGTTTTGAGATCCCTCATCGCCATTTTGTATTTTTCAATTGTATGCATCTGGAACTCTAACTTACATTTTTTTTTCTTGAACCTGGAAGAAATCCAATCACATACTTACATAAATAAAGATCTTAAATAATTTATTGAGAAAAGTTTATTTTCGAATTGAAAAATTAAAAAAATGAATATATTTTAAAAGTTATTACAATTTATAAATAGTATATACATAAATATTGTACTCTTTTAGGGTGACTTAATTAATTGGACGTCTTATTATTTTATCCTATTTTTATTCATTTTAAAAATAGTATCTGTCTGTATATCTCTTTTTAATCATCAAGTTGGAACGAGATACAATTATGAAATGTCAAGTTAATAACATCATTCAATTCGACGGAAACAAGTTCTTTTTTTCATTAAAAACGGTTCGACGTTCCAATCCGTGAAAATTGTAATTCATTATAAAGTCTGGACTTTTTTTTAAAGCGTCTAAAGTTCTGGGATGAGCTAATAATATGAAACTTCAAATGACAACTAAGTTTGACATGTGTCAAATGTCAGCTCTATCTAACTAAAAACAACGAAAATAATTACCCTTTATAAGAATAGTCCGAGAGTTTTTATTAAAAATCCAGGAATTTGCAAATTTTGAAAGTGGTTATGTTTTTCAAGCTCTAGCTATACTTACGAGTATAAAGATATTTGTTTTGCAGTTTGGTAAATATAAGCAAAAATTATTAAAAGATTGAAACATAGTTTTCCCTTCGTATAGTATAAGCACCATAAAGTCTGCCTTCAGTTTTAAATCTATGTATAGCCAATCCTTTACTTTTAAAAATTCATTCTAACAGAATAAAGATAATTTTATATGCATCAGCAGCTACATCTATATGTACATAAATAGGTAAGGTATTTATGTATCTAACTTTACTTATCTACATCGAAATAATATGTATCTATACCGGTATAGATACATACATACATATGTAAAATCTAACATTCTTCTTTTGAATTTCTAGATATCGCAATTGATTTTCGTGATTTGATTTTGTAATTGCTCGAGATCATAACATCAACAACAACAACTAGTAGCTTCTATAACATACTCAAATTAATTGCCAGAATCGTCATGGTTTAAAATTTAACGAATATAGTCATAGAAACTGAATTCCAACGATTCGACTGTTATAGCCCGGGAGCCAGCGTCACTCATTTTTGAAAGATTTGATAATGGATGAATTTATTTTTTTCGGGCAGTTTTTACATTAGAAAAACATAAAATCGATGCCTGCAGGCGCACCCGTGGTGCATTAATTTACAGTTAATTTTCAAAGTTGTAAAAAAACCGAGGTCACATGTCTAACATGATAAGACTTGAAACCGGTCTAGAACGTTAGTTGGCACTGCCTTGAGAAAAAAAAACCATGCCTGCCACCTGGACAGTGGGGCGAAGTTATCCTGCCGCTGACCTAAAGTTGTAAAAAAAACCGTCAAATTGTTATATGTGATAAGGGCTGAAGTATGTTTAGATAGTTAGTTTGACATTTAAAATAGAGGAAAAACCATGCCTGCCGCTTGCGTCCCGGGGAGAAGTCGCCGGCAGGATCGAAAATAGTCGCACTGTCGCATACTGTATACAATCCAAAAATATTTTGTTTTTGGGTAGAAATCTAGGAGAGAAACAATGTTTTGATGAATTTTGTAGACCTTTTAATAAAGAACACTGAAAAAATAATATCAGCTCTAAAAGTCTAATATCACTCCAAAAAAGGGGGCAAAGAGGGGAAAAACACCCTTTTTAATCTATTAATTATTTAATTTTATCTAAACAGCTATGAAACTAAATGTATACAAGAAATATGCATATTTTTTGCATAATTTTATATCTTTTAACAATAATATAAGAAAAAGGGGCACAAAGAAGGGCAAATGGGATACAAACACATTTTTATATGGTTTCTTGATACCCATATATTCAAAACGAAATTCTTTTAAAATAATTAATTTTATTTCTGGCACTAATATAAATCAAACCATAAAAATTTGAGAGTGGTGCGGTGGGGGTGGTTATGGGTCTAAAACTCCCTTAATTTTTTTTTGTTTCATAACGAAACGTAATGTGTATTTTTTTGCAAAAGTCGTAACTGGCACAAATTGATAAGATTATTGCAATCTTAATTTCACATTTTTTATTTGTGAGATCCTTACTAGAATTGCCACTGGTAATATATTTATTTTTAAATGAAACATTTTTTGCAATCAAAAATGTAAATTTTTTCAATATAAGTGTCTATTTTTTTTTTTTTTTCAAAAACATTTTGTTTGTCAATGATGAAGTTGTTTTTATTTAATTCATATATAAAAATGTTACTTTTTTTTAAATTATCAATTTATTTTCAAATGAATACTTTCCTTTTCCTATTTTTATACCTGAGTTCATACTTGTGTAAAAAAAATATAATTGGAAAAACCATTTATTGGCTGATTTTCATAGTAAATTTTTTTATACCTGATTTCCTAATTGGTGCCAAGAAAAAGTAATGGAGAAAAATTATTATTATTTGTTGTGTTCAAGTACAAAACCGAGTAAGAGCGATACAAAATGAACAGAAAGATGCCTCGGATTGGAAGAAGATAAGGGACAAAAGTAATTCAGCGTTTGAAAAAGTTTGTTTTTTTGTGGAAGAAACAATAATTCAGAACAACAACATGTACTTTCTCGACTTTATCCGAACCATGTATGGTGAATTTCTAACTCAAGAATACGAAGGCGTTGAATTGGCATCACCACTTTATATCAGTACCCGGTATTTAGAAAGCAGGTTGTTGAAGAAATATGCGAAAAAACTAACCATCATACATCGTAACAATAAGAAAATAATGAAAACATATGCAGGAGTTGCACTAGAAGACAACAACATACAAATTCTCGAGGAAAAATCCGTCGTACAAAAGGCAGCACTTATCTTGAAGAGGTCTATTCGAGCAATTAAAAAATGTGCTTTACCGGAGAAACTGACCGTTTCTGATTTAATAAAAGGGGAGTGCACAGTTCCAGACATTCTTATGGACTTTTACACTACTTTACTAAGCGGAGGTGAATATCGTAGAAAAAAAAGTCCAAATTGCCAAAGACTTGCTGACTCGTTCTCAGAAGACTCTATCCAAGCCGTTCCCAATGGAACAATTATGCCGTCAAAACATATAGTACTAGGATTAGCATTGAAAGGCTTGACAAATAGCAAAAAATTGTCAACATTATCAACAGATATGGTCATTGTTGCAGTTATTCAACACTGCGAGGATTAGAAACTGAAGCAACTTTTTCATGCTCCAATCAATCTGATATTTGCCCAGAAGACATAATTAGATCACCGAATTTATGCACAGGCCTGGCATTCAATAACTTTGACCGATTTGTTGACACAGCTAGTGGAAAGGATACTCTTCACGACACCGTTGGAATCATTTTCCAAAACATTGAAGACAACAACATTCAAGAGATAAATATTGAAGAACAAGATTTGGAAGAAAGTGATCATGAGAATGATGGAAATCCCGGGACCTCCAAAAATATAAGTAAAACGAAAAGGCGACGTAAGTTTGATGCTATAACACATGAATTAGAATCATATACAAAAAAACCAAAAATATCAGAAACCCTATTGCCACTTATTATTACGTCTAATATTCCAAAGTCAGATAATATAAAATTCGCCAACCAATCGACACATTGTGGATGCTGTCTCATGCCCTTCAAATACAAGACACGCCGATGTGGGTTGGTTTCAATAGTTTGATATGCCATGACACTTCCGTCAAACAAAAAATTTCATATCTGACAACCATTAATAACTCTCCAACATGTGCCAATGTTATTCTTGAAACAATGACACAGTGCCAAAAAGTAATTCAAGAATGTGGTGAAATGTATATGCAAGTTACATATGACTTAGGCATTGCTAAAACAGCACTTCAGCTACAGTCCACCGAAGCACCCCGCTTCAACAACCTCTTCATTCACATTGGACCATTCCACATAATGATGGCTTATTTCAAGGCAATAGGAAAATTTCTTGACAACTGCGGTATAACAAACATTATGGTCGACTCCGGGCTTTTGGCTAATGGTTCTGTGAGTGGTTATATTACCGGCAAGCATTTCATTCGATGTAAAAGACTTCATCCCTTAAAGTGCCTAGCAATACAAATCTTGCATTTCAATAGTTTTCTGAGTTCTACAGATGCCGAAATAACAAGTGAGACAAGAAAATTCCTTGAAGAATTTAAAAAAGAATGCCAGTCTTATCCGCTAATTCTGAACGATACTTTAATGGAGTTACTAACGAAGTATGAAGAATATGAAGCAAAAACACTTTCTGGAGATCATGAAAAAACTCCAAAGTATTTCCTGATATATACAAATCTGGTGGAATACTACCTTTTGCTGAATAGGAGTATACTTACTGGAGATTTTGAAATGTTTAAATTTGCACTTCCGAAAATTACTAATCTTTGCTTCACTTTTAATCAACAGAATTATTCAAGATACCTCGTGAAATATAGCGACAATCTTCAGAAAGTTGATGTTACTCATCCAGGATTGAAAGAAGAGTTCGAAAAAGGATCATTTGGAATTAAGAGAACAAATAAGCCATTCTCCCGACAACCGATCGATCTGACGTTGGAACAGACCATAATAAACTGACTGGTGTTATCCATATGACTAACTCGATCTCTGCTCGACAGCGCTGGTGTAAAAGTCATAGCATACGGGCGAAAATCATCACTCATGTAATGGAAACTTCAGGAATACGAATTAGTCAGGATATTACAGCTGACCTGCAGAAAAGTTACATTGAAAAGTCAACCAACCAATTAACCACATTGATCGCCAACATCGAGCAGAACATTAATCCTTTTTCAAATTCTCTGGATAAGCTGAATTTGTATAACATATCAACTGGGCAGGCAGCTGGTGAAAATACCGCGGACTATCTTTTAAACGTTGAGGATCTTGGCAACAAGCAAAGAGAAATGTTTATTACAGAATGTTCGGACAGTCAAAGTAGGTTTGAAAAGCCGATTAAAAGAAACAAAATCTTTAGTTTTGCAGATTCACAGAAGAAAAAAATGACGGTCTCTGGGAAAATTGTTGAAGTTCGCTTGCAACGTGACCTTTTTGGAAGACTGCTAGGAATATCTCTGGAAAATTCTCTGGACATTGCAAAAATATTGACCTATCCATTGACTCCTATTCCACTGTCACTTTGCCACATCGATGGAACTATCTGCAAGACAGCTAAATCTACCCTATTGAACATTTTGGAAACAAAGGAAAACAAAGAACCACCATCGCATGTAGATGTCCAAATTTTCGATGGATTTTTCATTCTTCATCTGATGAGAGAGATCCCAGCTTCTTTTGAAAATATTTCAAAAAAGATACTGCAGATGTTTACGAGATGTACAGCCGGAACGGTGATAGTAACCTTTGACGAGTATTTCTCACCCTCAATCAAGGACAATGAACATACGTTGCGAGGTACAAACCGAAGTCAAATGTATCAAATAAAGGGTCCCAATCAAGTCAGGCCTGCAGACTTTCTATCCGAGCTGAGAAATATTAATTTTAAGGAGAGCTTGGTGTCTTTTTTGATCGAAGACTGGAAAAATCAAGAGATGGTGACATTCTTCAAAAATAAAACAGTTTATGTTAACTATAAAAATTGTTACAAATTTTTGGAAGTTATGGATCAATTTTGCCACCCTGCAAGTCGGAGCTGCGCCAGCAAATTTTGAGATGTGCTTACATCTCAAGTATATGGAGTAATGCATACCGCCAAAATCCCACCGTCCTCTCTCCTTCTAACTGTGGATGGCAAGAAATAAGGGACAAACTGGAGTTTAGGTGGTTTGAAGGTGACCAACTACCAACTTCGGTCAGCGAAGTTTTGATTAAGGATCATTCAAACATTAATGATTCAGGTAAATACATCAACTTTCCATCTTCCTTTGACAATTCATACAGTTTTTAATCTATGTTCCTTTAAACAGACGCAAATATCCAAATTGACAACGAAGAAGATGATGAAGAACCTACCCACAACCAAGTCAGCACTAGCGAAGATTCTGATGAAGAAGATATTTCATGTTTAATGGAGTCATTCAGAAGTGGCGAAGATGTGCTGTCCAGCATTTTTGACTAAATTATAATCTTATAACGTTTTGAAAACAAATTAAAACCAAAACTAAAAGCACACACAAAAATGTTTTGAAACTTATTTGTTTTGTAAAGATCTTATGCCATGTAACAGCAAAAGGTGATTCCCCCCCCCCCCCCTCCCTCCTTACCCTTTTTCTGGTATAATTGTTATGAGGTATATATTAATGCAAAGTACCTATAGGTATATTTTAATATACTTTTACTTTTTTAGACGTTTTGATAAAATAGATTAAAATGGGTATTTTTCCCCCTTTTAACCCTTTGCTTTGGAGTTATGAAAGACTTTTAGAGCTGATATTATTTTTTCGGTGTTCTTTATTAAAAGGTCTACAAAATTCATCAAAACATTGTTTCTCTCCTAGATTTCTACCTAAAAACAAAATATTTTTGGATTGTATACAGTATGCGACAGTGCGACTATTTTCGATCCTGCCGGCGACTTCTCCCCGGGACGCAAGCGGCAGGCATGGTTTTTCCTCTATTTTAAATGTCAAACTAACTATCTAAACATACTTCAGCCCTTATCACATATAACAATTTGACGGTTTTTTTTACAACTTTAGGTCAGCGGCAGGATAACTTCGCCCCACTGTCCAGGTGGCAGGCATGGTTTTTTTTTCTCAAGGCAGTGCCAACTAACGTTCTAGACCGGTTTCAAGTCTTATCATGTTAGACATGTGACCTCGTTTTTTTTACAACTTTGAAAATTTTTTGCCACTTATTGCCCCACTGTTGAGGTGGCAGGCATCGATTTTGTTGATTACATTTGCCTAAACTACAGATAAAAAAATAATTTAAGCGTTATCATCATTAACATTGAATAATGACGCTGGCTCCCGGGCTATTAAGACTTAACTACAAATGGAAAAAATATATACAAAATCTAATACAAACTAGCCATTGGCATTAAGATTGAAGAAAGATTGTTGGTTGGTAAACTAACACTGCGGTTCACTTGATTAATTCATATAGGTGAAATTCGAGTTTGAAATGTTTGTAAATTTCATTAATTCATTCAAATATTATTATATTGATGCAAACTTTTAAAAATTTGATGTGTCAAATTTTAAATTTCAGATAATCAAGTTCCTATAAAATGTCAATATAAAACAAAATGGCAACTTAAGTAGAAGTAATCCTTGTGTTTCGGATTTACTTCTTAAAAAAAAAAGTCGTAAACAGCCAACTCCGAATTTGCGGAGCAGATAATTGAAAGCTGTTTGAATTATGAAAAGTAAAAACTCGTTCCAAAAAAGTCATCCAAATGTCAAAACGAACATAAGAACCTTTGTTTAACGTTTGATTTTTTTTTTTTTTTGAAAACTTTATGACCAAATAACACATTTTCTATGTTCTTTCCTTACATAAAACTCACTTTCATAAATTTTGAAGTTTTCAATAATTTTTTTGCATAAATATCCAAAATATTGTGACTTATGAGAGATTAATCAAAAGAATCGCAGTGTATAATGTAGAAGAGTGATAATAAACTAGGACTGGTATGTTTTTTTTTTTTTCATTTTTTGAACGATGAGTACTGCTGAAAGATTGCTCCATAGAATATATAAAACTAGGATTGGGATGATATCAACCGATGTGGAACCGTTACGGAGTATTTATTTTCCGGTTCGATACGGTGATATGATTTGAATGGTTTAGTTTTAGTGTAGGTATAGAGAGACATGCAATTTGCAATAGAGATTTACCAATTTTATGAATCAAAAATTGGTTTTGCTGCTTTTGGTTTGAAGATTCTTTAAATTCAAATGTAATAGTATATTTTTGTGTTTCATCTCGGAGTATTTTTTTCAAATTCTTATCTCATATACGAGTATAGGTACTCTAAAATTTCCCAAAATTAAATTACCCAAACATTTGCCAACTTCAAAAAGGAAAATGAATATTTGTATCTTGTTTTTATAGTTTGGTTTGTAAGGTTGGGAGTTATTGTTTTAGGCGTAGTTCACATTACACTGATTTTGAATATTTATCAAACCCTAATTTAGTTGAATATTTTGTATAAACAATTTAATTTAATTTTATGTCAAAGTAATATCTTTTTGGAAAAATGATTGGTAATAATATTCAACCTATAAATCTCGTGATAGCGCTCAATACTTAAATCGACTTAAAACGGATTTATTGATTGGGTCATCCAGTTTATTCGTAAATTCACCGAAATATTTTGATGACCCAACCATTCGATTTAGTGTATCACTGGTCAAATTTTTATTATAAAACAAAAAGTGTAAAATTAACAATACTGATTGCGTTTTCCAATGATGTGATTTTTTTTCGTCGGTGGAAATAGTGTCGGTGTAGCTGTCAAATTTGCATTAAAATTTTCATAACCGAAAAAATCAGAAATTGTATCAGTCAAACTGACAGATCAAAATTATGTTTGGAAGTATTTAGATCTGCAAATCAATTCTACTACCCCAATGAAAAGCGAAAAAGGGGAATATACAGCCCAATTCTAAATTACATTTTCCATCTACCTCATTCTAAACAAAAAAATGTCCGTAATTTTGTTCAATTTTTAATTTCCGTTATTCTAAACAATTTTAAAAATGGGAAAAAATACTCCGGGTAAAAAGTATCCATTCTAAATGTTAAAAAAGGGGAAAATACAAATTTACAATTCTGTTCCCGACTTTTTATGTGAAGATTTACGAAAAAAAAAAACAAACAAGGGTTAGCTGCAAATGCTCTTAAATTTGATGGAGACTCAATTTTATCGGTGGAATTGCAGAACTCTTTTTAGCTGGATTACAAATTGTTTGCTGCAATACTGAACATTTTTTAATTTCATTAAATCTAAATATCAATTTTAAAATGTTTATTTTCCTTTACTAAACCTTTTGTATACATTCTTCTGTCAAATACTTTGGAACAGCTGTTTCGAACACACGAAATTTTCATTCCCGAGTTTGAGGGGAAAAATTGTCTCCCGGGGAATTCGAGAATTGTTTTCTTCGGGAATATTTAGAATTGGGCTGGTAAGTTTTGATTTAAATATTTTAAATTAAGTGTTTATGGAATGAATTAATTGTTTGCTAAGTTAACAAAAAGTTCTTTAACTGAGGAAATTTCTCATAAAAATGTGTGTAAATTCTTTTTTCCATGTATGTCTGTTAGGCTTTCATAAATCAATGTAAAATATTATAGAATTACAAATAAAAACATTCTGATCCACTTCAACGATTTCTCTTCAAATAATGCTGACCTACCGTAAAAAAAAACTTAATACTTTTCCTCTATTTCTGAACGCATCCTTTTTGACGTTTAGAGTTAACATCGTTTTCAATTGGCAATCTGGAATTGTTCTTCGATTCGGAATCCCAAATGAACAGTTTTTTTTTTATTCCGAAGAATCTGAAGTTTGGTGAGAATGTAGTGGTTGAGTATGACATGTGTCACATATATGTGTATTCGCGCTAAATTTCATTTTGTTTTTGTGCTGCAAACATGGAGGAAGTGACATTTAAAATTTATGAATGTGTGAGTGATTCTGCTTCTGATTCTGTTTTTAAAACCAGAAGGGAAATTCTCTTCTTTTCAGAATCAGAACTGTCACTTTTGCCCAATTGAACGCATTCAGAATGCTTTTTTTCACTTCCAGATTGCCAATTGAAAACGACACGTAAGTTTGTCATATTTATCAATCACTCAATCAATGACTAACGTAAAGAAAACTGATTTCTGGTGTAAGAAGTCATGATTTTTTTAAATTCGTATCACAAATTTCATCGTAATCGGAAACATTTAGATACGAATCGCAAAAAGTTGAAAATCGAATACAATTTCGAATTACGGACGGATTTGGTGGTAGTTTGTTTTCGAAATTCGTAAATAAGCTTCAGATTACGATGGTTTTCGTGACAGGGGTGAATAATCAACTTGAGAAACATTTTAAAAATTCAAATATTCTTTCAAATCATGTGAACACAAATTCATCCATTTAAAATGATGCATATTATTAGCATATCTATGTATGTATATTGTATCTACAATTGCTTATGTACACGTATATTTACATAAGAGCTAACAGAACCTAGAAGTTTAAAAAAAAGGTGGGAAGGGAAGATGTTGGCTGACTTAAAAAAAAAAGAAGAAGAAAACAAAACAATTGTAACCACAAAAACTTCCAGTCCAGTTAACTACCTCAAGGGGAAATTGAACATAATTATATGCAAGGAAAAAAAAACACGACTCGTTCGTAGGTACCTATGTACATACATACATATATACTTTGAAGTACATAAGTCACATATTTGTGTGTATCATCGACATCAACATCGACATCGACAAACTAACCCGACGAACTTTTCTTGAAAAAAAAAAAAATGAAAAAAAATTCTACAAAAATAAATAAAGACTCGCCACGGTATGGGTTCAGTGGCGGTCGATTTGCCATTTTTATGGTTTCAGGAACGATATAATACTGTCGAAGCAGCACTCTTTTATGCTTGCCTCACTGGCATTGCTGCTGCAAGAACGAACGAATAACCAACGAACCTCATATTGCACAGCAGTTTAGAAGCGAAGCAACCATCAGTAGCAACTTGATATTCCACGTCAACTCCATCAGCGCATTATGATGATGTATAACTAGCTACCTTACCTATGCCAGTGTGCTGCTATGAGCGCTTAAGCTATATAAACTCTGCGCTTCGTCATCATCGTTGTCGTCGTCGTCGTTGTCGTTGTCGATCCCGATATCGCTTTCCAAGCAACCAGCTAACCAATACCACCGCTCCTTCTTATGGGCTCCTTCAGCTGTTGTGGAGTATTTAAAATGCGCAGCCCTATTGTGGTTTTGTACACTTCAATCAAAGAATTATAATGCGAAATCAATTTACGGCGACGTATGCTGAGTTTGAGTAGTTATGGGTACCTACCTACCTACCTACCTACCAACCAAACCAACATACATTGTATTTCGCTGCCAGCATTCTTTTAGCTGCTGCTTCCCGACAATTGAAAGAGAGCATCAGAAGCATTGGAAAAAATGCCAACCTTTCTGCCATCAATCGATTGGCTTGAGCTTGAGAAGTAGAAGCAGAAGCGTACCTAATGGATGCAGAATTAAAAAAAGTACAACAACAACTTCAGCGACAAAATAAAAGGTATAAATGTCTGAATCTGAATTCGAACAACACCACGAGTGGAGCCACAAAATGGATGAATGGCGCAGTTGAAAAACGACAGCAAAACAAAAAAATTGCGTGGAGAAAGTCAATTAGATTCACCATCGCCAATGCAAAAATAAAATACCACAAGCACCGCCGCGCGCCGGCCGTCCTGAAGACGAACGACAAACGGGGAGTGTTTTAAATCGTAGGTAAAACTAAAGAAAAAACTCATTCCTTCCAAAAAGTCTTTGGATATCGATGTGGAGTGTGGTGGGGGTTTTGGTAAATAATGTCGAATACGATTGGAATTTTTAATCGAAATGCCGCCAAACCTGATGAATACTAACATTTAAATATCTGAATTTAATTCGGTTCAACAACGAAATGTGAAGTGCTATAAATATAATAATCTCTTGAATGGAAGGAAACTATGTAAAAGGACATTAAAAATAAAAAAGGGTGTTTTTTTACTCTCCTTTGAATTTGAGTACCATAGAAATGATGATACTTTTCATTCCAATAGAATTTATATCCCTGATTTATTAAGTTGGATAGAGTAGGAAAAAATGCTTTGCCATTTTGAATTTTGACATACATAAATACATTAGGGTTTCTTAAAAACTTATCTGTTTTGACAAAGATGCTATTTTAAATAATGAAAAAAAAAAACAGACTTAAAAATACTGATCAAAATTGTTTATCAAATAAAACAGGAGTATAACAAACTGCTTCTTGTCATATAACTGTCAAATATGACAGCATGACTTCACATTGACACATGTTGACGTTTATAATTATTGGATGTTTCATTTTTCTGAAATAAAAATGTTTTTACATGTTGCAGATAGATTTGACTTTTAAAATAACACTCTTTCTAAAATCAGTTAATTTGTTAACTGACAGAATATTTTGACAGCTGTCTAATTGATCAAACATGTGATTTCTGAAATTGAAATAACTTATTTTTGGACCTAATGTGTCCACGTTAAAGCCTAGTACGCAGCTGAAGTGAAACGAATTTTTTCGGTGGTCTCCAAGTGCAGAGCGAAATAAAAACGAAAACCACAGCGGAAAAATATTTGTGGAGAGTTCTGTCTGGAAGTTGAAGTTCACTGCTTGTCTTCATCACTTCTTGCACATCACCAATAACATCCTGAGTTTCCGATTCAGAATTGCAATGTTGGAACACATTAGAAAAATCCATTTTATTTTAAATTTTAAATCAAAAATAAATCCAAATCAAAACACCGAAAGTCACTAGTAAACAATTTTAATTTGTAAACAATTTTTTTGTTTTGTAAGTCACTAGGCCCTAGTTCTCAAACGAACTGTTGCGCCACCCAATTTATTTATTTTTAAACAATTTTTTCAATAAAAAAATTAAACGTCAAAATTTCGCAAGCAATTAATATGGCGGGCTATTAAATTGAGAACGAAAAGAGTGGAGAATTGTACTAAGAAATCTAGTACAGCTATCCACTAATATGTCACTTTTCGTCGTCCAGCAGCGTACTGAAAAACGAAAAGCACAGCGAAATTTTTCGTTTATGATTTCGTCATGTCATTTTTGTATGGGAAATTTCGTTTCGCATCAGCAGCGTACTAGGCTTAACATAAAAAAATCGTATTCATTACTTAAAGCCTGGTAATACACCCTATGAAAGTTTTTTTATTTTTATATTTTTGTCTATTTTTAAGGAAAAAAATGTAAAATTTAATTCTATATTCAATTCATGAATTCACAAATGACAACAAAAAAAAATAAACTATACATTACGTCCTTCTTTAGTTATCGTATCGTGGAATTTCTATTTGTTCAAATAATTCGATCCGAAAGCGTCATTTTAATATTGAATACAAATGAAGTTGATTTTTATCAAATAAAATCCTATATAAATGTATAGTAGAATAGTTGGTATAGTTGAAATTTTCAATTTGAATAATTTAATTTGTGAAGACATTTTTAATGTTGTTGTACTCTACTAGTTCAAAAAATGTATTTATTCCCTTTTGAGTATTTAATTCTATATTCTTTGTTTCCTCTTTTTTTTTTGGTTTTCACTGACTTAGAGAATTTACAAAAGGGAAGAAAATCATCTTTTAAAACTCAAAATTCCCTCTACTAAATAGTAGAGTTGAAGCTTTAATTTAAAACAATTTTGGCTTCTTACTTTTGCTTAACATTGTACTAAAATTTACATCACAAAATGGCTACTTTAACTTTTGACATTTACATTTTACAGATTTAGTTCTGTTTGCTTTGTTTTGTTCATGAGCTGTCACTTTTTAGACGTGTTTAGATGTAAGGGATGCTAATAAATGTTGTAGTAGTTAGCAAAAGAATTAAGGTGCTAGTACGTTTCCACCAACAAATAATCCCAGATTTAAGGCAAGTGATTTAAAATAAATCCTGAGGTGTTTCCACCAAAGAAAAGGAGATTAATTTGACGTTTGGTTTATGTCATAACAACCAAACTTCAAATTATTCTCCTTTCGAAAAGAAAAAAAATATGTATTTGTTCACTCATCATCTGTAAGTAATTAGTTTTATTATATTCTTGTACATATTTATTATTTTTGTATTCTTACATTTTATTTCATCTGTGATTTCTTGAAAGTTGTTTATTGTTTTGAATTTGAGTCATATGGAAGTGAGACAGATAGTTTTTGTTGACATTTCCATCTGTCAATAAACGAAATTGGCGTTTAAATGGGTCGGTTCAACAATTATTCTCTGAAAAAAAGTTTGTTTGATTTGACAAACTAATGTTTCCAAGTAGATTTCAATGAGTTTTATTTGAAATCTTCATTTGAGGAGATTAAAATTTGTATGGTAAATCTTCGAGATTTCAAGGAGATTTGTGACAAATCTAGCTAAATCTCGGTTTAGTGCCCGGTGGAAACGTTGTATGATGTTGATTTAAACGAATTGTTGCCATAACATCGGTTTCTCACAAAAAAAGTCCAAATGATCAAATCAAATGTGCAAAGTTTTCTTCGAGGAACTGCGTTAAATGTGTTAACCTGTTCAGATCAATGGAGAGTTCATTTTTGTTAATTGTCTTGTATGTGCGCATCTTGTGACGCGATGAGACGATGAAGAATGAGTGAGTGTTGCCCACTAGCATACCAAACCTGCGTACAGCAGGTGCTTCAAAAAACATCATCACAAAAACTGCCCACTACGCATTACTCTGAAAGTTGTTTGAGAACAAACCGACTCATTTCCCACTGAGGTTTTTTAAAAATTTCAAGCGGGAAAAAAGCTGTCAGTGGCAAATTAACATATGATTTAAATAAAAACCGCTAGGTGGCGCACCCTGTTTAGTGACGCAAATTATTGGAAGGAATATATTGAGAGTTGTATTTTATGAAACTATTAAAAAACTTTTTTTTAAAAAAAACCTTTTTTCATATTTCGTCCAGTCGTGGGTAGAAACTTTATTCAATTTATCTTTAAATATCTCGGAGCTTACAAATATTAGGCTATTTTTTGTAGTACTCGTATTTCTTTAGAATAAAAGTTATACTCCTTGCAAATGAACTCATGTTACGATTACATACTGTAGGTTTGTAAACAAAATTCAATTTGTCATGTCCTTATTAAAATGAAAGAAAATATATGTACATATATGTATATGTATAGATAGGTAAACGTTTTCCATCATTATTTATGTATATTCCCATTGGGGCAGACATTTTATGTTAGACCTCATAGCCTAAAAACCTAATTTCATTATTTTTCTTTTTCTTTTCAATTCACATATGAATCGTAAAAAAATGCAATAAGAATATTTCTAAATTGGATTTTAAGGAGTTATGATGTGTTTTCGTTTTTATTTTTATTGGTATCTTTTCAATTTGTTGACATTATTGCTATCATTGTCGGCGGCGATGGTAAGGCAAACAAAAAAATAAATAAGAACACTCACATCTCACATAAAAACAAAACGACAAGGGAATATAAAGCTGATGGATTCCCTTAAACAATTTTAAAATAAATTTGTTACCTATACCTACCAAATTGTCGTTCTGCGTTTGTTGGAGCACTATGAAAATGTGTTGTTTAGGGTAGAAGGTGGTTTATTGCGGGGGCTTTGCTATCGACATTTATATGAGTGAATATTTGCCAACTGTGTGTTTTTGGAAATTGGAAGAAAGCAACATGCACATTGGGATATTTTATACTAAATTGAGGGAATCGGAATCCAGCTATCCGAACATATCCGGATAGTGTCAGATCATCATTATCCGAATATACGCCATTGTGCGGATTGTCCGGATATCCGATTGTGACTCCGGATAAGTTTTAGGACTACCAAAGCACTAGATTTCATGTACGTTATATACGACATAATTCGGATTGTTCGGACATCCGATTCTGGGGCCAGAATTTCGATAGAATGACTATTGTTTTCTTAATCCTTCTCTATAGATTTTGATTGAGAAAGGTATCGTCAAAGCGTAAGATCTGTAAGATCTGGGGCCCTACTCTGTAATGCGTTTCAAAAGCCAATCCGATTCGAAGCTGATATTCGATTCGTTTATGAATTCGTACTCTGTTAAATGTTCTAATCGAACAAAACAATCATCTAGTACCTTTTCTATTTATAGAATAGATTTGCCGAGTCTCGAAGTATTTCTCATGAGATGTGTCAAAGCAAAAATACAAAAAAAAAATCAAAACAAATCACAAACAAGACGGGGAAGTTGAAATTAATTTGTAAAGAGAAAATATAAAATTCAATAAAAAGTTAATAAAATGGATTCGGTGCGCTGTGGATGAATGAAGAAAATAGAGAAGAACGAGTTGAACGTAGAACAATACGCGATAAATCAAATATTTTTGAAATGTTTTCAAATTGCTTTTGTTTGGTATGCACATTTTTCGATGATGATTCCCTGTAATGAAATTTATTTGCTTAAATTTTGAATAAAAATATTATTTCCTTTATATATTTCACACAACTTAACACAATTTTCCTTTTGTAACCTTTTAAAACGACCTTCGAATTGCAATCCGTTACCTCTCTTGGTGTAGAAACAAAATTTCCGTTTTCGAACGCTATAATGACATTCGGAATCGCATTGCCAGGTACGAAAGAGTACAAAATATTCGTTTTCAAAAATATTTGCTTTCGAAACGCATTACAGAGTAGGGCCGCTCCTCGGCCTTGAATCCGATTTAGTTTCAGGCTAACAGAACTATCCGGATACTTTGAAGTACAAGGCTTTATGTTTATGAATATACTATACATACATACATACATATTATTCTTACCAAATCAAATTGACATTTTTCGATTTGTGTGCAATAGCGCCAGACCAGACATTCTTTATTGTGTCTACATTTTTTTGGAGAGCATGACCTTCAGCCTAAATCTTTAAAAAGCTTATTATTTGACCTTTGATTTGATAGGGAGTCCTTAAAGGTCTATTGTTTTTGTCAATTTTTTGTGAGGTCAACTACCCTTGTTATAATACTTGTCGGTCTTTAGTTTGTTTTTCTGTTTTTATCTCTTTTTCCATTCATAGCACGACAAGTTGCTATTTTATTCAATTCAATTGAGTAACAAAAATGTATTCCTGTTTTTCCTTTTCCCTCATTTTCCATTCACCTTTTATTGCTGGCACACATCATTTCTTCTATGTGTGTGTGTGTAAGCGTTTTTATGTGTTACAGGGGGTGAGGAGAGAAGAAAAAAAAGAAAAGACCTCAATGAAGATGGTGATGGAGTAAAATAAACAGCCAGATAAACTGACTACACACCAAAATAAGCACAAAAACAAATTTAAACGAGCCACAAATAAAATAGCCAATAAAAAGATACACAACCCCAGAGCTAAAGCACACTACCCATGATAGTACCTACCTTGCCTCTATACCTAGTTCATTCGTTTAGTCAATCTATGAATGGGCTTCCCTATTCCAAAAAAGCAGGAGCAAGTAGGTAGTCCTCTTCTGAACGCTGTGTTGTGTTTTGTTGTGCTGTGGCATGGTGGGGCTGGGGGGAGTAGCATGCTGAGGTACCTTACCTACATATTCACTATAATGTATCTACCACGCCATGCCATGTGTATCACGATGATGATTGCTAAAATGTTGTGTGTAACATAAGCTATACCTACGCAAGAAAACACAACCAAAAAAAAAACTCAGGAAAAAAGGTGAAAACGTTGTGAAAATTTTGCACATCGCGTCGTCGTCGTTCGTCGTCGCCGGCGTCATGGGAGCTGGTTGGTACTTGGTGGTGGGGAGCCCAGCCAGCATCAGCAGACAGCAGACTCTATTGTCGATATAATGCATGAATTTCGCGGAATGAAATCCTCGTCTCATGGGATGAGGGCGGGCAAAGAACGAACGAAAACTCAACAAGTTTTGTTCCGGGCACCATTGTAGATACGTAGTACATATAGGTAATAGTCATAGTCGTTGTCGAAGCGACCGACGACGTTGCTGCCGCATCTATTCTTGTTTTTATTATTTGGTTTTATTTTATTTTACTATGCTCTTTGACTTTGCTGTTTCGACTACGATTCTGACGCTATTCTCGTTGACTTTTAAGTACATGTGTTCTCCAGTTCCAGCTACCAAGCTACCAGCTACAGTATCAAAAACAAGTGGCGGCTCCAGCCTTCATCATAAGTGTGTGGAGGATTTTCCTTTTGGTTTTTTCCTCCTTCTCTTCCGCCTCCTCCTCCACCGTTGTTGCTGCTTTGCTCTGCTCTGCTCTGCTACTTTTGTGTGTTTTGTGTGCTTCTGCTGGCTGCTGCTTTTTTGTTCTTCGATTGTATTATTTTCCTCCTCATCGTAGTCGTCGTCGTCGTCGACATCGTCAGACTTTTATTTATTTTTATTTGTTTTTTATTATTTCATTTTTCTCCATTTTACTATCAGCTTGTTTGGGAGTTCCCTTTATTTTTATATTTTTTGTTTGTTGATTTTTTCTACGTTTTCCAGCCTTTTCTTTACTTATTTTTCTTTTTATGAATTTTTGTGTCTGATATTTACTTTTGTTTTGTATTATGTGAAATTTTGCTGTTTTTCGTTACATATCTTTCATCCGTTGCTTTGGTGTAATAGAGGAGAGACGACAACAAAACATCCAACGATAACGGTTTTTATTTAACAAAAAATAAAAGAGCAAGAGTGTGTGTTATATTATCATTTTATTTGGTGAAGGTCGTTTCTGTTTTTGTTGCTTGTCCTTTTTGGAGTGTTTTTCTCTGTTTACTAATTTTATTGCTTTTTAGTTGTTTTTGTTGTTGTTTCTGTTTGTTTTCACCGGTTTTGTGTTTTTATTTGATTATTTTCTTTTATTTTATATATTTTTGCAGCGTTACGTTTTGACGTTTTCATTTGATTTTCGGTTTTTGTTTAGGTTTTCATTTGATATGCTAATAGAAAAGAAGTTGGGGGTTTTTCTTTTTTGTTTGATAGGTAGGTATTTAACCTGAAATGAACTTTTATTTATATTATTTTAAAAACAATAATACCTATACAAATGTGTATTTGATATTTTGACAGGTTTTGTGAGTGCAACAACTCACTCTTTAACCTAATGTTTCAAGAGTGTTAATCTACGTTTAAGTATGTAGTTAAATCATTTTTTAATTATGTATGTATACTTAGCGCCACAAGTTGCTCTTATTTGGTTATTGATACCTACTTATTTTTGTGAATGGACTGTTGTAAAATGCTGCTGTTAATGTCAAAAGTCGATACATTTAAGTTCACCGTTACAGCGGTTTTCCAGTTGTTCGTTTACTTAACGTTAACGTTTCGAAAGTGATTACGAGTATGACTCCAGTTGCAGTTTTGTCAATATTGAGATAGCTCAGCAGCTACTTCATTTTGCAGCGAGCCAATCAGGGCCGACATAATTTTCATAGTAATTACAGTGCTGCCAAAAGAGCCTGACTTATGCTCAAACGAATTTGAAAGTGATTTTTTCAGTGACTTGATAAACTATGTACATATATAGGTAGGTAATCCGTTTGAAACAAGTAAATGCACTTATGCGGTCTTGTGCTACATTTAACTACATATATTTTTCTACTACATTATTATATGTACAATGTACATATTGAATTTCAAATTGATTGAAAAAAAAAGCAAAAACTGATGTGACCTTAAATCAACACAACAATAAGGGCTGAAGGCGATTATATTTTATACATGATATTTATTTTATTTGAATATGGTACCTTTAAGGGGGTAAAACCCTTTTGAATTCTTTCAACTTTTAATATATTTATTTAAAATAACGAATAATTCATGTCAGTTATTTTCAATCCTTTCAAATTGAATTATGTATGAAGCCGTAGTTTCTTTTTTTTTTAATTTTTAGCGTGTGTTTATGTGTATTGTAATAATTGATTTTGCTAACATTTGCGTCTAGTAAAATGTATAAATAATGTATGGCTTCCATGTGACAATGGGGTTTAGTTAATTTTTTTTTGTTGAATTGAATATTATGTAAACATCCATGAATTCAATGCATGTTTATTTTTTTCTAAGCTTTAATAAAATTGTATACTCTCTAGTACCTACTAATCTTTGAATTGAAAGCATTCCAATATTTCGGTATGTGTTTGAATTTTGACAGTTTGTAGGACAACAAGATAACGTAAAGTATGTTTCAAGGAAAAACAAATGCTCTCGTTTTAGGTGAGAATATTCTTTAAGGCTATGTGTACATCTCTTTCTGCATAACCTAAGAATTATTTTGGCATCATTTTCACCTTGAACTATTTCTCAGCTCATTACAAAACTATGAAAAGGGTAATTCATTTTTTGGTTTCGAAAGCAAAGTTAAATAAAACACACAGCTATAAATGTTGATACAAATTGTATTACGAGACTAGGACAAATTTATAGGCAATAAAGCCATAGTTGGTCGTGTTTTGTGGTTTTTTGTACCGTCTTTTTGTAACCTCAAATCGTCAAAGACACTTAAATCGTTGGACAAAAAAAAGTTATACTGCAGCTATGTTAAGGATGTTTTTAAAGGTATAGAACTTTAAATTTTGATGACTTTTTGGAACATGTGTGTTTGTATGTCGGCAATAATTCGCCAAATGTTGTCATCCAAGTCTTGTCAAACTTAGACTTCACATATCCCCACAGAAAATAGTTAATCGGCGTTTCCGTAACGTGAAACAATACAGTTACCAAACGTCATGTTAAAACCACAGCTCCTGCATACCATGGTTGATTAATCGCGCAAGAAAAAGTCAGAATCATGGCTCTTTAGCGGTCACCATTGATTGTGACGTTCTGGCAAGGATCGTTTAAAAAAAAAAAATACAGATCATTTATTTCGCCAAACCATAAGTCACACCAAACAGTCAATTTTTGTGGATGTAAAGGTTACTCAACATATACACTTCATTTCTATTATCATTCTAAATACGTCAGTTTTGTTTATTGACGTATCCATTCAACCTAAATTGAGCTTAATAGCTAAACAAAATTCGCGCGATACGTATGTATTTCGAGCATGAGCAACATGATGTTCTTAACAAATTTGCATAATTTGGAAGAGTTGTTCAGACGTCAATCTATGTATGAATGTAATGTTGAAATGTCAAACCAAACTAAAAATAAATTACTTAAAAGCTGACAAAACGACCGCCATTTAAAATAGTATTGCCAATTTAAAGTCATGTAACCTTTAAAAAACGATCGTTATATTTTCAACTAAGCGTGCATCTTGCGTAGTAGCCGATCGTTTAGGACGATCATAATTTTCAGGCAATACGCAAAGAAAGCGTTTGAATTACCACTTCCGTTTTAATAATTTTAACAAGTTGTTCGATTGTTACGTGATCTATTATTGTAAATGGCAAACATTTAACTAATAATATGACAGTTCAAATGACAGTTGAGTTTGACAAGTGTCAAATGCCAGTGCTGCCAATTTGAAACTAAATAATAAATTATTCCAGGATTTTGTTTCAATTTTCTTAAACAAGCTTGATGTCAGTTTTTTTTATTTTTGTCAAACGTTTCTTTTTTTAAAAAAAAAAAAAGGCTGGAATGAGACCCACACTGATAACTTCCCATCCCGTTTGTTGATTTGTCTTTCTTCAAAGGTTTGTAGGTCTTCGTGTTTTGTTGAAAAAGTTGTCAGATGAATTATTCTACAAAAATTAAAAATGTTTAGTAGCATTTCTTAAAAGTTTTTATTTCTTATTTAAACAAATACAAATTAAATGAATGAAATCAATTTGAAGTCAATATCTTCTACTATTCATGAGATATCGAGAACCGAAAATCAATTTTTACCAATTTTGCGTAGGTACTATTTTTTTAGATTTTAATTTTTTTATGAAAAAACTTTTGGATATTTATAAAAAATGTATTGAATGTCGAAAACAATATTTTTTGTGAGATAAAATTAGTTTGAAGCCAATATTTTTCATTTTCGAAAAGATATTTTTACCAAAGGAACATTTTTACCAAGTTTTAGTATTGTTTTTTTTAGGTTTTTATTTTTTGTAAGAAAACTATCAATTCGATTTTTCTCAAAACTTGACCGAATGTTGAAAACAATATTTCTTATAAGATAAAATTAGTTTGAAGCCATAATCTCAAATTTTAGTCGAAAATCAATTTTTACCAACTTCTAGTAATGTTTTTTAGGTTTTTACTTCTTGTAAAAAAAACTGTCAATTCGATTTTTCTCAAAATTTTACCAGATATCAAAAACGTTATTCTTCGATAAATTCGTTCGAGGTGACAATTATTTTTTTTTTTCAGTTTTCTTGATTTATCAATTGAATTTTTTCCCAAAAATATATTTGTTTGGTATAACGTTACAATATACAGCTGTCAACAAAAAAATAGCAGCGCTACTTTTTTCTCATTTCTTTTTATTATATCTTCTTTGTTTTTGCTTTTTTCTCTCTAACTTAAGGTTTTTCTGAAAGCTCTTATTCTAAGCTTTCATTATCACCATCAATCATATCAATATGCATTATATCAATAAAATAACGGCACTTTGTTTAAAAAATTGCAATTTTTGGACACACAAAATAATAGCAGCGTTAATGCAAAAAACAGTTAAAATCAATAAAATAAAGTATAATTCAACTAAAATAGCCAACAAACAGTGAGTATTTTCTGCAAATATCATTTTTTGCTATTTTGCATGTTTTTTTGTTAAATTTATTAAACAGTGGGACGAGGAAAACATTGCCTTCAAGAGCTACGCCAAATCATACGCCAAATGAGGAGCGCCGGACAATCGTACAGGCAAATCCAAAAAAATTTGAACGTTTCTGCAAAGCTGATCCATAATGCCATCAATTTTGTGGACAAAGTGGAAACCAGAGGTCGAAAACGCAAATTGGAGGACGGGGACCATAGGCAAATAGTCAAAATGTTAAAGAAAGACCCCTTTAAATCAGCTGTGGAGATAAACAAAGAGCTCGAGCTCAGTGTGAGCGATGAGACAGTGCGTCGCACTCTTCGCACAGCTAATTTGAAGGCATGCCACCCAAGAAGAAAGCCACTCCTCTCCAAACGTCATCTGGTTCAACACCTTGCTTTTGCCATTATTTTGCTGCATCCATGCTTGACTGTTTTCATGGTGTATTTTGGCTGGAACTCTGTGTTCGGTGGACGCCAAACAAAATTTCTAGACCCATTGCCACCAAAAAGAACGATTTTGCTTTCGTCTGAAAACAAGACGTTCCGCCACTTCTCTCGTGTCCAACCACCATACTTTTTTGCAAAAGCAAGGCGTTGAACCAGATGACGTTTGGAGGGGAGTGGCTTTCTTCTTGGGTGGCATGCCTTCAAATTAGCTGTGCGAAGAGTGCGACGCACTGTCTCATCGCTCACATTGAGCTCGAGCTCTTTGTTTATCTCCACAGCTGATTTAAAGGGGTCTTTCTTTAACATTTTGACTATTTGCCTATGGTCCCCGTCCTCCAATTTGCGTTTTCGACCTCTGGTTTCCACTTTGTCCACAAAATTGATGGCATTATGGATCAGCTTTGCAGAAACGTTCAAATTTTTTTGGATTTGCCTGTACGATTGTCCGGCGCTCCTCATTTGGCGTATGATTTGGCGTAGCTCTTGAAGGCAATGTTTTCCTCGTCCCACTGTTTAATAAATTTAACAAAAAAACATGCAAAATAGCAAAAAATGATATTTGCAGAAAATACTCACTGTTTGTTGGCTATTTTAGTTGAATTATACTTTATTTTATTGATTTTAACTGTTTTTTGCATTAACGCTGCTATTATTTTGTGTGTCCAAAAATTGCAATTTTTTAAACAAAGTGCCGTTATTTTATTGATATAATGCATATTGATATGATTGATGGTGATAATGAAAGCTTAGAATAAGAGCTTTCAGAAAAACCTTAAGTTAGAGAGAAAAAAGCAAAAACAAAGAAGATATAATAAAAAGAAATGAGAAAAAAGTAGCGCTGCTATTATTTTGTTGACAGCTGTATATTACATAATTTAATTCAAGTCGCTAGCATTATTGATTCGGGAGATGTTTTGGGTTAGCCAAAATGTTCACCTTTTTTTTTTAATTGCTTTGATAAAAAAAAACCACCCACTCAATTTTGTCGAGAGTCCTTTCTGCATTATTATCTATATAACTAAATTTGTTTGTTTGTTTGGAGTCGATATCTCTACTGGTTCTTGAGCTATGGACGACGAAAAAAACTTCCTGTAAACGTACAGACAGACGTATGTACGTACACACGCAAGCACAGACATCTCTCTAAAAAATCTTTAATTTAGACTCTAGGGACCTTAATGGCTGAATCACATACACGCTTCAGCTTCGTTTTCAGCTGCGTTACGGTGGGCTTGCTTCGAGGTTGCTTTGAATGACATTTCTATTATTTCATCCCTCCAAAGAGCAAATATTTTGTTTGTTGACATTTTTTTACAGCTCTTGAGCTGTCAGACAAAGCAAATGTTCAGAAAATTGAACTAGAGCTGCCGTTTGGAGTCACATTACGTTACATTACGTTCTTTTCCTTACTCCATTGTGATAGCATGCATTGAATTCCTATGGCTGAACTCGTAAACGTCAGGCGAAGCCGAAGCCGAAGCGTGTATGTGATTCAGCCATAAAACGTCGAGAAATGTCAAAGTTTTCAATTTGACAAATCGTAATTGTAATCGTACTATAACTTCCTATGGAAGAAATACAAAATTAAAAAGCGAAGAGACTTAAAGTAAATTTACATTCCTCTAAGTTCTTTTATTTTATTTATGCAATGACCTTGACAAAAATAAGTCTTTTTATTCTGTTTTCTGATCATTTTTTTTTCTTACTTTGTTTCCACATAAGATTCTTTAAGTTGTAGGTACCTTCATTGCAAGGCAAAGGTCTTATCTATATATTCTCTATCTTCCTTTATTTAACTTTAATGTGTTTTTAACTTCTTTTTTTTTTTTTTTTGTTATTACATTTCCTTTTTTTTGTCTTTAATATACAAATAAAAAACAAAACAAAAAAAAACGTCTTTTAAGTTATGTATTTTTATCCACACTTTTCTGTGTGTTTTTCTTTCTATACAATTCCCCCCTATCATATGTAGAGAATAAGAAGAAGCCGTATTCATCTCCACTACTACGCGACGAGTACCTACGAAAGTAAAAAGTCTCTTCTTCGTCTAGCTCTCAAAAATGTTCATCTTGTGGCCGATGTGGTCGTGGTGTGGTGGGTTTTTACTTTAAAAATAAAAAAGTTCTTTTGAGCGCGTATTTTCGTTTTTTCTTTCGACGATTATTTTCTTGAAATAAAAGTCATCCTATACTACTTTCGAGAGGTTTTGTTGTCCTCTTTGTGTCCTTTTTTATTATTATTATTATTATTATTATATTATTTTTTTTAAAGCCCATCAAACATTGTCAATGAAACTCCTTTCTTTTTGTATTTCTTATTTTTATTTCAGCTACAATTTTGTTGACTTTTACTTTTTGGTAAATCTATTATTAGGGTGTATATATGTACATCTGTATATGAGTATAGGAAGGAATGTACGTATGTTTTTCTTTTATTTTATTGCAATACCGCTTTTGTGCTTTTCTTGTGTGTAATATGCTTTAGTAACCCACTTACCTATTTTTCCTATGACGTCAGTATTACTTACTTTTGTTTGCGTCAAATAAATTCGACTGCAACTGAAATTCTTCAATGATTTTATAATAAATCAAAAATAAAAAAAATAAAGAACTAAATCAGCACACACAATTATTTCATTATTTAAATTAAATAACAAGCAAACAAAAATTTGCTGGACTTTCATTAAAAAATAAAACTTCTCTGACGTCAGTCGTAGTAGGTAGGTACCTTTATAAGCATATTTATAATTAATTTTTTATTTTGTTTAGTTAAGTATCGTTGTTGTTGTTGTTGTTTGTTGGTATTATGTATTCATTAAACTTGTTAGTGCTCATTGTACAACGTGTAGGTATTAATTTTGTTGTGTTGCTGGCCACCCTATACCCTCCTTCCGTTTCAATAAACAAGACACCCCCCCCCCCCCAACTCTCTTCAACTTCCATGAAATCCCCTTTTGGAAAGTCTCACGTTTAGTGCTAATTTATTACGCAAATGTATTCATTTGTATGCCGTGTGCTCTTTTGGGGTGAGCTCCGGTTTGGGGGACCTGAGGCGGCAGTACAACAATATATGTATATAACTCAAAAAGAATACAATAACAACAACAACAACGAAAATTGTTCGTGTTTAAATTGAAAAAAGGCAGCAGTGGCAGCGGTTCAAAAAAGAAAAAGTTCATTAAACTCTTGTTGAACTTAACACTTACTTGGACTTGGCCACTCACCTGTGGTTGGTATATTTTTCGGAATTTTGTTGTTAATTCTTCTTTGGCAATAAAGATAATTGTGTATATGAATACGAATTTCCATACATATGATGAAGATGTGGTGGGGGCCTTAGGATCAAATTTGTTTTTAGCACGATAGTATTGTTCTTTCTTTGTTGTTGGTGTGTGAGGTACATAACATACATATGTGTATGAATTTGTTTCTAATTTTGTTAAATTAAATAAGTTTCTAAGCAATTATTGCGGGATGTAGTTTTGAGGAATATTAATACAAAGGTAATTTGTTATTAAGTAGCTAATAGGTATCAACGGTCCATTTTCTTTACATTATATTAATGTGACGTGGCGCCATTTTGAAATGAATGCTACTAAATACATATGGAGCACTTATTTTTCTTTTACTACTACCAGGGAGGTTCGTTAAAATTTGTCGGTTTTATCAAAAGATGTCTCTAGTGACGCGTTTATACATTTCTATGATTTAGAGCATTTATGTCATATTTTTCTATTGACATTAGCCTTCAAAAATACATAAGTTATATATATTTTGCCAAAACAATAGCGTCATAGTTGCTTACCTCATTGTGTTTGTCAAGTTTTGTTCCAAGTAAATCGCATTTGCGAAATTTGTTGCTTTTATTTCATCAAAAGAAAAAAGCAGCTGAAGTTCACCGGTTGCTGATTGAAACTTATGGGGAACATTCTCTAGTGATTAGAACATGTGACAAAGGGTTTTTTTTCGCCGGCCCATCCACTTCGTGGATAGTTCGCTTTAGCCATAAGACAATGTTCTGTATTTGGTGGGACCATTGCATTGTGGTGTGGTAAAATTCGAGTTATTTAAACCTGGTGAGACGTTGAATAAGGATTATTACCGACAGTAAATTTTTAATTTGAATCATGCATTGATCGAACTATAGCCGGAATGGCCCCGAAGACATCGCTCCCTCCGATTACCACCATTTCGCATCGATCGGACACTCACTTACAGAGCAGCGCTTCGCCAATATTGAAGAAGATGGGAAAAATGTGTAGAATCCAATGGTCAACACTTTGAATATACAATTTTTGAGATACTTTTTAGAAATAAACGTTTCCTTTGTCGAAAAATCCAGCAAATTCCAACTAACTCTTGTTTCTAAGGCATATGACTTTAAATAATAACATTTTATTTGTTTATATTATATTTATAATTACGTCATGTCATTTATGGCTGACGGAAAGACATATTTTGATATAATCACCCCTATTACAGAATTCGGCGAATAAGCTCAGCTTAAGTGACATTTATAAGTTGAACGAATGTCGGTAACATGACCTGCACTACCGACATTTTGGTCAACATATTTGTTTCGCATTCCACACAATTTCTATAATCTGTCAATTTTTAGTTAAATGAAAACAAAATAAAAATAAACTATGGAATTTTCAAAAATGTGAGCTAAAAATGTATCATAATGAATGTTTTAAAAGTTGTTTCCTCATGATGGGAAAATTAGCACTTAATGCTGTTTAAAGTGTCATGTCAGAAACTGACAGCGTCGTCGATAGTCAAGTTCAGAAATGACAAGGACGAACTAAGACTCGACAAGGTAGTTCATGAGGTGTATTTCATAACTTGAACTTTACAACGAATGCGAAAGGTTAGTAGATTGAGTTTACACCCCAACGGGTGTAAAATTCTTAGAATTCTGTATTCAGCCTGAATATTGTTAAGTGACAGTAACGTAAGTTGCTCTTTATATTTCTGACCTAACAAGAATAACACATTGATATTTGGTTTTAAAAGGTTTTATTGTTTTCCAACATTATCTTCAAGTCATTATGGTCTTTGAATTTTTCCTTGCATTTGCACCAATTTTGGAAACATTTATACAACACCCATTGACCCATCTACGCTTCTGAAGTGACATCATGGACACGTGTCTGATTATGTCAAAGAAACAGGAGACCTATTGTTATTTTATTGTACTATTCGTACTAGAATGTCAGCTTGTTAGACTTGACCATTCTTTATTCCGGCAATGTTCAAACATTCAATGAAACAGGAGACCATTTTTTTGGAAGTGTTACTAGCACAAACCACTTTTGTTACATTTGGTTCATCTTGAAACACTGTTTCGATTTTCTTTGTCGCGTGTTGACGGAAAGGCTTGTAGAATTAATTCGTAATACCAAGATTTAACAGTGCTAAGAGAGCTTCAAAACCAAGCGTGGATTTAATCTGGTCAATAATACATTATTACCACGTCAAAAGTCGTAAAAAACCAAAATATCTCAGTAACAGATCTCTCTTCAGCAAAAAAAGCTTTTATAGAAATGTTTACAATATTATTTAAGCATACAAAAATGTTTCCAACCTTGTAATTTAAGAGACAAATTGAAGACACCATCTATTTTTATGTTGGGTACGAAATTATTAATACTATCACACTGGGAAAACATTCATATTTTTAAAGTTGACAATTTATGAGCGAATACCTGACATTTTTGTCATTTAAAGATTTTCGATAAGTTGATATCTTATAACCGATAAGTCCGTGAAGAAAAAATATCATGCATTTTTCTGTACATGGAAATTTTTGAAAATGTGACGTAGCCGACCGAACATAATGATATTGTGTTCGTCATTATCAATCATTAAGTGAACGAACAAACCTTATTTGGCCGTTTGTTTAAGTTCAGCTGCACTAAAACGGAAACGGAAATTTTACAGTTAAACTGAAACTAGTTAACACGACAAAGGAGAAGAGCAATTTACAGAAAATTAATAAATCTAAATCTAATTTCACCTATTTAATGTTTTGTAATTCTTCTGCTGTCAAAATAAATTGTTAACACCAAATTTAAAAATTAGTATCTTCAACTAGAGTGTAAGACTTACAACTTACAAATATTTGTAATATTATAATATCTAATATTCATACTTATTTATTAAATTTATAAATGTGAATTAATTTAATATTTATTCTTTCTTTTCTTTTTAGGTAAGAAACATATGACGAAAAATATGGCAATAATTAAAAATGTGTAAGTTGCATGATACGATTATAATTTTTGTTTGTCAACAATTTCTTTTTATTTGAATAACTAAAAATTGGATTCATTTATTTTTTAACAACAGTTTAAGTTGCAAATATGTTCAATACAATTCTTCTTGAAGTATGGAAAGTTATAGCAGCTCGAGGGTTTTGAAAATCCATCTTGTGCTTGAGATATGCGTCATTTTGTAAACAGCTAAAACTTAATTTTTTGCTTTTATGATTTATGAAACAACACAATTTGGACACAATTTCTACTGCATGCCGGTGGAAGCTTTAAAAATGTTGTTGTCTTGAGTTCTATCACAAACAAGAGTTTAAGTGATGCAAAATTGATCAAAAAGCTTCGAGAAAGCGTTGAATACAAGACAAAACACGACCAGGATAACCTTAACATCAAATAAAAAGCCTATCGATGAAAAAAAGTTGTCACAAAAATATTTGCAATCGGGTGGGCTATTTTGATTTGTGCTAATTCTAAGACTTCTGAAACTAACCCAGATAGGAACGAGTATCCAAATTGTTATAGTATCACGTGTTAAAAAAATAACCCATATGAGTTATTAGGAAATCTAACTTTTTGTAAGCTTAAATTTTGTTTTAATATTTAAAACTACGTGGGAGAACAGACATTGTTATACTTTTCATTCAAATGGTGATTCAATTTAAAAATTACGTAACGTCCACAAAAAATGCATAACGGGTGTATTTTTAGGCGTGTAGTTTTCAATCTGGCAATACTTTTTTTGGAATTGCTCTTTATGACAGTTGGCACTTGATTTATTATTCTGTTTGGTTTGTTTCTTTATAATAAATAGACATACTCCTAAACATTGTTTGCAAATCGTACAAATTAAATCGTACAAAGTAAAATTTTGGTGAGTGCATTATTTCGCGTCGTCGTGCGTCGTGGGCCTGTGGCTGGACTATTTTTCGTGAGTTTATCTGAAGTCGCTTGTCTACGCAGATAACCTCTATCTAGACAATTGACGCCTTAGAAGAGAATATTTGGCGCGTTATTACTACCATTTTGTTTGGGTTTTGTCTCCTTTTTGTGTTTTTGAAATGATTGTATTAAAATTCAAAAAAAACTATATATTAATTGAAACAAATGAAGTTTTAGTTTTTAATAGATTTTTATTTTTAATAATTTTCACAAAAATAATTTTTATTTTCGGGAGGCGACGCGTTTCGGACTCAGTCCATCATCGGGCGCAAACTTGTCGTTATTACTACCGAACGTACCCAATTTCCATGTCAACTAGAATTTAATCGAGCTGTCACTTTCCCGAAACCATTTTTAAAACATAATGGCAAATCTTTAACTTTATTATCTAAGAAAACACCCTTAATATTTATCAATAATTGCTGATGTTGAGAATTAGTTAACAAAATTATTGAACAACTCAAACCATTCTTCCCTTTCCTTTCTTTTTGACAGTTTTAACGGCATATTGTCTAATCCCAATTATTATTATTTTTATCAATTTAGCCATTTTCTGACAGTTTTCATAAAACGTTTAGACGCTTCTTGCCCTTAACAAACATTAAAATTGAAGAGAAAACTTATACCCTACTCAGTTATTATTAAAGTTATTTAAAAATTAATAAGATTTCTGGTTGGAACAAAAAAAAAAAAGTTTATTTTTCAACTTCAACGTAATTCGATATTACAACCAAAAAAGCAAAAAACGATGAGTATCTTTCATCATTCGAACAAGATCGAATACTTGTTTTATTTTTTGTTTGTGTTTTTCAAAACTATTAAATTACAAACATATTTTTCATTTGGGATATTCTATACTCTTTTAAATATACTATGTTCATACATACAGAATATACATGTTCTTTTAAAAAAGTATTTGAGACTTTAATAAAAAAAAAATGAAAACCAAAAAGATTTAACTGATTTTTATACATAAAATATATTATGTACTTACACACTGCTACATTTTTCTGTTTTCTGGTGTGATTTCGTTTGACATTAACAACTTTTCCATCTATTCTAGCCCCTTCGGGCTTCGGGGTATTTTTTTCAAATCCTCTTCAGCAATTAAGGAATCTATTTAGTGACGCATCAGCAGCAATAACAACAACAAAAACGGCAAAAATACCCTTTTTTTCTCGAGCTACAAAAATTAAAAATAAGCAAAAGAAATGCTCTATATAACTAAACTAATACTTAAAACTCAAATAGCGCTCTCAAGTGTAGGAATGAGATTCACATTGCAAAGCAATGGCAGGACGAAAAAAAAAACTTTTTGAAAAACGCCAGCAGGAGGAGGAGTGATGAGGATGGGATGGGAAATGATGAGGCTGATGGGGTGGGTTGAGGTTGAGGTTGGGGGTTGTGGTAATTATTGATTTTGTGTCGTTAGCTTAAAAGAGTCCGTACCTAGGAAGCTTCGGCTTTCTTGTGTTCGTTCGCTTCTCTCTCTCGTTTCGTTGGTTGCTATTTTTCACGCCAAGTTCTGCCAGGCTGGTGGCTGATGGTTAGTTGGAAGGAACACAAGTATGAGACTTTTTCCACCTCTCTCTCTCTCTTTGTGACCCACACCCCTTGCGAGTCCCAAACTCAAACCCTGCAGCCAACTAACTGAAACATTTCTATATAAAAATCTAGTTAGGGTGGCATTTTTTCAAAATGTAAAATGTGAATACAAAAAATCCTTGCTTTTTAGATTTTTTCCCGCAACCACAACACCCTTTTAGCTGGCTTTGCTTGCCCCTTCCTTTAACCGCCAAGGAGGAGATTTTTTTTCCACCATCCGTATCCCCCGCGCGAAAGGGAAAAAGTTTTAAGTTTTTTCCAACTTATTTTTGCTTTTTTGTTTTTGTATCTTCCGGAGGAAAAAATTTCCATTTGCCAACTGTATATATGTACATATATATTTTTTGTCGTCGATGGAAATTTTCTTTTTTAATTTATTTCCTCTAGTAAAAGCAATAATGTCGTGCTCTATGTGTCGTGGTTATATTTTTTCTTCAGGGTTTTTTCTAGTTTTTTTTTGTTTTATGTGTGCAAATTAAGATGGCCGCGCTAAAGAACGGAAGCGGGAGCAGAGGTAGGAGCTGGAGCTGGAGCAGGAGCAGGAGCAGGAGCAGTGGCATCAGCTACTTACCAATCGTAATCGACAGAAACGAGAAACGACACAGTCAGACATTTGGACATTATTGCCCAGAACCATCAGAGGGCTATACTATACTATCAGGGCCGGCCACCATTAAAAGAGACTTGGCCCAGGCCAACCTATACTCCTTCTATAACAAGAGAATCAAATTGTCTGGGAAGAAGACGAATATTAGATTTGTCTTTTGTTCGACGTGGTTTGGTAGCTGGTGGTGGGATGGTTATTTTTTTTTTTTTTTTTACTATTTTGTTGCTTGTTTAGATCTTTTATGTAAGAGTTGTTCCCTCTGTGTGGATTTAAGACAAAACGATTAATTGTCCAGCCATCACGTTGCACCCGAAGGCATTCCTTTCAATTTAGCGATGTATTTGTACTCTGAACAAGCTTATTTTCTTTTTATTTCCTATTCTTCCTCTCAAATTGCTTTGTAATTTGAAATGTTTGCATGGAAAAACCAATTGGAATGGACATGGACACGGACTACGAACAGTGGGAATAGGGGTAACAAGCACATCAGGGCTTGGATTTTTCGGTTCAGTTCGACTTAAAGGGAAGAAAGCAACGAAAGGGCAATGATTATTATCTTGCCATAGCTCCCAGAGTAAGTCTTAACGTCTTGAATTAAGTAATCTAAAGTTGTTTTTTTTTTTCGTCTTATTTTGATTTAGTATAATAAATCAATGCATAGGTTAGGTATGTATATTTTCTTTTCTTCAGATTTGTCGACGCCAACTCTAACGCCGACGACGAAAACGAAAACGACGACGCTTAAGTCAAAATAATATGTTACCGCGTCCGTGTCGTGCTTCTTGTTTAACTTTCACAATACAATTTTAATCTGTGGTTTAGCTATGCGCTAAGCTTTGGCTTAAAGATTAAGTTTCCCAAGGAAAATGGTTATTTCTTTTTAGTTTAGCACTGTGGTAAAAATAGCATTTTAATTTAAACCTCAAGGGTAGTTCACACGACTACTCGCCTTTGAAGCACTACATTTTTTTTTTTTTTTTTTTTTGTAGTGGACTAATACAGCAATCGTTTGCCTACAATTCATTGAAATTAATGCAAATAACAGCAGTGGAAGGAATATTTTATATGCATCGTTTCACAGCCTTGCACTAATCTGGAGCAAATCCACTAATGTTTTTAACAAAACTATCATTGGTCCTGGGTTAATGGCGCTATCTAATCGAAATCGACTCATTTTAACTTAATCCAAAATGTAACTTCCCAAACTTTGGATTCCTTTTAAAAAGGTTGGTTTACAAGCTCAAATAACCATGGATTATATAACACACAGTTATCAAATTAGCCCTTAGTCTATCAGAATAAAAAAATATTTAATTCATAGTTTTTTTTTAAAGATTGACTAATTATTAATACGCTTGTTATAAACGTTGGTTTTTTAGACGTTTGGTTTTCAAGATAAAATAAAATTCATATAATTTGATTTTGTGGCCAAGAATTTATTGTAAAGATATGCTTTAAAAATGATTTCGAGCAAGTGGCAGTCGCGGTTGGAGAGGCCCAATTTTCGACCACTTTTTGCAGCAATTGGGGCCGTATGTCAGCAATAACGAGCCGAATATTCTATTCCAACTCGTCAATCGTCTTGTAAACCTCCCCTTGATAACCCCACCAATAATAGTAAAGTGGTGTTAAATAGCACGCCCACGACCCGAGTCAAAAAGAACAAATTCAAAAAAAAATATTGTCCGATTGAAATAGATGTCTTAAAAAAAAACAACTGGCAGTAAAAACTACTGAATACACTTTAACCATTGTGAACTGATATTTTATTTTTATTTCGATACTTATTTCACTTATTGTAAATACACTTTGCGAAAGTGAATTTGGGTGTTCCACAATTCGTTATCGGGAATTGGATTTTCGAACATGCAAATGGATGTTCTGTATTTCGGTTTGTTCCATTTTTTGAACACCATTTTTTATTTCTGTGAATTGATCTTTGATAGCTTCCTTCTGCTAGGAGTCGGAGGGTTGCAGCAAGTTTTTGAATTGAAGGAATCGATGAAGGTATTATAAAAGGTTCTATTTCCCTTAACATATAAAAAAGCGTCTTTGCTTAATCTAAAATTACTTTATTTATCAGAACGATTCCACATAATTTTCACACACTTACATTGTGTCAGGTAAATCCAATATACATATTTGATTTGTCTCGCAAAATTCGTCTTCTTATTTTTTCTCTTGAATTCTGCTTCCTTTTTTCACTTAAAATTGCCAATAATATTGCATCCATCTTCAAAACAGCAAAAATTTTACTTCAGAAACAAAATAAAAATAAACGATCCTACAGTTCTGACAGTTCGAAGCAATTTCGAAGTTTTCGAAATCGGTCGAATTGAAGAATATGCAATTATTTCATTTCACGTGAAATTGAAGACAATTCACTTTCGATCGAAATTCGGAACATGGGCGTTAGTTTTGTTCTGAAGAAAAAGTCGAACCAGACAAAATGCGAAAATCTGTAGTTATTTACTTATTATGGCGCAGTGATTTTCAAAAGATAAGGAATAAAAATGAAATGTCATACAAGTAAAACAGAAAATAAACAATTCTTATTGACAAAATAAACAACTGTTGATTTTGACGAGTTTTTACAGATCTATCTGTCAAAGAAAAAATTAGTTCATAAAATGTTAAATTAAATATATGTACATGTTTATTGAATACCAAACCGAATAGTTCAGAACGCAAATATTGCTATAAAAAAGCGAGCTTTTTTTTATCTAAACTTTTCGGAACATTGTCATTAAATTAAGCTATTTTATTTTCGTAATTTGTTGTTCAAAGTGCAGTTGTGTGTACAACTTTATACAAAAACACAAAAACACCGACATTAATTAAGTAATTTTGTATTATTATTTCTAGTATCAAGTTTGGAATTAATTTTATTTGAATCATCGTGGTTACAGAAAATGGCCAGATTATGTTTCTAAGATTACTTAGATTTTTTTCCCATTAGGCTTGACACAGCAGGAGAATCAAATGAGCTTTTTAAATCTTTTCTTTCTAGTTGAATTTTGTAATAGAGAATAATTGAGAAATAAAATACAAATGTCTGAGAATACGGAAATCAGATCTTAGAAATAAAAACTTGCCAAATGGAATATGATTGAACTGCTACCATTTTTAAGGTTATTCACCCATCCCTATTGTGAGTGTCAACTATCAATTGACAGTTGATAAATAATGAAACTATTAGCCCTATTATGGCTATCAACTATCAATTATTTGATAACTGATAACTTCTATCAATTTATTGATAATTTGGTATTATGAGTATCAAATGATAATTTTTCACCCATTGTGAATACTAATCAATATATGATTGTGAATAGGTTTTGTTTGGTGTTTGACGTTTGTCATTTGTGTTGAGCTCTTGTGTTTTGTTCTATAAATAATTTCGGCGGAATAATGTAAGTTGTTTTCATTAAATAAATTTGTCTTTTTTCTAAATAATATTTTGTTTATTTAGGAGTAGAATAGTTAGCAACAGAAAACAAATAGAAAGGCTTGTGGAACTAATGGAGGAAAATCCTGAGGTTGCAAAAGGCATTTGTGCATAAATCTCTGAGCGCTCAGTTGATGGTACATGCCTATTTATCAACGAAGAATTTGTGCCTGATAGAAAATTTGATGGATATCATAATTTTTGACAGCCGTAATACCAAGTTTAATTTGCTTATTTTAATTCATGAATTTATAATTTGTCCAGTGGGTTTGAAGCATCTCGTAATACTGTTTATTTTAGCTTGCACGATAAACCTTCGTTCCTCAGTACAATTGCCTTCAAACAACAATTCTAGTGAAGGCATTTCGTTCTTCAATTTGTATATTCAATTAAAACTACAAAAAACTTTTATAAATAGTATTTAAATTACAATTCTTTACCATTTACAAATATTTGATACATTTGTCAACGAAGATTTTGTAGCTGATAGAATACCTATTTGATAAGTATCAATATGTTTGATAGCCGTAATACCGAGTTTATCAATAAAGCTATTCACAATAGATCTTTTAATTCACTATTTATCAAAAATTTTGATAATTGATCACCATAATACCGATTCATTAATTTTGTTGATAATTATTTGATAATTATCAACTATTATCAAATATCGTGTTGATATTTGATAACCATAATAGGGCTATATGCCTTTCAGATAAAATGGAAAGAAACATTAACAATCATACATTTTGTATCAATGAGCTAGTAAAATTTTAAAATTAAAAAACTATCACTAGTGTTCACTTGCTATAGGGATGATTCCTAAAGTAATTGTTACACAATTATTGAAATAGGCGCTCATGAAGAGTTATAGATTAAAATTAATTAGTTTCCCCAATAGAACTTGAACGACTTTTTTACATTTTTATCAGTTTCAAAAATAAGTAAATTTAATTTATCAATAGAAATTAAAAGATGATAATGATGCCCATTGTGTTCAAACGAATTCCACGTACAAAATATTTATATGAAACAGATCAGGAAATTGGTTGCGAAAAATTTGTCTTGAACATTTCTAAAGACACATACATCATTCATCCTTATTGCGAAGGGTAATTCATAAATTGATATTTTCAATTTTATATTATCAATTTTATTAAATAGCACATACATATTGTTGACCCATTGTGAATACTTTTTAATAATCTGTTTTGAATGCAAATATCGGTATTGTGAACAACAATTTACATCAATTTTCTTACTAGTATTAGAAATTAGTTAGTTAGTAAAAATTAGTAAAAGTTGTGCAGATTAGTACAGTCAATGGAAGAGAACACTGAACTCGCCAAATGATTTTTTTCCAAAGCTGTAGATGAAACCAAGTGTGAAAATATTGCTGTAGAGTTTAATAGCTTAGGTCCTCAAAAACAAACTTAAGAAAATTACAAAATTAAAAAGAAAATAGAAATAAGATCCGCTGGTAGTTGCCTCAACAGACTTCTTAACTTTATTTCCGCATTCTAGCCTCTTCTACAAAACCATTAAACAACTCATCTTTGTCAAAAAAGAGTTCCTAATAATTTTCTGTGCACGTTCATCTTCCTCAAGAAAAATTAAACCAACAATATACAAAAATTGATATTATGTATTTACAATAGCATACTATTTTATCAATTCATTTTGCAATACCGATATCAATTGATAAATTCTATCAACCATCAACTTGATTTGTTGGGAGTTGATTTTTGCAATAAGGGTTATTATTTGAACGCACCTAAAACAGTTTATAAACTAAACTTTTTCGGAATTTAAATGTTAGAAAGTACCCTTAAGAAAAAAAATAGTTTCGTTTTTACTAGGCTTTCAATTGTGTGCTAATATTTTTGGAATAGATCAATATTAGACTATTCACAATAGATCTCATCTCTACGTAGTTAAAGACTGATATATAAAATAAAGTTCCCAAAGTTCCCCGACATGTCATTATTGACTTCTTGCCCAGAAGAATTTAAAGAAATGGAATTCTCTAATACTTAAATATTTATTTTGATTTAATATAAGCTTTTTGCCCAAAAATTTCAGGCCAAATTATAATACCACATCCTCAAACGAAAAAAAATTTTGTTTTTACTTCATCACAAAAATTGTGGTAGTCGTTTTTATGAAATAATGAGATTTCTCAAAAATAGAAAGTATCAATTTAAAAGTAAAAATATTAGATTAACGATTAAAACCAAAAATTAATAGAAAGGATGGTCTTATCACAACACATTTCTTCCGAAACAAATGATAACAAATTTAGCTGGAGATATAGCTTTTTCGTGCTTTGCCACTTTTGCACTCATCAGTCTCCTTTTTGTGGTGCTAGTACGAATAGTACAATAAAAATAACATTACTTAACAATCTGGTTCGTTACCGATCTTGACAGAATAAAGAATGGTCAAATCTAACAAGCTAACATTCTAGTACGAATAGTACAATAAAAATAAGATAACAAATTTAGTTTCAATTAAATAGTCACATTTCAAAAAGTAGTTCTGTTTTTGAAATGCAATAATTTGCAATAACATTAACACAATATTACCTCATCAGTTCTAAAGTTAGTTTACGATTTTATCCTTTTTGAAAACATTTTAAAAGACAAAGGTTCTGGAAAATTGAAATGTAAATAATACTTCTCCGAATAAACTTATCGTTTTTCAAAATGTAGACAAAAAAGTGTTATATTCGAAACAGAGTTCATGAAAAATGTGCTTGAGTTTCAAGATTTTAAATTAATTTATTTATCGATAAATTTGAATTTAAAAAAAATAAAAAACATAATTTTTGAAACAGAATCCTCTTCCAATCAAAAGCCTAATCCTCTAAACACTATTTGTATTTTTTTAAAAACACTTTATTTTTTTCCGATGTTGTTAGCTACAAAAGCATAATCAATTGTCCTGCAGAAGCAGTTCTGGGAGTGAAATAACACAGCATATAAAAATAACTTTTATTTTGTTATTGTTGTAGTTTGTGCATCTAGAAGAGGAGCCCTTTACAATTCCACTCCTTTTCGGATTCAGTTTTTTTTAAACATTTTTCTCATTCATTTCTTTCATTGTATAAGTTGACCATCTGACAAATCTCTCTTCTGAGTCTGTCTGTCGCTTGTATACTACGCTCTAGCAACAGCTCTCAATGGTCTAGGAGGTGTGGGCTGTTTTGGGGGGGCTGGGAAGAAGGTTGTGTCTCAACCAAAGTTTTTTCGTTTTTTTAATGTCCCTTGTGCAATGAAGGGAATCCGTTTAAAAAACCTTCTCCAGTTGTCCTTTTTTCCTTCTTTTTTTTTTTTTTTTTTTGAAAGACTACTTCCCTCTCTTTTTTTTCCAAGCTTAATGCTAGTTCTTCCAAGTCTTCTGGTCCTGGTGCTAGTGCTGGTTGGGGCTGTCTGATTAATACGAGTAAAAAAATGTTTCGAAAAATACTACACCATCGGAAGAAAGGAAAAAAGAACGAATCTGGTTAGGAAAAAATAACTCCTCGGAAGCACGAGAAATGCAGATTCCTATGGTATATGAGGCGAAAGGAAAAAAAAGACCGTCCACATTTTGTACATAAATATAGGGGTTGCTCGGCTATAGTTTTTTTCGGATTTTTATTTCTACACCGCCGCCGACCGACGAGGGTGAGTTTAAGCAAAGACATGGTGTCAAATCAACTCAAACAGTAAGACAAAGACAGAAAGCTTTTTTATTTTGAGTTGTTGTTGGCTATGCTCTATAAAATAAAAACCCAGGCCCACCATCACCCATCCGATATTCTGCTGTGCTGAGCTGAGCTGATGGTAGGTACTCCAACTCCTGAAGACCCCAAGGATACAAATGAAACACTTATACAAAAAAAATCCTGGGAAGAAGAATGCGAAATTATACAAGTGCCAGTAATTGGAGATACTACAACAACAAAAAATAGCTGAAGCGGCGAACATGTTACTAGCTCTAGCTACGTGGTCGGGTATGGTTTGCTGCCAGTATAGGGGGTGAAATAGGAAAGGGAAAGGGGGCAGCTTATCAAGGGTACCGTGGGCGCTTCTCAGCTAGTCATTCATCCAGCGATGAAGCTTCTTCCATTTACATAAAAGCGAAGTGATGAGAAAAAATCCCTTTTTTTTAAGGTTTTTTTTTTGTTTCTTCCTTTTCTGCAAAGGCCCTCCTCATACTCTCTACCTATTACCCTGAAAAAAACTTATTTTCTTTTTTAAATACCCTTTTTCTTTGGATTTTTTTTTGTCCTCCTTAAATCCTCAACGTGTATAGTTGCTCGCTCGTCAATGTATTTGTAATGGAGAACTTTGGAAAAAAATTAACTTTCATTCTAATACACAAGCTTTTAGGTCGAGTGCTTCTAATATACACGTAGAACGTATAGATATTTCGATATATCTATAGGTCGACGTAGTTCGTCGCTCGTCGTTTTCGTTGTCGTTGTCGTCCTATAAGGTGACCAAGAGCGGTCTTAATTTTTTTTTTTTTTTTTGGTTGCCTTATTTTTTCCTTCAATTTATTAAGGTTCTATTTTGAAATGCACTCAGACAAGCTTCTAAATGGGATGCCTGCCCTGTGGTTTCATTTCTCCGCTTTATCATTATTGCCAGCGGACTTAAAATTGTTCACTTTGATTTTTCTTCTTGCATATACATACATATACATATATTATATTTTAGTATATGGAGTACTTTTTTAATATTATTTTTTGATTGAGAATTTAAATTTTTCAATCTTCCAAGAGGTCGTTTGGAATTTCTTCTTAAAATTACATAACTCATTAGCTAAATAAAAGTACGAAAAGACTATAATTTCCCAATTAAAATAAGCTAATTTCAAGTTGGAATGAAAATTTTTACTTTAAAAATTTCACTAAATATAACCTTCAGGAGAGGAATTTTGATTATCACTGGATTCTCATTAACTCAAAAGCTATTTTTTAACTTGTTTTACAAAGCCGCAAAGAACTCAGGCATATCACGATTTCCATCGTAATCGGAAACTTCTACGAATTCAGAAAAACCGTATCACGGAATCCGTTCTTAATGCAAAATTATATAAGATTTTCCACTAAGAACGTATTTGGTAATAGTTTTTTTTTTTTGTGATTCGTAAAAGTTCTTGATAGGACTAAATATAGGATCCGTAAAAGGCATTTATAGTTTTCAAATCAGCGGAACTGTGCGAAACGTTGCTCAATTAGTGAAGTTGTTAATTCTAATTAAACGGGAAAGCCTTCGTTTATATTTTAGCCGTTTAATGTTACCTGTTTCAAATTTCATTTTAGCGCCAAACATCACAAAAAAGTGAATTACACTCGAACTGAAGTCTCCAACCAAATCTATTTTTATAAACAACAACCACGTTCACTTAATTATATTGTTCTGGTTCAACAAATTAATATATTGAGAAGTATGTATGTTAGATTTATTATTAGGAAGTCGGAATTATAACAACGCTGAAAATAACCTATATTGACAGTTTTCACAAATGTTTTCCTTTCTTAAAAGTTTCTTAGATCCCCTGGGTGTAATAGTTAGTGCGTAGGACATGCTCGGTCTTGGGTTCCTGTACCGCCTCTTACGAGGAATTGACTAATCCACCAAGAAAAATTCTTGTAACGAAAAGTGCTTTCGCAAATCTGAGATGGAGACGGCATAAAACTGTAGGTCCCTTCCTGACATAATTAGCACACAGGGTTGGTTAAGAGTTTAAGGCCCCTATTATGAATAGCGAATCGAACGTTCGACTAAAAGCGAATGTTTTAGCGAACTTGGGTAATATCGGTATTATCGTTAGCGAGCTTCCGCATTCGCTTCAAAATCAGTGCTGCCAAAAATAATTGCATTGAAATAACATATGTTAAATGTCAAATAATGTCAATTGCTTTAATTATTGTGAAATTTGTTTTCTCATATTGTGATTTGCGTTCTTCAATAAATTCACATTTGTTTATTAAAAATTAATTATAATGTTAAGCAACGTCGATTTGTTTTTTGAAGAAACTGATTCTGAAAGTACGAGGGAAGAAAATATTACGATGGGTAGAATTAGGAGAAACATTTGAGATAGATCCAATCCCTTAGAACTCCCAGATCATTTCTAAGTTTTCAAAAAATATCTATTTCTACAAAAAGATTAATGTTCTTTGTTTTGTTAGGTTTGTTTTATATTTTCGCCTGAATAAGGATGCATTTAACTATGTGCTCAACGAAATAAGTGATACATTCACATCAACCAAAACACGTTCCATTCCACCTCTTATAAAACTAGCTTGTACGCTGCGATTTCTTGGAAGTGGTAGCTACCAAAACTGTGTTGGTAATGATTTCGATCTCGGGCTATCCCAACCAACGGTGTCAATCGTTTTGAACGAAGTTCTTCAAGTGCTAGAAACCAAACTTTGTCTAGCATGGATACAGATAGAAATGTCACAAAGGGAAAAACAAGACGCGAGAAACTACTTTTATAGAAGGTGGTGGCGAAATGGAGAGAGGTCAATGTACTTGGGTGTGTAAACAAATTATTGCTCTGAAAATTAACTAATATCGGGATTCCTTTCCATCAGTTCCACAAGCTTTGCAAACTGATTTGTATTTGTTCTTGAAATAAACATTATTATTTTCGTTTTTTTATAATAATTCACAAACTACCTTTTTGTTTTATCACACATTTTTAATTAAAACAAACAAAACAAATAATAACAAATTATCGATAGAAATTTTTCTAGACACGCCAATTTGTAATTCGCTAACGTTATCACTAAATATTTTGATTCGATAGGATTTGACAATTTGAGCGGTTAAATTAGCGAACTCTCTCTATTCGATTCGCTATTCATAATGGGGGCCTAAGTCACTAGTTCGTAGTTCTATACGGACTGTTGAGCCACCTAATTTATTTATTTTTAAAAAGGGTATAAAGTCATTAGTATTCTGTTCGAAAATATTCAAGGCTGACGTATTAAGCCCTTTACAGAACAATTTGCAACCGAAATCTGTTTTAGTATAGGAAAAATCTACAAGTTGAATGTTTTACCAAAAATGTTCTGTTAGAGTAACGTCGAATACAAAATTCTGATTGAATGCAAACTCCTCACAACACTTATTCGGTTCATCTCAGTTATAAAAAAATGTTCCCGATAAATATTTGAATACATATTTTACTGTGTTTTCTTTTGATTAGAATTGATTTTTCTATTTTCCTGAAGAAAATTTATTTCCTGAACAGCTGATTCTATTTTGTCAAAAAATGAAACTAATCGTTTCACTGAGTATTATTTTTCAATTTTATACAATTCCAGTGACATATTTCTACCAGAATAAATTATCTGATGGTTTTCAATCAGGTAATTTTTTCAATGACAGGAATGTTTCAATGGCTGCGTTCAATCTCAAATAGATAGGGTATCCGAATACATTTTTGTAAGAGGGGATGTCAAAAAAGAAGAACAACTGATTTTGAAGGAACCCAATAATTAATTTCAAATTTGTATGTTTTTCGGTAAAAATCCAGTGCATTATTATTAAAGTTATCCACCACAGAAAAGGAGATTAATTTGACGTTTGGTTAATGTCATAACAACCAAACGTCAAATTATTCTCCTTTCAAAAAGAAAAAAAATATGAAATTTGTATTGATTTTATTGATTGTTAATGTAATATTTTTTTAATTATGAAGTGTTAATTTCTTTAAAAAAGAATGAGTGTCGGTAACTTAAAACTTTTAGTATCTCGTCAATTGATTCTTTTCAATAATTTGAAAGTGGTAATGGGTGCTTTGGACAGGAGAATTCATTTTTATACATTTTATTTCGTCTGCGATTTCTTGAAAGTTTTTTATTGTTTTGAATTTGAATCATATGGAAGTGAGACAGATAGTTTTTGTTGACATTTTCCATCTGTCAATAAAGAAATTGGCGTTTAAATGGGTCGGTTCAACAATTATTCTCCGAAAAAAAAGTTTGTTTGATTTGACAAACTAATGTTTCCAAGTAGATTTCAATGAGTTTTATTTGAAATCTTCATTTGAGGAGATTAAAATTTGTATGGTAAATCTTCGAGATTTCAAGGAGATTTGTGACAAATCTAGCTAAATCTCGGTTTAGTGCCCGGTGGAAACGTAGTATAAGATATCCAAAAATCCACATATCCAGGATAGCCTATCCAACTCGAGATTAAACGCAACCAATGGTGAAAACGAATGACAGATATAAACGACCCCACAATCTAGAATTCGGTGGCAATATTTTATTTACGACTTTTTGCGACATTCGTATTACTAAAACGGATCATCGGCGACACGGCCTGGAATATGGTCGATAATTTCTGTATATCTATGTCAATAAAATATCAATTTTAAGGTACTACTTAGCTATTATCTTGAGTTGCCTAAACAATAATCTGATATTTAAAAAAAATATGGTTTTGTGATAAAAAATATAATTATTTTAGTATGTGTTCAGACCAACTACACCATGGAAAAAGAAAGTTTCGGGCTCAAATCTTCTCAAGGTCTCAAATAAAGTTGAGCCCCAAAAAAAAGAGAGATGAAATAACTTTAGATAGCATCTCACCTGTTCCCAACTTTTGAATGCAATGGATTTTTCATTGAATCAAATCTTAAACAATTCTCTTAACAGAAATCTTATAATATCAAAGAATACAACTAACGTCTTATAGCCATCAATTCATTAAATTCAAGTAATATGAAGTAATTTTATTCTGAAACACAACATACAATTCAACATTTGCATTCATTCAGGGTTTCTATGGCTTGTTCTTTGAACTTTCTAACTTTTTGTATACTTTTCATAAAATAAAATCAAAGGGTATCTATACATTAACTTTTTCCTACCCTATTAACTCTTAAACTAATTTATATTTGTCTTTAAAAATAGACGATACAGTAAATACGTACATATATATGTATAGGTATAAATCTAAACCCTTATCCCAAACCTTATTCAAATCCACCACCTACACCACTGCCTCTTTCATCTTAAAGATAAAACGAAGAAGAAAAAATCATTTCTTACATTAACACTAGAAAAAGTGTAAAATAAAGAAAAAAAGTGCGTTGATTTCGTTATATATAAACACTTTCCCCTTTCACTCATTTGCCATCCCCCTACCCTCTATTTCTACAGAAAAAAAAATAAAACTCGAAAAAAAAAACTTTAAAAAAATGAACTTTAAATTAAATAAGAAGAAAAAAATGAATGAATTTGAGATTTTTTTTCCTGTACTTTCGTTTCGGGGTGTTTTAAAACAGTGCGAGTATTAAAATTAAGAAGGAGTAAATATTTGCTTGGCCAATTGCAAGGGTGTACAAGTTTTTCTGTGCTTCTTCAAGGAAAAAAAAAAGAAACCAACCAACACCAACATCTTCGCCGTGGTAGTCGTCTTCGTCGGTCGGTTAACAACCGACAAGAAGGCAGGCAAGTAAAAGGAGGCAGGAACTTGAAGACGAAGGAAAAAATTACTTGAAATTAAAAAAGTTTAAAATTTAGTTATTTTTTATGTTTTAATTAAGTTTCATTTCTTATTATAAAAAAATCAACTTCAAACAAAACAAACAATTTATAGGGTACCTATGTACCTACCTACACATATTTTTATCCTTAAATTTTAAATATATGTATGTATGTATATGCATTTGTTGTTTTTGTTATCTTTATGTAACTTAAATATTTGTTCTTTTTAATTTTTCCAGGGTCTTCTTCGGACCGCTGAGCAGTTGAAAATAAAGGGGCTTTGCGAAACAGCCGAAAGTGTCGATGAGGCCGAAGCAGCAACAGCCACCATCACATTATCAGAAAATATAACACAAACGGTTGTTGGAAATATTGTGAATTCATCACAGGGTAATGAAATAGTCACTACACACACAATTGAAAACAACACAAATACGCATACAACAACAGCAAATCTACAAAGTAATAACAATAATATTAATTCAAGTATTAATGCAATAGTTGGTACCCCAACGGCCACATCGACTCCGCAACTGCGAAAATCACGGGTCAGAAAACGTTCAAAGTCTCCGGATACGAATCATCAGCAGCAGCAGCAGCAGCAACATCAACAGCAGCAGCAACAACAGCATCAGCACCAGCAGCAGCACCAGCAACAACATCAGCAACAGCAGCAGCAACAACAACAACAACAACACCAACATCATCAGCAACAAACAATATTAAGTCAGAATCTTAATACAGCGGCAATAGTTAGCCTGCAACAGACCTCATCTGGTAATTATATACCGGTATCGGGAGGCCAAACGATAACGACGACAGCTGTTAGCCAACACAGCCCTGAAGATTCTAATCCGGATAAGCCAAGTGCTCAGAAAATCTGCAAAACTGAATCAGCAAGCTCACCGACATCGAATAATGGAAGTGTAACTGTTGCACCTGGAACAGCCATTGTAACACAAATCGTTGTTGCCCAAAACGTTAAAGATAATAAAAACATGACCAGTATAGGAATGGGAATGGTAAGTTTCTTTATGCTTTTTTTTTGTCTTGTTATGCACAGTAGTTATTTAAAATTTTGTTTGAAATTAGTTTTCAAAAATAAGCATGAGTTTTGGTTCAAAATCTTTCGATCAATAATTATTTGACCAATAATTTGTCTATGATAAAAGAATGAACAAGTTCCGACAACATAAGAAACTTAATTTTCAGTCAACTGCATTCTTTAAACCACCAAGGTCTAGTTGGCTTAGTTTTTCAGTTGTCATACATTTCAAATTTGGAAGTTTAGATAACTAACCTTTACCTTCAACTGTTCGCACGGAAAATACCAAAACTTTATTATTAATAAGTAAATCTCTTCGCGAAGGCTTCAAATCAAATTATTAAATGGTAGTAAAATATTATTTATTTAAAAAAAAAAAAAAAAAACTAAATTACGTAAATATCCCATACCTTCAAACCTTTATGTCGTCTGAACCTGCCCAATGTCTCTGTTGATTGCGTAGGTTTCTTACGGCCGTTTATTTTGGCCAATCCTTCTTGTGCGACTTCAAATTGCCAGAACAACTAAGTTGACCTTTGATTATTCATTTCAATGCCACTTTTGAGAGACATATATGTATCACAAAATTGTTTGCAATCGTTTCCATAAATTTAATATCTCATTGGAAACTTTCTTAAGATGACTTTCGGACATGGACTCAACCAACATGCGTCTCGAATTTATAGCAGTTCCTTGGTAGACCCTTAACTACCTCAAAGTAATAGCTGCCCACGTGACGTTTTGTCCAAGACATCATCGTTCAATGTCCTTTTTTGATAACAGCATTTACTTGGTCTTGCCCTCATTGACCACTAAACCCATTTTCTCCGCGTCCCTCACAATGCTCAAAAACGCTCCACTGATATCATGCTTCGATCTTCCAATTATGTCAATATCATTCGATGGACCTTTGAAAGATTGTGCCTATAATGTTGAAGGTTGAGTTTTGCACAATTCATTCCAGAACGACATTGAAGAAGTCGCATGAAGTGCATCGCCTTGTCTAAAACCTTTTTTGACATCAAATGCATCTTTGAGATCTTTTCCGACCTTAATAGAGCAGCGTGCATTCTCCATTGTCATTCTGTACAAACGGATAAGTTTGACAGGGATGCCAAAATTAGACATTGGTGTGTAAAGTTCTTCCCTATAGATTCTGACATACGCGGCTTTAAAATTGATAAAGAGATGGTGGGTATCGATTTGAAGTTCCTGGTCATTAGTAATCAGTCATCAGGAAATTCTTCCGTATCCAAGGTTTGTTGTAGCTCCGCAACTAGGATATTTTTACGTAGTTAGAAAGTTACCTCGACGGCACAACCCCCAACCTGGAGGGGCAGATCCTTAGTATAACTTCAAGGACGGGGAGCCGGATAAACCGCTTCTTACAGGCCTGGGCTCCGAATGTGTCGTAGAGGCAATATAAGGTGCTCATTTAGTAGTTCAACCTAACTCGAACTGTAACGCCACCGTTGATTCCTTCTCGGTTATTCCTCCGCTGCCGTCTGGATAAGGAGAGGTGCCTTAATGGAAACCTTTCCGCCCCCTCTCTCGATTGCTAGCCCCAAAAACTTTTCCACTGGGGTTAGAACCCAATCTCCAGTTGACATACTAGACACCTGATGTTCACCGCGAAGCGTTGAGAGTAGGAGCTTTTAGACAGAGAGATACTGATAGTTTTCTAATAAATTGTTTGACATATCGACCAACTAAATATAAAGATCTTAAAATTTCAAGTTTTTTGCTCTAAGATCAGATTTCAAGTCCAAAACTTTGTGTCTTATTGTTCAAGAATTTTATAGGGAAAAATCATATATATTTTTGCAATTACTAACAACTTTGAAATTTTAGTATTCATAATGTTTTTTTTTTTTTTTCTTTTTCAGAATGGCGGTCTCCTCGGAGTACCAATGGGCTTTTTAGATTTTGCACCCGAACCACCAGCACCATCGGCAACACCTGTAACAGTGACGGAGCACGTCGATTTGTCGTGTAATCCAAGTCAGGACACCAGAGATTTATCAAGTGAGTTGGTACTATATCGTTTTTTCTCTCTACTTTCTATATAAATGTATAAATGTAAAGTTGCTGTTTTTTCTTTAAATTTTATTTCTTTAAACACAATTTTTTGTATATATTCCATTTTTTTTTCACCTTTCTTTCTATATTTTACATATATGTATATTCTATTTATTTATCCATCTTATATGGGCTGAACTGTGCTTATGTTATTTACGACAACAACAAAATAAAAAAATAATGTCGCTGTCAATTTGGCTTTTTACTATGTATATAGTTTCTAAGAAGAGTAATTATTTTAATTTATGTATAAATATTTTTCTCCCTATTTTTACTTTTTTGGTCTGCATTCATTATTTGTGTTTTTGATTTAGTATACCAATTTATTTCAAAATCGGTTATGGCAAAAAAACAAAAATAATCAAAATATAGTCAAAAGATATTTCAAGTTTGGTTGTTCAAAGTTTAAATGAAATTTTCAAAGATCGTCCCAAGATTGTCACTATTTTGTATTCGTATAAAGAGCAGTTTTTGTTAAAACAAAACATACATTATTCAAACATAAGAATTTAAGAACGTTTGTCTGTCCAATTTGTTCTTTTGCATAATATTTTCTGGTGCTGGATTAACCGTGCATTTTATATTTCCTCTGTCTACTGCTCTTTATCTTTATATTTCTTTTCCTTATCTCACATTCTATCACTTTTGTTTTGTTTTGAAAAATTGATTCTCGAATCAACAATCAAAACATTATGGCTTCAAAAATTAAAAAAAAAAACAACCAAACCAACTTGAATCTCTTACAACTACCAATTTTTGTTTATTTGTTTGTTTTTGTTTTTTTTTTTTTTTTTCTTTCTTTTCGAAATACAAATTTTGACTAGCAGACACAGCACCAACAAATGGTGGTGAAGTTCATATTAAATTCGAGACTCTTCGTTCTTTAGATCCCACCGAAGCGCTCGACATTGACAATCATTTAGCACAACATATGATCCAACGGCTTGATCAATCACCGATGCATACAATCCACCATCAGTCGTCAACTGGCGACGAGAGTAATTCAAATTTAATTCAGCATATTAAGAGTGAAGTGATTGAGGTGAAGCATCATCATCAGCAGCAACAGCAACAACAGTTGCATGCGCAGACCTTATCACAGCAAGGACAATCACAACAACAGCAACAACAACAACACCAGCAACAACAGCAGCAGCAACACCAACAGCAGCAGCAGCAGCAGCAACAACAACAGCACCAACAACAGCAGCAGCAGCAACAACAACAGCAGCATCAGCAACATCAAGATATCTCTGGTGCAACTGTTATGGAAATTGATCCTAGCAATATCAAACACGAGCCAGGAATGATTATCACACCGGAAATTGTTACAATGATGGCAACGGGTCATATGGGTAAGTTTCAGAGGGAAATGTTTTAAAATTATAATTTGTTTTGAATTTTAATTCATATAAAAAGGTAGACAAAAATGTTACTAGGAATTTGTTATATTTTTAAGGCCCTTGAAAACTTGATATCAATTCTAGTCACTATCTACTTATTTTCAGAGAAAACTTTGTAGATTCTAAGCTCAAAAAATACTCAGATTGCTCAAAAAAATACTCAGATTCTTTGTTTTAAAATAGTTGCTCCTTATTTTGTTCACTAATTTTGTATTGGTTTCGAAGTATGTTTCCCAAATACAGATAAACTTCGGAATTAAATTATAAAAATGTATGTATAAAATGTATCGACCCCCTAAGCAGCCGTGATTTTGCCAGATTGGTTCCCTATTTCTATTTTTAAAGCAAAGCCCATAATATTGAAAGCAAAAGATAATTCCTCAGAAGACATTTCTTTCAGATACTACCAAAATTTGGCTGGTCAATTGAGTGCCCGAAGCTTTTTTCGGTACCCTGTAACTGTGTCTTCTCCTCATGAAAGTTTTTGTGGAGGCCTCCACATCCACAGTACTCTAGGTCTCATTAAAAAAAACTACACAAACTGTTCATGTTTGCGAGTCATATTTTATGTCGAATCCGAACGGCTAAATTATGAAAAAATTATGAAATCACTTTTCATGACAAGAATTACTCTGGTCATTTTCTTGCAAGAGGAAGTACTCTTGAAAAAGCACAGGCAGAGATTGAACCCAAGACCCAAGATCTCTGTTCGTATTTCGTTGGAAAATAAATATTGTATTGTTTTTGAAGATCTTTGACATTTACAAGAAAGACTTAAATCAGAAACTGGTCACTGGACTCAATGAACTTAAGACATTTATACCAACACAAATATGAATTGTTCTGTCTTATTGTTTAAAGACTAAATTATTACGATATTTATCATATTTTCAGTTAGGTATTAGTAGTAAACGAAAGAGACAAAAACCTAAAAAGCAATTTTTTGACTTAATACCTTTTTACCTAACGCCAAAGATATAATACAGTGATAAATTGCGAGTTCGATATTAATGTTTTGGAAGTTGATGCAATTGAACATTTGTCAGAATAATTTGTTATAAAATTGTAAAAATTTATCAATATTCACACCAGAACTAATTTTAACTTAATAAAATGGAAAACTTCGAAGAACAAATGGTAAAGAAAATATCAGGAGTAATTTATATTTAATTTTTTTTTTTTTATGTTTTCCGTTTTGTTAATTGAAGCAGAATGAGGTAAGAACTTAATAAAAGGGGTTCGTTCATGAACTATGGGTTTGTAAGAATAGACAACTAAAATACCTTATGTTGCTGCTAAAATGCGCAACATACAAATTTATGTCTAATTGAAACTCAAACAAACGTAAAAATTCTATCCTCAGTTGGATCCTAATGCTACTTTTATCTGCAGTGAAGAGTTGGTATTTGTAATACGTGTAAAATCTTACTTCAATATGGATATTTTTACCAAAAAAACGCACATATTCCTAGACATTCCCGCAGAATGTTCTTAAGCTCAACTTGATTTTTTTTTACAGGGCAACGGAACTCTGACTAATTTAACTTACTATGAGTTGTCTTCTTACTTACCCCAATATTCGGTCCATAAGAACCCCAATTATAAACAAATACATTCGTTTTTCTTGTGGAAAGCCTTTAAATCTGGCAAAGCCTTAGGATACTTTGCTTCTTATTAATTCTACCATCAAAACCTTTTTGCTTTGCTAGTAGTATAATTTGGTCAGAGTACAATAACTTCGAGGCTGGGATTGAGTTAAAATAAAGACTAATGTGACATGCTTTGAGGAATTCAAATTTAAAGCTTTTATTTTTGTTTTGTTGCTATTTCACAAAATACTTCAAACAGTTTAGCTTTTTTTGTTATGCGACATATTATTATATTAATCAGTACTTTTTCACTTATTATTTAATAATATTAGAATATTATTGTTTTTACATCACTGTTTAACGTTTTGATATTAGGTCCCCACAATATTCGTTATTAAGATCATGTCGTTAAAATCTTAATGATTTGATTCCGTCAATTTTCCTCGTAAGAAGGAGAAATCTCAACAATAAATCAAAGCATGTTCCTTCTTAAAAAAAAAAAAAATAGATAAAATCCAACCTTAAATAATTATATGAGCGAACCCAAATAAAATCTATAATTCTTATCTACACAAAAAAAATAAAAAAACATTAGTTATATTAAACATTTCTAACAAATCATTTATTCCTGATAATTACAGATATATACTCAGATGCCAGTGAGGATTCGTTGATGATTGCAAATGGTTCCCCAAATGACAATAACGAGCCACACTATACAAATTTGGACCAACAACAAGATATCAAAGGTCAGTTTAATGGTCCCAAAACTTGGACACAAGATGATATGAATTCAGCTTTAGATGCATTAAAGAATCAAAATATGAGTTTGACGAAAGCCTCAGTGACGTATGGCATCCCATCGACAACATTGTGGCAACGTGCCCATCGCATGGGCATCGAAACACCCAAAAAAGAAGGCGGTACCAAATCATGGAATGAAGATTCATTAAACAGCGCACTTGAGGCATTAAGAACTGGTCAAATTTCAGCTAATAAAGCCTCGAAGGCGTATGGTATTCCGTCCTCGACATTATATAAAATTGCCCGACGTGAGGGTATAAGATTGGCAGCACCATTTAATGCGGCACCAACAACATGGACGCCTGAAGATTTGGAGCGTGCATTAGAAGCAATTCGTGCTGGTCATACGTCCGTCCAAAAGGCTAGCTCAGAATTTGGTATACCAACAGGTAATGTTAGAATTCACAAGGATTCTTTTTTTTGTTTCTTTATTTTTATTAGTTGAGTTATTAACATTTTGTCTATTTCTTTTTTGATTTAAGGCACACTTTATGGTCGCTGTAAGCGAGAAGGTATTGAGCTATCTCGCTCTAATCCAACACCATGGTCAGAAGATGCTATGAATGAAGCATTGAATTCTGTTAGGTAAGTCAAATATTACGATTTTTAAAACATTTGGGGTCTCTTAAAAAAAAAACTACACAACGTCTGAGTTTTCACTTTTTGTATGCGCTCAACAATTGATCAAGTTTTGGTTTTACGTTTTGATTCGAGCTTAACGTGTTGATCGACACTAATTTGTGTATTAACTCTATTAACTCATATGAGAAGCGAAGTAATAAATCTGTTTTATTGATTTACTTTACTTAAATTTTGTTTATACATATTTAAAAATTAGTAGACCCCTTAGTCCTTGAAGCACACTAGTTCTTACTCTATTTAGTGGTTGTTTAAAATTTGGTACAGAGCGACGTTAAAAACAATTTTATTGTAAAATAATGATAAGATAAAATGATACAAGGCAGTAAACAAAAAGTAATAAATGAAAAGACATACACAATATTTGACTTACGCTTAATTTCTTCACATTAGTCCTAAGCTGTCCTTATACCCTGTCGTGCCAAGCTAGGTATTTTTACTATATAGAAGTACTTGCCATTTAATCGATCAACTACATTATTTCTTATTCTTCCTAAATGTTTTAACATAAATTATAAAATATGACTTTAAATATAACCAAAAATACAATTTCACATATGAATGTATTTTTTAGCGTGTGGAGCTAAAAGAAAATTACTAGTTCCATGTCCATCTGACTTTCTGCAAAATGTAGGCAAGTCTTATTTTTTTTAAAGATATAAGTTAAGTTAATGTGCATTTTAAAGCATGTAAACACACTTGTTCTAACATTTCTTTCTTACAAGACTAAAATTCTGATTTGGTATCATTAAAACGCCATCCACCGCCGAAATATCAACAATTATTGATGTTGTAATTTTTCTACCCGAAAACGTCGACAAAACTAAACATGCAAATCAGGCTCTTTTCATTTTCGCAAAAAAAAGTAGCCTTCACTAATCATAATAACGTTGCGATTCACATCATCTTTGAAGAAATAAGATATTAAATAGTGACTTCTGATTGCATTGGTAGCTCTTGCGATGTTTCTGAATGCTCTTCTCTACAAGTACGGAGGTTTTGCTTTTTCACGTATACGTTCAACCAGAAATGAGCTTCGTTGCTATACACAACTTTTCTATAAAAGAAAAGTGGATCTTCGGCCAACTTTTCAAGAGCCCATTCACCAAAAATTCAGCGTTGTGGTACCTATTTGACAGAACTATAGCTTAGTTCTTTCGTTAAGAAATCAATTGGTTTCAATACGAGCACTAAAATCTGGTATAATAACCATACCCTAGCTTGTTTTGAAGAGTTGCTTAGGAACAAGTCCTAAAAAAAACTCGGTTTCATATTGATACAACTAAGTACTTGTGTGAAGAAATGAGTTGATACCGGTTTAATACTACACTAGTCGGCATAAGTATTTTGACGAAATAAAAATCGTGTATTTTTCAGTTTAACTTTTTAATGGCTTTATAAAGAATTTTTCTTTTTTTAAATATATAACTAACACAATCTTTAAAATAGTCAAACAAATATTTTTTCATAGAAACTTAAAAAGATATAAATAAATTATTGATTTCACTCGTTGGCATAAGTATTTTGACAAGTATGCATTATTAAGAACACAAAGTTTAAATTTGACAAAAATAAAGAAATGAAGAATTTAGTAAAATGTATAACCTCCTTTGGCTTCAATAACTTTTTGAAGGCGTCTCGGTACTGAATCCACTAAATTATGAAAAATATCTGGAGATATCTCTTTCCAAAGGGAAGTGACCTCAGCAATTGTCTCCTCTCTGGTTTTATTTAAAGAAACTGTTCTTTTGCGTTTCAAAAGAGACCAGACGGTTTTCTATAATATTTAAATCTGGACTTTGAGGTGGCAAGTCCAAAGAAGTAACATCAACATCCTTCAAAAAATTCATTACCAGCCGGGCTTTGTGGCATGGAGCATTGTCCTGTTGCAGGATGAATGATTCGCCAATAAGCATATCCCCGAATGGAAAGGCATTATCATTTAGGGTACTAACATATTGGCTTTTGTTCATAGAGCCGGTGATAGGAACCAAGTCACCAAGTCCATTATAAGCAACACATCCCCAGAACATGACAGAGCCTCCACCGTGGCTCACTTTTTGACAAACGGGCCTTTTTTTTTCCCTTACTACCTTTGGCAATTTTACAAAAAAATTATTTTTTGATGAGTTATACTCAAAGGAGCTTTCATCTGTCCATAGAACGCTTCTCCAGAACTCCTTTGGCTTGTGCAGATGTTCCTTTGCGAATGCCAGTCTTTTAAATTTGTTTACCTTTGTAATGTACGGTACGTCCTTAACTTGAATTGTCTTGAAATCTCCTTCTTTTAAACGTCGTCGGACAGTACGCTCACTGATTGGATTCTTGGCCGTTAAATTCCATTTATCTGCAGCAGATTGAGGCTTCACAAAAATATTCTTTTTAATTCCCGTAAAAGGATTCGGTCTTCAGTGTGTGTTGTTTTGCGCCTAGCACCTGATCTTCTTAAGTTTCTTATGTCATAATGCTTTTTAAACTTATTAATTTGATAGTGCACAGTTTGACATGACACATTAAACTCATTTGCAAAACGTTTTACTTCAAATAAAGTTTAATATTGCATAAGTTGCTTGGTTTTCACGTGCAAAGTGTAAAAACAGGTACACAAAGATTCCGTAAAAATACGTATGCCACACAAAAATTCGTTGTTTACATGCATTTTTATGAGCAAAAAGAGAATGCAAAATGTAAACAGTACAAAATTTGGCATGCATAGAACTAAAAACATATTCTTTGTTTTGCACATTATTTTTTCGACGTTATTTAACGATAATTAGCAAAGTCTAGGTTCAATAGTCAGAAAAAGGTTTCTTCAAAATATTTATGCCAACTACTGTAATGTTAGGGCCTTGTCATAACGTAAAGAAATTTGGTTGGCCCCAACCTACATTATATGAACATTGTGACGTCATACTAAAATATTATCTCGAATATAATTGTATGCCACAAGCAATGACGTTTTTGAGACTTGGTGACATTTTTATCGATTATCTTGAGAACAAAAATATATTTTAACTTTCAACTTATGTATCTTATATTTAATATTGTTGTTATTTGACGACAATTTTTTTTACTAAAATCTTATTAACGGTTTTTATTAAAAATAAAAAGATTATCGATTCATGCTCAAGAGAGGGCTGTACTACATTATTGCTTTCTTAGCCCAAAAAAACAGCGGTAAGCAAGAGTAATTCATTTTTTGATCTCAGCGCTGATGCTGTTTTTTGTATTGGAGAAAGTCCTTAACTACCTTAAAGTTATGTCTGACGATGGTTACGTGCGTCGGTGTTGTAGGCCCTTTCTTTATAGTTGCATGTACATTATTTTGTCCTCATTAACCGCTAAACACATTTTGCCTCCTCTTCCTCACTACTCAAAAAAGAACCATTGACATCACTTCTCCGATTATGTCAATTTCATCAGCAAATGCCAGTAATTGGACAGACTTTTGAAAGATAGTGCTTCCAGTGTTGACGTGGGAGCTCTGGAATATTCTTTCATGGGCGATGTTTAAGAAATGGCACTACAACGCATTAGCTTATCTGCAGCATTTTTTAACATCAAATTTAACAGCAGGTTGTAACAGATTGTCCTGTACAAACGGACGACTTTGGCAGGGATGCCAAAACTAGACATGGCTCTATACAGTAGATGCTGTCATATACGGCCTTGCAATCGATGTAAAGATGGTGGGTGTGGATTTGATGTTCTTGGTTTTTTTCCGAATATCTCTATAAAAAAAGGTTAAACTTCAATTGTTAATGATAACTTAGCTTATTGCAATCAAATCATAATTTTAAGGGACACCAATGGGAAGACAATTACTATCGTGGGTCGCATCGTTGACACCTTTTTGGATTTTTAAAAATTTAATTGCATTTAATGTTGAAATCAATTAAATGAGTTGTAACATTTTTGTTTTTAATTTTCAGAGTGGGACAAATGTCTATAAATCAGGCGGCTATTCACTACAACCTTCCATATAGTTCCCTGTATGGCCGTTTCAAACGTGGCAAATATGATATATCCAATACAAGTGCAACAACAATCAACAACACATCAGGCAACACAAGCGGAAGCATTGAAATAATTGAACATAGTCCAGAGAATTCGGTAAGCATATTAGATGATATTTAAGGTTCATTATGTCAACCATTAATAATTGTTAAGTTGCACATGTTTCAGCAAACGTTCCAATATAGTCCAGCGCCGCAGTCCAATCATCAGACTCAACAACAACAACAGCAGCATCAACAACAGCAACAACAACAGCAGCAACAGCAACAACAACACCAACCCCAACAGCAACAACACATCCATCAACAGGTTGTTCATATTCAACACCAACAAACACCACAACAACACCATCACCAACAACAACATATCCAACAACAAGATGTTGTTACCTCAACAAGTCAGGTTCATACCCAAGCTGGACAAATCCAACATATATATCACAGCACCCCTGAGAGGAGTTGAGAATCAATAAAGAAAAAAAAGGCTGCTAAAACTAAGGGTTAAAACTTTTTGCTTTTATTAAACTAAAAAAAAATAAAGCAAAAAGATAAATACAAAATAACCAGCAAAGAGAGAAACATAAATTTATAAAAGAAAGAAATACGAAAAGAAGAAGAAGAAGAAAACAAGTAACTTAAGTGGAATGGAGGACAAAAGGCTTACAATTTAAATAAGAAACAACAATATACATACAATATCGTCAAAAATAAGAAAACCCCAAATCAAAAAGTCGTCTTATTCGTTCTGCAGATAGAAAAATAATAATCAATAAAATTAAATGAAGGATTTAGTAAAAACCTAAACACATAACATAATCATTTGTTTTGTGTCAAGTGATGTGGCTCAGCAAGCGACATTCAAACTTTAACAGAATTTAAACAAAACAAAAAATTTTAATCAAACAAAAAAGAAAACAGAAATTATTTCTTATCTCGTAAAACAAAAAAAAAAAAAAGATTGAAAAAAGAAAGATGTATTTTTGATAAAACAAATTTAGCTAATGCGCGTTTTTAATTTATCATTTTAATAATAATGATTAACTTTTTTTTTGTTTTCTCATTTTTCAAAAACATTTTTACTCTGAAATCACACGGAAGTGGAACAACACCCACTCACACACATTATTGTTACACACTGTTTACAGAGCGTGTAAGAGGGATAGAGATAAAGAAGTAAATTATATATATATATATATGAATAAATAAAAAAAACTAAACATATATTATTAATCATAAAATACGATATGATAAATATTAAATAATAAACCCTAGATAAGAGTTCTTTGTAAGGCAAACAAAAAAGCAAACAAAAAAATATATATTATATATTAAAAATAATATTAAACAAAACAAAAAAAATAATAAAAACATTTACTAGAATCTTCCATTAGCAATTATTTTTTATTGTTTTATTCTCCTCATAAACAAAAACAAAATATTATAAATAAAAGAGTAAAGTAATAATTTAAACAAAAAGAAAAAACTCAATGTAATTATCATGTAGGCAATAACTAAATAAAAATAGAAATTCATAGAAATATTAAAAACAAAAAATACGAAGAAAAAAACAACCTCACGTCCTTTTTATCATGAATTCCATCAACAAAAATTAAAATACAAAAAAAAACTAATATTAATGTAATTAATAAAGAAATGAAGGGAAACATCAAATCAAAAAGAGAATGAAACTAATAAAAAAGTAAATAATAATAAAATAAAATTAAATTTTAATATTAAGTAAATACGAGACATTTTTTGAAAGTGTTCTCTTTAAAAAAAAAAAGTTAAAAATAAATAAATAAACAAAAACATATATATAAAAATTGCGCCTCTCTAGAGGCGTAGTAAAACGGACTGATCAATTCTCTGTTGGAGTCGAACTTTTAGAATCATTATCAAAACAGAAAATATTATACTTTTAATTTCTTAGGTTTAGATATTTTATTATTAGATTTTATGTTATTTTTTCCCTTTCCCTACTTGAAGCAGAAAAAAAGAAACAGAAATTATCTATAGAAACAACATTTATATATATATATATATATATATATAGATATATATATATGCATATGAATACATACACAAAACTATGTAATAGATTTTAAATAATAAAACAGATTTTATTTTATTTTATATATTTCCTCCTCATTGATATTAATTTACTCGAAAATAATATTTTTTTCTTATTATTTCTTTAAAATTATACATACTTTAAAAAAGATGGGGATTTATGATTAACACACAACATACACAAAACACACATTATATATGTATATGTATGCATATATCACAGAAATATAAACAAAACAAAAGAAGAACAACAAAAAAGAAAGATAAGTTTTACTTACCATTTACCATGAATGTGTCTATATTATATTATTATATATTATTTTTTTTTTGTTTATCAAATTAGAAAAATAAATAAAACTCGTTAATGCAATTTTCTTGAGTTTAAATTGTAAAATATATACTGTGTTTTCTTTTTTTGTTATTTTAAATCATGCCAAATTTTCATTTTTCGTTTTACTTTTGTTTAATGTGAAAAAAAGAACAACAGCAGCTTGATTTTCTTAACATAAATGACAAGGAATTTCTTAAAGACGAAAATGCGAAATCTAAAATAAAACAAGAATTTCCTTAAATTTACTTACTTCGGACTTGTTAAGTCCGTGAAGTCCGCCTTACTGGGCCCAGGGCCTACAGTACTCTTATGCCCTCATTATGAGTAGCGAAGCGAATGTTCGTTTAAGTTCGAATGTTAAAGCAAATTTATAATTTGATAGTATTATCGTTAGCAAGCTTAGCCATTCGTTTCAAATATCAATGGTACCAATATTATTTCATTAAAAAACAAAAAATGAAACGTCAAATAATGAATTTCAATTAGTATTGTATTTCTGATTTATTTATTAAAAAAACAATGTTAAGCAGCATTGATTTTTTTTTGAAGATAACGATTGTGACAGAAAGAGGGAAGAAAGGATAAAGATACATCTAAAAGATCTGCCTGGGTCCCAGTCTGTGTTTGCAACAACTTGAATCGTTCAGATTCCCTTGCATTGGAATTGTTGATTCCTGAGGCCTGGGATTCGCGGCAAATCGTTTTGCTAGCGAGTTTGCCATTTTTCAATTATTGCTTTCGCCTTCTTCGTTTTGAATTCGACCAATTAACAAATTCGAAGGCGAATTTGAAATGTCATTATTTTGAATAAACCTGCAAATTTCACAAATTCAATCAAAACAAAACAAAACTTGTGGAAAAATGTCAAATCACTGGAATATATGTAGGAAGAAAAAGTCAAACCAAAAGTGTCAAATCTCTGGAATATAGGAAGAACTATTTTTGCTTCGCCGCGAATTTGTTAATAAGGAAGGAAATACGACGCGAGTCGAATTTGAAAGATCGAATTGAAAACGATCCGCCGCGAAACTCATAATCAGCCTGGCAAAAAACTTTGTTGTGGAGGTGATTATTGGCCATGGTCGCACTTGACGTCAATAAGTTTTGTTAAAAAGATCCTTCAACCTGTTTACATGTCTCAAGGTTGATACTAATCTCTTGTTGAAGTTCTTAGGAATTAGTCGTCACATCGGTTGAAAGGAAAGCCTTAGAATGTATGCCAAATCAATTGCCTTGGTTGATTAACTGCCTAACTCAGACTAAGAAGTCTGTCTACAGCTTGCTCCAAAGAACACAAAGAAACCTGGCAGTATAGTCCTCCAACAGTAGCTGTGGTATTTTTTCTTCTTTCTTTAATGGAAACTACAAAATTTAATCAACAAACCTTATTGCCAATCTTTTCCTACACGAAACGGAGGTCCAAGAGTGTTCAGTTCTTCTGCAAAACTCTGCCAATAATCTTTTTGTTTCCTTTTTGATGAACCGAATACTCCTATGCCGCTAGCCATATCGCGAATTGCACCAGCCTAGCAAATTGATTTGAAAAATTAAAAACATTTTTTTTATTTTCTTGCTTGTTATAATAATATAAAAAATAGTTGCAAATACCTTTTTCTTTTATCACTAATTTTATCAAACAAACGCAAAATTCTAAATTCGCTAGGGTTATCACTGAATATTTTGATTCAATAGAATTTGACGTTTTGAGCCGTTAAATTAGCGAGCATTCGCTAATGATAATTTAGCGATAACCAAGTTCGATAATATTTTGACATTTGAACTTAATTGATACTCATAATACAAAATTATCGAATTCGCAAGTTTTTAAGCTCGCTTTGCGACTCATAATGAGTGCCTTAATCGCCGTCGTTTTGTGCGATTTCTGAAATACATCTCATCTCTCTCCAACTCTCTCAGTCGGCTGAAGCTCGTTCGATCATTCTTCGCTAAGTACTTCTATGCCGGCCAACTTGTCTGCCCTTCTGTCTGATCGGGTTCCAATGCATCGCTTGGCCCGCAATGCACCCATCGCCTTTTTTTAGCGAACGACCAGCCACTTTCGTCTTCGTATTTCTAAAAATATGGTTAAGCCAGAAATTTCTCAAGATGTTGCAAAGACGACATCACTCCGAACGCAGCCTTTATTAATTTCGTTTTTCAAGTTACATAACTTTGTATAGACTATAGTTAAATCAAAATAATAACAAGATTTATAATACATACATAAGTTCAAATAACTAACTAAGAAATAATAAAGAATACAGTTACTTTAATAAAGCTTTCTTTATATCTAACCTACTTTTATTAAAATCAATTAAAAAATCAAATTCAATAAAAGGGATACAAGAATCAGTAATTTGATTGTGTTTGGCATAATTCGAACTATGAAATGGAAAATATAGAAGATTTCCATCCCTAGGTCGTACAAAAGGTACATAAATATTAAACATTAAAAAAATCTATGTTCAGATTCAGAATATCGAAAGCAGATAGTACCGAATATAGTTTTTTTCTCAATACTTAAAGTTTTAAATCAAAAAATATTTGATTTTCTTAAAATGTGAACCTTTTCAATCCTATAGATAAAGATATAATTTCACACAATTCCAATGACAGATTTCTGTCAGTACAAATTTTTCGGTGGCTTTCAATCAGGAAATTTTTTTCAATGACAGAAATTTCTAATGATAGCTATAAACGACCTGCCAAAAAAATTACAATGTTTGTTTTCAATGATGAAAACCAATGATAGCTATGGCGCCAGTTATCTGTCATTGGAATTGTGTGAAATTGGAACACAAATCAGTGGAACGATTCGTTTCACTTTTGAACATAAAAGTATCAGCTGTTCAGGAAAATGAATTTCGGTCCGGAAAATAGAAACATACATTTTTAGAGAAAAATAAATGCGAAATTACACTTACACTTACACTTTTTCTCTCAATAAAAATTCTTTGTGTGATTTCCGATCGATCAGTATATAATTTTCATTTTTAATCAAAGGAAAACACCGTCAAATATCGATTCAAAAAATTTTCCGGATCGATTTCAATGATAGCTATAACTGGCCCCTAACTCCGAGATATTTTTGACTAGTCAATCTTTCTAAAGAATGATTTTCAATTTTGTATACAAACGTATCAAATTGGATCTATTATGAAAATGTTACAATACTGCATTCTTTTATATCGAAATAAATTCCATTATTGTTGTACACTCGTTAACAACACATTCAATATCAATCTGAATCATACTGGCATCTAATGCAATCCTACACACCTGAAATCTTGAGATCATATGCATTTGTAAATGAAATATAACTTGACAAATCATTAATAAAAAGAATAGAGAGGAATGGTCCAAGATGACTTCCTTGCGGTACACCAGAAAAGTTTTTTATTTCACTTGATAATACATCATCAATTTTAATCCATTAATAATCCAACTATGGAGGTTAGACGAAAACCCGAACAACTCAAGTTTTTTTTAAAGAAAAGACAGTAATTTGTAAATATTGATAAATTAGTTGCCTTCGACTTTTAATAAAGCCATGCTGGGAAGTGTGCTTTCGAACTAAACTATGTGTAAAGCTTATTTTTAACACAAGTGGGGTTGCTTGTCTGAAAATACTCCTTTGTTATTTTTTGTTATTTATTATTCGTAAATCATCTTAAAAATCCATACTCTTACTTTTTGCCGAGTTGATCTTTAGCCGCAGGATTTCTGCTTCTCTCTCCACCCTTGTTGTCACTTGACGGAAAACCGAGATCCTTTAGATTTTGTGTAGTAGAGGCACTGAACAGTATAAAAAAGGGGAGAGTACAAAAAAATAAATATACAAAATAGTCACCTTTCAAGTAATTTAAAAAAAACATTGATTTTTTTCGTCAAAGTATAACGAAATATTCACCCTAATCGAGGTAACCGATTAAAGGTTATGATAACAGATACACAAATGAGATAAACCTGTGAAATAATTTTCGAAAATTCATTAGGCATTGCGACTTAGCTACAAATTGATGGAAATCTGTTTAATTTTACCAAAAACAACGTTTTTTAAACGAAGCTTTCGGACAGTCTTGCAATAACAATCATAACAATATTTTTTCTACAGGCTAAAAGTCGGTAAAAAAAAACCGCGTCAGTTTAAGTAAATTCAGTTTGAAACAAAATGTTATTATTCAAGAAAATAATTGGAAGTACCATTCAATATAAAATTAAGAAATTAAGTAACAAAATAAAATATTAATATTGTTTAAAGCCATCTTTCTAAGGTTTCAAATCGGTTTCGATTTTAGCATATCTTTAATAAAATCCATTGCTTTAAGAAAGATCAAAAACAAAGAAAAGTTTTGGAACAAACAACTAAAAATAAGTAATACAAATTTAAAATCGAAACAATTTTATTTATTTTTATAGAAATGGCTATGTTCATCGAATTTGTTTACTGAAAATAGATTTTGTTCGTCTTTCTTTTCTATCCGATGGAAATCTTCAAAAGACACTCGGTTAGAATCGGTACTGAGTGGTGTGTGACTGTAAAATCACTCTAAAACCATTAATTAACCAGGAACAATCTATAAAAGGTCGACAAATGATTTGTCTTTCTTAATTTAAAATTCACTTTAGGAGAGGTTTATCCATAACTTTTAGACTTGGTTCTTCTTAACCTCCAAACATTGGTCGCATTCACAAAGCTAGTGGCTACGTAGTCAAGGGATTCTGAAGTAGTTGAAATTTCCCCTCCGACGTAGTGTAAAAAATTCGGTTACAAAGTTAGTGGAGATGATTTTGACGTTTCACAATCAGCTGCTCGGTAAAGTAACACGAATTCAAAATGAAATAAATCGTCCAATATTTAAATACAAATATAAATCATTCAAATTGTGTCTTAAATTTGATTTTATTGAATTTAAAAACACAAAAGATAAGTTAAAGTTATCAAATCAAAAATGTTTCTTATTTTATATATTTGCATTTGTCAATAATATGACAGTTCCAGATTGACTAGTTTTGTAGTGTGGTTTTGCATTCACGAAGCTAGTTGAATTTTGACTGCGTAGCTTTGTGAATGCGACCATTGTCTTGTACATCTAAGACGGCCTGCACTTCGAAGTCGGTATGACTTTGCAATCTCTGACTCTGATTCTGTGATAAAGCGTGTTGATTTAACTTCTTTAACACATTCTTCTCAACTTTTTTTTTTTTAATTGTTTTTATTAGTCTTAAAAACTCTTAATTCTATTTGTACAATTGCTTACAAAATATTAGTTTTTAATAAGAAGTTGATTTTTGATTTAAATAAATTTAAGCTAACCAAATTTTTCACGTCATTCGGGAGACGGTTGAATAACTGAAGCCCTTTATAAAGAAGATGGTTTTGTGTCTGCGCTCTTCTATATAAAGGTAACCGAAAGTCTCCAGCATTTCTTAGTGCATATCTCTCATTGGTTATGTACTCTACGTTGTTCTGCAAGTAAACAGGATATAAATTATGTTTTATTTTAAAAATCATGATTAGTGCATTATATTTTAAACGTTGTATCACATTTAACCACCCTAGCAAGCGTAACATAGCAGCTATTGGAGTATACCGGCTGCATTTTAATATAATTCTCATCGCTCTATTTTGTAGGACTTGCAGTTTAGTTTGGTTTTCAAGGGTACACATATAAATAATGGAAGAGCAATAATTAAAATGAGGAAATACAGTTGTATTATAAATTGTCAGAGCACAACTCATGGAAATGCAGTCTCGGATTCTTCTTAGAAAACCCAACTTTTTTGATATTTTATCACAGAGTTTGTTTAACTGGAAGTTAAATTTTAATTTGTTGTCAATGTAAACACCTAGACATTTTATTTCCGAAACACACTCAATGAAATCACCATTTATTGAAATATTTACATTTGAATCGTTACTATTTACGTTTTTGTTGTATTTAGTTTCGATTTGTTTTTGCAAAACCATAGGTATATTGAATCCAAATCTCTTTGAAGTAGTCTTTCCAGAGTAGGAACGTCCTTGCCACTGACATATATAAGCGTATCATCCGCAAACAGACAGATCTTGCAAGTAGATAAAGCTTCACCGCAATCGTTAATATAAAGCAGGAAAAGCAAAACTCCTAATACTGATCCTTGGGGAACGCCAATGTCAATGTCTAAGGAGCTTGAGAACGTTTCATTTATTTTAACTCTTTGGGTCCTGTTTGAAAGATAGCTTGTAAACCACTCAAGTTCTTTTTTCCTGATTCCATATCTGTACAGTTTATCCACTAAAGTTTAAATATTTTCTTTCTAATATGCCCTTTTTATTTCAGCTTTGCATCCAAAGTCATACCTAGGTCCTTGGCAGTATTGGAGTAAGGTACTTCTGTACTGTTTTTAGCAATTGCAACAATGTTTATGTTTTTGTTTGTAAAATGTATACGTCTCGATTTTGTTTCATTTTGTTTGATACGATATTTTTGCGTCAAAACACTTACTTTATCAACTGATCTGTTTACTACTCTAAAGAGTGGGTTTGCAACATAAGATTTCAGTATTTCGTAGTAATTTTAAATTGCAAAAAATATTGAAAACAACAATGTTTTTTTTTTTTAATTTCATAAAATCAGCCGTTACTCTCGAAAATCTTTTTGACGTAGTACATACATGTTACCAAAATTTTGTAAGGTATTAACCTGACCATTGACTATATTCAGTTTTTAAAAAGAAACTGAATTATACAATATTATAATTTTGTAATGAAACCGCTAGAAATACCAGTGAACAATGAAATACTAGACATGGACAACAAGTATAGGCAACTTCGGTTGATGTCATCTATTCCTTAACGCTACTAGCCCTTTAGCGAAAACATGGAGAAACTTTTAAACTTATTTTTTTAATTTTGTTTATTTTTTCAAAATCTATTATAAAAGATGTCCTTAGTTTCTTTAAAAAAAAAAACAAGAGATGGCGTTTTAAAACTAACCTACAAGAGGTGGAACCTTTAAAGGAAATTTTATGTGGAAATATGAATCGAATAGCAATATACATATGTAGTGTTTCAATGAACAGTGAGTATTACATACTTTTGCTAGTGTTCACTTTTTGAAACAAAAAACTATAATTTCTTCAAAAATATTTTCTACTTGTAGTTAAGCCCTTTTTATTAAGTCCTTCTAAAAGTTTTCCCTAAAAATGACTAATTTTTCTCTTGAAATGCCTCCAATTTGACATTTTGGTAAGTAAAGGTAAAGTTTTGGATAAGTTTAATGCAAATTTCAATATAAGTAAATTGATAAGTATTTGTACTTCCAACCTTATAATTATATTAAATAATATTATACACGAAAATTATAATTGCTAACCAAGGTAACGACTAAGCCATAGCTTTAAATGTATTGTATTATGTAAACTTGAACAAATAATAGATAAATAAGTGAATTTGTAACTTACTTGCTTACTTAGTTTATAAATAAACAACCTTAAGACGTAAATTGGAAATACTTTGGAATAAGTTTTTGACAATTTTGGTTATATTTATAAGGTTTTCAGTCACGAAAAAGGAGAAGAGCTTGTTATAAAAATCAAGAATATTGGCATCACTATTTCTATGAATAAATGGATTCTTGGTATTACTTGGTACCTAATTTGCAATTGTGAATGTAACAAAACTACGCAAAAACTCAAATTGTGAATTTACCTCAATGTCATTGTGACAGTTTGCCAATGACATTTCTCGTCGAGTCGACGTTTTGTTTTTTTTTTTTAACAAGCAGAAAAAGAAAACCTTCTCAACAGCTTCATTTTGAAGAAGATTTAATCTTCATTCCTTTTACTTGCAACTGCAACAAAATAGATGTTTCACTGAGATAAAATCATCGAAAAACTTTTAATTTAGAGAACTAAACCTCGAATAAACATGATTAAAGCGATTTTAGTGTTCAACAATCATGGCAAACCTAGGCTATCAAAGTTCTATCAATATTTTGTAAGTGAAAGCATAATTTTGTTTTTCATGGGTATATTTTTTTTCTTTACATTATACATTTCAATTTATTGATTTTTATTATTTTCTTATAACAATGACGACGGTGATAGTCTAAAATAAAAAAATAAAATATGTTTTTTTTTGCAGAACGAAGACATGCAACAACAGATAATAAAAGAAACATTTCAACTGGTGTCGAAACGTGATGACAATGTTTGTAACTTTTTGGAAGGCGGAAGGTATGTTTTATGTTTTAATATTTACAAAACGAGATAACCCAATGCCCTAGTGTTATTATGATAAGTTTGAGACTTAAGAGTGACTAACTAATATAAACATTTCAGCTTGATTGGAGGTTCAGACTATAAGCTTATCTACAGGCACTATGCCACACTTTATTTTGTTTTCTGTGTTGATTCGTCGGAAAGTGAGTTGGGCATCTTGGACCTGATTCAGGTGTTTGTCGAAACCCTCGATAAATGCTTCGAAAATGTATGCGAACTTGATTTGATATTCCACGCTGATGCCGTGCATCACATTCTTGCGGAATTGGTGATGGGCGGTATGGTGCTGCAGACAAATATGTCTGATATCTTAGCTAGGATAGAAGAACAAAACAAATTAGTTAAACAAGAGGTAAGTTATTTGAAGTTTATTTATTTTTAAACGACGAGTAGAATTTGAATTTTATTTTTTTAAAAGACGAGTAGAATGATTTTTAATTAGATTTGTTAGTTTGAAGATTATTATCATATTATTAGCAGCGCATATTTTTACACTTCAAATAATCTTAATTTGTTTGAAGAAACTTTTTTATTTTGTGTCAAAACAATGCAAAGATCTTAGAAGTACTTTTCGCTTTCGTGTTTATTGCTGGCTAAGGAAAAGGCGGATTTATTTGCTAAGCACCTTGAGGAAACGTTCAAACCTTTCGATGGTCAAGAGCTTCTGACTAATGACGGAGAGCTCCAACCAGCGCCGGAAAATTTTTCTATCAGGAATATTACTTTGACTGAACTTGTCCAGGAAATAAAACGGCAGAAAAACAATAAAGCTCCTGGCTACGACCTGATTAACGGTCGTGTCCTCAAAGAGTTGCCTAAAAAAGCAATGGTTAAGCTCTTACAGCTCACTAACGCTGCTTTAAGACTTGCTTACGTACCCACGCAATGGAAAGCCGCCGAAGTAATAATGATCCCCAAACCGGGTAAGCCACCGAATGAGAAAAAATCGTATAGACCAATTTCTCTCTTACCAATTATATCTAAAATATTTGAAAAATTGTTTCTTAAACGAATGCTACCAATTATTGAAGAAAAACGTTTAATTCCCGACCACCAATTCGGTTTCCGGAATAATCACTCGACAATTGATCAGGTTTACCGAATAACTAACGAAATTGAAAAAGCATTTGAAGAAAAAAAGATTTGCTCAACTGCATTTCTTGACGTTTCTCAAGCTTTTGACAAAGTTTGGCATGACGGGCTAAAATATAAATTAAAAGTCTTTCCAGAGCAAATATATAACATTCTTGAATCGTACCTAGAAAATAGATTCTTTCGAGTTAAGCAAGGAACGGAGTATTCGGAGTTTAAAGAAATAAACGCTGGGGTTCCCCAGGGTAGCGTCCTTGGACCGATTTTGTTTGTTCTTTATACCCGAGATATACCCCAAACAGAAGGCACAACTTTAGGCACTTTTGCCGATGATACAGCTGTACTCGCAATATCGGATTCAATAGAAACGGCAACCTCTAAGCTTCAAACGGCATTAAATAGCATTTCAGATTGGACAAAGAAATGGCGAATTGCTCTTAATGAAACGAAATCGACGCACACAAATTTTACGTATAAAAAAGTATATAACTTACCTATTTATATAAATTCTGTGCAAATTCCATACGCTAATGAAGCGAAGTATCTAGGCATGACTCTAGACGCGAAACTTAAATGGAAAGTTCATGTAAAAAAGAAACGCGATGAACTCGAAAATAAACTCCGCGAATTGACATGGCTTATTGGAAGATATTCCAATCTAAGCGTTTATAACAAGCTTCTTATTTATAAGCAAGTACTGAAACCAGTTTGGACGTACGGTATACAACTTTGGGGTTGTACCAACGAAAGAAATATACAAATTTTGCAAACATACCAAAACAAAGTACTTAAAATAATAGTAAATGCTCCATGGTATGTAAGAAATAGCGACTTACATAGAGATTTAAATATAAAATATGTAGAAGACGAAATTAAAAAATTTGCTATAGAGCTAAGATCACGACTTAGAACTCATAGTAATAACTTAATCCAACAATCTGTTAGCGAGGCGTTCGTTTTTCGGCGTCTGCACCGAACAAGACCTTCTGATCTAGCGCAAATAAATTAATCTCTCCACTCGAATTTTGTGGAATCTTCAGGTCCTCTCGTTGGGGAGCTTCCTGACAAAACGCGAACAAAATGACGCTAAAACTACTTGTTAAGCTGGACTTAGTTGTAGTAATAATATAGAAGATAAGGGAGGTGAGTTTTAGTCAGTAAAAATCTGACACTACTATAAGCATCGGGCTTATAGTGTCTCTGAAGATTTCTCACCTTCCTGCGGAAAAAAAAAAAAAAAAAAAAAAAAAAAAATTGCTGGCTAACCATTTTACCAAAATATACATATTACGAGTATTAAGGGACCTGTAACAGCTGATAAAATTGAAAAAAAAAAATGTTTTCTTATTAGAATTGTGTGCTTGCGAAATGTATAAAGAGAATCGAACAAAATGTTTGTTTCTGTTTGAAGAAAGGCGAAAACTACTTCGCTTGTTCCGGAACAAAACAAAAATATATTCATAGCAATCAAATCGATTAAAAACTCAAGACCAAATATTTATATTATAAAATCGTTATGGAAAATACATACAGTGCTGTGCAAAACATTTGCAACTAGAATCTCCAACATTTTTCATTAAAAAAAAATTGTTTAGAAAATCAAACAGGAAATTCTTTCTTTAGTTTTCTAAACTGTTTTGATATTACGTTATAATTGTTGGAAACAAAATTAACACTCTTCACTTAAACAAAAAATAAATCACTAAATACTTTAATAGTTGGAAAATTGCTGTGCAAAACATTTGCAACTTAAGCCTCACACCTAAATTTCAAACTATTTTCTTACTTTAAGGCAAGGAAATGTTAATATTTAATTGCGTATCCTTTATTTTTTATAACGGCTGTATATCTTCTGGGCATCTAAGCTATAAAGTCATTAATAACCGTTTTTGGAATGTCATTCCACTGCCTCTGAATTTCAGCAAAAAGGTCACTTTTGTACTTAAAAATGTTGCTCCCAATTCTTCTCTTCACAATTTCCCACAGGTTCTCTATTGGGTTTAGGTCTGGGGATTGGGCTGGCCATGGTAAAACCTCAATCTTTTTTTCTGTAATCCACTTTGTGGCCAACTTCGACTTGTGTTTGTCATAATTGTCGTGTTCGAACGTCCATTTTCCAATGGGCATAAGGCAGCATGGTGTTACAAAGATGTCTACATAGCCTTCAGATTTTATTATGCCCTACACTTGTCGAATTTGCCCGATTCATGAGCCAGAGAAGCAGCCCAAGACCAAAATTGAAGCACCTCCATGTTTGACCATCCCTTTAGTGTTTTTTTGATTTATTCTTTCACCTCTTGGCCTCCTGACATGTTGTTTTCCACCCGATCCGTGCATATTGAACTTTGATTCGTCAGAAAACGACCGTTTCCCATTTTTGGGGACTCCAATTGAGATGAGTTTTTGCAAAAGCCAAATGAGCTTTCACTTTTTTTTTTAAATAAATGGCTCTTTTGCTATCTGAAAACCTCGCAATCCGGCCTGCAGTGCGCGGCGTCTGATAGTTGATGGGTCAATTAGTAACCTAAGTTCAATCTTTGCTTCCCTGGATGATGCCTTGGGGTTTCTTCGGAAGAAATTTGTTATTTTTCAATCATCTTTTGCTGAGGTGCTTCGAGACCTTCCTCCTCTATGATGGCATAACACCTTTCCACTTTTGATGATTCTACAAATAGTTGATTTGTGAATGGAATATTTCTTTGAAATTTCTTCTTGTGATGCTACTTTTTTGAAATCACTCAAAATTCTGAATTTTACATCCGAGAATATTTATTTCCCGCCATTTTTAAAACAAAATCTTTTTTTTTCAATTTAAAAAGAATTTATTTAAAAAAAACCGTTTTATCGATCAAAGTCCCGGCGAAAACTAACTAAACAAATCAAGCTACACGTATAAACTTACCAACCTCAAAATAAATCAAATTAATCGTTATCAAAATGAGACGAAAAGAGAAATGGCTACTAGTTGCAAATGTTTTGCACAGCAGAAATCATTATTGTTTTTGTAAAAGCAGTGCATTTGTAGAATTTGCCTGTGGATCAGTACTTTAAGATTATGAACAATAAGGTGATACATACAAAAGTCTAAAGCAATAAAAATAATTTCATTGGAACAACGATTATACATACGAATGGTCGTTTTTTGAAAGGCGGTGACAGTTGCAAATGTTTTGCACAGTACTGTATGTATTCAGGATTATGATTAGGATTTCTAAAACAATGCAAGAAATGTGCATAGATATAGCTACAATCTATTAAATATATGTATATACGTCTATAGCTTGAGTATAACTCCCGTCTCTTGGCTGGTCCTGAAGTAACTTACTTAAGCTCCTTTAACGGTATTCAAGGAAGATCTTTTAAAATGATTTATGACATTAGCATTATTAACTTAATTACTTCACCTGAAAATCTTCCTAATATTTCTAGCCACTTTCTCAGGGTTATTTGAATGGAATATGCTAGTGTTAAACATCTGTTTACCCTTGAGATATTCGTTCTTTAGTCGTAATACGCGAATATGGAATTCCTTAACACAATCTGTGTTTCCCTTTCATTGCAATGTCTAAGAGCTCAAAACCAATGTACATTGACATCTCCTTTCCAACTCCTTCCTCTTTTCCTAATGTTCACCCTGTGTCTGGAATATTAAAATATGGCTCAAACTATCTCTCATCTTGCATCGGATTATGATCTAGTAGAATATCCAGTTGTATCCTTTTAAGCAATTAAATCCTAAAACTCGCGACTCCAGTAATGCTCATCAACCACACTATATTTCTATGTCAATGCAGCATTCAGAAGTGCACCTGTTGCATTGTGCACCAACGCCTCCTTTCAAAAATTCTCCCTCCTTTTAATGCTTACACTGAGTCTTTGATAAAACTAGGGTAAAAAACCCCCACTTGCCAAGAACAAAACTTTGTCTGAAGAAATCTGGATTATTTTTAGTGAAAAATATGTAAAAAAAAAGAGTTCCAACGTACAAAAGTCAGATATATTCAGAGTCTTAAATATTTTCCTCAACTTTGATATTAATACCAAAACTCTATATTATAGCTTTAAAATCACTTAAATTTTAAATTCGCTAAATTTTATTCAAGATCTACTGCTATTTTTATATATTTGTCGATAGACTTACCAAGTATTACTTTGGGAGTCAAATAAAAAGAATATGATCTTTAATACAATTTGAAGTAATTAATGGTCCTTTAAGATATGATGTGCTTTTGAGTCATAAGTTTATGCCTGACAATTTTTGTTTTATCTATTTTAAAAAAAAAATATTTTGCCACTCTAGAAATTTTTAAAATGACTTCGATTAGACGCATAAAGTTCATCCAGCAGTCAAATTCAATTTAAGTAGTTAATGTCTCTATGTAAATTGGTTCATCTGTAAGGTTTTCTGCATCACTAAATTCTAAAATATTAACTCTAGTTATACCAATCTATAGAAAAAATAAAAATAAAATTTTAATTTTTAAAAACAATAAAAAAAAATCCCTTTTTGCATTTACAGGCTGGTTTATCAGCAGCGCCGGCTAGAGCAGTAAGTGCAGTTAAAAGTATGAACATTCCACAGCAGATAAAAGACATCAAACTCCCAGATTTGCCTCAAGCCATTAAAGACTTGAAATTCTGACCGGGCCACACTGGTTTCGATAACGTAGTCCTCCATCGCTTTGCGTCCTCCTCACAAAATGTGTATTTCCCAATTGATTCGAACATCTCATCGTCGGCATTCAATTATGATTACTATCAATCCCAGACTCCGATGGATAATGATAAATCAATGTCCTCATCGTTGATGCTGTCACAATCATCACAATCAAAGAAACCGTCATCATCTGGCCCATCCAAATCGAGTTCTCATCCATTGGGTTTCTTCGATTCAAACGAACAAAGTGAACCATTGCGTTCTCTATCATCCGATTTTACCTCTCATCAACATCATCAATCGTCATCTAACCAGGAAAACAATAATCCAATGTCAAATTTGGGAATAAACAACATCAATGCCGATGGCACAAACTTCTATAAAAAGTACACATAAAGTTAAAACAAAAATAAAATCTCACAGCCAAAGTATGGGAGGAGGACTTCTTTTTATTTTGTTCTTTTTTTCCTTGCATTATTAATATTATATTTTATGACTTAATTAGAAGCTAAAAGCTATTTAAATTTAAGAAATTTAAACATGAATCAAAAATTATAGAAGACATATTTATATATTATCTAAATCTAACTTTTAAAAGCATTTTTATTTTTATTTTTTGTATACTATCTTCGATATAAAGCTAAAAATTTTCTTGATAGTGTATTTTTTTGTTTGTTATATTAAATAATACCGAACTCTACACTCGAGGGATCAGAATGTAGGCTTCGGTCTTAACTACCTTATCAAACACTAAATGAAAAACAAGACTATGGGCAGGTTCAGATAACATAAGGAACAGGTTTATTGGAAGCTTGATTGGAAAGTTAAACGAGAAAAATGGGTAGGTTCAGACAACATAAAGGAAATGTACATTTTGACCAAGGCAACTATTTAGTTTTTTTAAAGTCATATATTTTAGACTTACCTCTAACTTCAGTTCATCGTGGAAAAACTTCAAGCTACAAGTCCATCACGATTTGTATAGTAAGTAAATATTACTTATTTCTTTTCCAATTTGCCAAGGAACCTTTTTACACAAAATATTAAATGGAATTGTACAGAAAATAAATAAATCATAGAGTAATAAAGTTCAGCTTTCAGTTGAATGAAAAAACATGATCAACTGTCGTTTTGACATAAGTAGACTTGACTTATTATAAGAATATTTTTCTTGTTTATCTTTCCAGTCAACTTTCCAATAAAGTTGCTTTAATTAGAAGGCAATTTTTTGGCAGCTGGCCAAAACAATAATAAGAACTTGCCTTACTTTCAAGTTTCTTATGTCTTTTGAACCTGAGAGCTCATTTTGTTTTTCAAAGTGGCGGCATTGCAGTTTTTTTGCTTAATGTTTGTATACAAAAGCTTTCAAACGCCATCTTGTGGCTTTGGTGAATGTAAAAAAAGATTTCACATACAAAGTTGCCACCACCAAACAAATTTTATTTTATTTTATATAACAACAAAATTTTTTCCCACGATAGAACATACCAATGGAAAACCCTCTTCGTAATAAACAGCTATTTTGTCTATGTATCATGCTTTGTCAGTATTACACTAATGGGCAGGATCAGGCGACATAAGGGACTTGAAATTAAGGCAAGTTTCTAGTATCTGATTGGCCAGCTGCCAAAAATTTGCCTTCCAATTAAGGCAACTTCATTGGAAAGTTGACTGGAAAGTTAGTCAAGAAAAATCTCCCTACTATCAAGTCAAGTCTACTTCTGTCAAAATGATAGTTGATAATGTTTTTTCATTCAACTAAAAGCTGAACTTTGTTACGCTATGATTTATTTATTTTGTGCACAGCTTCATTTAATGTTTTGTGTACAAAAATTTCTTGTCAATTTGGAAAACAAATAAATAATATTACTTTTCAATACAAAATACAAATCGTGATGGACATGCAGCTTGCCTTATGAAAGTTTTTTAGACGATAATGCTTTTGTTAGTTTTTGTACTATGAACTTAAAGTAGAGGTTTGTGAAGTAAAGTTCTGAATTTGAAACTCATGACATTTTAAAAACTAACTAGTTGCCTTGGTCAAAATTCGCGTTCAAAGAATGAAGTTGACTACAAATGAAGTCCCTTATGTTGTCTGAACCTGCCCAATGTCAGAGATGGAGGGGACCTTTAGTTTTGTATGCGAATCCCAAAGCCTTTTTATGACAAGAGTTACTCTTGAAGGATACCAATGTTTAACTAATTGTACAGATGAAGGTATACAAATCAGCCAATACAGGTCCATATCCTTTTCATACAATTTTCAATGACCAAATAGCACATTTTCGGCTGTATGTCTTCCTATACTTCCCGAATTTCATCTTTGTGGTCTTGAATCGCATAGGACTTATCTTCCAAGTGGCCCCAAAAAAAAAGTTTTAAGTTGTTATATAACAAGGTCTCGGTGGCTAATTTTGATCAACTCTTCGATTTCTTCCGAAATTTCGATTGTTTCGTTTCTGGTGTTGGACCTAGCATACATTTTTTACTGAAATCGTTATTGTCAAATCACGTATCCATTCCATTTTACTTGAATGATGTCAAAATACAATAGCTTCAAAAGTGACAGATGCAAAACGAATTCTATTATTTGAGATTGATTCTTTTGTTTGGCATGGTGTCAGTTTAAGTATTCAGCGACTTTATTAACACGAGGAATTTGATTATTCAGCTACTTCTACAATGTTTTTGCAAATTATTTGCATAACTGTTTTCCAATATGTTTGATAGGAAAGGAAAATTGAATGTAATAACTGTTTGTTTCGAAGAAAAACTGTGGTTTGACATATGAATACACTAAGATAGCCATCTTCTTATGTTTAACGTTGATACAGCTTAATAACGTTCAAACACTCAATTTTGCAAGAAGTAGGAAAGTTCACCTCCGCCGGTTTACCTCTGCCAGTTTGCCACCGTCGGTTTGCCACCGCCGGTTTACCTCCGCCGGTTTACCTCTGCCAGCTTACCACCGCCGGTTTACCTTTGGACGGTTTACCTCCAGAGCAGGTACGGTAGTTTACTATTCTCAAAACTACCTTCCAATTGAAATCTTTTGAAATTTAGTTTCGTGTTGTATTATATTTTTATTCTTTTTGAATTATGACACTTCCACAATACAGTCCTACACCGTACATAGCATTTGAATTTGTTGCCGACTTAAGAAAGCATCAATGTAACACCCTCCTTAATATCACAAATCAATGACACCCTGTACACCGGCTGTCAGTTGAACTCAAAAGAAATTCTTAACGAAACCCGCCCAAGTGGTGTTTTCAATTCTACTCCGCGTAGCGGCTCTTTGATTTTGAATTTCCCAATAAATTCATAAATTTAAACATCAATAAAGTGTACGTGCAATAAGCAATTTGATCCCCATCAAGTGTTTAACAAAATACTCATCAAAAAACATACATAAACAAGAATAATTTTAAATCTCCCACTATTCTTTTGTTAAATGAACCACTGAACTCGAACTGTAATCGAAAGCGAATTGTGTTTCGTCGAACGTCCGTCGATATTATTTTATTTTCTACGAATACGAAACAAAAACCAAAAAAGAACACGAAAGACTTTCGATCAAAAAATTGTTGAGTCGACGTATGAGAAAAATTTAAAACCGACCGGCCAGTCCGAAATTTGCAGAGTGGCAGTGAAGTCACTCAAGTCTCGTGAGTTCTTTTTAAAAAATTGAATCCAATTTGAAACAATTTAATTTGTCTTTGGCCCTTTTTGTGTTTTAGTTTTTTTATTTGTACCTAATTTGTGTCCAATTAAAAACAAAATAACTCGTAATTTACAATCAAATCGGTCCAAAAAGAGGAAACGTTTCCATTTGAGTGCGTGCATCTCTTGCATCAATGCAAGAAAAAGAAAATGATTTTTTTTTTGCAAAAAGAATAAAAAAATCAAGTGGAAAGAGAAAAGAAAAACAAGAAATTCAGTGCTGCTAAAGATGTGATTGTGTTTGTGTGTTATTCACAAAAATTTCCTGAAAGAATGTTGCAAAAAAAAAAAGAAGAAAAACTAAACTTTAATTAAAATGCCGTTTGTCACATTGCTTTCCAAAAATCCAACCCAACAAAAATAAAATTACACCTTTGAAGCATCTTGCTTTGGGTTTTTCTTTTATTTTTGTTGAACAAAGAACAAGAAATAATTTATTTTATGGATATTTGTCTAATTCCTTAATGACGTCATAGTTTTTGGTCGGTTGGACTTGAAAGAGAGGTTTTTTTCGTCGATTTGAACAAATAAAAACCGAACCCAATTCGAAGCGACGACGACGGGACGGATAAAATAAAATATTTTTGTTAAAATATTTCTTGTCTGAAGAAAAAATTACGAGAACAAGAAAAAAGAAAAAAAAAAACGAAAGAAAATTCTCTTGTCAAAAGATGAAAAGGAGAAGAAGAAAAAGGGATTTCTTTCAAATTCTCCTTTCTCCATCATTTTCTTCGTTGTTTGTGGTTTCCCCACAACTTCAACAACTTTAGTACTTTTTAAAATGAATACCACCACCCGGATTTGGATAAAAAAGAACGTCAAAAAGCCGACGATCGTTGACTTGACATCGCCATCGCTGCTGTCGCCGTCGCCGTCGTCGTAGTCGCCGCACCGTCATCGTTATTTGTCTTTCTTTTTTTATATCTTCAATTTTCGTTTCTTATTGAGTTTCGAGTATTGCCAGGTGGATTTTTTTCTGTTTTAAAGGAGATATTATGTTGAAAAGAAAATACGGCTAAGGATATCGCCCACTGGGTGACCTACCTCAAATTTATGAGTGGAACTTGCACTCAAAACGTAGTTCATTCCAACTGGGATCAAATGACTAAAGTTTCTATGACAAAAATGTTTTTAATAGAATTTAGTCCGATCATCGACAAATGGCAATTTGGCAGATAGAAACTATGTATGTATTTCTGTTCACCGGTGGGACATTCCGCCACACCAAATTGTACACAGTTTTGCAAGAAATATCTCAAACATTAAAGATCTAACCATAGTTATTTGGACGTTGATATTTCTAAAATTGGCAACGCAATCTTGAATTGTCATTTTATTGTTAAATGAATTGGCAACGCAATCTTAAATTGTCATTTTATTGTTAAAAACTTTTGAAACTTTTCACTGCACAATATTATTCGCTCAGCTTCACTTTGCTAAGACTAAACCTTTAGATTGTAGGTACCTAGCTCATACCTTTTAAGTAATTCTAAAATTGTACGAGCATTTTGTCTTATTGCAAATTATTTGTATCCTTAGTGTCCAAATCACCATTGATGATGTCCGTAAGAATAGGAACGTACATACTTATAATGACTAGTAAACATAATTATGATACAATCTTAATAAAAGTTTTAACATCAATAGATTTTGTTCATTATTGACAACTTTTATGTTAACATTGATTGAATAATTTTTTTTTTTTTTTCAAAAATGTGCGATTAAGCTTCCGTTTCCTGAAATCAGAATGGCCACAATGAGTTCTTAAAGTTATTAACAAGGTTTTATAACTGATGAGTCCAAGAATACCGGGACAAAACGCCAATATACTAGTTTTTTGATGGACTTAAGGACCTTCAAGTTATTTCGAATCAGAAAAGAAAGATTCCTGCTGTTTTCTAGAGTCACATATCTTTTTTTCTTCTCAAGACAGATAAATATGCATTTAATGTTTAAAAAATAAAATTCTAACTAAAAACCAGTTGCTCAGATCGATTACCTAATCATTGCTGATTTTTAACTCATTCTTTATTCTTCAATCAAGTTTGGCATAAAAGTCATAGTACACATACAGCCATTGAAAATTTAAAATTGAATTAAAAACTTAAAGTATTGAGTATCAATCTTTTTTCTTTTTATCCTGAAATTCATAGATGTTCATAGATTCAGTTTTCCTTTAGATAAACTTTTTATTATTTATTATTATTATTTCGATAAATATGAGTATGCGAATCATATTACACAATAAGAGTTTGTCACTAAGAACTAGTTTGTGTGTTTAAGAACAAAAACGTTTATAGAAATCACTAAGACCACTCTGGTTCTTATATTTCCAAATGGTTATGCTAGTTGTGAAAAAAAAAAACAAAGAAGCCACACCAAATAACTATTATCCATGTACTTTGCTTATGGTGGCTCATTAAAATTTGACAATATTTTAAATTTTGTCATAAATTAAATACCAATTTTTATTTCTGCATAAAAAAGTTCCAGATACAAACAAATAAAAGCTAATTTTTCAACAATTTTGTCTATGGATCAAAATGGTTCAATATTTCCTTTTGAATGAATCTGATTCCGACATAGAAAAAATAGTTTCTAACATTTGACTTGTTCTAAGAAAAATAAGGAAAGCTAAAACTTTATTATAATACCACATGAGCTTTCTAGAATTTATCCTTACTCTTTAAAATTAAATAGACTAGGTACATACATACATTATACATGTAATAAGAGTGAATTTAACAAAACAACCTTGGTTACATAAACTGTGCTTCCCAAAATATTGAAGGTATAGAAGTAGTTAACTGAAGAGAATATAAAACTTCACACACCTACCTATATTTCACTTAAATCTTGTGAGCTTAACATTCAAACAAGCTCGTAAAACCCACATAATCCTCTGTGATATCCAACAAACTCGTTGGCTCACTCCACACCACAAACTCTGGCAATACTGCATTGGTTGACTGCCTCGCTCACTGGCTGGCTGGCTGGCTGGCTCAATGTTCTTGCCCCCTTTTTCTCTTCTTGCTCACACTGTTTCCCTTTTTTTTATTTGATTGTAATTACCACGTTAATTTCTTTCCAATTTTATAATTTCATTTCAATTATAGAATTTATACTTTATAGATTCATTTAGTGTCTGTATCTGTATCTGTTTTCTGGCTCTGCCTGTTGTGTTTAATTTCGTTTCAATTTAACTCGCTCGACTTATTAAAAGGATTTTATTTATTTTTCTTTTTTTGTGTAAAAAAGGGGAAGAAATATAAAATTAAAAAAAGAAGAAGCAACACTCAACCTTGTGTTATTTGACTTTATGGTTTAAAGTGTTTTAATTTGTTATTTATTTATATTTCCATTCGTTCATTTTGCTGCGTCTGAATCCGAGACTGAGATGTGGGTAAAGTTGAATTTATACGATAAACATAAAACTAGAAGATATGAATGAACAAAGAAAGTTCAACATTGCATTCGGTCCGATTAATATTTTCTTTTTTTTTCTGTGTAAATCATAAAAACAAATTATTAATAATAATAAAAAAAAAACAACACAAAAAGGGCGACAAAGATTAAAACATTGTTTCGATAACAAATTTATTAATAAATTAATCTTTTTTTTCTTTATTCCTCAATTTTATTAATTTGTTTGTTTGTTTTTGTATCTAAACAAAAAAAAAAGTTGAAACAAAAAATTAAAGGAAAAGTAAATTAAAAAAAAAAAATCAAAATTGTGTCCGCTGTGCGTGATTAGTTTTTACACACAACTTTAAATTAAACAAAAATTAAGTTTATCGTTTTTTAAACCAACAACAACAACAAACCGGTGTCTCTTCGGTTCCAGTGTGTGTTAGAGAGAGAGAGAAAAAAAAAACAAATTAAATAATTCAGGAATAATCAGCAGAGACAACAACAACAAACCAACAATGGGAGATGAAATTAGTGATCGCAACGATCCCGAATTGAAATATCTATCGGTTGAACGGAATCAATTCAATGATCCAGCAACACAGGCAGAATGGACACAAAAGCGTTTGGTTTGGGTGCCCAATGGAAACCAGGTTTGTGACTAATATTTCTAATATTCTCTTTGGTTTTATTCATTTTTATTTCTTTATATATTTACATACATCTCGTATACATGTACGTAGGTACATATGTACATAGCTCATAAGAGTTCTTTCATTAAATTTGAATTTGTAGACGTTACGCTTACAAAAGGTAAAATCCAAACTGACAGAGCTATACCTACATTGATACAGTGAAAAGAAAAAAGAAAAAAAAAAGCACACAATACGCGATTATGTCGAATCCAATGATGATGATGATGATGGGGGCGTCTGTCGTAGACATAGTCGCCGTCGCCGCCGCCGTCCAAGTTGTCGTTATCGTTGAGTAGAGCAGAGTAAAGTAAAACAAAGATTTTTCACTCGACAATACAAAAATTTCTCTTTTTAGTCGTTGTTGTTGTTGTTATTGTTTGGTGTTCAGTCTTCTTTTGGAATAGATAGAAGAGTTGGAGTTGTTGTAGGTTGGGTTGGGTTAAGAAGATGAATTTGTAACCAGAATGGATTGAATATTGTATAGTTTGTATCTATCTATCTTTCTATTCTTACTCATTCGCCGTGGTTATAGTACTACCCTTTAACCGAAACTACAAGTGGAATTTTTTTTTTCTAATTCGAATTAAAGAAGAAAAGGAATAGATAAATAAGTACTCAGTAAAACAAAAACAACACTAACGATAAAGGTTGTTGATAGAAAATAGAATGAACAAATTTAAAAACACCTCTTTTTTAATGATTCATAAAAACCAAGCAGTTTTGAAGTATTTACCTGGTACCTATCCATATAGTATGCTACACAATAGACAGATCTACATAATACGCGTTGAAGTAATGGTCAAATATCTGTGGTTTGCTTTGAGTCAGTATGGGTATAGGTACCTACTTTTTTTTTGCAAACAACAAAACGTTTAAGGAATTTCTAATTTTTAGAAATTTATTTGATGAGCTTAAGTGTAAAACTTCGTTGAGATTTAATTTTTAAACCAAATTGACGGTTAAGCAACTGAGATTTACATAACCTATAACATCACATACGTATTATTAGGTAAGGTACCTACCTCTTAAGTTTGCAAGGAAGAGGTGTTGTTGATATAGGGGTTTTCAATAATAATTTAAATATTGTTTGATGTTTATTTCGTTGTTAGGAAAAACGTATACGGTTAAAGCACCATATCATTTTTATTTAATTTTCATATGATTAATTTTACTATTTACTACTGTGTCTTTTCGACAACATCACGAATTGTACTTTAAAGTCTTAAATCGATTTTAGAGCATTTGATCAAACGAAAAAAGTCTAAAGGTGTTAAATCACAAGAACGTAGTGACCAATTGTGATAAGGAACCTCTTGGAGTCACTACACGTTTAGGAAGCGTCTTGCTAAATTTTGATTGTTTCGTTGCTTTTGCTGTAAAAAGCACTATTTTTGTAGTGATTTTTAACAACTTCAATGTCTTGTTGAGTTACCTATTGTGCATAGTTTTTATTTGTTAATTGTTTAAAGAAGACAACTTCAAAAGTCAGAGATGTGCAAAATAAGGGCATATTCAATATGAGACCTCTTATTGGACCAGATTATCTTGAAAAGATCTAGTTCGAGCTTTACATAATAAAGAAATCGGTATTCGTATTTTGATTTGATCAAATCTATTCATATCTTTAAAGGAATATTTGGTATCTGAATTTCGAATCTTTAAGTTTCAATGGAATTCTTGGTGTCTCTTGAGAGATTCTTAAAGCTCCAGTACTCAAACACATTTAACTAACGATTTACCTCCACATAAAAGTATGATAAGCTCATTAAATTCTGATCTTGACAGCATTGTCCAATGGTGATTCAAAAACCGTATAGAATTTAATGCTTCGAAAATTGAGTATTGTCTACTGTCGCAAAAGCGTCACTCTCGCCCAAACCACTATCCATGGTTGGTACTTCCATCGAGGAGACAGAACAGCTTTCAATTATATGTATTTGCATCACAAACCATCTCGAGTGGAGTGTATCACATATTTGAAGTCGCCAAAAACGTTGCTAAGTGTTTACGTTTTTTCAGCCGATACAAGAAGTTTTTTACCCCTTCTGATGTGGCAACAATTTTTAAAGCCTATATTCGTTCGAAACTCGAGTAACAAATAACACACTTTAGTCCCTAGGACATAATTTAAAAAAGAGCTTTAAAAATGATGGGTGACCTTTGTCTAACTGAAACTTTTGTATCTATTGAAAACTGTGGAACAGCCGAAAACTGTGGAACAACCTACGCGAGGTCGGAATTGGCAAGCAAAAAAGTTCAAATGACTGTTATAACATCGATAGTAGTGAGTTGAACAACAAATTCCTAACCTTGCCCGGTACGTCCTCGCTTAGTCATAATGTTGTAATAAATGAAGATCATAACTCTGATACTGTGCCTAGGTTTGAATTTTCTGTAATAAATTGTACTGACGTTGTTGAAAGTTTTATGTTGGTGAAATCGAATGCGGTTGGAGTTGATGGTGTAGACCCCGTATTTATTCGAGCTTTACTTCCCTTGATTTTGCCTTACGTCACACACGTGTTTAACACCGTATTAACAAGTGAAATCTTTCCCAAGCTTTGGAAGTTAGCAAAAATAGTTCCTATACCCAAAACTTCCAATGGCAAAGAGTTTCGTCCAATTTCTCTACTTCTCTTTCTCTCCAAGGTCTTGGATAGGATTATGCAAAAGCAAATAAGTTTACATCTTAGTGGAGCCAATTTACTGACACCTTTTCAGTCTAGTTTTCGTCGTAAGCATAGCTGTACGACAGCACTAATCACTGTGACTGAAGAGCTAAGGCAAGCTATTGATGACGATAAGGTGAGTTTTTTGGTTCTACTGGATTTTTCAAAAGCTTTTGACACAATTGACCACTCTATTCTTATACGTAAGCTTAAACACCATTTTAATTTTTCGTCTTCTGCAACAAATCTGGTACTTTCATATCTAAGTGATAGAAAGCAGGCTGTATCCGTCTCCAATACGCTCTCTCCGTTTTTGCCAGTCTTGAAATGTGTTCCACAAGGTTCGATTTTGGGCCCAATTCTTTTTTCACTTTATATAAATGAACTGCCATCTATCTTGAAGTTCTCCCTCACACACATGTATGCAGATGATGTGCAACTTTATTTGAGTAGTTCGCTTGGTATTATTGAAAATTGCATCCATAACATAAACCAGGACCTTCAAAGCATTCACACATGGTCCCTGCAAAATGGCCTGTTCTTAAACCCCACCAAAACTAAATGCTTAGTTATTTCTAAACGGTCTCTGGATCTCTCTTATTTCCCTCGATTAATGCTTGATAATGCCACTATTGAATTTGTAGAGACAGCTAAGAATCTTGGAGTAGTTTTTAACAGGTCGTTAACATGGAAAAATCACATTAATACTACTGTTGGTAAGGTATATGGAGCTCTTAGAATTCTTCAAAATTCCCAACACAGTACGCCTATAAATACTAGAAAGATGCTAGCAAAAACATTGATCATCCCTATACTCACGCATGGTTGTGAAATCTATTGTAACTGTGATGCTGAGAGTAGACGAAAGCTTACAGTTGCGTTCAACAACACAATAAGATACGTATATTGTCTAAAAAGGTATGACCACATCTCTGGCTTTGCTAAAGCATCTTGCACATGAGCAACGAACTGCGAACTGCGAACTGTGGATGTTCGCATATTTTGACTTTTCTTTCACATGAGCTTTTATTTCTATTCGCAGGTAGCGACGAATTGTCAACCCTTTTCTCCATATTTTCCTCAGCCATCATCTTTCACACAAAAACAAAACAAGAGTGGTATAATTTTGAGGTTAAGTTGAGCGCGAACAATTTATTCGTTGCAGTGTGGATGGTATGTGGAACGCGAATAGAGTTTGACAGTTCGCAGCAACCACACTGCTGCGATTCGTTACTACCAAATTGTTTTTACAAAATTGTCTTGTTTTAGAGAACAAAATGCAAATTTTATTATCCTAATATTAGTGTCAATGGGTTTCTTATAATTTAAATGTGTTTTTGTGTGGAATTGACTTTTTGAAATGTGTACAATCACGTTTATTCGTCCATTCGCAGTTCGCAGTTCGTTGCTCATGTGCAAGGCACTTAACTCTTTATACAATATGCAGTTCAAGCACTTTCTTCACTACCGAACCCTTCTTTTTCTTTTTAACCTTATGCAGACGCGTCAACCACAGTACCTTTTTTATAGATTACAATTTCCAATTTCTAATAGATCAAATACACTTATAATCACACGACATTCATGCCTTACATCCGAGCGACAGTTCTTTGTCAACGCCATTCGCCTTTGAAACTCCTTGCCAAGAGATATAAGAAGACTTGAAAATGTTAAAATATTTGAAAACAAACTTAAACTCTACTTTTCTTCGTTTTAGTTATTTGTGAGGTTTTACCTTTAATAAATAAATAATTAAATTAAACTGCTCAGTTTTTTTCCATTAAATGTAATTTCTATTTTATAATTTTGCATATATGTATGTACTTGCTCGCTATTGTATTAAATTAAAGTTAGCTTTTGTTATCAAATTTGTACATTATTTAAGCTATCACTTTTTAATAAGATATTGTATCTTAATGTGTATAGCATATCAATGAATTAAATAAATTAAAATTGAGCACCATCAGAGGTTTTCACGCCTGTCGTGAATTTATTACTGTTTTTATAAGCAATGCTCTAGTCGAATAGCCTGTTGCACTCCTCCCCTCAAACAATTCAACAGTACTAGGTTTACCATTGAGTCCAATTTCGGACGTACTCTCTACAGAATACAGATATTCTTTTTTTAGTCGCACTACACGAATGTGGAATACTTTGACTAAATATTTATCACTCATTACAATGTGTAGACATTCAAAACCAATGTCCATCTTTATCTCCTTTCTAATTCTGTCTTCCTTCCTAATTGCTCGCACTGTGTTTAATCATTATAAGGGTGTACATATGTACCTTTGAGTGCGCGCTTAAGATTTAAAATAAGTCATTACACTTTTCGAAAACCAAAAAATATGTTAATTGTTGTCGGGTGGACTTGAGTAAAAATATTGTTGCAATGCAGAGCTGGTTTTTTTTTGAAAGTTTAATTTTTAATTTACTACTCATATTTTTGCAAGATCATTTGGAAAACTTTAAAATTTCTAAATACAAAAATTGTTTCAACCGCAAAAGTTTGAAATTCATGAACAAAGGCATTTCTGGAATTTCACAATCCAATTCGAAGATATGCATCCTAAAATAAGTACCACTTGGTCGATCTCCTGCTACCGCAAAATATTAAAAAAAAAAAAAAAAAAAACAATTACCAGTTTAAGCAAAATAAAATGATGAATCATTTCAACAACTATCGTATAAAAATTGTTTGCATTCAATATTTATTTTTGTCCCAACAGAATTCAGAGAAATCACTTCTTTTTTTTTTGTTTAATGTGAGTGTTAATTCTAGACCGATAATCAGCTCAACTTCCTTGCAAAATGTGGTCATTCAAACCAAAAGATAAAATTTGACATTTTGTTATATGGTATCTAAATATTAAAATTTTGCTGCAAAACAAATTGAAAGTCTGTTAGGGACAGTAGCTCTCAACTATAATAGTGTAACTGTTAATGGCTACAAAATTCTAAGCCAAATTATTCCGCTCAACAATTATTGTTATGCCAGCATTTAATGTTAAGCAAATTGTTACGCGCAACAATGGCAGGAAAGCATGTTTCTAACAACCTTCGGATTGCCATTCATGAAAAACGACGGCCACAACGACAACGTTTTTAGGTTAATTTTCACAGAGTCAATCAGGTCCAACCATCATCGTATACTTTTTAATGTCTACACTATTCGTAGTCCTTTTTGTTGGTTTTATGTTTTAAGATGAAATAGTGCCTTCTAGTTATTTGCTACGTTCAAGCTTCCCAACATCCCGAACCAACCTAAAATCTTTTGTGTCAGTCAGAAGATGGCTTGGAAGTTTGCCAAATATTCTTACAACTTATTAAGAAATCACTGCTGGCCAAGTTCTGTATGCATGAATGTATGCACAATGCATATACATATATACAAAGAGTGCAGATGAAGCAGCCTATAGGCGGTTAGCTGTAGTAGAAGCAGCAGTAGTTCCTTATTTGCAACAACAACAATGGCAGCGACGACGACGTCGTAGAAGCTCTATCGTCGTTTTATCCTCGACGTTGATCATTGTACAATATTGAGAAGTGGATGAAGAAGAAGTTTTGACGAAATGTCATTGAACCCGAGTGCAGCAGTAGAAGCCCCATCACTACCAGCATCCGTCCGCCACCGTATCACCCACCCAAAACATACAATGAGAACCAGAACCCAGTCAACTTTTAAATATGTACCTTCTTCTGCCTTCTGCAGCATCTCATCTCGGTTATATATGACATTCATTTCATACAACCAGCTCAGCTCAGCGCAGCGAGTGTTTATCCAACTGCCATGTATGCTTATTGGGTGCTTGACAAGCTTCTTGCCTTCCAGGCAAGCAGACAGGCAATGTAAGGCTTTTGCTTTAATACTTACATTATGTATCCCGAGTTCCTTATGTGTGTAATCTTTTCACGAAAATAAAAAGAAGGAACAAAAAAAAAAAAAGCAACAAATGCAAATTAAACGGTTTTCACTTATTGTTGGGTGACTTTTGTGTGTTGTTATTTTTATTGGTCTGTAATCCAAAAACATGGCAAGCTGTTTTTAAAAGATGATAAGCTAATTATGCCAGTTGCTCTAATTTCAAGCTATTTAAAATTCCATTTTCGAAATAAAAAAGAACGCACTACCTACTGACGCGACGTGTAGTGTGGAAAATATGTATAAATGATATAATTATTATTCCTTGATGATGTTCTGAGTGAATATAGATTACACCTTTGTGGTTGTTGGTGCGTTTTTGGTTAGCGTCGGTCGGTCGGTCGTCGTCGTCGTCGTCGAAAAATGAAAAGATATCTGGCGTACCCACACCCTCATTTAGAATTAACATGCAAAACCAAAGGTAGATATGTACCTATATCTTTTAAATTTGGTACGAAAGTTATAACCTTATTCGGTTTGTGCGGCATTGAAGTAAGGCACAAAGTCCACTTATTGGCAAAGAACCAGTTTTCGGAAAATGCAAAGCAAAATAATAATAACCGTGACTTGTTCTCTTTTTCATTCGTTGTTTCTTCTGTGTAACCGTTGTTTTTTCTTTTTTGAGGTTTTGGAAAAAAGTTATCACCTTTCAATGGGTCTTTGAACTTTTGTAATATTTTTTTTACTGTAAAACATTTTTTTTTTTTTTGAAGTTATGTAAAATTGAGTGCAAATCAAAATTCACATTCAGATGATAATGCATCGAAGAGTCAATGAACAGCAGCAGATGAAGTCGGAAGAATATTAACGAGTTTCATTAACGGATCGTTCTTTGTGATTCAATTCTGGTTTTATAGGAGGTCGTTGTCTGTTGCAAGCTTTGTCTTTTTTGTTCTTAAATGGTTTTGTCTAAGCGTATAGTCTTTCTATAATTACGTTTATATTAATTTCTTTTTAATGCATGAAACTGAATCTATTGAAATACAAAACAATATGTTAACGTAGATCCTTAGAAAAGAACAAACAAAGACAATGTATAAGATTTGCTTTTGCTGTGACTTATGGTTTGTGTGGCGCATCCTTTAAATCAATTTGAAATATACTACGTCACCTTAACTATTTTAATTTACCTAAAGCCGCTTATCAACTGAAGTAGTATATTTTCTTCTGTGACATTACTTGTTGTCCACTTTAATTCTCCATCAAATAGGGTGTTTGAAATTAAATCCTTGGATATTTTTGTTTATGACATAATTTTTGTCAGAAAGCCTCAAGTAATGGTCTTTTTAACAATAATTAGGGTCAAGTCTCTTATAGTCGAACACTTAATGGCTTATAAAAAAGTAATCTCCAATTGTGAGGAAGCCGTTACTTGCTGTAACTCAAATAGTTTTTATTAAATGTATGTTTTTTTTTATTAACTTTAGCTGTCTTTTTTATAAAAAAAATAAAAAGTTTTTGTAACCCTTAGGGCCAATGCTTTGCCTGTTTTTGGTGCCAAACTAAATGATATCTTGTCTCTATTGAAAATTTGAGCTGGCTCATCCAAAATATCTCTGGCGTTAATTTCTGTCAAGGTCAAGTGATTTTCTAAGTCACGGAACAATTTTCGAATATTTTGTTCAGTTATATTAGCCCTGGCCTTACATAGTGTTTTAGATGCCCTCGCCCTCGAAAGACCTATTGCGCTAAGAAAGCCACTAGCCCACTCGAGTTTTCGCGTTTGCTCCGGGGTTCTTCCCGCCGCCGGTATGACACCGACTGCGGCTAGAATCCTTTCAGCATTGCGTTGGTCTCGTTTGGCCAGTGACTTCCTGGACTTCTTGCTGGCCGGCCCAAAGCTATGTCCGTGTGACACAGATGTGGGTCCACCATCAGAATTCGTCGCTATCGATACCAATCGGGGTGTGCCCTCACCTTTCGAGTCAATTCCACATGTCGCAGATTTTGTCTCTCCGGATGGGGTGTCCCTTCTTGGGGTCGCTTGCGACGTCCTAGCAGGAGCGGGGAGGGGGTGGGGTGTGGAATTGCCGCCCTTGGGACTGCTGAACGTCACAGCTGTTCCACTGACGGGTAATTCCTTCAAGTATAGGTTGCGGCTAGTAGAGGGAGAAGGACTCCCACTACTAGTGGCAACCACAGGGTTGACAGCACGTTCACACCTCTGAGTAGGATCGACAGCCTTTTCAGTGGATGTGACCGCATTGGCAGCCATGGCACGATTTTTGTTCTTTTTTTTAATTATTTTCTATTAGACATTTTCATTTTGTTCCCACGAGTAAGGCGGAAAGACGGTCAGCCCCGGCAGAGCCGCTTGCCGGGGTAAGGCAGAAATATGACGGACCTTGCCACAGCATCCGAAAGAGCTCGTTAATGGGTGGTTTATCCCCCCGGCCTTTCATTCTTCGGCACGGTTTTCGTACAAGTACGCTCACACCACCACTGAAATAAGGAACCTCTAAACTACGATTGAATTGGGTTTCCGAACGTTGCACTATTGAGGAGTTACAACAATTCGGCTACCCAACTCAACCTTAGCTAATCACCATCCTGCCAAAAACGCACAGAACTTCTGTAGTGATCATTGCCCGCCTGGCACCCACTTGGAGGGTTTGAATGAGGATTTTGCCAAGCTTTTAGATGTCCTTAAACTAAACTCTTTATGCCGGTTCAAAAATTGTAACACCATTTTTTGCCAGGTCAGTCATTTTTGAATGGTGTTATTCCTTTTTAGTCCTTATCTATATTTTGTACTACGTCCAGAAGCTCATTTATTTTTTTGGGGAAGCCACATTTAGCAATATTTATGAGCCAATCTGCAACCTTACGTTCCTCATCTTCTGTAAGGACTGTTGAAGGATTCATCCGTTTAAGCATATCGGAAACGTTTCCATTTATCATATCATGAAATGTAGCTATGGGTACCCAAAACTCCTTACTTGCTGCTCGAAAGCTCAAATTGTTCTCGCGAGTACCTTTTAAGGGATTTTCTAGCGAGGCTTTAGAATATTTTTGATATTTTCGTTTCATTGTGGTTGTAAGAAGTTTCAGTTTTAAAATTAAAGGCAAGAATCGTTTGCAGATTATTAATGTTCGGTTCGGACAGAGGAAACCAAAAAACCATAGTTTCCTTGATCCGAACAGCCGAGAAAAAATTTGTTCGAATACTGACCCTAAGGATTTTGTGATATTTATTGTATGAAAAACGTCAACATTATTAATTTAATTTCCTATAATATTTAAAACTTGAGCGAAAGAAAACTATTTTGATGGAGTTGTCTATATTCGAACACAAGCTTTCGAATAGAAAACTCGTACAAATTCAGTTTCCTATGCTCGAACAGAAAGAAATATTAAAAAAAAATACCTATTAACTTTTTAGATAAAACTATTGTTTGATTGAATAATAATATTTTTAAAATAAGGCAAACACTTAAAAAAAAAAAAACAATTTTCACTCAAAACCTACAGTTTCCCGCAACAATCGCAACAATTTTTTTCAACCGTTCTGAAGTAGCGACAAAATCAACCATTGGTCGCATTCACAAAGCTAGTGGCTACGTAGTCAAAATTCAACTAGCTTTGTGAATGCAAAACTACACTACAAAGCTAGTCAATCTGGAACTGTCATATTGACAAATGCAAATATATAAAATAAGAAATATTTTTGATTTGATAACTTTAACTTATCTTTTGTGTTTTTAAATTCAATAAAATCAAATTTAAGACACAATTTGAATGATTTATATTTGTATTTAAATATTGAACGATTTATGTATTTCATTTTGAATTCGTGTTACTTTACCGAGCAGCTGATTGTGAAACGTCAAATCATCTTCACTAGCTTTGTAGCCGGATTTTTTACACTACGTCGCGGTCGTAGGGGAAGTTTCAACTACTTTTGTAGTTAGATTTAGCCAATCAGAATCCCTTGACTACGTAGCCACTAGCTTTGTGAATGCGACCATCTTTTTAATGTTGTCATTAATTGTACTAGTTGCAAATTTCTCAAGTTTAAGGGTAGTTACACATTTAAAGTTTACATAAGTTGAAAATCTTAGACATTACACAGTTTGAACGATTTTTTTTCAAAAAGTGTTCGGACTCAGGCGACTCTAGTTCTAAATGTGATTTAAACGCTTTACATACAATTAATTGGTTTCAAAGTTTTGTAAACATTTGTTTTTGTAGAATTTGTGTACACATTTTATGTTTTAAAATTAAAAAAATGACCAAATAAGATTTCCAGTTTTTTTCCTCTTCTTCTTTCGTCATCCATCTCAACTCCTCTCACCTACATAAATTGAACCACAAATTACTCTTAAACCAACTAACAACATCAAAGTAAACAATACCAGCAACAACAGCGGCACTTACTTACAAATTTTCTAACGTTAATAAAAATCGACAGCAACGAGGTTGAAAAATTGTAGATCGGCCGGCGCAACAACTTTGAATACGACAAAAAGTGGTAGTGGAGAGGTAAAAACTCAAAAGTGGAACATGTGGGCGCGTTCCACTTCCTTACTCAGCCAGTCAATCGCACTATACATGTCTCTTTGTATTTAAAATTATAATTTTTATAAAGTAAAAAATAAAAGAAGGTAAATACAAAAATAAAGATAATATGTACAATATAATATGTAGAGTAGAATAAGGGGAGAAACAAGTTTCTATGACAGTAGCATTTAAGCAACTTCTATAGATAGAAGAATATGTAGGTAAATAATGTCAACCTCGAGTATGCAAAGTATTTTCTATTTTATTTTTTGTATAATGAAAATTAACAAACACAAAAAAAAACACCCAAGAAAATGCATTTCCATCATCGACTACAGGAAATATCTAGATATACGAGTACCTTTAGATGAGAACACTGCAAAAGAATGCAATTTTAAACAGCCTACTACGTTTCATGTATATAGACTGGTAACTAGAATAATTCCTTTGATATAATGTACATATGTACCTATTTTTATATTGGAACACATGACGGGTGTGTTTTGTGTACAAAATGTTATCGGTCAATTTAAACTTGAAATGCAATAATGTTACTTTATTATTTAAGATTTCCAATAACATTAGCTAACTACTATGTTATTTGTCCCCAAAACTGAAAAACAAACCAATAGCAAACTTAATTTATCTTTCAAAAGCTACAGTCAAGGGGCATGTATCTGATTAGCCAGCTGCCAAAAAATTGTCTTCCAATAAAAGCAATTTTATTGGAAAGTTGATTGGATAGTGAGTCAAGAAAAATATTTCTAACTATCAAGCCAAGTCTTCTTATGTCAAAATAACAGTTGACCATGTTTTTTCGTCCAACTGAAAGCTGAACTTTATTTGTAATTTATTTATTTTCTGCACAATTTCATTTAATGTTTTGTGTAAAAGGGTCCGTTGTCAAATTTGAAAAGAAATAAGTAATACTTCTTTACAATACAAAATACAAATCGTATTGTGATGGCTGTAGCTTGTGTGAGGAGTGTTTTGGTAGTTTTTGTACAATGAACTGAAAGTAGACGTTAGTAAAGTAAGGTTTTAAGTTTGAAATTTATGACACTTGAAAAACTAACTAGTTGCCTTTGTATGTAAATGTACGTTCAAAGAATTGAGTTGGCTGCAAAGAAATTCCCTTATGTTGTCTTAACCTGCCTAGTGCTTTTATGAATGTAAAACAGCAGCATTATAATTTAATCTTTAACAGTTATGGTATGTATAGTAACAAATACAGTTTGCTGATGCGAACGAGTAGATTTAAAATTCTTATAAATAATCTATGAATCCTTTCATCTCGTAGATATTAAAATTAAATTCCATCAGTTTGCTTATTTCAGTATTTTAAACATGTTTTGTTAAACAATATAACACACACATACTCAATAAAACAATGCTTTACGGAAGAATGCAATTATTTTTTGTTCTATTATAAAAAGAAACCCGACATTGATAACTCAATCATATTTGATAGTGTGTCAGCTAAGCTCTGTCATCAGCAACATTACATTAACTATTCCAAACCACCTGCTGCATCATGTGTTTTTCCCTGTAAAATTGTTTAACTTTTATTATTATTTTACTTTTTTATTTAAACATTATTAATATATGTAGGTAGGTACATTTTGCAATATTAGACTTTGTAAAATCTTTATTTAGCGTTTTTTGTATTCATTTCGACATACATACCTACATAGACATATTTATATCTTATGACAGCTGTGACAGCGGTTGTATTGTTGTGAATACAGGATTATTATTCACCGGTTGGGAATGTTATCATTAAATAATTACCTATAAAAGATATCTTTTATCAATTTCCTGTGAATTTAACAAGCTTATCTACATACATACAGACTACATACATATGTACATACATACATACATACATCAAAATAACAAAACAAAACAAAAAGAGTAATATTTAAATATAGAACTGACAGATTTTTGTTTGGGTTCTTTTTATTTGAAATTTAATAGATAAGTTATTGCGCAAGGTTAAATATCATAAAGAACTTAAAAACGAAGTTATATTTATTGAACAGTGCAGAGTTTGTTATTTGGTCACTGAAAATTGATCTAAGTCAAAGTGTTAAAAATAGGTACTACGAATAACTTTCAAGATGACACATTAGTATAGCAATTTGTATGCCCACCGTAACCCTAATATATAGTTTAAGGTTTTATGTACATAAACAAATGTTAAGTTAGGTTAGGTTAAAGTGGCTGCGGATACAGAATCCACACACTTAGGCCAAAAGAAAAGGCCCATTGTGATACCACATGAATCTAGAGAATTACTTCCCACTAGTCGAACCATTTTGAGCTTTTTATAAAGCGAAGGAGATATTTGATATCATTTTTAGCTAGTTCACTGGGATTATCAAAAGAGTATTCTCCCAGATGAAGTTTGCGTCTTAGTGAAAGAGCAGGGCAGGTGCAGAGGAGGTGAGAGATTGTTTCTTCTTCTTCCTCGTCCATACAGCTCCTGCAGAAGTCATTTGAGGCTACACCAAGTCGTATTGCGTGTCTGCATATAAGACAGTGTCCCGTAAGGACACCTATTAGGGAGCTAATATGAAGTCTGCTTTGAGATAAGTCTTTAGAGCGCTTTAGGTCCAGTGAAGGCCATATAAGTTTTGTGGCTGCGCATGTTGGTAAATTGTACCACCTACATAAACAAAGGTTAAGTCAAAAAAGTCTACACGACTTCGCCGCAGCCACTAGTTGCCGCCCGGTAGAGTCTCTTCGATGAATTACTTTATGTTTTATATACAAAGATGACACTTAATCAATATAACTTGAATCAATAATTTCAATCCCCCCCCCCCTCTAGCTATCTTCCAATAGCACTCACCCCATTCTTTTCAAGTTCATGGAAACGCTGATTAATTATCAGCTTAAGAATGACCGGCAGAATGGCTTTTGTAGCAATAGGTCCACCGGTGATTTGATGGTTTATCTAACCGAACAGTGGAACATACCGAACAGTGGAACATATCTTTACATGGTTATGGAGAAAGTAAGATTATTGCACTTGATATTTCAAAAGCATTTGTTAGAGTTTGGCACAAAGCTCTCTTATCGACAATGCGTGCTTCATTGGATTAGAAACTACCTTTTTAACCCTTGAATACAAGTTGTATTGAATGGTTTCAAGCCCGAAATTAATGAAATAAATGCTGGGGCCCTACTATGTAGCTCGATTCTACTTTTAATTCTATTCGAAACTCATTTCCGATTCTACTTTCAAATCGTTCTACGTATATTTCAAAAAATGTTCTACTTTCGAACGAGTATCGAATCGTTTGACAGTTTTAAAAACAAAAATAAAACATACAATTTTTGGACAAGTATAATTATAACCAAAATGGACACCGTTGGAATTTGGTTTAATTCGCAATTAAATGAAGAACGGTACAAGCAAATTGAACGCAGAAGAATAAGAGATAATTCCAAAATAATGGAACTGAGTGAGAAAAGGTTTGTACATATAGGGTCCATCATTGCACTTTTTTTTTCAACTAGTGCTTATTTCGTGAATGGTTACACTTAGCTCATGTCTGATTTCACAGACAATTAGTTTTATATTTCCGCTGAATGAATATGGTTGTTTATAAGATTCATCATCTTTTCAGATGAAGCTCATTTTGATCTTGGCGGGTATGTAAGCAAGCAAAATTGTCGTATTTGGGGCACAGAAAACCCGTACGCATACAATGAATAGCCGATACAACCAAAACGAGTCACTGTTTGGTGCGGATTTTGGTCGTTTGATCGTTATCGGGCCATGTTGAACGAATTTTTGTTCACAAAAGGAGGAGGATATTGGCAAAATTTGGTTTCAACAGGACGGCGCTACGTGCCACACAGCCCTTTATATATACGGTAGAATCTTTGAACGCATTCTTAATGCAAAATATATACTTTTGTTTTAGTTTTGTTAAGAACTATCGTTTTTCTAAAGACGGATTTATGTTCTTACTTAACACCATATCATCCGACATGACTACTCGCAGAAGACAAAATGCTGTTCCGATTATCATTAAGTTATCAGCAGCATTGAAGTTTTTGGCAACAAGAGGTTACCAAAACCAAATCGGTGGTGACAAGAACGCTGGACGTGCATAGCAAACCATGTCAAAAATACCTCCCGAAGTTTTGACTTCAATCGAAAGAGTCATGTGCCCGCTGATGATGAATTTTGAAATAAATGAGGAAGAGAAACGAAAGTCCAAACGCCAATTTTGGCAAAAATCACTAATTCCCGGTGTAATTGGGGTGATAAAATAATAAAACACAAAACGTTGACTGAAAAACTCTCAAATTCAAATTGCATATTAATAATTTATAACATTTTACTTACACTTTGGCAAAAAAAAACTTCGTTCGCAAACACATTTGATGTAGAGTGATTATTTTCGATTTTGCCTTGTTTTGAATTCTACTTTCGAGTTAAGTAGTTCCTCGTTTATTCGAAAGTTAATAAGAATATAGTTGGCACTACTAGAACTATTCGATTCTCGTTTGTTCGAAAGTAGTCAAATAGATACATAGTACCAATTTTTCGAATTCGAGCAATTTCATTGTAGAATCGAGTTACATAGTAGGGCCCCTGGTGTTGCCTAAGGCTCCGTTTTGCCTCCGACTCTCTTTCTTAAATTCATTAAAGATCTCTTATTTGCCACTTTTATTCTTTTAAACTTTTTCACTGACGACAGCTTTTCATATTAGTTTTAAGATTCACATCCTTGTTCTTCAGATGTGGAACTTCAATATATTCGACATTGCCAAAAATGCTTTTAGGTGCTTAGGATGGATTTCTCCAGCGGTGCAAGAAATGTTTCCCTTCTAATCTGGCTGTAATTTGAAAAGCATTTTCTAACCCCCCCCCCCCCCCCCTACACAATTCATCCGTAATACTCGCACTTCCAGGAATGCAGATGAACTGTCAAGTATAGAGATTCTTTTTTTAACCGCACATCAAGAATGTGGAATTCTTTACCCAACTCTGATTTTCTTTGTCATGTTGGTATTCAAAACCTCAACGGCCTATAGTCACTGATAAAGCATCGGTTCTTATCGATCACCGAAATCAAGCATCAGTGAGCGCGGTTAGTAGACAGATGGGGGCCATCTCGAAACCTACCGCGTGCTGTTGTCATGTGTTCTTTCTGTCTGTTGTTTTTTCTTACTGTCCCTCTGTCTTGTATTAATGTCTTGTGTTGTTATCACCTTATATAGTCTAGTTGCTCAAGGTGCTGTGTCTCTACTCTGTACATTTATGTGCTGAGTAGTATGTAATGTAAAACCTCAAGTCCAATGTGCATCGGTATCTCCTCGTAATCCTCACGCTGTATTTAAACTTCAAATATCTTAAGGGTAGTAGTGACCCCTATAGTGTGTGCAAATTAAATGAACAAACAACGCTGACAACACAGTCTGAATTTCCATTTCTCCTGAATATGACACCTCACTAAAATCCGTTCATCATGTCAAATAAGGGCATATTAGAAAAAAAATCCGTCAGTTCTGACAGATAAACGTTTAATGTCAAATATCAAATGAGAGGATTATAGACGCCGATGAAAATTCTTAATTCACTAAAAAGTCATCTAATTTTTATAAAAACTATGCAGATGTCTCAATATTCAATCCTTTGTTTTCATATTAAGTTAAACACAAGAAATCACGTGCAGAAAAAGAGCAGATATTTGGATGAAATAATCATATCAGGACTGTGTAAACAGTGCTTAATATTAGGCAGTTTACAAATGATCGTCATGATTTTCAGCTACACTCAAGTATAAATCAAATTCAACAGCTCGTTAATTTGTTTCATGACCACAAAAAACAACGCGTTGCGTCTCTCTGCCGTTGACTTCATATTCATACACAATGAAATATGTAATACATATTATGTACATATGTATATAAAATCCTCCAATAACTTTTATTATAGATTGTTAAAATTTGCCTTAAATGGGTGTGTGCCGTAGTATATTACAGAATAAAAAGAAAACGTCATGAATGCCGCACCCTTCCTGCCATCTATATTCAAGGTGAAAAAGCACACAAACCGAAAAATTATTTATGCTTGTCTGGCATATCGAAGCTCTTTCTCTGATAAATTTCATTCCATTTTAAATTTAAAAGAAATATTTTGTATTTTTTTGTTTTGCAGAATATGAATATTGATTTACTTAGAATTAAGGTGTGTACACACATCTCATGAAAAACCAAAAAAAGAAGAAAAATTTAATTTATGACAGTGATGGGCTGCACTGACCTATGTCAATATGAAAATGGTCGCATTCAGAAAGCTAGTGGCTACGTAGTCAAGGGATTCTGATTGGCTAAATTAACTACAAAAGTAGTTGAAATTTCCCCTCCGACGTAGTGTAAAATTTTCGGCTACAAAGTTAGTGCACACTGGTTTTGACGTTTCACAATCAGCTGCTCGGTAAGGACACAAGAATTCAAAATGAAATTAATCATTTAGTATTTAAATACATATAAAAATCACTCATATTATATCTTATATTCGGTTTTATTGAATTTGAAAACAAAACAAACTATTTAAAGTACTGAAAACACAAATGTTTCCTGTATTATATATTTGCATTTGTCATTTATATGACAGTTCCGGATTGACTAGCTTTGTAGTGAAGTTTTGCATTCACAAATCTAGTTGAATTTCGACTACGTAGCCACTAGCTTTATGAATGCGCCCAATATCACAGTGTAACAAAAGTTGCTAAAATTAAGTGAATACATTAGTGAACATAATTATGACATTGTAAGAGTAAAGTGCCTTGCACATGAGCAACGAACTGCGAATGGACGAATAAACGTGATTTAAATTATAAGAGACCAATTGACACTAATATTAGGATAATAAAATTTGCATTTTGTTCTCTAAAAATTTTGTAAAAACAATTTGGTAGTAACGAATCGCAGTGTGGTTGCTGCGAACTGTCAAACTCTATTCGCGTTCCACATACCATCCACACTGCAACGAATAAATTGTTCGCGCTCAACTTAACCTCAAAATTATACCACTCTTGTTTTGTTTTTGTGTGAAAGATGATGGCTGAGGAAAATATGGAGAAAAGGGTTGACAATTCGTCGCTACCTGCGAATAGAAATAAAAGCTAATGTGAAAGAAAAGTCAAAATATGCGAACATCTACAGTTCGCAGTTCGGAGTTCGTTGGTCATGTGCAAGATGCTTAAGTCAGCTATGATTTGAATTTTAAAATTATACCATACATTCAACTCACTGTGTAAAATTGCCACCAAACGTCTTTAAAATAACTGTAATATATTTAAGCAGCAGCGTCTAGAAAATATGTCTTGACTTAACGCAACTATCTACTTGTCAGATTTCAAAGCCTCGACTTAACTGTGTGATTGTCTTGTTTAGCATTGACTTAATGTTTAGACATTGACTTCAGTTTGGGCAGAACTTGACGTTCTAAACTTAATTTGAATTTTTTCAGACAGCATCATTTCCTTCAAGTGTCCCATTCCAAACACTCCTTAAATATGTAAGTCCAAATGGCGAAACCAAAAGCCGTGCGCTCATTTTACTGCTATATTTTTTATTTTGCGACCTTTACATAGGAGTGAGTACCTACACAACAAAAATGTGTCAAGACATTTTTTTTAATTTAATTCAGTACATCAGCCCCTGCGTGCGTACAGAAGTTATATAAAAACGATTTCTTGTTGGAGTACATGTTTTTGCTCTTTAAGCTTTCGAAATGTTAAAATTCATGTAGGACTGTAGGCATATAATAAGATTTAAGTCAATAAACACACAAACAAACATAGGTAACAACTGGTTACATTTTATGTTCCCTTTAAAGTATCTACAAGTATCCGGTCTGGAGCACAGCTTTAAGTTTAATTTTTGTTTTCATTTTGGATGGACTGTCAGTTAACCTTTTATACAGTCTAAAGGTATTTATGAATTGAGGGTGGGTCGACATCGAAATTTTGGCATGCATTCAGCAAAAGATTAATCTGTCATTGACCTCGAAATTATGCACTTTATGAGCTTGACCGAAGTGGTTTTATTTTGTTATTTTTATGATGTTTCTTTTAAAAAGAATATACAATGTAAAAAAAGATAGGTATTCCTTTTTCCCCAGACGGACCAAGTTGAAGGAATTTCATTATAGAGCCTTGAACTTGTAGGCACGCTATAATCCTACACTTTGTGTCGATGCACAGATTCCATATATCTAATCCCATTTTCTCTCGTATCCCCATTGCTGTTGCTCTACAAACAAACAAAAACAAGTGCAATGACTTAGCATCTTGGCAACTCCTGATAAATATACAAATGGCATAGTGCAGAGGAGCAAAATCAACGAGGAAGGTACTCGTCGTCGTCGTCGTCGTCGTTTCAAGTGTGTAAAAACAAAGAACTACATTCTTCTTGAATGCGCATGCAACGCTTCTGATAAAAATAGTCGTGTTGTGGTGTGTGGATGGTTGTGGTGAGGTGAGGTGAGGTAGGCGCTCGGCGTTTGGCGTTCGGCGTTCACTCTCTATAGTTGGGATTGGGATTGGGATTTCTTGACTTGGCTGGTTTGGTTCTGGTTTTGGCTTTGGCTTTTTTTCTTTGCTTTAGCTGCAATTAACCAACGCAATGCAAGACACTGAATTATGCATAAAGCAAAGCAAGAGCGAGAGAGAGTGTTAAAGACAAATAAGTAAAGGAAAAGTAAGAACCTTGTTACGGGAGAAAAATAAGACACACCGATAAAGAGTTAAATACAAAAACAAAAACAACAACAACAACAACAACAAAAATGAACAGGCTTGCAGAAAGGAAAAAAAGGAAGGCATCAATTGCGGTTCGTTAACTAGAAAGGAATGCGGTATGTGCTGTGCAGTGCATGCTGTGTTGTGCTTTTGCTGTGTGGCATGGCAGCAGTTGTCTACAATTTAGATTTTCACTTTCGATGCACTTGATTACGTCCAACGCCATCAGCCACAGCTTGAATGGATTTGATTTTGATTTTAGGTTTTTTATATTCTTGTTTATGTGATTCGTGATTTTGTTTGATGGTACTATACAAAGGTATATATCTATCTATACCTATGTGTGGAGACTCCTCTGCTTTGTTTGAAATCAAATTATAAAGAGTGGTGAGTCATTTTAGGCTCGTAACCATCTGGATGACCTTTGGTTACGTGCGTAAACGATGCGTACATTAAATCGAGACGAATACTTTTTTTTAGGGAAATTATCTTTAACAATTGTTTATTTCTTTCAGAATATTTTTATTGAGACAAATTTCATATTGTAAGATTACTTACTGCTTTATAGTATGTACGAAAACTTTGGATAGTGTTTAAACACTCAAACATTAGTCTTGAGTCATAAAGGGACATGTCATACATATCAAATCAATTGAAATTGTTATGAATTGACACAATTAGGAAGGTTCAAAGAATATCTAATCTCGGCACTACAGAGGCCCTTCGATCCTGCCCAACAGATGCAACTCCTACCAGTAGACCAACACATTAAATAATTAGTATCATGCAGCGCGCTAAGGCTTAAAGAATCAAACTGTTGGTTTTCCAGACCTTATGGGCATGGCAAAACTAACGAACTGATTTCAGCGGATATTTTTGCGACGAACACCGACTACTGCACCTCTGCCTTGAACCTTAGTAAAGATTTTAAAGTCATCTTTCTTGCCAGAAAGGATTGGGAGGATGGCATAGTTAGGAAAGACTTCGATAGCACTATCTTTACTGACGGGCCAAAAATGGAGTGTGGAGTTGAGTCGGGAACCTTCTCTGAATCCTTAAAAGTCTTTTCGGCTACCTGATTGTGCAAAGTGTATTTCAAGCATAATAACTAGCAATCAGAGAATCTGGCAGCCAGGCGGCTATTATGGCTTTCAATTTGGCCATAACATCCTCTAGATTAGATTAGATTAGATTAGAATAGACTTTATTAATATAATAATTCAGGTTTACAATAATAATATTTACAAGTCTTTTAAGACCTGGTTTTGAAACCGTCGTTCAGATTGACAGATAATCGAATAAAAATTGTATTTAATTTAATTTATAAATTCTTTTCATAGCTCGCATAGTAATAAAAAGTGCATTTAAAACATTATAAAGTAGGTGATGAATTTACGACAATCGAAAGCATTCCGTTCTGATTCTATTTCTATAAGTCATCGCAGTTCGAATAAATTTATAAAGCTTGTTCCAGCCCAACTTGCCATTTAAAATCTCTATTACTTCTTCAACATCCAATCGATTTCTGCCAAAAACGTCGCGTCGAATTTCTTGTAAAATTGGACATGATCCTAGAAAATGAGCAATATTTTCTCTTTCGTGGGTGTTGCAAAGATCACATTCAAGTGGTAAGTCTGGCCTATGAGGAATAAAGTTCAGAGTCAGGATTTCCCCTCTGGCTCGTAAAATCGTAGATATCATATCCGTGGAGTGCTTGTCGTGAAAATAATTTGATTCACCTAGGACGAAGTTGAGTCTGCTGTAGCATTCTCTATAATGTGAATCCTTGGCCTGGTTAGTAAAGTTCTCCCAATATTTTGTATCGAGTTTCGATAAAAGACAGTAAAACTGTCGTTTTAAATGTGTTATATCTTGCAAATCAAAATCAAACGCTTCACCCACAGAATCCGACAAGCTTATCCACGATTGTACGAAATTCAGCTTATTTGAAACTAAATGCCTCAAAACTTTGTTTACTAGCCTTGACGCATCTATTTGTAGTATTTTTACAACATAATCAAAATGGATCCTAAGTGTGTCGATAAACATCGGTGGAATTCCAGTTTTAATATGTAGCATGTAGTTCGGCGTAGTTGAAGGAAGAGCAAAAATTCGTTTTAAAAAGAACCGGAGTAGTTTTTCGACATCCTCATACTCTTTATGGCCGCACACTTGCGCGCAGTACATCATAATGGACTTTGATACGGCTTGAAATAATTTATATTTGTTGGAGTGGTGAATAGTTTCCAATACATTTTTTCCACGATATGCATATGGCTGCCTTTGCCTCCTGGAGTTTTGCTTTCACTTGTTTTTTTTTATACACAGGTTACTCGTTATTATCATCCCCAAATACTTGATTTCTTTCACGACACTGACTTCTTCTCCTTTGCATTTCCACTCCTCGTTACTAGCATATCTCCCCCTACCTTTTCTAAAAATCATAATTTTTGATTTGCTGAGATTGACTGCTAGATTCCAAGTATTACAGTATTCTTCCAATCTAGAGGTCATTTCTTGGAGTTGAACAGGAGACTCGGACAATATGACGATGTCATCCGCATACAGTAAAACTGGAATGCTCTCCTCAGAAAATTTCACGCCTGTGCCGAGGGACTCGACAATATCATCTATAAAAAGTGTGAATAAAAGGGTACTCAACGAACATCCTTGCTTTAGACCCATTGAAGACCTGAATTCTTCAGATAGGGTTTCACCGTCCCACACAGAAATCCTCTATACTGGTCCAACAATGTCGGTATGAATTATCCAGCTTCAACATCAACCTCCACTCTTATTATAGGTCATAGTGGCATTGATGGAAATGAACGGGCTGATGAGTTGGTCCTTCATAGTTCACTTGCGGAAAGGGTAAATATTTCTCTTGGAGTTATGAAGGGCAAAATGTTCTCAATTTTTCTGACAGAATCTAATCGCAGGTGGAACAGTCTACCGTACTGTACCATATCCAGGAATATATGGCTTACCTATAACAAAAACCGTTCTATTGAACTTTTATGCACGCCCAGACATGATATAGCTAGGTCACTGCAATATGTACCGGATATTGACCGAAAGGAGAGTACGTAGCAAAACTGGGTATCCCTCACAATATTTATTTATTTATTTAGATCTACAAGCTTAAAGCTAACAGATTATTCAACTTATATCTATATCTATTGTAAATAACTAAAAAGCATAATAAAGTATATAACACTAAATTGATAAGTTATTTAATGATTTTTTAAATATTGGTCTAGATTGACTTAAATCAATTTGGTTGCAAATTGAGTTGAAATTCGCTATACATTTTGAAAGAGGTTCATTTAATCCATAGCAGGTTCTGTGGTGAGGTTGATAAAGCAAATACCGTTGTCTGAGTAGTCTCTCAGGAGCATATAACGGAACTAAAGCTAGCAATTTTGGACATTTTATATGATAACACAAGATATCTCTTACAAACATTATGCCATGGGCCTTACGGCGGTTATCTAATCTAGAGATGCCTAAAAATAAGCATCTTGCCTCATAACTTGGTGAGAATCCCCACCTCATTTTACCAAAAATGAATTTCGTAAATCTCCTTTGGATTTTTTCAATTCGATTCGATTGCACCTGAAAAGCGGGGCACCAGACAATATCGCAGTATTCAAGGATAGATCTTACTAATGCATTATATAAGGATAATAGAGCATGAGGATCGGTAAAGTCCACTGTATTCCTTTTAATAAATCCAACCATAGAATTGGCTTTTGACGTTATATAATCAACATGATCACTGAATGATAAAGTCCGGTCAAAAATTACTCCAAGATCTTTAACTTTTTCTAACCTATTCAAAGGGACAGAATCTACAGAGTAACTAAATAAAATAGGCACAGAGCTTCTATAAAATGATACAGCATTGCATTTTTTTATGTTGAGTAGAAGATGATTTTGCTTACACCATAATAATAAAAATTCGAAATCCTGCTGCATACTGAAGCAATCATTTATGTTTGATATACTTGAAAACATTTTTAAGTCATCTGCATAGAGAAGAACTTGAGCGAATTTGAATATTGATGTTACATCATTAATAAAAATAATAATAAATAAAAGCGGTCCTAGATGACTCCCCTGTGGCACCCCTGATGTGCAATGGAATTCTCTGGAGAAGAGATTTCCAAGTTTTACCAACTGTATGCGGTTCACCAAAAACGATTCTATCCAATTCAGAAGCTTTGAATGAAATCCAAATCTCCTTAATTTGTCTATCAGTATGGTATGATTAACTGAATCGAAAGCTTTACTGAAGTCAGTATATATGACATCAATTTGCTTTCCTTTTTCAATTAGGTTAATGGCAAATGAAGAGAAATACGAAAGATTTGTAGAAGTGGACCTACCACTCACGAATCCATGCTGCAAATCTGAAATATATTCTTTTACAAAAAATTCAAGCTTGGTTTTAACTATACTTTCGAATAGTTTTGGGATTGCAGAAAGTTTGCTTATACCTCTGTAGTTCTCAACATTATTTTTTAAACCCGCTTTGTAGATTGGAACAACATAAGATATTTTCCATTCATTGAGAAAAATGCCCTCTTGCAATGACAAATTAAAAATAATGAGTAAGGCTAAACTTAGGTTTTCAATACAATTTGTTAAAAAAGAAGCAGGGATACCATCAGCACCAGGGATTGTATTTGGCTTTAGCTTTTTAATTGCAGATGTTATATCATTAATATCCAAAACCATCGATCCTAAATCTACTGGTGTAGTACATATAGTTTCTTGATTTAAAATTACGTCTCGTTTTGAGTATACAGACTCAAAAAACTGAGCAAAAAGTTCACAAGCTGATTGTGTATTGTTTGCCGAAGTTAAGCCATACTCCATTATCTCTGGTAATCCATAAGAGCAACGTTTTGATTTAATGTATGACCAGAAACATTTGCTATCTTTTTTAAGTTTACTTTCTATGCCCATGACATAATTCTTGTGTAAGAATTTACTTAAAACTTTAAAATCTTTTCTTAATTTATTAAAATTAGCTAAATCAAGTTCATTTCCCGAGTATTTATATTTTTTGAAAGCTTTAGTTCTTAAGTTTTTCAAGTGAGAAAGTTGTCTATTATACCATGGAGTCTTATTATTTTTTTTATTCGATGACAACGGAACAAAACTTTCAACCCCAGTCATAATAATTTCAATGAATCGATTATAAATAGATTGTAAACTTTTATTACTAAATTCAATTTCCCAGTTAATAGTATTTAACCAAGCATTGAATGCAATGAAATTAGTTTTAGCATAATTACGTTTTGGCGTGGAGTCGGTTTCGCGAAAAGGGTTATAAAACTCGAATTTCAACTCAATCTGCTCATGATGAACAGAATTATTTAACAAAGGAAAAGGACATTTTAACACATCAACCTTAACATCATTTTCGCATGTAAATACAAGATCCAATAATCTGTGTAATGAATGTAATACTCACTGCCTTATCTGCGGAGACCAACATGAAAGGGAAAATGTGATTCACTTTCTCTGTAGTTGCCCTTCCCTGGCCAGATCTAGAATGTTAAGCTTGAATTTTTGTTTGTTGAGACTTGGTACGATACTAGACGAGTAGCATATGATCGTAAATATTCCTTCTATTATGTCTATTGGTCTACGAACCAAAAATCACATTTTTATTTGGAAGTTGACTAAACTTTGGACAAATTGGAATAGACTCAGTTTACACATTCAATTTTGGATTTTTGTTGATTTCTTTTATGAGAATTCCTTGGATCGATTCGTCGATTTTGTTTTAACAAATTTTTAAAGTAAAATGTTACACGTCATAATAAAAAGTACAATGTCATAAAACAAATTCCTAATTCAAGACTAAGGTATGTACGAGTATCTGAAATTAATAAAACAAACATAAAACAAATTCCTAATTCAAGACTAAGATATGTACAAGTATTTGAAATTAATAAAACAAAAACCACCAAATGATCAATTACTAAGTATGTAGATATTTAAAATTACCGAAAAGATAAAACTATCGTCTTTTTTAAATGAAATTAATAAATTCCTGTTACCATAATTTTCAAATACCTTCTGATGATTCAATATATCATATACATATGCATATATCACACCGGGTTAAAAACCTTAAAGCAAATAAGCAACCAATTTAACAACAAAGAAATTTAATTGAGAATTAATGACTAAATCACGATCTTAGTTAACAACAAAAGAATGTTAATCTTTTTTTTTTTTTCTTTCTTTTAAAATGTAAACAAAAATATCTTATGAAATTAGATTTTTTTAAAACAATTTAATTTAATAATGAATTTTAATTTTATTTTTCAGGGCTTTGTTGCAGCAAGCATTAAGCGTGAACAAGGCGATGAGGTTGAAGTTGATCTTGCCGAAACTGGCAAACGTGTGATGGTCCTTCGTGATGACATACAAAAAATGAATCCGCCTAAATTCGACAAAGTCGAAGATATGGCCGAATTGACTTGCCTAAATGAAGCTTCCGTCTTACATAACATCAAAGACAGATACTACTCTGGTTTAATATACGTAAGTTACATTTGAGTTTTCTTTTTTTTTTTTTTAGTTCAAGAGAATTATTTAAGTAGAATCCTTGATTAATTTATCCTAATTTTTGTTCCTATTCCTTATTCGAAGAAATCTTATTTTAAAATGGTCCTACTCGTATAAAAAAATAAAAAAATAAATAACATCTTCGTATCAGTAAGTAGGTTGTTGATATTGTGATTGTTTTTCCAAAACAAAAACAAATATTTGGCCAGCATATTATAGTAGGACTTGTGTTTATTCCGGGTCAATAATGAAACATTCTCGAAGACTAGGTAGTTCCCCTGTATTAAGATACTGATAAACAACAATACAACAAAAATAGTTACAACTTTTTTAAACTGTAAATTTATACTTTTAATTAATATTTCAATTATTTCACATGACATTCAAGATCAAATCATTCCTATAGCCATTTATCTTACAATAATAAGTATTATAAAAAAGGGAAAACGTCTTAAAACGCTTAAGTGGCGCTCGACTCCTCGTTTCTTAATTGAATTATAAAATTTCAAGCTAATTTATATCAAGATGTGCATTTATGCACTTGCGAATCGCATTTCTTTTAGATCAGTTCAAAACAAGTCGAGCAAAAAGAAATTGTAATATCTTTTTTCTATTTTTTTTTTAAATTTAATGTGACTCAAGTTCAAAGATCTTTCAACTTCATGTAAACAAATTCAAACTGACAGAATTTAAAATCGAAGAAAATCATACAAATTCGGAGGATCGTTTTGCCAATCGATCTGTAACGATTTTTAATTCTTTAAATATTAACTCAAGGCACAGAAATTCATACCCAATAAAGAATTAAAAAACATTAGATCTGTTCAGTTATTTTGATTTGATGTGATTCTGTATTGGAATACCTTTCGAGTTCATGTTAACAAATTCAAACTGACAGAACTAAAAATTTGAACAAAATAATACAAATTCGAATGAAACGATCCGTTCGCCAATCGATCTGTTACTCTGTAACGATTTTGAGTTCTTTAAATTTATTAACTCAAGAGCAAAGTGTAATATGGAATAAAACTGTCAAAAACTTGAAAATGGATTTTGTGAATTTCAAGAATTATTGAAAATGTACTTAATTAGTGATATCTGATATGTTTCAAAATACACTTGAGTTAAAATAACAATCAAAACATTTGTTTTTTTTTGTACGCAGTGGCTTATATAATGACATTATATTATTATTAAACTTAAATGGAATTTCATATTTGGACATATTTTAATCAATAACAAAAAAGATTCCTTCCTATAAAGATCATCAATATATTTGTTTAAACTTAGATCCAAACGTTTTTTTTTTTTTTTTTAATAAGAGACATACAATATACAAAACAGTTAAATATACGTCTATCTTTTTGTTTGCAACAAATAACCCATTAAAATGAGTGTAGGATTAATTAATAATAATTTTGTATATGTAGGAATAGAATCATATAGCCCATTGGTGATGATCTGTCGTATGCGTTAATTTATTTAATTGTAAACCAAGTGCCAACAATCCCATAACACTGGCAGCTGACAACCATTAAAATGTGAAAAAATTAAAATTAAACAAAAAATTAATGCAATAAAAAATGTAATGATTTTTAAATTGTTCAAATTTGTCTGTTAATGGTTATGTCTTGTTTTTGTCTTTCAAATGTTTGTTTTAAGATTTTTCTTAATCTACTTGTGTATGAATCTACAATTATTTATAAGCTATACGAAAATATTTTTTTTATTTTTAACTTAAAGGAAATATGGCCAAGGAAAAACTTTTATTAAAAAAATGTATTTGAAATCGAATAAATTGCACTTTTCGAATGGGTTTTTATGACCTTTTAACGTCAGGTTTTTGAGATATCACCTTTTAAAAACCGAAAAAAAACACGTTTATTAGGCTTTTTAAGGCTATCTAAATTTATGAAATCAGTGATAGTTTTCTAAATCTAAAACCCTTTTCTTTAATATTCAGTTGAAATATTTATTTAGTATTTCATATAATATTCGAAAAATCTTTATAAGTTGTTAGATTTCACATGTCTTACAAAAATTTGAAAGAAACGCTTATGCTAAAACGGTTTTCAACACAAAAAGACAAAACGATTTGAAAATAAGTTTTGTTCTTGTCACGAATCCATTGTTTAAATCATTCTATTATATCAAAAATATAAAAATAATGTTGAAAAGGGGTATTTTTAAAAAATAGTTAAAATTAAAGTTTGGCTTCGTAATCAGCACTAAAAATTAACTTAAAACGTATTTTTTAAAACTATGAGAGTATCAAATTCAAAACTACATTTACAGCTAGGTTACCAAAATCGAGTGAAATGAAATCTAAATCTAACAGCTAGGTTCTACATTTCACTTTCACTCGAAATGAAATCGAAATCGATCGAAAATATAATTCGGTGTTCTATAATTCGATTTTATCGATTTCAATTTCGAATTTATCGAAATCGAAATGAAGTGAAATTGTTGTGTTCCACAATTCGATTTTATCGGTTTCCGAGCGATTTCAAATCGATCTTGTTCATTTGATGTGAAATAGTGGAACAAAAAAGACGCGATTAAAAATGTAAGTAAAAAAATGATTTTTTTAATGAAACTTCCTAAGTTTATTGCACTTTAAACATATTTGAAATAGGGGAAAACACAAAAATAATGCCTAATAATGTCTAACAACATACGCGGCATCTGCAATTTCCAAGGGATTAGATACATCTCGCAGCCTTCGTCTTTTTATTTTTTCCAGTGCATATTTATTCCTTTCAGTCTGCAAGACCAAAACGATTAACGCAGCACTCATTATACCATCCGTTATATAATCTGTAGTGGCTAGTTAGTACTTTTATATTTTTAAACGCGTGAAAAATAAAAATTATTTACAGGAAAACAATTTGCAAAAATAAAAATACTTCAACAACTTCCCAAATGACAGATATCAGCTGATTTCAATTTCACGAAAAGTGATTTCGAAGGTACCAAATCGTTCGAAATGTAGAACACTGAAAATGAATTCACTCGATTTGCAATTTCGATTTCACTTTCATTTCACTCGAATTCTGGAACCTAGCTGTAAATTGAAAATCGAGTAAAACATGGCATGTTTTTTTTTTACCATGCCATGGTAGCTATTAGCTTTTAAGTATTGGAATGTACATTTACTTTACTGTTTTTAAACAATTTCCTCTTGTCGAATTCAAATCACACCAACTTAATCTGGTCGAATTCAAATCACTTGAAAATCGCCAATATCGAAATGTAGAACACGGAAATTCACTTCGCTTTGAGAAAAACAAAAATAAATCGATATTGATAAAAGTGAATTTCACTTCAATTTATTTATTTATACTCCAATTTATGTATTGAATCGATTTCAATTTCATTTCTACTGAAAGTGAAATGCAGAACCTAGCTGATAGATTTAAATAAAGTTTCTAGAAACTAAGTAAGATTCTATAAAATGATTTAAATTTTATTTAGAAGATAAAGATTTATAATTTGCAAAATTATCAAGTTTTAACTTACACCCCTATTATGGCTATCAACTATCAGTTATTTGATAACTGATAACTTCTATCAATTTATTGATAATTTGGTATTATAAGTATCAAATGATAATTTTTCACCCATTGTGAATACTAATCAATATACGATTGTGAATAGGTTTTGTTTGGTGTTTGACGTTTGTCATTTGTGTTGAGTTCTTGTGCTTTGGTCTATAAATAATTTCGGCGGAATAATGTAAGTTGTTTTCAATAAATTTCTCTTTTTTCTTTAACTTTTTGTTTATTTAGGAGTAGAATAGTAAGCAACAAAAAACAAATAGAAAGGCTTTTGGAACTAATGAAGGAAAATCCTGAGGTTGCAAAAGGCATTTGTGCATAAATCTCTGAGCACAACGAAGAATTTGTGGCTGATAGAAAATTTGATGGATATCATAATTTTTGACAGCCGTAATACCAAGTTTAATTTGCTTATTTTAATTCATGAATTTATAATTTGTCCAATGGGTTTGAAGCATCTCGTAATACTGTTTATTTTAGCTTGCACGATAAACCTTTGTTCCTCAGTACAATTGCCTTCAAACAACAATTCTAGTGAAGGCATTTCGTTCTTCAATTTGTATATTCAATAAAAACTACAAAAAAACTTTTATAAATCGTATTTAAATTACAATTCTTTACCACTTACGAATATTTGATACATTTGTCAACGAAGATTTTGTAGCTGATAGAATATTTGATGGGTATCAATATGTTTGATAGCCGTAATACCGAGTTTATCAATAAAGCTATTCACAATAGATCTTTTAATTCACTATTTATCAAAAATATTGATAATTAATCACCATAATACCGATTCATTAATTTTGTTGATAATTATCAACTATTATCAAATATCGTGTTGATATTTGATAACCATAATAGGGCTGTTGTTGATATTTGATAACCATAATAGGGCTGTTAGCCTTAAAAACCCCGTTTTTTGTTGTTTTTAGGATTTTTTTTAAAGGGACACCTGATGTGATAGAAAAATTTAAAGGCGAGATTCGAATTAAGGATTAAACATTTAAAAAATGATTGCTTTGTTTGTGGGACAGAAAAAAACGTAATTTTGTCGGTTAGTGTTATGAAAAAATTGACATTTGAACAAATATTTGCTTTTTGTTAAGACCTACATAATTAATAAATGGTAATGAAAATTATTCAAAAATAATACAAAAAGGAAATTAATTGCACCAAGTTTCTGTCAAAAATATACAAAAAATCAAGTTAGATGTGTCACTGCGTAGTTGGCAGGTTCAGACTACATAAGGGACTTGAAAGTTAGGCAAGTTTATAATTATCTGATTGGCCAACTGGCAAAACATTTCCTTCCAATTAAGGAAACTTTATTGGAAACTTGACTGGAAAGTTAGTCAAGAAAAATCTCCCTTACAATCAAGTCAAGTCAACTTATGTCAAAATGTCAGCTGATCATGTTTTGCCATTCAAATGGAAGCTGAATTTTATTACTTTTGGATTTCTTTATTTTTTGCACAATCGAGTGTTAATATTTTATATATAATTCTTGATCAAATGTTGAAGCAGTGTTTCAGATCAAATGATTAGAACTCAAATTGAGTCGCCTAAAAATAGGACTATTGTAAACACCAAAAACACTATATGAAGATATAAATCCTTCGTACGTATCACCCTCAAAAACCCATTTGTTTACATTGTTGTATTTGTAATGTGGACGAATTCAACGAGAAAAATTGACGTGTTTTCATTTTCACGCATACATAGAATTAACTACTGAGTTTTTTGGGTAAATTTCATAAATTAGAGGAGAAATTACACGCACACTAAGAATAAGTTTATGAGTCTGATTTCCGGTTTAGCTTGTAGGCAAATCAAGATGTCTACCGAGGGTTTATATCTTTATTAGAGTGTTTTTGGTAAACACCAAAGCTAATTTTTATTTTTATTTAAAATTTGTGTAACCCCAAACTCGTTCTAACAATTTTTTCAAAAGTGTAAACCCAGAATAATTAAGCTTCAAACGATTGATACTGGCGTTAGCTCAAAAAACTACCAATGAATGCTTATCATTATCGATTTAAATTTGTCGAAAAAACGTGATCACAGGTCTGTTAAAAGTTATGATATAATAGCAACTATTTATTCCAATTATTTATAGATATTTAATTAATATATGTACATAACTCTCAAATAACAAATGTCACCCAAATAGAGAACTGCGCTGTCTATTATAGTTTTTCTTCTTTTTTTGTTTGTTAAAGTTCTAATAAATTATTTTATTATATTCATTTGATTGACATTTTATTAGCATAAATAGTTTGAAAAAAAATACTACCATTTGTTTTCTGATGCTTTCGTAATATTATATCTATATTAATAAACAAGTTTAATAAATTAAAACAAAATCTAATTACGTACTTTTACGCAAATAATAACTAAAGAAAATTAAAATATAGTGCCTCCTCGCTGCACCAACATGTTAACTGAATTCAAAAAAGTAGTAATTTGTTATATTTAAAACGACGAAACAAAATAAAAATTGAAAGAAAGAAAGAAACGCGTGTGCTCCCGACATTCTCTTCAACAATAACAACGATGTGCAATGGGGGTAATTGATAAATGTTATGTGACTGTGACTGTGGTTGGCCCGCGGTCTGTATCGTCGTCGCGTCGTCGTCGTCGTCCCACAACAACTATCATTCATCCAGCCTTTCACAAAATTGAAAAAAAAAAAAAAATATATAGCATCTAATGCCAGTTGTCGCGGTCGGTCGTATGCAAATCGTACGCCCAAATTAAATGTCACACCAAGTAAAAGCCGCCTAAGCCCTTATAGTAATGGCAAGATAAGCGTGCTCTGCTCAACGCAGCATTAGTAGAGCAGCAACCAGTAGCTTAGCGATTCAGCGTGGTCTGATCTTGTGGTTCGTTCGTATCAAACGTACAAGTTACGATTATTATTAAATACGAACGATGCGGTGATTGAAGGCTGTCTCGCTGCTGATTTGAAGCTCTCCTCTATTAATGCACCGGCTACTGTCAGTTGATTATTATTATTATACATTATAAAGAGCTTTGAAAGATATAAACAAGTAAAGAATACCGATTAGGATGTTTGAATTTGAAGGCATTCAAATAGAGAACCCGGTACCGGCTTTCAACACTGTATAAAATTGCATTGGATAGCGGCAGCGGCGTCGTCGTCGGCGGCAGCGATGCTTGCATGACGACATAATGTAAGTTGAGTTATGGAGTAGATTGAAAAATTATTTTCAATTCGCACAATCATCATTCAAACCTGATCCAAAAACGCGGCAGGGAAAGTGTAAAGGAGGGCCTTATGTGATGCGTGAGTTGGGTGGGTGTGCTATTTCTTTCGTGAGGAGTTTTTCATCGAGACAGCAACGTGTTGAATGTGAATAAAATTATTGGTTTTGTTCACTTTGTTTTTTTTTTATATCGTTTCGCTGATTTTACGGCAAAAACTATGGAGAATAATGACATGCGTGCCAAATGTACATACATATATAAGAATAGGCTCTGATAAAACGCTTTTGATTAATTTTATTTTATGTGACCTTCGGTTTGATTGTCTGAGTTGAGCTAAGTTGAGCTGAGTTAGCTGATAAAATAGTGTGTTATATTGAAACTTAATTGTTTTTTAATAATTTATTACCCATTGAAAATTGACATTTTCTTTTCGAAAGGTAGTGTTAACAAAGAAATTCTACTTATATAAACAAATGCCCTCTTCCGGGAATATGGAGTGTAACTACTCTGCTTATGCTGTCATTATTGACATACTAGATATGGACTGCTAGTAGCCAACTTCGCGTTGGTGTCATTCTTCTACAAGTTTAGCGGAAATATGGAGAAACTTTTGAAACTTCATTTTTTGTATTTTGATTATTTTGGCAAACTTAATAATAATAGTTGTCCTTAGTTTCTTTAAAAAAAAACTTGTTAATGCCTAGAAACAAGTGATGACATTTTAAAATTAACTATTAATTTTTCCACCAAACTTACAAGAGAGAAAGTGTGGAATCACCTTTAAGGGGGATTTTCTATGGGAACATAAATCGACTAGCAACTAGCAGTCAGTAGGTCCGTTCGCGTACTTTCTGCACTAAAATTCGTAAAAAGAAATATTTTTAAGAGTGGGAGTAAAATTCTCTCACCGAAAAAAAAACTACAAAAAAGTAAGCGAACGGGAAAACAACAAATTTTTCACACAGTATTACTGTCTTGTTGCTGTTCTTTGAAAATTTGTTTTTAAATTTTATAACTGACAGCAAAAGCGAGAAATTTATTTAATTTATTTGAATTTCTATCAAATTTGAATTTTTCACAAATCAGCCCAAAGAAATTTCTTGGGCTAAAATTCGTAGGTTGGGGAAATATTTTACTCTCTCAGGAGTGCTCTCTTTTACGAAAAACTACGAAATTTTTGAGTACGCGAACATGGATTTGGTTAAATTTCGTATTTTTTTAGTAAAATTGGACTGTTTTAGGAGGGTACGCGAACGGACCTAGTATCTAAAAGGTCTGTTTGATTACTTAAGGAGGGTCAATGCAAGGAAGCAGTGCAAAAAGAAATTGCATCAAAAACTATCTGGAGAAAGTTGTGCCTTCCTACACTGAGGAAGAATTTCATCCACATTTCAGAATCAGCAAGGGTTTGTTTTAGCAATTAAGTGCAAAAATTGAGCAGTCGAAATATTTTACCAATATGCGTCCAGACAAGCGTACCTCTGGACAAAAAAATTTGGGAGTGTTTTTGTGGTTCTCTGGCCATGAAGCTTGTTGCTTCCTCGACTTGGCAGATCGTTTTAATATTTCTCTCTTGACGATTCGCATAGTAATAGAAAGAATGAACATTTTTCTCACCCCCGAAGTCATAAAGTAGCCTACTGAAGAAAAAAATAAAATGAGCGAGTTCTTCGAAAACAAATGTGGGTCCTAGCTATTTTAAATGTTTTGGTAGAACTTTTGAAATTAAATACTTTTCCCATTTTTAATTTTACAATTTCTAACTTTCAAAAATCCACAAAAAAAAATCAAATGAAAGTGAAAATGAAAATGACAGAAATGGCAGATTTTGACGGTTGTTTAACTCATGGAGGGAAAATTTTGTACTCTCTCGTTGTGCTCTCTTGTTGCAACTTTCATGAGTTAACATTTAACAAAGACGAATTTGTGAAACGTTGTACGAAGTTTGAGTAATCAAACAGACCTAGTCAATGGCTGTCACAGATGAGAGCCACAGGGTATGAAAGAACTAAAGATTTAAGTTTTTTTTTTTTATCAAAAAATGGAAACGTCTAATGTACATTTTTCGTTAATATGTCTTATTCGTTTCTGCTTAATCAATTTTGTTTGTTACAATGAATTTTGACAGAACTCTGAGACAACAAACAAAAACTAAACGATTGCATATGTATTTGTTTTAATTAATTTTTCTTTTTTATATCGTACAAAGAAATGAAATCAAAATACTACAACTACAATGTGCAATTGTAATAAATTACAAAAAAACTATTTGTCAAATATCGTGTGTACGTGCAATTAATTGAAATGCTCAACTATACTGACACTGTGTCGCCAGTTGCTCAGACCGGCATCCTCATCCTCATCATCATCATCAACGTTATAGTCGCCAGAGCCCGTGTCAAGCTTGTGCCGTTTATTGCTTTATGTCAACAAGCGACGCACATCACTGTGATGATCACTATACATAAATAAATACATACAATACATTGAGTCACAGTCTAATAAACTATAAACATTTATAGTACAAACGCAAAAATTATACTCTCCTCCATTTATGAGATATTTAGATGAATTATGTTTCTATTCGCCGCCACCAGAGGTTTTTACTCTGTCTTTTATTTTTGCAAACAACAAAGTTCGCAATGCTTAAAAACTAAAAATAATCACAAAAAATAAATAAACAATGTTGATTATAGAAACTATGCAATAAATATAGGTTGACCGACCAGAGAAACGGCAGCAGCGAAAACACAAAACGCTGCGCGCTGTTTTCTTCTGTTTGATGATGATGCGGTGATTATCGTATCTATAGTTAGATTCATAAGTCAAGTGCAATTATTTTTAGCAAATGCGAACATAAAATATATTTATAAAATCTTGAATCATTAAGGGCCCGTACACATAACGTATACGCTTTTCGAACGCATCGAATAAAAACAGATACACACCGAACCGATTCGCACTAGTGTCTACAAGGGTTTTCGTTAAATTTGCAACTTGTAAATTTAAATATTGATTCATTGGTTCTTTTTTAGGTTGTTTTGTTAAAATTTAGTCATCATGTTATGTACAGCCTTATGCAATTCAATTCAATTTAACAAGTTTAGTATTGTTATTGTGTGTTTATCGAATTTGAACTTCAATACAAAAAATTGATCTTTTTCGTGGCTAAAACACGCTTTTAAATATAATTTTTCTTATTTCTTGTCCTGTCTTGTTTCTTGTAGCTGTCAAAATTTCATAGAAATTTATTTAAGCTTGATGTACTAGTTAAACTAAAAATGTTGTTCATAATAATTAAAGAAGAATTATTTCCAAAATATTGTCAATACAATTTTAGAAAAAGAGGAAATTGGTGGTGTGTTACCAGATTTAAATACAAAATAAATTAATCTGATTTTGACAATGAATTTTAAATTTTCCACATTTAGCTGTCAAAAAAAAAAAAAATATGAACTGTCAGAATTGCTTGATAACGCCATACTCTTATTGACATTTGTTTGTGTGTGTGTGTACTTTAAGGTGCGTGAACTTATCATTCTTGAGTAAAAACAATTTGAAAATACAATGATAAAATGTACCAAAGTTTTGAAGCCCAAGAGATTTCTCTTCGCCGCCAACGCCGATGGCGCTTTTTCATATCGAAGAACACAGTTTTCCATGAAAAATGCCAAACAGAATAAAACAAAAAACTTCAAGGCCGTTGTGCTGCCATTTTAGGTATTCAACAAGTATTCTATCAGCATTCATAATATTTACATGTTTAAATACACATTTTCCGTTAAACAATTGCCATTTTGGTTTTATTCAAAAAGCAAAACAACAAAATTGAATAAGTTAACCTATGCACCATTACAATGTGTTAATGATGATATCATCTCGAATTTCTTTGCTCAAAACTTTTTTTTTTTTCTTCATTAGAAGTTTGCCGACACACATCGGAATCGGACACATGGATTACGATTTACGGGAACGCAAATCTATAGTGCTATAATATGTGTATACTGATGTGGTGTGTGGTATAATTTATAATCTGCTCGCCTATAGCTTACACAATGAGAAATATTCCATATATGGTGGAAACATATTTCATTTAAATGTCCATTTGAATATAAAGTCATGATTAACCATAGACTTAAATTAATGTAGGTATGCATACGTGCAATATAACAATATAAAGTGTTTATTATGTTCTGTCTAAGTTTGTGATCGAGATTATGTTAACAATTTGAAAGGTGATGTGCCATATGTGGTCTCGGCCTTAAGAATATCTTTTAATCTTCATGGCAATCTTTGTTTTGGTTTGAACACTCGCACTTTCAATTCAAGAAAAGAGTTTGACGTACAAATAATACCTGTTATACATTTTAACTGTCAAAATCAAATGTTGGCAATGGTACTCCTTTGCATGTCAAATTCAATTTTTGAACAATTTCGTTATTAATTGTCATATTGACAAATACCATACGTGTATGTATGTACGTACTAACATTTACATGTGTAAATAAATTTGTAAAACCGGTTAATTCAAATTTCATTTTTGACATTTTCAATTTTGACAGTTTGTGTGAAAAAAATCTGTAAGTTTGTTTTAGTTTTCGGGTAGTTTTTAGGTTATACCAAATTTTTGTCGCTATTGTAAAAAAATTTGTTCAACTTTTTTTAGAAGAATATTTTAAAATTACAACTTATTCACATTAATGACTAAAAAAATCATAAATGTCGAGGATCTCTTTGGAAAGTCATAAGCAAATATTTATCATATGTACTTAAAAAATCAGCAGACTTTTTTGATTCAACAACGTTCACACCGTGTAATTTATGAAAGGTGTGGTTGTCCCATAAACCAACTCCATTAAAATGTCCACGTTGAACACTGATTAATGCTCTTAGAATATCATGCAATGCATTTCGTGGATTTGCATACCAAATTATTGTTTGATTTTAAGAGATTTATATAAAGAAAAAAAAACAACCAAACAAAAATTCTCTAAAGGATGTTGACTTCAGCCAGAGATGGTAACAGCTTTAGCATAAACAGAGTTGCCATTGAAACAAAATTGATTGAAAAAAGAATTGAATTTGAACACTTTTTAATTTGAAAATAACATCAACAGAATTGAACATAATAAGACACATCATGTACATAGATATTTTTCTACTTAGGAATCAGTTATAGCTATCATTAGTTTACATCATTGAAAATTTAGTTTCAAGCTAGATTTAAAAGCGATCAAAAAAGTTATGTTCGTTTCGGATTGAAGCTTATGAGTTGTACATTTTTTTTCTGCTTAAAAATACATTATTTAACACAGAACTTTTCTTTTAGTTTATTTTTAAATTTTCAATGATGAAATCGTTCCATTGAAAGCGTTCCATTTTCTTTATTACCACCTGTCAGTTTTACTTTCAATGATCAACTCGAACCACAATTGCTTGATTCCAATAAGGAAATATTTATCCAATGACAGAAATGAAAGCTTAAGAATTATTTCAATGATTGGTTTCAATGATGAAAATCAATGATAACTATAACTACCATCTTAGTTAGTTGTTGGTCAAATGACAGCTGTTGTAGAAGGAGGCAACTAAACTCATTTTTCATCAAATATAATTTTTAACTGTACTTAGGTTCATGTTAGTTTGAGGAAGTATGTGATTGATCTCTGAGTTGACAAGCCAACTATATTGGAGTAAAAAAGTGGATTATGTTTTATGTGAATTGGTAACCCTGATTATAAGTCATATCGTTCGGTCTGGTCCGAAAAACCTGCTTAAACTCTTTCATCTTATTAACTCGAAAAATATTTAAATGATTCGTCATTCGGGCTATAATTTTTTTTTCTGATATTACAAAGCAATAAAAGGGAATACCTTTATTTTCTTTATTGTTGTAAGTTATATTCATCCAAAGTGTGTGTTTATTTAAAACATCAAAACCAACTAAAAGCAGGTGACTCATAAGTCATAACCTTATATTCTGTATAATTTGTATGTTGTGGATGGCTGGAATTCCAAAATGGGGCCATCTACAACAGCTCTTCCACGAAAATGCTCTGACGCAGTGTTCAAAGACGAAGAAACAATAATATGACCGGTGCGATGCGGTGGTAAATGATGATGATGGTGGATGGATTGGTGGTGTACAATGTTTAACCGAAAATAAAAATAAAAGCCCCTAGGTTTTTCCGTATCCACTGTGTTGTGTATGGCATAGCATCCGGTATAATTGTTGTTATTTTTGTTTTTGTTTGCGTTCGTCCGTTAGTGGATTGGTCATAGCTTCTGGTTAAACTTCAATTCGAAAAAAGTGCATGCATTGCATATAATAACGATGATGTTGATGATTCCTATTCATTCTTTTTGTTTTGTATGAGTGTTTCGAGTTCTCGGTTTTCGCTTTTTATTGGGAAATTTATGTGAAAATAATTTTCAGCTCTAATTCGCTTTGGAATTGTTTTTTAATTAATTATATATTGGAATGCGGTATTCGTATATGTAAGCTGAAAAATTGCACAATTCAAAAAAAAAAATGGGAAGGTAAAACAGAACATCCATAGAGTATGAAACGAGCAATAGATAAACTAATCAATTATTTACTTTTTTCACTCCTTACAAAATTAAACTTTTAAATATTGCCCATTGCAAATTTTTTAAAAGAATACTTATAAATGTACCTACAAGTTACTATACAGGGTGACTTCGCAGAGTGTCTGTTTTTTTTTTTATTGTTGTTCTGATATTTAGACGAAAATATTCCTTGTATTTGCCGATCAAAATTTATTTCATAAGTGAGGAATTATAATTCTTTGGTGTTAAAAGGTTTTTAATTAAAAAAAATTGCAGTTTAGATTTTTATTTGGTTTAACTCCCTTTTTGTGTTTTTTTTTGTTTAAAGCAGGGTTATCCATTTTGCGGTTTCAAAAGTAAACGTAAATAAAACACATATAAAGTATTTGTTTTTATTTCCTTTTTATTATAAAGTTTAAACGTTGACATTAAGTCTGTTCAGTGACGCTGTGCTGGATTGTTCTAGACAGAAAAGTACAGCTTTTTGCAGTTCATTGAGGTTTTTTCTGTGCTGAACTGTTCTACTTTCCTGTTCATTGACAAACCTAGAACAGTTTAGAACAGGATTTTCTGTTCTTGCTTTTGAGTCAGATCAGGTTAGAACAGATTCGTAAGAAATGTCAAAATCGAAGTTGTCATTTTTTGTTTACGTTTTGATTTGGTTGTGCTTTGTGTTTTTTTTCTCGTGATTTAAAAAAATTAAAATAAAGTTATTTTGCCAATTTGTTTAATAAAATAATTATAAAATACATTTTTTTACATTTTACATAAATAAATCTTTTACATTTCATCAAAGAAAAGGTAATAACATTCGTCACACTTTCATTCCAATCATCTGAAGAGGAATCCGACGAAAAATCACTATCGGTGTCTGAACCGCTAACATTTTCATTTAGTATTATCTTAGCAATCACTTGATTTTCCATTTCAATAATTTTTAATAATATTTTTCACAGTAAAAACACAAAAAATTAAAAAAATAAGCGAGAAACGAAAAATTCACACAATTTGCAATTTGTTTTTTTTTTTTTTTTTTTTTTTTGACAACTGACGTTTAATTGACTGTTCTAACTTGATCTGACGTTTCTCACGAAACTGTGCTGTCCTGTGCTGTTCTGATCTAGAAAAATCCTCGCTGAACACAACTATTATGTGTGAAACAGTATATCATTTCAATGACCACCACGCGAATTGTTGCAAACAACGATTTTTTTTAGGTAATTTTCGACCACTTTTTGACACATATTGGGCGGTATCTCAGCCAAAACTTGACGAATGTTGGTTTTTACGTGCTCAAGAGTTAAAGGCTTATGCAGAATAAACACGGTCTTTCGCGTAGCTTCACAAAAAAAAAAAGTCCAGCGGTGTCAAATCACATGATATTGGTGGCCAGTTGATATCTCCACGACGAAAAATAAAGTGGTCAGGAAATGTCTCTTGCAATTAAGCCATATTCGCTCGAGTTGTGTAGCATGTGTTTTAAAACCAAATATTCTCCAAGTCGTGTTCTTCAATAGCAGGAAAAAAAAGTCGGTTATCATATGACCATAATGCTCCGAATTGACGGTGACAGTCATTCCATCGTCGTTTTCGAAGAAGTAATTTCCGCACCATACAGTGACTTTTTGTGGATGTAATGGCCTCTCTTCAATTACTTGAGGATTCCCAGAACCCTCTATACGACAATTTTGTTTATTTACGTATTACATACCCACTGAGTAAGAAATGTGCTTCGTCGATTTTTGTTTGAAAAATTGCCTGTTGTTCAAGCACCCATTCGACGTATCTACGACGTTGGGTGAATGGTCAGCTGGCTTCAGTTTTTGTGCGAGCTGGACTTTATAGGGATGTAGGTGTAGATCCAAATGCAAAATACGCCATAATGTGCCGTAAGACAGTCCTAATTCCTGAGAACGACGAGGAATCGACACTTTCGGGTCTTCGGCAACACTTTCACTTTAGCAGCTACATTTTCAGTGGTACGAGCGAAACGATGATGCACAGGCCTTACAATATCTGTAACCAATCCAGTCTCTTCAAATTTCTTCACAATTTTGGAAAATGCATGCGCAGTTGGACGATTATGTAGACCATAATCATCTTTAAAGCACGATATGTGGCTGTGGCAGAATGACCATTTTTGTAGTAGGTTTTAACAATTTGTATGCGTTGTGCGATAGTTAAGCGATCCATTTTCGCAAATGTCAGACTTTCAACTGACAAACAAAATTGGCTTAACAACTTAGTTTGACAGATATCGAATTCCAGCCCTATATACTTTTGAAACTGCAAAATGAATAACCCGTTATTAACAACTTGAGTTTAGAACAATTGCTAAATATCATATTAATTTAGTCTGCAAACAATAAGACAGACAAATTCATATTTTTTGTGATGTTATCGTCTTTAGTTCATTGAGTCTGATTGACCAGTTTCTGACTTAAGTCCTTTTTGCCTAACGTCAAAGAATTGTCAAACTAAAACGAAATGTTTCTGTTGAGTTGGAAAAGAGTTAAGCACTATACATATGTAAGCGACCAACGAATGAGCGAACGATCATGACATTTCTTTCACATACATAGCTTGTTTTAATTCGTCGTTACAGAAGCACATTGCACAGCAAAGACTAGAATGACAAATTTTAGGTTAAGAAGCGCGGGAACATTTTATTCGTTGAAGTGTGGATCGTATGTGGAACGCGAATTGAGTTTGACAGTTCGTTAAGTGCCTTGCACATGAGCAACGAACTGCGAACTGCGAACTGCGAACGTACGAACAAACGTGATTTTACACATTTCAAAAAGTCAATTCCACACAAAAACACATTTAAATTATAAGAAACCAATTGACACTAATATTAGGATAATAAAATTTGCATTTTGTTCTCTAAAACAAGAGAATTTTGTAAAAACAATTTGGTAGTAACGAATCGCAGTGTGGTTGCTGCGAACTGTCAAACTCTATTCGCGTTCCACATACCATCCACACTGCAACGAATAAATTGTTAGCGCTCAACTTAACCTCAAAATTATACCACTCTTGTTTTGTTTTTGTGTGAAAGATGATGGCTGAGGAAAATATGGAGAAAAGGGTTGACAATTCGTCGCTACCTGCGAATAGAAATAAAAGCTCATGTGAAAGAAAAGTCAAAATATGCGAACATCCACAGTTCGCCGTTCGCAGTTCGTTGCTCATGTGCAAGATGCTTAAGAGCGACCAACGAATGAGCGAATATTCGTCGATCATGACATTTCTTTCACATATAGCTTGTTTTAATTCGTCGTTACAGAAGCACATTGCACAACAAAGACTAGAATGACAAATTTTAGGTTAAGAAGCGCGGGAACATTTTATTTGTTGAAGTGTGGATCGTATGTGGAACGCGAATTGAGTTTGACAGTTCGTTACAATGAGATTGCAATTCACGATTTCATAAATAATCAAAATTTAACTAGCTTTGTGAATGCAAAATTGCACTACAAAGCTAGTCAATCCGCAACTGTCATATTACTGATAAATGCAAATATATAAAATAAGAAACATTTTTGATTTGATAACTTTAAATAATCTTCAATAAAATCAAATTTAAGACACAATTTGAGTGATTTATATTTGTATTTAAATACTGAATGATTTATTTCATTTTGAATTCTTGTGTCAAAATTATTCTCCACTAACTTTGTAGCCGAAATTTTTACACTGCGTAGAAGGGGAAATTTTAACTCATTTTGTAGTTAGAAGTAGCCAATCAGAATGACTTCACTACGTAGTGACTACATTAGTGAATGGGCCCAATTTGTTTTCTTAAATGTCTTAAAAATCTTAAGATTACCTTAAGCTATATTTCTACCTCTTTATTTGTTGGTCCCTATCATGTGAATAGTCGTTTAGATTTTTGACTTCGATTAAATTCATAATTTTAACGGGAGACATAATTTTTTAAGAATTTTCAGTCGTTTTAATTGAATGAAGGTTTACAATGAGCGGTGTGAATAAAAACGAGTAGGACAAGTAAATACTTGAAAATATCAAAATAACAAGTAATCGCCAAAATTGAAGTGAATAAAACAAGTATTTACTCTTACTCGCGAGTAAATACTTGAAAGGCTAGTAAAACCCGGAAAAACGCCAATTTTGGTGTGAATAAACGCAAGTAAATACTTCTGTAGCAAGTAAATATTCGTCTATTCGCTAGTCAACCCAACCCCAGACTTGCAGTCGTACTTGTACACGAAAGATGGTTAGTTTAGGCGAAAACAGCACAAGGTTAGGCGAAAACAGAACAAGTCACAACAGGAAATGATGCGTAGTGTGTGTGGCGCTACAAGTATTTACTTGCCTTTTTTGTGAATTCAGTTGTCTCGCGAGTAAATACTTGCTAGTATACCCTCGGGTTGACGAGTACACGGTCACAAGTAAACTCGATACTTTATTCACATCGGTTTACTTGGAGTTTAAATACTCGTTACACTTTACTTGTAAGTAAATACTCGTCGTACTCGTTTTTATTCACACCGCCCAATGACTCAAAAGATTCATAATGCTCATATCTGTTCGCTTACACATTTTCAGATAATATAATAAACGTCAAGTTGTCTTAAGTAACTTTTTGTAAGCTGTCACTTGTAGTAAAACAGATTTTTTGGTTTATATTTTATTTATCCAATTTTTCCCAAAAGTCGCGTTTTCGGCGACCTCTGCAGGTATTATTCGGCTACCTACACGTCTGTCGAAACCATATTTGTAATGAGCGAGTTCTAGACGTTAAGATGCAATGCATTTGAAGTGGTTTCCCTGTATATGTCAATTTTCGGAAAAGTTGTGCTTTTGATGCACTTTTTCTTGGAAACACGGCCACTACGTGCTGGTAGACGAACGTTTCTGTTATCACCGTTACTAAGACTATCTTCAACCTTAATATCAACTGTTTTCCTTTCCTCCAAAAATTAGCTGTCAGCTCTCGGTCTATTCAGATAGACTCGTAAAATTTCCTAGAAACACCCTGTTTCTGTTTTTGTTTACTTTTTCAGTCTGCTCACGCTTGTAGACTTAATTAATTACAAAATCACTCCTAGCAGATAATAAACTGCTCTAATAATAATTATATAATTATTTAGTGTTATGTTTTTGGCGGGTGGTGACGGCGAACGGTCGGTGGCGGCAATCGCCGGCGGACAGCTAAAGTATTCCAGCCACAACAATATGTTTCAAGTTGATGTGTTGTTTTCCTTGTTGTTATAATTTATTTAGGTATATAATATAAGTTATAAATCGACAAATGACCAAAGTGTGCAATGATTCCATCTTTCACATAAACTTAGTTGTTTTTTTTTTTTTGTTAATAGTAAGACTTTTTTCTTAGTTTTTATTTTTTTATTAGCTTGGGTGCGAATGAACATGTTTACACTATCTTGGGAGAAAGGCCGCGGGTTGTATAGTATATTATAGATACATTCATATGTTTTGTATATTATGATTGTTATTTATTTAATGTTTATTTAATTGTAATATTTAGAATCGATTAGAGAGATGATAGACAGAGAACATGCAAAGGGAAAGTAACAAACGATAGCGGCAAATTTATAGCTGTAAAATTGAGAAAGAAATTGACGTAAATGTTTTGATATATCGATAATTGAAATGGATTTCCTTTCAACTATCTTAAGTTAACAATTATAAATTTTTCATTTAGCAATAATACGTTCTATGGGAGGTTGTTGTTTGGTTATTCCACATTATTACCAATACTTTGACTAAAATCTGACAGGTGTTAGTTGTACAAACTGTTTGAAGTTTGATCGAGAGGTTAGTCCACCGATATCAACGGTTTGACAAGTAGTCAAATCATTTTTCGTCAGAATTTTCGAAGTTCCTTTTTATTAAATACTCGTATCAACAAATTTACTAATTTTAAAATATAATAACATAAAAACAATATGCAAAAGTCAAAATTACTTAGGCACGTGAAAAAACAATTCAAATTCAAATATGTACTTGATATTCTGGCGGCATTGCCATATCATTCATATTAAGATGTTTATGAATGACAGCTGTCAAAAACTATTTTGTCAAAAGATAATACTTTTTATTTCTTCCTTAAATACAAAATAATTATTATTATTACTAACAGTATAAAATACTAAAGATCACAGACATGATTTATTCCCTTATCCTGAAATCGATAGTTTGCAATTAACTTATTAACAAGTTTAGACATTGACAGCTGTCAAAAGATGTAGTTTAATCTTTTCCGTGTGTATTTACTTTAATGATATAAAAATCAAAATAACTGACGCAAAAAACCCTCCCACAAAAAATTCCATTTTTTTTTTTACCGACAAATTCACTTTGGTGCACAAACTCCTCACAGATTATCGTGTATTTGTTTTCTGTTTCGTTTTTTCTTTTCTAAGGAAAAGTTATGGTTTAACATCTTTTCGCATCTAATTACTAACTCCCGGTGCATATTTGTTATCGCATATCATCCAAGCATGCACATGCACAATGCAACACCACACTGCCAAGAAATATACACGCGACATGAGTCATTGCTGTAGGCAAGGCACACTGCACACAAAGCACATGCAAATGATGCAAATGCCGGCTGCTAAAAAAGAAGAACATACATGAAACATAGTGAATAGCTTCATTGTTTGACATGTTGGAACGATGGAATGTTGTCGATTATGGCGTCTTTTTCAGGATACAAATATTTACAACATGACCCCAATAGATTTCTTGGATTTTTTGATCACCGTGATATAAAATAAAAACAAAAAAAGTATGGTAGACATATAAAATCTAAGCTAAGTGAGTTTGTCTAGATATACATATTCCATATATGTACATTTGACTCCGGTTTAATGAGCAATATACTTGACTTGTACTTTTTTGAATATTTTTTATAAACATTATTCCCAATTAATCTAATGCTATGTTTTTACCAACACTAAATTGGCTAATGCATCTAAAAATCGAACTCGTTCATTTCTAAATGGCGCTGAATTCATTCATTCACAGAAATAAAACCAATGCAATATATACGTCAAAATAAAGTGTCAAGTTTCGTTGACGAGTACATTTTCAAATAGAAATCTTTGAACACCGCCTAGATTTTTTTCTTTTTTAGAACTGCAATGATTTTAAATGAAAGTTCAATTCGATATGATGGCATGATTCAAACCGACAATTACGCTCATGTTCCGAATTTCGATCGGAAGTGATTTGAGATCACTTTTCAATTTCACGTGAAATGAAATTGCATGTTCATCAATTCGATCGATTTCGAAAACTTCGAAATTGCTTCGAACTGTCAGAACTGAAGGATCATCCATTTTTATTTTGTTAATGAAGTAACATTTTTTGCTGTTTTGAAGATGGATGCAATATTATTGGCAATTTTAAGAGAAAAAATAAGAAGACGAATTTTGTGAGACAAATCAAATATATTGGATTTAATTGACACAATGTATGTAAGTGTGTGAAAATAATGTGGAATCGTTCTGATAAAAAATAAAGTAATTTTAGATTAAGCAAATACGCTTTTTTATATGTTCTAAGGGAAATAGAACCTTTTATAATACCTTCATCGATTCCTTCAATTCAAAAACTTGCTGCAACCCTCCGACTCCTAGCAGAAGGAAGCTATCAAAGATCAATTCACAGAAATAAAAAATTTGATTTGAATGCGTTCAAAAAATAGAACAAACCGAAATACAGAACATCCATTTGCATGTTCGAAAATCCAATTCCCGATAACGAATTGTGGAACACCCAAATTCACTTTCGCAAAGTGTATTCACAATGAGTGAAATGCAGAACATGGGCATTATTTTTTTTAAACTTGAACAAACAATTCGGTTTAACAGACTGTTTTTTAGCATTCGCCATAATTTTTGTCAATAAAACTAAAGCGGGTTTGACTGTATTTATTATTTATATTCACTTGGCCGGAAATGTTATCATCCATCGAGTACTTTTCAAGTGTAAATATTGTTGTATCGAAATCAAAAGTAGGAACATGTAGATATAGGGAATATAATCTCACCCCAAATTTCCCTTTCTTCCCCTTTTATATTTTAAACATTCAATGTACCTACGCCTTTGTTGTGTATTTACAGTATCCGTACATACGTTCATAAATATCTATATAAAATATAAAGTTTATATATACTAATAATTTTTGTTTTGTTCATTTATCTTTTCAGACATATTCCGGCCTTTTCTGTGTTGTTGTGAATCCGTATAAAAAGCTTCCAATTTATACGGAAAAAATTATGGAAAGATATAAGGGTATAAAGCGACACGAAGTGCCTCCGCATGTATTTGCAATCACAGATACTGCCTACAGATCTATGCTCCAAGGTGAGTTATCACTCTTTTCATTTATCTATCGCCCCATAATATCTATCCATCCATATCATATAAAATCACATAAAATATCAACGAATATAATATTTTCGATATTTTTTATATGATTTCGTCTACTTTTAAACTTTTGAATATGTGTATGGTATGAATATGTACGAATAAGAGTGTAAGTCGACTGCAAATATTGAAGTTTTAGATAAAGTGCTTATGCTTTATGTATATTTATTTTATTTTATTTAAAAAAAGAAAAGACAACTCCACAGAGGAAGCCAACACACCTTTTTTTCAGATTAAGTGCCATACGTACATATATTTGTCCGTGTATGTATGTGCGCCTTCTAAGAGATTTCTGATTTTTGAGAAATGTTTCTTTTTTCTAAGCTTAAAATGTCACTGATATTATGTATGTATTTTTTGATGTGAATATAATTTGAAGATTTAAAAATATTAATTTCATTTTTATGTCACAAACGTAACCATTGTTCATATTTTTTATTTGAACACACCCATTTTTGTAGTAGTTTGTTGTTCAAAGTTATTTACTATATACAAATAAGAACTTCCGAAATATTTAATTTAAGGCCTGTTCACAAGCGCGCATCTATATTTTGTTATTTGAATGGTTCAGAAACATCAATCAGTTCTATCGAGATCCAACCCTAGTTCAAGCATGTTTCAATTGACAATTATTTGGTTAAAAAAACAAAAAAATTAGGAATCTGAAACCATACGTCAGAATGATTAGTTTATTTATTAAATGCAATAAATCTAAATGTAGAGACCACCGGTTTCTTAGTTTATTCAGAAAAAGTTTTGGTTTTTTTTCTCAATTTCGTGTATCGAATTTTAAGGTACCATTAATTTTAACCAGCCGTAAAACAGTTTTAAGTGACATTTGGTGAAGAAGTTGAATAACGAAGTGACCCCTACTTAATTTCTAAATTTCTCCTTAAAACCTTTGACAACAATTAATGAGATTTCCTTTCATCTGTCTAATAGTACGTTTCCACCAACAAATAATCCGAGATTTAAGGCAAGTGATTTAAAATAAATCATGAGGTGTTTCCACCAAAGAAAAGGAGATTAATTTGACGTTTGGTTTATGTCATAACAACCAAACTTCAAATTATTCTCCTTTCGAAAAGAAAAAAAATATGTATTTGTTCACTCATCATCTGTAAGTAATTGGTTTTATTATATTCTCATACATATTTATTATTTTTGTATACTTACATTTTATTTCGTCTGTGATTTCTTGAAAGTTGTTTATTGTTTTGAATTTGAGTCATATGGAAGTGAGACAGATAGTTTTTGTTGACATTTCCATCTGTCAATAAACGAAATTGGCGTTTAAATGGGTCGGTTCAGCAATTATTCTCCGAAAAAAGTTTGTTTGATTTGACAAACTAATGTTTCCAAGTAGATTTCAATGAGTTTTATTTGGATTCTTTATTTGAGGAGATTAAAATTTGTATGGTAAATCTTCGAGATTTCAAGGAGATTTGTGACAAATCTAGCTAAATCTCGGTTTAGTGCCCGGTGGAAACGTAGTATAACAAACAATTAATAGAGTTTTGAATTTGAAACTGATGACGATGAGCAAGAAATTATTAAATGTGTCTTTTCTTATCTTATCTATTTCAACATTTGATAGTATCACAATTTTTTTTGTTCAAACATTTCAAATCTTTCATAAATTAACACTTAAAATGGGGGAAGTTTAAATTATACAAAGAAAAGTGTTCATTGAACTTTTTTCAAAATATCTGATTGAAGCTTCATTATTATCTCCACCAACCGCCCAACCTTTGGATACAATTATACAATGTACACCTACCTAGTCATCAATCTTAAGTAGCATTTTGTCACCACCTTTTATCAAATTATGATTACTCGTTCTTTCTTTTCATATCATTTTTTGAACAAAATCTTTTGTAAAATGACAAAAATTGTTTGATATATTTTTTTGTATTTCCAAGAAAAAAAAAAAAGAAAAAAGAAACCACAGATTTCTTTACTTTAAATTACTAAAATCATCGATGAATCATATTCATGTTTGGCAAAATTTCTATTACTTTTATTAATGCAAAACGCGAATCTGAGTCATTTTTTTTTTTTATTATTTTGTATGTTAAATATTTGATTTGGAATTTAGTACAGCTGGCACGTACGAGATACATTTGGAGTTTATTATGTTATGTATAATGTAGAAATACAGGCGACTTATGTACATACATTTATATAAAAAGAAATAGTTATGCAATATCATCAAAAAAGTGCTGCTATCGATGCGCAGCTATCATCGTCTTGAACTTATTAAAATAAAACTTAGATTATGACGATAAGTTTTGTTTTGTATTTTTTTTTGAATATCTTCATATTTGGCTGAAAAAACAATGAAGTGACAAAAGATTACGTTAAGTCTGAGAATTTCATCATAAGTGTCAAACACACATTGAGTGACTTAACGAAAATCTACAACATTCAATAAAAACTCTTCTTTTCACTAAAAGATCACATTAGGATGCACTCGTGCTTTTCTTTTGACAGATATAAAAAAATGCTTGTCATTTATACATTTTTAGGTGTAACCATCAAACTACTTAACTTCTCATTAATACATACATATACTTTCGACACTTACTTACTGCACTTAAAATGCAGGTCAAACCAAGCCTGATATTATGAGTTAAGCTAAGTATACATGTTTGGAAGATCTTCCAATATTGGCCGAACTGTCAAAAGTCTTCCAATAGCATCCAGTTAGGTGACATTTGCCAATTTCCTTTCAAGTGAAAATTGTCCATTTGTACGGTTAGATGATTTTATCCAAATATAACACAATTTTTTGGTAGAAATTCGGCTAAAATTTGTTTGTCTTCCAATTAAAAATTGTCTGTTTACACGGTTGGAAGGCCTTAGAAAACAAAAAATATTTATTGGAATATGTACAATTTTCTTGACAGATGACAGAGAATATGAAAATTTATTTTAGAAGTGGAAACAATAGGTCCGTTCGCGTACCCTCCTAAAACAGTCAAATTTTACTAAAAAATACGAAATTTAACGAAATCCTGTTCGCGTACTCAAAAATTTCGTAGTTTTTCGTAAAAGAGAGCGCTCACGAGAGAGTAAAATATTTCCCCAACTTACGAATTTTAGCCCAAGAAATTTCTTTGGGCTGATTTGTGAAAATTTAAAATTTGATAGAAATTCAAATAAATTAAATAAATTGCTCGCTTTTGCTGTCAGTTATAAAATTTAAAAACAAATTTTTAAATTTGTGTGAAAAATTTGTTGTTTTCCCGTTCGTTTACTTTTTTGTAGTTTTTTTTTTTGGTGAGAGAATTTTACCCCCACTCTTTAAAATATTTCTTTTTACGAATTTTAGTGCAGAAAGTACGCGAACGGACCTAATATGTCGTTTAAAAACATTTAAAAAATATAAAAAAGTGAAAGAGAATTTCGCATTTTTCAATTTAGGTTTGAGCATTTGGCTTTACATTCGTTGACAGTCATATCAATGGCGTCGCCAGCGTCTTGCCAAATCCCCTCAAACATTGCCTGGTTTCGATCTCCTGGATAAATTGTAAAGTTTTTTCAAGCGTCCAATCCTTTTCAATTTATAAATTCATTTCGTTATTTTGCCAGACCGTGACTTCTTATTTCTTTTCATTTTTGAATTATTTTTAAATTCTTTCACAATCTTTTTAGTTTTTATCGTTGTTCCCTGCTCAAAAACTTTCTACCAATTAAAAATTGGATGATGCTGATGACAAGAATATCATCCAATATCCAATTAGTGGACAATCGTCCAAATACAATAAAAATAACATAAATTGGGTTTTTAGACGAGTTCAAACGATTGCAAGAAGTCGGTTAATTTTCTATCAATTGGTTGCCATTTTTTCCTGTCACTTTTGACAGATAAAATTGGGTATTTACATGGTTGATAGATTAATTTCAATGTTTTGCGAAAAATCTGCCAAATCGTGTATTAAGCTTTAGTTTTAAACCACATTACTTAAATAATGAGTGTCATAAAGCCTTAACGAAACTTAAAAGAACCTTTCCTGATTCTTTTTATGACTATATTTGATAAAATATTAAGAAAATAGAAAGATGCTAAATAAGTTTTCCATTTGAAAAACCCTTTTTTATTGAACTTAATCGATTCCAATTCTGCGTCAAATCTTTCAAGCTTAAATAAAACAGGTCAACAAAGTATTCTCGTGGATTTGACTAAAACTACTATTGGAAAAAAGATTTGTTCCTTGACTTTGTTGATTATAGCTTTAATTCTCCTAAATTAAAGGTTCTTACTAAAACAAACATCAGCGTAAGGTCTAAGTACAACATTAGGCTTTGTGTAAGAAAACATTCCCATTTAAAAAAAAGACTATTACTCAAAGTGATTGATAAATTGATGACTAATGTCAAAATGAATATGCTTTACTTCATCGCGTATAAGAATTTCTGTCAACGATTATGGTAATATTTGCCTACTAACTATTAAAGAAAAAAATCTATACCCTCCTTTGAAATAAGTTTGATCTTTTAATTGTACAGAGTGTATTTTTTACTAATGTAATAAAGTATACATTCACACGCATATTACCAAACTCACTTGACAGGTTGACAATTTAACGGCTGTCAATTGGAAAGAATTCCACCATGTGTTGACTATTTGCTCAAATTGCGAAGACGCCAAATCTCTAATGAATGTTGAATAAAACCCTATTTGAAGATATATAAAACGAAGACAAAAAGCTCTATGTGCTTTACAATCAATGCGACATCATTAAGTGTTTTAAAAGAAAAAAAAAAGTGAAAAAAAAGACATCAGTTGATTTAGCTGACCTTATTGAAAAAGCATTACCATAAATGGTATTGGTTGTAATAGTTGTTGTCGGTCAGCGGACAGCTACTGTTCCATAAGATAAGATTGTGCAACCATAAATGTGAGATACGTGTTCTATAAAATGTTCTCAGCTGTCACATCTCACATATGGCGAAGATTTGTTTTTCCTTCCAAAGGCGCCAAAAGTCTAATATTTAGAAACGTGTCTTATCTTTTTTTAGATGTTGATGTTGTTTTTTCTATTTAAAAGGAAAAAAATTAAATAAATTTAAATAATTTTTTTAAAAACTGGAACTCTGCAACTCGAGTGTTGTTAAAAAATAATGATTCATCCTTTTGTGAATCATAAAAATATCACTGCAAACGTAAAATTTCACTTTCGTTTGGATGTATCATAATAATGTAGAAAGACTTCAGAAAGTCTGCCTATTAAGTGAATAAGTTGAAATGATTGAATCACCTTTGCCGCCGCAAGGCAGCGCCATCGTCACGTCGAATTGACAAGTTGTCGAAGGTTTCTTAGAAATTGAATGTTAAATGCTAATGCAAAGAGCATAATTAAACAAAATGTAAAGTAAATTGACTTAGAATTTTAACATTGTGACACATTGCTGATGTGATTTGAATCTTACGGATAAAAGATAAACAAAATGTCTGATAAGGGAATTTTTAATTTCCGTTATTGTAAATATTGTGAGTGGTAATTTGAAGCATAATTGTATAGTATTGATTTAAAAACTTATCTGTCAGAATTTCTTACATATTAGGTAATATGGTACTAAAATGTTGTTGTTTCCAATCCTCGGAATTCATCACATTCATTTCGTTTTTTTACTAATCGAACGAACCCATACCGAAATTGTAACTGAATGCATTTTATTGAAAAAATAACGGAAAATAACGTTCAAAATCGCAATGAATCAAATACAATATTTAAAAGTACCTACAAATTTTGTTTCGATGTACAAATTTCAGTTCAGATCAACTGAAGGTGTAAAACTTTCTCACTTTTGTAATTTTTAAAAAAAGTTTTAAATGTGTAATTAAGTAATTAATCATATGGAATTAATAAAAAAGAAAAAACGGAACATGATATTAATATCTATTATTTGAATTTGATCGAAAAAACACTGGGTAGGTTCAAACAACATAAGAGACTTGAAAGTAAGGCAAGTTTCTAGTATCTGATTGGCCAGGTATCAAAAAATTGCCTTCCAATTAATGCAATTTTATTGGAAAGTTGACTGGCCAAGAAAAATCTCCCTTACTATCAAGTCAAGTCTATTAATAGTTGTGTTCAGCGAGGATTTTTCTAGATCAGAACAGCACAGGACAGCACAGTTTCGTGAGAAACGTCAGATCAAGTTAGAACAGTCAGTTAAACGTCAGTTGTCAAAAAAACAAATTGCAAATTGTGTGAATTTTTCGTTTCTCGCTTATTTTTTTCATTTTTTGTGTTTTTACTGTGAAAAATATTATTAAAAATTATTGAAATGGAAAATCAAGTGATTGATAAGATAATACTTAATGAAAATGTAAGCAGTTCAGACACCGATAGTGATTTTTCGTCGGATTCCTCTTCAGATGATTGGAATGAAAGTGTGACGAATGTTATTACCTTTTCTTTGATGAAATGTAAAAGATTTATTTATGTAAAATGTAAAAAAATGTATTTTATAATTATTTTATTAAACAAATTAAACAAATTTGCAAAATAACTCTATTTTAATTTTTTTAAATCACGAGAAAAAAAAACACAAAGCACAACGAAATCGAAACGTAAACAAAAAAAAAAATGACAAGTTCGATTTTGACATTTCTCACGAATCTGTTCTAACCTGATCTGACTCAAAAGCAAGAACAGAAAATCCTGTTCTAAACTGTTCTAGGTTTGTCAATGAACAGGAAAGTAGAACAGTTCAGCACAGAAAAAACCTCAATGAACAGCAAAAAGCTGTACTTTTCTGTCTAGAACAATCCAGCACAGCGTCACTGAACAGACTTAATGTCAAAATGACAGTTGATCATGTTTTTGCATTAAAATTAAGGTTCAGACAACATAAAGGACTTCATTTGCAGTCAACTTCATTCTTTGAACGTAAATTTTGACCAAGGCAACTAGTTAGTTTTTCAAGTGTTATGAAATTAAAATTCAGAACTTTACTTCACAAACCTCTACTTCAAGTTCATAGTACAAAAATTACCAAAATCATTATTTTCTACAAAACACTCCTCAGGCAAGCAACAAGTCCATCATGATTCTTTTCCAAATTTACAAGGAACCTTTTTACAGAAAGCATTAAATGAAGTTGTGCAGAAAATAAATAAATCATTGAGTAATAAAGTTCGGCTTTTAGTTGAATTAAAAAACATGATCAATTGTCATTTTGACATACAGTCTTATTACGGTTGTCAAAGATCAATTAATTGACAATTGAAACATTTTGTCAATTAATTGATAAATTGGTATTATGAACGCGAGTTGATCATTTTTTGATCACAATGGATCAAGTGTTCACAATGGAACAAAGATCAAAAATCTATTGTGAATAGTGCAAATTTTAGTATGTTTGGGATGGATTGTTGTCTTTTCTTTGGTTTTAACTTGTCGTTGATATCTAAAAATACATTAAGGAAGGCTTCTTTCGAAAGTCTAAAGTTTTGAATGAATCTAAAAGCGAGCCAAATTAGATTTTGTAATGTAACTAAAAAAGATCTTTTATCTACTATGTTCAGCCAAATCCATGGGATTTGAAGCATCGCGTAGTTTTCTTCGAATCTTTGCTTGCTCCAAAGTATTTTCTTCTTTAATTTCATTTTCACCGAAAAATAGTTTAATGTAGACATGCTTTTGGCCTTCGCGATCCGTAAAATATTTTATCAACAAGGAATTTGTGATTGACTGAAAATTTGATAATCAACAAATATTTTGACAACCATAATACCAAAACTGTCAATTTGAATCATTCACAATAGATCTAATTTCTGAAGAGCGTTCACAGTTTATCAAAAAATTTGATTGCTGACAACGATAATACCAATTCATCAATTTCATTGAAAAATGTCAACTAGCGTATTGATAATTGACAACCGTAATAGGGCTGATAAAGTTGACTTGACTTGATAGTTAGGGAGATTTTTCTTGCCTTACTTTCCAGTCAACTTTCCAATAAAGTTGCCTTAATTGGAAAGCAATTTTTTGGCAGCTGGCCAATCAGATGCAAGAAACTTGCCTTACTTTCAAGTCCCTTATGTCGGCTGAACCTGCCCAACTTTATCTGTAATTTATTTACTTTCTGCACAATTGCATTAAATGTTTTGTGTGTGTAAAAGAGTTTCTTGTCAAATTGGAAAAGAAAGAAGTAATATTTCATCACAAAACAAATTGCCAATCGTGATGGACTTGTAGCTTGCCTGAGGAGTGTTTTTATAGACAATTAGGTTTTCGTTAGTTTTTGTACCATGAACTGAAGTTAGAGGTTAGTGCAGTAAAATTCCTTTAAAACTAATGATATCTGAAAAATACCAATCTCTTGATAAAAATATATTTGACATATTTCTGTAATGTCAAAAACATAAGTTACCAAATTGATTAGGCACGTTTTTCCAGCTTATTTTTGTATTATTAGCTACTTTCTGTAAATCAATAGGTTCGTTTAACCGAAATTCAGTACTGTATATTTAGATACAATTGACCGTTGAACCCCAAAAATATCGGACTGCCAAATATGTGCAGGAACTATAGATTTTATAATCATAAGCTAACTTTAACTAACAGCCCTATTACGGTTGTCAATTATCAATACGCTAGTTGACATTTTTCAATGAAATTGATGAATTGGTATTATCGTTGTCAGCAATCAAAATTTTTGATAAACTGTGAACGCTCTTCAGAAATTAGATCTATTGTGAATGATTCAAATTGACAGTCTTGGTATTATGGTTGTCAAAATATTTGTTGATTATCAAATTTTCAGTCAATCACAAATTCCTTGTTGATAAAATATTTTACGGATCGCGTTAGCCAAAAGCATGTCTACTATCGAACTATTTTTCGGTGAAAATGAAATTGAAGAAGAAAATACTTTGGAGCAAGCAAAGATTCGAAGAAAACTACACCCTTAGCGAAGTCTGGATTCTCTTCCATCCGTTCTACGAATCTGGCGAGCTGATTTTTGTTACTTACAATTGTACTCCTACGTAAAGAAAACACTTAAAATTGAATAGCACCATTAATTTATTGCTAACTATGTACTTACATTTTTAATCCAAATCAACCAAAATAAAATTCGTCCCACGAAACAAAAGCAGTCCGTTGAAAAATTGTAAATGAAATTGAAACGTCAAAAGTAAATAGGCATTATTCACAATAGATTTTTGATCTTCGTTCACAATGGATCAAAAAATGATCAACTCGCGCTCATAATACCAATGTATCAATTAATTGACAAAGTGTTTCAATTGTCAATTAATTGATCTTTGACAACCGTAATAAGGCTGTAAATGTCTCTAAACGTCATCTATAAGCCTTTGAAAATGCACTGAATACTTTTTTTGTAATGATATACACCTAGTTTATAAGGTGGTGTTTAGACTCGCATCTGTCACACTTACTTGTCAAATTTGATTTAAAACAGATTTGTTCTGAAGTAACTAACAAGGACATGAATAAAAATGATGCATCAAATGTATGTGAAATGATTGAACCAAAAAAGACTAATATTCCCATATACGATATTGATTAGTGAACTTTTTGAAAAAAAAATTGATAATTTCTTAAACACCAAAAAAGGTCTGAAGACTGTATTGAAACTACCATAAAAATAGCAGTTTACAACTAAATTATTATTTCTCGACACTGTTGTTTTGTTTATACAAAAAGCTGCAATGAAAATTCGAACAAAGTCACAGATTTCACATTTCGATTGCCAGCCATCTGGATTTGTGTTTGAAAATGAGGTCACTAGGTTTTTGCAATAATTATAATAATAAAAACAACCAACTTCATATAAGTACAACGCAAAACTGTTAAATGAAACTTAAATATAACTTTGAACTTTGTAACTTTGGTGTTAATTTCCCTTTATTACCTAGCATTTTGCACTATCTGCGAAAATTTGCGGTATATAGTGTGTATAGGTAAACTATATGCCTTCAATTAGTGTAGCTTGTTTTTTTTTTTTTTTTCTAAAAATTTTACGCAATAAGTTATGTTTTAATTTGAATGCGTAATCAAATAAAGATCTTTACCTACTTCCATCTAGCACACACATGTTTTTATTTTTGTATTTTCATCTTCTTTTTGTTTTACAAACAAACCACAAGTACGACTGCATATATGAGATCTGTCTCTGGTTTCCACTCGCAGCTCGCAGGTCTTCGGCTTCTATTGGCATTTAATTTTATCTGCACCAACTTGCATATGTATAGTTATGAAGCTTTTAATATTTATTTTGTATAATGATATCAAATAGATATTCATATTTCAAAGACACGAACAATCGATTTATTGAACTCCACTCCGCGCCCGCACCGCGCCGACTTCGATATTGCCTGTATATAGGTTTACATTATTGTGCCCGTAAATATGCCATCGATTGATCACGTTCGTCTTTTTACCATATTTGATGATATTTTATTCAAACAAGCATCGTCGCGTTCTCTTATCAATTAAATGTAAATACGTTCATACGTTGATTCCATAGCCATATATATTTGATATGTAAATTTCAAATTTTTACTGAATATGACTCATGATAGGTGTTTTGATTGTATCTACATTCATAAATACATATTTATAGATATTTCTAAACATATATAAGAGATTGATAGCTGTTTTTTTTTGCATTTCTTTTGCGGAACAATAAAATATAAAATAACTTTAAGTATACAGCACCTAGTCGTCCTATAAGTTATGTTACAAGCCCAAAACACTTAAAATGACCGACCTAAGCTTTTAAGCCAGCCATTAAATGTTGTGTCCATCAAACTTTATTGGCATGCACGGTTTCTACTAATATTTTTTACACTGCTTGAGTTAACTCTATCCTAAGAATTTAAAATACAATCTTAAGGATTAAATATGGACTTCCACGAGCTAATCTTAAGCTTCTCTAAAACCTACGACACTTTTGTGTTGTCTTGGCTTTGTTTGTCTTACCAGCATCCTGTAGAAGAATCCATCTAATCTTGATTGAAAAGGGTATTTTGTAGAGCTTCGATAGCCCTTCATGTGTAGATGCTCCCTATAATAAGCATTGAAATGCATCTGGTGAATATATCCAATTCTTTCTCTTCCGAAGGGTTTTTAGTAATGTTCGTTCGTTTCCGTAATGTTTTTATAAGTTATCAAATGTGGACAGCGCGCGGACGCCTACTTTTCAATACTTCAGTATCAAACCGTTGGAGAACCGATTCCCGAACATTATTGCGGATCCCAGTTATTATTCAAAGAAGAAAATTTCGGTAGAACTTATTCCTTACATAATGTTAAGCTATTATTGTGATTCTATTTTCTTGAGCTCTCACTCCTTATTAACAAAAACGAAACTGAAGCCAAATTGACATTTATTCATTGCTGTTGTCCATATTTAGAAAAATAATATAAACTTTGTATATCATATAAATGTTTTAAGCAACAAGGTCTTGAAGTTTTGTAACAGAATACAAGTAAGAAAAGTTATTGCAGCAAAAGTTTACTCAACATTACCTAAACAAAAAAGAGACTAAGATGCGACCCGAACTGATAACTTCCCATTCCATTTGTCGATTTGTCTAAAACTTTTAACAGAAATATTAATAACAATATTTTGTGTGAGATACAAAATTTGAAGTCAATCAGCCTTATTACGGTTGTCAAAGATCAATTAATTGACAATTGAAACATTTTGTCAATTTATTGACACATTGGTATTATGAACGCGAGTTGATCATTTTTTGATCCATTGTGAACAAAGATCAAAAATCTATTGTGAATAGTGCCTATTTACTTTTGACGTTTCAATTCCATTTACAATTTTTCAACGGACTGCTTTTGTTTCGTGTGGCGAATTTTATTTTGGTTGATTTGGATTAAAAATGTAAGTAGTTTGCAATAAATTAATGGTGCTATTCAATTTTAAGTGTTTTCTTTACGTAGGAGTAAAATTGTAAGTAACACAAATCAGCTGGCCAGATTGGTAGAACGGATGGAAGAGAACCCAGACTTCGCTAAGGTGTTTATTCAAAGCCACTCATGAGTAAGAAGTGGGCAGAGATTGCGGTGGAATTAAACAGCTTAGGCCCATCGCGTAGTTTTCTTCGAATCTTTGCTTGCTCCAAAGTACTTTCTTCTTCAATTTAATTTTCACCGAAAAATAGTTCAATAGTAGACATGCTTTTGGCTTTCGCGATCCGTAAAATATTTTATCAACCAGGAATTTGTGATTGACTGAAAATTTGATAATCAACAAATATTTTGACAACCATAATACCAAGACTGTCAATTTGAATCATTCACAATAGATCTAATTTCTGAAGAGCGTTCACAGTTAATCAAAAATTTTGATTGCTGACAACGATAATACCAATTCATCAATTTCATTGAAAAATGTCAACTGGCGTATTGATAATTGACAACCGTAATAGGGCTGAATATGTCTCATTTTTCTCCTAATACTTGAGTCGAAATGCATTTCTTAACGGTTTTAAGTTTCTTAAGGGTTTTAAGATCTTAGTTTCCAATTAAATTTTTCTAAAAAAAAAATCAACTGGCGTATTGATAATTGACAACCGTAATAGGGCTGAATATGTCTCATTTTTCTCCTAATACTTGAGTCGAAATGCATTTCTTAACGGTTTTAAGTTTCTTAAGGGTTTTAAGATCTTAGTTTCCAATTAAATTTTTCTAAAAAAAAAATCAACTAAAAGTTACCAAAAATATTTTCCATATGATAAAATAAGTTTGTTTTCAAAATCTTTTAATGTTGCCGAGATTTTTAGTTGAAAACTAATTTTTAGCATTTTTTTAAAGTTTTTTTATTTCTTATATAAAAAAAATACTAATTATAATTTTCTAAGACTCACGTTAACAACAAACTTTACCACAGAATGAAATCTTTTTGAATTCAGAGATATCAATTTTTATCAATTTTTCGTAGCATTTTTTGTAGATTTTAAATTTTACAAAAAAGTGACTGCTGGATTTGTTAAAAATATTTGTTGTAAGATGAAATTAGTTTGAAATAAATGGTGCGAAATTTTAAACAACCTATTGTTAAGGGATTAACATTTTACTAAGTAAATATTAAGCAATTTACTAAGCGACTCCAAAATGTTAAACCTTTCTTTTCGTTTTGCTAACTATTAAATTGCTAGTTCCCTTTATTATTTAAAAACCTGCATCCAAACATCTCTAAGTAGTGACATCTCGTGCAAAAAAAACAAAGAAAACCAACGTAAACGGACCTATTATTTGGAATTCGAAATTGTAACGGGTGATTTTTTAAGAGCTTGAGAACTTTTTTTAAAAAAAAAAAGCATAAAATTTGCAAAATCTCATCGATTCTTTATTTGAAACGTTAGATTGGTCCATGACATTTACTTTTTGAAGATAATTTCATTTAAATGTTGACCGCGGCTGCGTCTTAGGTGGTCCATTCGGAAAGTCCAATTTTGGGTAACTTTTTCGAGCATTTCGGCCGGAATAGCCCGAATTTCTTCGGAAATGTTGTCTTCCAAAGCTGGAATAGTTGCTGGCTTATTTGTGTAGACTTTAGACTTGACGTAGCCCCACAAAAAATAGTCTAAAGGCGTCAAATCGCATGATCTTGGTGGCCAACTTACCGGTCCATTCCTTGAGATGAATTGTTCTCCGAAGTTTTCCTTCAAAATGGCCATAGAATCGCGAGCTGTGTGGTATGTAGCGCCATCTTGTTGAAACCACATGTCAACCAAGTTCAGTTCTTCCATTTTTGGCAACAAAAAGTTTGTTAGCATTGAACGATAGCGATCGCCATTCACCGTAACGTTGCGTCCAACAGCATCTTTGAAAAAATACGGTCCAATGATTCCACCAGCGTACAAACCACACCAAACAGTGCATTTTTCGGGATGCATGGGCAGTTCTTGAACGGCTTCTGGTTGCTCTTCACTCCAAATGCGGCAATTTTGCTTATTTACGTAGCCATTCAACCAGAAATGAGCCTCATTGCTGAACAAAATTTGTCGATAAAAAGCGGATTTTCACATTTCGAACCGAACACTGATTTTGGTAATAAAATTCAATGATTTGCAAGCGTTGCTCGTTAGTAAGTCTATTCATGATGAAATGTCAAAGCATACTGAGCATCTTTCTCTTTGAAACCATGTCTGAAATCCCGCGTGATCTGTCAAATACTAATGCATGAAAATCCTAACCTCAAAAAAATCACCCATTATTATTCAAAGAAGAAAATTTCGGTAGAACTTATTCCTTACATATGTTAAGCTATTATTGTGAATCTATTTTCTTGAGCGTCTCACCCCTTATTAACAGAAACGAAACTGAAGCCAAATTGATATTTATTCATTGCTAGTGTCCATATTTAGAAAAATAATATAAACTTTGTATATCATATAAATGTTTTGAGCAACAAGGTCTTTGAAGTTTTGTAACAGAATTTATGGCACGACTAGATATTAAAAAATATTGACTCCAGCTAAAAACTTGAAAAATATTTTGATTTATGTTTTAAAATGAATCTGAGCACAGTTAAACAATCTGAGGTAATTTGAAAGTGTCAAAAAATTGTCAAAAGCTGGAAAATGTAAAGTTGTATGTAAGATTTTAACAGACAATGGGCAGGTTCAGGCGACATAAGGGACTTGAAAGTAAGGCAAGTTTCTAGTATCTGATTGGCCAGCTGCCAAAAATTTGCCTTCCAATTAAGGCAACTTCATTGGAAAGTTGACTGGAAAGTTAGTCAAGAAAAATCTCCCTAACTATCAAGTCAAGTCTACATCTGTCAAAATGATAGTTGATAATGTTTTTTCATTGAACTAAAAGCTGAACTTTGTTACGCTATGATTTATTTATTCTCTGCACAGCTTCATTTAATGTTTTGTGTAAAAAGGTTAATTGTCAATTTGGAAAACAAATAAATAATATTACTTTTCAATACAAAATACAAATTGTGATGGACATGCAGCTTGCCTTATAAATGTTTTTTAGACAATAATGCTTTTTTTAGTTTTTGTACTATGAACTTAAAGTAGAGGTTTGGTGAAGTAAAGTTCTGAATTTGAAACTCATGACATTTTAAAAACTAACTAGTTGCCTTGGTCAAAATTCACGTTCAAAGAATGAAGTTGACTGCAAATGAAGTCCCTTATGTTGTCTGGACCTGCCCATTCTTTCTTTTATAAAAGTACTCAACTGACTGAACACAATGGTGTAGCTGCAGCTGCAGCATGTGACACTAAAAGTTAAAATGTGTGAAAATAGAATAAAAGCTTACAATATCAAATTGTAGCTGCAGTAAGAAAAGTTATCGCAGCAAAAGTTTACTCAACATTACCTAAACAAAAAAGAGACTAAGATGTGACCTGAACTGATAACTTCCCATTTCATTTGTCGATTTGTCTAAAACTTTAACAGAAATATTAATAACAATATTTTGTGTGAGATACAAAATTTGAAGTCAATATCTCTCATTTTTCTCCTAATACTTGAGTCGAAATCCATTTCTTAACGGTTTTAAGTTTCTTAAGGGTTTTAAGGTCTTAGTTTTCAATTAAATTTTTCTAAAAAAAAATCAACTAAAAGTTACCAAAAATATTTTGCATATGATAAAATAAGTTTTTTTTCAAAATCTTTTAATGTTGCCGAGATTTTTAGTTGAAAACTAATTTTTAGCATTTTTTTAAAGTTGTTATTTCTTATATAAAAAAAAATACTAATTATAATTTTCTCAGACTCACGTTAACAACAAACTTTACCACAGAATGAAATCATTTTGAATTCAGAGATATCGAGAATTGAACATCAATTTGTACCAATTTTTTGTAGATTTTAATTTTTAGGAAAAAATTGACTGCCGGATTTTTGTTCAAATTTTATTGAATGTTAAAAATATTTTTTGTAAGATGAAATTAGTTTGAAGTAAATGGTGCAAAATTTTAAACAACCTATTGTAAAGGGATTAACATTTTACTGAGTAAATATTTAGCAATTTAAATTTACTAAGCGACTCCAAAATGTTAAACCTTTCTTTTCGTTTTGCTAACTATTAAATTGCTAGTTCCCCTTATTATTTAAAAACCGGCATCCAAACATCTCTAAATAGTGACATCTCGTGCACAAAAAAAAAAAAACGTAAACGGACCTATTATTTCTAAATTCAAATTGTAGAAGCGTAAACTCGACTTTTCCATCCACTAGCCTTATAAGACTAATTGACAGATGTCATATAGATTTAGCAAATAGCTAAAAGTTAAAAGTTTAAGTAGACATTCCGTGATTTTTACTTTAGCAAAATGTTCACTTTTTTAAAAATTGATATAGTAAAAAAAAAACACCCACTCAACTTTTTTGAGATATGGACGATGAAAAATGGTATCCCGAACGTACTGATGTACGTATGAATTTTTAATTCGACACCATTCGACCGACTACAATAAGTTCCTATTAGAAGTTACAAATATTTTTTAACACCTACATATGTTTCTTGCTGGGCTACACTTTGGTGGTAGAGCTTTACAACATGAGTTATCCATTTTAACTATAAACTGTGCTTTAGAGACTCTTTTATTTGCAGCTAATTCTATTATGCTCAAGGGGTTAAATCTACCATTTATTTAAAAAAAAAATTGACCAATCTTTTGGAAAACTGCGATACAATTCTTGTTACATCACAAATGTCAAAATAGAATTAAGTTGATCGTGTCATAATTGGCGCTGAAAATTTCCGTTTGATAGCATAACTCATTCAAACATTCGAACTATAGATGAAAAGTGATATGATATTAAACGAGTTTAAATCTTTGATCTTCATTTGAGTAAGCTCTTTAAGTTCACTCAAGAAAATATTCCCAATCGATTGAATTCTTATTATGATGTTTATGTGGAAATTAACCATGAATCAATAGTTGTGTTCAGCGAGGATTTTCCTAGATCAGAACAGCACAGGACAGCACAATTTCGTGAGAAACGTCAGATCAAGTTAGAACAGTCAGTTAAACGTCAGTTGTCAAAAAAAAAAAAAAAAAAAAAAAAATTGCAAATTGTGTGAATTTTTCGTTTCTCGCTTATTTTTTTCATTTTTTGTGTTTTTACTGTGAAAAATATTATTAAAAATTATTGAAATGGAAAATCAAGTGATTGCTTAGATAAACTAAATGAAAATGATGCGGTTCAGACACCGATAGTGATTTTTCGTCGGATTCCTCTTCAGATGATTGGAATGAAAGTGTGACGAATGTTATTACCTTTTCTTTGATGAAATGTAAAAGATTTATTTATGTAAAATGTAAAAAAATGTATTTTATAATTATTTAATTAAACAAATTAAACAAATTGGCAAAATAACTTTATTTTAATTTTTTTAAATCACGAGAAAAAAAACACAAAGCACAACCAAATCAAAACGTAAACAAAAAAAATGACAACTTCGATTTTGACATTTCTCACGAATCTGTTCTAACCTGATCTGACTCAAAAGCAAGAACAGAAAATCCTGTTCTAAACTGTTCTAGGTTTGTCAATGAACAGGAAAGTAGAACAGTTCAGCACAGAAAAAACCTCAATGAACAGCAAAAAGCTGTACTTTTCTGTCTAGAACAGTCCAGCACAGCGTCACTGAACAGACTTAATAATTCTTGAATTCCCTGCTGTTTCCCAAAAGTGCGAAAGTATTGTGAGAAATGTTTATATCTTTACTATGTTTGTCTATAGACCAGTATTCTGTTCAGTACATGTGACAATAATCCTGACTGTATTATGTGTGGATTTGGAAGATTTTGAGTTTGATTGAACTAAAAAATAAAAAAAATATTGTCGAAATCAAAGCCAAAAACACAAAAAACAATGGCACAACATTTCAAACGATTTAGTAAAATGTTAAAGCCATTTTTATCAATTTACTAAGCTTGAAAGATGATTTGCCTAATTTTAAACGATTTTAAAATCTTACTATTTCTTAAAAATTTGCTAAAGTTAATATCAAATCCATATATAGCATCTGTACAATTATTCTTATAAGAGCAGTGGATATAATGGTCCAATCAACAGTTGGGAATTCCAATTAATAGGTCAGTTTAAGCGTATTTGGCTTTGTTTGTTTTCATGAACTGTCACTTTTTAGACATGTTAGCAATTTACTAGTTTGCAAAACGAGAAGAAAGATTTAAAATATTGCAGTCGCTTAGTAAATTGCTAAATATTTAACCTTTAACAATAGGTTGTTTAAAATTTTCCACCAATTAAACAAGTTAAAATTTTGTAAGTAAAAATAATATCTAAGCAATAATTTTCTTTTGAAAAATCTAGTATGTAGTTATAAAACAACATTATTTACAAAAAAAATCATTTATTCTTTTTATAGATCGTGAAGATCAGTCGATCCTATGTACGGGAGAATCCGGTGCTGGTAAAACCGAGAATACAAAAAAAGTCATTCAGTATTTGGCCTATGTGGCTGCATCAAAACCGAAAGGTTCTGGAGCGGTAAGTGCAAATCTTAAAAAAAAGATTATATTTTCAGAAATTAAGTTTAGGATACAAATTAAAGTAAAAGTTAAAACTAAAATTGTAAAGTTATAAGTCTTCGTTTCCGTTCGACCGAAAACCTTATAAGGAGATGGTTATAAAAGTTTTCTTAATTTTTAAGCGTTACGAAAATAGAAACATTCAACTGAACAAAAAAAAGTTTAATATTTAAAAGAAATGTCAATCAACTAGTTCTGTATTATTTTTTTGTTGGCATTTATCTAATATTAATTATTTTTATAAGAATGCTGGAATTGAAGTCAAACAGAAACATGCATATATCTGCCGCGAATTCATTATTCTATGATCATAATTATAATTCGCCTACATTCACAATTTGTAAATTACTTAATGAAAAAGGGAAATTATAAATACCCTTCATCATGTAGTTTCTTAAACCACCTACATCAAGTTGATGCTTTATTTCGACTGCAAACGTCATATTAATTAAATGGTTTGAATACATCCAATTAAAAAAAAAAAACACACAAAATAAAGGTCGTTTATTTAACAAAGAAGGCGTTTTTCACTCCCTAAAATGGTCAATTAATTTTTTTGTTTGATTAACCTATATTATAAAAAATAATATAATTTTATCTAATCTGAAGAAATCATGCATATTTTACAAGCGTGCTCTCATTCTGAAGATTTCCGATTTAATTTAGTAAAAAAATTCTGTTTGAATTTTATCAAGACAACAACAACAACAAAAACACAATAAACATCAACCTACGTTTGAAACAGGTTTCAAACAAATCCATTAATATTATTGTCAATTCCTCGCCTTTTTTTCAAATTTTATTTTTTTATTTTCTTCTTGTATTTTTGCTTCGCTCCAATTGAGCTGCGTCTTCTATACTTAATAATATCAATACTCTAGTATCTAGCCCACAAACTTACTCTAGATCGATTGACTTCATGAATATGTATGTTTAACCAAACACAATTTGTGCTTTGTAACCCTCGTCGGGTTGTTGTAGTCATGAAGTAGATACATATGTTTAGGTTAAAAGGGTGTTTTTTTTTCAAGCACATAAAAATCGGTGAAAATAGACAAACTTGACTCTGTGCTTTGTAAGAACAAATAAATCTGAGCTCAATGCATTTAAAAAAAAAAAGTAACACGTACGGAAATGAAATGAGAAGCTAACTGTCCATTTATTTAATAAGACCATATGAAAAAATTTAACTTAATCCTTAGCAAATGCAGTGAAAAAGGATGTACTTTAAATTAACTCAATTCTTAAAATAACATTAACATAGGACTTTTTACCTTGTCCTTCTGCAGCTTATGTATGTACTTAAATTACAGTGGTCGGCAAGGTTCTTTTTCTGGCAATAAAATTGTACTTTTCCAATGGGTTTTGATGGCCTTGATTCAAATCCGACTTCAAAATTAATGTATTACGTCAGGTTTTTGAGATATTTTTTAAATAAAAAAAAAAAAACACGAATATAAGACTTTTTGAGGATAACTAAATTTATGAAGTATTTTTTGTTTGTCAATAAAATCCTTGATAATTTTCTAATTCTATAATCTTTTTCTTCAATATTCAGTTGAAATATTTATGTTATTTAATATAATATATATTCGAAAAAGCTTCATCAGTTGTTAGATTTCAACTATCTTACAAAAATCTGAAAGAAACGCTAAATCATTTATGCTAAAATGGTTTTCAATGTTTAACGGTTTGAAAGTAAGTTTTATTCTTGTTATGAATCTATTTTCTAAACAATTCTATCAAGTTTTTGAAATATATACGTATTAAAAATTATAAAAATAATGTTGAAAATAGGTATTTTTAAAACTTGATCAAATAGTTAAAAATAAAAAACATACAAATTAATTAAAAAATATTTTTCAAAACTATGACCCCCAGTTTCACAGTGAAAGTTTAAACTCCACTTTCGGTTTAAACTTCAGTTCAAGAAATTATTCGGTTTCTTAGTTTCGTTTAACCCTTGAACTCAGTTCAATTTGCAGTTCAAGTTAACCGAAAGTATTCTGCCGTTTAAACTTCAGTTCAGCGTTTGGAACCACTTCCCACGGTGACATTTAATTTTTTTTTGTATTATTTGGTTTTCAACGCATCCGTTGTCCGGGGATGGGATCCACTTTTCGAATTGAACTCATTTCCAATGGAATCCCATGCCGCGGCTTTTTTTTTCCAATGTACTTTTGTCGTTTTTTTTGTTTTCCAGAATATTCTTTCTTTTCAAAACTAACTCCATCAATAAATCTACATCTGCTGATGAAAAATTGCTCGTTATTTTTTTTGGCACAGCCTTTTGTTTTAAATTTATTTCCGTTTTAAAAATTACACAAAATAAAATAAACCTCTCGAGTTGGTCAACAAAACAAAATATTTGTTGGTTTTCTTGTGTTCTTTACCTCAAAGGGAGAAAGAGAAGACAAGTAAAGACAGTTGAAAAACTTCATAAAAATGACGATCTGGACACGTTACGTCACATTACGCAACAACAACGAACCATGCTGCCAGCTACTTATCATAAAATCTAATTGAACGAAGTTCAACTGAACTAAAGTTCAGATTTCACTGTGAAACCGGACTAGTTCAACTAAAAAAATTGAACTCAGTTTAAGGTTCAGCTGAACTGAAGTTTAAACCTTCACTGTGAAACTGGGGGTGAAAGTATCAAATTCAAGGTTTTCTCAAAACCTAATGTAAAGTCAAATAAAGTCATGAGAGTTGTTTCTAGAAGAGAAAGACTTGTAGTTTGCTAAATCATCATACAATTTATTGTTAAGAGATATTTTGAGCTTTAACTTAAACTTAGCCTTAAAAAGCCCGTTTTTGTTTTTTTTTTTATCCTTTTAAAGTGACATATTTTAAAAACCAGATGTCATAGAAAAGGTTTTGTTTATGGGACAGAAAACAAAAACGTAATCTTGTCAAATAACAGTGGCTCTGATTTTTAACTTAGGATTAATTTTCAGTTCACTAATTCAGTGAAAAAAATGCTTGTTACAAATTTGTGAGAGTTGAAAGAGTGACTAAAAAATATAGCCAAATAACATAGCAACTATTGTAGTACTACTATCAGTTATTGCTAAATATTTAGCAATTTACTAAGGAAGTCCAAAATTTTAAACCTTTCTTTTCGTTTTGCAAAGTAGTAAATTGCTAATTGCATTTTATTACAAAAGCGATTATCCAAACATGTCTAAAAAGTGACAGTTCGTGAAAATAAACAAAGCAAATATGCTTAAACGGACCTATTAATTGGATTCCTAAATGTTGATTGGATCATTCTATCCACTTCTCTTATAAGAATAATTGTACAGATGTCATATGGATTTAGCAAATTATTAAGCGATAGTTAGATGTTAAAATCCTCTAATACTACGTTTCCACAAAAAATAATCCGAGATTTAAGGCAAGTGAATTAAAATAAATCTTGAGGTGTTTCCACCAAAGAAAAGGAGATTAATTTGACGTTTGGTTTATGTCATAACAACCAAACTTCAAATTATTCTCCTTTCGAAAAGAAAAAAAATATGTATTTGTTCACTCATCATCTGTAAGTAATTAGTTTTATTATATTCTCATACATATTTATTATTTTTGTATACTTATGTACATTTTATTTCGTCTGTGATTTCTTGAAAGTTGTTTATTGTTTTGAATTTGAATCATATGGAACTGAGACAGATAGTTTTTGTTGAATTTTCCAACTGTCAATAAACGAAATTGGCGTTTAAATGGGTCGGTTCAGCAATTATTCTCCGAAAAAAAGTTTGTTTGATTTGACAAACTAATGTTTCCAAGTAGATTTCAATGAGTTTTATTTGAAATCTTCATTTGAGGAGATTAAAATTTGTATGGTAAATCTTCGAGATTTCAAGGAGATTTGTGACAAATCTGGTTAAATTTCGGTTAAGTGCCCGGTGGAAACGTAGTATAAGAATAATTGTACAGGTGTCATATAGATTTAGCAAATTATTAAGCGATAGAAAGATGTTAAAATCCTCTAAAATCAACTTTTAAGCTTAGTAAAAAAATGGCTTTAACATTTTCAACTAAATCGTTTAAAATTTTGCGCCAATGTTTTTTTTAGAATTTAAAGTTTTGAACTTAAAAATTTAACACCCTTTAGAATAATTGGTAAGCCTTCGCAGCAAAAATTATGTGCGCTGTGCATTATATCGCATAAAATCATTACATTGGCTTCTGTAAGATTTTGAAATAACTGTATGGCAAGTGAACAAATTACTGCGATAGAAAAGAGAGAGAGAGACAAAAAATTAAAATTATTTATTTTGTAACAAATTTGAAATTTATAGACTTTTGTTCCATTTATGATGAACTTGCGTATCTAGCTACAAATATGATCATCTCAATATCGAAATCATGCCTTTATATATATTTTTTTTTTTTTTTCAAACCATTGGCTCTTCTATATCGAAAATTCCATATTTGTCGCGTGAGAACAAATTTCATATTTTTCGGGGGTAATGGTGACTTATTGATGGAAGACTATACGTCTGCTTGTACATCATTAATTTATTGCTGTTTGTTTAAAGAACTTCTGCTTCCATATTGATGTTTGATGTTAATTAGTGTTAATAAGTTTTTCAATAGAGATTCTCTATAATTTACAGAACAAGCTGCAATGTCTATGTTTGTATCTTATTTCGATTTATTTTTTTCATCTCGACTTTATTTAACGAGGTTGAGTGTTTGTATAAATGCTTCCTTAAATGGGAAACGAAACGTGGGCATGATTCATCTTCTATCGATGCGATGTGGCAATCAGAGTATAGATGGAGTTATTACAATTTGTTTTTTTTTTTTTCATAAAATACACTTTAGAATGCACTTAACATTTCTGCATCGTTATCGAATGTGAATACATATAAAATACATACAAAAATCTCTTTTGAATTAGTTTTCTTTTTTTGCTTTATAATTGCATTTAAATTGAAGATTATTATCTTTTGCAATGTCAATTTGTCACGCATAAATTATAATTTATCTTTGTAGTATTTCGAAATTGATTTATTGATATGATTTTCTTTTGGTTGTGGTACATGTTCTTATAAATACACATCTACTAACATAGCTAAGATATGATGTACATTCGTCAAGTGGGATCTTGAAGTACTGTTTGAAGGCTATTTAGTAGTTATTGAGATGTACTTTCCGTGATAAGTTTGACCCTGGACATAAAAGCAGGTTTTTTGAAGTTTTTTTTTTTTGTGTACTTTGCTTTGATTTTTGCGACTCTCAAAAATTACATGTTTTTAAATTTAGAACACCTCATTTGTGTTTTGACACACAAAACATCATCATCATTTGACATATTAAATAGGAGTTAAAAACCTTAAAAGAAAACTAATACTAATTGGTAAAAATATTGAATTTAGACTCAAATATCTTGAAAACAATAGAACATTATATTGGAGCATATTCAAGGACATATTTTATAATTTAAACCCGGGTCTAATTGAACTAGAGGTTATATTTAACATCCAGGATAGACAGAGCTGCTATTCATAAAGAACTTTGCAGCTCTATTTAGTTAGAATTACAATTCTAGTGAAATTTTACTAGAACCTATTAAAAGGCGACTTTTGGAGGGAAAAAATAAATGGAGAAGCGCAATTTCTTTGAAATCGTTGAATCTATTCTGTTGACTGTTGTTTGAGAAATTCCATGAAAGTTGTAATAAAATATTTATTTATTGTGTTAAAGGTACTTATACATCACGTATTGTATTTATAAATAAAATAACTAAATATTCTTATATACAGTGAACAAAAGGGCGAATTCAAATTTATTAAATCATAAAATTAAAATATTAGTTCTGTTCAGCGAGGATTTTTCTAGATCAGAACAGCACAGTTTCGTGAGAAACGTCAGATCAAGTTAGAACAGTCAGTTAAACGTCAGTTGTCAAAAAAAAACAAAACAAATTGCAAATTGTGTGAATTTTTCGTTTCTCGCTTATTTTTTTCATTTTTTGTGTTTTTACTGTGAAAAATATTATTAAAAATTATTGAAATGGAAAATCAAGTGATTGCTAAGATAATACTAAATGAAAATGTTAGCGGTTCAGACACCGATAGTGATTTTTAGTCGGATTCCTCTTCAGATGATTGGAATGAAAGTGTGACGAATGTTATTACCTTTTCTTTGATGAAATGTAAAAGATTTATTTATGTAAAATGTAAAAAAATGTATTTTATAATTATTTTATTAAACAAATTAAACAAATTGGCAAAATAACTATTTTAATTTTTTTAAATCACGAGAAAAAAACACAAAGCACAACCAAATCAAAACGTAAACAAAAAACATGACAACTTCGATTTTGACATTTCTCACGAATCTGTTCTAACCTGATCTGGCTCAAAAGCAAGAACAGAAAATCCTGTTCTAAACTGTTCTAGGTTTGTCAATGAACAGGAAAGTAGAACAGTTCAGCACAGAAAAAACCTCAATGAACAGCAAAAAGCTGTACTTTTCTGTCTAGAACAGTCCAGCACAGCGTCACTGAACAGACTTATTATTTCCTTCGTAGTTATTTGGAAAATCCAAAAAACTCTGTGATGACGTATTTTCTCCTGGACGTAGAAATACCACACATTCGAATAGCCATTGAAAAAGTAAAAACCAAATACTATTTAAATTAACTTTATTTATCAAACTAGTATTTTGTTGATCGACCAACATTTTTCAACGTTGCCTCACATCTTCGAGGTAAACTTTCCGCCAATTTTTGGCACTTACTCTAGGGAATGGAATTTCACGCTTTTTGAATGCAAATCCAAAGTTCATCTGAATTTTTGCGGGATCTTAACCTTTAGATCTAGACTTTGCACCGGCCAAATCAAAACGTTGATGGATTTATTGCTAAGCCACTTCTTCACGATTTTTGCTGCATGTTTTAGGTCATTAATCATTATCATGCATGAAAATCCAGTAAACTGGCATTGACTCAAATGTAAATGGTTCCATATTGTTTCCCAATATGTTCAAATATGAAAATTTATCCATCGCACCATTTACCAACGGACCCACACCAAACCAAGAAAACGCTCCTCAAACCATTAGGCTGCCTCCCCCGTGTTTGAGCGTTTTAAAAGTATGCTTTGGGTTGTAAACTTGACTTCTAGAGCGATGTACAAACGTTTTTCCATCAGGTCCGATGCGGTTTATCTTTGTTTCATCGGTCCATAAAACTCTTTTTCCAAAAGTGTACATATTTCCTTAAGTGGGTTCCACATATTTGAGCCTACTAGAAATGTTTAAATTGAATTCTTCGTTGATTTGGGTCATGATGATACGGGATGATGGTCCTATCAACACGCGCAGAAGTTTTTCGGAGAGGGGGCTTTCGAGTTTTATTTTTTACTTGTAACTAACCGCATTTATTGCATTGTACACTATTTTCCTAAAACATTTCAACAATTTCAAAATTTGAGTTGGAGTCTTACCTTGTTCACTAAGATCAAAGATTAAATTCCCTTTTTTCAGTTAAACAATGCCGGTTTCGGCCCTTATTTTGTATCAACCTACTTAGTATTCGTAAAACAATCAAAGTGAACAATTTTTTTGCGTAACTAATGAAAATGTATGACATACAAAATAACTATGCTATTTCTCTGTCCATACCTTACTAAGCAGTAAAAGGCATAAAAAGACAACAACAAAAACCTGTAGGTGATAACGTGCTAAATTAAATTTTTAATTGTTCTTTCAATTGCTACCAACATAACACACAAATGCTGCCAACATAACACAACAACGGAAATTTTTGTTTCAATGTTTGTTCCAGTAGATGTGCTATTTCTCTGCCCATGGCTGTATTTCACTTTGTTGAAAATCCGAGCGAAAAATCTTAGCGCTGCTATTAAGACTTGGAGACTTGCAAGTATTGGCAAACCTCTCAAATAAAGTTCTATCTTCAATATTTAGAAGGTTTATTATGTATAAACTTGGGAGTATCTTTATCGTATCGATATCTTTTATAGAGAAATCGTCGTCACATCCATTTCAAAAGGGTCGATTCGTGTTAAGTAGCGCATTTCTTCTGTTGAGTAGTACCATTCTAACATTCAAAAAAATATCAAAATCTTGATCAATTTTTAAATCTACTGACATTTCAATTTTTGTTTTTATTTTTTTTTTTCAAATGTTTTCAAATAAAGAAGCTCGCGATGTAACTGTCTCAATAAGTTTGTTTATTTTTGACGTTTTCTATACTAGGTTAAGACAGATCTGTCAATTTTTCGCAAGAAGCAGTACCCGTGAAAAAAACTTTAGGCGGCATATGCAGGGATTGAACCCAAGACCTCCATCATGACAGTCCTACGCACTAACCATCACATCAATCAGAACTTGTCAAAGAACGATAGGCGTATTTTATTGGTAAATTATTAGCTAGTGCAGTAATGGAAAGTAAGTGCAGTAATGGAAAGTGTGAATAAAACATATGTTCACTATTATATGCACTTTTATTTTAAATCTCCAAGTTGGTATCTGTGCAATCATACTTATGTCAAAATCAGCTGTTGAAAATACGTACTCAAGGGATGTGTTGAAAAAGTATTACTGTTTTTATGTAAAGTTGAATAAGAGTTCAAGTTAATGTGTACATGCAGGTCCAGTCAGAATAGAGTTGAGTATGAATTGAAAGATTGAAATGACATAAGAGTGCCTGTCCACATTAAATTTTTAATGTTAGGTGTAAGCAGTGAGACAGGTAGATTATATGTGAGTGAAAAAGAGAGAGATGGGTATATTACAGCCCAAATGCAAACAATATTCTTGGATTCAACATGAAAGATTTTGTATTGTATGAGTAAAAGATAGATAGATTTCAAGGGTGTGAGATAGATATGTGCAGATTGATTTTCTCTTCATCGTATGGACACAACGAACATAATAAAACCCAGCATTAAAAATCCAATGTAGACAGGCACTAAAAGCCAAAAGAATTGTGTGAGGGGAGATTTTGTCCTTCCCCGTAAGCCCGTCTTGCCTACAAGCTCCCAGTTGCTGGCAACTCAGTTTTTCTATGTGAAAGGAGACAAATCAAAGCGAAACATTCAGCGCCAAAATTAAACTTTCTCTTCTCAAAATAAACATACACTGCTATAAATGACGCGAAGCGAATAATTCACAATGATAACAAAAATGACAAATAAACAATGCCGCGTCGGCGAATGTGCCACTTTCGCGTTGGTTTGGGAGAGCCTTTAAACCCGACCAATGACGAAAGTTTTCACATCAAATGTTTCGCTTTGGTTTTGGGCGAGTCCTAACACACATCACACGTCAATAAATTTAGAGATAGCACTGTGATTATTGATGATTTTTGGGTGATGTCAAGTAGTCAACGAATTGAATATTTACGTTGACAGTCTAATCGTAGATTAATATTTCAAACCAATTTATTTGTATTCTCGTGAAAACAGAGCACAAGAAAAATACGAACGCATCCCCAAATAATAAAATATTGCCAACCTTTAAGTAAAAAATATTTCTGGAACTGGATGAAGTGTAATTCTATTCCAAGCATTCCAAAACTTTATCTGAACTATTTATATGCACTATTTTTGCTGCCTTATTTATCCGCACTATTTCTTTGTTGTTGTTTAGTGTGTAAGATTTTGCTGCGCTGCGTATAAATTTACCAATAAAAAACGCCTTATGTATGAATATGGCCCATTGATTTTAAACTTATTTCATTTTAATAAGTTGTTAAAATTTGGTAAAATTTTTATAAAAGTCCAATTAACTATTATAAATAAATTAGGTGGCGCAACAGTCCAATTAACTATTAATTTATTTAATTTCCTGATTATCTTGACCGATCAATCTTCAATTTTAAAAAATTCCTTAAATGACAATTTAGCTTTAAAAAATCGTAAAACCACCAATGGAAAGTTATCAGTGTGAGTCGTATCCCAGTCTCATTTAATCACATTTTACTATCAAAAATAGCATAATCACCAACTTAGCAGATTTCACCTCTGGTTTATGTAGTGAGAATTTTGTAATTTTCAAAAGTCTATGGACCTAAATTATGTTTGCAAATATAACACGTTGATGGCAATCATCCAATCCAGAAATGTAAAATTATTGTAAGCATTCGACAAATACAACCTTGGTTTATTGAATAATTAATAAAAATCTAAACTTTGCTGTTTAGCTATCTACATACATATGTACATAAGTAGTATATGTAAATAAAGCGCAATAAGTTTTTTATATAAAGCAATCTTATTTTAATGATTCATTCCATATTATTGATATTAATGAATGACAATTTTTGTATGGAATATTAAACTGAATTATAAAACTTTAACGATTTTCTAAACTTAACACGGGAAATCATCAACTATCTCCTGTCAATCTTACCAATTTTCAAAAATAATGTTATTTGTTGTTACCAATTGATCACTTTCAAAATTAATTTTTCAATTTAAATCTCTTTTCATATGTTTTCTAGGGTTACGTTTCTTATCGTAAAGTGTTCATTGTTCAAAGTAAATGCATAATGCATACAGATCCTGGTTTAAAGTTTTTGATAATTATTATCATTGTTCCTAATCAAAAAAAAAAACAATCGTTTTTGGTTTGATGATTCAAAAAAATAATAACGTCACCGCTCGCCGCCACACAAAACATTGTTTCAAAGAACATAACTTCTTGAGATAAGATAATTTTCAAGTGCTATTGTGATTAATAATTCCGATAAAGGTAGTAGTTATCTAAAAAAAAAAACATTGGCTCGCGTAACCTTTGAATTTTGTAGAAATCTTAGGAAAGTATAGATGTGTACTTAAAAATGAAAAAGTTTTGTTCAGGAATTTAAACTGTCACAGTTGACATTCCCTCCAGAATCAACTTCCATTTTATGCATGTCAAAAAATAAAACGAATTTCAATGACATTTTTTTTGAATTTTACTTTTCATTAATTTCTTAAGTCAGAATTTAATAAAATGGCTTCGTAAATTAACTGCTCTGCATGCAATCCGATGAAAATTTGTATTTTCTTTCCAAGAAACTATTCGAAACAATAAACCTTAGAAGTTAAAGAAGTTGAAGAAGGACTTCAGTTGACCAATCAAAAACTATTTAAAACATTTTGACTGTCGTCATAACAATGGGCAGGTTCAGACAACATAAGGGACATCATTTGCAATCAACTGCATCAACTAGTTAGTTTTTCAAGTTCCATAAACTTTAAACTAGGAACTTTATTTCACTAACCTCCACCTTATATTGATCTCGCGAAAACTATCTAAAATATAATTGTCTACAAAACACTCCGTAGGCGAGCTACAATTCCATCTCGACTTGTATTTCGTATTTTAAGGAAATATTACTTACATATTCCCTTTCCAATTTAACAAGGGGTTTCACATAATGTAAAACATGAAATAGAATTCTGCAGAAAATAAATAAATCACAGAGTAATAAAGTCCACCTTTCAGGTAATTGAAAAATCATGATTAGCTGTCATTTTGACATAACTGGACTTGACTTGATAGTTAGGGTGATTTTTCTTCACTTACTTTCCAGTCAACTTTCCAATAAAGTTGCCTTAATTGGAAGTCAATTTTTTTGGCAACTGGCCAATCAGATACTAAAAATTTGTCTAACTTCAGGCCCTTTTGTCGTCTGAACCTGCCCAATATCAAAATAAGTTTCGATGTTATTTTTGTTGCCGTCATGTCATAAAAATAATTTTAGCATTAACAACTTTGTTTAAATTTGACACTTAATTTATTGTGTTTCCTTGGTTTTATTTTCTTGTTGAATTGTTTTTTAAAAAATTAAATCATTTACTGGTACATTCGTACATTTTAGGTTTTGTAATTGAAAATTCAAATTAATTAAATCAAACCATATGGCCGGCCAATGGCACCACACGACAAAATCATTGAATTACCAACAACTACTCTCTTTTCATAGCTCTGAAGTCTAAACTAAGTTAAACTACAACCATATTTGGATAAAATTAGTATTTTTAAGATTTACCATTCACAATAATGCTGTGTGCGATGTTGATGTGACACACTTTCCAGCACAAAATAAAAGTCCTTCCCATAGATGGCATCTTGTCCAAATGTAATTTGTTGTTAAATAATGAGCTACTGCACCGAGATAGTATACCAGCAATCAGCGCAACCACAATGTCTGTTTCTTATTGGAATTCTAGGTTTTTCACGGTTTTTAGTATTTTATTTTTCTAAAAATTTCAACACCAAATTGGAATGATTTGTTGTGATGGCTATGGCTGCTATATACAACAGGTGAAGAGCGTGCAATTGTGTCATGTTAGCAAAAAACACAACAGTAACGAATTTATGCAGTTCTGCCCGATATTTGTGCTGAATTAAGCAATTAATAAATACCAAACTATATAAATGCTTTTTTTTCGACTATCGACTGAAGCATAATGAAATGCACACAGTAGTGTGTCCATATAAAAAAGGTTAACATGGCGTGAACTCATAAAGCAAGCAAAAAACTTATGGAACTAAGCTATGGAATTGTTCCCATGGGCGATATATATGGAAGTTGGTCTCGCGAGTACGCTGTTTTAATTGAACAAAATTTGAAAAAGTAGTGACTGGCTTTTTTTTCGACTATGTATTTTTTTTTTGCAAGCAGATGAATGTGTCACAAGGATAATAGAGTTATTATAATGACATGAAGACCATGACAACAAAATAACAAACAAATTGACAGATCAGACATTTAAAATGGGCCTTAACTTATTTAAACTTGACATAGAAGTCAACTATTCACTTGTCTTTCTATCTGCAAAATATTGTAACTAAAATAAATAAATAACAATCTGTAGATAAATAGGGCCTAGTGACTTACAGCTCTCAACCATTCCTGTTTGTCGAGTCATGTCAGGGGACCTACAGTTTAAAGCCGAATCCGAACGAGTAATTTTGAAAAAGCACATTTTATGACAAGAATAACTCTTGGAGAATTATTCACAAGAAGCAGTACTTTTTAGGTGACACAGGCAAGTCAAGAGCTCTGGGGTGCCAGCACGTAACTTGATACAATCGAGGATTGTCGATTGTCGATCAACTCGAAACAAATTATTTTTGACAGCACGTAATTTGAAACGAGTTCCATTATGACTTTTACTTAAAAAAGTCACTGTGAACTATAAAATGAAATGTCAAATGAGTTTTCTATGAAATTATTTCATTCTAGTTTCAATTTTAAGTTTTTTTTCGAAATGTTTTTCTTTGATTTGGAGAGTGAAAGTGAAGGCGAAGAAGTGTCCTGTGCTAAAATCAAAAGAAGATATTTGAGAGATAATAGCAACCCATTCGAATTGAGTTAAAATGAGTAAATATTAAGAATATTAAGAATTCCCCTCGCTAAATCAACGTGAGAACTCATAAAATTGGTCAAAATCTCAGTCTGTTTTTTATTTATTGACATATTATTTTGTTTTTCCATTTTTCTCATACAAAAATCACTGCCGACGATAACTAATTTCTGTCGAGTGAAAAATTTTGTTTCAAACGTCAATTTGAAGTTTGTGTGCTGCCTAATCTGGCGAAACAATCGAGGACACTCGATTGAACCAAAATGTGTGCTGCCAATGCTCGATTGTATCGACTAAACTCGGTTGTATCAAGTTACGTGCTGGCACCCCTGGCATGATAGTCCTACGTACTAACCATCACGCCACGAGTACTACAAATATTGTTACTACTGGGCTTAAAAAGAATCCATGTTTTTTTTTGGCTAACTAATTTCCACTACTGTGGTTCCCGTGGCATGATGGTTAGTGCGTTGGAATATCGTGCCAGAGGTCTTGGGTTAAATCCCTGCCTGTGCCATCTAAAGTTTTTTTTCACGGGTACTGCGTCTTGCGAAGAATTGACAAATCCTCCAAGTGTCATGAAAAGTGCTTTCTCAAATTAGCCGTTCAGATTTGGCTTAAAACTGTAGGTCCCCTCTATCACTGATAACAGTTATCGCACACAGGAATGGTTGAAAGTTGTAAGTCACTAGGTCCTAGTTCTCAACGAACTGTTGCGCCCCTTATTTATTTATTTATAATTTCCACTTCAAACCTAATCAATTCTTTTTTTGTATCACATCTTTCATGAATGCTCACAAACTTTTTCACTAAAGCACCAACATTTACGAAGTATCATTATTTAGTTTCAATTAATTTTCAAGTTTAGCTTTTGATTCAAAAAGGATGTGTTTGTTTTGACCATCTGGTGATCTTCTTTCTTTGGCTTAGTCTGAAGGAACGAGGACATGCATACGGAATTGCGGGACCCACTTTCTTCGACTTCTCTATCATCGTAATGTAATGTTTGATTAAAAACTCGATTTCGAAATTTTTACGAATTAAAAATTTGCAATATATGTACATAGTTCCTATGTGTTGCAAGTAAGTAGAAGATATTGCTAAAGCCTATTAATAAATCTTTATTTGGGTTCGCTAATATGTTTTCACGGAATAGTATTAGATATAAATAAGAAACAATCAAACAAATAAACCTTTTTTTGAATAAGAAAATCATATTTTTTTTTTATTTTTTATTGAATATTATTTTTAATGTCAATATTTTTTTTTATTTTCATATATTTTCTGGATACATTTTGGAAACACAGGGACCACATCCGGCTTTGATTATTGTAAGTAAACTATTCTTTTAAATTTTATATAAACTGTAAAAAAAACTTAATACTACCATTAAATAATATACATAAAATTAATTAATATAGCTTGAAAAATAATCTAATTCATTCACAAATATTCTTTTATACTTATTTCTGCTATTCTACTACTAAAATAAAAAAAAACTAAAATATAAAAATGTGAATAAAACCCAACGCAACATCCAAAATTAATTTCCATATACCTAGAGTCATAATGCTGAAACATTTGCGGTAAAGTATTTTATAAGATATGTTTTATTTTTCGTTTCGAATTATTGTACAGATAAATATAAATAATTACTATTTCTTTCGTTTAATAAATTGTTATAATTTTATTTAGAAATGCACATGTTTGAAGCATAAAATTAAACATTTTAATTTGTACGCATTTACTTAAATCTTACTGTGACATTTTTTAACCATCCAGCAACAAAAAAAAAATATACAAAACAAAATTTGCCCTTTCAGAATCTACAAGTTAACATGAAACAAAATTTAAAAATTCAATGTAACATTCAGAGTGTTTCGGCAGGAGAAATAAATCATACCAAATTATGTTCAAGAAATGACAATGTTATTGAGTGTAATGAAGAACTTGGAGATTTTAAGGGTTTCGGAAAGGTATTTCGTTAAAAAATATATTTTTAATTATGTTCTTTTTTTTTTTTTGTTCGGATTGAATGAAATTATGTATTTTTTTTTTTCTGTGAAAGAATTAAACTTGATCAATTATTATTTTGTTTTATAAATGAAAAATACTAGTAACATGAACTATATTTTTTTTTGTTACCTGTCAAACTGCCATTTTTCCAAAATGATAAATTAAAATCAATGAACTTGTCTAGTTCTAGTTCTGCCGAACTTCAAAGATTATTTTGAATAGCCCGTTATTTGGGAAGGTGTCACATTTGAAGCTGTCGTCTTTTGACATTTAAAAATTATGCATTTTAAATCGAAATCGAGAAGTTTACATTGGGCAGGTTCAGACGACATAGGATACTATAGTTCTGTTCAGCGAGGATTTTTCTAGATCAGAACAGCACAGGACAGCACAGTTTCGTGAGAAACGGCAGATCAAGTTAGAACAGTCAGTTAAACGTCAGTTGTCAAAAAAAAACAAAACAAATTGCAAATTGTGTGAATTTTTCGTTTCTCGCTTATTTTTTTTTTTCATTTTTTGTGTTTTTACTGTGAAAAATATTATTAAAAATTATTGAAATGGAAAATCAAGTGATTGCTAAGATAATACTAAATGAAAATGTTAGCGGTTCAGACACCGATAGTGATTTTTCGTCGGATGAAATGTAATGTATTTGATGAAATGTAAAAGATTTATTTATGTAAAATGTAAAAAAATGTATTTTATAATTATTTTATTAAACAAATTAAACAAATTGGCAAAATAACTTTATTTTAATTTTTTTAAATCACGAGAAAAAAAAACACAAAGCACAGCCAAATCAAAACGTAAACAAAAAAATGACAACTTCGATTTTGACATTTCTCACGAGTCTGTTCTAACCTGATCTGACTCAAAAGCAAGAACAGAAAATCCTGTTCTAAACTGTTCTAGGTTTGTCAATGAAAAGGAAAGTAGAACAGTTCAGCACAGAAAAAACCTCAATGAACAGCAAAAAGCTGTACTTTTCTGTCTAGAACAGTCCAGCACAGCGTCACTGAACAGACTTTATATTTTCAGTCATTCATTCTATGAACCCAAAATAAGACCAAGGCAGCTAGAACTTCACTTAACTTTTATTTCCAGAAAGTACCGACACAGGTTACAAGTCAATCATAAGTTGTGTTTTGTATTGCATAGCGAAAGTCCTTATTCTATTTCCAAAATAACCAGAAACCCTTTTCAACAAAACTTTAAATAGAATTGTGTACTAAATAAATAAAACACAGAATTATAAAGTTTAAATTTCTGTTAAATTAGAAAAACATGATCAGCTGACACTTTGAGAGCTTGACTTGATAGTAAAGGACATTTTTCTTGGCCTTACTCTCAAGATTTTTACCACAGTCCAACCTAACTGGAACTGTAGACCCCACCGTTGATTCCATCTCGTGGAAGTACCTCTCCCAGCTCTCTCGTTTGCTACCCCCAACAAATATCCACTGGGGTTGAAACCCAATGTTCACCGCAGGGAGGTGAGAGTAGGAGTTGGTAGACATAGGTGGGTTTTGAGAGAAACCTGTGGACGCTTTTGTCCTCTTGGGTGCACATGACTACCATTCTAACATCAAATGATTTAGAAGGTTCAAATGTAGAAAAAGTTTTTTCAAATGTAGAAAAGTCATTTCAACAAAGTGAAAATAAGATTCAAACCCTTCTTGTATCCTCTTAGCTTGTTTGTTCTTAACTAAAGACGTTTCTCAATAAGCTAAGGCAAGATAAACGGGTATGTTGATGTTGTTAAGCCAATTTATTGAACAATATTAAAATAAGATAACAACAAGTTGATTTTAAGCAACCACAGACCAATGTATCTTTATGTTAGGTTTTTAAAAATTAGAAAATATATAGGTAATGCTTACTTTTTTTTTAATTTTTTCGTTTGAAAAAATGTGTCAGTATTCAAAGGGAACGTTATTATTTTCGTAAAATTAAATGATTTATTTTTCAAAATTCTCTTACTTTTTAAGATATTTTTGTTTGTACTTAATAATGATATTTTTTTTATCAAAGTTAAAGACTCTACACAATTGCATGGCTAGAAACGAAAGAAAAACGAGTAGATTGAGTTGATTCAAAAAATAAAAAAAAGCCCGGTTAAAGTACGAAAATGACACGCACATCACACAAATTTAAAATACAACAAAACGTTTATTTTTATTATTATGTCAACTAACTATTAAATTAGTCCTAAGTCAGTCAAAAGTTACAAATTATGATATTTGAAAACATTATTTTTAATATTTAAGCTTTAAACAAAATGAAAAAAAAAATGAGTTAAAAATGTCAATTTACATTCAATTTATTTGGAATAGAACTACTTAGGCTTTTTAGTTTTTAAAAATATATACATAAATCATAATATAAGTTTTTAATAAAAGATTGGTTTTATTTTTCCAAGAAATTGTTCTTAACTTTGGATAGCAGATGGGTTTCGTGGGAAAAGTTTCCAGATTTAAAAAAGAAGATAAAAGGGTTAAATATATAAAATTAATTTAATAACAAATAATCGATTTAAGTAAATATAACAGGAATCGCCTTAAATATCTTCCAGAACAGTATGTGTACTTCTTTAACGCAAACGATATTAATGACTCGCAACAAATTCCGAAATCATCCCGCATAGTTGTATAATTTATGCCTAGTTTAATTATTTTAAATAAAATTCTTTTATTTAATTTTTATTTTTAAGAAAACCATACATGAGCTCGCATGTTTTAAAATGTTTTAATTGTTTTATTCACCCACTACACATCACAACATCACCTATTTATTGCATGTTTGAAAAATTTTCACAAATTAATTATATAATAATTAATATTAAATGTACTACTCTTGTTGTATTAAACACGACATTTTAGTTGAAGACAGCATGCTGCAACAATAATTATTCAGATTTGTTTGTTTAATTTTGTATTTTGTTTATAAAGTTAAATAACGTTTATTTTATTTTATTAATTTACAGGGTGAATTGGAGCAACAACTGTTACAAGCGAATCCTATTCTAGAAGCATTTGGTAATGCTAAGACCGTCAAGAACGATAACTCGTCTCGATTTGTAAGTATATACACTTTTTTATTTTAAATAAATATGTTAATTAGCCTAAAAACCTTTCGTACCAATTAATTATAATGACTTTACAGTTCCACAATTCTCGATGCGACAAACGTATCCAATTTAGTTCTTTTAATACCTCCTGCATTCGCTTTTTCCAAATTACTATGCAAAATATTATAATTTCTTTTTTTTTTTTGTTTACTTAGGGTAAATTTATTCGCATTAACTTTGATGCATCTGGTTATATTTCTGGAGCTAACATCGAAACATATCTATTGGAGAAATCCCGTGCCATTCGTCAAGCGAAAGACGAAAGAACATTCCATATTTTCTATCAGCTGTTAGCCGGTGCCTCGGCAGAGCAACGAGATAAATTCATTCTAGATGATATCAAGACTTATCCATTCCTATCGAATGGTTCGCTTCCAGTACCCGGCGTTGATGATTACGCCGAATTCCAAGCGACCGTCAAGAGTATGAACATCATGGGCATGACCAATGATGACTTCAATTCGATATTCCGCATTGTGAGTGCTGTGTTGTTATTTGGTTGCATGAAATTCCGCCAAGAGCGTAACAATGATCAGGCAACGTTACCTGATAATACTGTAGCGCAAAAGATTGCTCATCTACTGGGTCTTAATGTGACTGATATGACTCGAGCTTTCCTTACGCCACGTATTAAGGTTGGTCGTGATTTTGTGACCAAAGCTCAGACCAAGGAGCAAGTAGAGTTTGCTGTAGAAGCGATTGCCAAAGCCTGCTACGAACGAATGTTCAAGTGGTTGGTGAATCGTATCAATCGTTCTCTGGATAGAACCAAACGCCAGGGTGCTTCCTTTATTGGTATTCTCGATATGGCTGGTTTTGAAATATTCGAACTCAACTCCTTCGAGCAGTTGTGTATTAATTACACAAACGAGAAACTCCAGCAGTTGTTCAATCATACTATGTTTATTCTGGAGCAAGAGGAGTACCAACGCGAGGGTATTGAATGGAAATTCATTGACTTTGGTCTTGACTTGCAGCCGACTATTGACCTGATTGATAAACCTGGTGGAATTATGGCTCTTCTTGATGAGGAATGTTGGTTCCCTAAGGCAACAGATAAAACTTTCGTTGAGAAGTTGGTTTCGGCACATTCTATGCATCCTAAATTCTTAAAGACGGACTTCCGTGGCGTTGCTGATTATGCGATTATGCATTACGCTGGCAAGGTTGACTATTCGGCAGTCAAATGGTTGATGAAGAACATGGATCCCCTCAACGAAAATATTGTATCATTGTTACAGAACTCACAAGATCCATTCGTTGTACAGATCTGGAAGGATGCCGAAATTGTGGGTATGGCCCAACAGGCTCTTACCGACACACAATTCGGTGCACGAACTCGCAAGGGTATGTTCCGTACTGTCTCGCATTTGTACAAAGAACAACTGGCTAAGTTGATGGACACATTGCGTAACACAAATCCTAACTTCGTGCGGTGCATAATCCCAAATCATGAAAAGCGTGCTGGAAAAATTGATGCTCCACTTGTGCTGGACCAATTGCGTTGCAATGGTGTATTGGAGGGTATTCGAATCTGTCGTCAAGGTTTCCCCAATAGAATTCCTTTCCAGGAATTCCGTCAGCGTTACGAACTTCTGACGCCAAATGTTATTCCCAAGGGATTCATGGATGGCAAAAAGGCCTGCGAAAAAATGATCCAAGCTCTGGAATTGGATTCAAATTTGTTCCGTGTGGGACAGTCGAAGATTTTCTTCCGAGCTGGTGTACTGGCTCATTTAGAAGAAGAGCGTGATTATAAAATCACGGACCTGATTGTGAACTTCCAAGCATTCTGCAGGGGATTCCTTGCAAGGCGGAACTACCAAAAACGTTTGCAGCAATTGAATGCCATAAGAATTATTCAGAGAAACTGTGCAGCCTACTTAAAGCTTCGCAACTGGCAATGGTGGCGTTTGTACACGAAAGTTAAACCACTGTTGGAGGTCACCAAGCAGGAGGAGAAACTTGTGCAGAAGGAAGATGAATTAAAGCAGGTTCGTGAAAAATTGGAAAGCTTAAATAAAAGCACATTGGAATATGAGAAAAAATGGCAACAAGCGAATGAAGAAAAGACTGCCTTGGCTGAACAGCTTCAAGCCGAAATTGAACTCTGTGCCGAAGCTGAAGAGGGACGTTCAAGGTTGATGGCAAGAAAACAAGAACTCGAGGACATGATGCAAGAGCTTGAAGCTCGAATTGAAGAGGAAGAAGAACGTGTTCTTGCTCTGGGAAATGAAAAGAAAAAACTTGAGGTCAACATTCAAGACTTGGAAGAGCAATTAGAAGAAGAGGAAGCTGCTAGGCAGAAGTTACAACTTGAGAAGGTGCAACTGGACGGAAAAATTAAGAAATACGAAGAAGATCTTGCCCTAACTGATGATCAAAACCAAAAGTTACTCAAGGAAAAGAAACTGCTAGAAGAACGTGCCAATGATTTGTCTCAGACCCTCGCCGAAGAAGAAGAGAAAGCTAAACACTTAGCAAAGCTGAAAGCAAAGCATGAAGCCACAATTAGTGAGCTTGAAGAACGTCTTATCAAAGATCAGCAACAACGCCAGGAATCAGACCGTTCTAAGCGAAAAATAGAAACCGAAGTTGCTGATCTAAAAGAACAACTTAACGAACGCCGAGTTCAAATTGAAGAGTTACAAACGCAGCTTTCTAAGCGCGAAGATGAACTCACCCAAACTCTGATGCGAATCGATGAAGAATCTGCGAGCAAAGCAGCCGCCCAAAAAGCTCAGCGAGAACTTGAGTCACAGTTGGCTGAAATTCAGGAAGATCTTGAAGCTGAGAAAGGTGCTCGTGCTAAGGCGGAGAAAATTAGACGTGACTTGGGTGAAGAACTAGAAGCTCTCAAGAATGAACTTTTGGATTCTCTAGATACAACTGCCGGTAAGTTAATGAGCGTTTCTTTGTTTTTTGTAAAATAATTATTTTTTTTAAATGAAAATCTTAGCTCAACAAGAACTTCGTTCAAAACGTGAGCAGGAGCTTGCCAGCCTTAAAAAGAATCTCGAAGATGAGACAGTCAACCATGAAGGATTACTGGCCGAGATGCGTCATAAGCATTCACAAGAACTCAATGCAATTAACGATCAGTTGGAGAACTTGCGCAAGGCTAAAACGGTGCTGGAAAAAGCTAAGGGTACTTTGGAAGCTGAGAATGCCGATTTAACTACTGAACTACGAATTGTTAGCAGTTCGAGGCAAGAGAATGATCGTCGTCGGAAACAAGCAGAGCAACAGATCGCAGAAATGCAGGTAGGTTCATTTGTTTGACCATGTTACGAGTTTTTAAAACAATGCAAACCATAATTTACTTCCTACATCTTTTCATATATCACTTCAAAGATGCAACTCAATTGTTGTGGTGTCATAAGTTTATCAATAGAATTCTTATCTTTGTTACAACAGCTCACTTTGGGTTATTGCTTCTGTAATATGAATATCTTCCACAAATCATTCAGTTTTAAATTGCATATGCATCTCTCTGAAATTAATTTTTCTACGTGAATAAGTTCGTATGTAAACTTAAATACGATTGTGGCTTAGTTTTCAGTGACCCAACACCGCCCGTCCTCTCAACCACAATGTTTTCCTTTGGTTTTATGGTTTTGCATTGGGAAAAATCGATACCCCTATTCGACTTGAATTAATAAAACATTTTACTTTTCTATTTCTACTCAATTTAACAGGCTAAACTGGCCGAAATCGAACGTGCCCGTTCCGAACTGCAAGAGAAGTGCACCAAGCTTCAACAAGAATCAGAAAATATAACAAGTCAACTAGAGGAAGCTGAATTGAAAGCATCCGCCGCTGTAAAATCTGCCAGCAATATGGAAAGTCAATTGACAGAAGCCCAACAATTGCTTGAGGAAGAAACCCGCCAGAAATTGTCTTTGAGTTCGAAATTGCGCCAGCTTGAATCTGAAAAGGATGTTCTCCAAGAACAATTAGAAGAAGATGAAGAAGTAAAAAAGAACTATGAACGCAAATTGTCCGAACTTAGCTTGCAAATGCAAGAAATCAAGAAGAAGGCCGAAGAAGATTCGGATATTGTAAAGGAGTTGGAGGAGAACAAGAAGCGCAATGGCAAGGAACTAGAAGCTCTAGAGAGACAAGTGAAAGAACTCCAAGCTCAGAACGATCGCCTTGATAAGAGCAAAAAGAAGATTCAATCTGAACTGGAAGACACCACCATCGAATTAGAAACACAGCGTACTAAAGTTCTTGAACTCGAAAAGAAGCAAAAGAATTTCGATAAAATACTTGCAGAAGAGAAGGCGATTAGTGATCAAACTGCCCAGGAGCGTGATACTGCAGAGCGTGAGGCCCGTGAGAAGGAAACTAAAGTTTTGTCGTTGACTCGCGAATTGGATGAAGCGTACGACAAAATCGAAGACTTGGAAACTAAGCGAAAGGTTTTGCAAAATGAACTTGACGATTTGGCCAACAGCCAAGGTACAGCCGATAAGAATGTGCATGAGTTGGAGAAGGCAAAACGTGCGCTAGAAAGTCAATTAGCCGAATTGAAAGCACAAAACGAAGAACTGGAGGATGACCTTCAACTAACGGAGGATGCTAAGTTGCGTCTGGAAGTTAACATGCAAGCCTTACGCTCCCAATTCGAACGTGACATTCAAGCCAAGGAAGAACAAGCTGAAGAGAAACGACGTGGTTTAGTTAAGCAACTGCGTGATCTCGAGGCAGAACTTGATGAAGAACGTAAACAACGTACCGCAGCGGTGGCTGCTAAGAAGAAGCTCGAGGGTGACTTAAAGGAAATCGAAACGACTATGGAAATGCACAACAAGGTGAAAGAGGATGCTCTCAAGCACGCCAAGAAACTACAGGCGCAAGTCAAAGACGCCCTTCGTGATGCTGAAGATGCAAAGGCAGCCAAGGAAGAACTGGCAGCAGCAAGCAAGGAGGCTGAACGCAAGGTGAAGACCCTAGAAGCTGAAGTCATGCAACTTACTGAGGACCTCGCAAGCTCAGAGAGAGCACGCCGAGCAGCAGAAACTGAACGTGATGAGCTCGCTGAAGAAATAAATGCCAACGCTAACAAGGGATCTTTAATGGTTGAGGAAAAGAGACGTCTGGAAGCAAGAATAGCCACTCTTGAGGAGGAGCTCGAAGAGGAGCAATCGAATTCGGAAGTACTTGTGGACAGAACTCGTAAGGCTCAGCTTACAATTGAACAACTATCTACCGAACTCGCAACAGAGAAGTCCAACTCGCAAAAGAACGAAAACACCCGAGCCCTACTAGAGAGACAAAACAAAGAGTTGAAGGCTAAGTTGGCTGAAATCGAAACAGCACAAAGGACAAAGGTGAAAGCAACAATTGCCGGTCTAGAAGCAAAGATTGCCAACCTCGAAGAACAACTAGAAAACGAAGCCAAGGAACGATTGCTTCAGCAGAAATCCAACCGCAAATTGGACAAGAAAATCAAGGAACTCACTATGAACATCGAAGATGAACGAAGGCATGCGGATCAGTACAAAGAGCAAATCGATAAAGTAACTTTAATATAAATTTTATTTTTGATTGTTTTTATAACAATAATATCTTGTCTCAACAGCTCAATAGCCGCATGAAGACTCTGAAGCGCAACCTAGACGAAACCGAAGAGGAACTGCAAAAGGAGAAGACGCAAAAACGAAAGGCACAACGAGAATGCGAAGATATGCTTGAAAGTCATGAAGCAATGACACGCGAAGTGAACTCGCTTAAAGGAAAACTAAGGTGAGTTGTTTTTAAAATTAGAACAACCTAAATACTAGCTATTATGCGGGAGATTGGTATTAGGGCTGCTAAAATACATAGATCATCTTCATCATCATCAAAATATGTTTTTTTTTTTTGTTTTATACATTAAGATCAATACATCTTACACAAACCGAACAAGCTAAGGCTTATTCACCAAAAAAGGATGCTACACTTATAATGAATTGTGAGGGTCTACAATGAGTAAGTTTTACTGAGGTCAAACTTCTTTTATGTCTTGATTATTGTCCCTATCAAAACCCCCCCTTTTTACACACACAATTTATGTATTACCCCCCCTCAACAACAATTAAAAACACACTGTTTGGTCTTGATGACTAGAGTTTTTCTACACCATCGCATGCTTTGAAATTCATAAAAATAATGAATTTAATGAATTTTCTTTGTTTTTTGCACTTTGTACTTAATAAGATTCATTTAAAATTTAAATGCGATAGATGGATACTATCTTATAGGGACTATAAGAACCAATTTATTATTCGAAAATTCGCTGTTAGGACAGTTTTCCAATATGAAGCAACAAAATTGTTTACAGCACAACGCTTTTGGATTAAATATTGTACCATAATTTTTTAGCAACACACCAACGTAAATTATGTGCCACATACCCCTTGACTATTCTACTTCCACTTATAAAAATCAAACAATTCATCCTTTTTGAATCAAACGAACAACACTTAACCAACTCCAAACCATTCGTTCCAAAAGAATATACAACAAAAATGTCATCAAACTCATACCTACGCTTTTTGTGTATTCTAGTTTATTTATGTGTTGGCTTTTACAAGCTTTTTTTGTAACAAGTTCCTCTCAAACTTAAAAAAAAAAAAATGTTTTCTAACTAAAGCAATTTATTTTTAAATTCCAATTCGAATTTATTTTCAAAAATTGATTGTAATTAGATTCTCTGTGACAACAGAATCGGATGAAGAACTTACTGATATCCAGGAATAACGTAAAGGTTGGTTAGTTTCTTATTTTATTAAAGTACATACTTGATAAGTTCATACAAAGTTCATGGTTTTAATATATAACTTTCAAACAAAATTAATTCTCTAACGTAGAGCCAATTAATAAAATAATTCTTATTTAACTACTAAGAAAATCTTAACAAACAAAAAATAACAAAATAAACAATGATTTCATCTAATATTTAATGAAATGCAAGTAACTTTTGTTAATTTATTGAAAAAAATACATTTTATTGTTATAATGTTAATCTCGCATATTACGAGTATTTATTACGAGTATTTCTGTAGGATTCTGACCAAGAGCTGGCTACAGATACTTACTTTACTTTAGTTGGCGCTACAGCGCATCGTGCTCGTGGGCCTCAAGTAATAGATCCCGCCAGCTTACTCGTTCTGTAGCTTGCTGTATCCAGTTTCGAAAACCAAGCCGGCATGTGTCGGCCTCAACTTGATCACTCCACCGGAGATGAGGTCTGTCTCTGCTTCTGGTTCCATCAGGCTTAGCGTTTAATACCTCACAGGATGGAGCTTCGATGTTCATTCGCTCTACATGCCCTAGCCATCTCAATCGTTGAACACGTAGTTTTTTGACCAAAGTGGCAAGTCCCTGTACAGCTCGTATAGTTCGTGATTTAATCTTCTTCGCCAGATATTATTTTGCCTGTCGACATAAACCGTTCCATATATCGTACGTAGAACCTTCCTCTCGAAGATATCAAGGGATTCTTCATCCAACTTGGAAAGATTCCATACTTCTGCACCATACAGTAAAACTGGGATGATTAAGGTTTTGTACAGTGTTTCTTTGGTATTTCGCGATAGGGCCTTATTCTTCAATTGCTTACTTAGGCCAAAGAAAGAGCGATTAGCAAGAGTAATTCGACGGTTGATTTCAGCGCTGATGTTATTTGCACAGTTAACAGCAGTACCCAGATAGATAAAATCATTTACCACCTCGAAGTTATACCTATCAATGGTCAGGTTCTGACCGATTCCACGATGGGAATCGACTCTATTCGATGACAGTAAATACTTCGTTTTGTCCTCGTTAATCACAAGACCCATTTAAGCATCTTGCACATGAGCAACGAACTGCGAACTGTGGATGTTCGCATATTTTGACTTTTCTTTCACATGAGCTTTTATTTCTATTCGCAGGTAGCGACGAATTGTCAACCCTTTTCTCCATATTTTCCTCAGCCATCATCTTTCACACAAAAACAAAACAAGAGTGGTATAATTTTGAGGTTAAGTTGAGCGCGAACAATTTATTCGTTGCAGTGTGGATGGTATGTGGAACGCGAATAGAGTTTGACAGTTCGCAGCAACCACACTGCGATTCGTTACTACCAAATTGTTTTTACAAAATTCTCTTGTTTTAGAGAACAAAATGCAAATTTTATTATTCTAATATTAGTGTCAATTGGTTTCTTATAATTTAAATGTGTTTTTGTGTGGAATTGACTTTTTGACATGTGTAAAATCACGTTTGTTCGTCCATTCGCAGTTCGCAGTTCGTTGCTCATGTGCAAGGCACTTTAGTTTGCTTCAGACTCAATACGGGAAAAGGCACCCGTAACTGCTCGTTTGGTTCTTCCCATAATGTCGAAATCATCTGCATATCCAAGATATTGTGTGGATTTTTGAAAGATGGTGCCATTGGTGTTGACGTTTGTGTTTCGCACCAATCTCTCAAGAATAATATTGAAGCAGCTACATGACAGCGCATCGCCTTGTCGAAGTCCTCTGGTGGTTTCGAAGGTTTTGGTGCAGATGTGTTATCAAAATATGAGTATTTTTCCTTGCATTGTAAACTAAGGATTAGAAGGTTTTTTTCGTAGGAGGGCCTTTGGTAGGAGGGGTGGATCTCAACCATAGATATCAATTTTCGAGTCAAAAATATAAAACAAGAAATGAGTATTTGAAATGAGCCCTGCCAACCTTTTTGGTGGAGACTTGACAGATAAAATACATAACTGAAAAACATACATTTGTTTGTAATTACTATTTTTGTTTGATTGTACTTTTTTCACATAACGTGACTGTTAGTAACAGCGGACAACTGGCTTGTTTACGGTACTTCAAGCACTTCAATGTTTCTATTTATTTAATTGTTTAATTAGATGTTTGAGCAGCAGTAGCAGTACAAATATCTTCAATCATATCTTTTTCCATTTATAATCAGTTTATCTGCTAAATTGTTATATTTAAACAAATCTTAAGGTTTTCATGCGTCAATTTTTTACAATTATAGAAAATAACTCCCCACATATCTACGTTGATAGATCGAAAATAAAAAAAAATTATTTGAGATGATTTTATAAAAACAGCTGTATTAAGTTTTGGGTACCAACTTATTTGCACAACAGTTTTAAATGAAATGGAAATTGCCACTAAGGCAAGATATATAGCTATTTTAGGAAAGCCAGCTAAAACATGGTCTAAAACATGGTGGACAGGAGAACAATGCGTAATGCAATTTTTATCATTCTTTATCAATAGATTGATAGTATTCGTACATGTCATATTTCAGTTCAAAGGTGTATTTAACTTTAAAAAAAGTGTGACAATTATTTTGGATTTGGTGTTGGCAACAATCCCATTTATTCCGTTTAAATCAAGTCTAATTACTTAGTCTAACTTACAAGATTAAGTAAACTATAGGTAAAGTTGACCAAGATGTGTGGATATTTTAAGACTTTTATCGGCTTTTACCATGTCAATTGGCGAGTTCTTCAACATTTCTCATGCGTCCGGTTAATTTATTTAAAGTCGATTAAAAAAAAAGCATATTTGTATTGAACAGGTGGTTACGCCCACTACACTGGGGTAACTAATTACCCCAGACCAAGGAAACTAACGCTCAAAGCGGCCCATGCATTTTGTTATCATAATATGTAGCGACGTCACTTCTCAAACTTGTCTGCCACCATCAGATGTCATTTGTTGTATTAATTTAAAAGGTTTAAGACCTCTAACTAACAAACGAATTACCCGTGTGGTCGCTAAGGGTTAAGCAAGAAGTGCTTACATTGAAATCAAACATTTTTTTCGTTCAAATTGACATTCCGTATCATGAGAGTATATTTGAACCATAAGAGATTGGCTATCGCTAAAGAAGATGGAATTGTAAAGATTTGTATAGTTGGTAGAACCAGAACAGAAAGGAGGCAATGGATATACAAGATATCAGATATCTGTCTTGAGATTAAATAATTGAAGGGTTGGTATGGAGGAAGGATCATGCCAAGGTAGGCATCAAAGGGCAAATCGAAGGAAACTTCTTTGAATGCTTCAATTCAGTAGGAAGACCATACTTGAAAGTCGAATTCAAAATGGAGACGGACAAAGGTTATGAGAATGGGTTGATTATTTAGAAAGTACGTCAAACTTCCCTATAGCGAATTTGCACGGGACCAGAAAATTATTTCGTTATATAGAAAATTCGTTATACAGAAATTTTTTGTTTTTACTTTTATTTAAAGAAGTCAGTGATTTTAGTTTGGATTACATTCTTCCATTATTCTTTTTCAACAAAATCGTCTAATAAATTGAGAAATTCAAATATATTAGTCCATTTCAGCATTGCTTCATCAATATACTCGAAAAGACATTTTCGAAGTCTTTTACGTTTAGTGCTTAATTCCTCGCCTTCTACATTTCTTTAAATCGCTGCTTTGTTTTTTAAAATTGTTGATAAGTTACTGATGGAAGGAATTCTAAATTGCTTAGCAATATCTGTTTTTGAAATCAATCCTTCGTCAACTTTATTAATTATCAACAACTTTTTCTCAAGGGAAATGCTACTTCGAGACATTTTCAATTATATTCACTGAAGCCTGAACATAGAATGCTTGCATTTAAAATCTTGGGGAAATCCCCTTATAAGGTTTTTTTTCTCTGCATGCCGTTGTTTTTAACAGAAATTTATTTGTAAAAAAAAAATTCGTTATGTGGAAACAAAAACGTTTGAGTTTTGGATTTCCAGCAACAAAATTTGTTCGTTGTAGAGAAAAATTCGCTTTATGGAAATTCATTATAAGGAGATCAAAACACACCACAAAAGTAACCAAAAAGATGTCTATTTGAATCAGAAAAGAATCATGCATCGGTCTTCAAAAACTTGATTTCCTTGGCATAAAGAGAGATGTAGGAATACTTAGTAACTCACTAATATACATTCTGGGATATTCTAGTGTTATATTGAGAGTACTCTAAAGGTTTTTCAAGAATTATTTAAAAAAGAAAGAAATTAAGCAATTTTAACACAAAAAGGCAACATTTCAGTGTGTTTAAAGCGATTGGAACTAATTTTCAGCTTCGAAGGAAAATGTTTTATCTTTTTTTTTAGGTTGTCAAGAAAACATGCTTTGGGTAAAGTGTAACGAACATACATGTTATTTATTCCAGTGCCTCCATTTGAGCATGTTTGTTAATTAATATAACATGAACATTTTTAGTCGCTGTATTTTTTTTTTATTTCACTGTCCCTCGAACTACTAATTATAAAAAGTATCAAAACCTTATTCGAAGATAATATTAACAATTAATTCGATACGAATTTTCACGAACTTCAAGCTACATTACAAATGTTGTCAGAAAGCAATATGTGTTACTTTTTAGCTGCCATTCGTAGTGCAAATTTTTCTTAACTAAACAACTGAGTGCGGGAATAATTAAAATGTCTCGAAATGTTGTTAATGTCTAAACATACACACACATTCAAAATAAAGTTTATTAACAAGTTATTAAGTTGTATCAATTTTGTTTAAGTATCCTTTATTTATGAGTATTTCACTTCAATTAATTTCCGCCTATCTTTAACAAAATCTATGCATTCCAAAAAAGTTCAAACAAATTACTTAAACTTTTACTGCCTTCATCAAAAAGAAATATTATTCTTTTGGGTATCCTTAAAAGAGTTTAGTTGATTACAAGAAAATTTGTTATTGAATTCATTCCCTATTAACGAAAATAAAGTTTCACAATCCGTTTTTTAAAGTCTTTCTGCATGTTTTTCCATCATTACATTATTATTTTTCACTTATTCTAATAAATTCAAATGTATTAAATAATAATTTCTCCTTACAGGCGCACCACCATGGGTTTGAGTTCATCCCGACTCACAGGTACCACATCATCCAAACGGGCGGACGATAGTTCTTCTGTTCAAGATGAGTCAATAGATGGTGATGACTCAGGCAATTGACAAATTAAATTATCAAAACGGGATCTTTAATAATATATAAATATATATACATAAAACAAATTTAAAATTATAACCATACAACAACAAAATTGAGAAAACAGAAATACAGAAAAAAAAAAACAAATATAATTCCTAAGAAGAAAAATACAAAAAAAGAAAACAAATCTTGAAATTAAAAAATATTTTAAGGTTTAACTTAAAAAAAAAAGGAAATAACATTTAAACTAAGTTTTTGAAAAGTGAAAAATACTTTTTTGATAAACCTAATAAGCCACGAAATGAAAAAAAAAAATATTTATACCGTTTTTATAATTTATAGATATGATGATATACATTTAAAAAGAAAAAAGAAGATCCATTTGAGGGGAAAAACACTAAAACACTAAATCGTATGCATTTACACAATAAAATAAAAATTAGTATTAAACATTAAAAACAAAAAAAGTAATAAATTAACAAACTAATATCGAATAGCTTTTTATTCCCTTCCATCAAACACACCACACAAACATACACCCATGTCTTCTTCTTTTGTTTCTGTTTAAATTTTTGCAAACGAAAATTTCACTCAGAATCCAACGCACGCCAAGACACTCGCATGCAAGCTAACTTCTAATGTTTTTGGTTGGCTTCAAAACATTATAAAATAAAAAATATATAGTCTAACAACAATCCGACCGACCCGACCGACCGAAAGTGAACTACCAATCGATGGCCGATGGCGGATGACGGGTGTTTGTGAGGTTTTGCTTTAACTTTTTTTTTAACTTTTCAAATTTTATTAACAATTTAAAAAAGTTTATACAAAGCCCAAATGTATACATTAATTTTTAAGTATGTATTATCTTTTGAAAATTTTTACTTTTGTTTTAAATTATGTAAATTAGAATTTAAATATATACTATTCAAAATTATTATTACTCTATCTGTTATTATCTCATTCCTTTAGCCTTATTATAAACAAAACAAAAAATAAACTATTTGTTAATTTTTCTTATTTCAAATTATTAAATAAAACTAACGAAAACAAGAAAAATAAAATAAAAAATATTCTCTGTATAAGTGCCATTTTTTCCGCCAACCTTTAACTCGGGAGCTCAGAAGCTTGTCTGTCTGGGCTTCTTTCTTTCAAATAGAAAATCTTTGCAGGTAAAATTAAAATTTTCAACAAAAAAAAACCAAAATCAATTCCTTTTTGTCCGAACTCTGTTATACCTATACACATTTAGTTGTATTCTTTATTTGTTTCGTTTTATATTATTACAAAATAATTGTAGATAGCCTAACAAAATGTTGAAGAGAAGTTTTGCTGACAATCGTTTCTATGTTCTTTTTTATAATAATTGAATAATATTGTAATAACACCTCGACAATTTTGTTTGTATTGAGAAAAAAATATATATGTATGTAATGATATACGTAGCACACTCAAGTGATTGTGTAAAGCTGTACGATTTAAGAATTAAATAATAATTATAATAAATTAAACAATATTACTAATTGACGAATTACTATTAATAGTTTTTGTTTGTTAGAAGAAAAACTAAGACAAAAGTTTTGTTTTCTTCTTTTTAAGTGCAACCTTCCATTTTAATGCGTTAATGTTAATTATTTCATTTTTATATTCTATTTTTATAAATTATACATATATGTAAACAACAATTTATCATTATTTTCTTTTATGTTTTTGACTTTTTTCTCGTTTTTTCTACATTTAAAATAACACGAAAGTAATGAAAATTTCTTGTTTTTCTTCTTTTTTTTTGTTTGCCTTATTGTAATATATCATAAACAAATTGAAAAATTAAGATCCTTTATACTATATTAACACTTGTGAATCTATTTTATCCAAAACAAACAACAAAATTAATTCTTATAAATAATAAGAACCAAACAAATAGAATCAAAACATAACAGGCACATTAAAATTGAATAATGTTTACTGATAAAAAGTTAAAACTTAAATGACATTTTTATGGATTTTTGTTATTTAATTAAAAAAATTATGTTTTCTTTTCCAGAACAAAAAAAATTAAATCAGAGACAGAAATATTAAAATGAAAAAAAATCAGACAAGTTTTTGAATGCTTCAACCGCATGAGTACTTATTTTATTTTTTGTATTAAAAATATATTTTTTATTTTCGTTTGTTTTGACTATTTTTTTTTTAATTATTATTACTATACATATAATAATTATTATTCTTTATTATTTTAATAAATATAAAAAACAAAAAATTTTGATACAAATTATGTTTTGTTTTATTTTGATTGTACCACTTTCATTTGAGTGTAATTTTATGGGTGACTTTTATTTCTCCTATACTGACTATAGATAGATTTTTGCTGTACTAAAGTTGAGTTGAAGTGTAAGAAGAAAGAAGTTGCAAACCAAATCAAAGCTTTTTTTTACAAAAAAAATTTGAAAACCAATAAGAAATCAACTCTTAAACTCTGTTTAAAATCAAGACTTTCATTATATTAACTACTGCACGCATTATGAACCCTTTATATTTTTTAATTGTACCCAATCGATTTTTCTATCTAGTCCAAAAAATTGAACTCACATTCATAATATGATCTATTTTGATTCTTTTAAAGAGATGTGTGAGGGAAGTGAAGTATAAAAGGGTTGATAGTCAATAATAGCCTTAGTTTTCGACATTAATATAGATCACTTTTATTTCAAATAATGTCCATATGTGCCAATATCTCAAAGTTGTCACAGCAGGATGCTGATATTGCACTTGAAGCGAGATGTTTTTAACTCAGTTTACATGTTTGTATAGATGGCGGTAAGTTGTTCTACTTACTTACTTACTTAAGGTGGCGCTACAGTCCTGTGTGAACTAGGGCCTCACGCAACAAACTTCTCCATCTAGTTCGGTCCCTAGCTAGATGTCTCCAGTTTCGCGCTCTGAGTTGGGTGAAGTCACCTTCATTGGAACATTGGTTTCCATGCGCTCTACGTGACCCAGCCATCTTAGTCGTTGGACTTTTACCCTTCTGGCTAAGTCTACGTCGCTGTACAAGTTGTTCTACTATTGGTCAGAAAAAATCGACAAACAATCGTAATGAAATCTCACACACAGGAATGGTTGAGAGTTGTAAGCCACTAGGCCCTAGTTCTATACGGACTCTTGCGCCACATAATTTATTTATTTATAAAAGCGATTCCAAAAATACATAAGCATTTGTTCCCATATTTTTTCACTGCTGTATAGCTGCGAGCAATGAAATAGTAGTGATTTTTTAAGTATATTAAATTTGTTAAAAATAAGAAATAAACATGAACTTTGTGTTTTGATGTGAATCCTTTAGTGTTAAGACGGCATGGAGTAATCAAGTCGTTGGCATCGTTTTTAAGGCATTTCCTTCCTTGATTTTTCAACCACGACTCATAGCTCGTTGATATTTTTAGTTTTATTTTCCAAACTATCCCTTTGATATCTATTCTCAGATTCTGTATTAGATTTAGGTCGTGAAACTGAGCAGGCCGCTCCACAAGGGCATTGTTCTTATATCGAAACTTTGGTGTTTTATTTGTGTTTTGAGTGCCTATTTTATTGAAATACCCATATTGAGTGGTGAGACCGTTTGCGTACATATCTACCCATAATAAACAACTCTATATCATAAGACTGCATCCGCCATATTTAAAGGTCTTAGTTGTGTAACTCTGTATTTGAGAGGCATGAAACTTATTACAGAGAGCCTCTTCATCTAGATAAAATAAAGAAAATATTTATAAAATGAAAAAAAATTTAATTAATTTAACACACCACATTTTTTTCCAAATTGAATATGGGCATATCCACAGTATTTTTAACTTTCATGTTACCACAGTATATTAAGCCTTAGAAATGAAATTGGTACTTTCTAAGTGGATAGATTTTCGTATCATGACTTATTTCAATTATGTAACCTACTTGTGACTTGATTGGATTAAAATTTTTAATTAAAATTAATAAAAAATAGGCTTAAATATTGCAAATTTCAAGCGTACCAGATGCAAATTTATTAAGTTTTATAAACAAAAAACATTTCAACGACCTTTGAAACAACTTAACATCATTAATATATATATATATATATTTATTTATTTATAATATACACTGATAGAAAAACCTCGAAAGAAAGGTGTGCTACCATTTAAAAAATAGTACAAAGCAATTAAATTAGAGTACCTCCGTTTTTACAAATATTAAAATCTGATCTTTTTCTCTATATAACTTTCTCAACGATCGATTCTGTTAGTATTTTATAGGCTTAAATTATTCTCTATCAATCAATAAATCAATTAAAATTTAATTGGATCATGTGCCTCTATTTAAAAATAAATAATGCCATTTTAAAGTTTAAAATTGAAAACGTGATTGGTTAAAATATGTGATTTTTTTAGCGGCACACCTATCGATAAGATCTTACAGCTAAATAAATGATTGTGAATGATAATTTTACGAATAATCAATAGTAAAAAAAAACTGTTCTAAATTTTGAAATTTCAAAGTTTGTACGACAGTACAAAATCAAAATTTATTATGAAATGGGTTTTTTTCATTGAATGCTTTTCATTCATCTAACGTACCGGATATTACGTGACGGATATTAACGATGTTTCAAAATGAATCACGCAAGTATTTTCTTGTTATTTAGATGATAAACAATCAAGAAAATGTTTGTTTATAGATGTGCCTCAAAATAAAAAAAAAAAATTTCCAATTGTTGAAAATGAAAGATTCTGTGGATATGCCTATATATGTACTTAAAAATAACTACTTTTTCATTGCTCGCAGCTGTTTATACATAAACAATGTTAATGAAACAGTTTTCTAATTTAATTAATCCGCTTTTCGTGCTTATTTCTTTTAAACTTACCAAATATCTTTAAATTTTTAAATTACCTATGGAAGCCCTAAATCCTTGCATATGTACATTAGATTCAACGGTTTAAAATGTTAGGAAAAAATCTTTTGTTCAACAAATTTCTGAATAAACGACTTCTTATATTTTTCTGTTGTTGAATACCAACTAAACAATTAAGTGGAAATTTAGAAAAAAAAAATTGTAATGCACTTGTTAAACCTTAAACTTTCCTACAAACAACAACAAAATTAAAATCTTTAATTTTTGTGAATGTCTAATACTAAGTATATAGAAAAAGAGATCCAAAGAAGCGACATGAAATCGAATTAATTAATGTCTCAAAAAATGCAAGCAAATATTATACAATCTCCAGGAAACAGTCATTTCAAATGGTCCAAAAATTGTCCATACAGAACTTATTTTCTGAACTTGTTTATTAAGTTCCACAATCAGACAAGTAATTTTTTTTTTGTAACTTTCCGTTTAGTGTCGTCCTCTAATTTTCTTATTAATCCAAAACTTAAAGCAAAAACAAACTTCTTAACTTCAAATAGAGATGATTTCGTTCTCGTAATCATCGGCTTACAGTGATTTAATTCAACTCCAATTTTACGTTTCATGGTACTAATATACATAAAACAAATAGAAGTTTTCTTTGTTCACTCATCGGGGTTTGAAAAATAAAATGCGCTGCAACTATCCATTACGAATGAATATACTCAAAAGATATCATTAACTTAGCTTTTGTATCATCAAAAATCGAAAAAGTATCCAGCATTTAAATTAAAAAAAACATATAGTGCATACATTATACATATACATTTGAAAATATATCATTAGAAATTCATTAATAGTATAATAAATAATATAAAAATCAACAATTGCAAGAGCTTCGAAAACAATAAAAATAGTGTGTACACCAACAAACAATAGTAAAGATTAAGTAAAACAATAATTATTGTGAATGCTAAGACTTCTTTTATATTATATTTAGAATTATATAAAATAAAAATAACGTACAGTGTTTAAGATTTACGAAATGGGAAATTATGTAGTTAAACAGCTGCTAGGAATAATAATTATAATATAATACAATTTTTTACATGTAATTATTAAAACAAAAATAATATGTCTTAAAATCAAACAAAAAAAACTTTGATAAGAATAATGAAAAATTGAAAAATTACAAAAAAAAAATAAATAAATCAACCATGTTACAAAATGAAACAAAATAAAATTGTTTAAAAATGTATATTTGTTTATTTTTCGAATTTTAACTTCTCAGAGAAAGTTCCTGTAATTGGTCCGATTTGTCGAATTGCAAATTTTTGACATTTATCGACGTTTTAAGGTCCCTAGAATCTAAATAAAAGATTTTTAGAGAGATGTCTGTGTGTGCGTATGTACGTACCGTACGTACGTTCGAGAAGCTTTTTTCGTCATCGATATCTCAAGAACCAGTAAAGATATCCACTTCAAATCAATTTTGTTATACAGATAATAAGACAGAAAGATGCAGAAAAGAATGTCAACAAAATTGAGTGGGTGTTTTTTTTACCATAGGAAAAAAAAAAAAAAAAAAAGTGAAAATTATGTTTAACCCAAAATATCTCATGAACCAATAACACTAGGGACTTGAATTAAATTTCATATTATACAGGGTTATATGTACATATTGCTGTTTCAAAAGTAAACGTAAATAAAATACATAAACTATTTTTTTTTTCATGACATTTCTTTTTTCTTATAAAGTTTGAACGTTGACATTGGTCGCATTTAGAAAGCTAGTGGCTACGTAGTCAAGGGATTCTGATTGGCTAAATCTAACTACAAAAGTAGTTGAAATTTCCCCTCCGACGTAGTCTAAAAAATTCGGCTACAAAGTTAGTGGAGAATGATTTTGACGTTTCACAATCAGGTGTTCGATAAAGACACAAGAATTCAAAATGAAATAAATCGTTCAGTATTCAAATACAAATATAAATCACTCAAATTATGTCTTAAATTTGACTTTATTGAATTTAAATACACAAAAGATAATTTAAAGTTATCAAATCAAAAATGTTTCTTATTTTATATATTTGCATTTGTCAATTATATGACAGTTCCAGATTGACTAGCTTTGTAGTGTAGTTTTGCATTCACAAAGCTAGTTGAATTTTGACTACGTAGCCACTAGCTTTGTGAATGCGACCATTATGTTAGAAGCACTATTTCATTCAAATGACCAACAGGCGAATTGTTGCAAGCATCAATTCTTTTAAAGTAAATTTTCGTCCACGTTTTGACACATATTGGGCGATATCTCAGCCAAGAGTTAAATGCGTATCTGCATAAACACGGTCTTTCGCGTAGCCCACAACAAAAAAAAAAAGTCCAGTGATGTCAAATCACATGATCTTGGGGCCAGTTGATATTCCCACGTCGAGAAATTACGCGGCCAGGAAATGTTTTTTTGCAATAAAGCCATATTAGCTCGAGTTGTGTGGCATGTGGCACCGTCGTGTTGAAACCACATATTCTCCAAGACGTATTCTTCAATAGCAGGCAAAGAAAAGTCGGTTATCATATGACCATAACGCTGCGAATTTACGGTGACAGTCGTTCCATCGTCGTTTTCGACGAAGTTAGATTCAATCACATCTCCGGACCAAAAAGCGCACCAAACAGTGACTTTTTGTGGCAGAACCCCAAATACGTTGCCTTAATTGGAAGGCAATTTTTTGGCAGCTGGCCAATGAGATTCTAGAAACTTGCCTTACTTTCAAGTTCCTTATGTCGCTGGAGCTGCCCAAGTTGTATGCGTTGTGCGATAGTTAAACGATCCATTTTCGTAAATGTCATTCTTTCAACTGGAAAAAAATTGGATTAACAAATTGGTTTGACAGATGTCGAATTCCCGTTATAGTATGAAGGAATACCAAACTAATGTAATTTTGAAAACAAAATTCAATTTAGGTTTTTTTTATACATAAATCAAAAAAAAACTGCAAAAAAAAATAAATGTCGAATATTTTCCTAACAAGAAATGATTTTATCTCCAAAATAATTTCATGCAACGAAGAATTAAGTTTTTGACATTCGTAAAATTTTGACAGTATTTTTACAAAAAAATAAAAAACATAACTAAAAAAAAATTGATTTTCGACTAAAAATCTCGTTAAAAAAAAATTGATTTTGAAATCAAATTATTTCATCATAATGCAAAATATTATTGATAATTTAGTTCATTTTTTTTTTAGAAAAATCAACTGACAATTTTTTTAACTAAACCCGACAACTCCACTCAAGTCTTCAACTCAAGAGCAAAGACTTCAAATCTCACACAAAATATTGTTATGAATATTTTTTTAAAGTTTTAAGCAAGACAAATCGACAGACAAATAAATAAATTCCAAAAATATGGCGGTATTAGAGAAGTGGCATACAATATAGGCCTTAGAATCTTACTATCGATAAACACCGTCCAAATCAAGGCTCCGGTATCGACAATTTCCTAACACCTACCTTTTTCAACTTTAAATTGCGATTATAGAAATACTATGGGATTAAGAAAAGTAGAAAGGGTATCATTCAAAGCGCAGAATTTGCGGAATTGTTAATCGTTAGCCATTAATTACTGGTCGGGAGCGCACCGTGCATTTGCTCTGGAGAAATATTTCAAGTGCGATGCATTATTGGTACGTGCGCACTTTTGTCTTTATTTGAATATTCAACGACTGAGTGATGGACCGAGTACGCAACTTATCTGGTTGTTGGTACAAAGATTTAGGCAAGAAGGCACAATGGTCTATTGACCTTTACTTACACAATCAAGAACCCAAACAAAACAGTTTAATCACTAACTGAATTACCAACAATTAAAAGCATTATTTAATTTATGTAAATGTATTTTTTAATGTTATCTTATATTGACAACAATATAAAATATCAATGGTAAGACTAAGTTATCAATTTGATCTGTTAAGGCCTCAACTCCAGCTGTTATCACTATTGCTGATAGAGTTGAAATCACACTTAAGCCATCGACTGGAGCTAGGTTAAACAAATAGAGCGGTACTATTATAATTGACTGGGATAGAACAAAAGCCAAGCTTCCTTCTATAGACCGATTAGATTCTGCGAAAAATTAACTTAATACAAGAATTATATTTTTAATTTCAAACTTACCACTCCACTTGTGTTTTCCAAATTTAGAACCAAACACACTCGCTGCGGTATCCCCAATACCAACTGATAATATTCCTGCTAACATCGCAATTAAGTTCACTCCTGCCGCACTGTCTGTTTCAGAACAAGGACACGGATTTATCCAAAGTGGCAAAGAGCAGCCAATCAGAAGACAAAATGGAGTCAGGGCTATATTACCAGCATCTTTTTCATCGTGCAGGGTGGCAAATGCATCTTCCAGAACACTTGCTAAAGGAGGGATTTTCAGCATTCGTATCATATCGAGTACGGAAAAGGCAGCTAGTGCAACTCCAGTTGCAAGGTAAAGGAATGTGCATTGAAATATTAATCCTGGAATATAGACTAATACAATGAGAACGTGGAATATTTTTCGAACTCTTGTCGATGCTTGTTCGGAATTGCCCATTTGCCATTTGACTGCGATAACTGTTGCTATAGCCATGCTCATGTAGAATATTACAATGTATACCTGAATAGGAATAAAATTTCATCCTCCTTTTTTCTGAGCTTTCTTTTGTTGCTAAGCAAACTTACCCTTCTTAGATCGGAATATATAAACTGGACAACGGTTATTATGGGCAAGACTTTTGTAACCGGCATCACACACACAGCCAAAACTAATGAAATCATTGAAAGGTAGAAGAGGATAAGGCTTCTGAACATTTTAAATGTTGCTAGAAGCCACGATACCACCAGCAAGCAGAATAGGGCACCCTAAAAAGAAATTAAATAAGTTAAGTTTCATGATTGATTTTTTGTGCATTATATATGTGACCACTTTTGCAGAATTTATATTTAAATGAAGAGTTAAAGGAAGAATGCACAATGAAAAAGAAATCTGTTGTTTTTTTTTTATCTGTGGACTCGATATATATACAGTGGTGGACAAGGATTTAGCACACTTGTTAAAGAAAATAAAAACCATTTAATTTTCAATTTATTTTCTTATTATGAAATTAGTTATATTTTATTTACATTACATATACATAGCACTATGTTTTCATAGTTCTTCATCAAATATGTTTAACATCTGTAAGAAGAAAAAAGTATGGAATGTAGAAACATCAATTTTACGCCTGGACACGAATTTAGCACATTCAACAATTTCTTGATAACATTTTACTTACCGTTATCAATTCTAAGTTTTTCTTAGTATTTGGTAGGGAACCCTTTATTTTGCAGTACAGAAGTAATTCTTCTTAACAAACTTTCAACCAAAGCCTCACATCGTTTCTTTGGAATTGCATACCAAGCATTTTGAATCTCCTCCCACAATTGTGTTAAATTGGTTTGTTTTTTTTTTGCTCAATGTGATGTTCAACATCATTCCACTAATTCTCGATCGGGTTAAGATCGGTTGATTGTGCTGGCCACTTCAAAACATCGATTTTATTCACCTCTAAGGCACACTTCACTAATTTTAAAGTGTGTTTAGGGTCGTTGTCGTGCATGAAGCGCCATAATAACGGCAAATTGTCTTCTGCCGTAGGGTATCATATGATCCAACAGGATATCTCTGTACACGTTCTGATCCATTTTGGTATCAATTTTTACGATGGGGCCAACGCCGTGCCATGAAAAAGCAGCCCAAACCATAACGTTGCCTCCACCGTGTTTCACCGTCTTAATGCTGTACCTTGGATCATATTCCGTTTTTTGGACGCCATACATATTTTTTCCCATCCGATCCGAACCGGCAGAATTTGGATTCATCGCTCCAGAACACGTTTTTCCAAAAACTAATTGGTTTGTCTAGGTGAGTTTTGGCAAACTGTAACCTAGATTTCAGATTTTTGTTTGATACAAGCGGTTTTCTCTGAGCAACGCACCCACGTAGATTGTTTTCATTTAATCGGCGTCTTATGGTCCTTGAGGAAACACTTACTCCATAGTTCGTTGAAAGTTCGCTTCGAATGGCACTGGAGGTCTTAAACGGATCCTTGGTCGATAACCTATAAATAATTCTATCTTCATTTGTAGTTGTCTTTCTGACCCGGGGGTTTTGTTTAACGTTTTCAATCACTCCACACTTTTTGAAATGACGAAGGGCATTATAAACCAGCTTCCTGGAGCATTCTAACAACTTAGAAAAGTCTGTTACGGTCCGCCCTTTTGACTTCATTTTCAAGATCAGACTTCTTTTTTCCTTTGAGCACCATTTTCCTTTTGCCATGACTAATTAATTTTTTTTTTATTTTTTTTAATATAGATCATTAAAGGAATATTTAATTACCTCAAAAATTATTATTTTGTTTTTAAAAAAACACAAAAATTAAAAATACACTCTTTGATTGCAAAACGGGCTAAATTTATGTCCAGCTAAAAACAACGCAAATCACAAACAATCTTCATTTTTCGCAAAACGGTATTTTACTTTTCAATCATTTACACATTTTTATTACCAAATAAGGTAGTCATAGTAACAACATAAAAATGAACCGTTACTTGCAAGTAATAAAGAATTGAAAGTAGAAAAATACTTGTACTCTTTTCAATGTGCTACATTCGTGTCCACCACTGTACCTTGATATCGTTAGAAAAAGGTAAAAAAACAAGGCACTGTACCTATAAAAGATGGCCCAATACGACATGAGAAATATTGCAACTTATAACATCTTACGCAAACGAAATTCTCAGCTTGAAAAATAACTCTTCATGATGATTTCAGAAAGTAAAACCCAATCTTGAAGTTAAAAGTGCAAAGTTGCATATGAAATTATTGAGAGTCAAGGGTTCCTTCCGAATGAAGGAAAACTCCTTCAGACAAAATTAGTCATCTCATAAATGATTTTCTAGCTTCAAAAACTTCAAGTGTTAGGTATTTTGCATACAGTTTATCAACTTACCGTCATAATGGCACTTATTTTACCAAACTCATCGATTGGTGGTGATTTGTAAAACATTGGAATCTTAAAGAACGCATTGATGACGAACAAAACTACACCCTGTACTAATATGCACGCCTCACCGAGAGTACAACTTTTTGGAAATCCTCTCAGCACTCTAACGTACACATACTGATAGCCAAGTGTCGCTCCAAATCCCAGAGCAAGACATACTCCATACGTCTGTTGCGTCCAATACTGTAGCTGAAAGTGAGTTAATGTACCGGGCATTAAGGCAAAGAACAATTTCAAATATCGCCCAGGAGCAACTGCCAAACAAGCAAAGAAAGCCAAAGATTGCATCAGCATGCCCATGGACACTATGGTGAATATGAGGAATAAATAATCATCTTCCTTGGAACATGTTTGTATCCGGTTGTTGGTGACAAGATATGCCAAGGGAACGAGGCAACTTAGCCAGTAACCAGGTGACGCATTTGGTCTTAAAAAAAAAAGAATTATAATCAAATAGATTTTTATCAGCTTATAGAGTAAAGTTCAAAGGTTCTCTCACATACCGGCTTATGATTCCTATGTTTTTACCATTTTTATCAATGGATTTGTCTACTTTGCTCTTATCAGAGTTTTCCATTACGGAAAGGAAGTTATTTTATAACATGAATTTTGTGGAATTTCATGTGAAACTTATCGACAATAGGGCTTCTTTTGCACGCTTAACATTTATTGGATTTTTATTCGATTTTTATCAACAAATAGAAAGAATCAACATTAAAGAAAAAGAAAACAAAGAAAGAGGGCTGAAAGAATGCCAAAAACATATGATTTTGATATTTAGCGAAGTTGTATGCGGTTTGTTACAGGTTTACACAACAGAAAATGCTGGGTTTATATCTTTGATTATTATCTAAATTTATTTTTATATCTTACTGTACTGTATTGACAGTACTGCGAGTTTAAAATATGAGCTCGTCTGGCCATTCTAGCCCTGCAGTAAAATGTTTGCCCTTCTTCATCATAAAGTTATGCTTCCATACAAAATTCTCTGCAAATTTTTGGAAGTACGTACAATTATTTTTATAAGAGCATTGGATGGAATGGTCCAGTCAACAGTTGGGAATTTCAATTAATAGGTCTGTCTTAGCGTATTTGCTTTGTCTATTTTCACGAATTGTCACTTTTTAGACATGTTTGGATGGATGCTGGTTCAAAAAAACAAAAACCAATTAGCAATTTACTAGTTAGCAAAACGAAAAGAAAGGTTTCAAATATTGGACGTAATTAGTAAATTGCTAAATATTTTGCAAATTGCTAACTATTAAATTGTTAAACCCTTTACAATAGGCTGTTTAAAACTTTGGGCCTATATCTTTTTTACAGTATAGTATTGCCGCAGGCTTTAACGAAAGTGTATTGAAATAAAAAAAAAAAAACTAACAAAGTTATATAAATATTTTCGGACAACCAAAAAGAGAAAACAATGGGTACTTTGGCACACATTGTTTTTTCATAGTTTTAAACTGATAATTAGAAGTTATTTACAATTCTTTATATACCTAGTAAAAACAAATTCAAAACGGATTTCACAAATGTGAGAAAAATATTGGAATTAGATTCATTAGCCTCACAATTAAAAGGAAATTCAAATGAAGTAAAACGTACAAAATGTAACATGGCAGAAATGTAAAGCTTTTGTTACACTTGCAACATTGTGTCAAGACTAATGCAGACATTGCAGACGAAGATGCTTGTTCCATGTTTGTCTTCACTATAATTTTAACTTAACAAAAAGAAATATCTTCTGCATTTTGGTCTTTTCTCTCTATCTCAAAAACATTAATTTTGTAAGTAGCTTCCCTTGAAATCAAGTGTTGAAATATCGTGGGAGGTCTGAAGGTTTAAAGATAATTCTTGAAATTTCAAGTTCAGGGCAGGTGTTAAAACATCAGAACCATTGGCACACTAGATATGGACTGCTAGCCAGTCATCCTATTCTCATACAAAATTTCCCTTAAAATTGATTCCACATTTTTAGCTATGCTTGCCCTTTTTGAAGGTTTGGTGGAAAAAATTATAATTAATTTTCAAATGCCATATCTCTCGTTTCTTCGCCTCAATAATCTTTTTTCAAAGAAACTAAAAACATACATATATTATTATAATGTTTGAAAAATAAACAAAACGCAAAAATCAAGTTTAAGCTTCTCCATATTTCCGCTGGGCCTACAGAGGGGTAGTAGCGTTAAGGAATAGATAACACCAACGCGAAGTTGGCTACTAGCAACCCGTATCTAGTAGGCCAATGATCAGAAAAAAAAGTGTAAATCCCAGCATTATTATATGCTCGGCAGGAATGAAAGTCAAACTTGTGATAATTTTTAAGCTTTAAAATGATCGTATTCCAAACATAAATATTGTCAAATTTATTAAAAAAAAAAAACTATGCTTTATGGAGTTTTATTTCTTTTCAAGATTGGATATCAAACGGTAAATTTTCTGCATGTTCTTTCAGACTTAATAATTTGTAATTAGATCCCTTTCATAGCCTGATCTTGGTCCTATATTTTAAGACACTGATTATTCTTTTAAAACGATACTAGTATTTGCTTATGAACGCTTTTAATGGTCGTATATTTATCGTTTAGACATATTTATTTTGTTGTCGCACATTTATAAATACCTACCGGAACTTATTTCAAATAAAATATTCTAACGAAAAAGAAAATATAACAGTTCTTCTGGTTTTTAATGCTAGTGGTGAAACATTGCCACCGGTCGTAGTTTTCCCTTACCAAAAAGTACCATCGAAAATAATTAATAGTATGCCAGAAGATTGGGTCGTTGGTCGTTCAGAAACTGGTAGGATGCGGACGGAAACATTTTTTGAATACGTTGCGAACGACTTTTCAAATTGGCTGAATCAGCATCAGATTAAAAGGCCAGTGCTTCTTTTAGTTGACGGACACAAGTCGCATTTATCTATGCACTTAAGCGAATTCTGCTCTAACAATCAGATAATTTTGTATTCACTCCCACCTAACACAACGCATATAATGCAGCCTGCAGATGTGGGAGCTTTTAAAGGCCTCAAGAGTGATTACAGGAAAACTTTAAGAGAATGGAGCGTTTTACCAGAAAATCATGGTAAAACAGTGACAAAAACGAATTTTTGCCAACTGTTAAAAGTTGTTTTAGATAAGAGTGATCGTTCGCCGGTAATAAAAAATGCATTCCGGAAGTGTGGCTTATTTCCGTTCGACCCCGAAGCCGTTGACTATACAAAATGCCTTCACAACAATTTGGAGAGAGTGAATGAATCAAACAATGAAGTCACGGACATAACTGCCAATGAGATGGAGACAACAAAGAAAGTTTTAACATATTTTGAAAGCCAAATTATTGAAAAAGGGTTTGACTTTCAAAATTTAATTATAACTATCACAGATGCTCACAAGAACCTCTCGAGTTCTCAGGTTCCTGAACTACATGAAATGCAAAATAGTCCATCTTTGCAAACAGAAAATTTAGACGATATGGTACCATCAGCTCAATCAACAAATGACGATTTAGACCTTATTGTAACATCACCTCAAACAACCAATGATGTTTGTATCGACGAAGATATTTTGGAGGAAGGTTTAGAAGAAATTTTGAACCCCCATAGAGAAATCTGTAAGTATACCTATGTACCTACCTCAAATATTCTTGTGAAATGGTTACAAATTTTTATGATTTTAGCTGACAATTTTACAAAAACAATCACTGCCGAATCAGTTACTACAGCCCTTATTACAAGCGAAACCTCTACACCATGCAATAACCCATCGTCTAGTTTTTCCAAACATTTAACATATCCGGATCCCATAAAAAATAAGAAAGGTGTCACTTTACTCCCAGAAAATATAGCCCCAATGTCGATCTCGTCTGCTAAATGGAAAGAGTTTTATAAAAACCGAGAACGGATTAAGCAGGAAAAAAGAAAAGAAATTGAAGAACGCAAAAAGAAACGCAAGATCCTACAAGATCAGAAACCAAAAAAAAAAAACAAAAGAAAAAAGTCAATGTTTCAGAAAAGTCACGCAAAAAGGAAATATGTGAACAATGCAACGATGAACTGGACACAGATGCAGAAGATGATGCATTAAAAAACATTGGATGCGACTCATGTAGCAGATGGTACCATTTGTCATGTACAAAACTCTCTACGAAGACATTCCAAGAAGCACAAAATGAGGATTTTGTTTGCGATTTATGCGCAAATTAAAATAATGAAATAGCCAAAGCTATTTATATTGTTTTTTTTTTTATTAATTTTTAATCAATGAAATACCTTTAATTTTGTCTACTATTTATTTTTTTACTAATTAGTTATTACCTATTTATTTATTTTTATACAAAAACCTACAAGTTCCTACACATAAAGTGTACCTGTAAGTACAAAATGAGTGATAATATCTATTAAATAGATATAATAATTATAAAATTAAGCTATAAGTATACCTACATATATAATCAAATTAATATTAACTTTAAGAAAACTACAAATGAATTTCTAATTTTGTGTTCAATATTATTTTAATTACAAAGTATCTAGTTACCTACATTACAAACCACCTATTAACTCTTTGAAAATGTGATTCCTATTTTTATTTTTTTTGCCAATGAACTATTTTTAAATTCTAATAAAAAAAACGTAAAAAGTATTCAAATTTTGCGTTAAAAATGATTTTGACGTTTTGATTTCAGTGTTCGGAAACAGGAAACTCTTGTTCGGCTTCAGGCAACAAGTGTTCGATAATAGGCAAAAATGGTTGATTTAAATTTAATCTCATTTCTTTTTTTACTGATAATTTTTATGAGAAAAACTACTTTTATCCATAAAAATATTTGAGATTTCTAAAGTTCTAAACCCGATCAAAGCATTTTTTGCAACTTCTTTTTTCTTAAAAGTCCGTAAACTGTTCGGTAACCGGTGCCACGACCCTACATATATTTGAGATGCTTTTGGCGTCTACTGTTTGAAAAAAAAAGTAAAATGCTTGGATTCATAATCGTTCTATCATTTTCTTCGGTGTCGTTTTATTTGTCTCACGTTTTGTATAGGTGTTTCGTACCCTGTGTGTTATTTTAAACAACGAATGTTATATTCAAATTTGCAGTCCCACCATGAATTCCCTCATAATCTTATACTTTAAGAATCCCGAAAATGTTTTCGATTAATCCGTTCTTAATGAATATTGCAATAGATTTTCCACCATGGATGGATTGATCATAGTTTTCATCAGGATTCATAAATGTTCCCGATTAACAGGAATTTAGTGATAAGGTTGATTATTTTAATTCTGTTAGCATTGTATTTGTTTTCTTTTTTAAGTAACACCATAATTTGAATGGAACCTAAGTTTTGTTAAGAGAAAACAGCACTCATCCATACAATACTGGTGTTTCAGCATTTTTCTATATATTTTTCTTCTGCATTGCAAGGCGTTATTCTACTTCCACCTTGTGTTTATGTTTTCATGAAATATGATTGAAAACAAACGTTTTTAACACACAAATAGTTCAACCAGTTCAATGAAAGTAATTAAACACACAAACATTTAAAACAATAATATAAATTTTACTGCTTTTATTCGTTAAAAATTCTTACCCACCACTAGTATACAATATTACACACAGGCATACACATAAAATATGTATATGTATCATTTAAAAATTTAATTTTGTTTTAATGCTAACAAAAGCAGTATTTCAGTAAAGAAAACATTATTTATTTATTTAATCATGTATAAAATATCAAACTTTCAACCCTAAGGCTATGTAACTAGTTTGTCGATAACAAAAACTATTTAATGTCTTACAATAATAATTATATTTTAATATAATTTTTTTTGTAATAAATTTAAACTATGTTTTATTTTATTTATACAAATTTGTTTTTCTTTGAATAACTTTTTTCATAGTTTGCCAATATAATAATTATCAATTTATTGTAATGTTATAAATTATAACAGTACAACAAAGCCATATATGCAATTACTTTATCAACTTTAGTGGTAGAAATAAATTGCTATTATATTTATAAGCTCCTCTTTTTGTATATAAAATTTTTTGTAAAACAAGATTTTCAATTCAATTTCAAAAATTGTAAAAATAAAATTGAATACGAAAAGGCATAGAAATTATGTACGTGCAAACAGTTAGGAATGGGTTTATACAAAAATTAAATTAATATGTATTTGTTGCAAGTTCTGTTCTCTCTCAATTTTATTGTGAACTAGAAAAGAAGAATTTGTAGGCAATGGTAGCAACAAGACCTAGCACCAAAGGCAGCAGCCATGATTTCATTGACGCTTCAGACTCTTTTGTATCTTGTGTCCATGTAGGTTCAGATTTTTTAGATACAACTTTGCGTTCTTCTTCCACCAGTTCTCCAACTTTGTATTTATTCATCATTTCACGGGCATCGGAACTGTGTCCAACATCTTCAAAGCTTTCTGTGCCATCTCTGCCAGCTTGTTCAAGGAGGACTTCTTCACCACCAGGGTGCTGGAAAAAGAAGAATTATTATTAAAGATTGCAACAAAACAAAACAAACGATAAAGAGAAATAAATAATTTCAATAATTAATTTGCAACCTTTTCAGTTTATCAGGGACCAGGACACGAAAGGCAATTCAATTGAATGATGTTGTTTTTTCAATAGCGAAAGATACATAGGGATTGTCAAAACGACAGTCGTTCGATTGTATGGTCTAACATTGGGCAGGTTCAGCAGACATAAGGGACTTGAAAGTAAGGCAAGTTTCAAGCATTTGATTGGTCAGCTGCCAAAAACTTTCCTTCCAATTAAGGCAACTTTAATGGAAAGTTGACAGGAAAGTTAGTCAAGAAAAATCTCCCTAACTATCAAGTCAAGTAGATAGATAGATAGATAGATAAAAGATTTTATTAATAATTCATTGTTTACAAAATCAGTACAAAATTTTTCACAAAATCTTAATAATGTAATGCTAATATTACAGTATTATTGACATAACTTTTATTGTTGTCTGTCAGGTTGGCTAAATATATACTAATATAAATCTTATTATAAAATTATTGAAATAATAACTACAACGTTATTTTTTACATTTCGTATTCCAATTAATCATTATTCATTACTTATTCTTTTTTTTATTAACAAAATTCATTTAATAATAACTCTCTATACTTTAAACAATAATTTAAAAAACTGAAGAGAGATTGAAAGTTTTTGCCGTTTAAAATTTCATAGAGGTCTTCTGAAGAAAGTACATTTTTACCGAAACATATAAGTCTAGAGTTCTTGAAAACTGGGCATCTGCCAATAAAATGGTACGTGTTTTCCACTTCATCTTGATTGCAAATTGTGCAAATACCGACTGTATTTTTTTTGAAAGCTTTGGCGTTAATATTGAGGAGCCCACCCCTAGCTTTGAGAACGAGGCTAACCAAATGGGAAGAATTTTCGTCGGAAAAATATGGTTTAGAGTATTCGAGTTGAGCGTAAAGATCATGGAATTGTGAATTTCTAGCACTACTGATGTTTTCCGAGGTTTCGAAATTTATCAAGCTTTCAATAATATTTTCGTGCAGATCGTTCAAGGAAGATGGAGAAGAAAAACAGTTAGTATCTATATCTAAACCTAGGTTACTGCATATATCTCTCCATTCGCGGGCCCAATAAATGTTTACAGCGATTGTCTCCTCCGCAAGGATACGTGTTAATCTGGATCTAGGCAGTTTAAGAGTTTTTCTTATGTTATTAAAATGGAGTCGTAGAGTTTGAACATAAAGAGAGTGAAGGCCAGTTTCTAAATGTAACATATAGTTGGGGGTGTTACTGGGGAGGTACAGCATTTTTTTTATGAAAAACCGAAATAGTTTTTCAACCTGCTCAAATCGCTTGTAGCCCCAAACCTGAGTGCCATAAAACATAATTGATTTAGCTGCAGTGTCAAAAATCTTAAGTTTTTTAGAAATTACTATTTTAGAGTTTTTAATATAATTTGACCAATTTGCATTAATTGCATTTTTTGAAACAACCAGCCTAGAGTCCAGATGTTTATTAAAAGACAAATTATAGTTAAGTATAACACCCAGATATTTATAATGGTTTACTATTTCAATGGGGTTCTCTCCATAATTCCATTTAAGATTCTTAGAAATTCTTGCACCATCACGGAAAACAACTATCTTTGACTTGTTTAAGTTGATTTTCAGGCCCCAAAGGGAGCAATACTTGAAAAGATGATCAATCATAAGTTGCAAATCAGCAGGGCAGTTAGAGAGCAAGACGAGATCATCTGCATAAAGTAAAATCTTAATCACCATATTCGCCACAAACACCCCACCGGGTAAGTCTTCATGAAGGTCATTCAGATAAAGAGCAAATAGAAGTGGGCTTAACAAACACCCTTGCTTTACGCCCTGGCTAACCAAGAAGTACTCCGACACCGATGTTTGATCCCACACCCGACATGTTGTGTTCTCATAAAGCTGTTGAAGGATTCTGATGACCTTTGAGGATAATCCGAAACAAGAAAGTTTATAAAATAATGAATTTCGTGGAATTAAATCAAAAGCGCAGGAAAAGTCCACAAAGAAAGCGAAAGTGTTTTTCTTTTTCTTGCGGTTAAGTTGTACAATACTTGTGAGGTTGAAAATATTGTCGGTCGTTGAGTACCCTTTACGGAAACCTGCCTGGAATTCACTGAGGATACTATTAAAGTCAATCCAGCTATTAATCCTATTAAGGATAATACCAGTGAAAATTTTATATATTGAGTCAAGTCAAGTCAACTTATGTCAAAATGACAATTGATCATGTTTCTTCATTCAACGAAAAGCTGAACTTTATGACTCTATGATTTATTTATTTTCTGCACAACTTTATTTAATGCTTTCTGTAAAAAAGTTTTTTGTAAATTTGGAAAAGAAATAAGTAATATTTATTTACAATACAAAATACAAGTCGTGGTGGACTTTTAGCTTACCTGAGGAGTGTTTTGTAGACAATAATAATTTTGGTACTTTTTGTACTATGAACTTACAAGTAGAGGTTTGTGAAGTAAAGTTCTGAATTTGAAATTCATGATACTTGAAAAACTAACTTGTTGCCTTGGTCGAAATTTACGTTCAAAGAATGAAGTTGACTGCAAATGAAGTCCCTTCTGTTGTCTGAACCTGCCCATTATCAATTCCCATTTTTTAGAAAGTTCTGAAACAAAAGTTTGCAGAATCTTATTATAACTATGAGCGCTATGAATATATACTAGCTCTTGATAGCTTACGCACTTAACTTAAGCTTAACAGCAAAGGAAACTCGATAGTTATATGGAAAGATTGGAACTTGAATTTAACAAATATTTGAAGTTAATAAAGTACAATCGATTACATGGTAGCCACTACTCAAACTGACTGTAAGCTTAGAAGTGTGGTTCAATCTTCCGTTTTACCAAAAATTCCTTCATTACCTTTTATTTTCTCTAACTGGTGCCCTATAAATCATATTGAACTTAAAAGATCTAAGATCTTACATGTCTAAATCACAACGAATCAAAATACAGTTCGAAAGATATGTACATAGATAAATATAAAAGTCGAATTATTCCAAATAAATTAAAATAATCATACTCGTGCCAAAAAATATTTATGCAAAAACTATTTACACCAGCTAAAAGTTTTTAAAAATTGCAAAATTCAAAACAATTGAAGGACTATATACATATGTAGCTAGAATAAAGCACATATGTATGTAAATAAAAGACATTATATATCTGCGTTTAATTCAAGAATTCGTTTGCTTTTTGAATGTAAATTTACAGTCGCGACGCAACACAAAAGCAAATTTTATTGGAATCTAATAAATAATGGAACGAAATTCAAAATATGATTTACATGTCCATTTTATGGATTTTTAATGTTCTTTTTCGTACATTCAAAGAAATATAATACAATATCTGTTTTGACATTCAAGTCTTAGCCAGTGAGTTAAGTAAATTTTTATAACATGTCACAATTTCAACTATAATTGTACTTTCAATTGTTTCAATAAACAGTTTTTTTTTTTAAAGACATACTCATTCAAACAAAAATATATAGGCAATGGTCTAGGAATAAAACAACATGCGCTTACTTCTTGGTGTACCCTTATAACAGAGTTTATCTCTCTGGTTAACTTTGCTGCTTCTTACTACATCATAGCTTCGCTCTCTTCTTATCAAAATACAATTTTTTTATTTAATTAACTTTTATTAAAAGAAGATTTTTGAACGAGTCTCTTTCGTTTTAATTTACTATAATAACAATAAGAGCAAATATACTGTATCTATGCATGCATATATGAAAATAAATCAAAATTCTTATCTATGAAGTTGCTGAACCAGAATACAGCAGAAATGACGATAATAATGATAGAATTATTTTTGATTGATTTAACGAATAAAAGTGCATTCATTTTTCGGATCATTTTTAAGTGGACATTTGAACTCTTACATTATTATGCATTGCAATATTATACACGATTTATGCAAACATATAAAAGATAATCTCATATAAATAAATAAAATGTTCCCAATGAATGGGAAATTTTATTTGTTCTTTGTATTATTTTTTGATTTTTATCTATCCTAAAAGGTAGATTTCAAAGTCTCAAATTTTCTAGTTTTGTACACATTTTTATCATTCTTACTTTTAAAGTTCTTACTTATCATTCAGCTAATAACACTTGTATGAGTGCATGAATTGTTTTTCTTTAATACTGATACAATTATTATGAACCAATCCACTATAATTGGAATATTGGCCTCTTTAACGAGGCTAATCAGAATTTAGAAGGAATAGAAAAAAACTTTGCATGTGGAAATTTAATTTTATGACACATTTTAAAAAATTAACTACTTTTAAGATAATTTCTGAGATTGAAACGTTGCAACCAAAAGATAATATTGTTTACGCAAATTAAATATTTTAAAGCATTACCTATAATTATTGTTCGGTATTTAAATATTTATAACTTTTTTTTTAATATTTTAAAATAGTTCAATTCAGTTTAATACATAGTATGATGAATAGTTTTTGGCTTGAATTTGAATATACATTACTATGGTTTTTCGTCGCAAAGCGGTCGAAAATCTGATAACAAATGTCCACCTCAAACGTGTATTTTAGGTTTTGCCATTAAAAAAAAAAAAACTCCTAATATATGTAAGTTTTACTATTATTGTATCTGCCATAAAACAAATTCTTTCTCAAAAAATCGATAAGTTTGTTCAAATTAAAATTATTATCGCCTGATTAGATTAAAATATGGAAGAAATGGAAGAAAAATTAAATGGCAGAACCAACATCGTCATGGATGATGAAATTTATTTGCAATGATATTTTGGATTGTTTGTTTAATTATAATTAAGATAGAATTAATTTATTGAAAAACTAGGATTGAATTGAATATGTAATTACCTTTTTTTTTTTAGAATGGAAACCAAATAATAGAGTCGATATGAATTATTTTATGTAAAAATCAAAAGTCGATTTCTAAAATATATACTTATGTAATTCTAAAACCAGTTAAGTTGGTGTTATTTTGCAAGCTGCACAAGTTTTCTTATCTAATCATATAAAAACCATTTATTCTGATTACTTCCGCATGGGTCCAATCTTTATTTGTATCTACTTATATGTTTTAAATGTATGTACATGTTCATTTAATTATTGACCATTGAATGAAGACGAGAAAAAATTGATTAAGGAAAACATAAACCTTTAGGGTAGTAGAAAATAAAGCTTAAAATTAGCAATAAAGTATTAGATGGTTATGTCACTTCTGTTTATGGAGGTCAAACTATTTTCAGTAACATCTTTTTAAAATTATGAACCTATTTAAAAAGAAATTAACTGCAGCCTAGTAGATAGATCTTTTTTTTTAAGATTTCGGTAGCCGAATAAAAGTCAATAGCCAAGGCCAATCGTTAAAAAGCTTAGACATTTCAAAGAAAAAAATATTAATTACCATTAGTTTCACTATTAATTTAATTTTAAAAATTGCAGAGCCCTGCGCACTTTCTTCCGACAGTATTTGAAACGATTTAGCGCGTAGGAGAAAATGAGCGTGACAAATATTGTATCAAATTGTATTCTTGATAATTCGCATTGGAAATATAGAAACGGAGATATTCCCGGTCCCGGCCTATAACTTACGAGCTAGACACCAGGGGTGGAATCGGCTAAGGCGATTGTTGATTGTTGACAGTCAAAATAATCGAATTTGATCTATGTAAGGTGATAGTCAAATTGATACCTAAAAAGCTGTCACTTGAAAAATTTGATAGTCATTTTCCTACAAATATGTCGTTTCTGAATAGAGCTACCAGACGCTTACAAAAAACGAGTGGAAATTTTTTTCAGTTACCCTTTTTAGGTACAAAACACATTCTTTTGACCGACAAAGCTTACGTAATTTGAAAAAACACAAGAAAAGTAAGAATGTTATTCAAACACAGCCAATTTGATACTTTTATTTAGATTTTTTATAGAAATCATTTTAAAATTTCACCATACCAACAATGAATTGTGACAATCACCTTAACCCATTCCACCACAGATTTTATGAGACTTTTTACACAATATTTAGAAAACTAAAAGGATTAAAAAGGTTTTAAACTTACTAGGTATCTCCAATTCCGACACGAAACTCTTATTTTACTTTTAAAAGAAAATTAACTCAATAAACTTTCATTTTTTGTAAGGAAAAAATTATTATAAAAAATCCTTCTGTTATTAAATACTTTGTATCCAACCCATTGCAAGTACGAGGGAATCCTTATTGATTTAATGCTTTTTAATTTCATGAATAAAAAACCATTGACATTTTATCTTTTTATTAAAATAAGAAGAAAATCTTATTAAATTTTGATTAAAAATCTCTCCTAATATTTTATCCTTTATATATTTCAGCACACATTTAGCATAAAACTGACTTCTTCATGCAATTATTTTTTTTTAATTCAAAGTGAAATAAAATGCAATAAATTTATAACAACCGTAGGGAAATGATCTACATATATTTTGTTCTATTCTATGATGTTTTTTTTTGTGTGGGTAGTGATTTTTCGTACAGAGTAAGATTTTGTCGCATTTTATTTAATAATTTAATAAATACCTTACACAACTATTTTTATTTCAGATTGTCTCCTTGTAAAATACAACAATTTGGTAGAAAAAACTCTACGAATAGCATGTTAACAATTTTTTTTTTAATTTGTATTTGATTTTTGGTTTCTCAGAAATATATTAGTTCTTCAAAAAAACAGCTTGATAGGTTCGATTCTAGCCAATGTTTACTATTTAAATAGATGCCATGACCTACAGTTCTAGTTCAGATCATTGGCGGGTAGGTATAAATAAATAATAGACAGACACACACACACCACCTCATACAATTTTGGACAAGTTTTCAGCATTAAGGTATTTACTTTTTTGGTTTTAAACAAAAAGAAAACAGGTTGTTAATTATTTCATCAATTATGGCATAATGATTTTCTGACTACTTTTTTGAGTGATCATTACTGCATAAGTTGTTTTGTTTTTTAACGAATACAATTCATAGATTACTCGAATAAAACAAAAACAACAACATGTCTTATACCTACATACAATATAAATGAAAGCGAAGTAAAGCTACTTAACAAATCTTACTCCAAACCCTCGCAACGCCGAATAAGTATTACGTAAATACTCTTTAACCAACAATAGAATTTCAAGAAATACAAAATCATGGAATGAAAGTAAAAAAGAAATTTATTCAAAATCCCCAAAAATTATTCAAGTGAATGCTTCATCTCATCATCTTCTAGCTTCCTATTAACTTATATTTGATTGCACAATGTAAAAATATTTGAAACCAAGCTCCACATTTTATTATATCTATACAAGACAAAAAAAAAAGCAACAAAAACTGGATAAATTATGCAGCTAGGCCAAGATCAAAGTTCAATGTTGTTTAACCACAAATTATTTTGTACTGATTTTTGTTTTTTTAACATGAGAAAATAAGAAATACAAAATAGGTATGTACCTACTTTTGAATTTTTAATGATCGTTTTGGAAAAGAAGATGTTTGTTTGTAAAATGACATATCGTTGAGTGAAGGGCGAAGTTCCGAAATAATATTCTCTGTTTTTGTAATCCAGATGAACATGAGCAAAGTTCAAAGTAGCTACAAAATAAAAATACAACCACTCAACTAGGTACCGTCTTCAGGGCTAGGCAAAGTGAATCAGCACAAAATTGAAGTAGCAATACTCTTCATTACCTATTAGAAAGAAAATTCTGGACACTTTGTTGGAACCCACCTAGAAATAATGATGATAGCGAACGCAATCAAGGCTCTTGCATATGTGATCGTTTTTTGATTCCACTTTATTGGGTGCTTGCTGCTTGGGTATTGGATCTAGGTCTAGGAACAGAAAGAGAGAGGCACAGAAACCAAACTTAAACTCAAAACTACGCATTTATATTTCAATATGTAATAGAAAATACACTTATTGGATGAATAACAATCATGGTGATCACTGTTTTAAGAATGATACTGCACATTATTAGAAAGATAAAGCTAGAGTTTTTTAATGGATTTCTATGTTATCTCACCTCATTTAGAAATGCTGTAACGTCATAGATGTTATTGTGGATTACCAACCAACAATCCTTGTTCGTATTGTGTTTGGTTACTTCGGCACGTGTGAAAAGTTTTGCAGACATATTTGTTTGTTTTTTAGGTTTCTTTTTGTTTGCTTGAAATAGTTTAGTAATATTAAAGAAGTTCTTTAGCTGGATTTGAAGAAGAAGACTAACAAAAAGCACAACTTGTTGTTAATCAGAAGAAATTTCTCTCAAAACTGAACAACTGAAGTGTTTTAATTTTTTCCACTGTAGCCTTTTTCAATGTTCATATAAAATTAATCAAAAAATGACGTAAGGGAGGAAGGGGGAGTGGACAAAATCGCGTGTCAGTTTGTTTCGTTGAGTTTTTTTTTTCTTTGACATGAAGTTTGGTTTTTCGATATTACAAACTGTTTGATTTGAGTGTGATACATGAATCGGAATGAGTGTCATTTTATATTGAACTTAAAATAAACTAACAAATTATACATATTTTCTTCTTATAGTACGTTTCCACCAACAAATAATCCGAGATTTAAGGCAAGTGATTTAAAATAAATCATGAGGTGTTTCCACCAAAGAAAAGGAGATTAATTTGACGTTTGGTTTATGTCATAACAACAAAACTTCAAATTATTCTCCTTTCGAAAAGAAAAAAAATATGTATTTGTTCACTCATCATCTGTAAGTAATTTGTTTTATTATATTCTTGTACATATTTATTATTTTTGTATAATTACATTTTATTTTGTCTGTGATTTCTTGAAAGTTGTTTATTGTTTTGAATTTGAGTCATATGGAAGTGAGACAGATAGTTTTTGTTGACATTTCCATCTGTCAATAAACGAAATTGGCGTTTAAATGGGTCGGTTCAACAATTATTCTCCGAAAAAAAAAATTTGTTTGATTTGACAAACTAATGTTTCCAAGTAGATTTCAATGAGTTTTATTTGAAATCTTCATTTGAGGAGATTAAAATTTGTATGGTAAATCTTCGAGATTTCAAGGAGATTTGTGACAAATCTAGCTAAATCTCGGTTTAGTGCCCGGTGGAAACGTAGTATTAGGGTCAGATCAGATGTTTCTTTTATACATTGGATCATACTCATAATAGAGTTTGAGTTCTGTTTCTATTTTTAAACAGGGCTAGTTTGGTGGTACATGAGCTAAAAATTACCTTTCCATTACCGCAGCACGAATTTCGCTCTGATTTCTTTTTACAGTTAGATAGGGGTCTCAATAGAATATGTGTTTAATATTAAGGTGAGGAAACCTCGTTAGTCATAAAAAAAATATTTTCTTTTTCGGCCTAACAATATTTTTTTTGTATCTTGTTTTTTGAGCCTAAAACAATTTTTTTTTTAATTGATAGTACGGTGGACTAACAGCAATGTATGCAACCCCCCTACCTCAGCATAACATTTTGGGTGAGTGCGAGTTTTGGTATATGCAAAGTACTTTTTGCATTTGAACACTAAAATCAAAGAAATACCCAACACAAAAAATCAAGTATGGCAACACTGAACAGAAAACAGGGAAGAAATGTCAAAATCAACTATTTTTGCGTGTGTTTTATGTGATAAAGTGAACGCGCTCTAAAATTGCCAGAATTATTATTTATTTGCACATATCTATAAAAAAACGGCGTGTCGAAATTCATGCTGCAGTAATGGAAAATTGAGCCAATAAAAGAATTGATATTTTGATATTGATATCGATAATACCACAGACACAGACGTGACTAAAAAAAAACTAATACAATTAATATATATTTAGAAAGAAATTCAACATGCTCAGACCGAGTTCACAAAAACTATGAGCTCCTGCTTGCAAACAATATTTCTTATTCAATGTATAAATAATTAAATTTAGGTTCAGTAACTAAAACTTGATTTCGAGGAGTTCAGTAATTTAAACTCACCAGTTTTCTAATAATGCGATACAAATCCTTAGCTATAAATAAAGTATTGTACTTAGTATTTTTAGAAGACTTCATTTCAACATTATTTGTAATTGCCTTTATAAAGTCGTTTTTATAAAACTTGTCTGGCTTTAGACAGTAGTGCATTTGAAAAAAAAAATGTCTTATAAGATATTTTAACACTCACTTATTTAGACATTGTCTAGTTTAAAAAAAAAACAATGAATCATGCTAACCAATAAGAATCTACTTTTTATCATTGACATTCTACTAAGACTAGCAAAATATATAGATTCTTTTAACAAACATAAAATCGCCCAGTGGATGGATTCCAGAACCAAATTTAAATAATATTATGGGACTAGAAACTATCGAATGCACTGACCGTACTCATTTTCGAAGTCGACTAAACGAACACACATTTCTTCGTCAAATAATTTTTGACGTGTCTGTGTTTTTGTTTAAAACTTTAAAAACAAATCAAATGAACACAAAAAAAAACAAACCAAGAAATCTCGTTTAATCTTCAAATAGTAAAAGTTTATTCTAAAGCAATAAACTCAAGAAAAACACAATATTTAAGTCATGTTTTCTTTTGATTTACCAACTGTTCAAGCACCAACGTGTCATTTAAGTCTTGAAGGTGATATAAGATTTGATCCACCGATCTATGAACAACGATATGCAACAGTAATCCAAGTCCTTGAACATCCTGATTTTGAATCAAAACTCAAAAAAGTAGGTACCTACACGTTTTAATTTGAGCTAAATTTGAACATCATGTGATTTACAAATTTGAACAAAATTATATTATTTTTATTTGAAGATTGTTGATTTTGGTTGTTCTGAAATGCGCCTGCTATGGCTCCTGCGTAGAACCAAAGGAATTGAGCACATAGTCGAGGTAAGGTTATAATAGTATTAAGTGCTATCTTGAGTAAGATTGGTATAAGCCTGCTAGCGCTTTATTAAACCTGCTTTGTTGTGGCGAACCCCATGAGATTTGTCGTTATCATGCCTACAGGCCTATGAAAAATTCAAGCTAAATACATGTTACACTAAGAGCTAAATTTTCCGGGCATTAAGCTAATTTCTTCATTTTAACTTCGTTTTTTATTAGCTACGAACTAAGTGATTTAAATAATTTATAAACATTACTTTAACGTAATTTTAAAATGAAGTACCTACCTTTTTCCGGAACAAATACTATTTAAAATTTTAAAAATACAATTCCTTTGTTCTGAAGATAATGAAAATAAATGTGAATTTTATGGAATACTACGTACCGGGGGATTTATCCCATATAGGTAGCAGTTTAACAAATTTTAAATGCATATTTAGAATGTTTATATTTAAAAGATGATTTTATCGTTTTTTAAAACAAAACTTAGTGTAAGAGTAATTGGTTCCATTAATTTTGTTTAACGCATTTTTTTTTATAATAGCTTAAAGATTTAGCTTGGCCGTGAATAATTCGTATAAAAAAGTAAGTTTTTTAATTCAAAAATTTTATTCTATTCCACTTATGTACATATGTATGTATAGTAAAAAAGAAGAGAAATTGCTTTCTCCATTAGTATTATATGCAAATTGAAACTTTCAAAGGTTTCTCGTGACCATTATCATGATTTAAAGGCTATGGAGTCAAAACTTAGATTTTGATAACTTTTATATAATTCCTTAATAAGCCGAGCGCTAAAATAAATTAACTAATAGAACACATATTTGCTAAATTTGTAATGTTTTATTGCTTATTAGTAGTAAATTGCTTATTACTAGTAAAATAAACATTGAAGAAGGAAATTAAATTTTTTGAATTATACCTTATAATAATTTTCTTAACAAATTTGCGATAAACTAAAGTAAAAAATAAGGTCTTGAAAATTTATTTTATAAAAATAAAATGAATATGCAAATTTCCAAATTATAGGCTAATATGTTGGGTAGATTAACCATCGAATGGATTATGCTATATAAAAACTTTACAAAATAAACCAACAAGATTAGTGCAATTTTGTACATTGTTAATTGTATAAATTCAGAGGGAGTCTCATCAATAATATTTGCTATAGACTCTATAGAAGTACTAATTGTTTGGGTCAGATATATCTATTTTTACGAGAAAATTGATCATTCAAGCATGATTTACCAACCACTCGTCAAATTCATGTTTTTACTCTTTTATTAAAAATCTTATATAGTTAAATTAACCCAAATAATCCAGGGCTCCGTTTTGTCTCCGACTCTCTTCCTTATATTCATAAATGATCTTTTGTCTGCTAATCTTCTAATTCTTCTAATCCATTAAACTGTTTCGCCGACGACAGTACCCTCAGCTTTTCATATTCTTTTCTAGATTCACATCCTTGTCCTTCGGATGTGGATCTTCAACGGCAGTGTATGATAAGCTCATTAAATTCTGATCTTGACAGCATTGTCCAATGGGGAATCAAAAACCGTGTAGAATTTAATGCTTTGAAAACTCAATTCTATCTCCTGTCGTAAAAGCGTAACACACCCCTGATGCCGCTATCTATGAGTTGCACTTGCATCCAGGAAACTAATCAACTGTCCGTACTCGGAATGATCACATATTTGATATTGCCAAAAATGCTGCCAGGTGCTTAGGATTTCTCCGACGGTGCAAGAAATGTTTCACACCTTATGATCTGGCTGTAATTTCCAAAGCCTTCATCCGTCCAAAGCTTGAATATAATTTGCATATCTTGGCAGGTGCCCCAAAAACCAGAGATCAAAAGTAAATCTCAACCTTTTGTAAGGTCTCTTAAATTACTCTCACTTGTTGAGATTTACAAAAATGATCACTTAATAACCAGTTTACTCAATTTTTTTTTTCGGTTTCTGAGAGAGAAACTTTTATTTTGACTTTTTTTAGGTTTTGGTTAACCGGTGACCACTTATTGCTGAGAGAAAAAAATCTCTTGGTTAGAATTCAAAAAAGGGTTTTGAAAATGATATGCGATAGGGCTATAACCGAAATATTTACATCCCTTGAACACTGCCGCAATGTTTCATGCCTTTCGTTGTTTTATCGATATTTTTACAAACAATCTTCTGTCGAACTAGCCAGTTGCATTCCACCCCTTAAATGATGCAGCTGTAATACTCGCACTTCCAGGAATGCTCATCATCATCAGTTTACTCTTGAGCTCAATTTCGGGCGTACTGTCAAGTATGGGTATTCTTTCTTAAATCACACATCGAGAATGTGGAATGCTTTGGCCAACTCTAATTTTCATTCCCATTTTGATGTTTAGAACTTTAAGACCAATGTGCACCAGTATCCCCTCTTAAATCCTTCCCTATTTTCCTAACGCTCGCACTGTGTTTATATAAAAACATATAAAGGGTACTAATAACCCCTTGAGTGCCTGTAAATTATATAAAAAAAAAAAAAATAGATTTGAACACATTTAATTTTTGTTTATTTAAAATCGAAATCATTTGATTTAATAAATACCTATCCAGACTTTAAACGTTACTGAAACTAGATCCATACAAAAATAATGGACGTAACATTAACGATCGTTGGATATATTGATATCGCTTTGACGATAACTTTACCTATAGAAAGACATTCAAATAGAGAATGGTAAAGAAAAACATTTTAATAATTACTATCAAGAAATTGACAATCAACTATCTTCTTAGCCGATTCCACATTATTTGTCCAATTCTGTATTGAAATTTTTGTTTCGAGATTTAAAAACGATTAGAAAAGTTAACTGTATTATGTTTGGTATTGGAATAGAGGTAATGTGTTGTACAATTTTTCACTACAAACAAACTTGTTTAAGGGTCTGGTAAAGTTGATAAAAAACAATCTTAGGAGCTTTTTTTAAGGGTCTGGTAAAGTTGGTAAAAAACAATCCTTAGATTAGATTAGATTTTATTTTATTTTTATAAATTTACAAAATCATAATTAGCATGGCAATGGCATCTGCCAGATTGACAATATAAATTTAATGTAATATAAAGCTTTTAATGGTTGCATTAAAAATCAAGAATTGTTAAACGAAAAGAAAAAAACAAAAAACTTATCTGTATATATATGTATAATTTAAAATCAAGACAAATTTTAACTTCGATGTGTTTTCAGAAGCTTTCGCAGATTATTATGTCCCGGTGAGTTTTGGCCACTTTGCAGTACATAAAGAGTTTTTCCACTGTCATCTCATTTAAGAGTCTTATCATTTCCTCTTCCGTAAGGTAATTAGATCCAAGGAAGGCTCTCCTACTTTCTTCTACCACATTGCATTTTCCTAAAAAGTGAAAAATATCTTCTCTTTCCCTTCGGTTACATAAACTGCATTGCCCGGGTCGATCCTCCCTATGCGGTATATAGTTAAGATGCAGGAGCTCCCCCCGAAGTCTCAGCATCATAGAAATAACCTCCACACTGTTCTCATCTCTAAAACAATCTTAGGAGCCAATTAAATTGATTCGACATATAAAATTACATATCGATCCATTGGAAATTACTAAAATAATTGTATTGAGAAAAAAGTATAAATTCGATATTATTTTTTGGTGGAAATATATTTTTCTATTTTCATGATTCTATTTTATCAAAAATTGAAAAGAATTGTTTCACTAATTTGTGGTTGAATTGTATTCAATTTCAATAACAGATTTCTGTTACATACAATTTCCAATTAATTGCTATAAATGACCTGTCAAAAAATCCAATGATTAGTATCAAAATGAGTTGTAAAATTTGTTTAACGTAATTATTTTACTTAAAACTTCTTCTTTTAGTTTTTCTTTCAATGATCAACTCTAATTTCAAATTCATGATTTTAATTAGTAAAACTTTTTCGATATAAAAATTCCAATGATTGGTTTCAATGATGAATACCAAAATAGAAAAATCAGTTTTTATTGAAGCGAGTTAACTCTTAACAAGTTTTTGAACTTTTTACAAAATATTAAACCACGGCTAAACAATTGTTCCCAAAAATTGTAATCATACAAATACTCGAAAAAGGAAACATTTATTGAAATAACATTGTATTTTGCTTACATAAAAACAAAACTTCTCTGAATTCACCCGATTTGAATTATGCGCATGCACCCTTAATACTGGTATATATTTATGTTCGAAATATTTTTCGAACTTGGCTGTCACAAAAACATAACCTCTCGGCGGCACGGCTTCTGGGATTAAAATAGTAAACGTTTTCCGTGATTATTTTCAAAATCATTTTAATTAATTTCTTATTTGCTTCTTCAGTGTATGTTTAAATAGATAAAAATATGCGTCAAAAATGGAGACTTATATAATATTCTAAATTCGATTCCTTAATAAAAAGTTCATGTATCAAAAAAATTCCCGCAAAATTGTCAACAAAAACGAGCATGGAGGATAACGTAGAACCATATTCTTTCGACTTGAATTTAGATTTCTTGGATTCAACAACAACGAACATCAGAAATGCCACAATCACTCCACAGTACCAAGAACAGTCTCAAACACTTCCGACATACGATATAGAATCACTTGCTAGCAGAATTGCAACAGTCAACGATATGGCCATTCAAATTAAGGCCACAAAAGATGACAACTTAAGGCTACAGAAACAAATGCAAGATTTAAGCGAAAATGCTATGTCTATACAGGCTATGTATGACCAGGAAAAGACTGACAGGTTGAAGTTTGAGAAATTATATTGTGAACTGAAAGAAAAGTACGAACATATTGAATCCCAATTGGCAAATAAAAGCCTCCACTTTGAGCAAATACAGTCGAAAATGGAACTTGAGGCAGAAGACAAGAAACCTATTACATACTGTGAACTTGCTCTTAAGTACCAGAGACTGGCTTCACATCACGAAGAGGAAAAACAATTGCCTTCGAAGGAGAAAGTTATCGTTCAACTAGTCAAAGAATATCTGGAATCAAAAAAGTTCTCCCCCCTTCCAGCTTTAAAAAAGAAATCTCAATCCCGTGCAAAGTCTGATGTGCGTGACTTTTCTATGCAAAATAACTTTAAAGTGGAGTCGAAGCAACAGGAAAATCAATGTTCCATTGGATGTGTAGAAGAAGAACCAAAAGATACATGTACTCAAGGAACACAGTACACATGGTACACCACCACCCGGGGAACCAACACACCCGCCTTCATTAGTCCAAAACCCGAGGTGAAAACCCAAGGAACACAGTATATATCCTCGACCACGACCAGAGGCACCAGTACGTCCACTTTTATTAAAACACAAAGCGTTGGCACAAACTTCCCAGAACCAGTACCCCCAGTATCGATTGAAGATATTTTCAAAGAGATGATATATAATGTAGCTCCTCTAAGCCCAATGAGTGCGAATTCTCAAGCCGAATTGAAGGAGGAAAAGGTTGAAATGAAGTCAATCGGGACATGTACCGATTTGAAAAATGTCCGAAAGTTGATTGACTACGCGACTGCAAACATTAAACATTCAGATTCAAGGCCGTCGTCAAGAAACAGTAACATGTACGATCATCGAATCAAAAATGAGATACCTTTGATGGGAATGCCAACTTTAAATCCATTTGCCGGCCTTGGAATCCCTGTTACCCCTATGCACAATACAGTGACTGAACTTTGGAATATGCTAGGCCATACGATATTCGCATTGTTGCAACAAAACAATGGAACTACTGCTGCTCAACTCAATCCAATGCATATGAATGTCTTGAACGATAGGATGAGAAATCTGACTGGAAGAAGTAGGCCGCCAAGTGAACAACAAAGAAATTGTGAGCCACAAACGAGAGATGACTATTTCGAGCAGGATTATCCTGGAGGTAAGTTATTAGGCATAAAAGAAATCTATTTAAATTATGAAGGTGGTTTCTTTGAAAATAAACTACTAGTGTGCAAAAAAGATGTGCTTCAACAGAGTTTTCGAATAAGAGGTGCATATACTTTTTATGAAATTTTCCATGAACGTTTTTACTTGCCAAATGTCAAAAGATAAAAGCTTTAAATATGACAGCTTATCAAATAGCGGTCTGTTCTTAATGAAAACTCTTATTGGAAGACCCTATTATAAAAAAAAATCACTGTTGTACTGTTTCAACCATAGCACAGAAACTCCGTCAATATCATGAATATTTATAACTTATTTTATTTTTATAATAACATTTTTTATTTCAGAATACTCACCGGCTACAAGAAGTGCAGCAACAAGCCCGATACTACCTTCAGAATTAGAAAATAATCAAACACAATCAAGGCCTTTATTAGACTCTGCAATGAGAACTTGTAATCAAACTGTGGATATACAAAAAATTGTTCTTAATAAGAATTTTTCCGATTCGGTAGTTTCAAGCTCAAGAAAATCCTCGCAAGTTGATGAAATCCTTCAACTATTTCCGGAATACTCGGATTCGTTTAAAAAACGAAAGGCCATCAAAAAGTTGCTTAAAGAAGCCAACAAAAACACGAAGCCGAAGAAAAAAAGAAATTCAACTTCGTGTTCAAGTTCAACATCGGCATCAACTCAATTTAGTCCAGATCCAGAAGTACAACAAAGTCCAGTGAGTTCATCTCCAGTTTTAGCATCACCCCAACCTTCCATGGAAATGCCAGAGACAAAATCCTATCTTCAAGCCAATTGGAAGACTGAAATATTTGGTGATTGTGATAGTGACTCAAGTCTTGATAATTCTGTCAAGGAGTACATAAAAGCTCATACTCCTCAACAAGATCCAGCAGAGAAATGGACACCAATTGATTACGAACCACCACTACCACTACCACCCAATCATCTCGATAGGCCAATAAGTAGTTCTAGTTTTGAAGCAAAACAATCTAAAATTAAATCACCTATGGAAAAAGAATTTTTAGGATTCGAAGAAGAAGAAAATCTCCCAAAAACAGCTGATGAATTGTTTTGCAAACCATTTTCGCCACCAAAAGGACAAAAGTCAGTCTTTATCCCAGGTTCTTCTATTCAGAAAATTCAGCAGAAGATAAAAGTTGATACGAACGATTTGGGGGGTTTGTTGAACTCACAAATTGAAGCTAAAGAGCAGAATGAGCTGACAAAACCACCAAACCCAAAAAGAAAGCGTAAGCCTAAAAATGCGCACTCCAACCAAACAAATAAAATCTATAAACATGATGAAACTCCAATTTTTCCAAACCCTAAAACAAAGCCGGAACTTAAGAAAATTAAAACGTCATTAAGTTTAAATAAAAATAAAGTCAACGTAGAGAGTATTCTGCCAATTCAACCTTCAACAAGCTCTGCTTATAAGCCTTTGCAACTTTTAAATTTGAATAAAATCAAAAAACTCAAACAAGACCCAAAACAACATATGTGTGGTCCTCAAAATCAAATAATTGAAACTCCGAAAACAACTCTTACACTTGACAAGCCAGACTGGATCAACAGAATTAAAGATCAAGAAAGGGAAGACATTCCATCACTGCATGTGACACGAAATAATCATGGTCCAATGGTTATGAAAGTCGAAAAACCACCCGATTCAGTGTTTCAGGACATCAAAAATTGTTTTATCACACCAAAGCAAGAAGGTGATACAAAACCATTTATTGGTCCGATAATGCCAATTCCAGCCGCTCCAAAAAAAAATTCTTTGCTCCCAGAACAAACGACCCCGTTGATTTCTCCCACAGAAGATGGAACTTTCAGATTTGTTATTCAAAATCATCCAAATACAGTTAATTCGAATGTGAATTCTTCAATCAATCCAAATGAGGACCCTGAGAAGTGTCCTAAAATCTTAAATTGTTACTCGCGTGAATCAGCGGAAAAGAAATCTGTTGCTTTTCTCAACGAACAGTGGATTCTACAATGCAATGGTTTGAAAGAAACTAAAAAGGAAGGTGCTCTATGTGAATTAACCACAGAAGTCGGTCTTTCCTCGGATAACAAAGCATTAGACCTAGAAAATATGCCCATTTACTTTTTAGATGATCAGAACCTGTTGCAACATGGTGATGAAACAGAAGAAGATAACTTGAATATGAAAACACCTCATGAAACAATGCTCCCGGGATTTGAAGAAATTCAACGGGGATTAAAAAATGGATCGGCACAATTCGTAGAAAAGTTTCAAAAACCAGATGAGTCTCAAAAAAACAATAGGCCTGTTATTGTCCAAGGCTATCCTTTTAAAGATGATTGCAAGATAACTAATACTATCGAATCTACGCTCATGGACCAAGAAGTTAGACCAAAGGCTTCGAAATTTCAGGGTCAAATTTCGTATCTTGCCCAAAAACACCAGAAGCAATTTGATGAGGAAGTAATTTGCAAGGATTTGAATTTGAACCGCATAGATGAGGGACTTGGAGACCCGAACAATTTTAAAAATGAAACAGTTGATCGGGATGTGTTAAGTTCCCTACACGGAAAGTTGGAAGACCCATGTAGGCCAATGAACCACAAACCTGAAAAGTCTCAAGATATAGAGACAAGTTCGTCCAATTTACTTCTTCAGAATCAAAGCTCATTTGGTTCAAATTTACTTCTTGCACCAACATATAGGGAAAATCTCTCGAGAAAATCCAGCCACAAGACACCAAGCTTTGTAGAAATGCAGTCAACTGCAGTTGTTCAAAATTTGGCTAATAACCTTACCGACGATAAAGCATCCCAGATATCAAATTCTGCACTGATGTCAAATGAAAGCAAAGACCCATCTATGCAAAACAAAATAGATTGCAAGCCACCTGTCTCCATCACTGCATTAAACAAAGATGATATAAGTTCTTTGAGTAGTTCTTCGGACGGGGAAGGTGACTTATCAATAGATTTCCCCCCATCACCACAGCCAACTAATAGCTCCTCTTTGGATCTTTCCACAATTCTTAAAACCCCTGAAAAGACTGACAATCCTGAGGTTCAGTTTAAAACACCGGATAGCTTTCCAAAGAACGATTCCATTATTGGCAAAGTAATGACGAATTCCACCGAAAAACTTGTCGAAGAGTACCTCTTGAATGAAAGCCCTGGCGAAGAAGGTCCAAAATTTCAAGTGTTCCTTGATAGAATATTGGACGACGTTGCACCACCGACAAGTCCAATTTCCGCCCTGGCATCATCGGACAAGCCAACTCATAGTGAAGCAGAAAGTTCGTGTGATGAATCTGCATCAGAAACAGCAACCCCCATAAAATACAAGAGAAAAGCTGCAGCAACATCTGCGATAGCTGTTAAACGATCTGCAAGAATCAGTGCAAGAAAAATTTCCACCACAACAAATTTGGTGAATAGTCTGTGTTCTATGACTATTCCCAATATTGAATTAGGAAAGTACACAAAAAGAAAGACTGACAACAAGCCGAACAAACAGGATAAATTAGTTAAACCAGTTAAGGAAGAGAAAATCGATATTAAAATGGGTTTCTTCCGGGAGGCGATGGATGAAGAAGATGAAGCACCAATTTGTGAACCAATCAGGCGGCATTCCGTAGAAGAGTTTGAGAATGCGCATGAAAGTTTGTCTAAGAGATTAGAGACTGAAGTTGTACAAAGCAAATCTGAAGAACATAAACAATCATCTTTTCCTCAAAAAGTTGAATCATACCCAAGCTCATACAATAAAGCTCAACAGTCAATATCTTTATACCTTAGGACAGAAGAAACAAATAGTGTTTTGATAGCCGATTCATCTATAGCTTCTATATGCAAAAATTCTGAAGGTTCTGAATCATTTAGTTATGAATCTCCAGCTTCACCACCACCACCGGATCGATTGCCCACCGCAACACACGCCGTTCTAGAATCATTTGAGCTTGTACCGATTTCTAAAGAGGATAGTAGTCCAAACCGTAAAACAATTATATCCCATTTGATCGCTAACTACAATAAAAAATTTCACAACATGTTGGACAAGGGTCAAACATTCAACAAAGCCCTTCTAGCCGAGCTTCAACGTTGTATAAAGGAGTACCTAAAAGGGGAGTGTCGTGTGATCGATACTATTCGATTTGTGGATGCCATCATTGAGCTCACATCGGACGACAAAATTGTTTCGCAAGCAATAGTTAATGTTTTGAAAACGGCACCTCGACCTGAAACGGAAGTTACTGTGAAAATTCCCGACACCTATCTAAGTCAAACACATCGAAAACTACTTACTGCATTGCAACAACTCTGCTATCATTATCCAAACCTGCATTACAACCTACAATCGACCATCGAGCAATCAATGTTCACATTTACCAAAGAAGTTATAACGGTCGAAGTTTTATTGAACCTGACACAATTCTATCTGGCCATCATAAATAATTCCACTGCGGGAACCACCAACCCAGCTAGGCTCTTTATATGCAAGTGTTTGTACTTCTACAACGTCAAAGCCATACCCTTAATCTATCATACGCTGTGCGTATATCCTACTGTCTTGCCACAAAAAATTGATCCTACATACGATCGCTCCGATATTCTAATCAGCACTATCCAGAGTATTCTTATGAGCACATACTATGACCCGGAAAAATGCGATTTCATGAGCAGACAAATATTAGCCAAGCTACGCATGTTCTATAACTACGAAAACTTTAAACCACCTCGAGATGAAGTCATAGAGAATATGATAGCCAAAATTCGAGCAGGTCGTTTCAAAAATGTATCCTATGCCCTTTCGGTGATATGCAAGCGAATGGAGCAACCTCAAACAGAGAAATTTATACTTAACGAGCGGCTGATGCCATTGGCCAATGAATACTATCACACCTTTAATCAGAGCAGTGAGAATGACGAGAAAATTGCATGCGTTTTAGAATGCATTTCATTCGTTATAAAGCCTTTCAATGTGAACACAGACATATCACAGTATGTCAATTTGTTTGGGAGATTTTTGAATGCAGCTTCCGATAGAAAAGTTGTACAAGAAGCTTCAGTGGCAGCGATTCTCCGTACAGCGCGATTTGGATATGTGCAGTGTTTTAATGCAATTTATAACTTCAAGCCCACCTATGAGTTGTCTGAAAGTTTGAAGCTGATGTTACGATCGTTTGTTTATAAAAAGGGAATATCTTTTCTAAATGCATTGGAACGGCAAGCACAAGAATTGTTAGCTCCATAAATTTGTGTTAACTATAATTATAATATTATTTTTTTTTTTTAATTTATTCTCTGTTGTGTACAATGAATTCTTGTAAATATATATTTTTTTAAGTTTTAGGCATCTTAAGAGTTATTGATAAAAATATTAGTAATTAAATAATGTAAAAGAAAAATATTTTTTTTTAGAAAAAAAAAAAAAACAAAACACGAAAATTAACAACAAATGAATGTATGTTTTTGTAGTAAAAAAAGATACAAAATATAATTTTGAAAGATAATAATGAGTGTTTTCTTTGTTTGGTATTATTGGAATCTAAGGCAAGGGCTCTGGAAACATTAACTTTTTTTTAAATTTTACTACACGATATGACTATTCTATGGGCGGTCAACAAGTTTGATCCCATTATTTTATTGTAACGTTCGTATGTGTTTCTTACTTCTTCAGGGGTATACAGTGCTACACAAAAGCTTGCGTACAGCAATAAAAAACATTCAAGTACCTCTGATTGTATAACCAATAATCTTTTAAAACAGATTGCTTTTTATATTGCAGACATTTTAGCGTACTTGTTTAACAAGAGTATTACTTGTGGTATTTTTCCAAAATCCTTAAAAGTTGCGAAAGTTATACCATTGTTTAAGAAAGGCAGCAGAAAATGTTTAAGCCAATATAGACCCATTTCCATTATTCCTATTTTCTCCAAGGTATTTGAAAAGCTTTTGAAGTTGCGAATGGGAACATTTTTAAATAATACAGGTTTTTTAAGTAAAATTCAATTTGGATTTCGTGAAGGTCGCTCAACAGAAGATAACATCAACAATATTAAAATTATGCAGCGAAATATGCGAGGGTTTTAGCAAAAAAAAAGTAATACCATAGCTTTATTTATTGACATGACCAAAGCGTTTGATATGGTCTATCATTATATTCTTTTGAACAATCTTTATAAAGCTGGTTTTAGAGTTGAAATCCATAACTACACCGAAAATGTTGTCTGTTCATCTACTTGTTTTAAAATAGAGGTGGTTGAGAGTTTCAAATATCTAGGTATTTTAATTGATACAAATCTGAACTGGAAAGCCCACACATCACAGTTAAAACAGTACACATTATCTGTTACTCGAAACATTTTTATGTTAAGACCATTTTGCTTAAAATCCTTGTTGTAACAATATACTACTTAAAATGTTCTTTATGCGTAGTGGTTTTACTTCCGCAATATGAAACTCAAATTTATACAACTTGAGGATAAATGGAAATTTTTTAGTTAAAGTTCCAGCCTCTAAAAAACCCACTACTCGAATTTTTTCAATGTCATAGCACCTAAACTTTTTAATAAACTACCTCACAATATTCGAATTTTAAACGAACGGAACCACTTTTTGAAAAAGTCAAAATATGGCTCTTTACATTGAATAGCTCAGAAATCAAACATTTATTGATAAATGTAGTTTAATAATCTTTGTATTTTTTTCAATACTCTTAATGTTTTTTTTTAAATTTTTATAATTATATTCTTCTCTTATAAATTAGCATTATTTATTAAATTTGGCATCTTAGTTTTTCTAGCATTTGTTATCTATAAAAAAATTATTCTTTAAATAAAAACAAAAAAAAAAACGTGACCCCACACGTATACATATTTAAGTTTCTTTTTTTAAAGGGTCATTCGTCACTAGCCTTAAATGGTAACAGAATGACTTTTTTTAACATTTACTTTTTTTACAATACATTTTAGAGTACATATGTCTTTTAAAATTATTATTTTATAAATTATTGTAAAAATGAAAAAGATAACTTCCCATCCCGTCTGTCGATTTGTCTTGCTTAAAAGCTTGTAGGTTTTCGTGTTGTGTTAAAAAAGTTGTCAGTTGAATTATTCTTAAAAATTTCAAAATTACCAACAATATTTTTCATATAGGTAATGAAATAGATTAGATTCAAAATCTAGTTTTGTCAAATAGATTTTTAGTCGAAAACGAATTTGTACCAATTTTACTAGCATTTCTTAATTTTTTTTATTTCTTTTATAAACAAATACAATTTGGATGAATGAAATTAATTTGAGAGATATCGAGAACCGAATATCAATTTTTACCAAATTTTGCGTACTATTTTTTGTAGATTTTATTGTTTTTATCAAAAAAACGGACTGTTGGATTTTTATAAAAAAATTACTGAATATCGAAAACAATATTTTCTGTGAAATAAAATAAGTTTGAAGCAAATATTTTAAATGTTTGAAAAGCTGTTTGAGTCGAAAGTAAATTTTTACTAAGTTTTAGTATTGTTTTTTTTTGTTTAGGTTTTTATTTTTTGTAAAAATACTGTTAATTCGGTTTTTCTCAAAATTTTTCCGAATGTTGAAAATAATATTTCTTATAAGTTAAAATTAGTTGGAAGCCATAATCTCAAATTTTTGAAAAGATAGTTGAGTCGAAAATCATTTTTTACCAACTTTGAGTAATGTTTTTTAGGTTTTTATTGTTTATAAAAAAAAAAACAGTCTATTTGATTTTTCTCAAAATTTTACCAGATGTTAAAAACGTTATTCTTCGTTGTACAAAATTGTTTTGGAGATGAAATCGTTTTTTATTCGTAAAATTTTCGAGGTGACAAATTTTTTTTTTCAGTTTTTTTGATTTACAAAAAAACCGTTAATTGGATTTTTTTCCAAAAATATACTTGTTTGGTATCACGTTACAACATATAATATAAAATTTAATTCAAGTCTCTAGCGTCATTGGAACGTGATATATTTAGGGTTAACCAAAATGTTCACCTTTTTTTTAAACTGCTAAGGTAAAAAAAACACCCACGTAATTTTCTTGAGAGCCCTTTCTGCATCTTTCTGCCTTATTATCTGTATAACACAATTTATTTGAAGTCGATATCTCTTCTGGTTCTTGAGCTATGGACGACGAAAAAAACGTCGCAAACGTACGTACACACGCACGCACAGACATCTTTCTAAAAATCTTTTATTTCGACTCTAGGGACCTTCAAACGTCGAGAAATGTCAAAATTTTCAATTCGACAAATCAGACCCATTACAATAATTCCTATGGAAATTAAAAGAAAAATAGGGAGAAAGTGAATCATAGCTCGTGAACTTAAGTGACACATTTTTTTTGTAAGTATATTTCAAAAACAATTGTTCGAATTCAGATTTAGTCCAAAATAAATTCAATACTTTTATTTTTGTTTAAACAAATAACAAAAAGAAGGAAAAAACGATAATAAAAATGGGCAGGTTCAGACAACATAAGAGACTTCATTTCCAGTCAACTTCATTCTTTGAACGTAAATTTTGACCAAGGCAACTAGATAGTTTTTCAAGTGTAATGAAATTAAAATTCAGAACTTTACTTCACAAACCTCTACTTCAAGTTCATAGTACAAAAATTACCAAAATCATTATTTTCTACAAAACACTCCTCAGGCAAGCTACAAGTCTATCATGATCTGTATTTTGTATTTTAAAGAAATATTACATATTTCTTTTCGAAATTTACAAGGAACCTTTTTACAGAAAGCATTAAATGAAGTTGTGCAGAAAATAAATAAATCGTTGAGTAATAAAGTTCAGCTTTTAGTTGAATTAAAAAACATGATCAATTGTCATTTTGACATAAGTTGACTTGACTTGATAGTAAGGGAGATTTTTCTTGCCTAACTTTCCAGTCAACTTTCCAATAAAGTTGCCTTAATTGGAAGGCAATTTTTTGGCAGCTGGCCAATCAGATGCAAGAAACTTGCCTTACTTTCAAGGCCCTTACGTCGGCTGAACCTGCCCAATGTTTCATTAAACCCTGTGCAAATAGCGGTACATTTAGATCGCATTACGTTATTGTTTATTCGAGTGTTACAAATTTATTGAATCGATTGTTTTTTTGAGTTTCGCGAAATTAAAACAAGAAAAATGTCGAATAACGGAGTTGATAATTAAATTAGTTTTCACAGCGAAATTTCAGAAGTCGATCAACGATCCAGAGAACCATAGATCGGGGCAGTAAGAACCTAAGGTAAGATCCGACTGACCATCGAAGCTCTCAGTAAGAGATAAGCGGGTGATCAAAACCGTTTTAAAACAGCTAGGATGATCAGCTCGGAACTAGAAATGCATCAGAACAATAAAGTGCACCCAGTGTTCTCGGACTAGTCCACATTTTTAACATTTTTAGTCCTGACGGTCGTCTTAGGCCCCTTTCACACCAAACGAATCCGAATCAATCAGAATCACTCCGAATCAAGTTGAATCTGATTGATCAATATTCGGCTTCGAGCGCTCCGTTTAAATGTGAAGGGATTCTTTTCCCGCCTTCAGACCAAACGAATCTGGTTCAATCCTGGTTTGATTCGAGGTCGCATCGCACTTGATTCAACCTGTCAGATTCCTCGTCCGGTCAGTCTTGAATCAACAACCATACGAGAGAGAGAGCAACTAAAAGAAGGAAAACAAAAAGAAGATGAAATGATTTTTTTAGATTCAAGTTGATTTAGCTGGTGTGAAAGAGTGATTCGGAGTGATCCAGATTGATTCGGATTCGTTTGGTGTGAAAGGGGCCTTAGGGTGTGGAGAAGGGCAAATGATGCCCTTGGTCGAAATGCACTGTAAAGACCGTGAAGCATGGTGGTGGAGGTCTTATGGTATGGGGTTGCATGGTGTTTTCAGGGGTGGTTAAGCAGGAAATATTCGAAGAAATTATGAATCAGTTTATGTACATTGATATCCTCAAAAGTACTTCAAAAGTAAGTGCCGACATTAACCGACTCCAACATATTAATACCAAAAGTAATAAAGTATACGCAAACTTATGTGTGAAGAACTTTATCTTCTTCTTTTTTTTGTTATTGGTTTAAGTAAAAATAAAAATATTGAATTTATGTTGGACTGAACCGATCCTTTGAAAATTATTTTTTGAAATATACTTTTTAAAAAAAATATATCACTAACCGTTCACGAGCTATAGTACTCTTTTCCATTATTTTATCACTGTACATACGTATACTTTTATGTAGCAGTGTATTTATTCTAATTAATTATTCGAAATAATAATGCATAGTTGATTTTCTTCTGTTCCTATATGGCATCTTTCCTGAAGACGGCAACATACAAAATTAACAATTAACACATATCACAGTCTTGCATTGTTAAATAATATTGTTAAACAGTATCCTGCTTCTTATCTCAGGTCGATGTAGATGAGGAAACCCTAATGATGTACAAAAACCGAGCTGCCCCGATTATTTCAGATCACATTGTCAACCGTGAAACTCCGCTTAGGATTGAGGTTTTCAAAGGAAGTATTGATGTGTCTTCGGAATACTTAAAAAACACTGATGCCGTTATTGGAATTGAGATGTAAACACTCCCATTTTTATATACATATTATATATTTTTAATTTAATAACAAATTATGTATAAATTACCGGTTTAGTATCGAACATCTCTATCCAGAGGTTTTAGAAAATGTCCCATACAATGTTTTTGGATTCATCCAACCGAAAATAGCGTTATTTTCTACACCCAATTCGGATTTTAATGTCCTATTTCGACCACTGCCAAATGGTTTTCGACATTATGATCACAAATTCGAATGGTCCCAGCAACAGTTTAAGGACTGGTAAGTACTTATTGATTTTGAAAAAGAATGAATATTAACGGTTTGTAAAATTAGGGCGCTTAATATTTGTGAGCGGTTTCCCAACTATGGGGTAGCTATATTTGGAGTTGGCGAAGCCCCTCAAGATAGTCCTGAACTAGGTCCAGTTTCGCAGTTTGCTTTGTTTGTTCGAAATGATGTTTATGGCCTTCCAATGGCTTCTGAGATCGAAGATGTCCCAGCTGATCTGAATCCTGATACTGCCTATAAGGAAATCTATGCTGTCGATTTTCCCATGCGACATGACGAACGCACTCTTGACCAGAAAATTTGGGACGAAGCGAGTTTCTTTATAAATCAATACAGAACCTTTGAAATGTATCACAACACTGAAAGACTGATCTATCAGATTCCTTTTGATAAAATTCTAGAAGCAATCGAAGCAGTATCGAATTCAGCTGATGATTTACGTCGGGTGTTACTGGAAAACAATCAAGTTATTGAAGATGGATTTGTGGTGGTTCCCGAGGATGATCCCAATCGTATGGAAGGACGTTGGTCTGATGATTCAGATTCGAATTACGACGGCTACGATTATTTTGATCGAGATCAAGATGATGATAATGATAATAATATATCAAATGGAAACTGTCACAATGGTGATAAAGAGAATGCAGCAGCTGAGCCGGAGGAAGAAGAATGTTGGGATTAAATGGGCATTTTTCAACTCTTTTAACATCGAATCTCTTGAATAACATCAATTTTTTGTTTTTATAGTTTGTATATATGTATTTATACATCGTTTCATATCATGCATAGCCAATGTTTTTATATGAACAATATTATAACTCAGCATGAATCATTCAATAAAATTTATTGAAGCCAATCATCCCTGAATACGGATGTAGTTTATATGTATGGTACATATAATGTTTGCAAATACCTTAAATTTAACTTGTTTTTCAAGATTCTGAGACAAAACTACTCAAAAGGGGGTAATTTATGTTATAATAGTAAGGACAAACGTTGGATAGAAGAATGGCTATCTTATACCATCTACCCATATCTTTTATGTGATGCTCCTTTCGATAAACAAAGGGTAAGCTCTGTTGTATGTTGTATTTTTATAAAAAAAAATATTGTTTAAGATAAGGGTGTTGAAACTTAATCCAATGTTAATAAGTTGCAGGAAAAATAATTGCTCCATCAAATCACTCGAATTTTCTCTTAACATTAAAACTTGTATTCATTTGGTAAGTATTATTTTTTTTTTAAATTAAATATCGTAACAAGTCTCAAGGTACGCAATTATTTGTCTCGTTTTAACAAAAATTAAACTTTAGCCTTCGGGATTATTAAAGGATTAACTTTTTATCGGCCAAGTGAAGTTTATTGGTCTAGCTGAGACAGTTTTTGTTTTGATGCAGATCAGATCTTTATAATAAAGCAAACATAAAAAATCTATATTAAGACATGTACAAATATTCCTACCTTTTTTCCATTCGTAGGATTTTCTGAATCTGTTGACTTTTCCCCTTACGTTGCCATTTTCAATCCACTTTGATCCTTAACAAAATGTGGCTTAGTTCTATAACATATAGTTTTGTAGGCCTATCGCATTTCCAAAAATTGTTACCATAATGCTTCGTTCCATCATAAACTAATTAATAAGGAATAAACTGACAAACCTACGATTTCAAATAAACACAAAGTAGAGATACTCAAGCAGCTATAACTTTGAGGTAGTAAAGGACTTTGTCTACTTAGACACCGCTAAAAAATCAGACAACGACACCAGCGTTGAAATCAAACGAAGAGTAACTCGGCAATTGAGTAGTAAAGTCCTATCTCGAACATCTAAACTCACCATCGATAAGACACTCATTTTTTTTTACATTTTATTTTATTGAACCATACAAATTTTATATACACCCAGCGACAAAAAAAACCCTCGCAGTAGATCTTCTTAATAAAACATCGTCTATTTTCAGTATTCCTTACATATATTTCATATTTTTTTAATTTATTTTCTTAATCCATATATTTTCAATAAAAGTTACGGTTCTTTTCTTTTTAATTTGTATTTGTCTTTTAAATAACAAGAACAAAACGAAAATTAGTCATATTTTAAAGTTTTGAAAAAATCATTTTGCCTGTTTACACAACATTTTAGTGCCAAAAAAACAGTTTTCTTAAAAAAATGTATGGTTTATTTGTTATATTGGTTAGAGGTTAAATAAATATTTACAAAAATCAAGAAAAAAAAACTAATACTTAGTCGTTCCGCCCCTTTTTTCATAACTTGACGAATTCGGTTTGGTATCGAATTAAACAGCTTTTTCAAATAATTGTCTATTTCCTTATACCAAACTTCCTCAATTACCAATTTCATTTCCTGTATTGTTTTTGGGCGTTTTTCTCTAATTTTTTTTTCCCATTTGCTGCCAACAGTTCTCAATCGGATTCAGTATTAAATTTGGATTCATCCGAAAAAATAACTTGTCCCCAATCATTTCCAGTCCAACTTTTGTGTGACTTAGCCCATTCCAACTTTTGTTTCTTCATTCTGCCAGTAAGCAAAGGCTTTTTTGCGGGTCACCGTGCAATAAGTCCCATATTATTCAGCAGTCTGTATGGTTCTGTCACTTATTTGTTTTCCAGTTTGAGACTGAAAACTTCTGTTTATTTCCCCAGCATGGTTAAATCGATTACTGATTGATAGGCGGTGAATAAGACGATCTTCTCTTTTATATGTTGATTTAGGTCTACCACTTCCAATTTTTCGCGAAATGGAACGATTCGACTGGTAGTTTTTAAGGACATTACGCACACTCCATTGGTACCAACCCGACGTGCTATTTCCCTTTTGGAAAGATTTTCCTTATGTAAGGCTACAATATGAGCCTTCTTCACTAAAGATAAAACCATAGTCAAATAAAGGAAACAGACAAAATTACGATTTTTTATGTTAAAGCTTGTTTTTTACATGCGCACTTCACTCTGTTGACTGCTCATTTGCCAAAACAAATGACATAATAGTAAAAGAAGAAAAAAAAAATAGAATAAACAGTAAAATTTTACCGTTAAAGCTCATAAATTTGAAAAAATAGCAGTGCGATTGTTTTTTTGTCGGTAGGTGTACATTTGGCTTAATTGTAACATAAATAATATTTAACAATAACTTAAATTAAAACATTTGTTGGCACAAAGGGGGCCTAACTTTATACATTGGTAAATTACAAAAATTAACATGTGTTCAACATGAAGTCGATGACTAAAAAAAAGAGTGTCGTTGGCGAGGTTCATCTCGGGTTGTTCAGTCCCGGTTGTCCTGATGGAGGTTGGTTGGGTGTCGTCGTCGCCGTCAGTGGGGAGTTTGTCCAAGATATCCATACCACAAAGGTATCTCTTGCTGCCTGTGCAAGGAACTGGTCAAGTGGCTTGATTTCAGCTTCTTCGTAGACTCTTCGATTGCTATAGTGCTTCTGTCGTTGACGGTCGAATTGTAGATCAGTGCATATCCTTAGTATCTTCCTCTCGAAGACTTTAAGTTTTTCCATTGCAGGTTTTGATTTGGTGAACCATATCGGAAAACTGTAGGTGATAACCGGTCTTAGCAGCTGTTTGTATATCAACAGTTTCGTTGGTTTACTCAATCCTGTTTTCTTCTTCAAGAGAGGATTAACTCGATGGAGTGCGATGTTGGCTTTCGTATCACAGCCTTAGAGTGTGGGTTGAAGCGCAGCAGCTCATTGAACCGTATTCCCAGGTATTTGGCGTTCTTCTTGGCTTTAATCCTTGATCCATCCGGAAACGTCAGAACAAGGTTTCGGGCCACTGCCGCCGATCTCTGGGTCTCCGGAAGCACACCAATTCCGATTTGGAGGTGTTTATCCTTAATCCCCACTTCTGGTAGTACTCGTAGAGTCTCTTCGGGCTGCGATCGTAGGAAACATGGAGGACGAATAGGTGAGTGAGTCATGCGTAAACAGCAGGTTCTCACAATCCGTTGGCACTGGCTGGTCAGATGTCATCAGGCTGTAGAGGAACGGTCCAAGTTTTGATCCTTGGGCGACTCCAGCCTTTACGTCTCTAATCGTTGACTTGCAACTGTCGATTTCTACGAAGAAATTTCTGAAAGAAAGAAAACAAAATTTGTATTATTGGCTGTGGGAAATTAAAAATTCGGAGCTTATGGATGAGAGCCTCAATTCATACGCTGTCGAAGGCTTTCTCGACATCCAGAAAACATCCAACTGTGGCTCGGTGGCTATTAAGAGCGGTGGTGACGTCGGACTGAAACTTTAGAAGTGGATGGATCGTTGAGTGAGCTTGTCGGAATCCAAATTGCATGTCGGGGATGATGTTATGTTCGTTGCAGAATTTCTTCAGCATCCTTAATATGACTTCTTCCAGAATTTTGCTGATGTTGTTGAGGAGTGAGACCGGCCTGTAGTTGGAGATCATATTGGTGCTGTCTTTCTTCGGAATTGCCACTACTCTATAAGACACTCATCATCCTGAGGTGGAATCGGCTAAGGTGATTTTTGATTGTCACCTTTGTGATCATAAAAAGTGATCAAACTAATTTTTGCGTCTGTGTAAGGTGATCACCAAATTTTGTTTAGAATTTGGTATCACTTTAAAAGAAATTCACTGACGTTTGTTACAATTTCAGTGGTTGTATTCAAAAACCGATCTGAAGAAGATCTTTACTAAGAAACAAAATCCTACCTCCAGGAATTTGATATTTTTCGTAGAAGAACATTTTTGTTGCTTCTGAAGCCGATTGATTAAATTTGATTGTAAGTGGGCACAATTTCCTCTCCATTTGTTTTTAGGTCAAAAAAATAACCTCACAAACAGTACTTTGGCCCATTGGAGCTGACCAGTCAGCGCCAACTTGCCTTTGGTAGCCACCACCTCCAAGAAAATTTAAAGTCATGGCTAATCGAAGAATAGGGTGAATGTGTGTTGACCATTCCAGCTGACAAATCCAGAAGCGGTAGGATATGTAAAAATGTTTCCTAATTCAATCGAAAGTTTTTTAAGAATCTATTTAATTCAGAATATTAATTATAAATAAAAAAAAAACAAGTTATAATAAATAGGTATTTATATGTGAACAAATATATAGCACACATGCGTACTTACTTTGGACTTGGAAGATCAAGAATGTTTATTTTATTGCGGAGGTTAATCCTCAAGAGCCGGACATTTCTACTATGATTAATATTTTCATTTTCAGCATTTTCAGAAGGTAAAATCAAAGGCACCAACACATTGGGCAGGTTCAGCCGACATAAAGGACTTGAAAGTAGGCAAGTTTCTTGCATCTGATTGGCCAGCTGCCAAAAAATCGCCTTCCAGTTAAGGCAATTTTATTGGAAAGTTGACTGGAAAGTTAGGCAAGAAAAATCTCCCTTACTATCCAGTCAAGTCAACTTATGTCAAAATGACAATTAATCATGTTTTTTAATTCAGCTAAAAGCTGAACTTTATTACTCAGTTTTTTTTCTGCACAACTTCATTTAATGCTTTCTGTTAAAAGGTTCCTTGTAAATTTGGAAAAGAAATAAGTAATATTTCTTTAAAATACAAAATTCAAATCATGATGGACTTGTAGCTTGCCTGAGGAGTGTTTTGTAGAAAATAATGATTTTGGTAGTTTTTGTACTTTGAACTTGAAGTAGAGGTTTGTGAAGTAAAGTTCTGAATTTTAATTTCATGACACTTGAAAAACTACCTAGTTGCCTTGGCCAAAATTTACGTTCAAAGAATGAAGTTGACTGCAAATGAAGTCCCTTGTGTTGCCTGAACCTGCCCAATAGTTATTGTCTTAATCCTCACATTTAGGCTCTCCTGTTATATACTGTGCTGGCTGGCTTATAGCATTTTTAATCACGCATATTGGCCAACTTATTGCGTTTATGAGAATTGGTTAAATGAAGTGGGTTACAAACTATCGTTGCTTTCATCATTTGCTTTATATAGGATTTAGGTACACTGTTGCATTTTTAACTTTCCACCCTAACCCCAGCAATCGACCGACATAAATCCATTTGTGTCAGTTCTTAAGTAAGTAGGCAATGACTGAGGAAAGGGACGAAAAAAGAAATGGTTAATTTCCAAAGCTGAGCTATTATTCATCCCCTCAAAGAGCAGCACACTCCAACTTACTATCCACTCATTTATGTGACAAACAAAACTATGGGTGGTAGTTAAAGCATTAGGGTGGGAGACTTATTTTACCCATCTACAACGAGTAACGACTAACCACCACCCATAGCATGCAATTTTTTGTTTTCAAAAAATATTACCGCATGCGCTCTGTTAACACTTGATTGACGGATTACACCCCTGGTCCCGGAAATGTGCCAAAAAGATGCACTCTCAACGACAAATCATTGTAATTTATTTTCAGTTCGACTTACCTCCTTGGAAACGACGAATATCCTCGAGCACAGCAACAGACTGACAAGAGAATCAATTCTGTTTATATTTTATTTATTTTGCATAACACCCCTTAGTTTTTTAATCTATCAACTGATTTGTTTGACTTTTGTAAAATATTTGGATAAATCCTCACATTTACTGTGTGCCTTCTCTCGAAAGAGGAGCTACGACAAGAACACGGTAGTGTGGCCTGTGGCCTCTGGCGTAGCTTCTTATAAACAATGGCTGAAGAGGGTGGCAAACCGGAAGAAGCAGGCGAAAAGAAAATTGTTCATGTGTATCCGCTAGTAAAGGTAAACATGATAATTTAAATCTAACCAACTTAGAGCATTTAATAAAAAGTGAATTACTTCCTGTTTACTTATACAGCACACGGACATGGTAGAGGAAATGAGAAACGAGACTATCGAGTTGACCATAACTGCCTGTGAGAAATATGCTTCCAACTATGAGGTAAGAGGGAGTGATGGTAATCGTCAGGGAATTCCTTTTAATTTATCGACTATTTTGTTGGATTCTTTATTTATATTTATTTGCATATTCGAGTAGACAGCGGCAAAAGTTATCAAAGAGACCATGGACAAAAAGTTTGGAACTTATTGGCATGTGGTGGTGGGTGAAGGATTCGGCTTCGAAGTGTCCTTTGAGACGAAAAATATTTTGTATTTATTTTTCGGAGGCAATTTGGCAATCGTTGTGTGGAAGTGTTCATGAGAAGGAAGTAAAATCTTAATACCCAGTTTTTATTTTTGGCGAACTGTTTTAAGAGTACCTTGTAAATCGACCAATTACAACAATTTAAAGACTTGAAAACAATTGACACAGATTTCTCAGGGACACAGATGAATGTTTGGTCGATAAAGATGTGGGGATTTGTTGGTGTTCCTGATGTTAAATCTAATCAATACAAAAACCAATCCGTGGCCGTTTGAAATTAATACTTACGTTGGATTCTGATTATTGTGTAAATGATTTGTGTATATATTTGTACTAAATAAAATAGTATTTTTATATAGAAAATAATTAATAAAAAGTATTATGGCAATGCATATACCTTAGTTATATAAATTGAAGAGAATCTTATGATTCTATTATGTAATATTGCTAATGGCATCTGTGTTGAACCAAGAAGCAGATGGCTATTGATTGTTATCTTATAAGGGAAAAAATCTCATCTCATAACTCCCAGATTAGGTGTTAGCAAACTATCTGCAGCTATCACTCTTATGGTTAGGTACAAAATTTTGAAAAACATTCTTCAAAAATATCCAATCTGTGGACGCTAAATTTGTATTCGAAGATTTGAACTTCTATTATTTTCCGTGAATTATTGTCCTTCTTAATTCGGAATAACTTCAAAATTTTTCTTTTAAATACAAAAAATCGACTTCACTAAAAAGTGCATCTATCACTATCAAAACTAGTGCCGTTTCTAATGAATATAGGTTAGGTTAGGTTAAAGTGGCTGCGGATACAGAATCCACACACTTAGGCCAAAAGAAAAGGTCCATTGTGATACCGCATGAAACTAGAGAATTACTTCCCACTAGTCGAACCATTTTGAGCTTTTTATAAAGCGAAGGAGATATTTGATATCCTTTTTAGCTAGTTCACTGGGATTATCAAAGGAGTATTCTCCCAGATGAAGTTTGCGTCTTAGTGAAAGAGCAGGGTTTTGGAATAGTGTAGTCTATGTACTTTGGTATAGAACCAAAGAGGTTCAAATTGATGGAGTGCCCCACATTGTTGTTAGTCCATTGAGATGAGGCGTTGAGTCTTATAGCTGTACTCGCTGCCACTTGTTTGCTGAATATGTAGGGGTGTCAGATGGAGGAGAGTGTCTAACGCTGCTGAGGGCGTGGTTTTTAATGCCCCGCTTATACAGAGACATGCAGTGCTTTGGACTCTGCTGAGTTTGTCGTAGTATGTGACTTTCTCCAGTGCAGTCCACCATGCTCATTAGAATAATCTTAAGTTCTTATCTATTCGTGTTTGCTTAGTACATAAATGGATTTCTTGTTGTTGTATCATAAGTAGAAATTATTTTTAGGCTCCACAATTACAAAGAATAAAGCTGGAAGCAAATAACACGCATGTATATGGTAGAGATTGAAAGGACCTACATATAATTGTAAGTCGAATCCGAATGTCTAGTTTGCACTATTAAATGGCTATAGCTGCTCTTCTTTTCTTCGTCAATTGTTCACAAAAACGGTCCCTTTTCAAATCTTAGATACTACCAATAGCTTACAGAAAAATCTTAACCCTTGCCTCAAAAGTTCAACTAACTTAAGGAAAAAAAATGTTTTGATTCAATTTGATCAGTTTGGTTGTGAAAATTCAGAAACCATTAAATATTCGTAGTCGTCGCACCTAGACAAAATAAATTTTAAAATGTGCTTACAAGTTCACTTCTCTCAGAAAGTACACAAATTTGAATAGAATTTGTTTTTCACTAACAAATTCAAGACACTACCTGCCGGAAGTTTTGCAGCCACCTAAACGTCTGTCATGCATATATAAAAGTCCAAAAAGGTTTAAAAAAAAACACACAAATTTTCGGTGACATCTACTTTCAAGTCTGTCGAAACCATGTTTGAAGGACGTCAAGATGCAATGCATTTAAGTTGTTCCCTTCTTATTTCTGCTATTGGAAAATTTGTACTCTTGATCAAGTATTTTTCGGAAACGCTGCCACTACGTGCTGGCAGACGAGTGCTTCTGTTATCAACTTTACTTAGATTAAAACCTCTCAAGAATGTCATTTGAAAAGCTTAACGACAAGGTAAACGACAGTCGATGAAAACACCAGACGAAATTGATTATTCCCATTATCATTTTATAAGATCATTCAAATTCAAATAAAACAAATAAATATAAGTGTTTAATATATAAGTAATTTATTTTTAGTAATAATATAATTTTGTAACTTTTTACTTATAAGACAATTTTAGTGAATTTTTGCTGATGGTTGTTTATGTAAGTATATTTTATTTTATTTAATATTAATTGTATTATGTGTTAGTGTAGAAAATTCCGAATATCAAATGCTTACTAAGTTTGTAGGCATCGAATTTGTCTTTATTTATGTATCTAGTATATAAATTATAGTTTATAATTTATAAAACTTGAGAATAACACTGTCTACAATCAAATAAAAAATATTCCTTGTGTACAAAATAAAATATACTAACCAAATAAAAAATTACTGCGAAAAAAAAAAAACAAAACAAAAAACAATAAAACATCTAAATTACTTAAAATTATAACTTATTTATTGCGATTTGATCACTAATGTTATGTACAATTATAATTATAAGAATACATAACAGATTTTTTTTTGTATACCTACCTACTTTTCTTTTTATTAAAATTGTTTAGTTAAATTAAAATAATTAATTAAAATGCAACAAATACACATAAAGTATAACTTTAGTATGGGATTATTTTTTGTCTATAAATTAACGTTGCTTGCCAATAAAAATTCTGAAGTTTCTGTTTAATTATTTTCTGATAACAAAGGTACATTTTTCTTTACACATTTTTTTTATTATACAAAATACATAAGCCTTTTGTTGTATATTTTTTTAATTAAACTTAATATTTAAACCTAAACATTTACAAAAACATTTCACATTAGCGTTCTACGATTGTTTGCAATAACTAACAACTTATATGTTACCAAACGCTATAGGATTCATTCTCCTGCTATAGAAGTTTGTTAAGCTGGCCAAGCTGAAAGAAATTAAATAGTACGATTAATAAAGTTACAAGATCAGAAAGCTATGTAATTTTGTTTTGTTTAAAATGAGGATATGACAATGAAGTTTGTAGGCTGATTATTAGAAAAACGTCCCAAAATTATCGTAACTTTTTATTTCTATTAAAGTAAGAAAACGATTAAGCCTTTCTATTTGTTTTCAAAATTGTCGCTTATAATGTTTTTTTTTTAAATTTGAATGTTCCTCAAGAATTTGTGTTATGTAAATTTACTTACTAATGATCTTCTCTGGTGTTCCTTTTCAATTGCCACCTGGGTTTGCTGGGGTGTAAATTTCAATACCGCAGATATAACTTTTACAAGTGTTTCATTATTGCCATTCAATGTTCCAGTCAGATACTAAAAATTAAAAAACATCAAATTAAATTAACTTTCAAATAAAAATAAAAAAGGTGTTAACCTGAAACATTATATTCTTCAAATATTCAAACTCCGTATTAACCGTCACTCCTTCGTTATGCTGCATGGATATCTAAAACAAATTAGAAACAAAAATCCTCAAAGAGTTCTAAATCACTACACAGAAAGGAACCAAATTGAATGGCGTAAAGTGTAAAACAAACCAACCACTCAAAATATTCCTTCCCTTTTTCTACTCACCAGAGTTTCATCCAACTGCCGTGATAGCTTCTCGTTTTGTGACTTCAAACGTTCGTTTGATTGCTCTAAAATCAAATAGTTTTCACATTTCTGCTCTAAAAAGAGATTGCGATTGGAAACATCTTGAACATCGTGCATTATTGTTTTGAGTTTTGATTCTAATTCCTTCTTTTCTTGTTGAATACTTTCGGAACTTCCTTCTTCGGATGGCACAGGTACATTTAATGCCGTCGATGGTGAAGGATTTCTCTCTTGATTTTCATACTGTGCTAGTTTTTCACTCATGTGCTTTGCATTGGTGAGAAGATCATCGATTTCCTCGGTAAGATTTGCGATTTCTCCTCGCGACTTGTATTGCAGGTCCTCCAATTCTTTTTGCAACTGCTCGTTGATTTTTCTCAAGTTCTCCGATTCGTGTTGGGAGGCCTTAGTTGATTCGGCAACTGATTCCACCTTCACTTGCGATGGCACTTTCTCGGCCAGTTCGACCCTCAAGGCCTCAATTTGCTTAAGCATTTCATTTTTTTCCTCCTTCAAGGCGTCCACCTTCTCGATTTCTTTGTTCAAATCGTCGACTTCCTTATTGAGAGTTTCCAAGGTACTACCGCTACGTTCGAGTTCCACTTTCAAACTATCTATTTGTTGTTTACTTAAGGCCTCTGCACTTGCAAGCTGATCGATAAGCTTCAGTTTTTCTCCAGTCACTTCTTCACAAGCAGTTTTCACTTCCCGCAGTTCTTTCTCAACCTCGGCCAGCTGGTGCTGACATGACAATAGCTCTTTTTGGATATTGTCATTCTGGGCGGTGATAAAGTCTGCGTGCTCACTTTGCCTTGTTAGTTCAGCTCTTTGTGTCTCTAGACTCTGCTTGAGTTGTTCCACCTCCTCTTGTGCTTTCAGAATTTCTTTGCACTTGGCTTCCACTTCGCTATTGTGTTTTTCTTGGTTCTCATTAAGTACGTAAAGCTCACAACGCTGAGAGTTGATTTTCTCATTTAGAGCTGTAATTTGTATGGCCACATTGGCACGATCCTCACTTTGACTTCTTATATCTGCTTGCAACTGTTCTGTCAAAGTGTGAAGATATTCGTTTTCCAACTGGAGTTGTTCATAATTTTGTAACTTCTTTTCCAAATCGGTTGCATTGCGCGCTGTTTCTTGGAGATTTTGATTTTCGTTACTAGCCTGCTGCAGACGAGATTCTAGCTCGGCCAAATGTGATTGCTTGTTGTTTTCTAAACTATTAATTTCAGATTTTAGTGCTTCATTGGTTGCTGTGAGTTTTGTAGTACTCTCATTGGCGGCATTAAGTTTTTCACTCAAGGCACTTATTTCTGACTGACTTGATGATAGTCTTTCGCTTAGGGTTTCATTTTGTTTTTTAGAATCTTGGAGCTGCTGTTGGAGTTCATGGACTTTTTCCCTTAACTCTGACAGTTCTTCATTTGACTTATCATGCTCCTCGGATTCCTTTGTATATTCATCTAATTTTCGTCGGAGTTCTAGAGCTTGATCTTCAGCAAGTTTGATTTTTTCTTGGGACATCAACTCGAACTCAGCCATTCTCTTTTTTAGCTCTTCTACCAACTGTTTGTCTTCGCCATTTTCTTTTGCTGCCTTAAGTTCTTCTTCCAAATGCTGCTTGGCTTTCACCAATTTTTCATTTTTGTCTTCTTCAACACGCACCTTCTCCAATGCATCACTCAAGTCACCTCGTAAGTTGTTGGACATCTCACTTAGGTTATTGTTCTCCCTGGTCAAGCTCTCAATTTCTTCCTTGATAACCTTTAACTCATCTTCTAAGCACTTATTCGAATCCAACACACATAGCTTCTCCTTCTCTCGTGAGTCACATTGATCCTGAAGTGATCTATGCTCGTGTTCCATGAGTTCTTTGGCATTGTGCAGCCTTGAATTCTCATCCAACACTTGGGCCATTTTCTCGTTCAACTTCTGTATGTTTTCTTCTCTCGTTTCGCATTGCTGCTTGAGATGTGTGACTTCGGTCTCGGACTCGCAGCGTTTCCTTTCATATTCCGCAATTAGTTTTTCAAGCCTATTGGAATTTTCTTCTAGCAAACAGTTCTTTTCAGCCAATTGGGAACTCTCACTTTCGATGTTTTGTAGCTTTTGTTCGACAAGTTTAAGTTTCTCCAGAGACTCATCAAGTTCAGATTTCCATCTTTGTTGGTCATCACTTTCCTTAGTTTTATTTTCAAACTTCTGTTCGAGGGATCGTTTTTCTGCTTCGAGCTCTGAATGGGAAGCACGCACATTACGAATTTCTGCCTCCATTGTTCCAATTTCCTGTAAAATATTCGTGACTTGAGCCTTGAGCTCCGATTTCTCCCGTTCCATGGCCTCTTCATGTTGCTGATGTTCGTTTTGAATCTGTGCTAGATTCGATTCGTATTCCGTTATGCTCTGTCGTAGGCGTTCGATTTCTTCCCGTCCCTCAGATTCTTTTGTTTCAAGTTGTTTTTTTAGCTTACCGAGTTTGTTGGTCGCCGATTTGAGTTCCTTTTCTTTGGCCGTGAGTTCTTCCTTTATTTCCTTGATTTGGACGTCGGCTTCCGATTTCGCTTTTTGAAGTGCTTCCTTAAGAGCGACTATCGTTTCAGATTCTGTGTTTACACTCTGATCGTTAAGTATCTTTATTTCGGACTCGAGTTGCTTCAACCGAATTTCACTTTCATTTTTTTCCTTGCGAACTTCTTCGAGCTCCTTGTTGAGTTCCTCGTTCTTTTGCTTCGATTGTTCACTTAAAACTCTCAGATTTTCTTTTTCTCCTTGAATTTTGTCCAATTCCTTGCGGTTTTCTTCAATTTCTAATTGAATTTCTTTTATTTTACGTTGATTTTCTGAAATAGTCTCTTGCAGACCATTGTTTTCGGTCTTGGTGCGATTGAGTTCGTTGTCAATTTCGGCTATGGAAATTTCAGAATTTTGATACTGTCTTATCATTTCACTGAGTTGTTCGTTTTGATGTCTCAAGTCCTTCATCTGGTCATCGTATTTCTTTGACAGGTCCTGCAACTTCTCCTCTAAGCCCGCTATGAACTTATCCTTTGCCACTATTTGCTGCTTCGTTTCACCTTGTATATGATTTGAAGAAATCAATTTAGCTTCAGCTTCTTGTTTAGCCATAGTAATTGTCTTTAATTTTTCCTTCAATTCTTCTAGTTCTTTTACCTGTCCCGAAATCTGATTATTCTCTTTCAAGGTTTGTTGGTATTTCGAATCAACTTCGGTGAGATTTGTTTTCAAACGTTGAACTTGGGTCTCTTTGCTCTCCAATTCAGAGTAGATTGCTTGTTTTGTTTGTGCTAACGAAATGGCATTCTCTTCTTCTTGTTGTTTCATCAAGTCAATTGTTTTGTTAGCTTCGTCAAGCTTTTGGGTAAGTGCTTTGATTTGGTTTTGTTGTTCGGCAACTTGTTTTTCCAAATGTGATTGATCATTATGATCAGTTGTGTTTTCAACATCAAGATTAATAAGGTTATTTGGATCGGTGGTTGTTTGGTTTGTGGTCGCATTAAGTTGTATTAGTGGTTCGTTTTTAGTTAGTGCCATAATGCTATCAGGATTTTCCCCAAGAAGGGTTAGTTTTGTTTGATAGGCCTGCATCTTGCATTGCATGTCATCCATTTCGACACGAAGAGCCTCTTCGAGGTGTGCTTTGGCTTGCTGTTCCAATGCACATTGTTCTCGAAGTTCATTTATACGACGAATGGCTTTTTCTTGTGTCTCCACAAGCACAGACTAAAAAAGAAACACGTATAAGAATATATGAGTTAAGTATTGGGTATAAATTGTTTTTGGTCAATAAAGTGAAAAACATATACAAAAAGGAGGAATTAAATACACATTTAGGATGAATATGAACCTCGCTATATGACAAGGACTGTTGAACATGGAGGAGCTAAAATAAATGATTTTTGGGGTTGTTTTTTTTTTATTAAGGATTAAGGGTATTATGAACGCCAAAATGTATGTCGCCATAATGCAGATCGTTATGCCTCCTTATGCTGTTAATGGATATGTCTCTGGCTTGGACGTTTCATCAGGATAATGACCCCAACCATTGCGTTAGACCTAGTTTAAGACGCCTAGCCCCATCGCCGGTTTTTAATGCTATCTAAAACTTGTATGCCAATGTAAGTGAATGTGTTTTAAAAGAAAAAAATGTGTAGTAAATTGTAAAGCGCAGGAAATAAAAAACATGGAAAAGTATTCCTCAAGAATAATGCATTAGTCTGGTTGATTCGGTGTGCTGCTGTCTACGTAAGAAAGAGCACATAGCAAAATGCTATCCAGTGTGATGCTAACCAACATCTATAGTTTTTTAGGTTGCTAAGAACGTTTTCTTAAAAAAAGCACGGGGCTAGCGGGATTACAAAAGATTGAGATTTAAAAAAAAAAAAACAATATTTTAGCAGACGGGACTTTAAGGGATTTTTAAAAATCCGATATAAATATTTATCTGCATTCACTTATTGTAATCATAAGGAATGAATTAAAGCAACAAAGTTAGTTTAAACGCTGCTTTACTTATTTATGGCTTTATAATATAAATGGTCCAGTGAGAGTTTTCTAATTTACCAAATAAGAAAAAGTTATAGCAACAGATTTGATACAGCTCCTAATTTGCCTATACGAAAAATAAATATTTATATTCAACATAAACCCTTAAGTAACACATAGAGCTTTGCACCAAACGTAAATTCAAACATAAATTTCGTTAAGTAAAACATAACTTATGTTTATCCTCATGAAATATTTATACTAGACATAAGTATAATTGTATTATTATTATTTGAATTATCTGCCAAGAGTTGTGAAAAAAGGGAAATATACATTATGTATGTAGTATGTACAGTGAACCAAAAAAAAGTTGTACAGTCGATTTTCTTTTGTTAAAATGCAATTGCATGAAATGAAACCATATTTATCTTACCTAAAAACTGAATTTTAACATATGTTCCGTCAACAGCACCAATAACAGAAGGAAAAGATGCTATATCAAAAAAATCCCCTTAAGGGGGTATTCTAGTGTAGAATTTTTAAAAAAATCAAACATTTTTTTTTCATATTTCCAAAGTTTAGACATTCAAGAATATGCGTTTAAAAGGATTTTTAATATTCCTATTATTTCACAAGTTAATTGATGGTCATAGAAACTGGTTTTAAAGGTCATAGAAACTGTTTTGTCCTTTTAGTTTCATTTTAAGTTACTTTTTTGGCAACCTTTATACTGAGTGGAAGTGCGTACGTTTTCTGTATCATTCTATAAGTAAAATTGTCGAAAACTTGTCTCAAAACTCTGAACGCGTTTTTCTCGAAACTACTTTTTTCGAGCTGGCGCTAAGGATATATCGAGTTCTAATAGACCGATTTACTTCAAATTTGGAGAGGATGTTATGTACATATGTACATATCTTTATCGTGTGGTCCTTGCCCAAAAATATAACTTCTCATTTAGTATTTTTAAAAAATTCTGAATTGTTGAAAAATATGCAACAAGAACATTTTTTTTTCAAACTGCAGCCATTTTGTTAAAAAGTTTTTTTTTTTAACTTATCCAAGAGTGAAACAATAGCGACATCTATAATAATTAAGAATCCGTCTGGTTTTTGTTTTTCAGATCACCAGGAGGGTTGGTAGGATGCACGCCAGGACACCCTCTTTTATTTAGACCCCCACTTTAACTGCTTGTAACTTTGTTAATTTTAATTTTTTTTTATTAATTTTTTTATGTATGAACAACAAATCAATAAACAAATGATAAAAAAATGTATAGTAAAAATATTTTTTGTTTCCTTTATAGGTACAACGCTTCAAAAACCGGGCGAAATTCATGTCTCTACACTAGAATACCCCTTAACCTGTGAAACTGCTGATGATGTAGATGGAATTTTAATATATTTCCTATACAGCTTTGACACTCCTGTAGCAACTCTTCAAACAGTTGAAACATACGTCTCTCCAAAATCAGCAATACTTAAAAGATGATTGCCTGCAGCAAAGAATTATCGTAGAGCTACCAATATCTGGTTTATGCGTGCAATTGAATTATTTCTAGAAGACGGACAAATTTTTTCAACGATTTGTCTCCTTTGATCCTTCTCGACTATGCAATACATGGATAGTCATATTTTTAGTCAAACTAAATCTTTTGTAGAAGGCCAATTCATCAAAACTAAAAAAGTACTCATTCCTATCGTAAACCTGACGGGTGACGCTAACTTCAATCAATTCAAGAACCTCCACATCATTTTCCAACAAATCAGCTAATTCAAAATTAATTTTTATTATTTTATTTTAGTTTGAACCAAGAACTTATTTTTTTTTTTTTTTTGCACAACAATTTACTGAAATGTTCTAAGGGCAACTTAAGGCTTTATGCCTTACTACTTCTTCCCCATAAAATAAGTTTCACTTAGGTTCATTTATATCAATCTTTAAGTTCTATGCAAACCATTAAGCAGAACTTGGTAACTTATGTGGAACTTAAAAAGTTAAGTTATATAAAAAAAAAACAATTTATTTGGTGATGAGTAAACAAAAAAAAACTTTGCAGCAGAATGTTCATACAAAAATCTTTGGAAGAGTTAAAAAAATTATGTGAATCTGAATTAAAATTCATACACCTAAGAAAAAGAAACATTGGACAGCTTAATTTAATTAATTTACTATTTCATGTAAGAAATCTTGTACCAAACACGTTTTTGTCACCCTAACAAAATCAATCAATAAAAAACGAAACCTCTATATTAGATCGATCTTACATAAGTCAACACCAAATAATTTGTAACAGAAACAATACTCTTATCAGTGGCGGTGAATAGTGACAACATTTAAAATACGAAAAAGATAAGATTTCAGTGAAATGTTTTATGGTATGTATATGGTATGTTTTCTGTATGAATATTTTTGTACTAAAATAATTACATATTTAACTTACCCTTGCTTTAGTGCTATCAGTTTCCAAATCCTTATATTTTTTAGCAAGATCTGCATATCTCGAGCGGTATTTCTGATACCGATCTAAAGCCTTCCTGTACGCATCGTACAATTGCTCTTTATTGATCACATCTAATCGAGCTGTAGAAGCCGAATCTTCTACCTCACTTGCCGAAACGTCAAGGTCGGATTGTAGGTGATATACCTTTTTTTCAACCACAAAAACAAATCAATACAAAGTAAGAAAAAAAGTAAAGATTTTAACTCACAGCTGGAGACTCATAGGCAGGCAAACGAAATGAGACATCACTTGCAACTGACGAATTCGAGAGTCTCCTCGATCTTGGTATGGCACCATTGTTGGATTGCGGAGAGATGTTTGGTCCCTTTGCCCGGGAACTTCCCATAGGCAGCTTTAATGGTTTGTGGGGTGAATTTTGTGGAGTGTCTGAAAAAATGGCGCATAAGTTGTTTCATTAGGTAATAATTCATCTTCAGAAACACGTATAAACGAAGAAGTTGTATTGTAAGCTTACCTTCTTCGGTGATGCTGAAAAAGTTTTCATTTCCTGACACTGGTTCGGACCCGGGAAGCGTACCCGATGACGATGACACGGCTGCCTGATAAACCAAAAAAAAAAAGAAGAAAAACATCAACGAATTAATAGAAAACAAAAACAGAGAACTAGAGAATTTGCTTTTCCTTGTTCCCGATTGCTCGCACAGCTAGTACTTGTGTACTATGCACAACTAATCGAATTAGAAAATGCAATTTTGACCCAATTAAATTTAGAATCGGAAATTGTCTTTGTTGTCCTTTCAAAAGGAAGGACTTTTTTTCTAAATATTCCTTTTTTCTTATTCAATTAGTTTATTAAAATAATTAATTTGAACCGTAATTAGTTTTTAATAACAACAAAAAAGACAAGACCACTTTTTTCATTCAATCCCACTCACCTGTGCAGCATTCGCGAATTGTTGGAATTTCGATGGTGACGCCTTAACTTCTTCAATAAGTTTATTTTTAAGATTAGCAAACATTGTTTATATATTTTATTGAAGTTAATAGATAGATTTTAAAACAAATATAATTATTATAAAAAAGAATTCACATCGATACGTGTAAATTTTCACTTCGCTCTGAAAAATTGACAGTTTCTTTGATGAGGATTTTCGTGAGAGAGAGAGTGAGAGACAAACATGCTAATTCGGAGCTTAAGGTATAAACAGAATGTAGAAGAGCAAAATTTCTTTTTAGGCTAATAATACACTTTCAAAATTCATCAAGGAAATCATTTCGATAATAGAATCCGTTGAATGAAATCAGATTCTTTATAGTCGGAGTGTGTAACAAATTATTATAATAAATTAATTTTTGTAATAAAATTGATATAAATAAGAACCTACCATTAGGGTTATGTCAAAGTTTACTTCTAAGTCATATTTCATAAACTGCAATGAAAACTCAAATGTACAGTGGAAAATAACTTATATGAATCTATTAATTATGGGAATTAAGGGCTAGGTTAAGTTTTTGACTAAACTTTCAGAGGTTCTGGATTTATTAAATTAAATAAATTGGGTAGCGAAACAGTCAATTGAGAACTAGGGCCTAGTGACTTACAACTCTCAACCATTCCTGTGTGCGAGTACTGTTGTCAGGGATGGAGGAGACCTACAGTTTAAAGCCGAGTCCGAACGGCTAATTTAAGAAAGCACTTTTCATGATAAGAAATACTCTTGTAGAATTTGTCAATTAGATGGCATATGCAAGGATCGAACCAAAATTTCCTCGCTTTAAAATTGCGATAATTGTTATTTATTTGCACATGTGCTACAGGAAAGGAACGTTAAGCCTTGAATTTTTGAGAACTCCATTTAGTAAAGAGCAAATAAAGCAAAATTTTTATTATTTCCAGATTTAGAATGAATTCCAAATTGTAAAACAAAAATTCTTATATAAAGCCAGACGAATGCAAATCAGAATCCATTAAATAACATCTACTCCGAGAAATAATTCTTATTGGCATCACTTTATCGTAAAATGTCAAACATATAAATCTAGTACATTTAACACTGACAAATCTCAAAAAATGTCCGCCATTGGCGAAAATTAAAACGTTTTACCAGAGTGGCTACGCTTATGAAAATTAGAAATTTTTAAATGCAATTAAATTCATTAAAAGTGTAATAAAAACAATAAATAAAAAAAAGAAAACGATCCGGTAATAAAAGGTAATACATTTTCAGTTTATAAAATATTCTACCGGTCGAATTAGACACCATAAAAAAGAACCGCTTTGCTTTTCAACCTCGCGTTGATTTGCATTAATATCGATTTTTGTTTTTCCGTCTCAAAAATTTTATTTTTCCAATTTTTATCTCAAATATCTCGGACATTTTTAGACAAGTTTTATCAGACAAATTTGTTCTTCACAGGAATATGTTTTTTTGTAATTAAATTTCATTACTATTTGCATAAATTCTTTGATCTTACATTTTCCAAAATGTCTCGAGTGGCAGACGGGGCATTACCATCCGTGTATATATATGTATATGTATTGCAAATATTTTCATACCTATTTTTCTTCGCAGACATCTAAATTCACAATGGCGATTCCGCCTTACATGCTTCCCCCCGCGCCGTGGGCTGCCCAAATTATGGCCCAGCAGCAGGCTTTTGCCGCTGCTCAGGCCCAACAGCAGGCGCAACTGCACGCCCACCAGATGGCCAACCAAATCCAGCAAATTCCTCCCCCGGGAGCACCGTTGCCACCATCGTCATCACAGCTTGGACACATTCCAACTCCAAAACCTGAAATAATAACGGAAGAGAAGCTCCAAGAAAAAGGTTTGCATTCTTTTTTCATCCAATAAATTTAATTGTGCTCATTGCAAAAACCCTGATTATAGCTCAAAAATGGGCACAACTACAGTCGAAGAGATTCGCTGAGAAGCGCAAATTCGGGTTTGTTGATGCTCAAAAGGAAGATATGCCACCGGAGCATATTCGTAAGATTATTCGCGACCATGGGGATATGACAAGTCGCAAGTACCGACACGACAAGCGTGTTTATTTGGGAGCTTTGAAGTACATGCCGCATGCTGTTCTTAAGCTGCTCGAGAACATGCCCATGCCATGGGAACAAATTCGAGATGTTCAAGTCTTGTATCACATAACTGGTGCTATAACCTTTGTAAATGAGATCCCGTGGGTTGTGGAACCAGTTTATATCGCCCAGTGGGGGTATGTTACTAATTTATTTGCTTTTTGTATGTTTTTTTTTTTTTAACGGAGCATCTTTTAGGACAATGTGGATTATGATGCGTCGAGAGAAACGTGATCGTCGTCACTTCAAACGCATGCGCTTCCCTCCATTCGACGATGAAGAACCTCCACTAGATTATGCGGATAACGTTCTAGATGTGGAACCACTTGAAGCAATTCAAATTGATTTGGATTCAGATGAAGATGGCAGTGTTCATAAGTGGTTCTATGAGCATAGGCCATTAGTTGGAACACCGTAAGTTACATTAAACATCATATTACATTTTGGTTTCATTTTTTACATTATTTGTTACCATTTTTAGTTATGTAAATGGTTCAACGTATCGCAAATGGAATTTAACACTTCCACAATTGGCAACATTGTATCGTTTAGCCAATCAACTTCTAACCGATTTAGTGGACAATAACTTTTTCTATTTATTCGATCCCAAAAGTTTCTTTACGGCTAAGGCTTTAAATATGGCTATTCCTGGTGGACCTAAATTTGAACCACTTATTAAGGATCATAATGTTGGGTAAGTAATCTTTTTTTAGTTTTCTTTAGATTAAAGACTTTTTATTAGACCTTAAACAACAACAGAACTTGTTATTTAAATTTCTAGTAAAAATTTAAAGCTTGTTCTTGAAATACATTAAAAACCTACAATTTTAATATTTTTTTTATATAAAAATAAATCTTACAACATACATACATAATCTTCCAAGAAAAACATAAACGCAAACTACAACAACAAACAACTTTATTCGAAATCAGCAACATAATGTTACTATATTAAATATTTCATTTATAGAAGAATTACTCGCATTTTTGCTCCTTTAAGGTTCCGCAGATAACACTTTAGTTAGAGTATATACAGTCTGCGCAAAACCTAAGCAATCATTTCGACTTTATGTAGAATCAATTATATGGTGTTTCTATGTTAATATAAAAATAATAACGTTATAAACACAAACAATTTTCGAAAAATAAAATAAGACAAAATGCAATCATTTCGGATGTGCAAAGAATAAGCAACTTTTGTTAAGCTGCTACTTTTTAACCAGCTTCCATGTGTGTCTTGGGTTGTTGTGTTGAAACACCCATCCAACTGAAATATTCCAATCGGAATATGGTAACATCTGCATTTCCAGGATATGTTTGTGATATTGCAATATCTTGGATGAAGCAGTTGTACCTTACCTTTTCACACGTGACAAACCCATCTGACTGTATCAAATTGCACTTTGATTCATCACTGAAAAGTATCGTTTTCTATTTCTCAACACGCGATTTGTGATACTTTTTTGCAAAATGTAATATATTTATTTAAAATAAGTTAAAAGTTAAATAAATAAATAAATTGGGTGGCGCAACAGTCCGTTTGAGAACTAGGGCCTAGTGACTGACAACTCTCAACCATTCCTGTGTGCGAGTACTGTTGTCAGGGATGGAGGGGACCTACAGTTTTAAGCCGAATCCGAACGGCAAATTTTTGAGAAAGCACTTTCCATGACAAGAATTACTCTTGGAGAATTTGTCAATTCCTCGCAAGAAGCAGTACCCGTGAAAAAAACTTTAGGTGGCATAGGCAGGGATCGAACCCAAGACCTCTCCCATGACAGTCCAACGCACTAACCATCATGCCACGGGTACTAAAAGTTAAATATAATACTTAAATTGGATTAATTTCATAAGACTGAAACACAACATTTTTTGTTTTTATTATTATTTTTATTGTACTATTCGTACTAGAATGTCAGCTTGTTAGACTTGACCATTCCTTTTTAATATCATTGAATGTTTTTGAACAACAACAACAACTTAAATTTGCTACCACTCATTGTTTTTTTGGCTGGAGATATAGCTATTTCGCGCTTTGCCACTTTTGCACTCATCAGTCTCCTTTTTTGTGGTGCTGAGCTTTAATCCAATTTTATTTGAAAAACTTTTTATGCACAACATAGGATTCGACCCCACGCATATCAGATTAGCTCAGTCTTAGAAGTCGTGTGCACTACGCACTCCACTACTTTAGACCACTGACGTCACAGGTCGAGATGTGCTAATTGTTTATCAAATGCATTTGAAGCATCAACATTTTTATAAGCTCCTTTAAGTATGCTGTTTTGTTTTTTTAAGCAACGGTTTTTTTTCTGGCCTGTAACTTCGGAGGTTATTTTCTAGGGCACTTGCTTAGGCACTGTGCATCAATGTCAAGATTTAAAGATTGTACTACTTCCTTTGAGGTGATGAAAGGTTTTTTTATTAAATAAAATTACAAATTTGTTTGTTCTTCTTGTTGCTTTACGCGGTCGACCTCCAAAATTTTGATGTTTCCCTTCCCGAATTTGCAAATTTGGTGCCCCACTTTTATAAAAACAAATAACAAATAGGTGGCGAAAAACCAATTTTAAAATGTAAAAACGAAATATGTTGGACAATATATAACGTACATATATATACAGAACTGGATTCAATAAGTTGAATTAAGGTAGTTTATGCTTTGTATTATTTTTTGAACTTCTGAATACTAATGGTACAAATATATTATGTTTTGAAGTAAGCCCTAGTAATTTCAAAGTGTTTGCATAATAGTACTCATACACACCGTATGGATGTAGTAAGCACTGTACTGCATGGAAGGGGTGAATAATTTATTTAATTCTTTCTTAAGGAAAAATTTACAGACATTTGTTATACACTCAAAATGTCTCTAAAAACTAACCTGAAAGACTCCCCTTCTGGGTTAATTATATAGAAGCAATTAAATTAAAGCCCAAAACGGGAGCGGGTTAAAATGCAGTATTGTCAAAATTCTGTATGATACTGTATGATTCTGTATGGTCATAATACTGTATGGTTAATATTCTGTATTTCAAAATACATACTGTTAATTTAAAATACTGTATTTCAAAAAGTTGAATTCTCAAAATACTGTAACTCATAATACTGTATGGTTTTGAGAGATCAATTAGGTTGGTGCAATTGTTGATTTAATAAGAACAATGCATGTACATACAAATGAGAGATAGATAAGAAACAATAAGAAAATGAAAAAGACAAAACAAGAAGAAAATACCATTTATTTTGTTTTTATGAATTATCATAGGTACATATGTACATATGTTATTGTTCAAGAGAAGTATACATACATTAGAACATTATGCTAATGAAAAATTATTATCATGCTTTTCTTAAAAAAAAAAGTATTCAGTTTTTAAAATTCTGCATTGCAAAATGCTGTTTATAGGCTGAAAAATAAAAATCGTTTTGATGATGTAAAAAAGTGCGCACTTTTTTATATTATGAAAACGATTTATATTTTTCTGCCTTATTTACAGCATTTTGCAATACAGAATTTTGATAAACAGAATTTTGAAATACAAAATCTTGAAATACAGTATTGATCATACAATATTTTGTACATACAGAAATTTGAAATACAGTATTATGAGTTACAGTATTTTAAATACAGTATTATGGTCCATACAATCCCGCCCAAAACACTTACTTCTGGTGTCGAAAAAAATATATTGCCAAAAAAAGTTTACAAAGGCAACTTTTCAAATTTTGTATAGTTTCCATCATTTATTCTCGGCATGTACTCTATGAAATTAGAGATGACATCTCGTGGTATGTTCTGCCAATCTTCTTGTAAAAATTTAAAGAGCACTGCCTTGGATTGTTGCCCGCCGAATCGATTTTTGAGAATCCCAAAAAGATTTTCAATGGGATTCAAAACACATTGCCAAAAAATTAAAGTTTGCAAAGGCCAATTATGCCCTAAGTTCTTTTAGGAATGGCAAAAATATGATAATATGTTAATACAAATAAGAAAAAACGATAATTTTATTGTTACCAAATTCCAATAAAATAAATTAGATGGCACAAAAGTCCGTTGAAAACTAGAGCCTAGTGACTTACAAATCTCAAGCATTCCTGTGTGTGAGCCATGTTAAGCATCTTGCACATGAGCAACGAACTGCGAACTGCGAACTGTGGATGTTCGCATATTTTGACTTTTCTTTCACATGAGCTTTTATTTCTATTCGCAGGTAGCGACGAATTGTCAACCCTTTTCTCCATATTTTCCTCAGCCATCATCTTTCACACAAAAACAAAACAAGAGTGGTATAATTTTGAGGTTAAGTTGAGCGCGAACAATTTATTCGTTGCAGTGTGGATGGTATGTGGAACGCGAATAGAGTTTGACAGTTCGCAGCAACCACACTGCGATTCGTTACTACCAAATTGTTTTTACAAAATTCTCTTGTTTTAGAGAACAAAATGCAAATTTTATTATCCTAATATTAGTGTCAATTGGTTTCTTATAATTTAAATGTGTTTTTGTGTGGAATTGACTTTTTGAAATGTGTAAAATCACGTTTGTTCGTCCATTCGCAGTTCGCAGTTCGTTGCTCATGTGCAAGGCACTTTAGAGATGGAAGGGGCCGAACGATAATTTTGAAAAAAGCACTTTTCATGAAAAGAACTACTCTTAGAGGGTTTTTCAATCCCAAATTCCCATAGAAAATTATGTTATCAACCCCACATCAGTCTTGTTAATTTTATAATCATTTAGAAAATTATCGACTGAAGCATGCTAATTGGAAAGGTAGGTAGGTACAAATTTCGTACCTGGGCGGAACGCATTGAACTGAAGTACAAAACATACAATTTGCTTTAAATGTACATCGACGCGTCTTTGGTTTCTGTGAATTTGTGCGACAACAAACAAATGATGATAACATGCGTTAACCGAAAAAACAGGGGTTGATTCTCATACAAAGATGCAGGACAGAACTCATGTACCAAATAAATGCTATGATGAGTCAGCATGTATACTTTGACATTCTTCAGAGCACCATGTGCAGAGGAGAAAATGTTGACCAGATGAACAAAACCATGAGCCGAGCACACTTCATTATCATAATCGGTTTGGCCTCATTCAACAAATCTCCACTTATCCCGATTGCGAGCACACACTATCCAGTTGCGCACCCCAAAGCTTCGGGCGTCCTGATCTACGCCATCTCTCCAGTGTAAGCATAGTTTGCCACGTTGTCGCCTACTAAAAATGTATTACAAACGACTTTCCAGCGCTGGTTCCTTATCTCTCATGCGGGCTAGGTGTCCATCATCGTATATCGAGTATACGGAGCTTAATTTTTGTCGCGATATGTGCTTCCACCGATATGTGCTAGTACCCGTAGCTTGATGGTTAGTGCGTTGGACTGTTATGCAAGGGGTCTTGGGTTCAATCCCAAGCTGTTAGCTGGGATATTATGTCCAATTATGACACCAATTAACGAGTTAATATATGAATCTGCCTCAAGACATCAATAACTTAGAAAGTTTAACATCAAAAATCGGTTTATTTGCCTCATAGCAGGTGTTTATGTTATTCTACCTGATATTAGTTCTCTTCTCTGAAACCATATATCGGAAAATGTTTTTTAAATATTCATCAGCATTTTCCAAATTGTATGCTATTTTTGGTATCAATTTGAATAATAAAATAAATGAAAAAAACATATCTTCTGCCAATTGCAAATGAAATAAAAGAATATATAAATATAATTGCTTTTTTGTGATTCTAATCATAATTTTACATGCATTTGGTTTCTATTTTTATTGCTTTTTATATATAAATAAATACATTTTAAATTAATAGCCAAACATATACATATATATATATATGAATATATTTAAAATCGCAAACACACTTACACCAACAACCACAACACCAACTCTGGCTTTTTTCAATATAACTCGGCGTATATTGGACAAAAGCCCAACACCACAAACAAATCCTTCTTGAAGGTCCTGCAATGGAACCTTAATGGTTATTTTAATAATTGGCACGAATTACAATTATTAATAAATGACTACAATCCTTCAATAATAACCCTACAAGAAACCCATCTTCAAGCTAACTTCTCGCCACATCCCCCAAAACAATATACAGCGTACTTCCACAACTTAACAACAAACACCTCAGCAAAACAAGGCACTGGAATTCTGATTCACAGTTCCCTCTCTCATAACCGTTTATCTATCAACTCCAACATATCGATCATTGCAATAGAAATTCATCTTAACACCAAAATTACTGTTATTTCACTTTACATCCCTCCCTGCCAAACATTTACTTCAACAGAATTAATTAATACTATGAGCAATATCCAAACTCCGATCTTACTAACAGGAGATGTGAATTCCTGGAACACATTATGGGGCTCCCCCGCAACTAATTCTAGAGGTAATGAATTCGAAAACTTTCTTTCAACCACCAACCTTGCCATTTTAAATGACGGTAGTCCAACGCACTTTTCGACCCATAAAACCTGGACCCACGTAGATGTGACAGCTATATCTCCGCAGTTATTACCCAATGCTTCATGGGAAATCTCCGATGATCTACACGGTAGTGACCATCTGCCGATACTGACACATATAGATCTTGGATGTAAGTCAACCCCCAAAAAAACACCCTCTAAATTTAAAATTGATCGCGCTAACTGGAATTCATTTCAAAAAGAAGTACTAGAATTTGTTAATAATAAACCACAATCCTCAAATATAAATAAAGAGGCGGCTTTAATTACTAAAGCGATCCGTTCTGCTGCCAATATAGCCATTCCCCAAACAAAGAACAGTCCCCATAAATCGATAGCTCCATGGTGGAATTCCGAACTGTCTACACTACGTAATAATAAACAGAGTCTGTGGAAGATTTTCAAAAAATATCCGTCCGATCTCAACCTCGTTAATTATCGCAAAGCTAATGCCCTCTTTCGAAGGCAAGCAAAACTGGCAAAAAAAGAAAGTTTTCAAAAGTGTACATCCAACATTAATCCAAATTCAACTAGTAAAAAAATGTGGGCTGATATAAAATCCCTTACAGGAAACTACACCCCAATTTCGATTAATACGTTAAATACTGAATCTGGAATACTAACTAATTCAACAGATATCTGCGAACACTTTGGCAAGACTTGGTCTGATTACTCTAGTGACTCAAACTTCTCCACAAATTTCCTCGACTCTAAACGTCTTGCAATAGCCCGAGAACCGCAACTTGATAACCTCAGTGTTTCAGCAAAATACATCGAAAAACAAATTAGTTTTCTCGAACTAGAAAGCTGTCTTAACTCCCTTAAAGGTAAAACCCCAGGTTATGATCGCATCTCATACCCTATGCTGAAAAATTCCCCATTCCTACTTAAACAAAGAATCTTGGAACTGTACAACAGCATTCTGGATCAAGGTATAATACCACAGACGTGGAAAGTCGCCAATGTAATACCGATCCCCAAACCCACAAAAAAATTGACAGACCCTTTGGGGTACAGACCAATCTCGTTGCTGCCATGCTCTAGCAAACTGTTAGAAAAAATTATATCCAATCGACTGCTTTGGTACATAGAAAAAAATAACTTCATTAGCCCAAACCAAGTAGCCTTTAAACATGGTCGTAGTGCCACCGACTCCCTACTTCACTTAGACGAATACATTAACGCAGCGCTCTCGTGCAAAAATCATGTATCAGTCTTATCACTTGATTTTGTCAAGGCATTTGACAGAATAGGCATACATATAATTCTAAATAAGCTAACTCAGTGGAAGATTGGCCCTAAAATTTTCTCTTTTATAAAATCATTTTTGTCAAACAGACAATTCAGAATCAAAACAAATAATTTCTATTCAACTATATATAAATTAGAAAACGGGATACCTCAAGGCTCACCCCTCTCAGTGACCTTGTTCATCATAGCATATAACGATATAAGCGAGATTATATTGAAATATAAAAACTTAAATCACGTCCTTTACGCGGACGACTTAATTTTACTGTCTAAATGTAACGATAAAAGCCGTACTAAGGAAATATTCGAAAACGCGCTTACAGATTTAAATGAATGGTGCTCCCACTCAGGGTCCATCATCTCACCTGATAAAAGTAAACATTTACATATTTGTAAAAAAAGAAATTGTAATACATTTAACATCAATCTATCTACTTATCTTATACCAAATGTAAACATCTTAAATATTTTAGGTATTACTTTTGATAAAAATTTTAGTTTTAAGGATCATGTTTCACTCCTCAAAAAAAAGTTAGCTACCAGGCTAAATATAATCAAGTATTTATCCTCAAAAAATAGCTATGTCCACACCAACACACTTATTAATATTACTAAAAATATAATACTATCAAAGATTGACTATGGATTGGCTATCTACGGAAAATGCTCAAAAACAACACTAAAAATTATCAAACCCTCCTATCACTCCGCAGTCAGAAGCAGTTTGAAAGCCTTTGCTACCACACCAATAAAAAACATGCTCACGGAAGCTGGCCTTCCGTCCATTGAACACCGCAGAGACCTCCTAACAGCTCGCCTCGCCCCAAAAATCTGTCAGTCTTACAAGTCCCCAATAATTGAAGATGGCAAGAAGATTTTACTGCGTAAAAAAACTCCAAAATACCCATCCACCATGTACATTGCACTAAAATCTTCTGCAAACATTGGCATCACTCCAACAATCAACAAACTGACACCCGGAAACAACCCTCCATGGAAAATTCCAACAAACTCGTTGAACACCTACCTATCATCTTTCAAAAAGGATTCTACAAATAAAGAAACCTATTCGCAACTATTCCACGGTATCATAGACAAATACAGAAATAATTTATGGCATATTCTGTACACAGACGGATCTAAATCTGACAATGGCACAGGACTTGCAGTTGTTTCTGAAACATCTGGCGTGCTTTACACTACGAGACTCCCTAATTATTTTTCAATTTACTCCACAGAAGCGCACGCTATTCTTAAAGCTACAGAAATAGCGAACACGGAAGCTAAGAACGTCGTTATTTGCTCCGACAGCCTTTCCACCATAAATGCAATCGGGAATGTCAAAAACCGCTCACCAATAATCACTAAAATAAGGGACAACATATTCAAAAACAAAAATAAGCTTTTGATTCTCTGGATCCCAGGACACTCAGGTATTAAAGGAAACGATCTGGCAGATAGTGCAGCGAAGAACGCTTCTGAAGAAACAAATATTAATACCCTTCCACCTTCTAAGGGAGATTTCCTGAAAATAGTCAATTCTTACTGGGAACATAAAAGAGTAGAAGAATGGAAAACATACACCCACCTCTATACGACCATCAACCCAAGAGGAGAACCAAATATGTATCCAACAGAAACGACTACTAAAATGAACAAAGCCTTCTCACGCCTTCGACTCGGACACACTCACTTAACGCATTGCCATCTTCTTAAAAAGGAAAACCCTCCACTCTGCCACCTCTGCCAATCCAGTCATATCCTAACACATAAGCACCTTATTTCCAATTGCTCCAAAGTCAATGATCTTTGTAAATCACTTTCAAACAAAAAATTAATTGACCTCTTATCAACACCCTCTATAGAAAACATAAAAAATGTATATAAAATCCTAACAATACTTAAAATTGAAAATGTTATCTAACGAATAAACCTACTTAAATATGTGTGGGGCTGTCGGAGATTTGTGATCTTACTTAGCCACCCCGAACCTCCGACAGCCCCATACATATATTATATTTTACTATATTATATTGTGTACAACATATTTTGTAAATTCTAGCCGCAAGTCCTGGTAGCTAGCGCTTTTAAAAATTTTGTATTATAGTATAAATTCATTTATATTGTAATAAATAATAATAATAATTGCTTTTTTGTGATTCTAATCATAATTTTACATGCATTTGGTTTCTATTTTTATTGCTTTTTATATATAAATAAATACATTTTAAATTAATAGCCAAACATATACATATATATATATATGAATATATTTAAAATCCTTATACCTATAGGAGCTAAAACTTGGAAACCAAATTTTGTATGCGTTTCGTTACTTTAAAGTGTTTATTTTTTTGTAATTCTAGAGATGAAGATTGGAACGAATTTAATGACATAAACAAAGTGATCATCAGACAGCCAATCCGTACAGAGTACAGAATAGCTTTTCCTTATCTGTACAACAATATGCCACACTTTGTCCATTTATCATGGTAAGTTGTTTTAAAAGTTATCATTTTACTCTCCACAAACAAAATATCAAAGCTGTATATGAAATGTTTTGAAATATAAAACCTGTGGTATAAAAATCAAGCCAAATAAGAAAATTTACTACAAAATTATGCGATTAAAAAATAAACAAAATTCTTTTAAATTTTCGTTTTGGTATGGCCAGCGTAAATTGCAAAGATAAAATACTGTTGGAATTGCTGATGGTCATGAACAAGAGTTTTTTTTTTTTTTTGTTGCTTAAATTTAAACAAGCGGATAGAGCATACATTCATCTTCTAACTTTTTTCCCAGGTATCATACTCCTAATGTGGTATACATCAAAACTGAAGATCCAGATTTGCCTGCCTTTTACTTTGACCCCCTTATCAATCCCATATCGCATCGACATTCTGTGAAGGTAAAAGTTTTTTGTTTTAATATAAATAAAGTCCATTACTCATTCGCACTTTTCCTATAGATTCCTGAACCGATGCCAGATGATGACGAAGACTTCAGTTTGCCAGACGAAGTGCAACCATTTTTACAAGATACTCCATTGTATACTGACAACACCGCTAATGGAATATCCCTTCTTTGGGCACCACGTCCGTTTAATTTACGTTCAGGACGTTCCCGTCGAGCTATAGATATACCTTTGGTTAAGGCATGGTACAAGGAACATTGTCCGCCAGGACATCCAGTTAAAGTGCGTGTCAGCTATCAAAAATTGCTCAAATATTATGTTCTGAATGCCCTTAAACATAGAAAACCAAAACCACAAAAGAAGAGGTAAATCGAACGAAATTTTATTTCAAATGGTTTTTGTTCTAGAGATATTTTCTTTCACCACAGATATTTGTTCCGTTCGTTTAAGGCAACTAAGTTCTTCCAAACAACGACACTTGATTGGGTCGAGGCAGGTCTGCAAGTTTGTCGACAGGGTTACAACATGTTAAATCTTCTCATCCACCGAAAGAATTTGAACTATCTTCATTTGGATTATAATTTCAACTTGAAACCTGTTAAGACTCTGACAACAAAGGAAAGAAAGAAGTCTCGATTCGGAAATGGTTAGTTGATAGTTTTCCATTTTAGAAACTTATTTTCAATTAAATATGTGGGACGTTTTATATTACATTAAGCAAAGACTTTGTGAATGACTTATTTTGTAGTGACCGAAATACAACTGCTATAATGGCTTCTGTGTCATGCAACTTCTAATTAGCTATTATTTATGAATAAGGCTTCAAAGAAAGTACAGTCTTGATACTTTAATGATATAATTTAAATGAAAACCTTGTGATGATCCTTGTATTTTTATTATCTCTGTCTTTTAAGTTTTCAAAATTGTTTCTTTGTAGCTTTCCATTTGTGTCGTGAAATTTTGCGTCTAACGAAGTTGATTATCGATTCACATGTTCAATATCGTCTTAACAATGTGGATGCTTTCCAATTGGCCGATGGTCTTCAGTACATCTTTGCCCATGTGGGACAACTTACAGGAATGTATCGATACAAGTACAAACTTATGAGACAAATTCGAATGTGCAAAGATTTGAAGCATCTCATTTACTATCGATTCAATACAGTGAGTGACAAAACAACAAACACACATTTCTTATCTTTGATTTTAAAGCTGTTCATATGAATTTTCAGGGACCAGTTGGAAAAGGACCTGGTTGTGGGTTCTGGGCACCTGGCTGGCGAGTGTGGCTCTTCTTTATGCGAGGAATTACACCGCTCTTGGAACGATGGTTGGGAAATTTACTTTCGCGTCAATTCGAAGGTCGTCATTCGAAGGGAGTGGCAAAGACCGTTACAAAGCAACGTGTGGAGTCTCACTTCGATTTGGAATTGCGTGCATCGGTTATGCATGATATTGTTGATATGATGCCCGAAGGTATTAAACAAAACAAAGCTCGAACCATTCTGCAGCATCTATCTGAGGCTTGGCGTTGTTGGAAAGCCAACATCCCATGGAAAGTGCCTGGGCTGCCGATTCCCATTGAAAATATGATTCTTCGTTACGTTAAAATGAAGGCTGATTGGTGGACAAACACGGCCCATTACAATCGAGAGAGAATTCGTCGTGGAGCAACAGTCGATAAGACTGTGTGCAAAAAGAATTTGGGCCGGTTGACCCGTTTGTATTTGAAAGCAGAACAAGAACGTCAGCACAATTACTTGAAGGATGGTCCTTACATCTCACCCGAAGAAGCTGTTGCTATTTACACTACAACCGTGCATTGGTTGGAATCAAGGCGATTTGCACCAATACCTTTCCCACCGCTATCCTACAAGCATGACACAAAGCTACTCATATTGGCTTTGGAACGATTAAAAGAAGCATACAGTGTAAAATCCAGATTGAATCAGAGTCAACGTGAGGAGTTGGGATTGATAGAACAGGCTTATGATAATCCCCATGAAGCTTTGTCCCGTATCAAGCGTCATTTGCTGACACAGCGGGCTTTCAAAGAGGTTTGTTAAAAAAAAATGTATTAACTATATTTTCTTTTACTTATTTTCGCTTTGGTTTGTTGTTTTCAAGAACAAACAAACTTTCTTATTATCCAAGTTAAAAGTTAGTTTTTCCTTTTTAGGTTGGAATAGAATTTATGGATCTGTACAGTCATTTAATTCCTGTCTATGATGTTGAACCATTGGAGAAAATTACCGATGCATACCTCGATCAATATTTGTGGTATGAAGCAGACAAGAGACGTCTGTTTCCACCATGGATCAAACCTAGTGACACAGAACCACCTCCACTTTTGGTCTACAAGTGGTGTCAAGGTAAATTAATAGCAATTGTCATGGAATCTCTTAGTTTAAGATTTGATTTTAATCGATTTAATTTATTACTTACTGATCACTATTGGTGTGTGATTTGTAGCAAAGTGATTTGTATTTGAAATCCCCTTGTTGCAAACCTCACGCTGATGATGATTCAAATTCAACATTACAATTTGCTTTCTATGAAATTATTAAAAAAAATAAAGGTAAAACTAATTATTAAAAATTGTTCAATTCCAAAAAAAAAAATTAACATAAAATTAAAATGTTTTGATAGGTATCAACAACTTGCAAGACGTCTGGGATGTAGCTGAAGGCGAATGCAACGTTCTACTCGAATCCCGATTTGAGAAACTTTATGAAAAAATCGATTTAACATTGCTCAATCGTTTGCTTCGCCTCATCGTCGATCACAACATTGCCGATTACATGACAGCCAAAAATAACGTTGTAATAAATTACAAAGATATGAACCACACCAACAGTTATGGCATCATTCGTGGTCTACAATTTGCCTCGTTCATCACTCAATACTACGGGTTGGTTTTGGATCTGCTCGTTCTTGGCCTGCATCGAGCTAGCGAAATGGCCGGTCCACCACAAATGCCAAACGATTTCCTCACCTTCCAAGATACTCCTACCGAAACTGCGCATCCTATTCGGCTGTATTGCAGATATGTTGATAGAATTCACTTGTTCTTCAGATTCTCAGCAGAAGATGCAAGAGATCTAATCCAGAGATACCTAACTGAGCATCCTGATCCAAATAATGAAAATATTGTCGGCTATAACAATAAAAAATGTTGGCCACGAGATGCGAGAATGAGACTCATGAAACATGATGTTAATTTGTAAGGAAACAAAACTACGATGTATAGTGTAAATATTTGTTGAATCCAATTTCTTTTTTTCTTAACAGAGGAAGAGCTGTGTTTTGGGATATTAAAAATCGACTGCCTCGTTCGGTGACCACGATCAATTGGGAGTGTACATTTGTTTCGGTATATTCCAAGGACAATCCTAATTTGTTGTTCAATATGAGCGGCTTTGAGTGCAGGATTTTGCCAAAGGTTCCTTTCCTTAAAAAAAGAACAGATATAAGAACCGAATTTGAAAATAGTTTTTATTTTTATTTTGAAATTTAGTGTCGGACGCAGCATGAAGAGTTCACCCATCGTGATGGGGTTTGGAATCTCCAGAATGAGGTTACAAAGGAAAGAACAGCGCAGTGTTTCTTGCGTGTCGACGATGAGTCATTGGGTCGATTCCACAACCGAGTGAGGCAAATTCTAATGGCATCTGGATCAACTACATTTACTAAGGTAGGATAAAATCGATTTCCTACTTTAAAAAGTAGCCTTTAAATTTCGTATTTCTTCTAGATTGTAAATAAGTGGAACACAGCATTGATCGGTTTGATGACCTATTTCCGAGAAGCTGTTGTCAACACACAAGAGTTACTTGACTTGCTGGTGAAGTGTGAAAATAAGATACAAACTCGTATAAAGATTGGTTTGAATTCCAAAATGCCTTCGCGTTTCCCACCGGTAGTGTTCTATACGCCCAAGGAGTTGGGAGGTTTGGGAATGTTGAGTATGGGTCACGTGCTCATTCCTCAATCCGATTTGAGGTGGTCCAAACAAACTGACGTTGGTATCACACATTTCCGATCAGGTTTGTTTTTTTCCAATTAAATTCCAAATGAATGGTCAAAACTAATAGTCAAATTTTTAAGGTATGTCCCATGATGAGGATCAATTGATTCCCAATCTTTATCGATACATTCAACCCTGGGAAAGTGAATTCATCGATTCGCAGCGTGTGTGGGCTGAGTATGCCCTTAAGAGACAGGAAGCAAATGCACAAAATCGACGTTTAACGCTTGAAGATTTAGAAGACAGTTGGGATCGTGGTATTCCTCGAATCAATACTCTCTTCCAGAAAGATCGACACACCCTGGCCTATGATAAGGGTTGGCGTATCCGGACGGAATTCAAACAATATCAAGTTCTGAAACAAAATCCCTTCTGGTGGACTCATCAACGACACGATGGTAAGCTGTGGAATCTTAACAACTACAGAACGGACATGATTCAGGCGCTGGGAGGTGTTGAAGGAATTTTGGAACACACACTTTTCAAGGGTACTTACTTCCCCACGTGGGAGGGTCTTTTCTGGGAGAAGGCATCTGGTTTTGAAGAGTCAATGAAGTATAAGAAGCTGACAAATGCACAGCGTTCCGGTTTGAATCAGATTCCTAATCGTCGATTCACACTGTGGTGGTCTCCAACCATTAATCGTGCTAACGTGTACGTCGGTTTCCAGGTGCAACTCGATTTAACGGGTATTTTCATGCACGGTAAGATTCCCACACTGAAAATTTCACTGATTCAGATTTTCCGTGCCCATTTGTGGCAGAAAATTCACGAATCTATTGTCATGGATCTTTGTCAAGTATTCGATCAAGAGTTGGATGCGCTTGAGATCGAAACTGTTCAGAAAGAGACCATTCATCCACGTAAGTCCTACAAAATGAACTCTTCTTGTGCAGATATTCTGCTTTTCCCTGCATATAAATGGAATGTTTCAAGACCGTCGTTGTTAGCGGATACCAAAGATACCATGGACAACACAACCACACAGAAATACTGGTTGGATATCCAGTTAAGATGGGGTGACTATGATTCCCATGATGTTGAGCGTTATGCTCGAGCCAAGTTCCTCGATTATACGACCGATAACATGTCCATATATCCCTCGCCAACGGGTGTCTTAATTGCCATCGACTTGGCGTATAATTTGCATTCAGCCTATGGAAATTGGTTCCCTGGATGCAAGACTCTCATCCAACAGGCAATGGCGAAGATAATGAAGGCAAACCCGGCTTTGTATGTGTTGAGAGAGCGTATCAGGAAGGCATTGCAATTGTACAGTTCCGAGCCGACGGAACCTTATCTATCGTCACAGAATTACGGAGAATTGTTCTCAAATCAAATCATTTGGTTTGTAGACGACACAAATGTGTATCGAGTAACAATTCACAAGACATTTGAAGGCAATTTGACAACAAAGCCAATTAACGGTGCGATTTTCATCTTCAATCCACGAACGGGTCAGCTTTTCTTGAAGATCATTCACACGTCAGTGTGGGCTGGACAGAAACGTTTAGGTCAGTTGGCCAAGTGGAAGACTGCTGAAGAAGTAGCTGCGTTGATTCGTTCCTTGCCAGTGGAGGAACAACCCAAACAGATTATTGTAACCAGGAAGGGAATGTTGGATCCTTTGGAAGTGCATTTATTGGATTTCCCGAACATTGTGATCAAGGGTTCTGAACTGCAGTTGCCTTTCCAGGCGTGTCTGAAGGTTGAGAAGTTTGGTGATTTGATTTTGAAGGCAACTGAACCACAAATGGTGTTGTTCAATCTTTACGATGATTGGTTGAAGACCATTTCATCCTACACGGCTTTCAGTCGATTGATTTTGATCCTCCGAGCACTCCACGTTAACACCGAACGAACAAAGATTATTCTTAAGCCAGACAAAACAACGATCACAGAGGCTCATCACATTTGGCCAACACTAACCGACGAAGAATGGATAAAGGTTGAAGTACAGCTGAAGGATCTGATTTTGGCCGATTACGGTAAGAAGAACAACGTTAACGTGGCCTCACTGACGCAGTCGGAAATTCGTGACATCATCCTTGGTATGGAGATATCAGCACCATCGGCGCAACGTCAACAAATTGCCGAAATTGAGAAGCAGACAAAGGAACAGAACCAACTGACAGCCACGACAACGAGAACAACGAACAAACATGGTGACGAGATTATAACATCCACGACGTCCAACTACGAGACGCAGACCTTTAGTTCCAAGACTGAATGGCGTGTGCGTGCGATATCAGCAACAAATCTCCACCTTCGAACGAATCATATCTACGTGAGCTCTGACGACATCAAGGAAACTGGCTACACATATATTCTGCCTAAGAATATTCTGAAGAAGTTTGTGACTATTTCCGATTTGAGAGCACAAATATCGGGATACCTTTATGGAGTATCGCCTCAGGACAATCCTCAGGTTAAGGAAATTCGTTGCATTGTAATGCCTCCACAATGGGGTACTCATCAGACGATAAATCTTCCTAATGTCCTGCCCACCCATCAATATTTGAAAGATATGGAGCCGCTTGGTTGGATTCACACTCAACCCAACGAACTGCCCCAACTTTCCCCGCAAGATATAACAACGCACGCGAAAATCATGCAGGACAACAGTTCGTGGGACGGAGAGAAGACTATCGTGATAACGTGTTCGTTTACTCCTGGTTCTTGTTCTTTGACCGCCTACAAACTAACACCCTCCGGCTTTGAATGGGGTTCCAAGAACACCGACAAAGGCAACAACCCCAAGGGATACTTGCCATCGCACTATGAAAGAGTTCAAATGTTATTGTCGAACAAGTTCCTCGGCTTCTTTATGGTGCCTGCACAGGGAAGCTGGAATTACAATTTCATGGGAGTGCGGCACGATGCAAATATGAAATATGAATTGCAATTGTCCAATCCAAAGGAGTTCTATCACGAAATCCATAGGCCGTCACATTTCTTGTTGTTTGCGAACTTGGAAGATGGTGGTGATGGCACGGGCGCCGATCGGGAGGATATGTTTGCGTAGAGGAATAGTTTTTGGATTGTAAGTGCTAAATATTATGTAATTTAATTTTTAATTTAGTTTGTAAGGAGAGTTTATTTTTTTTATAAAATGTAAACAAAACCACAAATTGTTGAAATAAGTGTTTTAACGAATAAAATAAAATGAAAATGACTATAGACAAAATTAAGATAAAATTTTAAAGTTTTAAAAGAAGTGGTGTATTGTATTTTGGGAGAGATTGATCCTGTTCTTGAGTCTAAATTTGTCATTTGAATCGGTGAGTATAATAGGAAAACAAGTTGAAGATTTTCTGCCCCTCCTCTATATTTGCATGAATTATAGGGAGAAGAAATGTCAAGTAAGACATAAGACGGAGTGTTTGAACGCTTCTTTCGTATGTTTGGACAAATTAACAAAGGTATTTCCAGAGCCTGTATTACGAAATGCTAGATAAAAAAAAAATGAGAGCCACGACTAGCTTAGGTAAATGGGCTGCCGTTGACATTATCACACTTAGACCGATGTTGATCCATTGTGATACCCCCGGTATTGAACTTCCCTCAAAATGAAATATAAAATCCTTTGATGTCTATGGATTGTCTTGCCCTAGTCATTTAGAGGCTTTTATGGGCAGTTTCCTGAAATGTCTTCCGTGTCTTTTTGCTCCACCTCATCACTTCAGCCTTTAAACAAACCATCGGTGGTAAGCCGCATTTCCTTTGTATGGTAAGCTAATAGGTTGTGACCTAATTATTCTACTCACAAGCAATGGTAGAGAATTTTTGTCTAGGCCACAATTTCCTTCTTTCAAGACTTTTCCATATTTCATTGGTTTTTTTGAAAGCCATGAATTAGACCGATTATGGATTTCAAGAATAGATCAATTTTCTTGGTTTTCCAAGCAGAAGATGCAGAAGAAAACTTAAACAATTTTGTACGACAAATAGAAAAATTTGTAAAAACGATATTGAGGGATTTTTGACGATTTTGACTAATTCTTAATGCAGGTCTAGATATTGTACACATTTCATAACTTTCTTGATGTCTGATATTTGTTTCTTTATAGAAATTATACGTTTGTAATTAAATTTTCTTTTTACATTGAACTGTGTATTGTTTTTGAGTTTTGGGCGCTTTTACTATTATATCGCTGTCCGATAAAGTTCGAGGACATAGGTTTTTAGTGGCGCATTAGATTCAATATTTCAACCTTTTAGAAAAATTACTCAATGTTGGACAAAAGTTAATATAGTCTTAATTTACTAAGATTTGAACATGTTTTGACGAACTTTTAAATGTAGACACCTAAAGCAAAATAAATTTGCATAAACAGATAAATCACCCTGTCACGAATTCCATAGTAACCGGAAACTTTTAGGATCCCGACAAAACTAGCTGAATAAACTCGTTGTTGAAAATCTGATACATTTTTGCATTACGAATGGATTTCGTTTTAGAAGTGTAATATAAGTCACAAAATTGAAGAGTCCCTAAAACTTTTATTTTCCTGAGTGAACTAGGTCCTTTTCAAGAAGCTTCTCGATCTAGCTCGATACTTAGCTATGTATATGTCTCCAGTTGTGCACTCCAAGTTAGATGACTACACCTTCCTAATAAAACTAATGCAACAATAATCCATGTCATTTTGTTTTGTTGGTAGCTTTATGAATTTATTTGTTTAGATATTTTTCAATGGAACTACAATAATAGATCTTCTAAATATTTTTCAAATTCTTCCTCACGTTCTACGGTTTCAACCTCGACCTCTGGCTTACTCCATATATTAACGCTTTCCTCTTCGTGATTATCAATATTACTGGAACTACTTTCATTCTGAGCACTTTTCGAAGAAGCAGGATTAATCATATCTAATGATTCGCTTTGCGCTTGTTGTTCTTCACTTACGACTTCTTCATCCTCATCATCTTTTTTGTTATGTTTATGTTTGGATAACTTTTTCTTTGATTTCTCCAGTCGTTTTTGCTTTTTCACTTCGCGTTTCTGGTGAGTGTAGTTCAGTTGCTTAGAGCAATCCGGACAGAGACCTATGTAGAAAGAAAATTGTAACTTATTAAGCAAGCCGGTAAGTTATATTGATGATCGTACAACTTACGTAATTTAATAAGAGCATTCATTTTTTGACCCTTTTCCATGTATGCAAAATTAACTTCCCAACTGCGTAGGGTCTCTTTCGATTGGCATTTTCGACTTCCACATATAAACTGACCCTTGCCGGAGACGACTTCTTGTTCTGTTCGCCATCTGAGAGCGATCTTTGATATTTTTTCACAAAAAACAAATTGGATTGAAATTTATCTATACACACCCACCTTATTTTCCTTGTATCTACTCAAATCCGAAATGCAATATTCCTTAAAAAGTTTGTCGTAGTACTTTTTTGCCAGTCGAGTTTCCCAAGAGTCAGGCTCGTCCTCGTCTTCCCATAGAAATCTGTGATTCTCACGGATGACATCGATATCACGTTTGTGTTTACTGTTTTGTGCTGCAGCTTTATTAAGGATAAATGTTTTAAGAATATAGTCGTGGCGTTCTTGTCCATTTAGAGATTGAATTGGAAACATTATTTGAAACTTATTCACTGGTCCACTGGTTATTATTTTGCTAAATTAGAAATAGAAAAAAGGTGTGTTTTCTTTTTGTATTTTGTTTATGTCGATTTTATAGCACTGTCAAGTTTATCCTGTCAATTTGTGTTATAATAAATGGCCGCATTCAGCTTTGAAGTGCCCGTTCGTTTATAGTATCCGCATTGACATACTATAGGTACATACATTTTTATTTCTTATTTAAATCACTATTTCTTGTTTAAATCACTATTTCTTTTCTTTTTATTTTAATTGTTATTTATTCACTCTACTCAACCTGTTTTCACAAATCACAACACAAAATACACAAACATGTGAGAAAAAAAGAAAGAAGCTCCAATGTTAAGTGTCATAAATGTTACACAATTTTTCCGCATAGCCCTCTTTGCGCTAGTGTTTTGTCCGTTAAACGTGAAACCATCGTGAAGTTGCTACTAGCAGTCCATGTATGGTATGTCAATGAGTACCCGGGCTTGTTTATGTCGGACTTGCATGAATCTGTATGTGCGAAATACGAAGAAAAGTAGAAGGGTATAAATGTATGCTAAGAAGACAAATATTCGAAACAGTAAATCATATGCATTGTGACACTTCCTATTTATGAAGGTCTCTGCATTTTTGGTGAACTATCTATCAAATTGCAATGATTTCAATATTTTCTATTCTTTTTTCTGCAAATTTGAGAATGCTGAACAAGAAAAATCCACCATTATTTTGATTTATATCAAAGGAAAGAGTAGTTAAAGTGTCTAAATATATTCTAATTTGTGGAATTATGGTTCAGTATTTGATCAACGTTTACGTAGACTTTGGTGGACTAACTGAGGTTTATAAGTACATAATTTAACATTAACATACGTTTTTGCAAAAAAAACTTATATAAGATGAACCAAACACGAACAAGCACTTGGACTCACTCTTTAACTGATGATTCCAAGTGCGTATTCTGGGACAAAACGCCAATATACCAATTTTTGATGGACTTTAGGTGGCAAAGCTATTTAGATTTTATAAATACCTTAAACTATTTTTAAACCTAACTTAATCCATTGCCGTAGTTCAGATATAAAATACAGATTTAGATAGCTTATCGAATTCAACCATGCAAGTGATTAAATTCAATATTCATCCAATTAATTGAGCTTTGATTGTAAAACTGACCATACAAATTCTTTAGCAAACATCGTTCTTGTGTAAAAGGAGAATAAAATCATATCTTCGCTGAAGGTCAAATACCTCGAAACCCTGAAAAGTTCATCCTTACCTCAATGGTGCACATTTATTAAAAGAAGTTTCCAGATCTAATGAAAAATATCTAGTTCGCTTAAGAACGATAATTTCAAAGCTAAACGCATATAAAGCAGGTCAATTTCATTGGTCTCCTGAAAAATTTACTTTTCTGGGTTACAAAGGACCTGACCAATAATCAAAATTAAAGCTCACTTTTTTAATAACCTGTACTGTAAATATTTGGTCATACCATTAACCAATTTAATAGTCAGGTTAAGGACTAACACCCATTCAAATTTTTATTGTTGGGAAACTCAACTGTGAACGCACGGGGAAATATAACTACACGGTTTCCACTATCATTTTGACAGCACACACAAAAAAGGTATTTTCAGGTCAAAACTATTAATATTTGTTGTAAAAGTCGAGCTATAAGGGATGGTGGCAGCTTTTTATAAAAAAAGTAAGTAACTTTTTATAAAAATAAGATATTTGTTTTCATATTTAATTTTTTTTTAATAAATATCAATCATTTTTAGAAAGAACTGAAAAAAATGTAAGAAGAAGTAGATCGGAAAATTGGACTGCTGGCTGAAAAAGCTAGACCAGTTGAGGATATAATAGGTTCCATGCTGAATAATGGCAAATAATTGAACAGAAGGTCTAGCCTGGGAAAATATTGCAAGAGACTTCGAATTGAAGGGGAAACAAATTAGAGATAGATGGAGCCGCTAAAGCGGGAGGCACGGGCCAATTGCACGGACAATGATAGTTGTAATGACAATTACAATGTTTGCTTCGTACAATTACTTGTAATAATTTTTAAAATATTTGTTGTATTACAGAGAAAACATCATTACCATCAACATCAATTTTACCGGAAACTAAAAAGGAAAAATCTTCCTTCGCCTAAATATAAACTTGCGCCTTAAAAACACCTTTTCGAATACAAAAATATTTGAAAAGAATTCTTTATTTTGCTGAATGCGTCACTTGATGTTTCGATATTTATCGATAACACAGCATGCTCTTATCATCACTCATCAGCTGTTTTTTTAATTTTGAAGTTTCATGTTTGTTTAGAAAGTGTTGTTTTTCAAAACGCACAAAACAAACGAAAATAAAAGTATGAAATTAAACGAAAATATTAAAATTGTAGGATCGAATGTGATTCTTGTTCCTTATGAAGCAAAACATGTGAAAAAGTAAGTTTGAGTAACATTTTCTTATTAGAAGCTTATATTGATTAATTTCATATAAAAGGTACCACAAATGGATGAAAAACCCCGAACTGCAAGAACTAACCGCCTCCGAACCACTGACGATAGAAGAAGAATATCAAATGCAAGCTACTTGGCGTAATGATGATGATAGTAAATAACAAACTAATAAAATAATCAATTCTAAATGCTTTTTAATTATAGATTCACTTTTTCTATCCCCCAGAGCTAACCTTTCTTGTAGTTTCTCGCCAGATATTTTCTGATACCCAAGACGAAATAGAATCCCTAGTTGGTGATACAAATCTATTTTTACGTATTGATGAAGATGAGGAAAATAATAAGGAAATTCGAGTTGCTGAAGCTGAGATAATGATTGCAGAAACTGCATTCCGTGGCCAGCGATTAGGATGGGAGGCAATGTTACTCTTGTTGAAATATGCTCAAAAACATCTGCCTATAGACAAGTTTGAAGTTAAAATAGGATTTGATAATGTAAAGAGCATAAATATGTTTGGTAAAATGAAATTTGTAGAATCATATCGAACGGATGTCTTCAAAGAAGTTACAATGGAACGGCCAGTCACAAAAGACTGGATCAGTTGGTTAGACGAACAAGTGCAATTAACTGTGGAAAAGTATAACAACCACCTGTAATAAACATACAAAAAAAAGAAAAAATATTTTGTTCATTATGTATATTTCTGATTACTGAAATGCGCTCAGATTTGTGTAGAAAATCAAAGTTTTTTTCAATTCCTTTTAACTGGTACGAAAACCAACTACATGGAGCCAAGTTGTGGTCACCCAAAAAGTATAAAATCAAAACAAATGCACTTATTTCCGGTAAGTTATTATCTACTTATATGTACAACAAATTGTTGTACTTTTCTCGCTTTACCAAACTATAACTATCCCAAGTCAAGTACACCAAATTGAAACTGAATATAATTCTTATATTATCGTATTCGTTCAATGTTTTGTTATTTTATAGGCGTATTTAATTATATAATCTTTATGTGAGGTAGATTATGCATTGGTAATGTCCATTTAAATATATTTTCATATTTAATGTGAAATTACTTCAGAATAATTAGTCTTGTTTTGATTCATTGGACTAGCATTACCTTTGTTAACCTTGCTTAAAACATAAAAGGGCAAACACTTAGTGCCTATACTGCTGGCTGACAAAAGAACGATTTTGTAAGTTGACTTCAGCCAGACTAACACTAATCTTCCTCCAAAATAAAAGAAAATAGTGGAGTAAAAGCATGAGTATCTACTAAGTAAAGCGGGTTGTTTCAAACAATAGACACAATCTTAAGGAAACCCCTTTCCACAATGAACAACGCCTTATTATCAGTTGTGTAAACTATCCTGTTGATTTAAATCGTTCTGTGAATAAAATAATTGTAGTAAAAACCGACAAGAAACTCTAACTTACTATTCTGCCCTGTCACGAGTTCCATCGTAATCGTAAACTTTTACTAATCCCGAAAAAACTACTACCAAAAACGTTCGTAGTACAATTTTGCACTATGAACGGATTTCGTGATAGGCCTGATTATTATCATCAGAGAAACAAGATCAAGTTTTGTTTTATGCGTTGGAAGTTTGTTAAATTACTACAACAATTTGTAGCTAAATGCTCATAACCACAATATGAATTTAAATAAATAATTTGATCTTGACGCAAGCCTTAGATAGCCAATATATTATTACTACTTATTCCAAAAGAAATTGTGTTCTAGTTTATGCACTTTTAAAATCCAAATTCATGCCAACATGAAAAAAGAAGTTATTTGTCTATAAAACAAAAATCAATAGAATCAAGCCACTATAATCGTTAGGTTTTAATTTTTGCTAAGCAATTTTCTCTCATGATATCTATCGTATGTGTTCATAAATATATGCATGTCGATATCGATACTGCTTAAATTCAAGATTTGCTGTTGATTTGACCTTGTTCTAATAAATGCAAAAACAAAAACTGTACCTATCAGAATATATAGAAATTATTTAAATAAGTCAAGTTCTGTTATAGTATACTTTACGTATACATTCAATTCTCGTTATTTGAAATAAATGTTACCCTCTCTTCTTTCCAAATGGCGAATAATTGTTCTCAAACAAACACTCGAATAAATATGTATTAATTTTGTCATATCTGCTAATTTAATATTTATGTTCATTGGGTATATACAAATTTCTGAATCTACTTCGTGTGACTAGTTATTCTGTATCTCCAAAAATGTTGTTAAAAATATTTATAAATATAATATGAAAATTGGTTACATTACCTATACATTTTATATAGAACAAGATATTTGTTCTCCAGTTGTATATGTACCCAAGATTTCACCTGCAAAAATACTTTCAGGTGCCACTAACAAGTTTTTAATGTGCACAACAATAGAGCACCAGGGTCAGAGCCGAGAAAATGAGGGTGAAAAAAAGATATCACGAATCGATCAACAAATCTTTGAATACTTTCCTTTTTGTTTAAAATTTAATTCTTGCCTATTTCCTATGTATTAAGAATTTTCTTAGTTTTCTTGAGAAAATCAAACAAACATTTTGGAAGGCAATATAAGAACAAAACGAACTTATCCAAGGAAAAACTTAATTAATTAAAACAAGCAAAATAAAGTATAAATTTCTCACACAACGCTGTTAAGACTAATTATTAAAAAAAAAAAACAAAATTAATAAGATAATTTATTATAGGCGCAGCAAGAAATAACTTCGGTTGTGTGCACATTTTAACAACAATTACAATTACTCTTGAGTACTTGCCTCCTCACCAACAAAATGCCTTATGGTATAGTGACAGACGATGTCACTGCTTGTTGTTATATCAAAAATGTTTATCTAAAAGTTTGTATATCCAAAGTAGGTATTACTCTCTTCAGCTTATCCTACCCTATATTAATAGTTGATTTAATAAAAACTTTAAGTTATCAGTTGTTTTGTTTAAAACATTAAAAACATTCCTCTTATCTACACAAGTGTGTTAGGTAAGTACCTAATACCTATAGCTTTACCAGATTTCGTGTCAAACCATTTGTCATTGTACTTTCAAGCGTTCTCCAATACGGTCGCAACACTTTGAAATATTAACTTTTAACCAAAATGTCAGGCTTAAAAAAGGAAAAAATCGGAATTATTGGAAGGTTTGTATTAATATATCTGTTTTTGTTTTCCTTTTATAATGTAACTTTTATGTTTAGTGGTTTAATTGGACGCTCATGGTCAATGCTGTTTGCATCAGTAGGTTATCAAGTAATGCTGTATGATATTTTGCCAGAACAAATTCAAGCAGCTTTGCGTGAGACCGAAAAAGAATTAGCTTCTCTGGAGTCGAGGGGTATACTCCGTGGAAAATTGACCAGTCAGCAACAATTCAAGTGCATTTCGGCTACAAATGATCTCAAAGAATTAGCCAAGGATGCTATATTCATTCAGGAATGTATACCTGAGAGGTTGGAAATGAAGCAAAGCCTGTATTTGGATCTTGATAAAGTTGTTGAAGCAAAAACAATTATGTCAAGCTCAACAAGTACTTTCTTGCCTTCGTTATTTAGCAAAGATTTAAAGCACAGAGAGAACGTAAGTGTTGTTTTTTTTATTAATGATTATTTGTTGTTTGTTTTCAGTATTGTTGTTTGCATTAGCGATTAAACTTATTGTTTCAAGTGTAGGTATGAATGATATGGTAGAGGTAGATGTTTTAATCAAGTCGGTTTTTTAATCAAAATATAATATTAGTTTTGTTTTTGTTATTGAAAATACATTCAAATCAAAAATAATCATTTTGCCTATGGAAAGTTTGCATAATTATTTAAAGTATAAGCTTTTGTATTTTTTAGTATGTATATAAATATGCATACAAATCGTACTGGTTAATAAGCTTTTTGAAATCGAAATCGAATTTTCCAATTTAATTTTAATTTTGGGCTTTGATTACAAATCCGCTTCTAGGATTTGTCCCAACAAAAATTAAATTTGACTTTACCTAGAAACTCCCGACGGAGATAGCTCCCTCTGTGTGAAACCAGATAGATCCCCCTTAATTTTTTCATTTGAGAGTTAATCCAGATGGGAGTTGGGTTGTTATGAACATGCGTCACCTACCTACCACTTGTCGCATAGTGTATGATGACTTGCACACTCTTTGGGTTACATAGAATAAAGTTACATATCGGAATTTTTAATATAGTAGCAAAGATATGGAAGTTAGTTCGCTTGAGATCTTGTTCAATACGATTTAAGTTCAATTTTTAGGACTGTGTTTATATAATATAACTTCCAATTTTGATGGGAGTTAGCTCTTTTGGGAATTAGTTCTTAGGACCGAGTATCTCCGGTCTTATTTTCAATATAAATAAATACACATTTACATAGTTTATGCAGGAACAAAAACTTAACGACAGGATAACCGAATTCCACTTAAAATGCATACATATCACTCATCCCGATCCCGTATTTACCAACAACAACAAGTTTACTTCGAATATGGCACAACTTAATGCATACAAATTAAAGAATTAATAACTCTTGTTTTCACTATTGACATTGAAAATGTGGACCTCAAGTTGTTTTAAGCTTATTAATTGTTTTTATTTTTTATATTAAAATTAATTTAATTATTTCACAGATTGTCGTTTCTCACCCCATTAATCCCCCATACTATGTACCACTAGTTGAAGTCGTACCTGCCCCGTGGACCAAACCTGAAGTAGTCATAAAGACTCGCGCTCTTTTAGAAGAAATTGGTCAGAAGCCAGTTACACTTAGTCGTGAAATCGAAGGATTTGCCTTGAATCGTATTCAATATGCTATTTTGAACGAAACATACCGTTTGGTCGAAGCTGGAATTCTAAATGTAAAAGATATCGAAAGTGTAATGTCCGATGGTCTGGGCATGCGTTATGCTTTCTTGGGTCCCTTAGAAACAGCACATTTAAATGCTGAAGGAATGTCCAATTACTTTGAACGTTATTCACCGACAATGTATGCTGTGTCACAAACAATGGGTCCAACACCAAAAATGGGAGGTGCTACTGGTGCTGAAATTGCTAAACAATTAGAAGCCATGGTGCCATTAGATAAGTTGGCCGAAAGACGCGCATATCGCGATAGTTGTTTGACCAAGTTAAGCATCCTGAAAAATGATATCAAAAAAGGATTTTAAATATTCGAATATTTGTTTTTGAAATTTGCATTTTATTTACAAAAAAAAAGAAAGAAAAAAACTCAAGACTTGTATAAAACAAACAATAAATTGAATATCAACAATATGGATACGTGTTTTCTTTTCAGTTTCTATATAACAAGCTTAATTCATACTTAATCACTACTTATATGTAGATGCATAATACATAATATTTATGAGAAAAAGGTTTTTTCTTAAATTAAAGTAAAAGTTCTTTATAAAGGAAGAAAAGTTCGTGGGCAATAAATGGAGGATTTAGATTGTTTATAAATTAATACGTTTTAAGTATCAGTCGATTATTAAGTGGTTTTGATAAACCTCGAAACCACTTGTTGTCTCAGGTGCAATATATGCGAAAAGATTTTAATGGATGGACCCAATTTAAGTTTCAAAATGTCTGTGAGATCTGATTGATGCATGCTTAGCAGTGCTGCACCATCAATATCTTCGCGCTTAAAGAGGTGTCCGATGGGATGGCACTTTGTGGATATATAATGAGCTGTTTCATCTGTTGTCCACTCGAGTGGATTCTTTCTGATACAAGAAGAACTGAAATTGCCATTATCACGCCAAATCATGTAGTTTTGTTTAAGTCTTGGACCATAATCACAAAGATATTCACGAGCAATCTTAATTTCTTTTTCTAATGTAGGTTCACTCTGTTGCTGTTTTTCAACTTTGATGGCGGTGGTTGCTGCAGTGGTAGTTGTGCTGGTTGGGGTTGATTTTCTTTTTTCAGTAGACCGTTTCTTTTCAGAATGTGATTTCTTTTTATCAAATTCTTGCTTTAAATGTTCATCAAGTTCGGATGGTTGAACTTCAGTATCTTGTTTGATTAACAATTTTTCCTCGTATGTATACCTAAAAGTTAATAATTGATTATTTTGTTTAATTTGTGGTAAATTAATAGCTTACCTCCCAACTTCATCTACTCGCGATGGTCGCTCAATTTCTATACACCAATTCTTTGCTTCGTATGGGCAGGTGTCCATGTTCGCATGGAAATAAACATCAACACGTTTTGCATGACCAATTCCACGACAACCATATACCGGACATGGCATCACTACACTCAGTTGTTCAAAATCTAAAATCGAAAATTCATTGAATGAATTCTGTTCAGCTTGAAAAGTATACTTTTTGTTTTGTTTTTAACTTACCTGGTGGTGGCTCTAGATTATGACCAGTTTCTTCTGCCCACCTTATGGGATGTATATCTGGGCTATCATCACTAACCCAATAAGTCAATTCATTGGGCCAGCCATCCAAGTGTACCAACACTTTATACTCATCTCGACACAACACTGTTGCGGGACGAATGAGCGATGGATTTTTAAAATCAACAACTTCCAATTTCATTCCAGTATTGAACTCAATCGGATCACGTCGTAAGAACATCGCCGGCGAAGCTGCTTCGCTACGCATAAACTCAAGATATTCTGGCCAATCGAAGTACTCATCCCAGTCGGGTGGCGGAACAAGTTCCAAGTTGTTGTGCTTGTGCCAACCAATGGGATGTATATAGGGGGAATTTATGTCAATCCAATAGTCATAGCTCTCATCCCAACCATCAAAGTGCACCAATATTCGATTGTCCAACACATCAGCAACTGTAGCAACGCAAACTTTTCCTGTATTCTTTAGATCGATTGCTTCCAGGCGCATACCAACTTTGAAAGGGTTTCTCTTTGACTAAAGTTAAACAAAATTACATTATAATAATTATAACTTAATTGAGGATCAAAAACTTACCGACGAATTTAAATGCGTAAATAGACTTCTTAACGCCGGCTTGGAATTGGTGCTATTCAGATACGTGGGCCAATTGAAAGTCAATAAGTTCATACCTTTGGGTGGCTGCAGAATTCGGTTTGTTTTTGAACACCAACCTGGTGGGAATATGTCCATGGAATCAGCATTCACCCAAAAGTTGTGAATCTTAGAATAACCATCGAATTGCAACTTCAGACGATAACCTTTCTTCTCGACTACAGTACAGACACAGAATAAAGAATTATGCTCTGGATCAATGGCTTCAAGTTTCATCCCAACTTCAAATAAGTTATCTCCGCATGGGTAAGGATTTAAAAATAGATCAACGGGAGCCGGCTGGGCATTGGTTGTGTTCAAGTATGCGGCCCAAGTGAAGAAACGTTTTGGTTTAATTTGTATTTCAGGACTAACGACGACGGTGGGCTGCGGAGATGTTTTGATTTTCTTAAATCGTTCTCGAACTTCTTTTTCGCGGCATTTAATGGAAATTTTTGATCGTTTGCGCGTTTCGCGCCGAAAGCAGTCGTATGAACAAAAGTCTGGAGCAAGGAAATCAACGGCAGGTCCATGGCACTCACATCGTCGACAGCAGTACAAAGCATTTGAATAGTCAGAACTCTTGGCAGTCGAATTACGTTCGAAAATAGGTTTCTCATAAGCTGTATGGGGCTTATTTCTTTGTTGACATTTTTCAGCAATTTGAAGAAGATTCAATTCGTTCAATTGAAACCTCATTTCACTTTGCTTGCAAATTCCAACACGTTCCTTCCAAGTGAGCATATTGAAAGTTGATAGCATTCCCAGAACCATGTTCATATGTGCAGGGTTAGAGTATACCGATGTCCTTTCCACAGGTTTTGTCGCTTCCTTGGACTCTTTTTGAGGAATTATTTCAAAGCTACTGTTGTTGCTACTCGAGGATGGAATCATTTCTACTTTGTCATTGCAAAGTAAAGACATACTTGTGGCAGTTGGAGTTACGTCAACTGCAGACGACGAAGGTTCCCTCTTTATTTTTGTTGCTTCTTCCAAAGTGAGTTGTTCGACGGCTTTTTGCAATAATTCTCCATCGGAAGCGGTTGAGAGTCGCCTATTTTTACGAGGCCGACCACGTTTTTTGATTGGATTTCCCACAGCTGTCATTGATTTTGAACGCTTGGTTCTGGGACTGGTATGCAATAATCGTGCCAGACTATTTACTTTCAATAAAGACTGCTGCCGAGTCTTGACTGGATAACCAGGTGGTGTTTTTGGTGGTGTCTTCAAAACATTTGTAGGGGAAGGTTGTTTAATGAGCAAACTCTTTTGACCACCTTCGTTGGCGTTGGCACATTCATCAAGTGACATTCGATGTTCTGCGCCATTTCCAAAAACACTTTTTACTTGTTTAGGACAGTTTTTCTTGTCAATCGACACCAAAGATGGTAGATTTTTTGTTTGTTTGCAGCTCATTGTTGCACTTTTAGTTAAAGTAACAGTTGACGAAATTTGCGTTACTTCCATTGGTAATGGTGTTTCTGAGCTACTAAGACAGGTTCGTATGATAGTCATTGGTTTGGTGTCCATGTTATTGGTAGGTATTATTTGAATATCTCTGATACTTGCCCGTCTGTTTGTTAATTGTGCGGCGCTAGTTTTTATTTGAACATCTCTGAAACTTTGACGTCTTTTTGTCAATTGTTCAGCCGTTGGTCTTTGCAATAATGTTGGAGTGAAATTCTTATTACAACTGCTTGCTGAGTTCGAGTTCCCATTTAATGTTTTATAAATAATATGACTGCTTGGCGATGTTTGCTGCATTCCAATGGAAGTGGTTGGCGATGGAAAAGTCTTATGTTGAATCATTGGAAGAGGTCTTTTTATGAATGTGTGTTTTTCCTGCAAATAAATAAAAACAAATTATTAAACAAATAATATTTCAGTATTTTAATTTGTGTTTATCTTTTACATAAAAAGAACCGTAAAAATAAACAAACAAAACAAATTACAAATATTTTGCTGTATTTTAAAAGATGTTATTTTTACAACGTTACTACTACGAGTAAATTAATTTATTTTTTAGTGCAGTTCCAAACTAAACAAAATGAAACTATACTAAAAAAGCAAGTTAAATAAAAACAAAACAATTCTTAAAAAGAACCCAATTAATTTCACAAAATATAATAAATAATATATTTAGTTCACTTTTTTTCCTATGGCTACAAAATGTAATACATTTTGTGTAAAGAACAACCGCGATGCAAAAAGTTTTTATACTTTTAACTTCATAACATTCATAACCATGAAAAGTAATCGTTATAATACATTTTTGAAACTCAAACAAAAAATCAAAAAAATTACCTTAACTAGTAAATAAGTTTTCAAATTTGTTGTTCTGGTAATAATTATTAAATCTCTATGCTTTTGATTCTCTTGAAGTTACTTTAACACTCATTGGAAAATTTTAAATAGAGATGCTTTTATTTAAAAATCATAGGTATCTGACTAATTACCTAATTACATACCTGGATTAACTTAACTTGCCAATAACAGGAGCAATAATAAATATACATTATACCTGACACAGACACAAGACACTTTAGTTAAATGAGGATACGAAATTTTTCTAGGAAATATTTGGATGGTTTTATTGTGCTTAGTAAGAATTTGAATGATCGTAAGAAATAATAGGTCCGTTCGCCAACCCTCCTGAAATAGTCCAATTTTACTAAAAAATACGAATTTTAACCAAATCCTGTTCGCGTACTCAAAAATTTCGTAGTTTTTCGTAAAAGAGAGCGCTCCTGAGAGAGTAAACTATTTCCCCAACCTACGAATTTTAGCTCAAGAAATTTCTTTGGGCTGATTTGTGAAAATTTAAAATTTGATAGAAATTCAAATAAATTTAATAAATTGCTCGCTTTTGCTGTCAGTTATAAAATTTAAAAACAAATTTTCAAAGAACAGCAAAAAGACAGTAATACTGTGTGAAAAATTTGTTGTTTTCCCGTTCGCTTACTTTTTTGTAGTTTTTTTTTTTTGGTGAGAGAATTTTACCCCACTCTTTAAAATATTTCTTTTTACGAATTTTAGTGCAGAAAGTACGCGAACGGACCTAATATACATAGTTATTTAAAGGATTATATTTTTACTAAATTCTGTTTTTTTTATTTTTGCAGTTGGGGTTATTTTCAGCTTTTATGATATTTTGTGACCTAAGAAAAAGGTACCAATTTAATTTTTACCATTTTAAGTTTATTATTAGGCGTGGAAATTTAAAATTTGTTTAAAATATATTTTGTATTTTCGTTTACTCTTAAAAGTGCAGTTTTCCATTGGTAATTTTTTTATGGCACGTGAAAAACGTTTTAAAATTGTCTTACTTTGTCATTGATGTACTTTTTTAGGTAAAACTAGTGCCAGTCGATGTAAATGTCAATTTTTATTCAAATTTATATTTGCTTAATGCTTTCTACATGCATAATATGAGCCAGATATATCATCTTATAAATTTAAAAGATTTTTTTCTAAAATGTTTACAATTTAATTACAATAAGCAAATCATAAATCTCTACATATTCTTCGAAATAAATCGATTATTTTTTATTTCTAGTTTATACCAATGGAAAACACGATTAACAGAATTTGTATATTTTTTTTTTCGAAAGTAAATAAAAACCTGTTCACAAAAAAAGTTCTCTTTGCAATCTCATGACACTTGCCAGTTAATTGGTGCTTCAAAATAGCCCGGTGTTAAATCTAGAACTAGTTTAGGGTGAGTTCATGACGACTTCAGATCCTAAAAACTAGAGAATTTCCGTGTCAAGATGAATTCTGTTTAACAAGACACTTTTGGACGACCGACTTTAGAGCTAAACGAACTAACCTAATCGCACGTGCTGCCATGGTCACCCAGATCTCAAATAAAATATATATATATGTACATATATGTATGTAGTGTTTTGATAAATAAAACCATTTACAGGTGTACCTAATTAAATTGTATAGGTACTAAAATAAAAACAAAGTCAACCATAGTGTAACTAAACATTTTTTTTCAAATGTTTTTATAACTACTCATAAGTACATTTTAAGCAACTAATTGATGATACCTACCAACATTAAAATAGATACAATGGTCGCTAGTTATGAAGCCGAACTCAACCTAAGCATTTACACAACTAGTTAGGTACCCATGTATATTTCGATGTGACGAAATGAATAAAAATACTCGAACACAGGTTTTACGTCATTTTATCACACACAAGTAACTCCATACGTACCTACATAGAAATATGTAAACATTACTTTTATGAAATAAATGTTTAAACATTACACTGAATTTATTCTTAGCTCATGTTTTTTCATAGCAATCTCCTCCTTATTTTGTTTTTATTTTGTACTACTTGTTCAACCAACATAAAATTGTAAAAACACTTTTTTAACTAACCCAACTTTTCAATTTTCAATTAACTGATTTGCAACTCTTAACAAGAAAAATAGGTATATTTAGAGAGGTAAGTACACTAACTACATCAAAACAATGTTATCACTCTAATTTACTTAGCTCTGCGTAATACCTATGTACATACATACATAATAAATATTTATTCATTTTATATAATCATGCATCCTTCCAAAACAATATCTATCTAAAGCAACTTCAGTAACCTTTGATAGCAATTTCGTACCCATTTAAAAAAAAATATTCCTTGCAAAAAAAAGATACAATTTCATGTAAGCAACAATCGTTTGTTATGTAAGGTTTAAGGAGCTGAGGCGAAGAACAAAAATATAAGATTCGCGTGGGTTATCTCAAAATAGTAAATCGATTTTATGAAAAATATCAACAACAGAAGAGGAAAAAAACTCAAATGCACTTACCAATATTGGGGTGGGCAGCTTAATAAGGCTTTGTTGGCCAACGGCAGGAGAGGTGGTTACTACAGTCGAGGTGCCTATGCCAATTTGCAGTGGCTGTTGCTTCTGCGATTTGCAATCGCTGTTCCGAGCTAAAGATGAAGATTGCTGCTGATTTTGTTGCTGTGATTTGACAACCGCGTCAGCATTGGGTCGAGCTATTGCCTTAACGATACTGTTTGATGTGGAAGTTATAAATGTTGATGTTGCTGTAGTTGGTGCTTGAATATTTGTAGCAATTTTCTTCAGAACTGATTGTTGATTTTGGTTTTGGTTATTAGACGGTCCAACACCAATGACTTGTTTAATTAAAGCCTTATCTCCAAAAAGCGCTGGTGTGATCATTTTCTGATCTTTTATTTCAATTAAATTATTAGAAATGTGAGAGGAAACGCCACCGCCGCCGCTACAGCTTGTCCCACTAGTACCAGCACCAGGTACCAGTATTCGTTTATGTAAAGAATGTTCTGTTGTTGTTGTCGTCGTTTCGATTGGATTCATTTTTGCGATAGTTTTAAGTTATATAAATCCATAGACTGGATGCAGTATTTTATTTATTTCACTTTGAAAATATTTATGCAATTCTAAGGATAATTTACGAAGTGTTAATTAATTAACTTCTCACAGTGCGTCGACGAAAACGATGTTAACTTACAATTTTTGCTTCTCTTTTTATCAACAAAACCGACGAATTCTGATATATTCGACAGGCAGAGTCATCTAGTGTAGAAATGTCAGTAGCTATGCAATAGAGATGAACAAAAAGAAAATTGTATGAAAAATGAGTTTCGTTCATTAATTCATTGGGATGGGGAATGAACTGTATGCAGTTTCGAAATATGTTTCGTTTTAACTTTTTATTTTAAAAATATTTACTTTTTTTGTATAAAAATTATGATTTTATGAATAATTTCGAAATAAGTTGTTTATCAACTTTATAGTTTCATTCAAAGAAAGAATAGAAATTGTTGTTTTGTGAAAACTAATTTCCACCAAGAAACGTTGTAGATTCAAAAGAGTGCGTGCAGAAAAATAGACAGATCATGTCTGATAAGTTATTGGTTTGAATTAAATACAAATATTAAACTAATGATTGAAAAAGTAAAGTGAATAAAAAGCCTTAAAAAATTGTTTTTTATTTATTCAAAAATTATTTTATATTGTGATTTATAAATACAAAATACATACATATATAGGAATTCAATTAAAGCAATCACAAATGTGAGACGTAGCTACTTACCTTTGTTGAACACAAGACTGCAGTTCTTTTATTGGATTTGAATTTGTTTACACTGATTTAAGAATAAATGAAGGATACATTTAAAAAGAAAAATAATTTTTCTATTTCAATCGATATTTTGTTGATTTTGTTTAGGAATTTATTATTTGTTTTTGGGAGGAAAATCGTCCTTAATGCAGCAAGCGACTGTGCACAGTGGTAAATGATTTTTTTATTTTTTCAGCTAGAGATATGATTTTGACAGATCGAATGAATTGTAATGGATGGGATGAACCGGAAAATGGATAATGAATCATATCTATTCTAGGACATATTTAATTTTTGACAGTGAATTGTTTATTCTCTTAACGGATATTTAGTTTGAAAATGAGTTATAAAAATTAATTGTTTATTTTAAAATATTAACAATTTTCTTTTTTAGTTCTAAATTAAAATTTTAACAATTTGAATCGTAAAACATTTGTCAGATTTAAAAGAATAAATAAAGTATTTTCGATTTTCTATCGAATAAAAATAAAAATAAATTGAACCTATAGATGGGCTGTTTTAGTGGTTCGTAATTATATGATGTGAATAATTAAAAAGCATTGAAATTATTCTTTTGAATATCTGAACGAAGACGTGATGAGGTGGTTGTTGCTTAAAAACAGGTTCTGAATATATAATTAAAATTATACCTATGCCCGTTTCGTAAATGTAAATATAACTTTTATAATTTATTATTTCCTTTATATTAAATATAATAGAATGTGTCAATCCAAGTATTGGCTGTCACTTTTGATATTGAAACAAAAAAGAGTTGCAAAAAACTGCATTTTGAAGAATATGCAACTAGGGTGCTTAAATAATATTTAAAAAATGCCATAAGTTTCTCAAGACACTATTTTTTCTTCAGTTTAAAGATGTTTTTAGCACTATGCTCCACGACACACATATTTGATGTTGATTTGTTGGGATGGTTACGAAATCAATGTGTCATAAATTTGAATTGACTGCTGAAGTAATGCCTAGCTGGTGGGTGAACAAAAACAAAATATACATATATTTATTAAAATATGTCATGTGACTGACAGTGTGCCATTTTTTAGGTTTTGATAGATGTACATAACTAAAAAAACGTCAATGATGTTATCTCAATAGTATGTATCTTGGATAATGTTCGTCCGTATATTAAAATGTTTCGAGTTTTATTTTTGCAGACAAATTATGTGGAGACTTTTGTATGCCTGTTTGGTAACATGAACTTTTAATACAAACGTTCCCATTTTGGGCGTGAAAAATTATTTCCAGTGTGTTAGAAGAAAAGTTTTTCGTGGACTGCTTTTTTGGTAATGACATTTGAATATTGATTAACATTGGACATTCATTCATCATACGGTTTTATAGGTATGCTTTGGAAGTTATCCAAATTGTCAATAAAATAGTATTTCTGTCCTATTTATTATCTTAACTGTAATTACAAAAAAAAACAACATAAATCACTTTTACTGTATTACTCTTTTTGCTTTTATTTGGAGAAAAATGTTTTCATTGAGCGAAATTGACAGTTAACATATTTTTTCTGAAAAAAGTCTCAACTTTAAAAATATACCAGAAGTCATTCAACAAGCTTATTAATTTCAAATAAAGAGTTATTTTAAATGAAACCTAACCTACAATAATTATAAAAACAAAGTCGAATCTCTGGCTTACAATGAGGATAAAATAGTTGTTGAAGATCTTTTAATGAGTTTTTGTGTTTCTTTCAGATACTTTCACCTTTCACACAAAGAAACAGAATTAAATACACAAATAAATTAGAAAACAAACTGAAATGTAGATGTAGTGAAATGTTATTAGAGGAATGTTTGTTTTTGTTTTTTTTTTCTCCAACTATATTCGCTTAGGTCAGTTCAAAATGATATTATTGTTAGAAATAAGGAATGTTAAAATTATAAGGGAGTAACAAGTCTTTACACCTGTTAGAGCATTTGTAATTTCAGCTTTAAGAGGTTACCACAATTAGAAGGTAATAACTAATATGGAATAGCTATGCACTTTTAATGTAATTTCGGAATTAAAATTTGATAAATTGTAGTCAATTGCGGAAAGTAAAAGATTTTTACTTTGAGATATAACAATGAATAGATTACAATAAATAAAAGATAGCACTGGTCGACAAGGTTTTTCTACTGGCATTGAAATTGCACTTTTCTAAAGAGTTTTGGAGGCCTTAATTTAAATCCGACTTTAAAATTAATGTATCACATCAGGTTTTTCAGATATTACTTTTTAAAATGCGAAAAAACACATATATTCGGCTTTTTGAGCCTGTCTAAATTTATTAAGTAGCTTTTTTTTTTAATAAAATCCGTGAATGTTTTCCAAATCTAAAATCCGTTTATTCAATATTCAATTGAAATATTTATATTATTTCATATAATATTCGAAAAAAACTTCAAAATTTGTTAGATACATGTCTTACAAAAAACTAAAAGAAACGCTTAACCACTTTTGCTAAAATAGTTTTCAACAGAAAAAGGCAAAACGGTTTGAAAGTAAGTTTGGTTCTTGTAACGAATCTGTTGTCTAAATAATTCTATTATAGCAAGTTTTTGAAATATATTAAAAAATGTAAAAATGATGTTGAAAACGGGTGTTTTTAAAACTTGAGCAAATAGTTAAAATATGAGTTATTGGATTCGAAATCAGCACTAAAAATGTAGTCCAAAACGTAATTTAAAAAACTATTAAAGTATCAAATTCAAGTTTTTTTCGAGACTTCATATAGATTCAAATAAAGACTCATAACTAATGCGAATTTCCAGAAACTAAGCAAGATACTAAAATCCTTTGAATTGTATCCAAAAGAGAAAGGTTTGTACTTTTCAAAATCATCATACAATTATTGTTAAGAGATATTTTGAGTTTGAACTTAGGCTTAAAAAACCCGTTTTTGTTTGTTTTTAGCATTTTTAAAGGGGCATATTTTAGAAACCTGATGTGATAGAAAAATTAAAAGGTTAGATTCGAATTTAGGACATCTTAATCCTTTTAAACAGTATTCCTTTGTTTGTGCAACAGGAAAAAAACGTAATTTTGTCAACCAGTGTAGTCAAAAGATTTAGTGCCATTTTTTGTCTGGATTCGTAAAATTTTCTGACAATGATGGAATTTGTGATAGGACTGAACCTAATATTTAATACTTAAGAAAACTGTTTTAGATTCCAAATTAAATTGCATAATCAAATAGAACTTTGCATTTATTTTTCAAAAAAATACCCTTAGAAAGTTCAAAAATCAATTGATTTTTATTTCATGGTTTATAATTACAATTTTCAAAAGTTAAGATATAAGAAATAAGATATGGGTATATAAACATTGCATTGTTATCTAACCAAGGAAAAATGAAAATTATTAAACAAAAGTTATGAATTATAGTTTTTAAATATAATTTTAAACTGAAGAGCAAAATAATTAAAATAATCTACAAAAATCATGTGATTCAAAAGAGTTTCTACGTGCTTCTTAACGAATTTGCATTCTACGGACCTAATCTTTACTATAAAACTGACCACAAACGACCGATATATTTGACTCCGAATAATATAAGATCATCATCATGGATATAGAGATCCTATTAATGCATATTCTTTATGATGAAGGATCTCATTCATGCAAAGAAATGTTCTTCTTATCTCTTTCAAAATTGGACATTATTCTATGAAATGCATTTACAATTTCCAAATGGAGCAAATAATGAAATTCGGAAATGAAAATCGGAAGAAACTCAACCGTAGTCGATTCATGGAGATTATATCTGAGCTAATTGTGTTTTAGATTTCAGTCAAAGCCAATTCCTTTTTATGGATTTTGACTATTCTAACTAAACACATACAATTACTTTTTTCTTCAAACTTTATAAACTCGACTTAAGTTTAACTTGATTCAATCCATGATAGTATTTGTTTAGTTGACTTCATATTTACGAAACGAAAGACATTTTTAATGTTTTGTTTTCGAAGTAAAGTTAAGTTAACTATTATAGAATCACAACTGAATTAACAAAATTTATTTTTTAGCAACTACCAGATTTCAAAAACGACAAAATTAACTAACTAAATATCCAAATTATGAACTCCCTGCATCTGTATTCTCAATACAATGTCAAATATATCTATGAATTTTCAAAAAATGATAATTCTTAAAACTTGGTTCAGCTCCTCTAATGTGGTATCTAAAAACCAGTCTTACTTTATTAAAATCCAAGATCAGTTATTTTTTTTTTAATATCTTATATTTTATTTTATAAATCTTTCGAAATCAGTTCTTAGTTTTGTAGGTTTTTTTTCTAGTTTGTATGAACAAATTAAATGTGTACAAAAATAAATGCTCAATATCATCCATTATTTCAAAAAAACATTAGTTTCTAGAATTACTAACACCGTTCTAACAAAACAGCAATTCCTTGTCCTCCGCCAATGCAAGCTGATCCTACGGCATACTTAAGGTTTTTACGTCTGTAAAGAATGATTTTTGTTAAACATTTTTAAGTTCTTAGAAGAATTATTAAATTCTTACTGTAATTCATGAGCCAAATGACCAGTTATACGAGCTCCACTAGCAGCCAAAGGATGTCCTAAAGCAATTGCTCCACCATTTAAATTCAATTTATTAATATCGAGTTTTAAGGCATCCATACAGGCTAATGTTTGTGCACTGAAGGCTTCATTGATCTATTAAAATTAAAAAAAAATAATACGCATTTTTAACTTTTGTGTTTTTTAAATTATTAAAAAATTTTCTTACTTCAACTAAATCCATATCTTCCAATTTAAGTCCAGTTGCTTTAAGTACATTCTCGATTGCTGGCACTGGACCAATTCCCATGATTTCTGGTTGCACTCCAACATAAGAATAACCGACAAAACGTGCCAATGGCTTCAAATTATATTCTTTGACAGCATCTTCAGATGCCAATACAACAGCTGCAGCACCATCACAAATACCCTTTAAATATAGAGCATTATAAAGCTTATTATTGGAAGAATCATAGATTTAATGCAACTTACAGAAGCGGTTCCGGCTGTAACAACTCCATTCTTCTTGAAAAGTGAGGGAAGTTTGTTGAGACCTTCAATTGTTGTTTGGGGTCTGAAAAAAAAATGTTACGTATAATTTATATTTTTGAATTAATATAATTTTGAATAGATGAATTAATTAATCCCAATTATCTCACCTTGGATGTTCATCGACGACAAAGTCGATTTCCTTGCCCTTGACCTTAATCTTAAATGGTGTGATTTCCGACTTAAAGACACCATCGTCTTGAGCCTTCTTCCAGTTTACTTGAGACCTCAAAGCAAATTCATCAACTCGATCTTTTGCGATTTTATACTTTTCAGCCAAATTTTCAGCTGTGAGTGCCATTGGCAATTTGCAGTAAGTATCGGTAAGTCCAACCCACAGACCATCTTCTAGAGTGTAGTTAGCTCCCAGAGTTGTTCCAAAACGAATGTTTCTAGCAACAAATGGAGCCTGAGACATACTGTCCACACCACCGGTTAAGGCTATCTTTGCCGATCCCATAATAATGTCCTGAACACCATTGATCACTGCTTGAAAGCCAGAACCACACAGCCGATTAACACCTAGAGCTGGTTTTTCAATTGGTACTCCGCAATGCAGAGCAACATGACGGGGAATAAAAATACCATCTGATGAAGAAATCTAAAAAAAATAAAGACAAGTTATTGTAGGAAGAATTTGGATTTGTTACACATTTGAGAACTCACAGAAAGAACATTTCCAATAATTGTGGTATCAACTTGGTCTCCCTTTAAACCAGATGACTCAAGAGCAGCCTTGGCTGCAGTTGTTTGCAATTGAGTTTGATGGACATTTTTAAGAGTTCCACCGAATGTACCAAAAGCTGTGCGCTTAGCACCAACAATAAATATTCCTGAAAAAAAAAAATAAAATATTTGTAATTAACTTTGCAGCATTTTTTTAAGTATTTAATTATACGAGTATAAGCTTTAAAAACCTTATCCATTAACAACTATCTTTTCCAAATTTCTATAAACAATCAGCTGACCTGGTCGACTTTGTACGGCTCTTTAATATACATTTTTATTTATTGCTCAATCAATAAAATAATCGAGTTTTAAAAATAGTTCTATCTTCTGTCGTAGTTTTTAAAAATAATAAAATATGGAACACTTTTTCTATAAAAGTACTTGTACCTACATAATATGATGCAGGCTTAATACCTACTAATATAAATTTAATTTTGTTCATCCAATACCACTGAGTGTTAGTGACATTCTTATCAAAAGCGACCATTGAAATTTAATTAAATAAAACAACACTTCATCAATTGATTACATAGCCCAAAATGAACTTTGATCAAACTTACCAAGCACTGTATTCTTTTAGAAGTGGGATGAGATTTTAAAGAAATTGGCACCATCGAGCAATACTGATACTTTTTATTAAAATTATGAAGGGTTAAATAATTTAAATGCATCTATAAGGTCCTTTAACTCGGATTTGATTATTACTTTTGAGAACCCAGCAACTAAACTACAAATTAAATTTATATTTTCTTTTGCAATGATCTAAAAATATACGTATATCTCTAAATCGCATCGGCTGCCGGGAGTCAACAAGTGAAAACAACAAATAGACTCATAATATATGAAAGTCCAAAGTACATTTTAATATTTGAAGAATTTTGAAGAAAGTATAATTTGTTTTTCTTGGAATAATAAAAAAAGGAATAATTGCTTGCACATTTTACTAACCTTTAGTAGCTGCAGACATTTTTCTTTTACAGTATAATTAATTATAAAATGTAATTATTCTAAATTAAATTAAACAGGCCTTATTTTTAATAAACACGTATTTTCACTTTAGTGCCTCCACTCTGTACCGCACAGCACAGGAAAAGAAATCAAACTGAGAACTCAATGTGGATTGTGACTACGCTATGTGAATTTGTGAGAATTTTGATTTTGAAATGTAGTTGGAGGTGGAACTTGGATTGACAGCGATGAGCGAATGTTTAACAAGTTTCATTTTCCAGAGGCAGAGAGCTGTTGTTAAGATCGAGAATTCAATAATGGCCAGCGTTGGAATATATACAAGATGTATTATTGAGTTTTTTAGTTATATTTTAATCGATGACCAAAAAAATACAAAATTATTTAAAGGATTTAAAATAAATATAAATATTAATTCTATAATTAAAATATAAAACAACACATTAAGTATAAAATTTAACGAAGAAAAATAAAGACAAAATTCTTTGCTTTTATTAATTTACTAAACTTGAAACTTTTTAGTTTATGCAAATACAAATTTTATTTAATAACACAAGTTTTGTTTTGAGAAAATAAAATACCCTTTAAGTAGGTATAAGTCCAATGGAACTATTTGTATTATTTGTTGCTTAACATTTGTCAGTTAGTTAAAGTTAAGTTAAGATTAGTTAAAAGTAATTTTTTTAGTGTTTGTATTATTTCTTCCTAATATTGGAAAGATTTTTGTTAAAAGATGTTGGGTGAAAATATAATACAAAATTGAATTCATTATTCAATTGAAATGAATAATCAGCTTTCACGGGCTTATAGACGATTTTTAAACCACTCGAGTTAGTTGCTATACTCAGGCCTTATTTTGAGTATCATTTAAAACACTTCCCTTCGCACCAAATTTCACTTCGAAATAAAAAAAACAATTCGAACAGCTCAAAACAAATGAGTAAATATTTTACTATTGAATAGAGTTACATTTCATAAAGGAGAATTTATCGCAAATCAATAATCATTTCAGCTTGTGAAATATGTTTATCTGTTAAACTCATTATAGGACTGCTTACTTTTCGATTTCATTTGAAGTGGAAGAGATAAAGAACCCTGCTGAAAATAATACTTTATTGTCATTTTAATTTCTTAAACAAATTAAATAAATGGACTACATAATGTATTTCCCTTTTTTTAAACTTTATTTTGAAAAATTGTCTTAAATATTATGTAGTATTACGTTTCATGTCTTAAACATAATTAACAACCCCATTTATTGATTATCTATATTTCCCATCCCCATATTGCATTTTCTTATTAAAAAAAACTAATTTTTATGGAGAATCTTTAAATGCTTCATTAAGAGCATTTAAATTCCTATCATTGATATATTCATGTAAATCACTTCGACCCATCAACGATATTATCATTTTAAATGTAGTCCAAATAGTGTCAGACATTTGACTGGAAGATCCACTCAAAACAGATCCCTCTTTCAAGCCAGACCGCACAGTTGAGTTAGCTTGTAAATTCAAAGCAGTAAGGAGATGCTCAGCAGCTTGTTTATAAGCTTTCAAGTTCATACAGCACACCCCCACATTGTAACGAACTCTTATAAATCCGGGTTCGATTTCTAAGGCTCTCTGATAAGCCTCAACAGCTTCGACAGATCGATTGCCGTTGGCAAGACTGGCCCCAAGCCGATTCCAAATTTTGGCATTCTGCGGTCTAACATGTAGGGCAGCCTGAAAACAATCTACAGCTTTATCGAATTCAGACGAAAGATTAAAAAGCACACCCAAGGCCTCCTGAACTTCTGCATCAATTTCGTTTGGATTTTGTTTTACAGCTTCAAGGAAAATATGTTGGATTTCTTTAAGCTCTGGTCCCCGCATAAGGGAGGTCGTCGAACTGTTCGAAGCGGGACCCAGTAGATGATCAGGAACTAGATGGCTGTATTTTGGATGACAGTGAAGCCATGTTGTGAGAGATTTCAAAGCTTGACTTTGCAAACTCTCATTGGTATAGGAAACAGCTAAAGCCATCAGGGCACGCATATTATTCGGTTTCAAAGCTAGAGAACGTTTTAAAGCAGCAATACTTTGAGGGTCCTGTAAATAGTTTCCAAAAAGTAGTTATTTTGCGATTGGAATATAATTTGGTTATAAATTACCATTTCATTTTCAGCTTGACAAATTCCCAACAACTCCCAGACTTCGGCATTTTGGGGATCCTTGATTGAAGCTGCTTCAAAGCATAGCACAGCACTTGGAATGTCACCTCTAGCCAAAAATTCTTTGCCCTTTTCGAAAGCGTTTTCCACATCAGCCATAGGATTTTCCTCAGCATAGCTGTATTCTTTGTAAGGATCGTACATATCAGAATAGTCAGAGAGCCAAGGATATTCCGTCCCATTATCGTCTGAAAGTTTCTGCCACTCTTCCTGCAGACGTTGCAAGAACTTTGAATTGTAATCGTCTGTAGCTTTCTCTGAAAATCCAAAATAAATTGAAATTGCTTTGTAAAATCAGAACATACCATGTTCTTTCTTAGAAGTTTGAAAGTCATTTAGCCAATCTTCCATAGTTGAAGTTGTCTGACCTCCAACAGCACCGAGTTCATTGTCTCCAAACTGCTTATTATCATCAAGGTTTTTTAGAACAAGTTTTAATAGAGAAACAATATTCAACTTACTGAAGCGGTGGTTGGCGGAATGTATGCCGGGCAAATCGCTAAGTACGGCGCAGGAGCTGGTTGTAGATTTATTTGATTATCGTTCAAATCGAAAAACTCACTCACGTTTGTTACATTCTCTTGGACTGGTTGTACATTGATAATAGTTGGTTGTCGCCAAGCCTTGATTGTATTAATACAATTTGCAATTAGTTAAAAGATTTTTTTTGTTTGTAACATAGTCACTACTTACCTCATCAAATTGAATTGGCCCTCCCTCCTGTGATGCTAATGTTTCTTGGGCGAATTCCTTAGCCCACTCGGAACTATTACGAGTGACTTCATCAATGACCCTTGGAGCGTTTATAACTTGAGGAAGAAATCGTTGTGATTCTATTTCACGCAACTCTTGGAGCAGTTCATTGACTTGAAATGACTAAAGACAAGAATATATTCATCGACATTTCCATTTGTTTATTTTTTGTTTTAATTTGAATTGATACATACTTGTGGGGGTCCCGAAATCTGTCCCATAAATTCGTTTACCATTTGTTCTTCGGACATAACTGAACGCGACTCAAATGGTGCATGATTTCCGGAAAACCCTTCTTCTTTATGAGCATTATCTCGAGTGAATTGTCCACCCAATTGCATTAGTGGATTCGCACCACCACAATCCGCTTCAACTAGCTTTCGCAAAGACATTTTTGATTGGTTTGTTATAATCTATTATAGTATTATCTTTTTTTATCTTAAAGCAAAGTTTTTCTTGATAACGAGAGTTTTAGTATTAAATTATTCTAAGCAATAAAATAAAAGCAAATTGTTCGACGAAGAATAACGCAAAACTTTTATAAACATTGGACAGATGACTGAAGCCCAATTATACTTTGTGACAAATCAAATGTCATGTGTCAAAAAAAATGTCAACACAACGACAGCATTGCGTTTCAGGTTATAACAAAAGGCAAGTTCACAATAACAAAATACATATTGCATACATTGGACAGCTTTATAATTCTAAGATTTCAGAAATTCCTGTATTCTCAAGATTTCGCGTTAGTAAGGCTATTCTAGATAGTCAATTTTTTGTAGATACCTTATTGCACGAAATGGATAGCTAAATTGATTTTAGATTTCGAGTTCTAAAATTATTGTACAACAAAATTTTTAATGCATAATTTTAGTTATCAACCTAACTTACAAATATTATTTTTTTACCTAAAATTAAAAATATTTGAAATAGTTTTCAGGTTCCACCGAGTTCAACCATATGTTGAATATTTGATACTTGAGTTATAATGCCATTCATTTCGTGGTTTTAAGTTGGTTGCCCTGGCATTTGACATCTGTCAAGCTCAATTGCCATTTCAAGTGTCATAAGTTCTTGATTTCTGCCGGAAATTCAAACGTAGCCATTAGTGTAGCTTATTATGTGATGATTTTGGTCGTCATAATCACAAATTTTTACTCGGTAACTACGTAAATAAACAAATTTGACGCATATGATGATTCGAAAATACACAAGTAATCGAAGAAGAAACATTGAATCCAGAAAAACTCTATGTTCGGAATGTGTCATTAGTCAGTATTTCTTCTACTAGTCCATCACGATCGGTATTTTTATTGTGTAGAAATATTACTTATTTCTTTTTCAATTTGATAACGAACCCTTTAACACATAACATAAAATGGAACTGTGCAGAAAATAAATAGATCATAGAGTAATAAAGTTCAGCTTTCAGTTGAATGAAAAAACATGAGCAACTATCAATTTGACATAAGTTGACTTGACTTGATAATTAGGAAGATTTTTCTTGACTAGCTTTCTAATCAAATTTTCAATTAAGTTGCCTTAATGGGAAGGTAATTTTTTGGCTGCTAGCCAATCAGATGCTAGAAACTTTCCTTACTTTCAAGTCCCTTATGTCGCCTGAACATGTCCAATCTTACCGTTTAGGAAGATCAATAGTAAGAAAAAGAACAAACCTAATCGATAGACAGTAAAGATTATAACTTGATCAATATATGTATGGGACCAACAAGACGCTTAGAGAATCCACCTGACACGAATAATAATGCCTTTATGATCTCCGAACTTTAGCAACGTTAAAAACCATTTAATCAAATTATGGCCAATATACTGTCAATATAATATATATATATGTACATTTAATGCATAACGGCCACTTAAATGACATTCAATGGCAAAGTTTCATAATTAAATAACATTTTCATCAATAACTATTTGCTGTTTTTTAGCTTTACTTTCAAATTCAAAAAATGAATGACTAACTCTGTACATTCAAATTCTTAACTTCAATTTATCGAATGATGATGAATACTTGAATTATAGCATAAAAAAACTAAAATACTTGAGTTTCTATAAATTTGAAAGAATTTAAGAAGATTTAAAAGTAAAAAAAAGAATTAAAAACAAGTCATTTAAATTTTACTTAAAAACCTAAGTGCATATAGGCCTGATTACAACTATTTAATCTCAGTTAATTATATAAAACAAATTATTGTCCCAAAATACTTAAAAAAATGAATGTTAAGTCTCCTTTAATTTCAAACTTCCATTATTCAGACAATTGTTTATAAGAGTTAATTAAAATTTAATGGCGAGGTAAAATAATTCTGTACTCATTCAGACGAAAAAAAGAGACTTATTCATTTTTTAAAATGAGTTAAGCAATCATAAAAAAAATCAAAAACAAAATATCATAACATGAATGAAACTTAAACACATCAATAAAAATAAATTTAATAATTTTCAAAATATAAATTTTTACAAATAACACAAAATAAAATTAAAACATAAAATAATATTTAAAAAAATTTTCATCTTCTGCTTGCAGCCAGAATTGCTCCTTTGAGTTTTTCAACACAAGTTCTTCAATACATAATCAAAACAATAAGTAAAACATAAAATATTGGTTACGTACTTTTTCTTGTGTTCTTACCTTATTCGATTATCCTCACCACCACCTCGTTTTGCTTCTACAATTGCAATTTCTTGAAGTAAATACTCCATAATATCCTCAACTAAAGGGCAGCAAATATTAACAATTTTCATTAAGAGTTCAAAATAGAAAAACGTGTAGTAAGCCAGATGCCGCTTAGCAATAATTCTCAGATGTTCAGCTATAAGTGATCTAGGAGAAAAAACATTAATAATAATAAATACTAACGAAATGAAAATGTGCTAAACTAACCTAATGGAAGTCGACTTCTCAAAAGCACTACTCTTGACAATCTTTCTCAGGAGATCCAACATCAATCCATGACTTGGTATAATCTCATCCACCATCATCATATGCTCAAGAACAGTTAAGCAACTGGCTTTCAAAACTACAAGCATTTTGTTCTCATCACTTTCGACCGCTTCAACAACTTCTTGAAAAATTGTTATTACCAAACAAGCATTAGGATCAGCTTGTCTCCGTTGTGCGACCAAGAATAAAGTCGTCAGCTTCTCGAATATAAAAAGTGATAAATTGTCGTTGTCACCATTCAAACAAGCCACAAATGGACGTGCGACTATTTTGGAATTGGTCGACTAAAATTAGGTAGAATATTATATTGAAAATAATAATAATTAACAAGGAAAACGACAGACATACGATTTTAAAGTGTGGAGTCCATTTAGCCACTAGATCGTTAAGAGTCTTGGCAACGTATGGATCACTGCGGAAGTTTAACCTTCCAATACCCTGAACAAGAACTGGCCATACTTTATGGATAACATGATCGAGTTTACCTTCCGGTGGCTTTCCCATTTGAATTGTTGTTGGAAGGATGAAACGTGTTATGGCCACATGGAAGAAGCACGTTATTTTTGACTAAAATTACGAACGATTTTTAATAATGTGTCCGTGTTAATAAATTTCGATCTATTTACCCGTGCGTAGACAATATTAGCGCAATTGTATACAACAATCGCAATAAAACTGTAAAATCTAAACATCACCTCAGACTTTTCATTCTTATCTGGAACCCACTTTTCAAATGAACTTAAATAGGAGTTAAACTTGTCGCTTATAGCTCGCTTCCGTTGTGGATCTGTACATGAGTCAAAGGACTTTCCTACAGCTGAAACAAAAACACAAAGCGGTTCCTTCGACCTCAGTGTCTCTCCGTCTGTAATTTCAGTTACGTAATGAAATTCCTCAAAGCCAGACACAATCCTGGTAAGGTTTACTACGTCCTTGAAAATTAAACCTTAAGAAAATTTACTAATTTCTTTGCAATCAGATAATTTTACCTCATTATTAGCTGAAAGTTGAATCAAACTTCTTAACCAAACTTGAATGATTGTTGTAGTGTCTACAAGATTTGATTTTTCTGATCCTAAGATGGTCAAAAGAAACTTAGGAACCGCTCTAAAACAAACAAAAAATAGGAAACCAAACAGTTTTGATTACTTTAAATTGAACTCACTGTCGATTAGAAGTCACGGCGTCGATAAAGAATTTGTAATTTTTTTGAAAGCCACCTTGCTCATTGGATGTTGTCATTATACAAAAGTCAGCCGCTAATCTTGGTATCCACGTTGAAAAACTAATCATAAAATGTTGTTTTACATAGGGCAAGATGTGAATATTCAAAGACTTGATTAGAGATTGCACATTGCCAAGCTGATCGCGCCCAGAAATAAGAAGTGAATTTTTCTTAATTTTCTCAAAAATTAAATGCAGAGCTTCAAGGGAACGTTCTTGTTCAGCTGGCGTACAGGTATTTAGAAAATTTGGAATCCAAGAATCTAAAAGTAAACAAATTTATTTTTGTGAACATCAAGGTTAGTCCTTTGGATTTTAAGTCTTACCAATTAAAACTTGTTCGCCTTTATCAAAGTCTTCTGCATTTTTGAATATATCCAAAAGTCCATCGGCGATTATCTTCGATACTGCCACATCGTTTCTTATCCTTCCCAACTGTTGTATCAGTTTTGTAGCATAATCCGAAATGTTGCATTGTTTTTCAGAGAAGAGTATTAATAAGGCAACATGTCCTTTAACAACTGCTATTTGCCGATTTACAACTACTTTATCCAAGGAAATCGATAACAGCTTTTCACGTAGTTTGGGTGCCTAGAATTTAAGACTTATTATAAACAAAAATAATATTTCAACATGTAGAGGGTACACACGATATCATTAAAATCACCACTTAAAGCCAGAGACAAAAACAACTCATTCAAATGATGAATTCCAGTTTCGTTGAGTGCCAAGAACTTAGCCAAGCTGAACTTTGAATAGATTCTACCAAGGAGCTTTTGAGTTTGATTCAATTGTTCGCTTTGGTTTAATCTTTCGATGGTCTTGCCAATTATAATTGTGAAAAGAGAAAAACTAGACAGATTCGCATCAGGGACACATTGGCTTAGGAGAGAACGAGTTTTATCCAGGTATCCTTTTCCAGAAATGCTAAAATTTAAATTTAAATTAGAAAACAAATATTTTGCTATTGGGGGATTTGAGGGTAAGACATTTTTCAATATTCAACTGCATCAATGAGTGAGCATTTTGTTTTTGTATACGTTAACTAAATGTTTAAATACCTGGAGACAGCCAAATTTGATGGAGCCGATCCAGAAATAAAAAACGACGAATTGAGTTTCTTATGAAAATGTTCCCATAATATCATTGGAATGTTTACTTTTGGCTTCCACCTAAAATTTATATTAAATCTGATTAATACACAACTTGTTGGCTAAAACTAAAGTCAATTTAACAACCATTCTAAAATCACAGGCATTAATATACAAATAAATATCCGAGTTTGTTCTTCATTTGGATTTGAGTTGAAAAATGATTGTACTATACTCTCAAGTTGTTCATAGTTTTCTGTGACCCTTGGATAGTGTGGACCCTCAAAAACACCATTTGAACGATAGCCCTGTAGCCTCAATAGAGCTTTTATCATCCAAATTGAAAACTCAGCAACATTTTGTACGGTTAAACCAAAAGTATCTTTAGGAAAAATGGGTTTTATTTTTTGTGTGCATTTATACTGACTTTCAAAGATATTGCACTTACCTGAATTGTTTTTAATTTTCTCCAAAGCTCGGTTAAATAGCTTCCAAAAAGGTTCACTTTGCCATTTTTCAATCGATATCTGTAAAACCAACCAACTTTCTTTGATACAAGTGCAAGGAAATGGTGATGAAAACATTAATTCTGTAGTTTTCTTCTGAAATGATCAAAGACAAATAAAAGAATAGCAGTTAAAATGCTGTTTTAGATGAGTTATAGAAAAATTATGAGTTTACTTTTTTAAACAAAAATATGGACAAGGTTATAAGATCATCTACAATTCTTTCCAATTGGGTTTGAAACAAGGACATGGTAGAACCCTGAAAGTACATAATATTTTTTTTTTTTAAATATTCTTCCCTTATATTGTTTTCAATGAAACTACAAACCTCTCCATTTGAATTGCCATCAAACGCTGTTTCTATGGGACATTTTTGTAAAATAAAAAGATCCAACAGTTTCCATTCAAGACATCCATGGAGAAAATGGTAAGCTGGGGTGTTAGTCTTTTGAAATATATGTAATACAATTACAATTATTATAGTTCAGAAAACGTTTTATAATTACTTCATTTCCTTTACAACTGCTAGCAATGTAAATCATTTTCAAGACTTCTCTATTTGTTATTCGATTGAGCAAGAGCCTTAAATTAGATAAATGCTGATCTACACTTGACCAATTCATTTCTGAACTTTTGGCAAGGATTAAATGGTAGAACAAGGTAACTTGCCGCCTCCTCTGATAATAAGATAAACCATCATCCGTTTCAATTGGATTCTTGAGGCTTGCCATTAAGTGTTGAATTGACATTCTTCAAAGGGAAAACATAAATCTTGAGCTAAAACTGCATTTGGGGAGGTGAGAATTGTTATTTACCTTACATGTCCAGCTACATAGTCCATTACTAAGGTTGTTTGTAATGATAAATGGGTAAAGCCATAGGAGGACAGGGAAATTTCATCGATAGCAGCATTCTTTTGATTCAATGCAAATAAATTTTTAATAAAGGAATCACTTGAGAACTGTCCATTAGTCGAGTCCTCGCCGCTACAATTAAACTCCGGAATAGGATTGTTGGCCAGATCCGGTTCTTCTACAAATACATACAATTTTTATAAACTGACGATGCACGAATAGGTATCTTACGTGTTGGAGCAATGCAAAGGGAAGAAAATATATCATCATCTTCTACTTCGAACAAATCAAAATCCATTGCAGATTTAACTAAGATCGAAATGAGTAAACTTGAATTTGTAAGAACTTTGAAAAGGATGAGACGAATTTCTTTTTCAGTGCAGCTTGCAATTCATATTTTTATCTTATCGCCAACAACAAAGTTCTTAAAGTTTACAAAATCAAACGTTACGGCGGCCGAAGATTGGAGTAGGAAGTTGTGTTCCAAAAAGGAGGATTTTTAAATGATACGAATGATAAAATAACAGAAATTAATTAAAACAATGACACAAAATTATAGTTAAATTTTGTATTTTTTGCAATATATACAAAAAAATTAACAAAACGCAAACGTAAACAAAAAACAAAATTTTACCAATTATCACATTCAAAGTTTAAAAAACTCAAACAAAACAATACAGCTGATTGCACAAGGCGCGAAAAACAGACTGCTCTACTACAATTTTGATTTTGTATGCGTTCTAGGATTGGAGTTTTTTTTCTATTAAAATTAGGTTAAGGTTAAGTTTCTAAGCACATTTCAAATTCGAAATTGAAAAATATCAAGATACAAAATAAACTAAGATAATTGATATTTTTAGGATTTGTTTCACAACCTTTTAAATTACTTTCCAGTCAAAATCCTCCAGTTAGCAAATAGTGCATTTCACATCTTTCTACATACATTTATTTATTTGGTAACTACTTGTTAGTTATTCCAATTTTCCAGTGTTGTAAAGGTTTTGACAGCTGAGAATTGAGAAAAAACTGCACAATCAGAAAATCTAATAATTTGGGAAGGATGTGATTTTTGAATGTTTTTGAATGTGCCTTTGTGTGGAAGTGAAGATTTCGTTTTGTATAGAAGACATTACATGGCTAAAAGTTTCTTTCTTCAAACGAAAATGAAAGCAAAACTCATCCAATAATTCCATTTAATTTTCATTTGAAATACGCGATTTCTTAGTGGCTTGACTTGACAAATTAGGCCTTACCAATAATCAAAGTTACAGCTCATTTAAATATTTAACTGGGCTCTAATTATGTACTTTTAGTTATACCTACCCAGTTATTGTGAAACACTTATGTGAATTTTATCTGCTAATTAGGTTTCAAGTAGATTAACTGTTACTTTTACTTTTTTATATTGTGGAACAGGCCCTTAGAGTATATTTTTCCAATAGTCAAAAGTACATATACATATATCGTAACATATTAGGTTCCGCAGCACAGAACTATCTCACTATTTTTTCTACATTATAGAATGACTAGGACGTAGAACCTATATCTAGAGAAAAAACACTAAAGGGTTCTATCTCTTTCACCCTACAAGCTGATTAAAATGCCTTCCTCTATTAGAATATAGCCGTTTTTTATTGGTAAATTTATACGCAGCTCAGCAAAATCTTACACACTAAACAACAACAAAGAAATAGTGCGGATAAATAAGGCAGCAAAAATAGTGCATATAAATAGTTCAGATAAAGTTTTGGAATGTTGGAATAGAATGACACTTCATCCAGTTCCAGAGATATTTTTTACTTAAGGGTTGGCAGGATTTTATTATTTGGGGATGCGTTCGTATTTTTCTTGTGCTCTGTTTTCACTAGAATAAAAATAAATTGGTTTGAAATATTAATCTACGATTAGACTGTCAACGTAAATATTCAATGCGTTGACTACTTGACGTCACCCAAAAATCATCAATAATCACAGTGCTAGCTCTAAATTTATTGACGTGTGATGTGTGTTAGGACTCGCACAAAACCAAAGCGAAACATTTGATGCGAAAACAAAACTTTCGTCATTGGTCGGGTTTAAAGGCTCTCCCAAACCAACGCGAAAGTGGCACATTCGCCAACGCGGCATTGTTTATTTGTCATTATTGTTATCATTGTGAATGATTCGCCCGGATTCGCTTCGCGTCAGTTATCGCAGTGTAAGTTTATTTTGAGAAGAGAAAGTTTAATTGTGGCGCTCAATGTTTCGCGTTGATTTGTCCCCTTTCATACAGGAAAACTGAGTTGCCAGCAACTGGGAGCTTGTAGACAAGACGGGCTTACGGGGAAGGACAAAATCTCGCCTCACACCCTTCTTTTGGCTTTTAGTGCCTGTCTACATTGGATTTTTAATGCTGGGTTTTATTATGTTCGTTGTGTACATACGATGAAGAGAAAATCAATCTGCACATCCCTATCGCATACCCTTGAAATCTATCTATCTTTCACTCATACAATACAAAATATTTCATGTTGAATCCAAGAATATTGTTTGCATTTGGGCTGTAATCTACCCATCTCTCTCTTTTTCACTCACATAATCTACCTGTCTCACTGCTTGCACCTAACATTAAAAATTAAATGTGGATAGGCACTCTTATGTCATTTCAATCTTTCAATTCATACTCAACTCTATTCTGACTGGACCTGCATGTACACATTAACTTGAACTCTTATTCAACTTTGGGTGCCACCCAAATCAAGTCAAAGCTTGTCTCTTGCTGTCGCGAAGAGCAAAAGGTTCTTGGCACACAGCATAACGTAAGACTCTGCTGGGTTCCTGGCCACAGTGATGTACCAGGCAACGAAAAGGCGGACGAACTTGCAAGGGAGGGCTCCACACTGGAACCCTCTCGAATAGACCACCATATAGGGATACCGTTATGTGAACTGAAACATAACGTCAGTAAAACCACCCTTCAAAAATCCAATGACAGATGGAATCTGCTAGAAACCTGTGTTAGCACCAGGAAGATATGGCCTAGATACGATAAGAAAAGATCCGACTGGATCTTAACTCTAAATAAGCCCTCCCTAAGATCCCTTATCGGCATCATTACAGGTCACAACCTACTCGGCTACCATAAGAAGAAGATGGGGCTCAGTAATGATGACCTTTGTAGAGGCTGTGGTGATGAAAACGAACATGAAGACACTACTCATTTTCTCTGCCACTGTCCTTCGCTCTGTCTTGCTAGGAAGAAAACTCTAGGCAACTTCTTCTTTAATGAACTGGAGGAACTATCAGAACTGCCAGGCAAAAGCTTACTAAATTTTGTCAAGGCCTCTAAATGGTCTAACGAACCACATGATTCATAGGTTACTATATCTTTTCAGGAAGTTTCCAACACTTCGGGGTACCACAATGGATCTACATTGATCTAAGTGTGATGGTAACAACATCAACCGTCAGCCCCCTCAACCTAACCTTATTCAACTTTACATAAAAACAATAATAGTTTTTCAACACATCCCTTGAGTACGTATTTTCAACAGCTGATCTTGACATAAGTATGATTGCACAGATACCAACTTGAAGATTTAAAATAAAAGTGCATATAATAGTGAACATATGTTTTATTCACACTTTCCATTACTGCACTTACTTTCCATTACTGCACTAGCTAATAATTTACCAATAAAATACGCCTTATGTATGTTGATGTGTTGCAATGCATTTCTTATAAAAACAATTGGAAATCTATGATGTTATTTTATATAGTGTTGATTACTGTGGCAAAAAAATTGGTAGCCGAATTAATTCTTCAGAATCGAGATCGAAATTAAATTTAAAAATTCGAAATAAAGTGTATTTTATCGTTAAAATACATTATGAAAATCATGTAAGCTTTGTATATAAAAACTATACTTCTAACGCCATCTTGACACAAAGATGTAAGTTTAACAATATACTCAATGTAACTTTATATTGTTTCTGGCAGCAGTCAATAGCAAAGTTATCTTTCTTGCGCAAATAAGGCTATATCGATTTTGTTTTATATTTAGTGCAAACTCCAATCTTTTTTCTTTTAATTCAGTTTGTAGTTTTGAATAAGCGAAACATCAAATCAAAAATGTGCAATGACTTTCGTTGTCGTCGACCAAAATAAAATTTCTTTTCCCATCACCAGTGCAAATGAAACGAAAAATACGAAGAAAATGACAAGTAAACGAAAAAATTTGGTATACTTTTTGACTCTTAAAGGATATTTTGTGATGTTTTTGTTTTATTAGATGTGAAGGCCACCGAACAATGTCGCTTTTGCAGCGTAGTTTATTGAAAAAAGACACCATAGAGGAAATATATTATCTAGAGTCCCGACTTAATGGGTTTGCTCTCTTTTTGCCTACAAACTAAATTGAGAGAATTTTGCCCATTAGCATAAGCATGTGTTAGTTGTCCTGTACATTTCTTATGGGAAAATCCAGATTCTATGTAGTTGTTACGGGCTTTTAAGAGAGTTACCTCAAATAAAATTTGAGGGTGTTTTAGGCAAGACGGGTACCAGTCGGGACTCTAGATAATATATTTCCTCTATGAAAGACACGCTGATTATAAAAATCTATTACATTTTTATTATAAGAAAAAACATACTTATGGCAACTCCACAGTGACATCTGGCGAACAAAATCGAATTCGCTTTGAAAAAAGCACTTTGTCAAAACAAAAGTCGGCGTTCTTTTTTATTTTGTAAGAAAAGTTAGAAATTTATTTTTAGTTTCAACTTCAACAAAAGTCTGCTTAACATTAAATGTTTTCATAAAAAATAAACAATATGTCCACAACCGAACTAATCCAATCGGCTTTTCCACTACCCGCCCAAAGCGAAGATAGCATTTCCAATTGTAAGTCTGTAGGCATCAAGAGACCCTCACGTACCGAACCCGCAGAACAAGATCGAGAAACATTTTTTCGCGCTTTACAAAGTTTCAATGAATCTCGAAAGTAAGTTATTCTTAAAAATTAATATTGCTTAGCGCTAGAACTTATTTGCTTTGCTTTTCACAGTACTCCCATAACTCGTCTACCCAAGATAAATGGCCAAGAAGTTGACCTATATGTGTTGTACAATGAGGTCACTAACCGCGGCGGCTGGCTGAAGGTCAATATTCGCAATGAATGGAATGAGCTAGTAGAGAGTTTGGGCTTCCAGCCGACATGTGTTAATGCAGCTGTAGCTATAAAATCTATTTACACACGCTATTTGGATAAATATGAGCGATTGCATTTCCTCGGCGAAGATCCGGATAAGAACGACGATTTGGACGACGATGGCCGACCAAAGAAATGGTCATCCAAAACGTACAATTCGATTCCAATGACCTACAACTACAAACAACATGAATTGAATGAAGAACAAAGGAATGCGAATCGAATGTCCGAGGATCTGTACAAAGCGTCGGAGTACGATAGGCTACTGCTTTCACTGATATCGCCACTTCCCAATGAACAGGACTTTGCCATTAACGTATGTACACTGATGTCCAATGAAAGCAAACACACTCTGAAGCTGGACCACTGCCCGAAACTCCTTGACGCTCTGCTGGCTCATGCTGGAGTTTTTTGTCATTGTAAGTATTTAAAACACAGACTTAGGATGTTCTATTAACCTTAGGTTCATATTAGATTCCATGCGTGAGCTATTCCAAGAACTATATTCAAATGTGAGGAAGCATTCATTGCAAACGTTTTGGAAGGATCTGCTTTATGACAAACCACAAATCTTGGAGCTTTCTTTTGACGACTTTTTAACAGAAAAGAATATAGAAAATTCAGACTTAGATGGTCCAGCATTGGAAAGAATCTTCCAAGATGGCTTAAATGCCAATTCAGACGACGCTTATATGCGTTCCCTGGATTTTCTCTCATTGGGACCCGGCCTGGGCACCCAGGAATACATTGGCCAGCGAATTCATCAAGTTTCATCGATCATAAGAAATCTAAGTTTCTACGAAGAGAACACAAATGTATTGGCGAAAAATCGAACTTTCGTGAGGTTTCTGGTGATGGGAGCTAACATTCGCTGGGGAAATCTCCACCACATGGTGTTGGATATGTTAGGAAATATAGCTAACGAATTAGATTTACTAGATCCAACACTAGATGAATTGACACGTTGTCTGATGTCGACAATTTGCGAGGGAATTGAAAGTTCCGATCGGGGTGTTATCATTAGTTGTTTGGAAGTGTTGTATAAGATCTGCCAACAGGATAGCAATGAGGAACCTATACACAAGTGTCTGGATCAGAAATTTTATAACACATTATGTCTGTATTTGTCATTAAATGACATAATGCTCTTGTTATACACTTTGGAGGCAATCTATGCACTTAGTTCTTTGGGACATAAATCGTGTAGCAATTTGGTGCAGGTTAAAGGAGTCATCAATTCGCTCGTGTCGCTAATCACAGTTGAGGTAAGAATACAAGTTAATTTTTAAAACCTTGACAATTTCATTTTCTGTATTATCCATTCTATTTGAAGGCACAATCATATGGTCCGGATGGGTGTATTCTTATGCGAGTTGTTGAAACAGTTCCTGGGAATATGTTACCAATGGTTGCCCAAAACATTGCAAATATTGCAAACTTACAAAATGCGATACAAACAACTCAACCACCGTCTCAAAATTCTGAAAAAAGCTCAATGGGCCGAGGTAAAAATTAGCGCTTATTTCATAAATTAAAACATGTACCTACTTTAGAAACCTTTCAAAATTTAGCTTCTCCAGCACCAAATCGATCAAATCAAGAAGCAACCCCCACTCATGGAACAAAATCACCAGTTCCCACAAACGTAATGAGAAATAAATATAATTTATAAGATTTGACTAAATTTCTTGAATTTCTTTCAGCAAGATCATGAAAATTTCGCATTGTCTTGGCTAAGTGCTACCTTTGAACCAACGCCCTCACCTGATAGTCGTGTTGAGCAACATGAACTCTACCGCATGTACTTGTCGGCCATTCAAAAATGTGGTCGACGAGGCATTGTTTCACACACTCAATTTCCGCGTATGGTTCGGACAATTTTCGGTGCGCAAGTTGTGCCCAATTATAATAAGAAAGTCGAAAATCCTGAGGGCACTAAAGAATATTACATTTGCATTCGTGTTCGATCAAATCCATTGCCAATTCAAATGAAAGTCTCTACAACTCCAAAAGGCTTAAAAGATGGGAAACAAAAGCTAGAGCCGGGGTCTGCAAAGAAATCAAAGAAAAAAATTCGTTTACACGAACAAATGCGACAGGAGCAATTACAGAAATCTACAATTACAACACCGCCCATGAGCCCTGTGACTGTTCAGAAGCAACAGCAAATCGTTAATACTCCATCAAATCAACCAGTTATTGTAAAATCTGATATGAATATCCAGCAGTCCGCTCAGCAGATTCAAGTTAATCCTCAAGCCTCGATCAAACAAGACACACAAATAGTAAATACCCCTCCAAGTCTGCCACCTATGACACCTATCTCAAAAAATGTATGAAAGTTAACTTTACCTTTATGAATTTTGAGAGCGTCTTTTAATTTGTTTTCTTTATTTAAGGTTAACCCCAACATGCCTCAAATTTTGGGAAATGTTCTTGTAACTCCATCTAATCAAGCGACACTAGTTCAACAGGGAGCAAAGCCAATTCAAATTACAACTATTGCTGAACAACCACAAATGGCCCTTCAACAACAGATTCAATTGCCTATTTTATCACAGGCACAGACGCAACCGCAACCACAGCCACAAGCACAACTAAACCAACAACAACAACAAATTATTGTTAACGTCAATCCAATTTCGTCGACATCAAATGGTGGTAATGGTGGTGCACAACCGTCCTCGTCATTAGTTAAAAGCCTATTGGCAAATAAGGTAACATCTTCCCCCACAGCTACAGCTATTACTACTACCAATACTACTTCTGCTACTGCCAATGCCAATATCCCTGCTGCTGTTGTAATCGATACGAATGCGAGTGCAGCTCTAAGTACTCCTCAAAGTTGTTTGATTACCCAAAGTGTTAATTTGCATCAGGTAACACCTTTTCTTGTTGTTGTATTGTAGTTTTGTTTTCTGTTTTTATTATAATACTTTTTTTTTTTTCAATAATAATATGTAAAATAATTTACTTTTGTAGTTCTAAAGCATCTTACTTTAATAATAGTTTTGTTTTCTAACTAACAGCATCACATCGCTTTATCGCTTGATTAACACAATTATGAGTTTACTGACATAATTTTTTTGAATGGCTTTTTTAAGAAAAATCTCAAACTTGCTCAAAAGTTGTGAAATTAATATATGTACGTGTAAGTTTTAAAAGAAAACGACAAAATGCCCATTTTATTGTGGGTTTTATTTATGTCATCACTAATCAAACTATTAGCTTTGTTCTATATTCTGCCTTAAAGCTTCCTATAGGATTCTCTGGTTTTGATTTAATACATCACGCTTTAAAAACCTCACGGTTATGACATCGAGTTCAGGGTTAAAATTACTCACCGCAGTTTACATCGAACAAACCTTAAGAGCATTGATGACGAAAAAAGTTAACATTAATGCTATTTACGCTAAAGAGACGGAAAAACCCTGATAGATCAAATAATTTATCTCCGAATCAAAATCGTATAATTTTTCTAAAATTTTGTCTCGAGAAATGTTTTATTCACTTGACAACTAAATTACTGACAGGATCAACAATTCAAATTATATAAAATTATATTTTACCAATTTATTTTTCTAAGATTTCTGAGAATTTTCTCAAACGGATTGACAGAGCAGGAGAGCGAATTATAAACAAAATTCACTGTTCATTTTTACCTATGTAGCTATTAAATTATTATCCTTTTTGAGTTGTGCGATAGTTTATAATTTATTGATTTGGCAAAAACTTGATTTCGAGTTAATTTAAACTTCTTGAGCTTCGTATCATTAGAGCGATACACTTTTACATCGGAAACCAAATATAAGGACCTATTTCATTCGGTTAGCTCGAAAATAACCTTAATTATGAAATTCGTATTTCAATTCGCATTTATAGTCGTAGTCGAATCGTATCGTATTTGAAAATCCAATTATGCAAGTAGTATGTTGTACATACGGCTCCAACGTGTCAAAATCCAAAAGAAAACAAAATAGTTTTTTTGTTCATAAGAACTTTATTTTAATGTAAATACAAACTGCAAATACAAACCAAAAGTTGGACCAGCTGGGCTTACAACATGCTCCAGTTGAAGCATATCTGCAATATCCTCCTATAATTGACTGAGTGAAACAGTCTTGTTTGGCCGGCTCCCAGTCGCATTTAGCATCTTTTTGTTGTTCAGAAGTTTTTTTTCTCTGCGTATTTTTGGTCATTCCAAACCTGATGAAATTAAAGTTTTTGAAAAAAAAAAATAACTTCAACCAACCTGCACCATCACGACTTGGTGGCCCTATGCTGTTCAACTTTTCCCGTAAGGTACTCCAAAACATTTTGGTATCTTCCTTTTGCAGGCCACGGTTTCCGTGTCCTCTAGGTACCTCTACGTTTTGTTGGAGACAGACACAATTGCCTCGAGCTGGTTCTTGTTGGTGAACTTCCTTTAAATAAATACATATAGGCATATCCACAGTATTTTTAACTTTCATGTTACCACAGTATATTAAGCCTTAGAAATGAAATTGGCACTTTCTAAGTGGATAGATTTTCGTATCATGACTTATTTCAATTATGTAACCTACTTGTGACTTGATTGGATACAACTTTTTAATTAAAATTAATAAAAAATAGGCTTAAATATTGCAAATTTCAAGCGTACCAGATTAAAATTTATTAAGTTTTATAAACAAAACACATTTCAACGACCTTTAAAACAATTTGACATCATTAAAATATAATTAATTAGAATATACACTGATAGAAAAACCCCGAAGGTAAGGTGTGCTACCATTTAAAAAATAGTACAAAGCAATTAAATTAGAGTACCTGCGTTTTTACAAATATTAAAATCCTATCATTTTCTCTATATAACTTTCTCAACGATCGATTCTGGTAGTATTTTATAGGCTTAAATTATTCTCTATCAATCAATAAATCAATTAAAATTTAATTGGATCATGTGCCTCTATTTAAAAATAAATAATGCTATGTATTTTAAAGTTTAAAATTGAAAACGTGATTGGTATAAAATATGTGATTTTTTTTAGCGGCACACCTATCTATAAGATCTTACGGCAAAATAAATGATTGTGAATGATAATTTTACGAATAATAATCAATAGTAAAAAAAAGCTGTTGATCTAAATTTTGAAATTTCAAAGTTTGTACGACAGTACAAAATCAAAATTTATTATGACATGAGGGTTTTTCATTGAATGCTTTTCATTGATCTAACGTACAGGATATTAAGTGACGGATATTAACGATGTTTCAAAATGAATCACGCAAGTATTTTCTTGTTATTTATGTAGATGATAAAAAATCAAGAAAAAGTTTGTTTATAGATGTGCCTCAAAATAAAAAAAAAAATTCAATTGTTGAAAATGAAAAATTCTGTGGATATGCCTACATATGTACATATTATTATTATTATTATTTTATTACAATGTAATGAATTACAAGATAATACAGTTTAAAGCACTAGCTCCAGGACTATCAGCTAAAAATATAAATAAGAAAGTTTATACGAATTGAGAAAAAGTTAAATAAGCTTATCTAGATTTAATGTTTTTAATATTTTATAGACTAATTTTATATTTTCTTCAGATGGATTTTTCATAATATTTAGGATAGATTTGTTTTTAATTAATTTAGGAAGAATATTATTGTTGATTGAGTTACAGTTGAAGAGTAGATGGTGGATGGTGAGTATTTCTCTGTTGTTGCAGAAGTGGCATACTGGTGGATCTTTTTTCTCGAATATGTGGCTGTGGGTGATCTTTGAGTGTCCCATTCGGAGTCGTATAAAGCACCGAATCATGGATGTTGAGCAATTTATTGGATATTCTGCCAGTTGAGCTTCTGGGTTAATGTTGTTGTAGTAATGGCGGTATGTTGCCCATTCATTTCGTCTCATTTTTAGGAAATGTTTTTTTATCGTTATTGAAATGTCTTTTTTGTTTGGTATAAAAGACGTGAGGAGGGGTTCTTTGGCTGCCTGTTTAGCAATTTCATCGGCAAACTCATTGCCTTTGATGCCGACATGCCCAGGTATCCATAGAAGTTTTACTCTATCTTTGTTTGCGATGAGTACATCTCTTATGTATCGTATGGTTGGTGAGTTGTTGTTAATGTTTTTTACAGCGTTAAGGGTAGAAAGACTATCAGTACATATAATTGTTTTCTGATTATTGCTTAATTTTGTCGCTGAAAGGATTGCAAGGGCTTCGGCAGACAATACAGATGAGAATTCTGGCAGTATACATTTCTGTAGAATCCGTTCAGATCCATCAACTACAGCGAAGGCAGTACCATACTGGTTTTTGGTGCCATCAGTGTAAACGAAGTTCCAGTTTGCGTCCCTGTATTTAGTGGTCAAATCCGTAAAAGCAGATCTGTAGATTTCGTTGTTTGTAGAATTTTTCGGTAGTTTGTTGAGTTCAGTGATGATTGAGTTTCGTGTCAGGAGCCATGGAGGATATGCAGATTCTTTTGTTGCGTTGTTGAATGTGATTGGAAGTTCAAATTGTTCTGCGAATGAGAGGATGTTATTAATTGTTGAAGGACATTTGGGGGTTCTTTTCCGATTGAATGTATGTTTCAACCAACATATTCATAATTGGTGTTGTTCTGAAAGCTCTTAGGGCGAGGCGTATTGCTGTGTGGTATTCAGGTTTGAAAAGTTGAAGATTAGATTTCGAGCATTTACCGTAAATTGCAAGCCCGTAGTCGATTTTGGAAATAATGATTGATTTTATAACTTTTAAGACAGTGTTAGTATGAGAACAGCTAGATTTATTTGTTAGGTATTTTATTATATTTGTCCTGGTAGCTAGGTTTTTCTTAAGATACATACAATGGTTCTTAAAACTAAATTTGTTATCAAAGATGATTCCAAGAATTCTTAAAAAGTTTACGTTACGAATATCGATATTTTTAAAGTTAACGTTTATATGTTTTGTACAACTTGTTTTTCGGCATATATGCAGGATATTGCTTTTATTGAAAGATATGACTGAGCCAGATTCTGTGCACCAGTTATCGATGTCAGCAAGAATACTTGAAAAATAATCTATAATTTTTGGAATTTCTTTTGTTTTAAGGAGAATAATTAGATCGTCCGCATACAGGGAGTGTCGTACAGTTTGGTATTTAGATAATATGTTACTTATTTCGTTAAAAGCTATAATAAAGATGACCACTGAAAGTGGTGAACCCTGTGGTATGCCATTTTCGAGGTCATTAAGACTTGAATATTCATTGTTTACTCGTGTACGGAACTTTCTGTTGGTTAAAAACGATTTAATGTATCCGAAGATTTTAGGTCCAACTCTCCATTTTATTAATTGGTTTAAAACGACGTGAATACCAATTTTATCAAACGCCTTTTCAAAATCGATTGATAAAATTGAGATATGGTTTTTTGTAGATAATGACGAGGCTATATATTCGTCAATGTATAAAAGGGCGTCAGTTGTTCCACGGCCATGTTTAAAAGCGACTTAATTTTTGCTAATTAGATTATTTTTTTCGATGAACCACTGGACTCTCTTGGAAATTATTTTTTCTAAAAGTTTCCCAATACAAGGTAGAAGGGAGATAGGACGATAGCCGTTTAGTTCGAGAGGGTTTTTATTTGGTTTTGGCAAAGGTATGATCGTAGCTGTTTTCCACATTTGTGGAATAATTCCCTCATCGAAGATTTGGTTGTAAAGGGATAAGATGCGAAGCTTGAAAGGCAGAGGGGTATTTTTTAACATAGGGTACGATACGCGATCGAAACCCGGTGTTTTACCCTTGACTAGGTGAAGGCAATTTTCCAGTTCGGTTAAATTTATTGGTAATTCAATCAGATTTGCTGATGTTGACATGCCCGTTGGAGATGGATATATTTGCAATGAGGTGTGCTTAGCTTGTAAGAATTCCGCGGAGAAGTTATTATCATGCGATTGCTTTGCCCAATAGTTTGCAAAGTGATTGGCAATGTCTGAGGGTTCAGTGAGAGTTTGTGAATCAGTTTTGGTAATTTTAATCGAATATGGTGTGTAATTGCCCGAGAGGACTTTAATGTCGGACCAAAGTTTTCTGGGTGAAGAGTAAGGGTTAATATTACTGGTAAATTTTTCAAAGCATTCTTTTTTTGCGGTTTTGGCGGCTTTACGAAAATGGGCATTGGATTTGCGGTAGTGTATTAGGTTGGCATCTGTCGGATGTTTTTTAAACATCTTCCAGGCGTTTTGTTTTCTGTTCCTCAGATCGCTTATTTCTTTGTTCCACCATGGGACGTGGGTCTTATTGGCTTTATTGCGAGATTGCGGAATTGAAATATTAGCTGCAGCTTTGATGGTTTTGAGAATTCTGGCTGCTTCTTGATTGATATTTGGTGATATTTGTCTTTCAGAGGAAGAATATGAAACGCTTGTATTAAAAAGGTCCCAATTAGCTTTGTCTGTTTGAAATTTTGGTCGAAATTTGACAACATTATGTTGTGAGTCCATTATTATGTTGGTTACGATCGGGAAGTGGTTACTTCCATATAGATCTGTGAGAACTTCCCAGGTTGAAATTGGATATAATTGAGGTGAAATGAGTGTTAAATCTACATGAGTAAGAGATTTATGTGTTGAAAAGTGGGTGGGGGTGCCATTGTTGAGAAGTATAAAATTTGAATTTGTTAAAAAATTTTCAAATATTTTACCTCTAGTATTGCTACAGTGGGAGCCCCATAGAGGACTCCAAGAATTAAAGTCGCCAGTAAGTAATACTGGTGTTTGAAATCTATTCACAATATTCTCTAATTCGGAGGCAGTGAATGCTTGGTCAGGAGGAATATATATGTTTATAATTGTTATTTTAATCTTTAAATCTAATTCAACTGCCATTGCAGACAGATTGGAGTTTATTTGTATATGTTTGTGATGAATTGATTTATGGACTAGAAGTCCAGTCCCCTGCTTAGCCGTGGCATTTGCGGGGAGATTATGAAAATAAGCATTGTACTGTTTGGGTGAGTAATTTGTAAATTTGTTTGGATCTGGGTTAGTTGGTAATAGAGTTTCTTGGAGTGAGATAATTGATGGATTTTGATCTTTTATTAATAATTGCAGCTCGTGGTAATTATTAAAAAAGCCGTTTATGTTCCATTGCAAAACTTTAACCATCATTTAAGGGAGAGAAGCCCTTGGACACAATATGGGTTTTGTTTTTTATAATATTGTGCAAAGGGTAAAAGAAAAAGGAAGGTAGTTTAAGATTTAGTTTTAGGTGAGCTGGTTTTGTAAGTGTGAAGCCGCATTTCAAAACGTGCGACCTGGTTGGGGGTAGATTTGTTCCCCGCTCATGTCGCACGTCTGGAAATGCGGCTTTTGTTTTAATAGTGCTTATTTGGTTAGGTATCATCGTTACACGATGTATCCATGTAATAGTTATTCATATTGATAAGGTTTGATGTTATATTAGATATAGGAGAAGAATTGATATTAGGAATATTTGTAGTTAATTCTGTGTTTTGGTTTTTATGTATAGTGGTGTTTATTTGGTTGCTATCATAGACTGTATTTTTAACGAGTTCTGGTTGTTTAGTTGGTGTTTTGTTTGCTGTGGACGCAGCAGGAATTATTGTTGATGTTTTAACGGTTGTGGATGGTGCAGGGATTGTTGTTGCTGTTTTTAGAGGAAGTACAATTGGGTGGTTGGGTTTATTAAGGAGTGTGTTATTGGATTTTTCATTGGATTGGTTAGAGGCTGTGGTTTTGTTCGAGTTATTTGAGGGTTTATTTTGTGGTCTTGTTTTTGATGCAAATGAATCAGTTATTGCTACATTTGTCGTTTGTTGTTTTGGGTTTTGTAACCCATGAAGACGTTTGGCTTCGGCCATGGAACATTTCTTATTGGTTTTTATTGCTATTATTTCTTTAGCCGTTTTGTACTCGGGGCAGTCTTTGGAGGAGGCGGAGTGTGCAAGTTTGCAGTTAGCGCACATGGTGCGAGTACAGTCAGAACCTGAATGGGGTGGAAGATAGCAATTAACGCATGTGGGGTCTCGGCTGCAGCGTTTGCTTGTGTGGCCAAGCAGCTGACAGTTTTTACAGCGCATTGGGTTTGGAATATATTCCGTAACCTTAGCTTTATAAAAACCAATTTCTACTGATTTTGGCAGTGTGAAAAGATCAAAAGTAAATAACATTAAACCGGATGGTTTTTGCTTACCGTTTTCGTTTTTATTAAATTTGTAGATTTCACTCACACCTTGTGACTTCATTTCACTTATTATTTCAGATTCAGGTACGTTGATTAGACATGGTGCGAAAACGATGCCTTTAGTTGAGTTAAGTTGATCATGTAATTTGATTGATACAGGACACGTGTTAGCAAGCGATTTGACTTTAAGAAAATCTCCCGCAATTTTTTGGGATTTCAACAATAGAAGTAAATTACCATCACGCAGTTGCGTCACATGCTCAAACTCTTTGCTAATATTTTCAATTGCTTTTTTCAATAAAAATGGACTAAGTGATGTAATTGGCTTTTCTTTATCAGTTGGAGAAATAATAATGAATCTTGGGTTTTTATAATTGGTGGTGGAGGGTAGTTCAGGATATTCATCGGAAAATATGGAGGATCCTAATTTATGTTTTTTGGGTGGATTTGTTAGATCAGGAGGATCATCTTCGCCAAGAAGCGAAAATTGATTTCCCTTTTTTCTCGGCCCGGAGGCCATGGTTATCAAATTGAACAAGGCGCACTAGTTCAAGCGAATGAGGTAACACGAGATATATCGAAGTGAGTGAAAAAAAACGAACGGTTTAATAAATCGGTTAGGTTAGAAAGCACAAGGCAGAGAGAGAAATGCACAGACAATTGAGTTCGATCTTATCGGCTCGAAGGTTAGTCGGTGACTGACATATGTACATACATATATCTACCTAAATATGTTAAAAACTCTCTTAATAAATTAAGAATCTATAAAATCTTACATTTGTTTTGCTACCATCATCAGATTTTTTCTTTGAATGCAAATGTCGAAGGCAGTCGTACACTAAATTACACAAAAACGTATAAAACACGAGTAATGGCGAATTTCATTATAAGGAAAAAAAGCGACTAATATGCGATAGGTACTGTTTTTCTATCAAATTTCAAGCGATAGGTACTGTTTTTCTGTCAAATTTCAAAATTTGAAAAATATCTCCTAGCCTCTACGATTTAAACTGAGATAATTGAAGAAAACCGATTTTCATAATCGCGATGTACGTCTAAAGTCGTATAAGACTCTTAAATACAAATTTCATAATTGAGGTGCACTCACCTCAAGTGAAGAGTTTTGAATCATCAAAGAATATAGTCAATTCATTAAAACTGATATCTGCCAAAAGTATTTGTCTGATCACTCTAAAATTATTTGGAAAATTAAAGCTTTTTTTTTGGGGAGTTTGTTTAAAAAAGAAGGGTTTTAAAACTGTGTAATTATTTGAAACATGTTTCATTATATTGAAACAAGAATCAAAATGAAATAAATAATGTGAGAAATTTTTTTGTTTCTTGGGCTTTGATGATCAATCAGTTGGATGCGATTAATAATAAAATAAAACTAATCCATCTTGGTTTTACCCTACGTTTCGCCAGTTGTTTTCCAGCTTCTTCAGGGGATTTATTTAGCTACATATATATATTTAAATACATCGTTAGTACAAAACATTTCTTATAAGAAAATTTTACAATTAAAAACTTTATATTAAAAAAAAAAACATGATTAAAAGTTGCACAAAAAGTGCGAAAAGTTTAACTATGGACAACACTGTAATTAAATAGGAACAATATGAAAAAATAATTTAACAAAAATAATAATAATAGAACATTTATATTATTCTAAAAGCTATGTACCTACAATTTCAAATCAATTACTGTGATGAGAGATAACAAAGTACTTTAATAATAATTTGAATAGAAGAATGAATATTTAACATTCTCAAGCTGTGATGAAATAGTTTCAATCATAACATGGAAACTCTGTTGATGACCATTAAATCGCACGTCTTGGGACATTTCTTCCGTCTATAAACTTCGACACCACTTATTGTTTATTCTTAAAGTACATTTCTGTAACGAATGAGACGGATCTCTTAACTTAAAGCTGATCACGAATGAACCAAATTTTCCAGTTGTGATCTGATTTTGTTGATTGATTTGAAGGTATGTGGATATTCAATTCAATTCAAGAATATAAAAAAAACAACATTTTTTACAGTTTAAACGGAGGCATATATTCCACATTTAAGGTTTTCATAGTTTATGAACAAAATACAAATAGCTGTTCAATATAATACGAAAGCAACATTTTAGAAAATTATAAATTTCATAATTTTCTTAAATAAATCGTGCAACTTTGGATTTGTGTTGCAATTATGCATATTTCTCTTAAATAATTTGTTTCTACCAAATAAATTTTTTGTTTGTTTAGGAATGTTCAAAATAATGGGGAAATATTAAACTAAGTATTTGAATCGGTCAAATTTAATTAAGTAGCAGTCAGTTTTGAAATAAGAGAAATAAGAATATTTTTTCCAATAGCCAGAATAGCCTCCTTCATTGACCTTCAATAGCCTTCTTCAAAAACATGGTAGTCCAGTAACTTTGTTATTTGAATAGAAGCAGATCTTGCGTTAAATCTGGTATTCTGATTTGTTGGTTATTAGTTTATGATGTTGGCCTAATTAATAATCTAAAAAACCGCGAACATTTTGGGCTTTCTCATTTATTGGTATTTTTTATCCTGAAGGAGATTTTGTTTTAATACAATTATGTTCAACGATTTTAAGGCAATTGAATTAGCCTAAAGTCGTGTCTGTAACAGTTTTCAAAAAAAAGTTTCTCAAAAATTAGCTTAAATACGTTTTTTTACACAAAAATTGACATATTTATATTAAAATAACAGAAATTGACAATTGCAACAAGGTATACCATAACTCAGGAGTTAGGAGATTGAGCCAAAAGAAAATAAATAGTATGCGATGGGGGTCTAAATCCCCCTTTCAGAAGGGAAGGGTACTTTTTTTTAGAAAATTGAATTGATATATAAAATCAAAAATTGGAAATCAACAAGTTAAAAACAAAAGAAAAAGTATTTAAACGAAAAATGTATTTTTTTATTTTATTGAGTACGATATTTTGTTCATGTCCTCGATTATTGATTAAACACCAACAAGCTAAGTTTGAAAATATATTTTAGTTTTTTAGAAAATCGCAAACAATTACATTTGCCATACTATTTTTTAGTCAAGTAGTCTTTTCTCCGCACAGAAAGAGTAGTTTCCGTAAATCCGGTAGATCCAATTTTTGTTGTAGGTGTTTCAGACGTTGGTTATTTATAAGACTTATGTTTTCAAACTCGATTACGGAAGCATTACCTCTTTCAAAATATCAAGATTGGTCTAGATTATCATGAATTTGAAAAATCGGTCCAGCACTAAACTAAGAAAAGCAACCCCACACAATGATCCTACTGCCTGTTTTGTTTTTGTAAAACGGAACTGAAACTTCTTTTCTTGAAGAAGCCTAACATTTCATCCGCAGTCAGACCCAAAAAGATTTATTTTTGTTTCATCACTCCAAAGAATGTTGCTTAACATGCCTTATAAAATAATTCCCTATTATTTTAAACAGCTGTATAAGTATGCAGCTACATATACGATTTAGTCTAGACCCCCGGGGCATTGCACCTGCTTGACGCTACGGCTCTAAACGTCATTTACTTCTGTATAAAAAAATAAATGTATGGAACATAATTGGATGTTTATTTTTGCATGAAAATACAAAAAATTATTAAATAAAAAATATATTTTTTGTATCGCTTTTTATCAATAAAATCAAAACAGTCTAATTGAAAACCGGAAAACTTTTAAAATTTTTCTAATACAAAATTACTCAATATTTTGTTCAAAATATTCGCATCGTCAAGAATTGGTTCTCAATGATTCTCTTTAAAAACTGCTTTCTTAAGAGATATATGTTTGTAGTCTAATAAAAGTAGGCAAGCTAGAAGTAATTAACACTCTAATTTGCAGCTTTAAACTAACAAAAAAAAAAAACGTAAAAATAGTTAATTTATTCAAAACAATAAAATACAAGTAACACTGGTCAGCAAAATTACGTTTTTCTTTTCCACAAACAATACAATCCTTTAAAAATGGATGTCCCAGCTGACATCGAAACTCGCCTTGTAATTTTCCTATCACATTCGATTTTTAAAATATGCCTCTTTAAATAAACCAAAAATTGTGTTTTTACAGCAAAAGTAAAACAGAACATAATGCCTTCATGGTTTTAAAAATTGTATTTTGGAATTAAATTTCAGTGCTGATTAGAATCCGAAATTTTTAGCTTCAAAAAGCAGTTTTATCGAATTTTAAAAAGTAAAGATTTAAAAACCTGATGTGATAGTTTAATTTTGAAGTCTCATTTGAATTAAGGCCATCAAAACGCATCGGAAAAGTGCAATTAATTTGCCAGGAACAACACCTTGTCGACCAGTGTTATTTTTCAAAACTTCTAACATCCTAACGTACCTAAAAAACACTGTTTTTGAAAAACTGCATGTTAAATTTAATTAATAACTCGTCTAAGGTTCTTATATTCCTAAATCCTAGAGCTTACATAATAACAATGGCGAAGTACAATTTTAAAACTTTCTGGAATGGATTTTACGAATTCAATTTTGTGATTACCTCAATTACGAGTAAAATTTGTCCTATCTGGCTTTCCGCCAAAACTCAGTCAACGAGCTCTTCTTTTTTTGTCTCTTTCCTTGAATTTGTAAGCACACAAATTCTCCAAGCTAATATTTTGTATGGAAATATGAAAAATAATTCTTTAAATTCTAAAAAAAATAATATTTTTCATTAAAATACAATGAAAACACTAATTTACATTTTCTTTGAATCTGCTTAGCAAAAAACTAAAATATAGTAATATTAGTCTACTAAACCGTCGTCAATAATTTTTGACTTGTATCTAACTCCCCTCTAACGCAGTATACTAACAGAACAGTTTATTTTCAAATCTAACCCAACATTTATAACTCCCCTGGGATATCGGGTTACAGTACAATGCAGAATGGAGCGGTAAACCTCAACCTCAACGTCAACAAAATCATTTAATTTTTAATTTCATTACACATTTTTCTATGTACATTTTCATCAGGTGAAAGATTTTATTTTATTTTAATTTTATTTCAATTGCAACAAATTTTAAGCCCTTAAAATAATCAACCTATTTTTTTTTCAATAAATAAATAACGATAAATTCTTATAGGTGGCTCAACGTCAGCAAAAACAAAAAGAGCTCGCTGCCCAACAGCATCAACAACAACACAGTTCACCAATGAAAATTGGCACCACATCGCTGAGTGCTGTGGTTAATAATCCTATGATGCACACGACCCCAATCAAAGTAGGCCAAACAACAATCAAGCCCTTGAATAGCAATTGCAGTGATAAGAAAACAACAATCATAACTAGCGAGAATTCGGATAATTCTAACTGGGATCCCATTCCACCATTGGCTCCTCTAAGCTCGGGCTCATTGATCCGTTCGAACGTCATTATCCAGCAGCAGCAAGTTTTGTCGGCAAACGATGATTCGAGCTCAGCTTCAATGGCTTCAAGTATTATTAGTTCATCTCAAATTGAAGGCGATGGGTCATTTGCCAGCTTTGAGGGTTTGCTTATGTCAAAGTCAAATAAGACGGTCAGTTCATTTGGAATCGATGACGATAGCTCTAAGGATTCTCTGAGTCGCGGCTCTAAGGACAGTGTGCGTATGATGGGTGCAAATCAGATGCTTGTTGATTTGTTGGACAAAAAGGCCTTGGAACCACCAATGGGTGGAAAAAGAAAACATGACGACGACTACGAAGAGTCTGATGAAAAGAAAATCCTTCTCGAGGTGGAGCCAAAGGTTACCGCCTCTAAGAATGCAGCTAATCTCTATGCCGAAATGGCAGCTTCTATTCTCGAAGATGAAGATTTGGAAGAGGAACAACAGGTGCCACAACAGGCATCTGTTATCCAACAAACAAAGTTGGCAGTTCAACACCAGCAACAACAGCCAGAGCCACAGAATCAATTGATTTCAGTGCCGGTAAATATGCCGCGCCAACTGATAATGAATCCCAATAATCCCCACCAAATGATTCTGTCTCAAGGTCCGCAACAACAAAGCCTTCCAACTGCTACGGCCACTATTAAAACCGATCAGGGTCTGCAGACAGTTCCGTGCATTGTGCAAAAGAACTCAATGGGACAACAGATCCTCCAGCCAATGATGTCGCAACAACAACAGCCGCAAACACAAACGCAGTATGTCCTCGCAACCAATCCCCAGGGACAGACGTATCTTGTGGCTCAGCAGACAACTCAGCCTCAGCCACAAACCCAGCGATTGTTGGTCACTCAAACGCCACAACAACAAGCCGCCGGAACAAAGACCATCATAATTCTCCAACAACAAGGTCAGCCTGTTGGTCAGCAGCAAATGATTAGCACATCTCAGCCCCAGAAGGTAATAATGACTACGTCACAGGGCCAGCAGATGATTGTTACCCAAATGGCACGCCCAGTGCAACATCAGATCTATATGAATACTGCTGGATCCAACGTCATTCAAACCGGACCGATGCCCGTGCAGCAGCAGATAATTCAGAAGCAAATCACAAATCAACCAGGAAACGCAAACATTCTGTCTCAGCTGTCACATATACCGGCTACAATCAAAATCCATCAAACATCGTCGCCCATGATAACGTCATCAATTGCGCAATCGATCACAACAACAGCAGCAACTACATCATTACCTCGTCTAGGCAAGTCCGTATCAATAGTACAACAGCAAGGCGTTCCTCCACCACAGACGCAGATGACTCCGGCGGTAATGCAAGCGCAGATTGTGCAGCATACTGGAACTCCAGGCGGAACAGAAAAGCGGCAAGTTATCATTTCTAGCGGCAGAACAATTGAATATGCCGATTCCCAGTCACAACAGGGTTCACAAGTAATGCGTATGATACAGCCTGCGCCGGCCAAACCACAGCCACAAGTTCAGCAGGTCTCACAAGCGACACAGAAAGTAACAACTGTAGCTGTACAAAAACCAGCTATACGTCCAGGTTTGCAAATTCAGCAGCAATCGGCTGCAACAACTCCAGCACCAGTGAAAATTCCGACTCCCCCACCACCACCACCTGCTCCTGCACCTGTGCCATCTGCTGCTCCCCCCGTCACATCAACACCTCCACCAACTGTTACCAGGGTAGCACCTATAAAACCCAAACCAGAAGTAAAAGTTGAAGTTAAAACGGAGATAAAAGATGAGCTGAAGACAGAGAAGACGGATGACGATAACCAAGTCGATCCTAATTGGCTATTCGTTTGCGATTGGCGAAATTGTCCCAGAAGGCGGTTTAAATCTATAGCTGACTTGCATCATCACACCTGTTTGGTGCATTGTCCCGAGCATTTGGATGTTGGTGCTGAAATTTTCTGTCAATGGGGCACTGGGCCAGGATTGTGTGACGGCATTCCACGCAAACGGTTCTCGCTCATGACACATATTCTAGATCGACATTTAACCATTGAGGTATGATTTCATAATAATAAATGTTGTTTTTGTCCTTCATTTTATGAATGTGTGCTTCGTTTCTGAATTTACCTTAAAGAGTCTTCGTGGAGCAGTACAACGACGTTTGGCTAATGGCGCCCAAGCCCCTAGCACAGGTCAACCCGTAACAATTATTAAAAACTTAGCAGCAGCTGCTGTTGCACATCAACAAGCTGCGGAGAGTACTCGGGGAACCGCATCGCCGGCTCTCTCCACATCATCAAATGGTTCAGTGCCATCCACAGGAAGTGCTGCATTGCATGCAATCAAGAGACACGCATCCGATTTCATCAATCCCAAAGAGCTTATGGTGAGTAATAATTTGTTTTTCGATTTGTAATAGTTTTTTTTGTAGTTTTTGTTTCTAGTTATATTGTTTACTGTAGTTACGATGCATTTGATTTGTATATACATTTTTTAGAGTTGATATTTTGTCTAGTTGATGCTTTTAAGCACTTGACCATAAGCAATCAAACTTTTTTCCCTTTCTTTGGTTTTTGCATTGTCACTAAGTTGTAGTTGTAATACAAACGATATGTTCTTCTGCTGACTTAAAAAAAATCACAAGTTCAATATTGTATTTTTCTTTTGATTATTTTTTGTTTATTTTTTTAACACGTTAAATAAAAATAAATAGAAATAGATATAGATATAGACGCAAACATAAGAACAAATTTTAAGCCATTTGAATTAGATTCCTTAATAATTATGTATATAAAAACAATTGGTCATTACTTAATGTCCCAGAACAATAGATCAGTCACAACGCGCATACGTTTTTGAAAGCTGTTAATTAGGATCTAAACAAAAGCAACTGACCCTTACGATATGTAAAAATCAGTACCACATTACAATATGTGTTCTGAAACTTTATTTTTACAATATTTTACTTGTTTTTCGATTTTCCGGCTTCTTAATAATATAGGGTACTTGTTAGGGGCAAATAACTCGACAATTTTATTGCATTTAATGTATCATAATATCTTCTGGCGACTGTGCTTTGTCAGCGCTATTCTTTCGGTACAATTTGGCAAGACTTTCTTGAGAAGTAAACCCTAAAGACCTATAAGTCTATCATCATTCCTTCTTAAGACCTTAGAGAGATTGATTGATATCCGTTTAAGGGCAAGTATTGATACAAGAATTCTGTCTACGTCTCAACATGCCTACTGTAAAGGTAAATCGGTGGAAACGACGGCGTTACACACACTAGTACGCACCATCACTATGGTTGCTTTCCTTGACATCGAAGGTGCTTTCAACAACGTAGACACATCTGCAATAACATCTGCACTAACATCTCTGAACGTAGAGAGTTCGCTTGGGTAGTTAATTCATTTAATGTTGACTAGCAGAATAATTAACATGAAACTGAGCAACTCTTCTGCTAGAAAATTCGTTAGTAGAGGGAAACCACCTTGGGTGTTCTATGCGACAAACTAAATAAAGTCCAACGTTCAGCTTGCCTATGTATAAGCGGATCGCTTCGAACGACCCCATCCGCGGCAATGGACACCCTACTGTCAAACAAATAGCTTCAAGCTCTGCTATTCGCCTCAGAGTTTCTTCGCAGTGGATTAACAACAACATTGGCCACTCCGTAATTCTTAAGTATTTACAATCAGTTCCAAAGCACACAGACTACACCATCCCCTAACTGCAATTCGACAGAAACTTCCAGATTTCTACACCTTCCTAAAATTAAAATAAAATTAAATTAAATTAAAATTCAGTCATTATTATCACTTGAAAATTATATTAATGACTTTTTTTACACTTCACTGCTTTGCAATTGCCACATCTCTCTTTTTAATTTCAGCTTAGAAAGTTTAAGCTGATTTTGTTCATAGTCATTTGGTTTTTTGTGTTGAAATTTGTCTTTTGCTAAGGTATACTTTTTTCCTTCAAGTCATACGAATTCCACTACGATTTCAAATTGCTTTTGTTTGGTATGCACATTTTTCGCTGATGATTCCCTGTAATGGGATTTATTTGCTTAAATTTTGAATAAAATTATTATTTCCTTACTTTTATTTTATCCATTTCACACAACTCAACAAAATTTTCCTTTTGTGTCCTTTAAAAACGACCTTCGAATTGCAATTCGTTACCTCTCTTGTTGTAGAAAGAAAATTTCCGTTTTCGAACGCTAATGACATTCGGAAACGCATTGTCAGGTACGAAAAATCCGAATGCGGATTTGTCATTCCGTAAGTACTAGATTTCTTATCCGCATTAGAAATAGAGAGTACAAAATATTCGTTTTCGAAAATATTTGCTTTCGAAACGCATTACAGAGTAGGGCCCCAGGTCTTTCTGGGAGAATAGGGCATTCCTGGAAGACGAGTCAGTCCAGTTTTATAGAGATGGATCAAAAACAAAAGAAAGGGTTGGTGGAGGTGTGTATTCTAAAGGACTGAAATTGAGTCTCTCATTCGCCTTCTCAATCATTGTGGCGTGTTCCAGGCAGAATTTTTGGCGATAAAAGAAGTCTTGTTCTGGCTTAAAGAAAACGTGATATCAACATCTGATACCCGTATTTTTTCATATAGTCAGGCCGCTATCAAATCTCTGGACTCTGTCTCTAGAAACTCTATAAGAGCCCATAACTGTCGATCATCTCTAATGGAGATGGCACAACAGTTTAATGCTCATGCCGGGCCATAGAGACATTCCAGGAAACTGTAAGGCAGATCAACTCGCCAGGAATAGTACAGTACAACCCGTTTTACGTTTGGCAAATGCTGGCATACCAATCGCTACATGTAAACTATTGCTAATGCAGGACGCTTTGAAGAAAGCAAACACCAGGTGGAATAACATCACCACGTGTCAGGTGACAAAAAGCATCTAGCCTACACTGAGGAAGAGGAAGGTATGTACACCTCCTCTGTACATACCCTGCTCTAGCTCAAAATCGCAAGAATTACCTAGGAGAATTCTTTTATAACGATCTAAACGGTCTCAATCATATTAACATAATCAGCCTCTCACGTTTCGTAAAGGACTCAAACTGGTTTCATTGAGCTTAAAAGAAAGCCTCAAGATTCATGTGGTATCACAATGGGTCATTAAACTGGCCTAAGTGTGTCCTACTCCATCACAGCCACTTTAACCATTGTTCCTCCAAATGCGTTCGACTTTCACGGTAATAATGGCATCAATTTCGGATATAAGGATAAATATAACACATTCAGCATGTAATCCGAACCGAACAGTGATTTTTTCTGAATAGTCTCATTAAGTTTGTACTCGCTACAAAAATGATAAATCCCTTTTATTATTTACCCAGCCTTAAAAAGCTATGTCGGTGTGAACGTTGGAAATTAGTGTGATTTTCTGAAATTTATTGGAAGAAAAGTATTCAAAGAAACTTGTTTGCAAACAGAATGTGTTTGGCTATGTGAATCGTGTGTTCCTTAAAAATAAAGATCTACAAGAGACTTATGCGCTTTCTTCGGAGAGCCAAAAATAAATTTGTTTTCCACTGCGGATGTTCTAAACTGCGGTCATGATTCTGAAACTAAAACTGTATCATTTTTTCACAGAATATTCTGGAAAACATGCATACACTGTCCAATGCACAATCAAACATTGATTTTTTTAAATTTTACCCTGGCATCTTTGTATATATATACTATCACCGTGGGTTTTATCGGTGGCGGCACCTACTGGTTACGGTGACATTGGCTATTACAGTTTTTTTTTTACTTAACTTTATATATTCATAAAACTTCCAACACCACCTTGAGGCTACGGCGAACGTAATAATACTATAGATTTTTTGTACAAAGCTGGCATGGGCCTTTAAGACAGAAATGAGCCTTATCGGCTGAGTGCGAATTTTTGAAACATGAACCACGATTTATGAACGTTGTTCTGATGTAAGTCTTTGCAAAGTGATTTGCTGAAGTAAACTGAAAAACACTTCAAATGTCGTAGGTAACATCAACTTGAGAGGAACTACCCTAGATCTTTTTATATGTAGTTGATATTTAAATCTTACTAAATGCTAACCAACTCCATGACTAATTAAGAATAAAAACAGACTTTGTAGAGTTTAAAACCGAAACTGATACGAAGGCATTGTCATCGAGAAAGAACTAATAGCATCGAGAAAGAACTAATAGAGAGAACCAACTTCGACGGTTGCTCTCTTTTTGCCTACAAGCTGCGATTTGGCCACCAACTTGCATATGTATTAACTCCATATAAAAAAAATGTGGGGAACCAATACTTATGCAAGTTTGTGCGCAATTCTCACCACGAGAAAGAGTAAACTTTTCTCTCTTTTCTCTCTGCTCACCACCTTTGAAAAATGGCGACCACCTTAGAAACATAAGACTCTGAAAGCACTACAACTATTAATTTTATTATTAGCTTCGTTTATGCGTTAAATTTTCGCTCAGACTGTTCAAAAATGCAAAAAAACTCAGATTTGTTTCAATTTTCAGAGTTTATCGACTTAATTTTGTCGATGCGAGAGTTTCAGGAACATTGAAAACGAGAGTTACAGAATGTAAACATGAAACATTAAAAACATTTCTATATACTCATCTCTTTTCCCATTCCTATTTAATTTATTTGTGTGTATTCGTTGTTTATTTTCTTTACATTACTCACGACATTTCCAAAATGCTGAAAATAAGTGATTTAAGAAGAGACTAAATAAAAAGACTATCAACTTGTTACTTCTGTTGCCAATTTTCTGAAAGTGCATTGTGGCTTATTCATAGATGTTTGCATTTATAAAAAACATGTACTGGTTCATATATACAAATAAAGTCTAGTCTAAAAAACCTAAACCTTGTTACACTCTTAAGCACTTTTCACATGAGCATGACCAACGACCAACGAATGAACGAATATTCGTCGATTTTGACATTTCTTTCACATGAGAGTTCGTCGCGAATAAAGTTTGACATTCAAAACCGAAACCAAAACAAGAATGATCTTTTTCGGTTAAGTACGCGCGATTATTATATTCGTTGCGAGTGTGGAAAATGTGGAACGCGAATAAAGTTTGACAGTTCGTATCAACTAAAATTTTTTCGCGACGAATAAATTTGTTTTCTTAAATTTATTAATACATATATGATATTGAAAAGTAAAAGTATGCATCATAAATCAAATAGAAACTATATTGTTATCGTTTTGTTAAGAATTTGTGTGGAAATATGTCTTCAAACGTATATAAACTCACATTTTGTAATTAATTCGTCGTTCGTTGGTCGCGCTCATGTGAATGCTGCTTTACTGCACACATACTTTCTTGTTTTGGTTGTTAATGCCATCTATCTCTAACTTAGAGAAAAACAAATTCACCACGCCGGTATAACTTCTCCCGTTATTTATTGACAAACAAAAATGTTTTGCTAGAATTAATTTGAATTATAGGAGTATTTTTGTAGATATAAAAACGACAAGATGTTAGTAAAATTAAAGAAAGAAATTCATGAGAATTACAAACATCATAATGAGACTTTAAAAAACATAGTCTTCTTGGCTATCAATAAACAAAAATGAAAAATGTGGGATTTCCCGGAAATCATGTTTTTTTGTGTACTCTTCTTCGCGGTGGAAACATGTATACACCGATACGAATTCAACACGCTATAAAAAATGAGAGTAAGAGGTTTCGAAGGGACGGAGACGAGGAAGTTTGGCTCTCTCATTTAGTTTTTTCTCTCTGCTAATAGAGAGAACCAACTTCGACGGTTGCTCTCTTTTTGCCTACAAGCTGCGATTTGGCCACCAGCTTGCATATGTATTAACTCCATATAAAAAAAATGTGGGGAACCAATACTTATGCAAGTTTGTGCGCAATTCTCACCACGAGAAAGAGTAAACTTTTCTCTCTTTTCTCTCTGCTCACCACCTTTGAAAAATGGCGACCACCTTTGAAAAATGGCGACCACCTTAGAAACATAAGACTCTGAAAGCACTACAACTATTAATTTTATTATTAGCTTCGTTTATGCGTTTAATTTTTGCTCAGACTGTTGAAAAATGCAAAAAAAACTCAGATTTGTTTCAATTTTCAGAGTTTATCGACTTAATTTTGTCGATGCGAGAGTTTCAGGAACATTGAAAACGAGAGTTACAGAATGTAAACTTGGAACATTAAAAACATTTCTATATACTCATCTCTTTTCCCATTCCTATTTAATTTATTTGTGTGTACTCGTTGTTTATTTTCTTTACATTACTCACGACATTTCCAAAATGCTGAAAATAAGTGATTTAAGAAGAGACTAAATAAAAAGACTATCAACTTGTTACTTCTGTTGCCAATTTTCTGAAAGCGCATTGTGGCTTATTCATAGATGTTTGCATTTATAAAAAACATGTACTAGTTCATATATACAAATAAAGTCTAGTCTAAAAAACCTAAACCTTGTTACACTCTTAAGCACTTTTCACATGAGCACGACCAACGACCAACGAATGAACGAATATTCGTCGATTTTGACATTTCTTTCACATGAGAGTTCGTCGCGAATAAAGTTTGACATTCAAAACCGAAACCAAAACAAGAATGATTTTTTTAGGTTAGCTACGCGCGATTATTATATTCGTTGCGAGTGTGGATAATGTGGGACGCGAATAAAGCTTGACAGTTCGTATCAACTAAAACTTTTTCGCGACGAATAAATTTGTTTTCTTAAATTTATTAATACATATGTATATGATATTGAAAAGTAAAAGTATGCATCATAAATTAAATAGAAACTATATTGTTATCGGTTTGTTAAGAATTTGTGTGGAAATATGTCTTCAAACGTATATAAACTCACATTTTGTAATTCATTCGTCGTTCGTTGGTCGCGCTCATGTGAATGCTGCTTTACTGCACACATACTTTCTTGTTTTGGTTGTTAATGCCATCTATCTCTAACTTAGAGAAAAACAAATTCACCACGAACTACCGGTATAACTTCTCCCGTTATTAATTGACAAACAAAAATGTTTTTCTAGAATTAATTTGAATTATAGGAGTATTTTTGTAGATATAAAAACGACAAGATAAAATTAAAGAAAGAAATTCATGAGAATTACAAACATTATAATGAGACTTTAAAAAACATAGTCTTCTTGGCTATCAATAAACAAAAATGAAAAATGTGGGATTTCCCGGAAATCATGTTTTTTTGTGTACTCTTCTTCGCGGTGGAAACATGTATACACCGATACGAATTCAACACGCTATAAAAAATGAGAGTAAGAGGTTTCGAAGGGACGGAGACGAGGAAGTTTGGCTCTCTCATTTAGTTTTTTCTCTCTGGCATTGTGGCCTTCATTATTAAGGTTATTAAAAGGTAATCTTGAAATAGAGCAGCATCATTATTTCCAAACTTTCGCCTTTTGAAGTGAACATTAAACGAGAGTCTTAAAATGAGTACCTTTTTGCTTTGAGTCTAACTCTCGATTCGCTATTCATAATTCATATTTACATACATTTTTTCTATTAAAAATAAAATAGTTTAAAAAAAAAATATTGTTAACGTAATCTTCAACATTCAACTTGTTAACTAGTTTCCGGTGTTATTTTAAGCATGATATCGTTTTTTTTTTCATTTGTTACCCTTGTGTGTTTTAATAGATATTAAAAAAAAAAATAACAACAAAATTAATTTAAATACTTTCGAGTAGAATCCCGACTTTGAAAATTTACTTAGCATAGAATCTACTGCAAATACCACTGTTGCTTCGTCTATAACAAATCCAATGCATCCTGCTTCCAATTCTGCTTGCACTACTACTACTACTACTACTTTTGACATCGGTACGGATACTTATTCAAAATCAGTACAAAGTAGTTCAGATTCAATGGTTCCTGATGGTGTAAGTAATCGTTCATGTCCATGTCCATAAAGTATACAAATTTATTATTGTGCTTATTAAATGGTTTAGTGGGAAATGTTTCTATTTTAAACAGAAACAATGTAAACATATAAATTTAATATTAAGTTAATTAAAAAAAAAAGAAACTTATTCATATTTTTGTTCTATATAATCTCAAAAATTCAGGACGAAAATGAAGGTCCAGTTACCAAGAGTATTCGATTAACAGCTGCTTTGATTCTAAGAAACTTAGTAACTTTTACTCCACTAGCTAAAAGGTTCGTATTAATTTATTATATTACTTAAACTTCAAAAACTTAATATTTTTTTTTTATTTATAGGACTCTGCGGCAATATGAACCACACTTGGCAAGCGTTGCTTTAAGTAATGTTGAGTCCAGTGGAACTATTTCACAGATTTTATACGAATTGAATAATTGAAAGAGGAATTGATTTTATGAATTAAGAGGACGAATAAGGAAGTAAAAAATAAGATAAAGGTTATGTTTATGGAAAAAAGTGGAGCAGATTATTTTTTATTACATACATTTCAGTGTTATTATTAATTATAAATACATACATATATACCAAAAAATACTTTTTGGAAATAAAGTACGTGTTTAATTCTGATTACTCTCAGGGACAGTTATGGGCTGCATTTCTATATCTGGGGTTTCACCCATATTTCTAGATTAAGTTATAGCTATCATTGGTTTTCATCATTGAAATCAATTATTGGCATTTTAAGACTGGGACCGATTATGGGATTCGCGGCGAATTGTTTTGCTAGCGAGTTTGCAATTTTTCAATTATTGCTTTCGCTTTCGCCAATTAACGAATTCAAAGGCGAATTTGAAATTTCATAATGTTTGTTGGCGAGTAGAAATCCGACAGCTTTTTTTGGCGGATTCCCAGGCGAGAGAGTGTTCACTGTTCGATTTCGTGGATTCTTTCTTGATTTAAATTATATAAAAATGTGAGTTAGCTTTATTTTAATTTTCTTAAAATTTATTCACAATCCACAATAAAATATAAAAAATTGAAGAAATCACCGCAAATTTCACAAATTAAATCAAAACAAAACAAAATTTGTGGAAAGCTGTCAAATCACTGGAATATAGGAAGAAAAAGTCAAACCAAAAGTGTCAAATCACTGGAATATAGGAAGAACTATTTTCGCTTCGCCGCGAATTCGTTAATAAGGAAATACGACGCGAGTCGAATATGAAAGGTCGAATTGAAAACGATCCGCCGCGAACCTCGTAATCAGGCCCCTGGTTGGTTTAAAGTCGAATCCGAACGGAAAATTTGAGAAAGTACTTTTCATGACAAGAATTACTATTGGACGATTTGTCAATTCCTCGTAAAGGCAGTACCCGTAAAAAAAACCTAAGGTGGCACAGGCAGGGATTGAACCCAAGACCTATAGCATGACAGTCCTACGCACTTTTTTTTTAAATTCATTATTATTAATTCCATCTAAAAACCATCTTAAATCTAGACAAAAATTCATAAAACTAGCCTAATTAACCATAACTTACAACTAACTTACTGGTCCCATACGGACACTCTAAGTTAAACAGTAATACTTAATGCTAATGCCTTTCGGCCCTAAGATCTATTTAACTTTAATTCATTTTATTTATTTTTGTATTCATTAGAAAATTTCAAAAAAACTAATATCAATATCCTTTTTTATTTTTACTTAAAAACTTCTTAAAATAAGGTCCTTAATATAAAACTTAATGCTAACTAAAACTACCTATTCTACCTATAAACTACTTAAAACTAGAACAACAAATATAACTTTCTAACGTTTTTTGGTTTTCTTATTTTGTTGTCTTTTTTTTTTTTTTTTATTCCGTGTTTTTTTTTTTAATTAATTTTTTTTGTATTTTTCTTCTTTGTTTTTTTTTGTATTTTTTTGTTCGTATTTTTTTTTGTGCCACCATGCCTATTCTACTTAAAACTAAACCCTAAAACTATAAAACAAGTATGTAAGCCGGCCAAGGCTTAAAACCCCATCCCGACTACCCACTATCAAGTGCCGATTGAAGCCACCAAAACTAGTTCTCCTGCTTCACCCTATCAGTTCGATCCCGTTCGGACACAGCCCTACTGAACCGAATGAGCCCTGTTCCGTCTTGTGCCATGACGTCCCGATTGTACAACTGGTGCAACTTTTACGGTGAATGGCTTCATTTACCGAGCTTCGATCAATTTTTTTCTATGGCCTCCGAAAACCTGCGATTTAATAACTGTACACCCTTTTCTTTGGGCACAATTTAAAGATGGGGTCTATGCTAATGCTTCACTATCGAATCAAGACTTAAAGATGGAATTCGTGGAGATTTTGACGAATTAGTCATGAAAGGATATTGTGCTGCAAATGATCCATCACGGCTATTTAAATAATATGGTTTTGCATTATAAATGGATAGTTTAAATTATTCGTATCTTTTATTTACTTACTTAAGGTGGCGCTACAGTCCGGGGCTGACCTGGGCCTCAACCAACATGCGTCTCCAGCCAGCTCGGTCCCTAGCTAGCTGTCTCCAGTTTCGCACGCCAAGTTGGTTGAGGTCCTCACCCACCTGAGTGCGCCACCTGAGTATCTTTTATTTATTCCTCTGAATTCAACTATGTATAGGGGTTTAAATTGGCGCTGGTAGATTTTGGCGCCCCGTGGCCGCCATTTTTTTTGGTGACATCTGTCAAATCTTTTGTTTATTATTCAGTTCATAGACACACCATACATATATGGTGTGTCTATGATTCAGTTGCTTAGGTTTAAATGATAAAATTGTATTATCAAAATGAGTCTTCGTTAACGCAAACGAACCATTTTAAGGTAGACGTGGTGGTTCTTCACAGTCGACTCAATCAGCCGTAAACAATCAGCCAACACCCGAACGTTCAAGGAACGCAAGATCGGCCGAGAACATCGCAGAACCCGATTCAGTCTATTCCTCGCCGTGCACAAGAACTCGGCCTTTCGCAGAATTAAACTTGGCAATTTTTGCGTTGGGACTTGGGCCTACACCCGTACAAGATCCAACTGAACTGACCCAGGAGCTCAAAGTTCATGAGTATAGACAACGGCGTTTGTTCGCTGACTGGGCTTCGAATCGTTTGGAAGAGGACTCCAATTTTGGCCGAAAAATAATCATTAGTGAAGAGGCGCATTTTTTTATGAATGACTGTGTTAACAAGCAAAATTGTCGTATATGGGACGACACAAACCCATGCGAGGTTCACCAGGTGATAATGCATCCTCAAAAAGCTACCGTTTGGTGTGGATTTTGGGCCGGCGGCGGCGTAATTGGTCCGTACTTTTTGAAAATTTCTCATGGCCCAAATTAAACCATATGGACCTAGACGACATGTGGTTCCAGCAGGATGGCCACACAGCAAACGCCACGACATCTACACATAACATCTACCCGCCCTTTTTGTAAAAAAAAACCTATATATTTTAAATCAGGTGTATTTAAAAACCCAAAGTTCTGTTCTTTCTCTAATGGGGCTTTCCATGGGTAAAGTAAATAATTTTTTTTTGATCCAGATATGTAAAAACACAAATTTCCTGGTTTAGCATTTCGTTGGACAAAATAAATTGATACGTTTATGTTTGATTTAACACCAAATCTGCAGATCTGGCAGATTTACCCATTTTTGCCCTAATATTAATACAAAAATGTTTAGCTGGAAATTTAACTGCTCTACAGCACTCGTTAATACGTACACGAATTTACACTAATACAATTGCAAAAAAGGAGCAATACCAATCGTGTTCCATGCGCTACGAAAAAAATACCATTTTTGACGGAAATCTGAATTTACCATGGATTACCCTATAACAATTGTTAACTATTGTCATTTCTAGCCGTTAAGACTTTTACTATTTCAATTCTCATCGTTAATAAAGTCATTGTTAAAGTGACATGTAGCTAAGATTTGTAACTATTCCCAACATGGGTCGGGAGCTTTTTTTTGGCTTGGGAAAAAATGAATTCTAAATCCAACTACAAATGTCTGTTATACATTAGAATAATGTTTTTCGTTGATTCAGAAAATGTTTTGATATTTATCTTTACAAAAACTACATTATATCAAGTTTAATAAAAATTAATTTATGTACAAATTAAAGATCATTGCTTTAATTTTCAAGTATTGTTAGAATGCATTAACATTTTGTTTTAGAAAAATCGATCAATGTAACCGTAGCCAACAAACAGTTAATCCTACCAAGTGCGTGCTAACCATTAACCTAAAGTAACCAAATTTGTAACCTACTGCTTTATTTCAAAGCTTCTCAAACTATTCCACCACAGCATCTAAAATGTCAAATGTGTGACATCTAAATGTAAAAAAAAAACACACCAGCAAAATAAAAGCTACATCTGTCAAAAGTGACGGAAATGGCGCTGACAAGTTTTATTCGACCGGTGCTAGTGCAAGTGTTTCAATCGACGAATATTCGTGCCGCGTATTTCGCCAAAACTGTATCCACGAGATCATCTTCTATCGCTGCAACATTAAATTTCTATTCCACGTCTGTGAATATGCCTGGAAAATATACAACTGTCGAAAAGGGAGCACCCAACTCCACCAACTACAGCATTTATTTTAGTAAGTTGATAAGACTAAAATTATATAATTTCCAAGTCAATAAAATAGATTAACCGGAGTTCTTTTTTTCCGTCTAAGTTCTCTTATCATTGATTTATACTATTTGTGATTGATTATGAGTTTAAAAAAGCATTTGGATTAAACATTTTACGTAATAATTCAATTAATTAATGTAGATAATCGTGAATGACTTTTTTGTTTCTAATGGAAAGCCATTTGAGGTACCAACTTGGATACTTTCTAGTTCTGTCCTTGGTGGGTCATAGTCACAGAACTCACGTCATCAAATTTGCATTCCATTTTGCTAAGCATATTATGATAGAAGTTGATTCGATAGAAACTACTGTGTTACTATATTGTACCGTATTGGTTTATAGATTGCTTGACCAGTTTTTAAGACAAACCTGATGTGCTATTATATATTTTATAACAGTAAATTATGTAGAAAGAAAAGACTTTAAATATGAACATGGGTATGACATTCAATTTAAGAGATAATCATCGGTAAATATTTTTTATTAGGGTTTGGTGCAAACTAATTTATTTCTAACAACAACAAACCGTAAATGTCTGCAAACTTTCCTGACGGTCTTTCAAACAGGAATCTTGTTATTAAAGGTAGGTTAACTAACTATGGTAGACAACTGTTTTGATTTCTAACAAAAGTTCTCATTTAGGATAAGTGAGATTTGAAAAATAAATTAAGTTTGTAATTTGTACATATTTATTAATTTATTTTATTTTTGTTCATGCTTTTTTATATATGTACAGTACATACATACATAAAAAAGGCTCTTCGGAGGAAATTCCTAATTCGTGTTAAGGATTGCAAAAGTGTCGTATTGGAGTTCGCGAAGAATGGAATGTCTTATATGGATTCGGTATTAAGGCTGAAGTTTTTGAATAGTTTTCTTTTGCCATTCGTATCACTAAACTTGAGGTTTGTGAGACCACAATTTAAAAAGAGATGCATTTGTATCACTCCCCTTGAAAGACCTCTTTGCTCTTAAAAAAATTTATTTTTGATCTTTGGGAACAAGAACAAGTCGGTGGATATGATTTTTATGCTTGTTCATCAATTTAATGCTTTTTGTCAAAAAATTGTAAATACAGTGGCTCCCACGAATAATCGGACACATGACAATTTCTTGAAGAAAATGTATGGAGAGTGTAAAACTTTATAATCATTTTATGATATTTTAACATCTTTTTATTTTAAATAAGCCCAAATTACAATTGAAACCATTAAACAGCAAAGTAATATTAAAAACAAAAGCAACTATAATTTACGACCTCAAACATAATCGGACACTTAATATTCAGTACTTAGTTGCGTACCCTTTTATTTAATGGCTTCCCCAAGGCGTCGAAGTATTGAAAAGACAAGCTAGGGCTTATTTTTCGCCAATCTTCTTGAAGGCCCGTCTTAAGGTCCTCAATATTTCTAAATTTGATTAACTCGACGTCCGAGTTCATCTTCTACATATGTATATGCTCGATTGCTTTTAAGTCAGGTAACTTTTTCTGTGTTTTAAGCACGACCTTGCTGGGCATGGTTTGTTCTTTGAACGGTAATGCTGGTAGAAGATGAAATTGCCTTGTATTGCAAGTTCACTGACACTGGACCCCAAATGTTGTTTCAAAATATTGATGCTATCCGTTTGATACATTTATCAATCCACAAAAAGTTCCGAACATAATAACTTGCAACACATCCTCATACTGTGACCAACCCACTGCCATGCATCACACAAGCCCGATTAAGCTTAGAGTAAATTCTTCATTTGGTTTCCGTAATACATACATTCTTCCATCTTAACCTTTAAGCACAGATAATAATTTTATACAGATGTCTCATCCCTGCAGGAAAAAATGAAACATTTTTTTCCCTTAACAGACAAGCCTTAACAGACAAGAGCTTTTAAAAATAAAGCTGAGAAAGCTCTTTTTGCCTTGCATATTTTCTTTTTTTTTTCTCTTCTCTTTTGTCATTTTGTTTGCCAATGAATACAAAAACAAAGTTCGGACCATTGGAAACAAATGTAAACAACAACAACCCTATTTTTTACAAGGAAGTATATAGGAGTTGATGTAGGTTATGTCTGTATCTTGTTTTTTATGCGCGTTTTGGTGCGTAGAAGAAGAAAGAGTTGATAATTTTTGTTTATTTTTTGTGAATGTTAGATTGTTAGGTGTCCGGTAAGGAGAATAGAAGAAGTTGCTTGTGTATTGATATATGAAAATTGTGTGGGCAAGTAGGGACAAGTGAATGTGCACATGACTTGGTTTCTGTGTTTTCTATTTTTAACTTCCCATAGGAAGTTATTGTAATGGGTCCGATTTGTCGAATTGAAAATTTTGACATTTCTCGACGTTTCAAGGTCCCTAGAGTCGAAATAAAAGATTTTTAGAAAGATGTCTGTGCGTGGCTGTGTACGTACGTCGTCCATAGCTCAAGAATTTTGAGAAAAATCAAGTTAACATTTTCCTTACAAAATATAAAAACATTATCTACTAAAACTTAGTAAAAATTTACTTTCGACTCAAATATGTTTACAAAAATTAAAAATATTGGCTTCAAACTAATTTTATCTCACAGATATTCAATAATTTTTTTATAAGAATCCAACAGTCCATTTTTTCATAAAAAAAATCTACAAGTACCTACCCAACATGGGTAAAATATGATGGTCGGTTCTCGATATCTCGTGAACGATAGAAGATATTGACTTCAAATTAATTTAATTCATCCAATTTGTATTTGTTTATATAAGAAATAAAAACTTTTAAGAAATGCTACTTAAATTGGTAAACATTTATTTTCGACTTAAATATCTTTTCAAAACTTTGAGATATTGGCCTTAAACTACTTTTATCTTTTAAAACATATTGTTGTCAACATTCAGTAAAATTTTGAAAAAAATCGAATTGACAGTTTTTGTACAAAAAATTGAAAACCTAAAAAAATCAAACAAAAGTTGGTAAAAATTGTTTTTCGAAGTAAATATCTTTTCAAAAATTTGAGATTATGGCTTTAAACTAATTTTATCTTATAAAATATATTGTTTTCAATATTCAGAAAAATTTTGAGAAAAATGGAATCGACAATTTTTTTACAAAATATAAAAAAAAACCTAAAAAAAAATTAATAAATGTTGATAAAATTTGATTTTCGACTCAGATATATTTTCAAAACTTTGAGATATTGGATTTAAACTAATTTTATCTTTCAAAAAATATTGTTGTCAACATTCAGTAAAATTTAAAAAAAATCGAATTGACAGTTTTTTTTCTAAAAAATAAAAACTTTAAAACACATTACTAACATTACTAACAAATCACAACAACAAACACATAACAGGCCCCCGAAGAAATCAACGAGCGCATCAAAGGGTTTTATGTATTTCGATGGGGGTGATAAAATGCAACATAAAATAACGTACGTTACCGCGAACAATATAAACAAATACAAATTGGATGAATGAAATTAATTTGAGAGATATCGAGAACCGAACATCAGTTTTTACCAAATTTTGCGTACTGTTTTTTGTAGACTGTTGGATTCTTATAAAAAAAATTACTGAATGTCAAAAACAATATTTTCTGTCACATTAAATAAGTTTTAAACCAATATTTTTAAGTTTTGAAAAGATATTTGAGTCGAAAGTAAATTTTTACCAAGTTTTAGTATTGTTTTTTTTAGGTTTTTATTTTTTGTAAAAAAAACTGTCAATTCGATTTTTCTCAAAATTGTATCGAATGTTGAAAACAATATTTCTTATAAGTTAAAATTAGTTAGAAGCCATTATCTCAAATTTTTGAAAAGATATTTGAGTCGAAAATCAATTTTTACAAACTTTTGTTAAATTTTTTTTTCGGTTTTTAATTTTTTGTAAAAAAACTGTCAATTCGATTTTTTTTCAAAATTTTACTGAATGTTAACAACAATATTTTTTGAAAGATAAATGTAGTATTATGCCATAATCTCATATTTTTGAAAAGATATTTGAGTCGAAAATCAATTTTTACCAACTTTTGTTAAATTTTGTTTAGGTTTTTAATTTTTTGTAAAAAAAATTGTGAATTCGATTTTTTTCCAAATTTTACTGAATGTTGACAACAATATTTTTTGAAAGATAAAAGTAGTTTAAAGCCAATATCTCAAAGTTTTGAAAAGATATTTGTGTCGAAAGTCACTTTTTACCAAGCTTTATTAATTTTTTTGTTAGGTTTTTAATTTTTGTAAGAAATTGTCAATTCGATTTTTCTCAACATTTTATCAGATGACAAAAACATCATTCTTTGCTGCACAAAATTGTTTTGGAGATGAAATCATATTTTAGTCGTAAAATTTTCGAGGTGACAAATTTTTTTTTTCAGTTTTTTTGATTTATAAAAAAAACCGTTAATTGGATTTTTTTCAAAAAATATAATTATTTTTTATCACGTTACAATATATAATACAAATTTAATTCAAGTCTCTAGCGTCATTGGTTTATGAGATATTTAGGTTTAACCAAGATTTTCACCTTTTTTTTAAATTGCTATGGTAAAAAAACCACCCACGCAATTTTCTTGAGAGCCCTTTCTGCATCTTTCTGCCTTATTATCTGTATAACAAAATTTATTTGAAGTCGATATCTCTTTTGGTTCTTGAGCTATGGACAACGAAAAAAACGTCGCGAATGTACGGACGTACGGACATACGGACGTACGGACGTACGAACCTATGTACGTACACACGCACGCATAGACATCTTTCTAAAATTCTTTTATTTCGACTCTAGGGACCTTGAAACGTCGAGAAATGTCAAAATTTTCAATTCGACAAATCGGACTCATTACAATAACTTCCTATGGGAAGTTAAAAATATTATTTTAATTGTTGACTCATTATGTACAATAAGGTACATCATCCAATTGACACCAGTCAACAACACTTCATTACGTTTAAAAAGATATAAAATTGAAAAATGTATTCGTGGAGATTTAAGAAAATTGAAGAAAAAGATGAATTTATAAAAAAAAATCCACATGAATGCACGCAGCTAGCATTTACATATCCGATTATACGAACTCGAGCCATAAAGACAACCTTGTCCTTGCTTTGTTTCTATTTCCAAAGACAACTGTAAATATTTTTTTTTCTCGTCGTCGACAAGCGATCAACTCTCCTGCACTTGTTTTCAACGCATCACCACCAACCACACCACAAAAAAACCAAAATAAAACGAGTTTTGGTTTTTGAAGAATGATCGTGGTGTATTATGTGTATCTGTGCATTAGGATTATGAGAGGAAAAGAACATACAAAAATGATTTCAGTTTTTTCTTTGCCTTAGTTTTCATTCATAGGAAAGAAGACGAGTTAAAGCTTTTTGAAAAAGCTCTTTTTTTTGGTTGATTTCAGTTTCATATATCATTTCTCGCCATAAGGGTGAGACATCTGTATAAAATTATTATCTGTGCTTTAAGGTTAAATTTGCTTCAGTCCGTGAATAAAAACTAATTTATAATATGGTCATATGTCTAACCGTTAACTAATAATGCAAAAATATATAGTTCCACCTTATTCCAAAAAGAGGCATTCTGTGCTATATGTTCATTAGCAAACTTAAGTCTGTTTTCTATGATTATTCCAGGTATTCCACACATGATGATATTACCTGAACTATGTCAATAAGTTTTCACTCAATATCTAAGATAGAATGAATTAAAAGTACCAAAATTTAACACTAAATGTGGTTTTATTTCTGGACAATGCATTCTTGTCTTGATAATCACTTCCAAAAAAAATCACTTCCTGAAAATGACATCTGCATTAAGCTAAGTACACACGATTATAAGATCTTCCAACATGGCCAAATTTTTCGCAAAACATTTTAATCAATTTTCTATTAACCATAGGGCAGGTTCAGACAACACAAGCGACTTTATTTGCAGTCAACTTAATCCTTTGAACGTGAATTTTGACCAATGCAACTATTAAGGTTTTCAAGTGTCATGAGTTTCAAATTCAGAACTTTACTTCACAAACCTCTACTTTAAGTTCATAGTACAGAAACTAACGAACATTATTGACTACAAAACATACATAAGGCAAGCTACAAGTCCATCACGATTTGTATTTTGTATTGTAAAGAAATATTACTTATTTCTTTTCCAAATTGACAAGGAACCTTTTTACACAAAACTTTAAATGAAGCTGTGCAGAGAATAAATAAATCATAGCGTAACAAAGTTCAGCTTTTAGTTGAAGGAAAAACATAATTAACTGTCATTTTGACAGAAGTAGACTTGACTTGATAGTTAGGGAGATTTTTCTTGACTAACTTTCCAGTCAACTTCCCAATGAAGTTGCCTTATGGTGTTTTTCTTTTTTAGTTCAGAGCAGAGCTCGAACTGTCAAAAAAATAATTGTGTTTCTTTTTGAGCTCTGATCGTTCAGAGCTTCAAATTCGTGTTTCTTTTTTAGTTCCGAACATGTTCAGAGCGCGCTCTGTGAGCTCAGAATAAAATAACAGAGTAAACGGAGTAAAATGCTGAACACAAACAATTTGATGTTTGAAAGCCGGGAAATTAAAAAAAATCATCGTCAAAACAATAAAAATGGCGAAAGAGGCTGGTCGCTCTAGTGCAGAAGGAAAGATAATTTAGAAAAAACTAATTGCATATATAGCATTTTTATGAATCAAATTTATTTCAGGCGTCAAATGGACCAACGCTATGACTGTTTTTTTAATTAATTTGATTAAAGAACATTTTCAACGTCTTCAAGCAGACGACATTTCAAATCATGACAGTTTAGTGCTCAAGTTGTTTCATAATTAAATCAGAGAGCTCTGAACATACTCTGCTCAGAACTCTACTCTACTCTACTCTGTTCGCTCAGAGTCTGCTCAGAGCTCAGCTCTGAACTAAAAAAGAAAAACGCCATTAATTGGAAGGCAAATTTTTGGCAGCTAGCCAATCAGATACTAAAAACTTGCCTTACTTTCAAGTCCCTAATGTCGCCTGAACTTGCCCATTTAAACAACCAATTTTATCTGTCAAAAATGACATACACAAATTGGAAGTCAATCGTCGGCAAATTTTCTATGAAAAAACTGTCAGACTTATTGCAATTGTTTGTACACGTCTAAACATCCAATTTTTGGTATTTTCAAATAAATTGGACGATTGTCCAGTAATTGGATATTGGATGATATTCTTTCCAAACATGATCATTTAATTTTCAATTCGCAGAAAGTTGTTGAGCAGGAAACAACAGTAAAAGTTTACAAGAAATCGAAAGAAATAAGAAGTATACGTTTGGCTAAATAATGATAAAGAAGTTATAAAAAAATGGTTGAACAATATTTTAAAAGATAGTCGTTATTGCTTGCTTTATTATTGTTTCACTTTTTTGTAGTTTTTTTTTTTAATTTTTTAAAATGTTTTTAATCGACCTGTTGTTTTAACTTCTAAAATAAATGTTCATATAACTGTCGGGAGAATTGTCTCCCAATGAATCTACCAATTTTTTTTGTTTTCTAAAATCTTCCAACCGTGTAAGCAGACAATTATGAATTAAAAGCTACAAAATTTTCGGCAATAATTGTCAGTCGATTTTCTATCAAAAAATTGTCTTATATTTGGATGAAATCAACCGAATGTAAGAGGGTCGTTTGAAAAGTCCGTGCAAAGTCAGACAGATGGCACTACTGGTGCATATCGAGGTTATTTACAGTTAGTAGCATGTCTTGAAAGAATACACACCAAGTTTTAGCCAAGTCGGTCTATTAGTTTGTGTTTGACATTCGTTTGAATTGAGGAAGTCAACAAAATGAACGAAAAAGTTCTTTTCAATCACGACAACGCACCAGCTCATACCTCAGCAGTTGCCGATTCTCTTCAGCATTTACACCAGCGATCTGATAGGTAGTCTTACAAAGGCAATTGCGTACGCCGACGATCTTATTGCGTACAGAACGGCCCGAAAGGTTGAGGTTATTAGAATTCTCTTGCAGCGTGATTTCGACAAGATTCAGCGATATTGCGATGACTGGAAACTGAAAATAAATGTCCAGAAGTCGGAGACAATTCTGTTCCGGACTCCGTTGGCTAGGGCCACGAGGGATACGTGCAAGAATTGGCGCAAGATGGTCATCGTTGATCTTCACGGGTAGCCATTGGCGAGCAAAAGTGTAGTTAAGTACCTCGGTACCTGGTTAGATCAGTATTTATATTTCGACAGTCATATAAATGCTGCTCTGACCAGGGCCAGAGGAGCCTTCGCTCTGACGAAACGGCTGTTTTTTAGCAGTCGGCTTGACCCCAGAGTGAAGGTAATTTGCTACATGGCCCTCATACGGCCGATGATCGTTTATGGTTGTCCTGTGTGGTTCAACGTTGCCCCTTCCCAGATGGAGAAGTTTCGGGTGTTCGAGCGGCAGTGTTTACGACGCTGTACCGGCTTATATCGAACAGCCGAATCTTCTTACGTGCATTACTATTCCAACGAGGTCCTATACAACGGGGCTCGAATCAACAGAGTTGACAATTTCGTGATAAAACTCGTCCGAGGTCACATTGCAAGAGCTATTTCTTCGACCAACAATTTAATTTTCGGGGCGTTCTATCCGAACGACGAGTATTTTGAAAGTGCACGCTTGAGCGGCTTCATTCCACCGGAAGCATTCCTCTTTTTAGATAGATGCGGTCTGATACGGGATAGATTGGCAGTTCCGTAAATCTACCACGTCAGACGACGAACCGTGGATAGGCGGCTCCTGTACAATCGAGACGTCATGGCACAAGGCGGAGCAGAGCTCCTTCGGTTCAGTAGGGCTGTGTCCGAACGGGACCGAACTGATAGGGTGAAGGAGGAGAACTAGTTTTGGTGGCTTCAATTGGCACTTGATAGTGGGTAGTCGGGATGGGGTTTTAAGCCTTGGCCGGCTTACATACTTGTTTTATAGTTTTAGGGTTTAGTTTTAAGTAGAATAGGCATGGTGGCACAAAAAAAAAAAACACAAAAAAACACAAAAAAAAACAATAAAAAAATAAAAAACATGGAATAAGAAAAAAGAAAAAAAAAAGACCAAAATATGAAAAACAAAAAATGTTAGTTAGATTTGCTGCTGTGGTTGTTCTAGTTTTAAGTAGTTTATAGGTAGAATAGGTAGTTTAAGTAAGTTTAAGTTTTATTTAAGGACCTTATTTTAAGTAGTTTTAAGTAAAAATAAAAAAGGATATTGATATAACTTTTTTCAAATTTTCTAATAAATACAAAATAAATAAAATTTAATTGAAGTAAAATAGATCTTAGGGCCGAAAGGCACTAGTATTAAGTATTATAGTTTAACTTAGAGTGTCCGTATGGGACCAGTAAGTTAGTTGTAAGTTATGGATAACTAGGATTGTTTTATGAATGTTTGTCTAGCTTTAAGATAGTCTTAAGAATGAATTAATAAAAATGAATTTGAAAAACAAAAAACCTCAGCAGTTGCGACCGCAAAACTATTGGAATTAGGATTCCAAATCGTTTCACATCCCCCTTATTCTCCAGACTTGACTCTGTCGGACTATTATTTGTTCCCCAATGTGAAGAAATTGCTGGCGGGAAAAAAAATTCCATTCAAACGAGGAGGTGATTGCAGAAACCAATGGCTACTTTACAGACTTGGACAAATCCTATTATTCGGAAGGGATCAACAAACTAGAGCCGCGTTGGACGAAGTGTATAAGCCTGAATGGAGACTACGTTGAAAAATAAAAAAGGTTTATCCAAAAAAATTAAGCAGTTTTTATTTTCACACGGACTTTTCAAACGACCCTCGTATAAACGGACTTGATAGAAAATTGGCAATTGTCACCTAAATGGATGCTATTGGAAGGCTTTTGGCAGTTCGGCCAATGTTGGAAGATTTTCCAATCGTGTATATTTAGCTTTATTCTATTTTTTAATGAAGACAAAACTTTTTAGCTGCTGTAATCAAAATAAATTGCTCTTAAATACCAAACGTTTCAGCGGAAAGCTCAAAAACACCTGGAATACTCAAAGCCGGAAATAATGATGATTATTATGATGAAGGCCATAAAGTAACATTTCCAATTTCAAAAAACTTTTATTTTTGCTACATAGGATTCTTATAAAAGGAAAAGAAAGTCTGCGGAAAAACGTGATAAAACTTAAAAAAAAAGACAGGAAATTAATTCTTGACTTATGTGTCTTCTTTTTTTTTTAGGGGGAGGAAATTATAAATGTTTTTGGTATAAATAAAAATCTAATCAACTAATCAAAAAAATCAAGAAGGAAACCTTATTTTTTTTAATTAACTTAGACACATAAAGTTCATGATAAATGGAAAGCTCTCAAAACATTTAGTAAGTATCTTATGGCGAAGAGCATATTTTAAATTAAATATTGTACCTGTATGATTGGAAAATTACATGCCAAACAATTGACAGAACAAACAATTACTGTAGTATTTTAGGAGCTTATTGAAGATAGAACTTTTTTTACGATTTTCAGATTATTATCGAATTCATTGTTTATATTCTTTGCCATTGGTCTCAAGGTCGCAGTGTGCTCAAACCAAATTATTTATTTCATTTTCTGTTTTCTTTCTAAAGCATATTTTAATGAATTTATCGTTTTTTTAAATATGAACTCAATAACTTATTTAAATTTATGGTACTTTTTCCAAAAAAAATTGCATGTTTATAATTATAGCAAAGTGTTATCTTGAAGATAATTAAATCATCTAAAAACACGATAACAGACTTAATGAATTCGTCTATTAATCATCATATTTTTTGTTTGTTTTGTGTCTTTTTTTCTGCAGAAAATGAAGCTGGAAATGCCATTTCACCCCTTCACGACATTCCATTGTTTGCTGATGAGGCTAAGACTGTATATAACATGGTAGTTGAGGTGCCACGATGGACAAATGCTAAAATGGAGGTAATAATCAAAAGAAATTTTTATATCAACCAATTAGTAAAATAAACAATTAGGTATAAAACGCTTTGGTTTTATTAGTATTTAGTGGGGTGACTTATTTGCGTTGTTATAATCAAAGAAACTCATAATTTATTGTTATTTTTATCTATGCATATAAACACACAAATAAAAATTTGTGACTCAATGTAAATTTTCTATTCCCAATTAACAGATCAGCCTTAAGAACCCATTAAATCCTATTAAGCAAGACGTAAAAAAAGGTAAACTTCGTTTTGTTGCCAACTGCTTCCCCCATCACGGCTACATCTGGAATTACGGAGCTCTGCCACAAACTTGGGAGAATCCCGATCATATTGAACCATCAACCAGCTGCAAGGGAGACAATGACCCAATTGATGTTATTGAAATTGGTTCTCGAGTAGCAAAACGCGGTGAAGTCATGCAAGTTAAGGTTCTTGGGACAGTTGCTCTTATCGATGAGGGAGAAACTGATTGGAAAATTATTGCTATTGATGTCAATGATCCGCTGGCCGGCCAAATGAGTGATGTTGGAGATGTTGATAAATTCTTCCCCGGACTTCTTCGTGCTACTGTGGAATGGTTCAAAATTTACAAAATTCCCGATGGTAAGCCAGAGAACCAATTTGCATTTAACGGTGAAGCAAAGAATGCAAGTTTTGCTACAAACATCATCAACGAAACCCATAAGTTCTGGGTTGGATTAATAAAGAAGGATCTAGATGGTGGTTCTATTTCATGGTAATACAAATTTTTCAAAGTAACACAAAAACTTTATTGATTTTGATTTTTGTTTTGTATGTAGCGCAAACACAGCTGTGCCTGATTCACCATTCCTTATTGCCCAAGAAGAAGCTGATAAGATTATCGAACAAGCTCCAACTGATGGAGATGTCGAAACTATTGGCGATATTAGTAAGTGTAATAAAATGTTAATAGTAATTGGAATGTCTTATTGGTTGCTTTCTTTCTTTTTTATTTACAGTTGATAAATGGCATTTTGTTCACCTGCAGTAATACTCTGGCAGTCTAAAAACAGTGTGTCTAGGTGTAGTAGTTTTGTGGTATAAAATAGGCTATCAATATGATTGATTCGTAATATCCGTGTCGTAATCGAATTTAATGAAAAATAAATGTTGAACGGTACAAAAAATTGCATATGTTGTTCTATTTTATTTTTTTGATGTATATGTTTCTATATCTAGTTGACATAAAAGGGTCATTTATCTCATGGTTTCAAGTAGGTAGCGCTGGCACTTGATAGCTGTCATTTCAACTGTCATAAGTTTAGTTAAATTTTTTCCGTTTATTAAAATAGATCGCTTTTTATAAAAAGATATCTTGTCAAATTGCATAGGAATATAACCTATTTCCTTAGCATCTTTGTATATAAAACCTTTTTTATGTTTGTTGTAGGTCGTAAGGTTTTGTATCCATGGATACCTAAATTCAGATAGCTGGGAAAAAATAAAAACAACCCTTTTAATCAAAACATTGGGTAGGTTCAGACGACATAAGGGACTTGAAATTAAGGCAAGTTTCTAGTATCTGGTTGGCCAGCTGCCAAAAAATTACATTCTACTTAAGGCAACTTCAATGGAAAGTTAGTCAAGAAAAATTTTCCTATCTATCAAGTCAAGTCAACATATATGTCAGAATGACAATTGATGTTTTATGTTTAAGTAATAAATTGAAAGCTGAACTTTATTAATCTACGATTTCTTTAGTTCACTGCAAATGAAGTCCCTTATGTTGTCTGAACCTGCCCATAGTTAGGGATATTTTTTTAGAGTCTTCCGATACTACTGGGATAATAATGGTGTTTTCCATGGGTAAATTCTGATTTCCTACAAGAATTGAATTTTTTTCGTGGCGCATGGAATGAGGATTGGAATTGTTCCTTTTTTGTCATTGCATTAGTGTTACTTCGTACACGTATTTACGAGTGCAGAAGAGCTGTCAAATTTCCAGCTAAACATTTTTTAAAAATTGTATTAGTATTGATACAAAGATCTGACGAAAAATCCAGATCAGCAGATTTGATCTTAAGTCAAAAATAAATCAATTTATTTTGCCCCATGGAATGCAAAAACAGGGGAAATTTGTTTTTTGACAGATATAGATCAAGAATAAATTGATTTATTTTCCCCATGGAAAACCCTATAAGATAATAATTGATGAGCAGAGTACTGAAAAACCAAAAGTTGATCTTTAAGATCAATGTTTTATCATTGGAAATATATAAAATAAAATATATAAAATTGACCAGTTTATTATTCTATAATTTCTGAGAATTTTCTTAAACGGATTGATAGAGCAGGAGAATGATATAGGGTGCATTTATAAAGCTAGTGACTACGTAGTCAAAATTCGACTAGCTAGTCAATCAGGAATTGTCATATCATTGATAGATGACAAATTTCAAGAACAATCAGGAGGTTGTAGGAGATGCTGACTACCCGCTAGATCAAAACTTAACTACGCCTTTTTGTGACAACGGAAACCTTCTTAAGATGCAAATCAACTTCAACACACGACTTAGCAGTGTCAGGATAACCAAAGACCGGTTTTGAGAAGACTGAAGTATTTGGTTGTTGCAAATCCTATGCTGGCCAATTAAATTATGACAGCTAGTTCCATTTTGCATTTATTTTATTTATTAATTTCACAGTTTACTATTCATTCTCACCTACATAGATAATAAATTAGCTTTGCATTTCTTTTCATCCTTTTTGAATTATGCGATGGAGAATTCTTGAGAAAACGAATCATACAAATCAAAAACACTCTAAACAAGCTAAACTGGAAATCAGACTCATAAACTCATTTAAATATGCGCGTCATTTCTCCTCTAATTTATGAAATTTCCCCTAAAAACTCAGTAATTAATTTTATGTATGCGTGAAAACACGTCAATTTTTCTCGTTGAATTCGTACACATTACAAATACAATAATGTAAACAAATGGGTTTTGGAGGGTTATATGATACGTACGAAAGATTTATATCTTCATATACAGGGTGTCCCATAAGTAATGGTCCAAACTGTATATGCTGAATGGTCAAGCCATGACCTACCAGAATTTTGTAACTTGTCTATACCGCATCCTAACGGTTTTCGAGTAACGGTTGTTTTAATGAAATTTTCAAAAACACCTACTTTTAGTCGGTTTTTCAATCACCCTGTCCACAAATGATTTTTGTTTTTACTATATGTTAATATTTTACAATTTTGAATAAACATTCAATATTTTTGCATTTAAAAAATTTCAATTTTCGGCACTATTTTGCAAAATATTGATAGTTAAAATCATTCTTATCAAACTTAATTTTTTACATCGAACTTTAAAACAGTTTTATTTAAAAAAATCATATTACACAATACTGGTTATCGTTTTTAAAAACCTGCTTGATTTTTTAGTTTTTCAAAAAAGTATAAAACATCACAAAGCTAGCTTTGGTTCAAAAGTTATAAGCATTTCAATTTAATAAGTCACGATTTAAAAAACAAATATAAAAAGAAAAAAATGTGTTTCTGTTAGAATTTTTTATTATATCACCAGAGACATCTTGTTTCCAATTCATTGAATTAGGCTCATCATGTGAGTATCCCCAAACTAATTTTTTGTTTCGTTTAGTACAAGCAGCATGGCGATCTTTTTCCTTATCAAGCAGCGCTTCTTAACGACTACTACTACGTCTAGTACTTGTACTAACGCTTTAATTATTTTAACCGGAAATGATATGGATGTTTGTATTATCGCCGTTTTTAAACCAATGAAGTTGTTAAGCTATAAAAGTGCGGTACTTTATTTATTTCATAAAGAAGAAATAATTTAAGAAAATAACTAAAAATGTCTTACACGTCACGAAGGAGCGTATATGTAAAAGATTCGGATTTCTATTTTTTATTTACAAAAGTAATACTTACTAAGCGGAGATATTTAACCAAGTTCTTTCTTATAGGGCTCACCCAGAAATTTATCAATATCAGTTTTGCAATGAAAACTATTCTAGTACCTGCATGGTCTTGGTTCAAACCCTTACCTAGGTCACCTATTTTTTTTTCACGGGTATTGCCTTTTGCGGGGAATTGACAAATCCTCAGAGTACCTAATTCTAGACATGAAAAGTGCTTTTTCAAACTAGCTGTTCGAATTCGGCTTAAAACTGAAGGTTGCCTCCATCCCTGACAACATTACTCGCACACAGAAATGGTTGAATGCAATTTATGAAACTATTTGTTTCATTTTGAAAACAGGGATTTGAATTTTGTAAGAGGCCAGAATTTTAGAATAGCATGATCATAAAAGCTAGGAAGGTGTTTAATTTTGTTCGGAAGTTAAAAAAGGTATATCTCTACGCATATTTTTTGTATAGCAATTGTTCGAAATGCCCTCCTTCTGCATTTAAACATGCTCGACAACGTTTTAAAACTGTCGTTTCAAACGTCTGTCATGTCCTGAGCTTCTTATTTCCTCAGCCGCAGTTTCAATTTTCTGCCTAAGTTTAGTAACACTGCGTATGGGCTGGCCAAAAACTTTCTCTTTTATGCAACCTCAATATAAAAAATCTAGTGGATTCAAGTCCGGTGACCTAGGGGGCCATGATATTGTTCCACCACGACCGATCCATCGCTTGGAGAAAGTTCTGTCCAAAAAACTTCTGACATTTCTTCTATACTGGGCTGGACATCCATCTTGCTGAAACCACATGGTCTGGAGCAGGGCGAGAGGAATATCATCTAATAATACACAGATTCTGTTTTCCAAAAATTCTAAATCATTTTCACTATTTATTGTGTCGGGAAATTCAAAGGGTCCTATGATTTGCCCATTTAAAATTCCACACCACAAATTAATTTTAAATTGGTATTGAGATCTTCCTTCTCGTATTAAATGTGGATTTTCTTCCTGCCAATTGTGAATATTGTGCATATTCAAATATCCATCTTGTTTAAAGGATGATTCATCACTCCATAAAATTTTGTCAACGAAATCAGGATCTTCTCGGCTTTTATCGATCATAATTTGGCAGAACTCAACTCTTTTAGGGTAATCCCTTGGTAATAAGGCCTGGACACGCTGCAGGTGAAAAGGGTGCGGTTGTTCTGCTTCAGAATCCTCTGAACAGTATAGATTTGGGTATCCCAGTTGTTCTCTCAATGGCTCTAGTAGAAGTACTTGGATTATTTTCAATTTCCCTCAACACAACTTCGTCATTGAGATGGTGTTGGGGCCTTCCAATCCTACCACTGCCATGGATTATACCCGATGAACAGGACTTGAAGCATTTGGATATCTTTCCAAATGCTTTAGTAGTCCTTAAGAAGCGCTGCTTGATAAGGAAAAAGATCGCCATTGCTGCTTGTACTAAACATGATGAGCCTAATTCAATGAATTGGAAACAAGATGTCTCTGGTGATGTAATAAAAAATTCTAACAGAAACACATTTTTTCTTTTTATATTTGTTTTTAAATCGTGACTTATTAAATTGAAATGCTTATAACTTTTGAACCAAAGCTAGCTTTGTGATGTTTTATACTTTTTTGAAAAACTAAAAAATCAAGCAAGTTTTTAAAAACGATAACCAGCATTGTGTAATATGATTTTTTTTAATAAAACTGTTTTAAAGTTCGATGTAAAAAATTAAGTTTGATAGGAATATGATTTTAACTATCAATATTTTGCAAAATAGTGGCGAAAATTGAAATTTTTTAAATACAAAATTATTGAATGTTTATTCAAAATTGTAAAATATTAACATATAGTAAAAACAAAAACCATTTGTGGACAGGGTGATTGAAAAACCGACTAAAAGTAGGTGTTTTTGAAAATTTCATTAAAACAACCGTTACTCGAAAACCGTTAGGATACGGTATAGACAAGTTACCAAATTCTGGTAGGTCATGACTTGACCATTAAGCATATACAGTTTGAACCATTACTTATGGGACACCCTGTATAGTGTTTTTGATACAAATTCTTTTCTCAAATTTCGTACAGCAAAAGGAAGAAATTCGTATGAAATTTTATTTATATTACTGAGCATACGGAAATCTTTGAGAGCTTACAAATATAAATATGGCCAAATAGTTTTATAATAATTAATAAGTTTTTCTCGATCTTCGTTGTCAGCCTTGACTTTGACTTCTAAGTTCTATCAAATTTATACAAACCCATTTTTTGTACATGCAATAAGCTTACAAATTTTAAATTGTTAAAACTTTTATGCATCCACGTTACCAAACACACTTAAAATTTAAAGTTCAACGTAGACCTTAAGCACAGCTTCTCAAACTTTAGCAGCCACTTGCACTCAAACCAAAATGTCAAATAACAGCTGATTTGTTCCACATAAATTAAATATAGGTTTCGTTTTTTGTGTTTATTAAGTCGCATTCTCTTATTATAAATTAAATAGCACTAAAAATACTGTTTCATTCATATTAAAAAATAAGTAAATAATCATGGACCCAAAGCAACTCAAACAATCATTGAAAGAAGTCCGTGATGCTATAAAAAATGGAAACAACTCGTTGGCCATCCAGAAATGCCAGGTATGTGTCCAGTCCACTTAATCTATATTTCTTACCGGCAACTTCAATTTCCAAACAATTAACATACATTTTGTTTTATAAATAAAGGAAATCCTTCAAGCTGATCCTAAAAACTACATGGGTCTTATATTGCTTGGAGCTGCATATCAAAGTACAGATCAAAATCAAGTAAGACACTCAAATAGTCTCCATATAATCTTATATTGAACACAAACTTTCCAACCCAGGCAGCGATACATTTACGAAAAGCTGTAACCTGCTCTACAACACCCACTTTAGCTTTGCAGGGTCTAGCGAATTGCGCTTCGAAAGAAGAACTTCCTGAAATCTATGAAAAACTTTTAGATCTCGTCCCGTAAGCTGTACATAGATATTTTGATTTGAATTTTAATAAAATTAGGTTTTAGCGAGAAGTCAATTGAATACTACGAGAAAATATCATCCATTGGGAAAACTTCGCCGAAAGTCATCCAAAAGTGCATTGAAGTTCTTAAGAAAGCAGCTCTTGCCGCTCAAACAACAGACACCAAACAATCGTCTTATTTAAATTTGGCAAAACTTTGGGTTATACAAGATGACATCGATGATAGTGATCTGGATTTAGTAAAAGCTCCTTATGAAATTATGAAATTCTTAAAAAATAACGGTTTGCCATTTGTAGTTCAGATCCTGTCTTGAAATTGCCATTACCGTCAGCGATAGCAGTGATCCTCGCATGCAAATTAAATTCTTCCAGAGATATTTAAAGCTTCTTTATAAACAAAACGATTTGGAAAAACTATTAAAAACATCCGATAGAATGTATAACATCTTTCCTGACGAACTTTGTTCTCTAGAGTGGATCTGTAAGATTTATTGTGAGAATTACTTAGTTAACCAGGATATTTTGTCAGCTCTGGAAATGCCCATTGACTTCTATGCTGAGAAATTAGAAAACCTCAATAAACAATCCAGTTTAGCTCTTCTTATTAAAGCCATTAAGGCATTTGACTCTGATCAAATGGCCACAGCTAGAAGTTTGCTCAATCAAGTCAATCAAATTCAGCCAGGCTACAAAGTGGCAATGCAATTAATGGCCAACACGGAAATAAAAATTGGAGCGTATATCTTAGCTACCCCTATTGTTAAAACTTTGGGCTGGGCAAAAGAGTATGCAGTGTGCATGTCGTATTCTAGGTGTCCAGATGACTTGAGGAAAGCCATAGAAACACTCCTCACTGTCGATCAAAGTGAAGAGGTTTTGGATGCTCTGGCAAGGTTAGTTTTTGTTTGGGGTCAGATTCGATTGTTTTATATTTCCGTTTAATTCTCATTTCAGGTGTTATCGCCGACTTGGTGACGAGAAGAAGCTGCAGGAATTCTCCTTGACTCCGCTTTTGGAAGCCAAGTATAAGTTGTAAGTCATGAAAAACTTGATCGTTCTTTCCTTTTTTTTTTTAATAAACAATCAATATAAAACCAGGTCACCAGCAGAAGCTTTAGAAAAGTTAAGCAATGAGGAATCTTACGAAGTTCTGATTTTGAAAGGAGAAAAGAACATTTTGGTTCAAAACTACGATTCTGCTTTGATGTGTATGCTCAAGGCAGCTCGCTTAAGACCATACAGAGCTGAATGTTTTGAATATCTGGGGAAAATTTACTTGGCTTTGAAGGATAAAACTCGAGCTATTAAATGTTTTGAAAAATGCACAAGTTTAAATATTCTTAACGAAGCAGCTGTTGATCTTTTAAGTTCAATTTATCTAGAATCTGGAGAGGAAGAAGTAAAACTCAAATATATCGGTTTTAAAGGACATTCCAAAATTGAAGTATGTTTTTTAAGTTTCAGGAAAAGAATCTTAAACTTCTGTTGGCTGCCTTGGAAAAGAGTCCCACTGGAATGTTAAAATGGGCATATTTCAAATTAGGAATACATTATTTGACTGTTAAGGATTATGATGGAGCAATTAATTCTTTTAGGGATTCGTTAAAGTTTGATGTTACTGCAATTGTCTCTTGGGAGTGCTTGGGTGATGCTTATAGAGAGCGAGGGTCTTATAATTCAGCTGTGAGAGTATTTCAGAAAATTCTTGATCTTGATCCAGACAATGTCTATGCAAAATTACAAGTTGCTTTGATTAATATGGTAAGTTTTTATCCCCATTAATTTTTAAGGATGATAGATAGATAGATCGATAAAATAATTTTATTTTCAATTAAATTTTAACAAAATCATATTTATGCTGGTATTCAAAATTAAATTTGACAATAACTTGTTTTAAGTTGTCTGTCAGGTTCAAAAAAATGTATTTACTTTAATACAGCAAAGCTAAGTAAGTTAACTGAATTCATTTATTATAAGACTTCGATATTTAAGAGATTTGTTTGAGTAGTTGTATAGATTTTGGTAAATTAAGCCATTTAAGAAATTGAGGAATGTTGATCGTTCTAGCATTTCGCTCCCTAGATATTTTTTGCGGTATCCTTTAAAAATGGGACAAACACCAACGAAGTGATACGTATTTTCTGTAGCATCCATATTGCATATAGTGTATATGCCTACAGTATCATTACGAAAAGCTCTTGCGTTTAAGTTAAGAAGACCACATCTTGCTTTGAAGATAAGGTTTATCATATCACGGGGGTTGTTATCTTCAAAGTAGTTTGGGACTTCAGAACAAAGAAGGTTGCAATATTCGTCATGGTATTGTGACTGGAGTGCCTTTCCTGTAGAATCAAACAACATTTTTTCGGAAAGCTTTGTTAGCAGCATTTTATGCATACGATTCCATTCTGAGCATGGAGCTTCGAAACTGAAATCTATTTGTATTTCTTGGAAAAGGCCTGACCATTCCTGGGCCCAATAAAAATTATTCTGAATCATAATTTCAGATAGAATTCGTGGAAGACGATTACGTGGCATAGACATTACTTTCCTTATGTAAGCTAGGTGAACTTTTAATGTTGTTAGGAATGCCTTTGGTAGACCGGTTTCGATATGAATCGCGTAGTTCGGAGTATTGTCTGGCAATTCAAAGCATCTCTTTACGAAGAAACGTTGAAGTTTTTCAATTTGGTCGTACTCTTTGTATCCCCAAACCTGCGCGCAATAGTGCCTTATTGATTTTGTGGCTGCATCATGTACTTTATATTTAGCAGAGTGGGCAACGTATTTATTTCGCACAAATTTAGACCATGTCGAGTTTATGGAGTTTTTTGATGCAGCGAGACGTTTTGATAGGTGTTCAGACATGACATGTTATAAGTGAAGATAACACCGAGATATTTATAATGGTTTGATATTTTTATCTCCCCACCGTTAAAGTACCATTTTTCAGCTGCCGCCCTTCTGCCGCCGTTCCTAAAAATTACAATTTCCGACTTATTAAAGTTGACATCTAAGTTCCACTTACTGCAGTACCTGCTGAAGCTGTCGATAATCGTTTGCAGGATATTAGTTCTATCAGAGAGGAGAACAATGTCATCCGCGTATAACAAGACGTTTATTTCCAAATTGTTCACGATGAGACCAGTTGGGAGTTCGCAGTGAAGGTCCTCAAGAAATAAGATGAACAATAAGGCACTCAGTACACATCCTTGCTTGACTCCTTTGGTGGTCTCGAAGAAGCTTGTTGTACTCTTTCCATTCCAAACTGTTGCTGACGTGTCCCTGTATAGGGATCTTAAAACGGAAACCATTTTTGTTGAGATACCTAGATTTTGCAATTTATAAAATAGTGCATTTCTATTAATGTTGTCAAAAGCTGCTGACAGATCGACGAAGAATGCATAAAGCTTTTTTCTCTGACTCAGTTTAAGCTGAATGATGCAGGATAGGTTGTAAACTTGGTCAACTGTACTATACTGACTCCTCTATGCTGCCTGGTATTCATTAAGTATTTGGTTTTCTCAAATCCAATTAGTAAGTCTATTTAGCAAAATTGTTGTAAATATTTCGTATAGTGTGTCGAGAAAGGAAAGCCCTCGGTAATTTGAAGGAAGACTTGCATCACCTTTTTTGTAAAGAGGGAAGATAATTGATTTCTTGAAGGATGATGGTATAGTTTCAGTATCAAATATATCTCTGAGCAAAATGTGAATCTCTTCTATAAATGTAGTACAAGAGTTTTTGTAAAACTCGTTTGGAATAGCATCAATGCCGGGTGCTTTGTTATCCTTTGATGTTTCTATCGCTAAGATAACTACATCCAGTTCTATTTGATTATCTAGCTTTTGTTGATAAATGGTTTCAAAAGTAAGTAAAGGCATCGCAAATTGTGTTGAGGCTAAATTCAATGTGCCATAGAAGTGGTTCATAAGCACATCTGCAGCTATTTCTATGCCGTTTGTTGTTGATTCTCCACGAATTTCTCTAGCGATTCTCCACCATTCTTTTGCCGAGGTTACAGATGCAAGTTGACGTGAGATGTGTTGGTAATATTCATATTGTTTTGCTTTTAACAGGGCTTTGTATTTTTTGTTTGTATCAGCATATTTTAATCTGCTCACTTCCAGGTTGTCTTTTTTAAACATTCTCAGTGCTTTTAGTGAATCTCTCCTAGAAATATGACAATGTAAGTCGAACCAAGGTTTCATTTTTTTTAGAATTTTATATTGTGAGTGTTTGGCGTTCCGTTTGCTTCGTATATACATTTTTTTATGGTGTCACATCTTGTTTCAATACTTTCCTCACGAAAAATATTCGTTGTTACGGCTGCATTGAGTTTAAGTATAAAATCCAAACGCTTGTTATCAACCCACTTCAGCCTAGGTAGCATTTGCATTGGAGAATTTCTTGTGATGTCTGCAGATGTCTTAAGAGTAAGTAATAATGGCATATGGTCCGAGTATGTTTTACATCCAACAGAAAAATCACTTATGATTCCAACTGAGTTGTAAGATGGACAGCAGTAGTCTTACTGAATCCAAACAAACATCCTCCACTGGCTCTACCAAAGTTTTGATTTTTTGTTGCAGGAATCCATTGTAATTTAAAACCTTTGAAGAATTTTTAATAATTTTGTATTTGTTCTGATATAATAAATGTTTCATATAAAAAAAAGATTTTGAATTCAGAAATAAATTTAAAAAAGTTACATAATATTGATTTATTTGCAAGACGAGCTACATTATAACACAAAACCTGACAGACATTTTAAGGATGATAACCATTTCGTTAAGCTATTTTTAAACTTTCCATTTAAATACAACTTCCTATTTAACAAACCTGACAGACAGTTCGAATGTATACAGAAGCTATTGAACAATTTGACGAACTACTGGTTGACCATCCGGACTATCTACCTGGCTTGAAGGGTGCTGCAGAATCTCACATTGGGTTGGCCAATAATCTTAAGCTTGAAAAACGTCTTGGTCGATGCAAGCATCATCTTCAACAAGCTGTCAAATATTTAGAAAGGTTAAAAAGAGTTCGCTAAAAAATTATCTATAATTTTGTTAATTTTCCTTTTCTTTTTTAAATTTCTATTCTTCTTTTTAGAGCATTTATAATTGGTAAAACAGATATGGTCTGGTTGTGGCGGCTGGCGGCGAATACATTCGTCCAAGTTGCATTGCTTCCCACATCCAAGGCTCATTTGGAAGTTTCTGGTAAGTTGGCAAAAAGAAGTGACGATGATGTAGTTGTGCTGGACCGAAAGCAATTATTAGCTCTTGCAACAAGGTAAGCACTTCAATAAACCTAGTGTAAGTCTTCGAGCTTATTTCACCTTCATAATTAAATAATAACAGATTTTATACTTGTGCCCTGAAACTGACTGAGAACACATTTCTGTGGTATGAGCTGTCAATTTGCGCATATTATAGCGCCAATTTTGAACCAAATAACGAAGTCAAGCATCTTGATCTGGCAGTTAAGGCTTGTAAAATAGCTATAACTCATCAGAGTGATCGATGGGAGAACTGGAATGCACTGGGAGTGTTTAATGCTCACAAAGCAATCAACGACTTGCCCTTTGCGCAGCACTGTTTCATCCAGGCTTTGATGATGGATCGAAAGTCATATACAACCTGGACAAATCTTGGAGTGCTCTATTTGAAGTTGAGTGATATTAAATTGGCCAACAAAGCATTCCAACGGGCACAGCAATCGAGTCCAATATATCCAAATGCATGGATTGGACAGGCGATGATAGCTGAAATCATTGCCGACGAAGAAGAGGCCCTTGATCTTTTTAGACATTGTCAGCAATTTGAATACCATTTAGAATCGACCATTGGCTATGCTCATTGGGTGTGCAGTATTCTCTGCGATCCAGAGAAGCGCAAGGAAGCGAGATTCAAACGAACAATTGATCTTATGTTCGCCGGAACAGTTGCTCTGGATGCGATTAATTGGTACTTTGCTGTTGAAGAGGACAACTGCTCCCCGGAAGCACTGTCCTATCAAGGTTTTCTCAATGCCCAACACCAGCTTTGGCGTCCAGCTATTAGGGGGTACTTGCAAGCTGTAAAAACTGCAAACCCCGATGCGAGAAATAAGCTCTACACAAACTTGGGATATATGTTCCTAAAGAACAATGAACCAGAGAAAGCAATTGACGCCTTCAATTCGGTGTCAGAGGCAAGTTTCCAGCCGATTGTTGGTCTGGCTTTAGCCTATTTCCGAGCGGGACAGCATCAAGAAGCCTATTCCGTTTATAATTCGATTCTTAAGAGTGTAGCTGGAAGCGAGGAAGATAAAGCAGCTATGATTTTAGTGGCAATGGCTTCGATGGTTTATTCCTCACAGGGTGAAGCCGATACTAAGACTATTCTATATCAATGGTAAGCGACGTCATTAATAGTTTTTTTTTCAGTTTTTATTTTTCTAATCACTCGATTTTAGTATTCTCTTGAAGGACTCACCAATTGAAGCTCTGTATTCGGCATGTGCTCTTGGGATCCTCCATCATGACAATCAACTGACTGAGACAATTTTGTGTGAATTGAAAAAGTATGAACGATCTCTAGAACATTGTGCTCACATTGCGTTCCTTACGTCACAGTATCATCTCAAAAACGTAAGCTCAAAATAATGATGTTGATTTTATCATGAGTTTTTAAATTGTATTAATTTCTTTTTCTTAAAGAATCAAACGAGAAAAGGACTGACTTATCTTATCTCTCGAGTTCATATGTATCCCCAATGTGCCGAGTTAAGGAAGGTTTTGGCAAATTATTTATTGGAGAATTATGGACAAATGCGAAAGTATTTTTTGGCCATCAGTCAAATGGCATTGAGTGCTATCGATTTAGGACACAGTAGCACCAAAAAGTATGATTTTTATTTCCAAAACAAATTATTTTTAAAATTAATATTTTTTGGGAATTTATTTTTTTTTGTTTTTTTAGAAGTTCATGTGTTGAAGATGCACATTCTCTGATGACGGCCAGTAGGGCATTAAAAGCTGTAGATAAAAATAAATCGATTAAACTCATTCAAAGAGCCATACACTTATGTCCTCAAAATAAAGATGCATGGAATGCTTTGGCTGTGAGTGTTGGAGCTTGAATAATATAAAATGAAAAATAATACTTTTTTTAAAGAACACTGTGCGTTTTAATTTAATTTGATTAAATCCTAAGGGTGTACATACATATCAAAACAATAGTGAAAAAAAAATTGAATATAAGTAAAAGAACTTTTGATTGAAATAGTAGAAAGATTCGTGTGAAAAATCTTAAACCTTAAAAACAAGTTACAAAATATTTCAGCCGAAATATGTAGTAGTCGTAGATTCTATTGTATTTTTTGTTTTAATTTAAGATCGAAAATAGAGTAATGTAATAATATTCGTGATACTAGGTCGTTTTCAACAATCAAAAACCGAAAAAGAAGAACAGAAAGGGTTAGATTTTGAGAAGCTATAAATGGTGCCCTCAGAAAAATTGTCTCAAAATATTTAACAGTGAGTAAAAATTTTCAATTTTTAAGATCGATAAAAATATTTTAGGAATGGAAAGAATCTGTGTACATGTACATACATACATATGTATGTATGTAAACATAGTTTGATCCTTAAACCACAAATATGAATGTGTTGAAATTAAATCCATGTTTCATTGTTTATTGTTCTTGTAAAAATATTACTTAATTATTTAGGCTTACAAGAGCTGACATACTTTTTTAGTTAGCAAATCTCGTTAATTTTTTTGCATTCATCTTTATAACCTAAACAGTTTGTAGATATATCGAACATTTAATGGCAAATATGTATGTACATATATAGTTATATCAAATTCGCAAATGTGACAGTATCACAATTCGGTTTTGACGAATCCCTCCTTCGTCTGAAACTTCCAATTCACTTACCTTCTCGTTGACGAGAGTACCCTAAGCTTTTCACATTTGTTTTTAGATTCACAACCCTGCTCTTCGGATGTGGATCTCCAGCGGCTTATATACTTGCTGATAATATCACCGTCTAAACACTTACATTGCTTAAACACCATTTAAAAGTTTCTTTTCTCACAGATTGCGCTCTTAAGAAGTAGCCTATTACGTTCCTCCCCTCAAGCAATTCAACTGCAACACTCGCGCATCTAGTAATACAAATCAGTATACCCTCGAGCCCACCTTCCTTTGTACAGAGATAAGTTCTTTAGCCGTACTATGCTAATGTAGAATGCGCCACACTGTCTGTCCCAGTCATTGCAATATTCAGGAATTCAAAACCAATGTGCACCAACACCTCTTTTCCATTTCTTAATGCTCACGCTTTGTTTTGGCATAGTATTAACAAAAATCATCGAATGTGTATTTATATAAATAAATAAAAAAAAATCAACCCAATCCTTCGAGCCGGATTTGAACCAGCGACCTATGGATATCTATTGCATTAATCAACTCTACAGTCCACCGCTCTACCAACTGAGCTATCGAAGGTTGTTAAAAATTTCATGTCAAACTTCGTAGTTCAATAAATAGAAAAAAAAACATACGTTTAAAAAAGATAATAAGGGTTCTAGCTATCATTGAAGTTAATCCGAAAAAATTGTTGAACTAATATTTTACTATGTTTCCTTTTGATTAAAAATTTAAATTATGTACTGATAAATTGAAAATCACTCACAGAAAAATGTTTAATTGCACAAATATTTTCCGCTTAAATTGTATTTGATGTGATAATAAGCTGATTCAATGTTTCCCAAAAATTAAGGGGCCACTTAAACAATGAAAACCAGCGGTTCGCTAGGGTAATTCTTCTTCGGATCTTCACTAAGGTGTCGTTCGTGGGATTGATGTTTGTTCCAAGGTAGGTGAACTCCTTAACTACCTCGAAATTGCTGCTACCAACAGTGACGTTTTGTCCTAGGCGGTGGACAGATGTTGCTTTGTTTGTTGATAACATGTACTTTGTTTTGTCCTCATTCACTTCAAGACCAACTAGTTTCGCCTGTTCTTCAATCGCTGTGAAGGCCTCAAGCACACCTCTCTTGGATCGACCGATTATGTCTATGTCGTCCGCATATCCTAGGAACTGGGTGGATTTGTTGAAGATAGTGCCCTCCGTGCTCACACCTGTCTTACGTACTATCTGCTCCAGGACTATGTTGAAGAAGTCACATGACAACGCATCTCCTTGTCTAAACCCTGCGCAAGTTTGGAATAACTCGGATGAGCTGTTACCCATTTGCACACTGCACTGCGTATTGTTTAGCGTCATGCGGCACAGCTGGATCAGTTTGTTCGGGATCCCGAATTCATACATCGCCATCATAAGCTCTTGGCGGTGGCTGCTATCATAAGCAGCTTTAAAGTCGATGAAAAGATGGTGGGTTTCGACTTGAAATTCGTTGGTCTTTTCCAGGATCTGACTCAGTGTGAATATTTGGTCTATCGTTGTTCTGCCTGGCCTAAAGCCACACTGGTACGTGCCGATTATTGTGTTGCAGAAAGGTTTAAGACGCTCACACAGTACGTTGGATAGGATTTTGTATGCAACATTAAGCAGGGATATGCCACGGTAGTTTTTGCATAACATCGGATAGCCTTTTTTGTAGATGGGGCATATGGAGCTTATCGACCAGTCAGTGGGCATGCATTCTTCCTCCCACACTTTGGTGATGACCTGGTGCAAGCGATTCATCAAAACACCTCCTCCATGTTTAAAATGTTCCGCGGGTATGCCATCCGACCCGGCGGACTTGTTATTTTTTAGTTTTTGGATGGCTCTTTCTACCTCTTCTCTGCTGGGGGCTGGGACTGGGTCTTCATTGACTGGTCTTGCTTCTCTTTCGTCATTATCTTGCTCGACATTTTGCGCATTCAGCAGCTGTTGGAAGTGCTGCTTGAAAACATCTACAATTCCCTGTGCTTCGGTGACTAGGTTTCCTTCACTGTTTCGAAGAGCTTGTGTCCCGGTTCTGAAACCAGAAGCTAATTGCTTCGACCTTTTAAAAAAACGTCGGGTGTTGTTCTTGGTCCGAGACTCCTCTGGATCTTTGAGCTGAGAAACTGCGGATGCTCTTTTCTTCCTTCGCAGGGTCTTTTTCTCATTTCTCCTTTTCGTGCGGTACTCTTCCCTTGCTGCTCTTGTTTCCCGTTGCAGCATCTGCACACGTGCATTTTCCGTCTCTCTTTTCAATATCACGCATTCATCATCATACCACGGGTTCTTTTTCGGGGGTGGCTGGTAACCTATGGTGGTCTCGGCTATATTTTTTATTATTTCGCGATATTGGTTCCACAATGTGTTGACGTCTGTAGTATTTGGGAGGGAGGCGGCGGCGGAGAGTCGCTCGCTCAGGCGCTCACTGTAGTGTCTGGCATTCTCCAATGTGCTAAGGCAACCGATGTTGAACTTCTTTCTTTGGGCCGCACGTGTTTTTTTGTCGTTTGATATTCGAGCTCTAAACTTAGCCACTACCAGAAAGTGGTCAGAGTCGACATTTGCTCCTCGGAAAGTGCGCACATTCAGGATGTTGGATGCGTGCCTTGCGCCGATTAGCACATGGTCGATTTGGTTGGTGGTTCGACCATCCGTAGATCGCCAGGTTGCTGTGTAGATCTTCCGTCTTGGAAGCCTAGTGCTACTTATCACCGTATTACGAGCTGCAGCAAAGTCGATTAGTCGGAAGCCGTTATCTGTTGTTTCTTCGTGGAGGCTGTGCTTTCCAACTAATCCGCCAAAGATGTCTTCCTTCCCGATTTTTGCATTGAAGTCTCCGAGTACGATTTTGACGTCGTACTCTGGACAGGCTCTATCCAGGAGGTCATAGAAATCCTCCTTGCTAGACTCCTCAGCATCATCGGTAGGGGCGTGTGCACATATTATGCTGATGTTCTGTAATGTGGCCTTGATGCGGATCACAGCCAGGCGATCACTTATTGGCTTGAAATCCGTGACTTTCGATCTAAGCCGATTTCCCACGACGAATCCGCATCCAAATATATGCAGTCTTTGATGACAGCTATAATAAATGTCGCAATTCTTTCTCTTCATTTTCCCTGATCCTATCCATCGTATTTCCTGGATCGCAGTAATATCTGCCTTATACTGCGGGAGGACAGATTCAAGTTTCTGAGTTGCACCTGGAGTGTAGAGGGTTCTTACATTCCAGGTACAAACTCTCAATGCGTTGTCCGTTGTCGTTCCGGGTCTGGTTACCATAAGAGGGGGTTCATTATCCGAGGCTGGTATCTCTCTCATAACTTTCAAGTTTTTTACTGTGGAGGGGTTGTTAGCCCCTCGCACTAACCTCCAAATTTGTTGGGCCGTTGATAAGGTCCTTTTTTTTCCCGATTTGCACCCGCGCTTACAAGTTTCGCAAGTTATATCTAGAGATATAACCAGTATCCGGTGGTTACCACGAGGAGGTAAAGTAAGCACTTGGTGTGTAGGAAAAGTTACAGCATAAGCCCCCAGATCCTACAACACCCAACCAACATTTTTTATTATAGCAATTCAGAAAAAAGTGAACATTTTGGTTGACCCAAAATATCCCATAAGGGGCCCTTCATAAAATACGTTCGCACACAAGGCGGAGGGAGGGCTCTTGCTGAGTGTGACAAGGTGTGACAAGGGGGGACGGGGGGTCTATGGTAACGTGACGTTCGCCATTCATTAAAACATTTTCAATTAGTATTTCTTTTGACTATTTTTGAAATAAATGAAGAATAAGATGCTGCAATACCGATTATAGATATTTCGGGGCATTTACAGAATCCTTGGACTTCTGATTAGTAAAAATGTTTAACATGTTTAAATAATATTTATTTATTCGTTTCAAAAGATATTTATTACTTTATTTAAATTTTATTATAAAAACTAATTAAATATTTAAATTCTCAAAATGTGTGTAGTATCATTTGAAATTTATCATATTCAGGGGGGGGGGGGGCTTCGTTTTTGTGACGAAATATTTCTAGGGGGGGGTCACAGAAAGCGTGACAAAGCGTGACAATGGGGGGGAGGGGGTCAGAAAAAGCTGATTTTAGCGTGACGTATTTTATGAACGGCCCCTAAGCTAATAACGATAGCCACTTAAATTTTATATTTTATAATGTGACGTGATACTAAACTAGTAATTTTGAAAAAAGAAAAACTTTGTATGAAACGAAAAATAACTCTTTTATCGTCTTGTACAAATTTGATAAAAATCGTATTGGCACTAAAAGTTGCTAAAAATTGGTTTTGTACTAAAAATCTCAGGAACAAAAATAGACATTGAACCCCCAAACTTGTTTTATCATATACAAAATATTTCTGCTAACTTTAAGTTAATTTTTTGGAAAATTTAAAACACGAAAACCTACAAAAACAAGTTTAAGACAAATCGACAGACGGGTACGAATGGGAAGTTATACATAAGTATGGGTCGCATCCCAGCCTCTTTTTCAATGATGTAATCGTTTTCAATGAACAGCTGATTTTTGACCTCATAATTTGAAAAAAAAATCGTTCCACTGAAAGCGTTCCATTCTCTTTGCATTTCCATTTGTCAGTTTTCCTTTCAAAGATCAACCTTTATCTGAAATGCTTGATTCGAATCAGGAAATTTGCATCCAATGACAGAAATTTTCAATGAAAGATTGGTCTCATTGATGAAACTCAACGACAGCACATTGACATACATACATACATATGTACAATGTTGAAAAAAATAATAGAAACAAGTGTCTTCATCATTTTCGATACACAATATTTTTGTTAGCAATTAAGTCTTTTGTCGTTAGTCTTTCTATATTTTAATTGTACCTAGTAATGCTCTCAAATGGCAAAATTGTTTTGTGGGCACAACTTTTTGTTTTCACTTAACGGTAAAAAGTTCGAGGCCAATGATGATTTCACCTGGAAAAAATAATAGGAACAACTTACTTTAACTATTATTCTACCGTAAGGATTAATTTTTTGTGTATGCAAATAGGCGTTTTGAGTTTGTTTAGTATAAGTTTGTCAGATGCTTTCTTTTCGATACTAAACAAAATTTTTAAAAGTCATCTATAATTTAAATAAATATGGGTCGTGGATTACATTATACTCCCTTTGAACGCGAAGTGATGACAAGCTGGAAAAACGATGGTTGAAATTGCAAAAACCTTAAACTGTTCGAAGAAAAAAAGTATTTAAAACTTTACATTCATGCCTAAAGAAGAAACAAGATGAAGAAAAAGATAAACAAAAACACTCTATATGAAGATATAAATCTTTCGTACGTATCACCCTCCAAAACCCATTTGTTTACATTGTTGTATTTGTAATGTGGACGAATTCAGCGAGAAAAATTGACGTGTTTTCCGGCATACATAGACACAATTACTGAGTTTTTAGGGGAAATTTCATGAATTAGAGGAGAAATTACACGCACACTAAGAAATACTTTATGAGGGCAGTTTCCGGTTAAGCTTGTAGGCAAACCAATATGGCTACCGAGGATTTATATCTTTACTAGAGTGTTTTTGAAGATAAACTTCTTCGCGTTTTGATACACCATTGGTAAGAATATGTAAGAAAAAACCATTTCTTTCTTTAAGAGAACTCAAAAATGAATTAAACGGATCAGTGACAGCTAGAACAATAAGAAACCAACTTATAAAAGCAAGTCTTCCTGGTAGAAGCCCACGAAAAGTGGCATTTTTTAACCAAGCAAAACATTATACAAAGACTTTCCTCTGCAAAAAAACACTTAAACCGTTCTAATTGGAATAACGTTTTGTGGTCGGATGAAACGAATATCAATTTGTTTACTTCCGATGAAAAAATGTATGTGAGAAGGCCAAAAGACAAAAAGTTTAACTCAAAATACACAAAGAAGACAGTGAAGCACGGTGGTGGGAATATAATGATTTGAGGGTACTTTTCAACATCTGGTGTAGGTCCAATATTTTGGATCAAAGATAAGATGTGCGATGTGAATTATGTCCACATGCTAATATTAACTGAAGAGGAGGTGCCAATCAAATGGAAGTTCATGCAGGATAATGACCCGAAGCATCCCTGAAAATTGGCTAACAAATACTTACAACAAAACAAAATCAATTTTATGGAATGGCCATCACAATCCTCCGGCCTAAAGCCAATTGAACACTTATGTGGCATCCTAAAGCGAAGGATCCGAGATTGGAAAACCAAAAAGAAAGACGAGTTATGGTCGAAAATTCAAATGGAATGGTACTCCATACCCGTAGAGACATGTGGCGAATTGGTGAATTCGAGGGGGCGAACAGTTTAGGCAGTTATTAAGAATAAGAGTAAGAATAATCAAAGCATTTGAAATACTTTTACTGTTAAGTTACTTTCTTGCTACAAAAAGAGTTCCATTCTATTTTTGTGTCTATTATTTTTTCCAGGAGAAATCAACATAATAATCACAAGTCTATTTTTTATCATTATTTCCCAATATTATATTAAAAGAAAAAATTGTTGTATTTAAGCAATAAGTTGTTAAAAATCTATCTGTGTAGTATTTATTTGCCTACTCTTCACAAATAGCTTTTTCTGTGTTAAAAAGAATGAACATGAAGCTTGTTTCTATTATTTCTTCAAACACTGTATATGTATGCACCTACTTCTAATAAAATCAAAAATTATAAAAATACATAACAATCAATTCTAGGATAAGTTTTTTAGCTTTGGATTTCAAAGATCCCATTTAATATCCAAGACCAAAACCTTTTTTGTTTTCAGCGACTATAAATCTGTACTAGTGCCTGCTGAATAACAAAATCCAGCTCTCAAAGAGTAAATTCTCTTCCAAAAGGTGTTTTATCTGATTTTTCAATATTCTCTATCATTCTCATTCCCATATACATTTTCTAATACAAATTCCTCTCTAAAACTCTCTTTTCACACGTTAACTTCATCTAAAACGCCCCATCCATAGTCATAGGTAAATTTTAACGAAAAAGATTGGAACAAACAAAACCAACGCTTAAACAAAAAAGATACAAGAAAACCGTCTGGTCGGATCGTCAATTATGAGTCAAGTCGTTGTAGGTTAGGTATAGCCGTATCAATATAGCTATCACAGCAAAAGACAGAAGCAGTGAGTTGTAGAAGCAAGAAAACAACAGCCACAGGTTTTGTTAAGGCTCTACTCCAGTCACCATCACCAGTTACAAGTCGTGTTTAAGACTTTCATCAGTCGTTTGCTAGACACACGAGTTGAAGGTTCGCTTAACGGTTAAACTTCAATGTTCCTTTTGCTGAATTAACGGTCGTTTATTATCGTTCGAATTTACACAGGGTATATGATCATCAGTTTGAAGTTTTTAAATCAATACAAGGATTAAGTGCGATTCGTTGAATAAAATTCAAATAAGTGACAGAAGTCACTTCAAATTGACAAGTGAAAAAATAAATATCTACTTGTGTGTTGTTCGAAAAAAGAAGATATTGTGTAAAAAACAGAGCGTGCGAATTGAGCGCAGTGCAATATCGTATTACGCGATCGCCTACGCCCGGCTTTGGATTTTTATTTGTAAATATTTTGTTGCAGCAACAACAACACCTAACATCAACACCCCACTGTGTGCGGTGGTATCTTATTCAATTCACCTGGGGCACCAGGCACCACAGAGGTACCTAGTGTAGTTGTTCCAGCACCTCGCACCTCTGCGTCGTCGTCCCAACCGTTGCCTGCACGTTGATCATCAGTCGTTCGATCGGAACGACAACGAACATACCGCAAATATTTTTGGTTTTCTCCATCCCGCGTTCGTGTGATTATTTACGATCATTTATTTTGTATTCATTTTATTTGTTTTTATTTCATTCGTTCAATCTCGGGATTGGATTTCAAATCCATGTGATTAAATATTCAAAAAAATAGACAAAGGCGGGAGAGAGAGCTACGAGCGACGCAACGAACGAGGAAGTTCGAAGGAGTACCTGTTTTTCTATTTGCTAGCTGTCAGGCACAAATTGTCATAATTATTTTTGACCTTAAGCTCTATCTACATAAATGTAAGTGTACCTATCTTTAATTATTATTTAGAATGTAACTTTAAAGATGTTTGTTATATTTTATTGTTTTTTCTTTTTTTTTCTCCAACCGGAGGTAATCACGTTATTTAAAAAAACACATTCATTGGTGCTGTCGTGTCAGTTTGAAAATTGACGTTTGCAGATTGTTTACACTTGGCATTAGTGTTTTATTTGTTTTCAAGTTTCTTTGAGTCTTTCATTTTCGGCATCTGGGGTAGTGTGGGTAGCATGATTTTAACTACCAACCATCAATGGCAGTTATTTATGAATGGTAGAGCATGTATAGAAAGCTATTAATTTATAAACTTTGAATTCTGGATGTCAATGAACGTGTAGCCAACAACGACGCACGTGACGTAAGCAAATTATTAAAAAAAAACAAAATCGATCTCAAAAAGTTCCACTCTTTCTAACGACATCCGGTAGACGTCTAATTATATTCACAGAAGATTTTTCTATTATTTCAAGGTTTCCATTAAATTGTTTACCTTAATATTAATTGCGTTTGATAAAATCTTTTTTTTTGTGTTAAGAGAATTTTCCTTTTTGAAAGTGTTAAGAATACTAAGAATACGGCTAGACAGGTATGTAGGTACCTAATACCTATGCAATGACTTTTCTATTTTTTGAAATTCAATAATCAGACAAGGTCATCAGTTTGCAATAATGTTTTCTTGCTCATTTGAGCTCACATAAGGTTTTTATTAGATCATTAAATAAACATTAGTGTACAAAACAAAAATTGTGCAATGTTTGGTGTGTAAAAGACACAAAGTGCAATTAAGATAGGTTAAAATAAAGCCAAAGTGCACACATTTAGATGCTTGTAATTACACAGCACTAACAATTATAACTTTTGTGATTTTGTGCACAATTGTCATTTTTTGTTCTTTTTTTTGGGTCAAAAAAGTTGATTCTATTGAAACAAAAGATAAAATGTTGATGCTTCAAATGCATTTGATAAACAATTAGCACATCTCGACCTATGACGTCAGTGGTCAAAAGTAGTGGAGTGCGTAGTGCACACGACTTCTAAGACTGAGCAAATCTGATATGCGTGGGTTCGAATCCTATGTTGTGTATAAAGTTTTTCAAATAAAATTGGATTAAAGCTCAGCACCACAAACAAAGGAGACTGATGAGTGCAAAAGTGGCAAAGCACGAAATAGCTATATCTCCAGCCAAAAAACAATGAGTGGTAGCACCTTTAAGTTGTTGTTGTTGTTCAAAAACGTTTAATGAAACAAAAGATATTTTTTAAATAATTTTCACATATTAATGTAACGAGTCTAGAGTCATTCCAAAAATTTTAAAATATACAAAACCACATTTATACGAGAGTAGAATTGTATTAAAAGTTACACTCAGACTTGGTAGGTTCTTGTGAGATAATATCGCAATTTATGTTTTTTTACGCAAAATACCCCAAAATTAAAAAAAATATCGCAAGGTTCGAAAATTCAAATAAAAAAATGCAATGTATATAACAGAAAAAAACAATAACAGAAAAATAATTAATTGATTTTTAGAAAATGTTTTAATGAACGATGTAGCTTCCTCTTTATCCTCAATTGAGAATTGATTAAGAATATTTAGGGTTAGATATCATGCATGTATAAAAAGAATGCGTTCATACTTTTTTCAAAGTGAAATGGCTGTGTTCTAAGTAAGATGATTTATTTTTACATCTTTGACGTTTCATTGAAAGAAAGCAAAAATATCGCAAAACTAAATATTTCACCACCATTCCCGAATAAAATATCACGCGATTTCGATAAGTGCCTTATGCTGCTTCCAACCAACAACTGCGCGACACCTGTTTTTCTATGGCCCTGTGTTACTATTAGGTCAAATGATTAAGTTTTCTACTATCGGGTGATTTTTTAAGAGCTTGAGAACTTTTAAAAAAAAAAAAACGCATAAAATTTGCAAAATCTCATCGATTCTTTATTTGAAACGTTAGATTGGTCCATGACATTTACTTTTTGAAGATAATTTCATTTAAATGTTGACCGCGGCTGCGTCTTAGGTGGTCCATTCGGAAAGTCCAATTTTGGCTAACTTTTTCGAGCATTTCGGCCGGAATAGCCCGAATTTCTTCGGAAATGTTGTATTCCAAAGCTGGAATAGTTGCTGGCTTATTTGTGTAGACTTTAGACTTGACGTAGCCCCACAAAAAATAGTCTAAAGGCGTCAAATCGCATGATCTTGGTGGCCAACTTACCGGTCCATTCCTTGAGATGAATTGTTCTCCGAAGTTTTCCCTCAAAATGGCCATAGAATCGCGAGCTGTGTGGCATGTAGCGCCATCTTGTTGAAACCACATGTCAACCAAGTTCAGTTCTTCCATTTTTGGCAACAAAAAGTTTGTTAGCATTGAACGATAGCGATCGCCATTCACCGTAACGTTGCGTCCAACAGCATCTTTGAAAAAATACGGTCCAATGATTCCACCAGCGTACAAACCACACCAAACAGTGCATTTTTCGGGATGCATGGGCAGTTCTTGAACGGCTTCTGGTTGCTCTTCACTCCAAATGCGGCAATTTTGCTTATTTATGTACGTAGCCATTCAACCAGAAATGAGCCTCATCGCTGAACAAAATTTGTCGATAAACACATTTCGAACCGAACACTGATTTTGGTAATAAAATTCAATGATTTGCAAGCGTTGCTCGTTAGTAAGTCTATTCATGATGAAATGTCAAAGCATACTGAGCATCTTTCTCTTTGACACCATGTCTGAAATCCCGCGTGATCTGTCAAATACTAATGCATGAAAATCCTAACCTCAAAAAAATCACCCATTATAATAAATGTTTGACGTTTGGTTTGAAGTGGAATCAAATTCAGCCTTTTTCTCTTTTAATTGTGTTTAAAAGGATTCTTGAAAATACTGCCTTAACTTAAATTATCTCAAGAATTAAGAAAACTCCTTGCATATTTTGGTAAGTCTTGGTAAGTTCCAAAGTCCCAAAAGTAGTAAGTTTTTTAAGCATATATGAAGATGAGCACTAATTTCTACATCTTTCAAAAACTTTAAATATACAAAATTAAATATTTGTTGCATTTATTTGTGTACATATATCTTTTGAAATATCTTTTTCTGTCTAAAGAAACGTCAAACTTTAACCCAGTTTAAAATTTGTATACACCTGTTTCTGTCACATATTAAAATGATATTTGCCAAAGCAGGAATTCAAAAAAGTGAATGATGATTGTTTTCACACAAGTCAGAATAATGTACATATTTGAATTTTGTATTGTTTAATTTTTAATAGTGGTTGATGGCATTTTCATTCGACAGCCTTCAATGGAATTGTATTTAAGACTTGAATGAATTAAAACTATAAATGTGTTCAGAAATTCATCATAAATGATCGTTTTTTTTTTAATGTCTTCGATTTAAAAAAATGGCTTTAGTTTTATTATTTTAAAAACTATACTCAGCATGTAAAATCGTAATAAAAGAATGGCAACAGTCAGTTGTTCACATAATTAAGTCATTACTCGTTTCTTAGACTGTCTGCCATAATTGATAAAAAGTTGGTCTATTGACTTCAAAAGTCTGTCAAAAGGGACATGAACTCGCCCTTAAATACAAACAAATCCATGTTTTAAATGAAGCAATTACCTACTTGTTGTGTTTGGAAAAGTTCTCTCATAAGACTTGCATATCAAGATTTCAAAGAGAACATCTTCTTTTTGTTTTAATGCCGCGTTTTATTACCACAATTATCAAATCCAGATCAGATCAGATCAAGAAAATAAAACAACTCGGATCATCACATCTAAATTATATTATTTGACGTTTAGAGCAAAGTTGCCATTCGATCATTTTTGTTCAACAACGAATGTTTTGTTTAGATTTTTAGGGAAAAATGATACCTTTAATCACAAAAATCGACCCAAGCATAAACTCGGATTTCCCTTTCTTCTTGTAACGCAAATAAATAGATGAGCTTTTCTGGATTACGTCTAATGTTGACACAATATTTAACAGCTGATTGAACTTTTTTTAACAGAGAACCAATGATATTTTGACAACTAGGGGTTGCCATCAAAACTTAGAAGTCTGTTGCAATAAATTTGAAACGAGTTTTTGCTGAGTTCCTCTCAGTTTACTGGAAAAATTAAAGAACGATAATTGTAATTTATTCAAAAATTCTAAAAACAATGTTATTGTACATATGTATGTATACACAAATTTAATAAAAGTACCTAGTACATATAGTTCAAAACTATTGCATATTATAATAAATCGGACTTCTACAATGTTGCTCAATTAACTTGCAACAGTATTTTATAATTAACCAAACTAAGATACCAATCAAAAACAAGCGCGAAATATTTTTTTCTTTTAATTAAATATGCTAAATTCTCATAAAGTTATATTAAAAAAAAAATAGAAACAATCATTAGCTATAATAAACCTACCTATCCCACCAACCAGGCGTAATGATCAATTATGTATAATTTTTTTGTTTTTGTAGTTGGTTGTTGTTGCTATTATTTACTCCACCATTCATGTAAAATTTGCATTTAATTGCAACATTCAGTTGCATGCCAAATTACCATCCAGGAGAGTATTCAAAACAAAACACTCATATATGAAGCACTTTTTCTCCATATGAACACAAAATGTGCTATCCATGTTGTGTTTTTTGAGTCAGATTGCTGCGTCTCATGCTATGACGTAAGACTGCATGGAATGTTTCGCTATTATTTTTGTGCAATTTGCAATAAATTTTAAAATGGAATTCACCATGGAAAAGACTTTGACTAAGAGGAAGACCAACAAAATAGACATACACAATACACATCAGACACATCCAGAGAGAATGAACATTCAAAAAAGAAGAAAAAGTCAAAACCAACATCTTGCTTGGTGGTTTCGATTCGGTTTGGTTTGGTGTATGGTGTATCCCCATCTCTATAATAGAAAAAGCCCATGTGCACCACACTTTAGCCGCATATTATAATATGCTTTCGGAGCTTGTGTTTATCTTTTAAAATCTAAGACTGACTGAAGGTGTTCACTAGACCACAGATGCCAGGTTTAACCACCAAAATTATGTATAGAAATAAGTACATAACCATATTTACGTGTATGTAACTGCACTTCTACACTCATTTTAAAAACTGGCGAAGATATTTATGCACTTTTTGAAGTACACAATTAAGGGAACAAATATTTTCTTTTTACCGCTACGGTGCGGCCGCCGGCGCGTTAAGTAAGACAATTACCCTTAGTTCTAATAATTGAGTTATAAAATGGTTGAAAAGTAAACCCTTTGGTTTTATTCGGATATGTCAAAATAAACCTGACAAAAACAGATTTTGACAATGTTGGTTGTAATAATGTTGATTGGATATCAATTTAGCAGACTGCGTTTGCAATAACAATGGCTGCTATTTTGGACCAGCTGTTCTATTACACGTAAAGCACAAACAAAAATGGTATCCGGATATCCTATCTATCTGAGATTGAACGCAACCAATGGATTGTTCTGAAAGTATTCTTGTAGTTTCAACATGACAGTTCAGCCGTATTTATAAAAAAGAATGCATCTTATCTTAAATTAAAATGTATCATACTCCTCCGAGTTGCTTTTCGAAAATGTCGGCCCGGAACAGATTCTTCTCCCATTTCGAGCAATATCTCGGCCATAACTTATGTAATGTGGCCTAGAGTTCGGGGACTGTTTGCTTAAGCTCGGTCGAATTGCGACTATGAAACCCCTGTGTGCCTTATTGCCCCGGCCGGCGGCGGCGCCCGTCTCGTTGGAACCACTTTTCTTAAAAGTCGTGATCTTTAATAGCAAGCCCGCAAAAAAAACGATACGATACCTTAAATTATTGAGAACCCCTGAAAATCGATAAATTCGGGTCATCAGCAATAATTGTACTCGCAGTACCAATATTTTCGATTTACCTTGCATTGCGATGATGTATGTATATGCCTTACAACAGCAGCAATGATTCAGTTTCATTAACATTTCTTGACAATTTTACCGATTGCCTACATATTAATGCGTGAAAAGTGTCTATGTTAGAATTACCAAATTAAATAATTTTAACGTTTTGATCGATTGTTAAGCGATCCACTATCGTAAATGTCGAACATTCAACGAGCATAATGACACTTCAAATGACATCAGAGTTTGACAGGTGTATAATGTCAGCTTGAAACCATACAAATAAATTAACCGAGATTTATATATATAAATATATAAAGTGTAATGTTCTTTTTCAAAATACGATATGATATGATAACAATCCTGATAAAGGTTCCGTTTTGTTTCATTAATTTTAAAGAAAAAGAGAGTGCCAAAAAGTAAATGCCACTGATTTGACGTTTATATTCGTCTATTTGTTAATTTTCCTACTCTTATAATGGAAGCATTTGAAATCTTAACTAAACAACTATGTACGGTGTCAGCAAAACTCAGCGAATAATTTCGCGAACCTGTCAATCTGACATAAGCACATGAGGTAATAATCTTATGTTATGAATATTGTATTTATCTATTAAAAACATCCAAATATCAATCTTTATCACGTTCCATAATACTTGTGCCGAAAATAAAGCTACGTGTTCTGAAAATATAATTATTTTATTAGACATAAAATGTATTGCTTCATAGGAATTTAAAAAGGTTTCTTGCAAAATTTACGTAATTTATAATTATATCGAAATTTCGATTTCACTTAAATGAAACACCCGCAATGAATTGTCAATCTAAATTTGGCAGTGGATTAAACTTTGAATCAACTGCAAATGTCGCTTATTTATGTTAAAAACTAATTAAATGATACAAGGTGACGACTAATTAATTGAGTTAAATATTTATTTGTAAACGAATATGGATTCAGTACGTTGTACATTCCTAAATATAAAACTCCAACAAAACAAAAAAATAAATTCCTTATGTATATCCGGAGATTATTGCACTTATCCATATTGCTCATCATTTCTGTCAATGTTGTTAACCTTTAGCAGGCTTAAAGAGAAACAAAACCAACTTGAATATGTTATTCAAGGTTTAATAAATTATTATTTTTCAAATTAAAATCTAATGAACCTGGAATTATTTGATCAAAATAACACGCTTGTTGGTAAAGTTGGTTAAAGTGAGATTTAAGATACCTTTTACTAACAAGTTGCCCTCCAGCAAAACATTATTTGTTTTTAATAATAAATACCACACAAAGTCTGATATTTTATTAAATGGTATTTAAATCCCGATAGCGTTGCTTTATAGTATTTAAAAAACAATCAATTTGTCAAAATGGTCATGAGAGATAAGTTTTCCGGAAATAAAATGGGTTTTGTATGAACAATAGACACTTTTACGGTAGAAAAACACTTTTAAAATTTGATTATAACCATTAGTTAATTTGATTACGTAAGTTTTTGACATTAACATATTAACATCACTTTGTTATTTATAAATTATCTACTCCAACATTTTGTTTTATTACCATATTCAAAAATCAAAAAGATATTTCCAATCAAATCAAAAATGTAGCACCTATCTCCTTGTGTAAACAACAAAAAACTTCATAATCCGACTTCAACATGTAAATGGGCATGGGGCTTAAGGAACCTGTTACACTGTTATCTGTCAAATTAACACAATCTATCTAATTGGTATTTTCTCAATCAATTCATCAATATTTAAACAGAAATTGAAATTAAAAATGAAGAAATTTCTGAAATACCTTTTCGAGTCCCTTTTGATTACCTAGACACGATGCGATGGCACAATCGATCAACTTGGCACATTAACGCACAAATAATATCATGAGTTGCAAACGCACTGAACATAACTGCGCTTACTTACTTTATGCAAACTTTCACTAATGGATAAACATGCCAGCTTCAGCTTTTTGGTACCAGTCCAGTCTGTGGTGTGCTAACGCAATTTGAATTGGACGCACCTAGCAATATGTATGTTTTTTGTATTTTCTTTTATTTTTATAATAACAACTTTCCAATATTTTTTCTCTGATTTTTCTTTTCTTTCGTTTTCTTCTACATACTTATAATTTATTTATGTGTGATTTTTGATTAAACAAAAAATTGAAAAAATAACAAACAAACAAAAACTACCGGAATCTTTGCTTAAAGGTATAAATGCGGTATAAAAACTTAAGCAAAATGACAGTTAATAATAATGTAGTCTTGCTCTTAGATATATCTAATTGAAATAAGCTGTCATTTATGTTTTTATTTTTTAAACAAAAAAAAACAACATTAAATCTACTAATGACTAAAAAACCAAAGCTTAGTGCTTTATTTGGACATCATGAATATAGTATGTATTTGACATGAGTATCAAATGAATGTTAGCATTAGCAGTCACACTTCAGTCAGCCTTCGTCAGTGTGTCAAAATGTTGAAAACACATACGGTACACATTGATTGCGATAAGGTTTTTTATTCCACTATAAATTTTCTCCTTGATTTATTTCAAAGTTCAATTAGTTCGAAATAGGAAAAAATTAGTGTTTATTAACCTTCACACGTACTTTAATTTAAAAATGGTTAGCTAATAACAGTAGCTACATATGTCATCGTGTAGACGTCGATAGCGAACTATGACTTTAAAATAGTTGCGTGTTATATGAGTGTTTGTCTTAGGGTGTTTTCATAAACGTCAAAAATCGGCGTCAGTAAAATCAACTGTCCAGAACGCGCCGCTGTCCTTCGCGATTTGATACCTCAAACGGAGACGTTTTCGGCGTTTTATTGATCCAGTTCCAAAAGTCTAGGCAACTCTTTTTTTTTGCTTTTGTATTAACTGTGACAACAAATAATTCAGCAAACGAAACCAAAAAATTCCAGCTTTCTTTTTAAACAGCAAAAATTAAGAATTTCTGTGAATTTCTGTTTTTCGTGAACAGTGAGCAGTAGCATTGACGATGAAGCCCTTTTTCTCCTTTCCTTGTTGTTTCTTTCTATTTTAAAGTTTGACAGTTGCGTTCTTTGCAAAAATCTACAACTTCAATTTGACCAAAAACACTCTAGTAAAGATATAAATCCTTGGTAGCCATATTGGTTTGTCTACAAGCTAAACCGGAAACTGGCCTCATAAAGTATTTCTTAGTGTGCGTGTAATTTCTCCTCTAATTCATGAAATGTCCCCTAAAAACTCAGGAATTGTGTCTATGCATGCGTGAAAACACGTCAATTTTTCTTGTTGAATTCGTCCACATTACAAATACAACAATGTAAACAAATGGGTTTTGGAGGGTGATACGTACGAAAGATTTATATCTTCATATAGAGTGTTTTTGAATTTGACTTTCATTTGTTACCACTGGCCTTGTTTGCGTTCTGTTTGAAAAACAGGGAACGCGACGTCAGAACGCGTTCTGTTTGATCAGGCCTTAAATGAAGACACTAATTCTGCTGAATGTGTTCAGGCTTTCTTAAGTACAATTTTAAGTATTTACTAAATTTTCATAAACGTCAGACAAAAATCATAAATGGACGCCGCGCCCGCCGCAGCGAAAAATGTTTCTTTGGTATCCAAAACATAAAAGGAAGAATGAATAGAAAGGGTAGATTAACTTCTCTAATTTCAAAGAAAACAATCCTCCTTTTTTTTAAAGTTCAGAAATAATCAACAAAACAATGTACACGTGTTTTCATTTTATCTCCCGCGGTTTCTACAGTAAAAAAAAATATAGATGCACAATGTACCCGACGCTAATGTCATTTATGACGTTTATAAACATATCAATTGCAATCCATCTGCGTTTGTTCGATTGCAAATCTGACTTTATGAAAATGTCTTAATTGAGCACGTTCATGAAAACACCAATATTTTACAAGAAAACACAATACAAAGAGTTCTCAAACACATTACTGTCTTTTCAAATATTTCGTAAGAATCCTTGAAGTATTTTCAAAGCGCCATGCCTTATATTCGATTAGTACAATAAATAGAAAAACTTATCATAACTTAATTGACGTTTCATAAATGTAGATCTGACTGTAAAATACTAATCGTTTTACTTTTACTGGGGCTGTTTTTTTTTTCTTGTAACATTAGCTGCGGTCAATCTTGAGTTGAAGAGGTTATCTTGAATATGTGAATTTTTAGATACCTTTTGAAACAAGTTGGATACCTAAATTGAGATACATAGCTGTCAAAAATGAAAACAAACATACTTAAATTTCGAGGTCCAAAATTATTGTAAGGCAAAATGGATAATTTTAATAATTCACCGTTTTTTAACACAAATCATACACAATCAATTAAATCAATTTTTGAGTTCCTTTAAATTCAACCATATGTTGAATCATATGTTCTGCCAAATACCCACATATACCAGAAATTCTTGATATCTCAGGTGTTTGGGATCAGCAGTTAATTTCTACGTAAAACACTAAAGGGCCGATCCATTGAATCCACGGTATGCAATGGATTTGTTGATATTGACGTAGAAAATAATGGACTGGAGTGACCCAATGGATACGTTGCGTTGCGTTGTTTTGACAGTGCTAATAAAAGACAATTACTTAGTCTGTTGATTTTCTAGAACCCAGTGCGTATCGAGCATATAAAACTGAAAAAAGTTTACCATTATATTTTTTGTTTGCGTTTGCTAGATTTAAAAAAAAAACTGTTAGAAAGGTTATCACCTTGTTTGTTTTTTTGTTGTCATCCGTTTCGTTTGATTTTAATTTGACCTTGTTTATAAAAAAAAAAAACATAAGAAAATGAGAAGAGTGATCAAACCTCACCATAGCGAGTTCAGAGCACAGAGATGCACCGTGTTATCGAACAAGCCTATTATAGACAACTGATATCAACGGACCTGCCGAAGAGAAAAGTTAAAAGTTCAGCTACTTTTTGCGTTGCGTCCGGTAAATGCCTTACTTTTGGGCCACATTTACTGAACCGTGTAATCAATCTAGCTGTCAGTTGTATACTGCCGCAACGCATGCAACGGATTCTATCAAAAAAGGTGTAAAGGGTATCCGGACACTGATACTTTGAGATTGAACGCGACCATTGAATATGTGTGTATTGTATATTTTGACAGCTATCCATCTTTTTTGAAAATTGATATTTGAAAGACCTAAATAAATGAGTGAAATGATGTTTGTTATTGTATTATTCTAAATGACATAAATTTTGGCTTTCTTTGCGGATTTTTTGAAAAAAACATTATGAAATTGCTTTGATACTAAATTAAAGGAAAATCAAACTGCATTGAAAAGAGTTACAAATAGAAAAATAATTACATACTCTTGTTAAAACAACAAAATTAAAAATCAAAGTTAGAGAAAATTTAAAAAGGACACCAAAATTACAGAATTTGTACATGAAATTGTAACTCGAAACGGCAGCGAGAATAAGAAAATTACCTCATAAGTTCTTTGACCTCAGAATAGTATGGTTTTTTTCTGTGGCTAGTACTGTGGGGTACTCTGTTTATAAATTGTTTAATAAAGTACTTCTAATTAATTCGGAATTCAAATTCAGAAGTATTTTTTCTTCTATCTAGAAGAAGAACTGTCATTATTTGACGTATAAAAGATTATTGAACTACCAATTTGTGAGGCCCACGCCCACTATTTGAGCAGTAATCATTTTTGAGTCGAACGTACATACACTGCCGCTCATCTGAATAGGTTCACAAATATTTTTACCACACTGATGGCCTCCCTTCATATGTATTGCTATGACACATCTTTTGTATATATGTAATGAAAGAGCATCATTATGTGCTTGTTTTGGGAGAAAAAAATTGTCTTAAAGCTTACCGTTATTCTCCCATGTATTCATAAAAAAAATCTTTTTTTTGGCTCATCTGAATAAGTTCAACAGCAAAAATTGAAGTTTGCCTATTACCTATTAACCTAACACCTATTAAAGCCTAGTACGCTGATGATGCGAAACGAAATTTCCCATACAAAAATGACATGACGAAATCATAAACGAAAAATTTCGCTGTGCTTTTCGTTTTTCAGTACGCTGCTGAACGCCGAAATGTGACATTGTAGTGGAGAGCTGTACTAGATTTCTTAGTACAATTCTCCACTCTTTTCGTTCTCAATTTAATTGCCCAGCACATTAATTGCTTGCGAAATTTTGACATTTAATTTTTTTATTGAAAAAAAAAATTGTTTACTCGTGACTTTCGGTGTTTTGACTTTGATTTATATTTCATTTAAAATTCAAAATAAAATGGATTTGTCTAATGTGTTCCAACATTGCATTTCTGAATCGGAAACTCAGGATGTTATTGGTGATGTGCAACAAGTGATGAAGACAAGCAGTGAAATTCAACTTCCAGACAGAATTTTCCACAAATATTTTTCCGCTGTGGTTTTCGTTTTCATTTCGCTCTGCACTTGGAGACCGCCGAAAAAATTCGTTTCACTTCAGCTGCGTACTAGGCTTAACGGTGAAAATGGGTCGCGGAAAATCTTTAAGCGAGGAAGAGAAAGGCAAAATAAAAGCATTTCGTTCATCAGGCCTAAGCCAACGACTTATAGCGAAGAAAATTAAAAGAAGTCAAATAAAAGAGAGGTTAAAATATTTGGGAACCTATTCAGATGAACGGCAGTGCATTTTGAAATTTGACAAGTAAAAGCTGCGCCATTTTTAAAAATGGAACGAACGACTCGTTGATATTTTTAAAATTCACTTCAAAAATGATTAGCAGTTTTACAATAACAGTTTCCTGACGGTGATATTTCTCGATGAAGTGATTTTATGAATAAGACTTTTCAATTTCCCGCAATCGATTCAAGATCTTAAATATGGAATACGTGAAGTTATCGAGGGCATGCAGCTGCAAATGTGTGAATTTATCATGGAGAATGTAATAAAAATTAGTAATGAATTTGACTGATATCGGTTTCTTTTTACAATTAAATAAACATTAATTGATTTCTTTTCCAAAAAATACTCAATTTTGAATATAATATCTTAATATATAAAAATCCAGTGTCATATGTATGTTCCCAGTGAACTCTTCACCAAGTCAACTGATTTCGATGAAAGTTGACATTTTATGTGTAATTTAGTCTAGCTTGAGATATAGGATAGTATAACACTTACTTATTTTACTTAAATCTAAACTTATTACACTTACTTATTTTACTTAAATCTAACATATAACACTTACTTATTTTACTTAAAATCTAAACTTATTCTTTTGTCCTTTAAATCTAACCACTACTGTTATCATACCAAATTTCCATTTGTTCATTTACCCAATGTAAGCCTTAAGCCTTAAGCTTTACAAAAAGCTTTTATATAAAAGAGGAAACAAAAAAATAATAAAACATTGTAAACAAAAGCTCTCGAGCAATATAAAAGAAGGGCCACAGGCCAACAAACGACACAATTGGTTATTACATTGAGCAGTACGGATGAACACTTCAGCCTCTGCAATCCATTGTTTTAAGCAATTGTTCTTAGTAGTAGCAGCATTTTTTAGCAATAATAAAAGCGGCACCCGCTAGTTTTAAAAAATAAACGCTGTGTTTAAGTTTCTTATTTTGTCTACAAGCTTCAACCCCCCAAACAACTCATCCGCCACGCACACCACGTGTGCATGCATTTGTGTGTTTTACCAAAAAAAAAAACTATTCCACGCACTCACCTCCCTTACCTCATTGTCTCACTCTACAATAGTTTATATTTCGATTAATGGTCTTAATAATATATAATTAACAATAAACTGATTGTCAATGTTGATGTTTGTTATTAATCGTAAGTTTCATAAGTCTCGAACAGATGGCGTCTTAAATCAGATTTTTTACAGAAAACTGTAGGACCATCTATCGTGAACTTCTCATAGATGGCGCCACTTTGGAATTCGAAATTTCTTTTTCAACAACACGTGGTGCAATGTGATATTTTGATCGATCTATAACGTAACATCGCTTTTTCTGGATTATTTCTCATTTAATTTCATGTGCTCTATATAATTCTGAATATTTCTTTTCAACTACTAAATTACAATTTCATTAATACATCTTAATATAATATATAAAAAATCCAGTGTCATATGTATGTTCCCAGTGAACTCTTCACCAAGTCAACCGATTTCGATGAAAGTTGGCATTTTATGTGTAATTTGGTCTAACTTGAGATATAGGATAGTTTATATTTCGATTAAAGGTCTTAATAATTTATAATCTACACTAATCTACACTAATATTATAAAGAGGAAAGATTTGTATTTTTGTATGTAACGAATAAACTCAAAAAGTACTGGACCGATTTTAATAATTCTTTTTTCATTAGAAAGCTACATTATCACTGAGTAACATAGGGTATATTTAGTACTAGATTACTATAGAAATCTTTAGAAATTCCTATTAAAACCAACCGAAGGTGTAAAAAAATTAGCCATAAAATGTCTTTCATCGCATACGCTATTAATGATAGGACAAAAAAATGTTTTCTAATTTAGTGATTCATGGTCGTTTTAATTAGCATGCCTATAACTTAAATATCTGTACCTATTTATGTCTACCCGTGCGAAGCCGGGACGGGCCGCTAGTATAATATAAAATCTATTATTAGAAAACTCTATACAAAAACTCATCTATTGATAAAATCTCAAGGATCAGCTTTAAATCACTACCAAATACAACATGAAAGCACATTTGACACGGTTTTTCTATTGATCTTTTCAATAATCAATAAATGAATTGATGGATCTTCCATAAAAATACAAAACAATTATTTTTTCAATCAAAATATGTAAGTATTTATATCGGATTAGCACCACCTATCTAAAATCTTCGTATTCCCTAAAGTTACTTTTATCATATAAATAATAGGAATCCAATGAAGATAATTATTTTTTAATTACAAATATAGAAGATAAAAAAGAATTCGCTTTTTCTAATTTTCTCAATGTTCAACTACGAAAGAGAATTCAATTATCTCTATAAGAACTATTTGCCAATATTACATATAGAAGTCTCGAGGTAAGAGCTCTGGGCTGAGTAGAGTACACCTTGGCTCAGTAAAAATAAAAAAAAAACAAAAAAAAACAATACAAAATCCGTGAAGGCATATAGTATACCTGTTAGCCTGTTAGCTACTATGTATGTATATTGGCTTTGTGCTTCTATACACAAAATATTTTCGTGATTCAAGTTAGAAAAACTCATTCATATATCAATTAAACACACCGCACCAACAAAAACCAGTTAATCTGCATTCTTTAAAAAATAAATACAAAAAAATAATAATAATATTCCCCTTAAAAATAAAACCTACACACAAGTTTAGAAATATGTATCTTTTTTTTTTAAATTTAATTTCTTGAAACCTACATAACACTATATAGGAATCCGTATGTATCTATACTTTTGTATATATTTGTATATGGTTTATACGGAGACGGGCTATTTCGATGTCAAATAATATAAATAAACAATTCCAATCAGCTCGCAAATTTCAATGGTGCTGTGAAGTTGTATTTTTGCTGTTGTTGTTGCTGTTGCTGTTACTGTTGGCTGGTTTGTGGCTGCCTTCACTTTTCGATCCGAGCGACTAGCCATTTGAGTCGGACTGTTATAAGAGAGAATTGTAGCTCCTCAGACTCTAATCTGAGGAGTGTGTTAGATTGATATTTTTGTTTCTTTAAAACGATTGCGCAGGTGAATGCTAATTCTTCAATATGAATTATTATATGAGTACATTTTTTGATCTGCCTTGTTTTTTCGGCCTTACAGGTGGTAAACTCACCGAGGTATATGAATTTTTGTTTTTTTTTTTTTACTTATTGGAACATGTTATGCGGGTCTAGGCTTTGATGATGGCTAAGGTGAAATTTATGACAAAAATGCGGGAATGCGCCATACAACAATGTATACATGAGTATAGTATGTAACGTGTTTTGGTTAAAGATTCTTTGAATATCTAATGAAAAATACATATACATAAAATGTAAATTTTTTGTCAGGCATTAATTTTCATGTTTCTGATGACCGAGTTTTTGGTTTTTAAAACTTTTTTTTGAAACCACATTTTTGAAATCGAGTATAAGTTTGAATTCATTTTCGATTTTTGTATGATGTGTGGTTGAGGTGTTTAAACTTTAAAGTACAAAAATCCACGCCCATTTTACATATGTACATATCACTAGAGTTTAAACGGGTGAACTAATTTGCTTTAATTTTAATTTGGTACTTAAGCCTAGTACGCTGCTGATGCGAAACGAAATTTTTCGGTGGTCTCCAAGTGCAGAGCGAAATGAAAACGAAAACCACAGCGGAAAAATATTTGTGGAGAGTTCTGTCTGGAAGTTGAATTTCACTGCTTGTCTTCATCACTTGTTGCACATCACCAATAACATCCTGAGTTTCCGATTCAGAAATGCAATGTTGGAACACATTAGACAAATCCATTTTATTTAAAATTTTAAATCAAATATAAATCAAAGTCAAAACACCGAAAGTCACGAGTAAACAATTTTTTTTTCAATGAAAAAATTAAACATCAAAATTTTGCAAGCAATTAATGTGCTGGGCAATTAAATTGAGAACGGAAAGAGTGGAGAATTGTACTAAGAAATCTAGTACAGCTCTCCACTAAAATGTCACATTTCGTCGTTCAGCAGCGTTCTGAAAAACGAAAAACACAGCGAAATTTTTCGTTTATGATTTCGTCATGTCATTTTTGTATGGGAAATTTCGTTTCGCATCAGCAGCGTATTAGGCTTTAAACTAGAAATAAAATATTCAATGATTTATCAGAATTCTACGTTTTTCCATTAAGTAGTTTCATTTTGAGATCTGAATAGAAAACGAGATTTTTTACAGAGAAATCAATACATATACATGTTTATTTTATTTTAAGGAGGAAGGTATGACATTTATAATGGAAAACGATTTTCCCCAAATAAATTCGGTTGTAATATGTAACAAAGACTTTTTCCAAAGATAGTCGAGGAATTGACAATCCTGAGTTATCGTCAACACCAGAGAGAAAAAAACTAATAGAGAGAACCAATTTCGACGGTTGCTCTCTTTTTGCCTACAAGCTGTGATTTGCACACCAACTTGCATATGTATTAACTCCATATAAAAAAAATTTGGAGAACAAATACTTATGCAAGTTGGTGTGCATACTCACCACGAGAGAGAAAAAACTTTTCTCTCTTTTCTCTCTGCTCACCACCTTTGAAAATGGCAACCACCTTTGAAAAATGGCGGATGTAGTCAGCTGTTCAGAGGTGTTCAAAGAAAATTCTAAATTGTTATGAACAACTTTTTGGTACTCTCATTGTGTTCATTTGGGAGTAATATCATTCGAATATGAAGTGAAATTAATTACCTACTCTTGTTAGGTGCCAGAACAATGTAGATTTAGAAACAATTCTAAATTACGCAGTTAGAGAAATATTAGTTAGTTATTTGAAGCCAGTTTTAATCATTAAGTAAGTAAAATAAATTAGGTGGTGCAACAGTCCAACGAGAATTAGGACCTAGAAACATAAAACTCTGAGAGCACTACAACTATTATTTGTTTATTATTAGCTGCGTTTATGCGTTTAATTTTCGCTCAGACCGTTGAAAAATGCAAAAAAACTCAGATTTGTTTCAATTTTCAGAGTTTATCGACTTAATTTTGTCGATGCGAGAGTTGCAGGAACATTGAAAACGAGAGTTACAGAATGTAAACATGGATCATGAAAATAAAACAACGCAGGAACATTGAAAACATTTTTATATACTCATCTCTTTTTTCCATTTCTATTTTATTTTTGTGTACTCGTTGTTTATTTTCTTTACATTACTCACGACATTTCCAAAATGCTAAAAATAAGTGATTTAAGTAGAGACTAAATAAAAAGACCGTCAACTTGTTACTTCTGTTGCCAATTTTCATTGCATAAGATTTGTGAATAGGTGATAAGCTATTCTAACTGCTTTCCACTAAGCAAGTGTGTTGCTTTTAAAGGCTTAACTACATAAGCCGATAAGTACTTTTGTACAAAAGTAAAAATATTTGTATTCTCGCTAGGTCAGTGGTTTTGTGAAAAGAATATACAAATTTGTTCTTCAACCAAAATTTAAGTCTTATGCATCATTTTTATAAGTTTTCCAGTTCTAACTATTTATATCTTATCTTTCAGTTATATAGCGACAAGGAAAAATCTGTGAGGGAAAGTTTTAACTACAGTTTTTCTGAAAGTGCATTGTGGCCTATTCATAGATGTTTGCTAAACTTTTTAGGCTATTCATAAATAAATACAAATCTAAGTTAAGGGCTAAACCTGAATAACTATAAACATAGAAAATGCTGTGTTCAAATAATTATTATCGGAGCCAAATTTCATAATTGATTTTGTTGGTGTATAAATGTTGAAAAAGTAATTCACGACAAATAAATGTTACGTTAACACTAAGTTCCAGAAAATATCGATTGATACCGCAATTGCAGAAGATATGGTTATTTTATATAAATATTCCCGGTAAACTGTAGAACTTTATTATTTCCGCCTTTTATAATTCAATGTAAAATAATTCAATGCAGTATATTTTAGACAATACAGTAGTTAAGTTATTAGTTAAAGTATTACTATTGAAATAAACATAACATACATTTATAAAAAACATGTACCTACTCGTTCATATATACAAATAAAGTCTAGTCTAAAAAACCTTAACCTTGTTACATTCTTTCTGCACACATCCTTTCTTGTTTTGGTTGTTAATGCCATCTATCTGTAACTTAGATAAATAGAAGTGAAAAACAAATTCACCACAAACTACCGGTATAACTTCTCCCGTTATTTATTGACAAACAAAAATGTTTTGCTAGAATTAATTTGAATTATATTTAGTATTTTTGTAGATATAAAAACGACAAGATGTTAGTAAAATTAAAGAAAAAAATTCATGAGAATTACAAATATTATAATGAGACTTTAAAAAACAAAAATGAGAAATGTCGCATTTCCCGGAACGAAACTAATGTTTTTTTGTGTACTCTTCTCCGAGGTGAAAACATGTATACACTGATACGAATTCAACACGCTATAAAAAAATGAGAGTAAGAGGTTTCGAAGGGACGGAGACGAGGAAATTTGGCTCTCTCGATTAGTTTTTTCTCTCTGGTCAACACTACGGGCTAAAGTAGCAAAATTGTCAGTTGTTCTTGAGGGACGCACTTGCACCATAATTGTTTCTAAGACTCAAACAACATTTTTCCCCCAGTTTCGCTATCACTGGAAGAGTAGGTAACTTATGATGATCCAAAAGTTTTTTAGTTTTGAGAATTGTGAATCTGTGCAAAACCCCGACCGAAAAATTCTTCTAAGTTTTGAGAATTGTGAATTTGTGTAAAACTCCGACCGATTTGTGTAATGTTTGTCCACCCCCAAGATGATCTGATCAAGTGGATTCGTTTGTCCACCGGCTTCTTGTGATTGTCCACTAAATATGTTCTCACCCTTAGAAATTACTTTTTTATAGTTCCCGAAAAACTAACAGCACATAGTCATATCACATAGTTGCTTATCTTTTTTATCTATCTACTCTAAGTTCAATAATTATTCAATATTACTTCTTTATAATAACTTTTCTATCTACTTTACTTTAGTTGGCGCTACAGCGCAATATGCTTCTGGGCCTCATGTAATAACTTTCGCCAGCTTACTCGATCTCTAGCTTGCTACCTCCAGTTTCGAATACTAAGTTGACGTGCATCGGCCTCAACTTGATCACTCCACCGGAGATGAGGCCCGCCTCTGCTTCTTGTTTCCTCAGGCTTGGCGTTGAATACCTTACGGGCTGGAGCTTCGATGTTCATTCGCTCGACATGCCCTAGCGTTGAACACGCAGTTTTTAGACCAGTGGCAAATCGCTGTACAGCTCGTATAGTTCATGATTATATCTTCTCCGCCAGATGTTACTTTGCCTGTCGACACAAACCGGACCATAGATCGTACGCAGAACCTTCCTCTCGAAGATACCAAGAGATCCTTTATCCGCCTGGGAGAGGATCCATGCTTCTGCACCATACAGCAAGACTGGGATGATTAAGGTTTTGTACAGTATCTCTTTGGTACTTCGCGATAGGGCCTTATTTCTCAACTGCTTGCTTAGGCCAAAGAAACAGCGATTAGCAAGGGTAATTCTACGTTTGATCTCCGCGCTGATGTCATTTGCAGAATTAACAGCAATGCCCAGATAAACAATTTCGTTTACCATCTTAAAGTTATACCTGTCAATTGTCACGTTTTGAGCAAGTCTACGGTGTGAATCGACTCTATTTGACAACAGTAAATACTTCGTTTTGTCCTCGTTAATGTCAAGACGCATTTTCTTCGCCTCAGACTCGATATCAGAGAAGACACCCGTCACTGCTCGTTTGGTTCTTCCCATGATGTCGATGTCATCTGCATATCCGAGATATTGTGTGGATTTTTGAAAGATGGTGCCACTTGTATTGGCGTTGGTGTTGCGCACCACTCTTTCAAGAACAATATTGAAGCAGTTACATGACAGCGCATCGCCTTGTCGAAGTCCTCTGGTGGTTTCGAAGGTTTCGGTCGAGTCTCTTCCAATTTTGACGCAGCAACGAGCATTTTCCAACGTTATCCTGATAAGTCGTATCAGTTTGGTAGGGATACCAAAACTCAACATGGCACGGCATAGTTCGTTCCTGTCTACACTGTTATAAGCTGTTTAAAATCGATGAGAAGATGGTGTGTTTCGATGTTATGTTCTTGGGTCTTTTCCAGGATTTGGCGTAGAGTGAAAATTTGGTCGATGGTAGATTTTCCAGACCTGAAGCCACACTGGTAAGAGCCAATTAGTTTGTCAGTAAATGGCTTCAGACGTGCACATAATACGCTTGACAGGATCTTGTATGCGATGTTTAAAAGGCTAATGCCTCTGCAGTTAACGCAGAGAAGGCGGTCACCTTTTTTATAGATCGGGCAGATGGTGCTTAAGTTCCACTCGGCGGGCATGCTTTCTTCCAACCAAATTTTAGTAACTAGCTGTTTCATGCTCCTTACCAGATCTGCTCCAGCGTACTTAAAAAACTCTGCCTGCAGACCGTCATCACAGGCCGCTTTGTTCGACTTCAGCCTGGTGATGGCTAGTTTGATCTCACTCTGGTCGGGTGGGTGGAACTATAGATCGTCAACCAAATGGTTTTGACGTGGCTGCTCGCTGGCGGAATCATTGACTTCATCACCATTAAGCACCTGGTTGAAATGATCTCTCCAGATTTTTAGCATTGGCTGCGTCTCGATTACGGTATTCCCCTCCTTCTCTTTGCAGGCTGCAGGGCGGCTAGTGAATCCCGTTGTTTTCTTTTTGACTCTTCTATAAAAGCTCCGCACCGGTTTCCTGTTAAAACATCCCTGGATCACCTCGACTTCACACTGCTCATGGGCTTTTTCCCTTCTCTTGTCGACGTAGAGCTGGCGGGAAGATCGTGTCCTCCTTTGCTGTTTGCCTGAGCACATTCGGAGTCAAACCAGGAGTTCCTTGGTGGTGGCTGTGAGAAACCTAGCACATCTTCTGCAGCATTCCTGATTGATTGTTTGCAAAGCTGCCAGTGGGTCTCTGGACACATCTCGTCCGTTGTAGGGTTTCTCGCAATATCTAGGGATACTCAGTCAGCAAAGGCATTGGCGGTATCTTCCTGCTGCAGTCTTCCAACGTTGAATCTTCTCCTCGTGGTTGTTGTTCGCCTAAGAGCTTCCATGGATATTCGTACGCGCAGTTTAGCACCAACTAGGTAGTGGTCGGAATCTATGTTGGCTGATCTGTACGCACGAGCGCCAAGTATGCTAGAGGAGTGCCTTCACCGTCAATAGTAACATAATCGATTTGGTTGCATGTTCGATCATCGGGAGACCGCCAAGTACCTTTGTGGATATCTGGGACTTTTCTATCTAAACAAATGAAATATACGCCCAAAAATCCACATTGCAAGCAGTTGCAATAATTTGTCCGCCGATTACTTATGATTGTGTTTTAAAAATATTTGTTTTTCAACATTACTTTAAAAAATTATATTTTTTAAGTTGTATAGCTCCTACCAAAAAAAATCAAATTTTTAATCACGAATACGACCTTAAGCAATCGTTTGTCTACAGGGCCGTCGAGAGGAATTCCGGGCCCGGGACGGAAAAATCTCGGGCCCCCCCATATTTACCATTTTTTTTCAAAGTTCATGCCTACTAATATGGTACGTTCTAATTTCAATTACGAATAGCATGAAATTGGTTGGAATTAACGGAAATAATAATTTTTTGTTTGCAAAGTGAAACGAAAAAAAAGTGTTAATCATCAAATCAATCTCACGGGTATAGTCCAGTTTAGTTGAAATGGAAGATGGATAGAAAATAATTCTACATGCGAGTAGATCAGATTCCGAACTGAATCATACATTCAATTCAATATTGTCAACGACATGTTGGTTGGCATGAAGATCTATTACCTTCTATGAAAATAAAATAGAGCGAAGTAATTTTAAATTTGTCTTTAAAAAAACTATGTATTTTAAAAGGTTTACATTAAATACTCTTTATTGTTTTTCTTTGTATTAAAATATTATCACAATGTTTTCATAAGAGTTTGCATTCAATGAAATATTTCTTTTTGCAAATGAGCTTTCTGAGCAGCAAAACAACTTATAATTACATCGAAATTCAATTTCATTGCCAAAGGTGCTTCGATACATAGTGTAGCAAGTCCAGAAACACGATCTTGTGATGAGCACAAATGATTCTTTGTTCTGGCAAGGACGCTAAATGAACGTTCGGCACTAGCTACGGTTACAGGTATGGTGGAAAACACACGGAGAGCAACACAAATGTTGTGGAAAATCGTCTCCAAGTTCTGGGAATAAATAGCATTGAGCAAACTCATTGGCGGAAGTTCTGCTTCAAAATTGGCTTCATAAATGTGTTTCAGATGAATTACTTCTTCTTTAAACCCTTAAGACACATGCGAGTTATACTTTTGGATGAAACTTGTAGCGGAGTTTTTAATCTCAATTTCGTCCATTGTTGAAAACTGTCATAAAAATCAAAATGTATCATTCAAATTCTTCATCGTATCGAACCGACGAGAAATTCCAGTTATAATTGAATCAACTATGACGTAAAAGATGTTTTTCTTGAAATTTATTTCTTCGTCTGTTTCTATTTGCTCTCCGGCTCCTCGATTTTCTCCAAAATGTCTCTTTAATTGCCTTTTTCAGTTCGATGGGAACGATTCTGGAGCAATCCCCAATCCAGTAGCAACTGCTTTGCATTCAGATAAAATTTGATCCCATCCGTTTCGAATAATGTTCAAATCGAAGATCAAGTTGTCGAGATCTCGAATTTCAACGTCAATAGTCATGTTTCTGGCTTGAAGAATGATACTTCTTTCATTTATAGCGCTAAGAACCTTGCACCAAATCGAAGACATCAGGACGAATTCAAATTTGTGCATATATTTTAAAACGCCATTTAAATCTCTTCGAGTTTCAGTTTTAGTTAAATTAATATCACTCAAGGCTTCTAATGATGTTCTTAGGTTTTTTAGATGGTTTGCAAATGGTTTCACTGCCTCAATTTTAGCTGACCATCGTTGAGCACTGCTGACAAACAAGTTGAAACACTTTTGAACAACACCAAATAATGTGATTGCCGCAGTACAACATTCCGCTGAATCGACTCCACGCAAGTTAAGGCTGTGAGCTGCACGTGGTGAATACACGGCATTCGGATTTTTGTTTAATATATGCCTTTGTGCACCATTATACTGTTCTTTCATATTGCTTCCATTTTCATAGCCTTGTGCACAACAGTCTTCTAAAGGGATTTCGTTCTTTGCCAATATTTCGCAGATCAAATCAGCTATTGCGGTGCCAGTTTTTTTTTGCAATCGACAAATTCCAAAAACCGTTCTTAGATGGTGAACACATTTTATTCCAATCGCAGATATCGCAAAATAAATGAGTTTTGTTCCACATGACTTGAATCGGGTGTTGCATCGACAATTATAGCGAAGTATTTGGCGTTTTCAATCTCCTTCAAAATAGCTGAATCCACATGTTGGGCACAAATTTTAATGAACTCAATTTGAATCTCAACGCAAAATTAGTGGACTTGCAAACGTTTGTGTTCTTGTTGTGAAATTCTTACTTTTTCCAAGTGCTCCTGATGTAAGGGGTCATAATGACTAATTAATTCCAAAATGCCCAAAAAATTACCATTATTTGGCTCTCCAATAAGATTGACATCGCCTCGTATTCCTAGTCCCCTGGTGGGATTTTCCGGTCCCCCGAAACCGAATCAAAAATTTCGTTTACAGCAGAAACAAAAATAGAAGAAAAGAAACTTCATAAAAACAGAAACCGAAATAAATATTTGTGTTTTGTTTTAATTTGCCGGGCCCCTTATTTTGACTTTAAAAATTTTCAAAATAAAATAAATTTGAAATTTACGTTAAATTAAAATCAGAATTGCCCAATTTTCCATTAAATATTAACAAAAATGTACGCCAATAATAATCAGGGGCCCAGATCGGCAAGCTTGTGACTGATAGATTGGTAGATAACATGCAAACAGGGGCCCGATTGCGAAAGCATGAATAATTTTAAATTTTCGGGCCTCTAAAAATAAGTGGAAATAGGTATGTTGATGATAAATATAGACTATATTCTCATTGCTTTCAATTTTACGGGCCCCTAGAAAATCCCGGGCCCGGGGGGTTTCCCCCTTCCACCCCCCCCTCTCGACGGGGCTGTTTGTCTATCGAAAGTTATTTTTTTTTCCGAAAAAAAAACATTTCCGACCACCTAAAGTATTTAAAAATTTAGAGATTCCTTAGACAAGTGATAACTGTTAATGCACAAATATTACATTAAAAAAAAAAGAATCCAATGGAAAATAGATATTAACAACATACACATATTATACCTACACGTAATTTAAGTGGACTTCCGGTCAACCATTTTGGTGGTTTCTTGTATTAAACAAATATGCGTCATAATGATTTTTTTTCTTTTTCAAACTGAATTTTCTTAATCATCGCTTGGTTCTTGAAATTTTGATGATGAAGACAATCAATTTGCATTTACTTAAGAATATTTTTTTTGTTGTTTTTATTTACAAAACAAAAAACGAAGTCTTTGAAGAATATTTTTAAAGATACAATTGAAAAAAAAGGTTTGTACCTCAACTCTTTCGTTTGTAATTAGTAACAAAGAATTCAATTTAACTCAATGCAATTATTTGAATTTATTCATTGTTATGGTGACAAATTTTAGAAAAGATAAACAATAAAATAATCAAAAGTAAAAATATGTATATTGAAATATACATACCTAACTACATTCAAATACAAATTAGCAGCTAAGTTAAAAGCTATTTGTTTTTCAATCTCCAATCAACCGTAATGTTATTTTGAAACTTTGATTGATTACAAAGAATTAATAAATAGTTATCAAATACCTCCTTAAATGTGAACTGAAGTATAATTAAGATGTCTACTTAGCAGCTCACATCCTAAACCAAAACTTTAAAACAAAACAATAAATTGAGAAGATTAGTTGGCGGCGCGGCGGCCGGCCGGCGGCGGAGCGCGTGGAGATCTACTATAACAATTGCCATTTGATATTTTTACCAGATGAATTATTTGCACTTGATCAAAATCCTCAAGTTTTGTAATAAATGAAAACACATTATAAAATAAAACTGATTAATGATCAACAAATTATATATGTACTATTTTTTAATTTCTACTCGATTGTATGGCGTTCGCGTTGGCGTCAAAAAAATATTAATACAAATTTAAATTCTTAAGCGCTTTTGTTTCATCACTTTGTAAGCATTGCGCTAACCATAAAAGAACAATGCATACAAAACAAAAATCTTCAATAATAAAACTAAGCAAAACCGACAATATTCTTGAAACATCTTTAGAATTTTAATTAATATAAATGAATAAATGAGTAAATTTGAAAACATCACGTCTCGTCCGTCCGTAGTATTCTTTTCAACATCACATAATTACAACAAAAATGCTCTTTTACATTTTATTGTATATATGTACATATGAACATGCATATGGATATGTATCTTATATACTTAAAATAGATATAAATACACATATGTACTTGTACCTGTGTATTTATGTATAAATATATTTGAATACGTAAAATGAAAGTATAGAAACCGGATTTTTATTGAATTTATTTAAAAATTCATAAAACAGCTATAAACTTTTTTTTTTTTTGACAAAAATATGTGTAGTTTTAATGTAAATAAGTTTTAGTGAATCTTTAATATATTTAAATGATCATCATAATCAATATAAAATGTGAATTGATGACAATTTATTTGTGTTGGTATTTTATCTTTTTATTTATTTATCAAAAGAATAATTTAAAAATAAGTTTATGTATCATAAAGTTTGTGATAGATTTGTAGGCTATATTTTAATGGGGATTAAAATGAAAAAAAACGATTACCCAATAATAGCGTTCAAAAGCTTCTTTTTTTTTTGATTTGTCTGAGTTTTAAGTATTCTTTAATGACATAAAATGCCCCTGATTTTTACAGGGAATTATAACATAAATCACTTGAAAACTAATATCAACTTGATTTCTGAATGAAATTTTCATCGTTAAGTATCACTGTGTTAAAATAATTAAAAACAAATAATTAATTTTAAAATGACGTAGTAGAGGTTGTAGGTTTGAGTGTGTAGATCATTTAATAACATTTAGAAACTCTTGTTGTCCTTCAAAATCTCAATCAAATCAAATTTTCAAAATATACACTTTTTCCATTTTCACATTTCAACGCATTTTTTTGTGACCGTTTTCAGAATTTTGTTTAAATTTTTAACTGAATTTTGAAGATTCACCCAACAAAATTCGATTCTTATCTGGGGTGGAATCGGCTAAGGTGATTGTTGATAAATGACAATCAAAATGATCGAATTTGATCTACGTAAGGTGATAGTCAAATTGATATCTAAAAAGCTGTCACAAAAAAATGTAATAGTCAATTTCAAACAAATATGTTTATTCCGAATAGAGCTACCAGACGCTTACACAAACGACTGGAAAATTTTCTTAGTTCACTTTGTTTCTTTAAAAAAAACACATTCCTGTGACCGACAAAGCTTACTACATTCGAAACAAGCAAGAAAAGTAAGAATTTTATTCAAAATCAGCCAATTTGATACTTTAATTTAGATATTTTATAAGAATAAATTTAAAATTTCACCAAGGCAATAACGAATTTTGACAATTTGAATCTGAAATTGTTCAATCGAATTGAATTGCGTTGAATCACCTTACACAGACGGAATGAAAATGATAGTCAATTTGACTATCAAAAAAATGATAGCCAACTATCACTGTAATAATTGCGTAATTATTAACGATTTAAAAAGAAAATAACAAATGTACTTAAATTTATTAATTTTAAACTTTATTTTTTGATAAGATGGCGAGAGAACAAAACTAGACGAGCCAGAGGTTTTTAAGTAAAGTGAAGTTGTATGTGGTTGCTTAAGTGGGTAGACGTTCGGGAGATAGTTGGTGTTGCCAGGTGTAAATGGTTGTTTAAGGTTTGTTTGTTCTTATGTGTTCTGAGAAATTATTAAAATCACCTTAGCCGATTCCACCCCCTGGTTTGATATTGACGCAAAAAAAGAGACATACAAAATATTTGAGCTGAAAAATAAGAACTTTAAATCGGATTTAATTAAAACTGTGCCGTACAGGGCTCCAGTTAACAATCACAATTTAGAAAAAAAAAAACAATTTTCTTTGCTGAAAAGTATAAACTCTTAATCAGCTTTAGGGCCCCCGCAGACTGCAGACTGCAGCGGGCTGGGCTGAAAGTGCGCACACCGAGCCACCTAAACAGTTTGGTTGGTGAACAGGGCGCAGACCATCCAACAGCCGGCCGACTATTCTCGAACTAGTTTGTAACTGACTGTTGAAGCAGTCGCACAATGAAAACATTGTCCAGAAAAATTATTGCTCTCATCATTCTCCAGAGGACGAAAATTCAAAATACACGCACACGACGCCAAATCACAGAGCGAACTCAAGTATCGGCCGACTAAACAATCGTCATGTATGCGCAGGCGTGTATGCGCCAATACTGATTAAACAGTCGGCCCATAGTTGGCCGACAGATTAGTTAGAATGTAATCGGGTAGCCCATCAAACTTTTTTATCGGCCGATACTGAATCGCTGTAGTGTGCGCATATGCATTCTTCTCCATACTGATTAAGAAGCCGACCAAACTATCGGGCGATAAAAAGTCTGCAGTCTGCGGGGGCCCTTAAGCTTGAATTCTCATAATTAACAGGCTGAAATACCGTTTCTGTTTTCAAAATATGGCTTTTCGGAACTTAGCCCGGGAAAATCAATATCGTGCTGTAGATCCAATTGATACTATATTACCTTGAAAAGTACATTTTTCAAGAAAAAAAACAAAAACGTTAGTAAATATAGTTGTTTACAATAAAAAAGATGCATCATTATTTTAAAAGCAAACTTTTCTGTATAACGAGATATTCGACCTAAATCTATAGCCTAGTATATATGAAATGTTGACACTTAATTTACATGATTGAAACTTGTTCCAATGCTGAAAGTAGGTACTTTTAAAAACGGGAAGGTTAAATTATATCACGCATAGTCGTAATTGTGTAAAGGATAAGACGCAACACTTTGCATCTACTACTTTTAACTGAGTCAACTGTTCTTTAAACATCTTTATTGTGAACGTTCTTTAAAAAAATAATCATGTAACAAATCAGTTGTGTGACATATTAGGTGTAATAAAAATGGATAAATGTTAATCCTCAGTTTATCACAATGTGATAGTTGCTGGTTACAGTTCCGATTATTTTTTTAGTTTTCTGAAGTGTACCAAGTTTCTGATCAAGCCTAATTCCACAAGTCATAATACTTTATTCAAATAAATTTGATAATTTTGCACATCAAATTCCTTGTGTAAATTTAACTAATTTGAGTGAATACTTTCAATATTTCAAGCCTTATTGGCTTCAAAGTTATTTGCATTTTGCAGTTCATATGTACACTGCCCGACAACCGATTAGCGCCCCCTATGCTTCTTATCTTTGAAGCTTAATATCAGCCAATCAAATAAAACATTTGAAACGAACTTTTTGCCCATGAAAGTTTGTAACATTATCCTCGAAAATAAATGAAAGTTTCGGTACGATCTCAATAAATAACATTTTAACAGAATTTTAAAGAATTAAATAAGAAAAATCATCTTTTTTTTCCGGACATTTGATTAGAACCCCCACTGGAAAATGCCAAATAACATAAGAAAATGGGCAGAGAATACTTCCAAGTTTTTTTTTAATTTGAATTCCTTATATTTACAACTTATTCCTAAAAAAATCAATAATGTGTTGTACCACCACGGTTAACTATGACCTCGTACAGCCTGTTGGGTAAAGAATCATATAATTTCTTTATATAGTCCAGAGAAATAGTCTGCCAGGCACTTTTTATTCCTTCAATGAGTTCCGCTTCAGTTGGATATTGCCTTCCAGACTCGTAGCTAGCCACCCCCAAACATTTTCCATTATGTTAAGGTCGGGCGAGTATGGCGGCCATATCAGAAAGGGTACTTTTTGGAGCTCAATCCAATACTTTACGACCTTAGAGGTGTGGATAGGGGCGTTATCGTGTTTGAACTTCCATTCTAAGGGCCCAAAAATATCCTTGATTGCAGGGAACGCCGTTCTTAGTACACCATTAAAAGCTGTGGCATTCATACGACGAGTAAGGAATTGTAATTCAATGGTGCCATAGTACGTTATAGCTCCCCATACCATGACACCACCAGCACAGCTGTGCAGTCGATCTAAAGTATGCTCTTTCTTTCGAAGATCATGAAAGTAGTAAGCATAACCATCGGGACCCTCCAAATTAAATTTTTTCTCGTCTGAGAAGACGACAAGCTGCCACTCCTTCGTCCAGGACATATGCGCTCTGCAGAAATCGAGGCGTTGCGTCTTTCGAAGTTGGTTAAGTGGTGTTTTTTTTTTTTATTTTAAGACGCTTTAAATGTTCAGCATTGGAAATAACTCTTTGCACAGTCCGCACGCATGCTTTTACACCGGTTTTTTCTCTAATCTTGGCTGCAGAGTCGTGTGAATTCGATGCGTGCCTCAAAATAATTCGCTTGTCAGCTGCTGTAATGACAGAAGATGGCCGGCCCTTCATATTTTTTCCATAGCTGTGCTCATTTCTTAAGAATGAGGAAATAACTTTGCGGCTGCTGTTAATTTTTTTGGAAATTTGATGGATTGATTGACCACACTCACTATAAGCCTTTATTTTGGCCCTTTCGGCTTCATTTAACTATTTTGCTTTCCCCATTTTAACTAAATTTAATTGAAAATTATTCAAAATAAACTAATAATAACTTAAAAAAGAAAAACACCACTACTTACATGCAAAAACTTAGAAAAGCGTAGAGGTGCTAATCGACTGTCGCACAAAAAATACATTAATTTTTGTCACATTTGACGGAATAAGCAAAGCAAAATAACGGTTCTTTTCCAGAACTCAAGTTTTTTTTTAGAGATAGAGTAAAAAAAGGAGAATGAAAAAAAAAGATTGAGCATTATACATATTAATCGTTCCGAGTTATTTGCATTTACACTGAAAGATTAGAGGGGGCGAATCGGTTGTCGGGCAGTGTATATACGAGTATATCGTATATTTTATTAATTAATTTAATTAAACGAATAAATTCCCTAGAGGATTTTCTGTTTCCACATAAAAAGTGCGTGTATAAGCACCGGGTACCCTTTTTTGTTATTAAACAAAAATTGGTTCCAACAAAAAACAGTAAGAATTATGGTTTAAAATGAATATACTTATTAAAATGAATATACTTATTTACTGGATGGATTTTAATTAATTAATTAAATATAGTAAAAGATGTTTTTTTTAGAGATACATATATAATTTTGAAATGGAATAAAACAAGGATTATCTTTTTAAATTGACATGAAATTTACTTTATTTGAAAGAAAAACTTCTGACATAACAATTTCAATATGATTTCTGGCATATGACCGCCATGGCTAACTCGAACGTAGTCACATCTGGAGATACATGACAGCAATAACACTGCGAATGCTTACTGGTGTAGACTACCGAAACATATCCAAACAGAAAATATTAATGCGGCATTAAATCACACGATCTTAGAGGCTAGTTCACGAATCCGTAACGTGAAACTATGCGGTTACCAAACGTATCCTTTGATAAATCAATAAAGATATTTTGCCGTCTTCTTGAAATAGATCTTGCACATCATGGTTGTTCAATTATGATAAAGGAAAAAGTCAGTAATAATGATTCTATAGCAGTCGTTATTGTAACGTTTTGGCCAGCATAGTTTTTAAAGAATCTCGAGCCAATTATTCCATCAACCCATAAAGCACACCAAATATTCAGTTTTTTGGATGTAACGGTGTTTTAACATAAATTTGAAGATGGTGTGCCCCAGGGCTCTGTTCTCTGTCTGACACTTTTTCTCGATTTTATTAATGATCTTCAGTCTGAAACTTCTAATCTATTTAACTGCTTCGCTGACGATAGTTCACTCATCTTTTCATATTAGTTTTTAGATTTAAAACCCTGATCTTTGGTCGTTTATCTTCAACGGCAACCTATGCTCATTTACACATTAACATTTGACACTATTCATGAGTGGCGCTTGCTTTAAGGAGATTGAAAATCTCGAAATTCTCGGTAGGTATGGAAGGATCACACGCGATATTGCCAAAAATGCCGCTAGATGTTTGGGTTTCCTAAGAATATGTAAGAAATTTGTCTCCCTTTCTGATCTGGCTATTATATATAAGACTTATATATGTACGTCCAAAGCTTACATAAGTACAACTCCCATCTCTGGGCTGGTGCTCCTGCTTAAATCTTTTGGAAATTATTGAACGTAGAGCATTAAAATTGATTGGTGATAATATTTTCGTCTAATCATTTACGTCACTTGAACACCTTTTTTACCGTTATTTTAAGGGATTGTGCTCCAGAGAAATAGCCAGTCACATTCCGCCCCTCAAGGAATCCAACCGTAATACACACACCTCAGGAAATGCTCATCAATATATTTTCGAGCCCAACTTCGGTCATACTGTCAAGTACAAAGATTCGTTCATTAGCCGTACTATGCAAATGTAAAATGCTTTCATACACTCTTTCCAATATGCCATTACATGGCACAACAAGGGCATCAAAAATTCCCTTGAGTGTGCGCTTATTATACAGAAAAATTCTTCAATTGCCAAACCAAAGTAAAAATAAATCACTTGAAAACTGACAAAATGGCCGCTAGTTAAAATAATGTTGCCAACTTAAAATGCTTTAGCTCTAAAAATATACCCGTTATAAAGAGATGGGAATTTTTCATATTAAATGTTGCTAAATTAAGAAACGTCTTAAGTAAAATCATGTTTGATATTTTTATTTTCACTTCATAAGACGCAAATTATCTATTACATTTCATAAACAGTGAGGGACGATTCACATACAAGCGACCAACGATCGAAGAATAAACGAATATTTGTTGATTACGACAGTTCTACCACAAGGCTTGTTTTTATTCGTCATTACAGATGCACAACAAAGACTAGAATATAATTTTTAGGTTAAAGGACTATTCACATGAGAGTGACCAACGACCGGCGAATACAAACAAATGGGTTTTAAACATTTAATAAGTCTAAATCCTTCACAAAAACTAGTCAAATCGTAGAAAACGTAGTTAAAAACATGTTAAGATACTAAAATTTGTGTTTTAATTGCTAAAATAAGTGAAATTTGAAAAAATCAATTGGTCGTCACGAATTGCAATCTGGTTGTTACGAACTGTCAAACTCTATTCGCGTTCCACATACCATCCACACTGGGACGAATGAATTTTTCGCGCGCGAATAACCTCAAAATCTTTCTTGGTATCGAAACTAATCAAAAGAATTATTAAAGAAAAACGTCATTCGCGACGAATAAAAAAATGCCATGTGAACAAAATGTCAAAATGGACGAATGTTCGTTCATTCGCCGCGCCGGTCGTTGGTCGCTCTCATGTCCTTAAAACGCACGCTAACATTTTGTTCGTATGTGGAACGCGAATTAAGTTTGACAGTTCGTAACAACCAGATTGCAATTCACGACGAACAATTTTTTTTAATTTCTCGTATTTTGGCAATGCTAATTTTTCTTTTTGTTTGCAATTTGCACTGAATTTAGGTTTATAATATTCCTTAAGCTACAACAATAAAAGAATAATTTCACTTTGTTTTTATTCTTATTCCAATATGATTTAACTAAACATTATTCCACTTCGGTTTGATGTATCGAATACGTTTAAGTAAATAAAATGTTTAAATGTTTCACCCAAAACGGCTAAAACTTTATTTCCATAAATGATTGTGAAATCCTGAAAATGTAAGAATTATGTTGTAAGCAATTTTATTTCTAATTCTTTTTTCCTCTTACGGACCCTTACGCAATTTAGGTTCTGCCTAAAAAAAAGGAAAATAATTACAGCTCCCAACTAAGTAATAACAATGTAAGCATATAACGGTTTTTTGCTTTGTTTTAAGGCATGTGCACATTAAGATTGTTACCACAGACAGGCTTGTGCTCAATTGCATCTCTTTGGAAATATTTTTTGTACTTATTCATGTGGGAAAATGTATTTTCTTTTTCACGCATAATTTATTTCATATAGTGCAATATTTTTTCCTCAATAATTACACAAAACTTAATAAACAAAAAAGTACCTTTTCAATTTTTGTTGTTGGTGATGATGACGAGATAAAATCTTGAAATAACAATGAAGAGACGTAAAAATGTTGACACTTCGACTTGTACTTCGTAGATTCGAATTCCCTCTCTCTAATCAGGTTAACAATACTTTTATTTTTGTGTTCAAATAATTTATTCATGCTTTGCTTACTGCAGGTAAAGTGTTATATGGCGGGGTATATCGTCGGAATAATATGTATGGAAGTTGGAAGTACATAGATGACTTTCGTAAATGAGATAGACATTAATAAAATATAAATAACGACGATGACGACGACGACGTCGTCGTAGTCGCAGCACTGTCGACAGGTCTCTTGACCTCTCTCCATATTTAAGTATAGTGAAGCTTTCAATGTCATGCACAGCTCAAAGGCCTATTGAATTTGGAAGTCACTTTCTATAATATGGCAGGCCATTCCCAAACAGTAAATGGATATACATAGGTATACGACGACGTGATTGATTGGGGGTTATTTAAGTTGATGATTGATGCTATATTTGAAGAGCTACACGCACCGCACATTATCAAGGTGAGTTTTAGCTCGTTGAATAATTTTTTTAGACCATAAAGGTGTCAATACTGTCAATCAAGCTATAACGTGGGATGAATTACCCAACAACAAATATACAATGCAAGTGATCCTCATTAGGAAATTACAAATGCAATGCAACATAGAATGTGAATTCTTAAAATGGAATTATTATTTGTGTACCTTACTTATCTATACCTAATGTGCGTTTTCACTTTTTTTGTTCATTCTTCTTCTTCATCTCCATATTCTCACATGAAGAAGATGACAATAAAAGAAGCAAATAGAAAGTCTAATTAAATATAGCTGAACTAATTCTTACATATTTGCCTACAACAACTGATGTCTGCCTCTAAACAATAGCTAAATAACAATATAAGAAAAAATGTCTCGTCTAAATGTGAATTTTAAAAGTAGTAGATCATTAGAAATGAGATGATAATTATGATTTAATTTGTGCAACGTGATTTTGTTTGTTAGTTCAGTTTCTTATTTAATTTGTTTGTTTGTTGGTGTCTGCAACAATGAAAAAATATAAACGCAAAATGTCACAGTTAATTTCCAATGACTGCTTTTCGTGTGAAAGTTTTTAGATGTGAAAACTGAAATTTGTGTAGATGACAAATGTCAATGAAAGGCGACTTACGCTGCCAAAGTACAATCTTTTGGAAACGTCAAAATACCCGCCATTTGTAATCTTAGCAAGTTGAAATCATGCTTCTAGTTTTTTTTTACTTAATCTCACTAAGAACTAACACGTTATTAGAAAAAATGTCATGTTGAATATGTTTAATTGTGTGGAATTTATAAACTCAAAACATACTACACATTTGACATATGTATGTAAATGCATGAACATTTTTTAAATTGGTTCCAATTCTTATTAACTTCTATTACATTTGTGGTTATGATGGAACTGTTTCATGGAAAACAAATTATTTTCAACTAAAAACTTCTCCAACGATTATATTTTAAATTGGGCAGGTTCAGACGACATAAGGGACTTGAAAGTAAGGCAAGTTTCTAGCATCTGATTGGCCAGCTGCCAAAAAATTGCCTTCCAATTAAGGCAAGTTTATTGGAAAATTAACTGGAAAATTATCTGGAAATACAGTCAAGAAAAATCTACTTATCCTAAAATGACAACTGATCATGTTTTTTCATTCAACTGGAAGCTGAACTTTACTACTCTATGATTTATTTATTTTCTGCACAATTCTATTTGATGTTTTATGTTAAAGGTTGTCAAATTGGAAAAGGAATAAGTATTTTTTTTAATACAAAACACAGAACACAGGAATTATAGCCTGACTGAAGAGTGTTTTGTAGACAATTATGTTTTTGGTAGTTTTTGCAGGATCAACTGAAGATAGAAGTAAGAAAAGTAAACCTCCAAGTTTGAGACTTGATAAACTTTGCTAAAATGTTCGTTTAAAGAATGCATTTGTCTGTAAATGAAGTCCCTTATATTGTCTGGACCCGGCCATTCCATCCTATACAAAAAATTGACAATTTTGTAGAATTTTTTGGAAATTTGTGACAGTTACAAAGATTTCGGATCATACAAAATTGTCATAACTAAGGCAGTTTTGAAAATTGATACAAATTCCCCGACAAATGTATAGTGTCAATATGTTATGAAACAGAAAAAAAATAAAATTTACAATTTTGTCATTATGAAATTGAAAATTGTGACAGGCAAATAAGTGTCAAAGTGAAGTGCCGAGTATGCCACTCACGAATTTTTAAAGGTGGCAATCAAATTTTACTTGTTCAACCGACTTTAAAATTAATCTATCATGTCAGGTTTTTAAGATAAAACCTTTTTTAATTCGAAAAAAAAACTTATATTAGGCTTTTTGAGGCAATATGGAAATTCATGTAGTTTAATGTTTAATAATAAAATACTTAATGATTTTCCAAGTCTACAATCCCTTACTTTAATATTCCATTTAAAAATTGTCAGGATCTTACCTATTTTTCAACTGATTTGTTAGAATAATTTAAAGACGAAATTCGAATTCAGGACATCTTATAACCATTAAAAAATGTATTGTTTTGTTTGTGGACCAGACAAAAAAACACAATTTTGTCGATCAGTAAATGATTTTGTGCATTAAGTGATTTTCAGTTCGTAGACAAATTTTGCGTCTGCAAAATACAGCAGAATATATTTTTTTTTTAAATCAGTCGACGTGACGCCTAAAGCATCTTACAAAAACAAACTGTAGCTACGATAAATTTGTCATATTCTGACAGTGACATAATTGTCACGACAAAATTGTAGTTTTATAGTTAACTGACATTTATATATCTGTCAATACGATATGCAATGCAAACTTGTCAAATAAGTGCGACACTTTTGTAGAATTGTCACTTGTCAATGTTTATGAAACAGTGCCCTAATTGTTTTCCTCCCAGTCCCTATAGTAAAATTAAAAAATACCTCATATAAAAACGCAATACATTTTTAAATAAACCTTCTTTTACATCTTACTATCGCTTTATTCTCAACTTCTAACTCCATCATGGATGCTCTTGTTTAACTTTGACATAAAAGACGAACAAAAAAACAAACGTTACATATTGATAAAATAAATCAATGTATTTTTGAATGGAATTTGCCGATTTTCCAGTTTTCTCGTTCCATTCGGCAAATCAAATAAAATTTAATTTGTAGATCAAAATTTGTCCCCGCCTTTCACTAACCTCAATTGAATCTGTCAGATTTACAGAAACTCACAACTTTACTACATTTTAAATGTTTGTATTTTTGACAGAACCTTGGAGGAAATATTTGAGAACTTTGTAGTTTTAGGTGTTATGTTGCCTGTCACAAAAAAGTAATGAAAAATAGTAAGAACGAAGTCTTATGTGTACTTGACCTTAACCGAACCAAAATACATACCTACTATATTATGGAATTAAACACACAATTCTAAATGGCTGGATGAAATATTTGTTGCACCCTGTTTTCAATAATTATTCAATTACTCTTCATCTATCACTATTTAGAACGCCATAAGGTGGGTTTTAAGTTTTTTCATAGTCTATTGTTATAAATGTATTTTATCTTCTTTGACAAGAAATCTGACAGATGACAGCCCACACGCACTCTATAATGTGCAAATCGCATTCAAATTATTATTCACTAATTCCATTTTGAACATAAAACATATCGTAAAAATATTTTGCAAATAAATTACTCGTGTGTCGTATCGTAGGCATCTATAATCAGCTTACTCTCTTTTTAATTTCGATTTCGAGGGCAAAGTTCCAAATATGATCGTGCCTCGTTTGACATAAATAATCCCGCAAAAAAATATAAATTTTGTATGCTTAATGCGTAATTTGTAATTTAACTAAATATGAAGAAACTTTGCAATATCTACCTCGGTATACAACATTCCAAAGCATTCAAATTGCAATTAAATGTTTTTAAATTTGCATTTTAGTTTGTTTACCAAAAAATGCCTACACATCAACAACCACAAGGTTAAAACCAAACCACGATTTAAATTTTTCCAATTTATTGACCATCCTTGCTTTCTACTGAGCGAGATAGCGAGGTACTATTATTTTGAAGTCTACCTTTCTTTTTCTCCTATACAGACTTGTCAGTGAGACGCGACTGAGGTACCGTAGCAATAAGTAGGTAGGTGAGGTGCTTGATGTTGATGGGTGTCGATGGCCTGGATTGCATGCTGAAGAGCAACCTCGTTTAAAAGATGATTTATTGTGGTGGTAACGGTTTTCCATGAAAATATTTTACTTTTAATAATTGCTGATGCTGATGCTTTTCAAATCATCTATTGTCTTATTCTTTTGCCTTCGTTCCACTTCCACGGTGGCGGCGGGCTGTGGCGGCGCTGGTGTTGCATTTTGTTAGAAGTCAAATTTGACATTGAACTAATTTTGACAGAATAATAATTAGATAATCAAGAGTAGCCTTGTTGGTGTCGAGTCTCGAAAACAGAAGACTGACACTGAGTCTTGTAACGTGCGATGAATATAAGCTTAAACTCTACAACGACGACGCGACGACGAACGCGTACCTATATTACCAACAACCGCATAGATAATTTGTTATGGTTTAATGTTTCTCCATATTACATATTTGAAATGAAAACATCATAATGCGTTTGGATGGCGCTGTCAATAATGATGATGAGAGTATGCGCGCACACGATTAGTTGTGTATTCTTCAAGTGGATGGCGTGCGGTTTCGGTTTTTGTAAACTGAACGCGTTAACTTAATTCTACATATGTAGGTATGCCTTATATTTATTTAGCGTGCGATGAATGTGATATTTCGTATTGCCACCGGTTTCGCTGTGTGATGTGGAACTTAAGTTGAAATTTGACAAGTTTTCGATCTCAGATTACAAAACAATAATATAAAATAATTAGTAATGAAATGATATATTGCGGATTTGACGTGTGGCAATAATGAAATTAATTGCTGAGTTAAATTGTTATAATGCGGCAATGCTTACGCATTTTTTCTTTAAGTTTTTTTTTTAATTCGAACGAGTCATAAGTGTGGAAGTTATTGTGTAAGTGGAACTTAGGTTATTTTGCAGTCAATGATTGCGGAGAAATCTGATACGTTGAATAATTGAAGTGTATTATTAGTATTTATTTTTTAGCAAAAAGGTCAAACTCATGACAGTTGTAAGTTAAAAATCAATGTTATGATATAAAGATCCGGGAATTGGAAAAATAAAAATAATTATGATAAAACATGACGTGTGATCCAAGTCATAATGGTTATGCAAAAATGCTTTTGAATTTGAATTCATTGAATTGAATTGAATGCTAAAATTTGTTATCAATCTATTTTTGTACTATACACAAAAGAAATCAATTAAATATAAATAATTATAGAGATGGAAACTTTAAGTTTGTTTGGTATCTGATGGAAAAGGAATATTATTATTACTATGGTACGGGTATCTTCTGACACACCCTTTAAAGTGCTAATATGAATTCATTGCCATCGATAGAAATCCGTATTTACAATTATTCAAAGATTTAAGTTAAATAGGTTGAAGAAGAAAAACTAGATTTTCCTTCGTTACATAACGGAACGGTCTATTGCACATGTATCAGCCGATATATGTAGTTTACAATCCAATACTCTTGCATAGGTACATTTAAATATTTTACTTTTTTTAGACTGAATTTTTGAGCCATTGCATATACATACATACGTATAAAGATGCCATGGCAATATATAAAATATATATGGTATGCCTTTTGCCATTCACCTCCTTTCAATTCACGGTGACTTTTCACAGAATATTTCATATATCGAGGTGAAATTTGAACACAAATTCGTCTTTTGTCTTTACCCACTTTGAGTACTAATCTTGTGTACATAAAAGTAAATAATTTCCGATCACAATTAGTACCTCGAGTATAGGATCGTCTCGTAATTTGTGGGTCCCGAAAGGCCGAAATATCTTCTTTCTTCCCCTCTCCCTCGTTTATTTCTCCATTCCCAACCGATTATTCTGGGGTCACTATCTAAGAGAACCTTGGACAAGCCTAGCGTCTGGGCTAGTGCTCCACTGACCATTCTCTAACCTTTGTTAGAAACAGGCTCTAATATATAAAACTCTTTACATAAATAAAGTATATATGAAATATCTTGAACAGTTGTTAAGAAATTTAGTTACAAGTGAGAGTTTGAAAACTGTAAACCCAAGATATTTTTGCTTACTTTGGGAAGAACCCTGGACCCCGACGAGTATACCAAAGAATTGTACAAAAAAGAATCACACTTTAGCTTCTCAAAGTTCATAATTGTATAAAAAAGAATTTGTTTCTTTGACAGAACATTTGATTTGGATTTTGGCAAATCAGTATTCGTTTACTTTCCAGAACTGTCAATGTATCACGATTTCTTTCCAAGGCTCTATCAATGTGATTGCGATTAAAAAGTGTAAGTTTACAATTGCTCCGAAATTTTGAATTGCACTGATCTTTCGAAAATTTTTAAACATTTTAATTAAATGTTAAAGCCATTTTAGAAGTTGCTGATCTTAGCATTTAACTATTTCTTAACATTTTCCTAAAGCTTAATCAAAATGACTTAAGATTCTGACATTTCAAATTATTCCCAACTTTATACTACGTTTCCACCGGGCACTAAACCGAGATTTAGCTAGATTTGTCACAAATCTCCTTGAAATCTCGAAGATTTACCATACAAATTTTAATCTCCTCAAATGAAGATTTCAAATAAAACTCATTGAAATCTACTTGGAAACATTAGTTTGTCAAATCAAACAAACTTTTTTTTCGGAGAATAATTATTGAACCGACCCATTTAAACGCCAATTTCGTTTATTGACTGATGGAAATGTCAACAAAAACTATCTGTCTCACTTCCATATGACTCAAATTCAAAACAATAAACAACATTCAAGAAATCACAGACGAAATAAAATGTAAGTATACAAAAATAATAAATATGTACAAGAATATAATAAAACTAATTACTTACAGATGATGAGTGAACAAATACATATTTTTTTTCTTTTCGAAAGGAGAATAATTTGAAGTTTGGTTGTTATGACATTAACCAAACGTCAAATTAATCTCCTTTTCTTTGGTGGAAACACCTCAAGATTTATTTTAAATCACTTGCCTTAAATATCGGATTATTTTTTGGTGGAAACGTAGTATTAGGTTTGCTTCTTTTATTCTTTTGTCACTAACTGTCACCTTTAAGACGTGTTCAGATGCACTGTTTTTCGTAAAATGGTGTTTATGTTCCAATAGTAAGCAAGGAAAATGCTTTTCTATAAGTGACAAAAGATTACTTTAATTTGTGCGTAATTTTTTACTTTCCAAAACTGTCAATGTGTCACATTTTTATTGAAAGTTTCTGTCAAAGTGACATCAATTTTGAGCCAGTGTTTGTTTTTTTTTTAGTCTTCTTTCTAGAACTTCCAATGTATGAACACAATTTAAGTCTAAAGTTCTGTCAAAGTGGCAGTTGTTTTGAAATTAGAATTATAAATTATTCTTACAAATGTTTTTTTAACTGTGCTTCTCTTTTTTTGACAACTCAAAAAGTGAACTCAAAATATTTTGATACATTTTGTATGAATACTTATTTGCATTACAAAATATGAAGTCCAGCTTTTCTACGAAATGAACCGCACTGTATAACTTGTTAGTTTTCCAAGACTTTTACCAACTTGTTTTATTTAATTTGTTTTCATTGATCTAGTTTCTTTAAGAAGATTTCTATACTTAATTCGTAAGAAATATTCTACTATTCCGATGTATGCATATTTGTATTTATTGTAAATTTGAATGTGTTTCTATTTTAATTTTAAATTTTAAACCAGATTCAAGAATTTATGCACCGATAACATTTGCCTCAATTCTTGTTCTGATGTTAGGGAATAATCTGTGGAATTTATTTGGTTTAAGTATATGCGCCATTGATAATGTGAGATTCGAATTTTAGATTCTTGGGATAACAAAAATTCGAGTGAAAGTTTAATGTAAGGTATATACTTAAATAAATTTATTCAGCTTCATATAACCTGTAAGTGCAATAACTTTACGTTGACTGACTTTTCGCCCCACAGAGCTGTTCACACGTTGTCCACCTTTATGGAATGTGTGATCCATTTTGTTCTGTCAAATTTTAAATTTTTGACACAATTTAAAAACATAAAAAGGCAGTGTATGAAACAATCTTTGCTTAAGTGGTTCCGTAAAAAGTCACTTTTATTATTACAAATCGAATAGAAAATCGGAACCGGTCAAATAGAATTTGATTACATATAAAAAGTAATTCCTCAAGTTTTGGCAAGTGATTTAAAAAGTCTGAGAAATTTTACTGATTTTTATCTGAACTTATGACATAATGAAGTATGCTACCGCAATTTGCTTAGTGCCTGGATACACGAGCGCAAAAAAGAATTAATTCACGAAAGAGAAGGGATGATTTTTAGAAAGAAGGAAAGGGATGGAAAAAAATGCCATGTTTCGTCTTTTTCCTCATTTTCAGATATGAGTTTTGCGTTAAAAATCATGTTTCTTTCTCAAAACGTTCTCCTTTTGTCAGACATTTTCATTTCTATTTGCCGGCGAAGTAGAATGTATACAACAAATTTCCTTTTGTTTTGCTCGTGCTGTACCTGCGGCTGAGTATCCAACGAAGTTTTTTGTGTGTTTAATTTCCGACTGTTCCTCTATTGTCAAATTTTCTTGCATGCCCACTCAATTTTTTTTTCTGTGTGTATCCACAAAAGTAATTCTTTTTTGCGCTCGTGTATACAGGAACTTAGACATGTCTAAAACATTGTTTAAGTTGTTGAATAGATCTAGAGCTGAATTTTAAAAATTTCTACGTCTAGAGGCCATTGTGTATTGCAAAAAGAAATTATCTGGATATAGCAACAAATTGAGTCTTCAACTTTTTGACAGCTAAAGTAAAGAATGTTCCGTTCGAATTTTGTATCAATCGTTCATTCTGGTAGCGTTCACATTACTTTTTCCTGTTCATTTATGTAGGAATTTAAACGTGGAAAAACTTTTTATATTTATTAATATTTCTTACAATAATTTATATTATCTTAAACGAGTCTTAATTTCTTGAATTTACTTTTTTCCTTTTCAGATACCTCTATACATCAACAGACTTACGTGCCAAATCAATTCCATCCAATTTTGGACTTAAAATGCTGTGTCCGGTTGCTAATCGTTGTGCTTTTCCAAAATGCTTACTTCATTCGTTTCTAAGTGCAATGCTATTTATTTGAAGTGAATCAACAACAACAACAACAACAACACAAAAATATAAATCTTATTTATATCTTTTTCGATTCTTCACTGTCGTAAACGTCAAAGTGGTGGCTTTAAGTTGTGTCGATTGAATGCGAAGTGTTTAAGTGCGTGTTTAGATTTTTCAATTTGCCTCAATCCTTTTAAGTATATAATATATCTACCTAATTCAAAATAAAATTTAAAAAATAAATAAATATCCAATAATAGCAATCATGAATAGGCAAGTAGTTAAATTCTTAGCGATACTCGTGGTTGTCTTTCTATGTGCATTCAACTTTGTTTATGCACACGTCGCGTTAACCTATCCACCTGCGCGAAAATACGATTTGGATTTTTTAGATAATTCTCGAACCAAAGGACCATGTGGAATGCCAAAGGGTAAGTTCAAAAAATGTTTTGAAATAATAAAAATACAAAATCAACAAATATCCATCCATCCAAGATAAAAGGCATTCATCTAAATCTTAAGTAATTATTTGCACCTGGGAGTGGTTTTGCCTCCTGATATGAAGACAAAAACCAAGAAATTCAAAGTGAGACTGAGAATGCAAATAAAAATCTAAAGATAAGACTCCTACACCAATATTTCCCCAGAATAGGTCTTTGAATTTACTTATGAAATTAATATCCAGGTCTGGATTAAGGAATTCTTTCAAAAGGGCCAAACAAATTTTTAATAATCATCTTTTTTATGGTTTTTTTGCAAGTTTTGAAAAATTGAAGTTTTGAAAATTTTGATGCATACAAAAAACTGTTAGATACATTTAAAAAAAGAGGCTAGGATTCTGCCTATACACTAATTACTATCCTACCCGTATGTCCATTTTTTGAAAACTTTAAGAAAATATTAATAACAATAATTATTTGTGTGAGATGACAAAATTTAAAGTCAATATCCTTCTTTGTTCACCAAATACTTGAGTCGCAAAGCATGTTTTTTTTTCAGTTTTTTGTTTTTGTTGTAAAAGTTTGGGAATAATGCTTTGCATATGATAAATAAGTTAATTTCGAAATCGGTTTTTGTTAACGAGATTTTTAGTCGAAAGCCATTTTTACACATTTTAGTAGAATTTTTTGAAAGTTTTTATTTCTTATACAAAAAAAATACAGATAACATTTTTCTACGACCAATATCTTACGTTAACAACACAGTTTTGCTGGCTTATCGACCTATGTACATCTTTTCTTTCAAATAACTCCAAATAAAGAATTCCAACGGTGTCAAATCAGATGATCTTGGCGGCCAATTGACATGGCCACCACTTGAGATAATACGGCCATTGAATTCGTCGCACAAAAGAGCCATTGTTTCCTTAACTGTCCTGTTGAAACCTCATATCGTCAACAACCATATCTTCCGATTCGGGACATAAAAGGTTCGTTATTTTCTCACGATAGCGAACACCATTCACAGTAAGTGCCTGACTGGCCTCATTTTGGAAAAAATACGACCTGAAGATGTAGCCAGCTCATAAACCGCACCAAACAGTCACTGTTTGTGGGTGTTTTGATTTTTCGACAATCTCTTTTGGATTATCATCATTAATCCAAATGCAGAAATTCTGCTTATTGACGAATCCGTGGTTACCCGGGTAGTAAATTATCGGATATTCGGGTATAGTGGCTATTACCCGGGTAACCGGGTACCAAGTATAAAAGTGCAAAGTCTTTTCGCTTTTTCAAAAACCATTTAGAAATCCTGGAAAACATCATGCATGGTATAGCGATATAATTTCAGAAAAACAAAACAATTTATTCAGTAGGTAGTCCAAAAAATGGAAAAATGCGTTGAAATATATTTCTTTTATAATAAACGGGCCTCAAGGGGTTATAAATACGCTTAACATGTTTAAAGTTTAAACACAGTGCGAGCTGTAGGAAAATAGGAAAGGATTAAAGAAGAGATACCGATGGACATTGGTCTTAAAGTTTTGAATATCAAAATGATAGGGAAAAACAGAGCTGGGTAAAACATTGCACATTCTCGATGTGCGGTTAAAAAAAGAATCTCTATACTTGACAGTACGTCCGAAATTGAGCTCAAGGTTAAACTGATGTGCATTCCTAGAAATACGAGTATTACGGCTGAATTGTTTGAGGGGGGGAATGCAACTGGCTAATTCGACAGAACACTGTTTTTAAAAATATCGGTAGAACAACAAAAGGCATGAAACATTGCGGCGGTGTTCGAGTGACGTAATTGTTTCGGTTATAGTTCTATCGCCTATCATTTTCAAAGCTCTTTTTTGGATCCTTTCCAAAATACTTAAACTTGTTTTAGGGGCACCTGCTCAAATATGCGAGTTATATTCAAGTTTTGGACGAATGAAGGCTTTGTAAATTACAGCCAGATCAGAAGGGGTACAAAATTTCTTGCACCGTCGTCGGAGAAATCCTAAGCACCTAGCAGTATTTTTGGCAATACCGAATATGTGATCATTCCATAAGAGGTGATCTGTGATACACATACCGAGTACTGAAAGTTGATTAGTTTCCTGGATGCAAGTGCCGCTAATGGAAAGTGGCATCTGGGGTGGGTTACGCTTTAACGACAGGAGACAGCATTGAGTTTTCGAAGTATTAAAATCTACAAGGTTTTTGATTCCCCATTGTACAATGCTGTCGAGATCAGAATTCAATGAGCTTATCATACGCTGCCGTTGAAGTTCCACATCCGAAGCACAAGGATGTGAATCTAGAAACGAATATGAAAAGCTGAGGGCACTGTGTCGTCAGCAAAACAGTTTAACGAATTAGAAGTGGCAGACAAGAGATCGTTTATGAATATGAGGAAGAGAGTGGGAGACAAAACGGAGCCCTGGGGAACACCAGCATTTATTTTATGAATTTCAGCCTTGAAACCATCCAATACAACTTGTATTGAACGGTTAGAAATGTAATTTCTAATCCAACGAAGAAGGGTTTCGTCGATACCAAAAGCACGCATATTCGAGCTTGGTGTCAAAGTCTATCAAATGCCTTTGAAATATCAAATGCAATAATCTTACTTTCTCCAAAACGATGTAAAGATTTGTTCCACTGTTCGGTGAGATAAACTATGAGATCACCAGTGGACCAGTGGAAGAAGCTTCCGTTCTTTGAGATATTTCTTAAGCTGATTATTATTAATCAGCATTTCCATGACCTTGGAAAGAAGGGACGTGAGTGCAATTGGACGATAGTTAAAGTATGAATTTTGTCTGCTACTACTACTCAGTTTTAAGGTCCTTGTATCTTGGGTCTAAGAACGATGCTACTTGGGCAGGTAAAATTTACTTTTGCCTTGATTTAACGGTAAAAGGCTCAAGCAATTTGTATTCTCTTTTCTTTCGTTAATCCATTCAGCGAGCATTAACAAATCTCTATGTATTTTCAAATCATTTCGAAAACAAGTGCAAGTGTTCCATTTGTAATACATACCCAATGCTTACTATTATGTCGGGACTTTAATCAGTGCATTTAATTGTGTACTTGCTTAACCCCTCGATCTGAACCATCTCAGGAAAGAATAGCGGTATTGACTTCGGATATATTTTATTTATTAAATTTTGATCAATGTCTCCAACATCTTAATGAGACATAAAGTTAATAAGTTTAAACTTACTTATTTTACAAATATGGCTGTGGTTCAAAAGCAGTATCTATTTTTGCTTTAATTTTTGTTCTCTCTAACCGGGTACTAGGGTAATCGGTAATTCGGGTATTCGGGTACATGGGTAATACCCGAATTACTCGGGGGTACAGTGGTATCATCAGCCCTGCGAAAAAGTAGGGAACATAAGAATGAAGATTAAGGTGCCAGTTATAGCTATCATTGGTTTTGATCATTGAATATTTTGTTTCAGGATTTAAAAGCAATTAAGAAAAGTTAACTTTGTTATTTTTGGTATTCAAATAAATAAAATGAGTTGTAGAATTTTCTTGTAAAAGAAATGCTTTATACTTTAAAATACTTTACCCAGACATTTTCTCTTAGGGACCATGTTATAGCTATCATTGAAAGCTATTTTTTTTTTCAAAGACAGACATTTTTAATGAACGATATAACCAATCTACCAAAAAATTCCAATGATTAGTTTCAATGATAAAAACCAATGATAGCTATTGGCCCCTTACTCGCCAGTTATATCTATCATTAAAATCGACCCGGAAAAAAATTTTAATCGATATTTGACGGTGTTTCACTTTGATTAGAGATGAAAATTATACACTGATCGATCGGAAATCACACAAAGAATTTTTTTGAGGAAAAAAGTGTAATTGCGGTTTTATTTTTCTCTAAGAATGTATTTTTCTATTTTCCGGACGGAAATTCATTTTCCTGAACAGCTGACACTTTTAGGCGCCAGTTATAGCTATCATTGAAATCGATCCGGAAAAATGTTTGAATCGATATTTGATGGTGTTTCCCTTTGATTAGAAATGAAAATTATATACTGATCGATCGGAAATCACACAAAGAATTTTTTTGACAAAAAAAAGTGTAGTTACGTATTTATTTTTCTCTAAAAATGTATTTTTCTATTTTCCGGACGAAAATTCATTTTCCTGAGCAGCTGATACTTTTATGTTCAAAAGTGAAACGAATCGTTCCACTGATTTGTGTTCCAATTTCACACAATTCCAATGACAGATTTCTGTCAGTAAACATTTTTCGGTGGATTTCAATGAGGACATTTTTTTCAATGACAGAAATTTTTAATGAAAGCTATAAACGACCTGCCAAAAAAACTCCAATGTTTGTTTTCAATGATGAAAACCAATGATAGCTATAACTGGCGCCTTATGTTCAAAAGTGGAACGAATCGTTCCATTGTTTTGTGTATCAATTTCCAACAATTCCAAGGACAGATTCCTGTCAGTAAAAAATTTTCTGTGGATTTTAATCAGGTAATTTTTTTCAAAGACAGACATTTTTAATGAACACCATAAACGACCTGCCAAAAAATTCCAATGATTGGTTTCAATGATGAAAACCAATGATAGCTATAATTGACCCCTTAGTTCATTTTTAATTTTTCAATGTACAGCTGATTGTTGATTTCAAATTTCGGAACAAAATCGTTCTACTAAAAGTGTTTCATTTTCTTTGTATTTCCATCTTCCAGTTTTACTTTCAATGATCAACTCTAACCTTAAATGTTTGATTCCAATTGGAAAATTGTGTTCAATCACAGAAATTTTAATTGAAAGCTACATATGAGCCACAAAAAATGTCAATGATAAGAACCAATGATAGATATAACAAACTCCTAACACTGAAGTATCAGTATATTATATAATTTTATTAATCAAATTGACAGATAAATTCATATGTTCCATTCCAAAAAATTCCTAAAATGAATCCCGTCAAAAATGGTGAATTTAAATTCTTTCACAATCAATTATTGAACAACGTTTGTGCAATTGGCCCTTAGGCAAGATTAACTAAGGCCCAAAAGGAACTCATAAGACCCATTCCATCCCCTTTTATACATAAGAGTCAAACCAAGCCAAACTACCAAACCAACCATGCTGTTTTTTGTTGTGTCGTTTATTGTTAAAAAATAAAATCCCAAAGTGACCGTTTAAGCGATTTGGGAAATACTGTAATTGAACTAGATTTGAATGGAACGCGTTTTTGTTTAGTTTATTTTAGTTATTGACTAGATTCGAAGAGATTTTAACGTCGTCCGTGGGAACTATAGTGAGTCTGTAGGTATCGATAGACACACACTGGTCTGGTTATTGCACCAAACCAGATCGAGTACAGCTTTGGTCGTCATAAAAGTCTATGATCAAACAATTCAGGTCGTGTGGGATTTATTTATTTTTTTGAGATTGAAGTTGACCTGCATTTTGAATGCAGATAAGCTCGCACGTAATTAATGAAACACATGTACTATGTTATTATACGACTTGATGTAGTATTGTAGAAAAAAGTCATTATAAAAAGCTCATAGTTTATACTCTGACGACTTGCATTGCAAATATTGATATGATTTAATGTTTCTCACTCTGTTAAGACCCTAATAGTGCTTTGTATGCTATGGGAGAAAATTCGTTTGGTTTTATACTATTGCGGAACAAGTTGTGCAAGTAAAGTAGTTATGTAGTTGACACATTGTGCAGCTATGCTATTATGCACCTATAAACTACTGTGCTGCAAATGTTTGCTGCTGGAGCAGCACTGGATGATACTTAATATTATGATCTACATAGTTCGTGATCTACGTGATATGGCGAGTTGTTCCTTATCATTTTATGATGCTAGTTTTATTGGCAAGAAAACAATTTTTTGTATTTAAATTGGCAGGAATGAAATATGTGTACGAGTATTTCTATGATTTGCATATTTATTACGATGTGAAAATAATGTCATAGTTTTCTCTAAGAGTTTTATTATTTTGGATGATGACAGATAGTATATAATTATGCAAGTTTTTTAAGACAAAATTGTGTAAGTTAAAATTTTATAATTGACAGGTTAGCGACTAGTGTATTTTTTCTGATAGTGTTAATGTTAATTTTTAAGACACACTGCTGTAAGTTTTCACGTGTAGTTGAAAAGTTTCTTTTAATAGTGAGAACTTAACCTATGGATTATAAAAAGTTATTTTTGACGTTGATTTCAACAATATTATAAATGAAAAGGTATTCGTTGCGTTTACTGAACTTCTTTAAGATTTCTTCATTTTTAAGTTATAGCTTTTCTAAGTTTTCTGGTTCCCACAAAAGGACAGTTACACTCCCAATCGCAAATATGTTTCTTCCTCTCGATTATTAGTAAAAGAACCGTTAGTCTCTTAATTCGGTTCTTTGCGAAGTTTCAAATCTATCGATAGTTAAAAAAACATCTCAGAAATGGAAAAATGACTGTCACCTGTCAACACTATTAAAACAATTTCAAGAAACAACATTTTAATATACGAATTATTCCTCTGCAAAAAAAAATATTTGGGACTCAAGTCATTATTGGGAAGGAAACATTTTAAAATCTTCATGGCATTTTCGATTGGAAAAGTCAGATTTCGATCTGAAATGTCATGGCCAAAGACACTCTATATAAAGACCGGAAACCAATCTGTCATTCTGGTTTGTCTACAAGCTGAAACGTATTTGACGTTTCCAGTCATAGCAAAAGTAAATGTAAAACACTCTCATGAGCAAGAGTAGTCCAACTACATGTATATAAAAGTCAGCCACGAGGCATTTCATTTTAGTAATTTAAAAACAGGCAATACGATATAGCCGCAGTTAACATAAGATATAGATAAGTAAATACCTTTGTAAACGATTTATTAAGTCTCAATAAAGAATTCAATTCAATTCAATTGAAGCTGAAACGTCAACCACTATGCTAATATCTATTCCCCACTGATATAGTCAATTCACCACTGCTAAAGTCAATTCACCACAAGTTGATGAGAAATTCATGAAAGTGTTCAAAAAGTAATAAAATACGAAGAATGAATTGTATAGTGCTTACCTGACCTAAAATGGACAATTTTGTTGCAACATTGGTTGATAAGGAAAAATGTATTAAATCTAATGCAGAATATAGGGATAATAAATTAAATCGAGTGGGCTGAAAAGTGTGTTGTATTTTGTGATATTGTTTCTTATATGTTTTTGTAGGTAATAAACTTGAAAAGAAAACTGATGTAATGCTAATAAGAATTCGATAGAAAAACATAAAATCAATAACACAAACAAATGGGTCACTAAAATATCATGTTTTTAAGTTGTTTCAAAATATTTAATTATATTATGTTAACTTATAAAAATAAATAATTTGCCTTTCTCATTCTTTATAATTTGTTTAAATTTATATGTTAAAAGAAGAATGAAGTAGTATTGGCGAAGTATTTCGGACACAATTATAGCTTCCATACGTTTTCAAAAAAATACATTTTTAGCGTAAAATAACCTTACAAGTAAACTTCTTTCTGAAATAAAATTCTTTGAGTGATTTCCGACAAATTAGTTTATAATTTTCATTAATAATCAAAAGGAAACACAAAAACGTAGTCAAATATTAATTCAAAATTTTAAAAGGCAAATGACATTCGGGTAGAATGAAAACACTAAGCTGACGTATTTAAAAAATATTCATCCACTCTTCAGCTAAAAAACTTAACATTGATGTCATTTATTCTTTAACGCTACTAGCGCTTTTGTAGGTTTATTGGAAATATGGAGGAAGTTTTGGAACTTGGTTTTTGTATTTGTTTTATTTTGGCAATCTCTATAATATTTGATTTCCTTTGAAAACAAAAATACTTGTTGGGGACTAAGAAACAAGAGATGGCGTAAAATTTGTTCCACAAAACCAAACAAACATATTTTAATAGGTGGAATCTTTGTACATACATATATAAAACCTATAGTACTAATATCGTGATTCTTAAGGGGCGGCCGGCCGGCACCCAGTGGCTACGGCCAGGGTCGGCCCCAGTCAAACTTGCGCCCTGTGCAAGATTTGTAGAAAGCGCCCCTTTTTTATATTTTCACACATAAACTGATACACAAGCATAAGCCTAAGGAGGTAGACTTTCAATGCGTTTTTTTTTA